>JBBBVM010000712.1:1293360-2586721 GCA_037355625.1 Petunia x hybrida | reverse complement strand
TTATTGACCTTACTTAAAGTGGTTTTACAAGAATGACCTCACTAATTTTAAGTTAGTACTCCCTCGGGGGCAATACTTCAAGTTTTAAACTTGACTAGTGCACCCACAGGGGCAGCACTTCAAGTATAAAATGACAAGTGCTGCCCCCGTGGCAGAACTTGACCTTTTATTTCTATCAATATTCTCCCCAGATAACTTGAAGTGCTGCCGTGCAGATAGCACTTGCAATTTATTTTTAAGTGTTTCCCCCGAGGGAACACTTGTAAATTTATAATGTGAAGTGTTGCCTACCGATGCCATTTTGCTAAACCATTCTTAATTGGGGACAAAAAATTATAACCAAGGATAAGGGGTACATGTAGTGAAATTTAATGTATATTTATAGCTCCTTTACAATTTAAGTCAATTTTGGATGCATTTTTACAGAGGTTGGCTACTTTGCCTATCTTTAAATTATTGAGGTTGAAGTTCAAGTCAGATTAAGCTAACTTCAACCCTTTATGGCTTGAAGTTTAAATGTGGTATTTTTTCCTTTTTATAAATTTCAAGCCAAATGTTTGAATTTGGTTTGAAGTTAAGCTCAACTTCACACTTTTGAAGTGAATTTAGCTCAGTTTCAAACCAAAAAATTTAAGTTGAATAAACATCAAACCATCGATTAAAGTTGGATACATAACTTCAATCTTGATAGTTTGAAAGTGTATACTACACTTGCCAATTATTTTTAAAAAGTAGCTAAAAACTAAATTAAATTTTTTTACAAGTTAGTGCTCTTGCTAGGGGCTAAACCACAAGATGCCAAACAACTAGACAACCCAACAAGAGTTTAACTTGGGAATGCCCTGTTATGGATTAGTTAAATAGGAGTATGAGTTAGCGAGAAGAGGTTATGCATTGAGTACTGATCTAATCAGCTCCATGCTTCTTATCCCAAATTCTTCTAACTCCTTATTCCCCTTCTTCTAAGTCTCCTTACTCCCCTTCTCCCTATCCTTATATGTTATTTTCATTGAAATCGTTTAGTTTGAGTTATATCAATATCATATTTTGTACAATGTTATCAATTGAATTTGGGTTTGTTCAATCGATGGTCAACCTACTACCACATTCATCTTCTTTTATCTGACTTTTAGATTAGACATGATTTGCAAAGCGTATATCAATAGCAAAAATATAATGTTATCCCACCAGTGGGGTTCGGAGAGAGTGTGATATATGCAGAGCATACCCTTATCTTGAAACAGATATAGATGTTGTTTCTCATAAACTATCGGCTCAAAGAAAGCGTTATAGAAAACTAAATTGATTTTAAAAAAAAAGGTGTAGTAAGTATTAACATTAAAAAACTAAAGATAATCAAAGTAATAAAACAATAGTAACAATGAAGATGAAGAACAAGATCAAACTAGTACAAATAAGAATAGTACTACTACTAATAAGATAAACATCTCGCGACTATCCTTCTACCCTGATCCTCGACCTCCACACTCTCCTATCTAGGGTCATATCCTCGGTAACCTGAATGTGTGCCATGTTCTATCTAATCACTTCACCCAAATTTTTCTTCGGTGTACCTCGATCTCTCCACAGGTTTAACACTGTCAACCTCTCGCACCTCATCACTAGGACATCGATGCTTCTCCTCTTCACATATCCCAACCATCTCAGCCTAGCATCTCACATCTTGTCGACCACCGAGGCCACTCCCACCTTTTTTTGTATGTCCTCGTTCCTAATTATCTATTCTAGTATGCCCACATATCCATCTAAGCATTCTTATTTCTGCTGCTTTCATCTTCTGAATATGAGTATGCTTAACTGACCAATACTCTGCCTCATGGTTTAATGACCACGCTATATGACTTACCTTTAAGTTTTGGTGGCACATTCTTATCGCATATGATACCAGATGCGAGCCTCCATTTTATCTATCCCGGCCAATACGGTGGGTGACATCATTTCGATCTCTCTATTTCCTTAGATTATAGACCCAATATACTTGAAGCTTCTTTTCTTGGATGACTTGCATATCAAGTATCACTTCCACATCTGATTCATGTGATACATCACTAAACTTGCACTATATGTATTCCATTTTCTTCCTACTCTACCTAAAACCTTTAGATTTCGAGTCTGTCTCAAAACTCCAGCTTATCATTAATATCGCCACCTGTCTCATCAACCAAAACTATGTCATCTGCAAAATGGGCTAAGCACTGACCCTTGACGTAACCCCAACTCGATGTGGAAGTGTTTTGATTCTCTATTGTTCACTCGGGTCTTGCCTCCATCGTACATGTCGTTAATCGCTCAAATGTAAGCCACTTAGAACACCTCTAGACTCCAAGTATCTCCACACAACCTCCCTTGGGAATTTGTTATAATCCTTTTCAAGGTAAATGAACACCATATGTAAGTCTCTTTTTTTGTCCTTATACTACTCTATCAACTTCCTCAAAAGATGGATGGCCTTCGTTGATCACACCTCGCCTATGCCTTCAAGACCTTTCACTAGGGGTCAAGCCAAGGACCTTCAAGTTATTGGGTACACGTGATGAAGTTGGAAGTTTTGTATGACCTTTGGGAGAAGCCTAATAATGTCTACAATTGTATCAAAATGGTATTCAAGGATGGTGGTCCAAGTTCCACTGAAGATTCCCAATTACAATTGAAGAACCAAACACCTAAGGCCATTTTAGTAATTGTCCAGACTTTAGCATAAACAATAAAAATTAGGTCATCTTTCACTTAGTTTTGGATGAATATTGTGATGAACCTTATGAGCTTGAGGGTGAACTTTTGGTAGCCTCCAACTTGTCATTGAATTTGCAAGAGGTAATCTTCCTCTTGAGGATTCAATTAATCAGGTGCTTTATTGAAGATAATAGGAGGGTGATTAGATTCTTAATCTAGTTATTGTCTTTATCTCTTCAATATTTGTGTCTGGCTTTCCATATTTATTTTGCTTCCTTAATCTTTTGAATCTTGTCTATCAATTTCATTGTTATTATCTTGGTATCAGAGCCTAGGCAAATAATTATTCCTTAATTCTTGTTTACAATCTAATTTTACATTCAAAATAGTTCAAAGAAAAAAAGTTCTTCTTTGTTTGCTTCTTTGAGTTTAATGTTTCTGGTCTAATATTTCAAATTGGTGTGTGGTATTACTTGAATTTTTATCTATGAACCCTTATTCCTAAGCTGATTTGGATACTAAACTTGGATTCCAAATTGCGTTAGCGGCTAGGATTGATAAAACAGAAAAAGAAATCGTGGGACAAAAGTAGACAAAAAAAAAGTCCATTGAGTTGGAGTTATGAAATCTTGTGTGATAGTTGTTTCAATGCTTTAAGAGTGAAAAATAAAAAGCACTTAAGACTTATTTTCCCAACAACAACATACCTAGTGTAATCCCACAAGCAGGGTCTGGGGAGGCTGAGATGGACACAAATCTTACCCCAACCAAGGTGGAGAGCTGTTTCCGGTAGACCTTCGGCTTACAGAAAAATATTTCGAACATGCTTGCAAAAATAAATGAAACCACCCATGATAAAGAAAATACTGTCAGGGAAATTACTGATAACTAAGATAAATAGACAACAATAAAGTAGTAAAGACCAGAAGTCGATAAATAAAGTATATAATAATAATACAAATGATACTAAGACAGAACTCCCATGGCTACTACCTAACCGTCAAACTTAATCGTCGACCTCCATGCTTTTCTATCAAAGGTCATGTCTTCAGTGATCTGGAGGGAGCTATGTCCTGACGAATCATCTCACCCCAATTCTTCTTTATTCTACCTCTACCTCTTCATAGACCCAACATTGCCAATCTCTCGCACCTTGTCACTGGAGCATCTGCGCTTCTTCATCTCACATGGCCAAACCATTGCAACCTCGCTTCTCATATCTTGTTTTCCACTGAGGCCAGTCTCACCTTGTCACGAATGACATCATTCCTAATCTTAAGACTTATTTGCCCACAAAAGAAAATTCTTGATTCTTGTGTGGGCAAAATACGCCACCTACTACTACGGGATATGAGTCCAGCTGGCGAGACTAGACTTACCCTACAAGTCACCAGGTGCAAAGAGCAATCGCCCGTTCTACGAGTTACGACCGCTCAGGTAGTATGAGCATTAGACAAGGGCATACATCCTGCCGCTTTAGGGCTTACAGTCTCCTAGTTATGGTTTAGTATTATACTGCTGCCTTGAGTTATAAGCCCATAATTAGTTTTTGTATTTTACCTTAATTAGGACACTGTATCCACTACTATAAATACCCTCTCTTTACGTTGTATTGTACATCAAGACGATTCACCACAGAATCCGGCTATTCTCAAGGAATAGACTACTTTACTTTTCTTGCTCATTATTTCTCTTTTTTATTTATTTACTTTTCCATCATATTTACTGTATGCTTGTGACCTCATTCTTAATTAATTGTTTAACATAGGCGATCAATTTTAGGCATAAAACAGCTTGGCGCTTATCGTGGGGCCCATGCAATTGTAGGTATTCTACGAAGGAAAAGGCACAATCATGTCTGATGATAGTAGCAACATTCTGAAGAACACTACAGACGTAAGTAGATGAATCCGTAAAGAATCCTAGTGATCCCAGCGTGAAACCTAAGGAGCCAGTTGAGCAATCAAAAGACCCTTCCCAAGAGCCGATCCATATCGCCAGTGATAGGAAGGTGACCAGCCGCCGGAAGGTATGCTGAATTCCGATATTTTCTTGTTAATCTCCTCAACACTATATCAGAACAGCAGCAGCAGAACTCAAACAACGTGGTCGAAGGGATATCTTAGAAGTTAGGGGCGATGTTCGCTTGATCGTCTCAGAGGCCAGCATCCCTGCGAGGACCAGCGCCCACGAACCATTCACCAGCATCTATCCCTAATCGCGGCTAAACATGGATACCGCCCCTAAAGGATCGTCAAAAATCAATAATCAAGACCTTAAGGGAGCGTCGGTCATCGAGGACCTCATAAAGGAGATGAAAGCCATCCACGACCAGATTGGTAATGTGCTGGGTACTCCACCCTAGGTTACCACGGTAGATGAACAGAAGTTTTATAAGCATGCCTACAAAGCAAGTGTTGCACCGATCCACATACCGAAGCACTTCCGTCTACCGGATAACTTGAAGTATGATGGAACAACTGATCCGGATGAGCATATTGCTGCGTATTACACGGCTGTAAAGAGCAATGAGATCACCGAGGAAGAGATTCAGTCTGCTCTGGTGAAGAGGTTTTGCTTAACTTTTACTAAAGGTGCCATTGCTTGGTACACTCAACCACTAATGTGCTCCATCGAATCATTCACTCAGATTCAGGACCTATTCAATAAAGCGCATTTTGGTGCCCGCAAGCTGGAGAAGCGCATGGAGAACATCTTCAAGATCCGTCAGCGTGACGATGAACTGCTGAAGGACTACCTCGACAGGTTTCAGCGGGAATACATGGAGCTGCCTCCAGACCCCGATAATATTGCCGTGGTAGCCTTTTGCAAAAGTATGAACTCGAAAGGGTCGTTAGCCTCCAGGGAATTGCAGTGGAGTTTGACTCAACATCCTGTGACAACATGGAGCGCGTTGCAATCAGAGGTACACTGGAAAACTTCGATTGGAGCTGGATCATTCCCAGAACCCCGAAGCTGAGCGAAGAGAGAGAGCAGGGAGTCCTTTTCTTGAAAGTGAGGAGGATGAAAGAAGAACAAAAGCAAAGGTCTAGAATCAGGCATGAAGCGGAAAGCAAAGCAGTTCCAAGGGCTCTGGATCCCAAGAAAAGCGGGCAGAGTCCCGTAGCTTCAAAGACTTTGGTTTTCGAGTCAACACCGTGGATCTAGTAGTCAATCATTTTGGAAAACTAGGTCTGAGGGTCCAATAGCCACCTACCATAAAAGGAGCAACGGGGAGAAACACAATGCCCTATTGTGATTTTCATCGTAGCGGTGACCATGCAATGGTCGACTGCAAGCCTTGATGATCGAGATCGAGCATATTGAAAGAAGAGACCTTAAAGACTTGATTAAAGGAGACCATGACACTCAAGAGCGCCAGATTCTGAAAACTTGAGGACCATCAATGCAATCTTTGTGATTATGGAACCAGCCATAGCCTGGGGGACAACAGAATTGGTATGTCAGCTCTCCAAGGTGCTGCGGAGACAAGGGGGACCCCTATGGCTGATACAAAGTTACCTAACCATCACCCAGACAAAGATGCAGCTCCTACAACTTCCAATGATAACCGAGCCAAAGCCAGATGAGCATCTATTATTGTATGTCTTGATCTCAAAAATAAGAATGCAGTCCTTGTACGAGAAGAGAATGGGAGGCAATTTCCCGTGATGTAGGCCAGTAAAGACCTTCACACCGAGATAGGTTTTTTCCTTTATTCTTTCAGTTTATTGCGGCCGTGATCATGGCGACCCAGGAGCTGCGCTCATTTTTTCTTGACCATATGGTCAACATAGACTCCTCCACACCGGTACATACTATATTGTCTAAATCCGGACTCTCAGAGGAGATGGCAGAATGGGTTGAGATACTGAGAGAGTATGACATTATCTACCAACCCCAGACAACTATCGAGTCATAGGAGTTGGAAGGTTTTACCTCTGACTTCGTGGAGAAACTAAAGCCAAAAGTGGAGGAGTTGTTTATGCTTAAATTTTTACGTCTAGGTTAAACAACTAATTATGAATGAGGTCACAAGCAATACGGTAAATTACGATAGAAAATTAAGTAAATACGATGAAAATAAAGACAAGTAAATAAACAAGAAATAATTGAGAAAACGAAGTAAATCTTATTCCATGAGAGTAGCCGAAGTTGATGGCGAATCGTGTCCTCTGTACAATACAATGTAAGAAGGGGTATTTATAGTAGTGATACCCAGTCAAGGCGGTGGTATGCTAATCTAACTAGGAGATTGTAAACCCTAGGCGACGGGATGTGTGCCCTGCACCTTGTGACCAAACTGCCTAAATGTTCGTTGGTTCTAGGAGCGGGCGTATATCCTCAGTGCCCGATGACTTGTAAGATAAGTCTAGTCTCGCCAGCTGGACTCGGATCCCCGTAATAATAGGTGACGTATTTTTGCCCACACAGTCAGTCCCCCATTATCTGAGTGCTGACACAAGCAGTCAGGAAATGAAAGCGGTGTGATGTGAAAAGGTATCTCACTGACTTCTTGAGAATTGCAGTCTCTTTGACCAAGAATGATATTGAATTCTTCGAGAACTTTGCGTGCTTCCTTCTAATTGGTTGATACCGATCTCTCGCACCTTTTCAGGAACTGCCATTAACTGCTCCAAATATTTCATATCTCTAGCCATAATGACGTGTGACCGTTTCGTGCCTCATCCTCATCCTTTTCTGCCTATAAATAGTGACCTCATGGCAGTGGGAAGATCACAACTCTTCTTCAGAAAATAATTCGCCTCGTCAACAATTTCTTATGATAGTGAGAAGCTCTTTTTTAGAAATGTTTGCCTTTGATCATGGTTTGATATTCCCAGAAAACATTCTTTGTTCCAATGGATGTTGCGTGAAGGAGGAAACTTATATGCAGTTATCTTCCCTTTTCTCTTCATTCATAAGGGAATAAAAGAAGTCCCCCGAGTCATGAAGTTAGATCGGGATTCTAATGATGTCTTTTGGAATGTTTTCATTGTTTCACATGCACTGATTACTGTGCGCTCATCTTCTAACACAGTGATTGCTGTGATATTCTTTTTGTCATGCGGGGTCAGGATGCTTAGCCCTTTCATCTTCCGTGTGGTTTCTCCGCTAGGATACTTCGTGTGTCCAGGCCACTCCTTCAATGGTACTGGGCTAGTGATCTGTCGCTTGGCTCCATCTCACGGCATACAAGAGGATATAGCTTCGCAGCAGCAGGTGACTAAGGTGTCACTGAACTTCGGAGTCCTTCGTAGTTCATGGCTTTCACCTTAGTTATCTGCTTCAGCTGAACCGCTATTGTAATGCTCCATCGGTCGTTGGCTGTGGGATACCCGAGGGAAAAGGCTTCCCTGTGGTAGGTTCCCAACTCAAGTCTTTTGCTCTCGGCAAACTTGTGTTTGCGCTTGAAGTTATGCGGGGCTTTGCACTCCGATTTGGCCAGTTGAGGTAGAAGCGGATGGTCAGGCTTCACTGCTCGTCTTTTAGTTTCTCTTCTTGTTCAACGGACGAGATGGGGGAAGGTCAGGCGTGTACTCAGGTGCTTCCGGGATCCCTTGCTTTGATCAAGCAGACAGGCTTTGGTTGCACCAGCGGGCGTATACCTTGAAAGAATGCTCGGGCCGACATATCTCAGGGTGTTAGAAGAAAAGAAGAACTTCGGACTGTTTACAACGTATAGCTACAATCCAGATGAAGGATTTTTCTGCCATGTTAATCCTGAGGAGCTCTTTGTTTTTAGTCTTCCCTTTCCTTTTTTATTTCTACAATTGTTATAAACAAAGGTTGTATTCAGGAAGAACTAAATGTATATATGAGCCTACGGACTGTTTGTTATTAGTGAAACGAATGTTCATCAATATTTCATACGTACTTGTGTTATTATGCATTTTGTAATGTTTAACCAAGCAGTATATTATGCACCTAGATATTAGATGGCTTCCGGTCGTCCTGACTGGTCTAGTTGTTTAAGAACGTGTGTCAGTGTGCCTGCCTTGAGCAATTATATCCGTTGTGCACTGATAGACGGCGGATAGGTTGCATCCGTAGTAGATGGCTGTTTGCGCCCATAATGGGATGACTTTAGCCCGTGTGGAAACGGTCCTTTTGTTTTGAGACAAAATGTCTTCGCTTAGTTACTCGAGTATTTAAGACTTTATGGCACTATACAGACAGGCGTCCCCATCGGCGTGTACGTGCAATTATTGATTCAACGAGATCAACGCTCGATTAATGCCTGGTGGCTGAGTTAGACGTGGTCTAACTCTAAGCGAGTTGTCTACTCTACTTTTTGTAGCGAAAAGTGAGTGTATTACTTTAATTTAGGTCTGGACGGAGCTATGAATAGTTGGATCGTAGATGGTTCTAAATAAATGAGTAAAACTGACTAAGTAAGATAGTAGTTTATTAGTAAAGGCGCAAAGCCTAGGATGTTGTGGGTGAAGACCCGTAACGTGTTTGATAAATATCATAAGCAAAAGGAAACAACAAAAACAAAGTAAGTACTTTCTCAAGCAAATGTACTTCATGTTTGATCCTTGAAAGATTCGGGGTCATTCAGTTGGGCTTTCCTGTTTAAGGATGCTGAGCCTTGAAAGTCATCCCCCGGGTCGTTGACGACCTTGTGGTACAGCTGCTCGCCGATCAAGCAATAGTGAACCGCCTGTTTGCTCAAGTAAATGCTTTCTGACTTGTCCTCAGGAAGATCTCCTTTGCTCAGATAGTTGACCAGCGCATCACGCTACCCTCTGAAGGATCCTATATCTTGAACTTCAAGGTTCATCAGGCATGCGGGGGTTAGCTCAACTATCGTCTGCCAATCGTCCGGGTCTTCTGATGCTTCGGCGTCTCCTGAGATTTCTTCTTGGTGGATGAATTCCCACGTATGAAATTTTTTCAGGATTGCCCTAGTTTTCTTCTTTTGATCTGGCTTGCAAATGTCCTCAGCTACGAAGGTTTTCCTTAGTTGATTAACCATCAGCTGAGATTTATTGTGCAGGCTGATCTTCCTGGCCCCAGTGTGTAGGCTAAGTTAAGGGCTTGAATTATGGCTTCACACTATATTTCGTTGTCATCAACTTATACGGCTTGATGATAGACCATGCCGAATAACGTTATGATCCATTGGTCGATCTTCTCCCTATTGGGATTCATTCCCGTGCAAATTTCCCAACGGCCGTACTCAATTACTGCTTCATTCCTGAGTGACTCTTCGGCCTTCCATTCCAATTCTTCTGCAAAATCTAAGGTAAAAACTTCCAAAGCATGTGTCTTGACATCTGTACGGGGTTGATAGATAACGTCATACTCTCCCAACTCTTCAGCCCACTTTGCCATATCTTTCGACAGAACGGGCTTAGACAGAATGGCTTGCACCCGTGTCGAAGAGACTAAACTGATCGTGTATTCTTGAAAGTACGAGTGCAATTCTCGCATGTCTATTACCACCGTCTCTATAAACTGGAGCTGCAAGGGCAAGAACTTGTCTATGCGTTGCGGCATCCTGCTGGCGTACTTTACGAGAAATTGCTGCTCGTTCTTTTCTCGTACAAGGACCGCATTCCAAGCTATTTCAGATATTGAAATGTACAACAGTTGGCATTTACCTATCTCTGGCTCTGTTATGACTGGAATCTACAGGAGTTGGATGTTCGTCCGGGCCATCATCAAGTAACATTGTATCAGCCAGAGGGGTCCTCCTTGCTTCTGTAGCACCTCAGAGAGACGGCACACCAATTCAGTCACTCTCGAGACTAGTTGATCCATCAGTGCCGATCGATCTCGTAGCTCGCTGAGTTCCTCCCTAACCTCTCGCTCTAAGGCCTCAATAACCCTTAACTCGGAAGATGTAATCCCGTCTAAGGTAAGGCGACATTCCTCGGGGAGAGGCCGCACACCTCGTAGGTCGGCGGCCCCATGCATGGTCGGGTACTTGAAGACCTGATGAAGTGTTGAGGGCACTCCCCTAACGTCGTATATCCATGGCCGTCCTAGGATTACATCGTACGGGAGTTTGTAATTCATCACCTATGGTTGTGCTCGTTGCACCCGGTATGGACCGGTAGAGCTAATTCTCCAGTGGATACTTTCTGGATTCCGTTGAAGCCTATTATGTTTCGAGTACTCGAGGATGTTTGAGGACAATGGCTGAATTTGTGTAACATCTCCTCCCGGATAATATTAGCACTACTCATCGGGTCGATATCGGGTCGATAAGAGCCCACTGGATATGTACACCAGATACTTCCATGGGTACAACGAGGTCTCCTTGTTGGTCTGCTTACTCCCCCAAGTCGAATTGGATGGACTCAAATGTTATCCCGGTTATTGTAGTCCCCCAGGTCGTGTCCATCCATTCATCCACAGAGATTGTGTTGATAGTCTTCAGGTTTTTAGATTCTGAACTCTTAAAATGGCAGGGCCCTTCTTCCAGCAGCTCCTTGAGATGTCCTTCTTTTAGCAAGTGTTCAATCTCGATCATCAAGGCTTTACAATCGACCGTTGCATGGCCCCTGCTTCGATGAAAGTTGCAATAGGGCGTTGTGTTTCTTTCTATAGATCCTTTCGTATTAGGTAGCCATCGAACCCTGGGGATCAGTTTACCAAAGTGATTGGCGACTAGGTCCATAGCATTGACATGGAGACCAAATCCCTAAAATTCGAGGTTTAGTTCGCTTCTCCTTGGACTCGGACGCTTGAGAATTATTCTGCCGCTCGGCGCCTGCTTGATTTTAAACCTTTACCTTCTTCCTTCTACCATCTCCCTCACCTTCTAGGGATGGGCTTCCCAGGTTCTTTCTTCGCTCATCCTCGGGGTTATGAGAATGGTCTGGTTCTAAACAAAGTTTCTCAGTATACCTCTAATGTAGCGCACTCCATGTGGATACTGGGTGTTGAGTTAAACTCCACTGCAATTCTCGGGTAGCTAAAGATACATTTGAACTCAGACTTTTGCCGAAGGTTACCACAACGATATTGTCAGGGACTGGAGGGAGCTCCATGCGTTCCTTCTGAAATCTATCGAGGTAACCCTTCAGTAATTCGTTGTCACGTTATTGTATCTCAAAGATGTCTTCCATACGCTTCTCCTGTTTGCGGGCACCGGAATGCACTTTCTTGAACAGGTCTTGCATCTGAGTGAACGATTTGATGGATCCCATTGGTAGCTGAGTGTACCAAACAAGGTGTCCTTTGGTCAGGGTTGAGCCAAATCTTTTCACCAGAGCAGACTGGAATTCATCTTCAGTGATCTTGTTACTCTTCACAGCCATATAGTAAGCAGCGATGTGTTCGTCCGGATCGGTCGTTCCGTCATACTTCAAGTTATCCGGCAAGCGGAAGTGCTTTGGTATGTGGAGCGGCGCTGTGCTTGCTTTGTAAGCATGTTTGTAGAACTTCTGCTCATCTACCGTGGTAACTTGAGGTGGAGCACCTGGCACGTTACTGATCCGGTCATGGATGACCTTCATCTCTTTTATGAGATCCTGAATGACAAGGGCAGCATCCAGGTTGAGCCTACGATTGGGAACTGATGCTGGTGAGTTGTCTGTGGGCGTAGGTCTTCGCAGGGACAATGGCCTCTGATACGAGGCAACAAACATTGCTCCCAATCTCTGGGATATCCCTTCAGCTATGTTGTTCGAGTTTCGCTCGGACGCGGTTTTGAGGATATCCAGGAGGAAATCTCTGAACTCTGAATTACCTTCTTGGTGGTTGATCGCTTTCGCCATCGCTAGCAATAGGGATTGGCTCATGAGAA
Organism: Petunia x hybrida; assembly: GCA_037355625.1. Lineage (NCBI taxonomy): Eukaryota > Viridiplantae > Streptophyta > Magnoliopsida > Solanales > Solanaceae > Petunia > Petunia x hybrida. The sequence continues at coordinate 2,574,264 of JBBBVM010000712.1, read as the reverse complement.
GAATACCTTGGCTACTCTATGAGATACTTTTGTTATATGCTGGGATTATTGAGATCCTTTGCAGACTCACCTGCTGCATCTGTGGTGTTTTTCGGAACGCAGCTACCATCGTCTGACATGATTGCGCCTTTATTTCGTAGAATACCTACAATTTCTTGGGTCCTACGGTGGGCGCCAAACTGTTTATGCCTAAATTTGTATGTCTAGGTTAAATAATTAATTATGAATGAGGTCACAAATAATACGGTAAATTATGACAAAAAAGTAAGTAAATACGATGAAAATAAAGACAAGTAAATAAACAAGAAATAATTAAGAAAGTAAAGTAAATCTTATTACTTGAAAGTAGCCGACTTCGGTGGCCAATTGTGTCTTGTGTACAATACAATGTAAGGAAGGGTATTTATAGTAGTGATACCGAGTCCTAAATAAGGTAAAATACAAATACTAATAAGGCCATGGGCCTACAACTCAAGGCGGTGGTATACTAATCCCGAACTAGGAGATCGTAAACCCTAGGCGACGGGATGTGTGCCCTGCGCTCTGTGACCAAACCGCCTAAACAGTCGTTGACTTTAGGAGCGGGACGTATATCCTCAGTGTCCGATGACTTGTAAGATAAGTCTAGTCTCGTTAGCTGGACTCGTATCCCCGTAACAATAGGTGGCGTATTTTTGCCCATATAGGAGTAGATCAGGAGCGAAGGAACGTTCGAGCCCGAGCATCGTGAAATCAACATCGACATAAATCGCAAAAAGGAAGAAGCCAACCTTGATCTTTGGGTCAGGACACCCACTGGGATGAAAGCACTCTTGAAAAACTTTCAGGCATAGGAGTTTGTCCATCGAGAAAGAAGCTTAAGCAATGGTGAGGTGTCCGAGGATTCATACGACCAACAGATAGTGGGTGAATTAACCCTCGTGGACCTGATGAACCTTGAAGTTCCAACCACAGGGTCCATCACAGGGCAGAGTTGCGCTGATCAACTACATAAGCAAAGGAATCCTCCCCGAAGACAAATTAGAAAGCAGACAACTGAGAAAGCAAGCCGTTCATTATTTTTTGATTTGGAACAAAGTTATACCATCGGGTTGCTAGCGGCCCAGAGGCAACATCTCCAGGCTATGCACCATTGAACAGGGAAGCCCAAGCACATGCCCCCGAACCTTTCGAGAATCAAGCATAAAGTATCTTTCGCTTTTTAAAAGCATTTATTTTTATGTTTTAAGTTCTTTTTAACTTTGATCGCAGTATTTTCATACTCATTAATAATGTTACGGGTTTTTACCCACAACATCTCAGGCCCCGGTCTTCTCCCGGGTTTAGGAGGAAGGGGCATCCGAGACAGTTTTCACCTAATTGAATTGAACCGCTAGAGACTTCCTCGTTTTGAGACATTGTGGCTTAGGGGTCGACCCCGGTAACAAAGAAGGAATCCATAAAAACTTAGGATCCAACACCATCCCCTTTCCTACCTAATCTAAGACTAATCTTAGTTTACAAGAAGTTTTATTATGAAAGAAAGTGGAGGTTTGTTTTTACTCAGTGAATGTTGCCTCGAGTTCTTCTTTAGAATTCTCGGTCCAGAAAGATAACTCTCGACAAAAAAAAAAAAAACGAAGCTAGAACTAATCAACTTCGTAACCTCAACGTACTTTTTTTCTTACTGTAGCATAGGCCTTCGCCACTTCAAACGGCTTAAAAGAAGCCTTTTTTTTTGAATTAGAAAGAGCGGGGTCTAACTTATTCAGGGGGGATGAAAGACAAATAAAGGGATCAGGGGGCTTTATGATCGGAGAAAGAGAGGGGGCGTGGTTGGTGTGCCACTGGGTCGGTGGGGGAACCCGTAGGAAGGGGGGACGACCCGCCGAATTCACATCAGAAATCGCCAACATGAACACAAACGAAATCTTGAATTGCGTATAGAAACAAAACGAAAAACTACTATTTTTACTTAGTTAGTGTTACTTATTTATTCAGATCCATCTACGATCCAATTATTCAAAGCCTCGGCCAGACCTAAGTTGAAGTAATACACTCACTTTTTGCAACAAAAAGTAGGGTAAACTACTCGCTTAGAGCTAGATCACGTCTAGCTCAGCCACCAGGCATTACTCGTATATTGAACTCGTTAATTCAACAATTACACCTACATGCAGATGGGGACGCCCATTCGTATAGCGCCAGAAAGTCTTAAATACTGGAGTCACTAACCAGAGACGTTCGAGGTCTGATGCAAAAGTGCCCGTTTCCGCACGGGCTAAAGTCGTCCTAGTGTGGGCGCAACTTAAGCCGTCACCTACTGACGCAAATGAAGCGCCCTTCAGTGCGCACACCCGTCTTTTGAAGACACTAGCCCAGAAAGGCACACAAAACATACTGCTTGGCTACACATTATACCCCATGTAATTACGCAAGTACGTATAAAACTATTAATGAACGACAGTTTCATTAATAACAAATAGCCTTCGGCTCATAATATATAATTAGTTCTTCCTGAATACAACATTTGTTCATAACAAATTGTAGAAAAAAAAGGGAAAGGGAAGACTAAAAACAAAGAGCTCTTCAAGATTAACATGGCTGAAAATCCTCCATGTAGATTGTAGCTACAAGTCGTAAACAGTCCAGTGTTCTTCTTTTCTTTTGGCAGCTCGAGATATGTCGGCCCGAGCATTCCTTCAAGGCACGCGGTCGTTGGTGCAACCTAAGCTCGACTGCTTGATCAAAGCAAGGGACCTCAGAAGCGCCTAAGTACAGGCCTAACCTCCCCCATCTTGCCCTCTGAACTTAAAGAGAAACATGAAGACTCGTCGCAGAGTTTAGAAAGAAAACTTGACTATCGAGTCAACCTTAACTGGTCAAACCAGAGTGTACAGCCCCGCAAATCTTCAAGCACAAACAGGAGCTCAACAGGAATGGAGAGGCTTGAGCTGGGAACCTACCACAAGGGAGCCACTTCCTTCGGGTATCCCACAGCCAACGGCCGATGAAGCATTGCGATAGTGGTTCAGCTGAAGCAGATAACCAATGTGAAAGCCATGAATTACGAGGGGATCTAATGCTCAGAGACACCTTAATCACCTAATAACGTGAAGCTAAATGAAGACACCTTAGAAGATGAGCGCACCATAATATATACACATAACACAATGAAGACATACCAAAGGACGTCGTTAGAGCCCCGATCAAACTTCATGACTCGGGGGATTTCGTTCATTTCTTCGTGAACGAAGAAAGACATGAAGATAACTACAGGAGAGTTTTCTTCTACATTTCCCTCATGAATCCTCCATTCAGAATGAAAAAGGTTTTCTGGGAATATCAAAACAGGATTAATGTCATACCCCATATTTAACTCAACTCGGAGAGAGTCAAGATTCAGGTTTGACTGGGTAACTCATTTGAGTTAAAGAGTTGGAGTCACCACCTAATATGGATTTCTAAGGTGTATTAAGTCACCTAAATGTCTAAGGTCGGGTCATTTATTAAACAGGTTCAGCTTCAGAGATTCGAGGGTAAGAAGTCCAAGTGACTCGAGGAAGAAGGTGTTAGGCACTTTCCCAAGTCCCACAAAAAGTGGTTCCCACCCGAGTTTCTATTTTTTGGGATGTTGAAACATAAATAGACAAAACAAAAGTTGTATTATTTTACTAACTTATAGGTTAAATGTGAAATCAGTCAAGCAAGAAAGGACGTTTACGCAAGTAAATATATATAGGCAGTTAAGTATGGCTGAAATGAGTTTTGGGCTTTTAAATTTTGTAAAAGCGGCCTATATCTCATGCCTACTCGCGTTTTCTGCCTCTGTTACAAATGCCTAATAGAATAATGGTTAAAATTTGCAAGAAATGCTAATAGACAGTGTATTTATGCAATTTTAATGGCTGGACCAGTTTTACGAAAATAGGCAGATTTCAAAGATGATTTTCAGATTTTATCAAAAAATCAAATAGGGGTTATTTTTGAAATAAAATGTTAGCCATTTAGGGTCGGCGTGACTTGACATTAGTTGTCAAGCCCTAACCTTAATGGCTATTTATTTAGGGGTCAGTTTTAAAAAATATATGGATAAGTGGGCTGTTTTTTTAAAAAAAAAACGATTTCACAAAAGCATACAAATGCAAATAGAGGCTGCCACACATAAATATATAGATATAAATATGCAAATACATGAAGTAGTAACGATACACTTAGAAAATACATATATTAGTTTGTATAATTGACCCCAAGTACTTATACTCCCTCATACACTATTATGTTAGTGTATAAGAGAATTAAAATAGGTTAAAAATCATTTGAACACATGTAAAGGTCATATTTAAAATTATTTTCAGGCCTGTCCTGTTTATGCAAAAAGAAAGGGCATTTCAATTATACAGGAACGATCTGATTTCAAGCAGTGAATATACATATAGCCCTTATTCTTAAAATTTCATATTTTCCATACGAAAAGGGTTTCGTAACAACACTGTAGGATTGAATTCAAGTCATGGTACTAAAGCATGTTCGTCTAAACCTCTAATGATCACTTTAAACTCAGATTTCATGCAAGATTTCTATTTTCTCAAGGATGATGCAAACACATAAGGGAGGAGGGTGAGAAAGGGGCCCTGTATAGCCAGACGTATAACATGATGCCATACACCCTGTATTAGAAGATAGTACACACAGGAAAACCTAACAAATACAAGCAAAAAAGGGGGAGCTAAGGGGGTCAGATAAGAGGCATGTAAAAGTCCTATGAACTGTCAAAGTGAAGCCTGCACTGGCTCATACTAATGCCAAAGGAGTGCAATGAATACCCCCTTTGTGAACAATCATAGAATCACTTGTATGTTAAAAACTGGTATAGCTTCAAAGCTATCCACACATGGACTGTATAAAAGGGTTAGCAGGGGATTCCAGTAGAGAACTCAAACATTCACAAACATAGACAGTGATCCAGACAGGAAATCAAAATATAGGCAGATCAGATACAAAGTAAACAGGGATGCAGTTTATGAGTTATACCTTGTCGAGAACTGTAACAGACAAAGAGTAGTATTGAGGTAGTGTTAATGCAGCAAAAGGACAGGCTCACACCAGTGAAGTCTTCTAGTTTCAGAGAGAGAGATGCTTTCAATGTTTAGTAAAATTTTTAGTGTCTGAATGTGTGTTCTCTGTATGCCAATGTGAATTTTTCGTGTCCCTTTAAGTGTGCCAAAGTACAGTTTATATAAGCATAGTATAAGACCTTTTTCAAACTCAAATTTGAATATGAAAGGGTGATAAAATTGGTAAAACTCAAAGAAAGAAAGGATAGATTATACTGTCAATCAAAGAAAATCAATTTTCCATTATATTTTTCTTAAATAAAGCCAGTTTGAAAATTACCAAAGATTCTCATTCCAAAATAGACTAATTGGGGTCTCCAAATTAAGGCATATAGAATTCTAAGCACATACAGCTCCTCCCCTTAACAATAATCAGGTCTGGATTCCAGAAATCAGTGTACAAGTATGTCTTTGACTATTTTAGCCTCAAAATCATGAGTTGTCCTACTAGATTTCAATTAAAAACCCAATTATTACTATGTTAAATCAATCAAGCAATTTTCATTCAAACATCAATCACGAGTTTTAACCAAAATCCTCAAATCATGCAAGTGAATCACCATTTTCAGTTTAAGCAAGCTAAATGATCATGCATCGAAGTAAAAGGCTGAGTACACTTTGCCAAACGAGGATAAGTACACTATCAAAGATGTTAGAATTTTCACCTAAAAGGCGACTTGAAACACAAGCCATGAAGGTGTCCAATCAGGGTATACACAGTCTAGAACAGTAATCACTTAACCAGTAAAATAAATAAAGAATTATAGATCGTAGGGTCCTCTACTTTAACTAATCGACAAATAATAACTAGGCACACTAATGCATGAACAAAAGTTAGGCAAATTTAGGTGTAATGTTACCTAGGACCAGGAACATCAAAATAAAGGGAAGGGTTACCGTTTAACCATGGCCGGAGACTTTTCCGGCGACTGGAGTTCTCATCGACGAGGGGTCAATTTTGACCTTTGTCCAAATGGCAACAAAAGCATAGAGGTTTTGTAGCGGATGAGAAGAGGAACATGATGATGTAATTCTTTACAAATTCCGCCGGTAAAAATGGCCGGAAATCGCCATGAACAGTGGCGATGTAGGGGTCCGTCGAGAGAGAGAAGAAAGGTCGTGGCAGCTGAGGACTTAGGAGGAAATGAAAGGGGGTCCAAGGGTTTGGGGGTTGGTTGTATAATTAAAAAAGAAAGTTTTAATCCTGGCCGTTGGATTAATGTTGTTGACGGCCAAGATTTGGACACGTAGGTGCGTAGGTGGCAAAAAGCTAAGGTGTATATGAGTGTGTGTATAAATTGTATATATGGTGTATAATTATGTATAAAATACATATAAATCCATAGAAAAATTGTATATAATACTTATAAAATTATATAAAAATAAGATAATTAATTGTGAGAGCTAAATAATTAAGAAAAATTATTATTTTATGTTTAAAATAATTTAGGGTAATTTTTTTAAGAATGCGAATAATTACAAGAAGTTGTAACGAAATATGCAAATTTTATAAAATAAAAATCGCTTGTGCAAATGCCTTTAAAAATAGCCTAATTGGCGTTTGTGTGTGAAGTAGTGACTTAGAATAAGAGTGAGTGTATGATACTCGTGTGGTTATAAGTGCGGTTTCGTCCGAATAGTGGCTATTGAAACAGTAGGGACAAAATTTGGTGTCAACAATTAAAGGCAAACATTTTTGACGAAAAAAATTTTTCACTATTATAAGAAATTGTTGAAGAAGTGAAGTATTTTCTGAAGAGATTTTGTGATTTTTCTAGTCCCTCTTTATAGACAGAAAAAGAGATAAGGATGACATATGAAACGGTCAAGCATCATTATTGCTGGACATATGGAACAGTTCGGAGCAGTTAATAGCAGTTCTTGAAAAGATGCATGGAATCGATATCAACCAATCAGATGAAAGCACGCAGAGTTTCCGGCTATTCTCAAGGAATAAGACTACTTTACTTTTCTTACTCATTATTTCTCTCTTTTATTTATTTACTTTTCTACTGTATTTACTGTATATCTTGTGACCTCATTCTTAATTAATTGTTTAACCTATACGACTTATTTTAGGCTTAAACAATTCTACTATTGTTGAATACAAAGTGTAATCGGCAATCATTGAGAGTCTTACAGTGTAGTGTTTGAGTTTCTTCTTCATTACTTTTCATTTTTGTTTGCCTTCTTTAATTATATAATATTAATATTAGTCCATCTAATTTTTTGTGTCCATTTTATTGATTCGTGCTAATTTTGTTGTTGCTTTTCTCTTTATTTTCGTTGTGAATTTTGTTGGCTCAAGTCATTAAATTGTCCATACTTGTTTAAACATCAATTCCACTCTATCTTGAAGACGAAAGGAACTTATTGTGAAGACTTGGATCATAGTTTGAAGCTACTTTGAGTCTCAGCTTTTGAACAGTAAAAGGCTTGAGCAAGTGAGATCAAAGAGGGGACTAAGAGCCAAATTCAAGAGTAATACACGAGTAATCAAGATAAAACTTGAGCGTATACACTAAGGGAGCAACTTGATGAGGAATTTTATTGCTAACTTGTTTGTTCATTTTGTAGAAAAAATTGAATATGGGTGAAGGATCTTCCAATCCCATGGAGTAAATGTTTGAGGCCATGATGAAGAGGCTCGATATGATTAATGGAAGGTTCTCAAATATGGAGAATATGATGCTAGTTCAAGAGGAAAAAGTGAATTTCTTGGTGAGTGGAACTCCTCCACATCAACAAGGTGAAACTAATGCTTCTCCATCAACTCCTTGCACTCCTTTGGATCCTAATCTAGTGCAACAAGGATTACATGCTCAAGCTAATTTTGTACAAAGAGGGATTCCATTACATCAACATCAACTCCAACTTTCATTTCAACCCCAAAGACAACCAAGGGTTTATCCACAAAATCGCCAACCACCACAAGAAGGTCATTTCAAATGAAGAAGAAGAAGAAGAAGAGAGAGAGAGAGAGAGAAGAGAGAGAGAGAGAGAGAGAGAAGAAGAGTATACCCAAAATGAAATGAGATAATATGGTAGGCATGATTATGGGAATAATTTTTTTTAATTAAAATACAAGGTTCAACTATGAAGAGCAAGACAGAGGGTTGAACATCATCAAGTTGACTCTTCCTACTTTTAAAGGAAGTAGTGACCAGGAAGAATACTTAGAATGGATAATTAGAGTGAGAGAATCTTTCAAGTAAAAAATGTATCAAATTCCATGAAGATTGCTTCTACTTGGTGGGAATCATACAAGAGACAAAGAGATCAACAACTACTTGATCCAATTGCAAATTGGGAAGAGATGAAATCCATCATGAACAGGAGATTTGTACGGAATTACTACCATGAAGACATTTTAAAAGTTCTACACTTAGAGGAAAGGTAGTAAGAGTGTTGAAGAGTATTTTGAGGACTTAGAGAAAACAAGAATGAGGGCCAACATTGAAGATAGGGAGAATCTTTTCATTCAAAGGTTTCCAGCATATTTAAACAATAAAATCTCATCTCATACGAGTTTGCATAAGTATGAAACTTTAGAATACGAACTTCAAGCGGCTTTGAAAGTTGAAAAAGGAAACAAGAATGACAAAAGCTAGAAGTCAAAGGCTGCTAATTCATCATGGAACAAAGGAAAAGACACTTGGAAGTCTCTAAAAAAATGGGACAAGCCTAATGAGACAAAACACGATTTCAAGAATCAGGTTGACAAAGGCAAGACTACATTGGAAGGAAAGGAGGGAGGTAACATTGCTCAATATAAATCTTCTTCTATACTATTAGGTGTCGTAAGTGTCATGGGCTTGGATATATGATGAAAGATTATCCAAATAGAAGAGAAATCATTGCCATGGAAGATGGGGGATATCAAACGGGAGATAGTGGCAAAGGAAGAGACAATGAAGAACCATGTGAAGATGAATTTGGGGACGTTGGTAAACTACGGAACTCGAATTAAAGAAGAATTGGATCAAAAAGAGAATCTTTTTCATGCTAGATGCAAGGTTATGGGTAATATTTGCTCCTTGATAATTGGTGCAAGCAAACCGAAGGTTAAGCTAACACGAAGAATGCAGAAGAAACAACTATAAATTAAAGATAGAAGCAAGACAAATCTTGCTTCGATTCAAAAGAACGTTGAGGAACTAGTCTCAAGCTCGATCGAATGAAGGTCAAGAATCACCTATACTAAGCAACAATCCTCAAGAAAGACAACGCTTCTTGCAAATTGAATGACCAAGAAGAAAATGTTCAAACGACTCACACCGATTGACACAAGTTCTTTAAAATCCCACTCGGGGTTCGGGCTCCATCGGAGACACTCAATAGCAACTGCTATATCAATATTCATCAACAACTTGTTACTTACAAATGAATGTAATGGAGTATTTATAGGCTATGCTAAGGATAAAACAGTAAATGGTCACAGGTGACCAATAAAAACAAGCCACGCAGGGCTGAGCTAATCTGTGTGTTCGGCAGCCTTGACTTTGGTTCTAGATTGTTTGCTCAAACACATTTGTCATCGGGCGCTCACTTGACTTCGAACACAATTTGTTGTGTTCGGCTCTGTGCTGCTCGGTGCCAAGAGTTGGTGTTCGGTCACTTTGTCCTCGGGCTCAAATTTGAAGATGTAGCCTTCGGTTCCTCTTGAGCTCGGCCACTCAGCTTCGGAGTAGTTGCTTTCCTTCGACCAAGCAAAGTGAATGTGAACATCGTGCAGCAGCTTGGCTTGGCTTTGTGTCATTGGCCTCAGTGGATCGAACACTTGATCAACACGTGTTCCGGCTGCATCATCCTTCCCTTCTTGAGAAGATTTCATCCTCGAAATCGAGCCCTCTTCATCCTCCGAAGTTTGACCTACAACACAAGGAACTAAGTCAGCAACATTAAAGGTGTTGGACACGTTATACTCACCAGGGAGGTCGATCACATAAGCATTATTGTTGATCTTGCTCAGCACTTGAAATGGACCATCCCCTCGAGGAGCCAACTTTCCTTTCCTTTGGTTCGGGAAGCGTTCCTTTCGGAAGTGAATCCAAACCCAATCTCCTTTCTTTAATTCCAACTTTTTACGCCCCTTGTTTTTCTTTAATGTGACCTTTGTATAAGCTTCCTCGAGGTTCTTCTTCACCTTTGCATGCAACTCGATCAAGGCAGTGGCTCGCCGAGTACCTTCAAAATCGATAACAGAATCTTGAGGCAATGGGGTTAAATCAAGTGGAATCAAAGGATTAAAACCATACACACATTCGAACGGGGTCATATTTATCATTTGATGCACCATTCGATTGTATGCAAACTCCATCATGGGCAAACGATCTGCCCAGTTTCCTACCTTGCCTGTGGTCATTGCTCGAAGCAAAGATCCCAAGGTTCGGTTAACTACCTCGGTCTGTCCATCAGTCTGAGGATGGTGAGACTTCGAGAATAGTAGTTTAGTGCCGAGGGCACCCCACAAACATTTCCAAAAATGACTAGAGAACTTTTAGTCTCGATCACTCACAATAGTACGAGGCACACCATGCAATTTTGACATATTAGAAATAAATAAAGTAGCTACATGTTGTGCATCATCATATTTCTTGCAAGGAATAAAGTGAGCCATTTTGGAAAAATGGTCGACGATGACAAAGATGCTATCATGTCCACCCTTCGACCTCGGTAACCCCAACACAAAGTCCATGGATATATCAACCCAAGGTTGATCAGGCACAGGCAACGGGGTATACAAGCCGTGAGGGCTGGACTTCGATTTAGCTTTCTTGCAAACGAGACAACCGTTGCAAAGCTTTTCCACATCTCGTCGCATTTTTGGCCAATGGAACTGCTCGGTTAAGATACCAAGAGTTTTGTCGACACCGAAGTGTCCCATCAAGCCTCCAGAGTGAGCTTCTCAAACCAAAAGCTCTCTCCACGATGACACTGGCACACAAACCCTCCCATTCTTGAAGAGGTAGCCATCGTGCCACTGATACTTCTCAACCCTTCGGCCACTCAAGATTGCGTCACGAACGCATTTCAGCTTGGGATCATCTTCATACATTGACTTGATGCTTTCGAATCCCATGAGCCTCGAGGCTAGAGTGGTCGCTAAGGCAAATTTCCTTGATAGCCCATCGGCCACAACATTGTCTTTTCCCTTCTTGTATGAATTACATAGGGAAAACTTTCAATGAATTCAACCCATTTGGCATGCCTTCGGTTTAATTTCTCCTGACCTCGGAGATGTTTCAAAGATTCATGATCACTTTTAATCACAAACTCTCGAGGCCACAAATAATGCTGCCAATGGGCGAGTGCTCGAACGAGGGCATACAACTCCTTGTCATACGTAGAGTAGTTCAAGTTTCACCCTTAAGCTTTTCGCTAAAGTAAGCGATCGGCTTCGATTCTTGCATAAGCACTCCTCCAATCCCAACTCCGGATGCATCACACTCGACTTCGAATGCTTTGCTAAGTCAGGGAGTTGCAATAACGGGGCAGAGCAAAGCCTCCGTTTCAACTCTTGGAAAGCCCTTTCTTGGGACTCCCCCCACACAAATGGATGGTCTTTCTTAACCAGCTCGGTTAAAGGAGCTGCCACGGTGCTAAAGTCACGAACAAACCTTCGGTAGAAGCTAGCTAAACCATGGAAGATACGCACTTGAGATACCGAAGTTGGAGTTGGCCAATCTTTGATGGCTTCGACTTTTGACTCGTCGACTTCAACACCATTAGCACTGACAACGAATCTTAGAAAGACTACACGGTCGACACAAAAGGCACATTTCTTGAAGTTAGCATATAACTTCTCTTCTCTAAGCTTATCAAGCACTAGCCTTAGGTGTTCGACATGTTCATCCACAGATTTACTATAAATAAGGATGTCATCGAAGTAAACTACAACAAACTTATTTATGAACGGTTTGAGCACATGGTTCATCAGTCGCATGAATATGCTCGGCGCATTGGATAGGCCAAAAGGCATCACCAACTATTCATAGAGATCGAACTTGGTCTTGAATGCGGTTTTCCACTCGTCTCCGGGTTTCATTTGGATTTGGTGGTAACCGGACCTGAGTTCTATCTTCGAAAAGCATGAAGAACCACTTAACTCATCTAGCATGTCATCTAATCGAGGGATAGGATGACGATACTTTACCGTTATTTTGTTGACTGCTCGGCAATCAACGCACATTCGCCAAGTTCCATCTTTCTTCGGGACAAGGATAACAGGAACGGCGCAAGGACTCAAGCTCTCTCGAATGAGGCCCTTGTTCAGCAACTCATCAACCTGCCTTTGGGGCTCTTTGGTGTCTTCGGGATTACACCGGTATGCAGGTTTGTTGGGGATTTGAGATCCCAATACGAAGTCAATTTGGTGCTCGATTCCTCTTAACGGAGGTAATCCACTTGGCATTTCTTCGGGTAACATGTCTCCGAAGTCCTGCAAAACACTTTGTACAGCACTAGGCAAAGGGTTATCGTTAGAAAAATCATCATTAGAGTTTAGAAAGATACCCTTATGCACGAGGCAAATCATCATCTGATCGTTGTCGTTGCCTCGTAGATACTCACCCGGTTGCATGATTGCACAGATATTTCTTACCTCGGGTAGTGAGTCTATGTCTTCGGCCACTAATTTTGTTCCCATCGGAAGCTTAGCTTTGCCGCTTCTTTCAATTCTTTCATTCTTTTATAGTCCTCGCTGACTTGTTTGGGAGACAAGGGTTTGAGTATGAAACTCTTCCCTTCGAGCTTAGCAGTGTAAGTGTTGGATCTTCCATTGTGAACAACCGACCGATCATACTGCCATGGTCGACCCAATAGCATATGACAAGCTTGCATCAGTACCACATCAAACATCATCTGATCTTGATATTTTCCAACTCTAAACTTGATCCACACTTGTTTGACAACCCTCAATTCTCCACACTCGTTCAACCATTATAATCTGTAAGGGTGGGGATGTTTTAAAGTAGGTAGTCCCAATTGTGAAACCAAAGTTTGGCTCACCACATTCGCACAACTACCAGAATCAATGATTATCGAACACACTTTCCCCCTCACTCGACATCGGGCATGGAAAAGGCTTTCTCTTTGGTTGTCCTCTTCTTCAAGAGTCATGCAGCTCAAATTCCTTCGAACTACAAGAAACATTTTCGGATGATTAGCTTCGGTAGCTTCACGACCATCATCACCTTCAGCTCGGTCAATCTCCTCAAAATTTTCCTCCTCGGTGTCACTCGCTTGCTCACAAACATCTCCATTGTCGAGCACAAGTATAACTTTGCGAGTTGGACACTCTTTTGCCATGTGACCATAACCTTTGCATTTATGACACTGAATACTTGAAGCACTAGGAGAGTTAAGTTGGACTTTACCTCCCACTTCTCTTGGTTGGTTAACGGTCACACCCCTCTCGAAGGGTTTCTTCGAATCTCGAACAGTGTTAGCACTTGTTGAATTTGGACTCTTCCATTCTTTACCTCGGTTCAAAGGAGTAGAAGTAGTGACTCCTCGGTACCGGTTTGCTTTATCGTCCTTAAGCCATTTCTCAGCTTCGGTGGCAGCTTCGAACATATCTTCCACCCTGTGATACACGTGTAGCCTCAATTGAGATGACACTTCCCGAGCCAAGCCATTTTTGAACCGAATAGTGGCTTGCTCTTCATCTTCTTCCAGATCAAGATTCAATCGAATTCTCACGAACTCATCATGATACTCTTGAACTGACTTGGACCCTTGCTTTAACTCATAGAGCTTTTGAAATTGAGTTTTCCGATACTTGGCGCTCAAATACTTAGCATCCATTGCTCTCTTCAACTGTGCCCAAGTAGTGACTTCGGGATAGACATTCCTTCGTCTCAGCCTCTTGTCAGCCTCTCACCACGTCGATGCATACGCTTCGAACGAAGCAATAGCATGGGTAGCTTTTCTCTCTTCGGTCATCTCATTGGTTTCGAAGATTGTTCCATTTTAAGCTTCTATTCAAGATATTCATCCGGATCACTAGTTCCTCTGAAGGGTGGAATAGTGATCTTAACACTGTTCAGGTTTGAATCTCGAGCACCTCAAATTGGTTCGGGATACTCATCATAGTAATCATCAGCCTCACGCTCAATATTTCGATCAACATTTGCGCCTCGACCTCGGAAATTTCCACGACCTCGTTGAGCTTGCCTTCGTTGAATGAATGGCTGCTCATATTCAGGTTCGGTATCAGGAAATTCTGCTTCCTCGACCCCTTCATCAACGACCTCAACTTGCCTTTGGGCCATTTGAAGTGGTACTCTATCACCTCGGGGAATGCCCAAGTGTTGGTAACCAGCTTGGGGATTGCCCAAGTTTTGTTGTATTTGGGGATTGCCCAAAACTTCCTTTCGAATAGCCTCGCTCTTCAATTGATGTTGTCGAACGAGCTCAGCAAACAGCTCAGGTTTCATTGGAGTGGAGTCGCTAGTTCCAGCGCCGGACCTAGGTAAGGCCACAGACGCACTTCCTTGCTCGAGTTGAGCTACTCGAGCAGTCACTCGTCTCACTTCGGCACTGATGCCTTGTATCGCAGCCATGATATCAGCTAACGACACTTCGGGCCTTTCAATGCCTTTGTCTTCGCCTCCATTCCCAGCCATGGTACCTGCACGAATCAAAGACCAAATAAAATCCTAAGGTTAGAAATTACCTCACACACTCCCTCACCTTTGATGGGTGGCACTCGGGTCCACTTAATTTAGGGGTTCGGTTTTGGTCATTCAAGAACTTATAGCCAATGGCTTCCTCGGTTGATCAACTTCTCTCAGTTCCTTCAAATTTGACAAGTTACACTGTCTACTTCGGGATGAGTGAATTGATATGACTCGATGGAACGAACGCTATTTACTCTGTGCTTCGGGAAGTCAAAGAAATTTTTCTACGAAATTTGGACTTCGGTCACCCCACGCACGAGTTCCTATTAGTACGACCTCAAGTAGGAAGAATTACTCCAGAGATCTACTAACTAGATTTATCGAACACAAGAAAAGTGTAAACCTAGGAGAATCTACCCTTCGATTCCTCTTTGGAATCTTTTTCGAACACACCAACTCTTGTACAAGCTCACTTCGTTCACTGACTAAGAATTTATCAAGATTTGGGTTGCCTTTCACTCCGGTAACAACAACAATGGAGGAAATCAGTTCAAAGTTCTTTGAGCTAAGAACTCAGCTCAGTTCTTAGCTCCTCGTGTCCGTACACTGTTACAAATGTAACAATTTTCCGGCGTACGGACGACGGTTCAATCAATAGAACTTTGATGTCTTTAGCTCAAACAACCCAAAAAATACTCAAGAACCATCAGTCTTCATCGATAACAACCAAAAATACACTAGGGTTCAAATTCAGTCACCACTAAGTTCAAAACAGTCCAAACAATTTGCCAAGAAACCCTAGTCACAAACGATGTATGTAGGGTACTCAAATTGATCCTTGGACAGTGGTGAAAACAAATCAATGGTTGTTTGATTCAAACAACCAACAAAGCAACCAAAATTTTTGAATTTTCTTTTTCCTTTTCTACTTTTTTTTTTTAAAAAACACCACAGCAACAACAATCAACAACAAGGAAGAAAGCTGAAATTAGAGACACAAAGCACGAGATAAATGAACAGGATTTGAGGTTGTAGAAATAAACTCAAACCTTGCCTTGATACCAAGATGGTGCAAGCAAACCCGAAGGTTAAGCTAACACGAAGAATGTGGAAGAAACAACAATAAATTAAAGATAGAAGCAAGACAAATCTTGCTTCGATTCAAAAGAACGTTGAGGAACTAGTCTCAAGCTCGATCGAATGAAGGTCAAGAATTACCTATACTAAACAACAATCCTCAAGAAAGACAATGCTTCTTGCAAATTGAATGACCAAGAAGAAAATATTCAAACGAATCACACCGATTGACACAAGTTCTTTAAAATCCCACTCGGGGTTTGGGCTCCATTGGAGACACTCAATAGCAACTGCTATATCAATATTCATCAACAACTTGTTACTTACAAATGAATGTAATGGAGTATTTATAGGCTATGCTAAGGATAAAACAGTAAATGGTCACAGGTGACCAATAAAAACAAGCCACGCAGGGCTGAGCTAATGTGTGTGTTCGGAGGCCTTGACTTCGGTGCTTGGTTGTTTGCTCGAACACATTTGTCATCGGGCGCTCACTTGACTTCGAACACAATTTGTTGTGTTCGGCTCTGTGCTGCTTGGCGCCAAGAGTTGGTGTTCGGTCACTTTTTCCTCGGCTCAAATTTGAAGATGTAGCCTTCAGTTCCTCTTGAGCTCGACCACTCAGATTCGGAGTAGTTGCTTTTCTTCGACCAAGCCAAGTAAATGTGAACATCGTGCAGTAGCTTGGCTTGGCTTCGTTTCATTGTCCTCGATGGATCGAACACTTGATCAGCACGTGTTCGGGCTGCGTCAATAATTGATAGCAAATGTTGTACAAATGTAGCAAATACTACTTTGGTTGAGCAATTGAAGTAGCTGATTAGAAAAAGCACCAAACACCTTATAGGCTTCAATGGTTAAATTATTGTGAAGAGCGAAAGATGACTAAGCAAGTGATGGTGAAGTTCACAATTGACAAATATCAAGATGAAGTTTGGTGTGATGTAGTGCCCATGCAATCTTGTCATTTGCATCTTGGTAGGTCTTGACAATTTGATAGGGAGGTCATGCATGATGGCAAGACAAACAAATACTCACTTATTAAGGAATGACAAAAATTTATCCTTCAACCTTTGACACCTTTTTATGTTGGTGAAGATTACCGAAAGATAAGAGCTTTAAGAGAGAAAAGAATAAGTGAGAAAAGAGCGCAAAAGAAGAGAAAGAGAGAAAAAATGAGAGGGAGTTGCCACAACATAAATGAGAAAATAAAGCAATAAAAAATGTGGGCTTGCTAGCTTCTTATAAAGGGTTCTTAAGAGAGTTAGATTAGAGTACTCCTATGGTACTCTTAGTGCATGGAGACTTTCTTTTTACTACTAATGATCTAGTCCCCTCCTTGGCTAGTGTTTCTTCTCTTTTGCAAGGTTATGAAGATGTTTTTTCCGAAGAGCTACCTAGAGAGTTGCCACCCTTGAGAGGAATTGAGCATCAAATTAATTTCATCCCGAGATCTCACCAAATCAAGCAGCTTATAGAAGCAACCCAGAAGCTATAAAAGAGCTACAAAAGCAATTGGATGAGCTACTTGATAAGGTTTTGGTTAGAAAGAGCCTTAGTCCTTGTGCGGTACCCGTGATCTTGGTACCAAAGAAAGATGGTTCATGGAGAGTTTGTGTTGGTTGTAGAGCTATCAACAAAATCACGGTAATTTTCATCCTATTCCTAGAATTGATGATTTACTTGATGAGTTTAATGGCTATTTGTCTTTTCTAAAATTGATTTGAGAAGTGGTTACCATCAAATAAGAATGAAACTGGGTGATGAGTGGAAAAACCACTTTCAAAATAAAGTTTGGTCTGTATCAGTGGTTTGTTATGCCTTTTGGACTTTCTAATGCACCTAAACTTTCACGAGAGTTATGAACCATGTAAAAGAGCCTTTATTGGAAAATGTATTTTTGTTTACTTTGATGATATTTTGGTGTGTAATAAGTCACTTGAAGAGCATGTTGAACACTTGAAATAAATTTTTGATGTTCTAAGGCTTGAAAGGTTGTATGCTAATTTGAAGATATGTACTTTTTGTGTTGACATGGTTATCTTTCTTTGTTTTATTGTTAGTGCTAAGAGTATAGAAGTTGATGATTCTAAAGTAGATGCCATTTGGAGTTGGCCTACACCTAAGTAAATTAGAGCATGGCAAGCACTTCTCCGAAGAGCAGTAACACAGTCCTCGCAATATAGTTACCCAACAATGAGTCGGGGTCAAACCTGCAGGGAATAATGTGATACAATAAAGATAGAGGAGGAACTAAACCTATTGACTAGGCCAAACAGGGATGATAAGTATAGAACTATACTATCAACTACGACTATACTAGGAAAGCATATAAATATGATCGATGGCGACACAAGCAAATATGCAAGGTAGTAGAGCTTCTGGAATGCAATTGACCTGATGTTAATCAACCTCACTTAAAGAGACCAAACTAATTAAGCTTAGGCGCGCGCTAGGACACTCGAGCTATTTTACCTGGATAGCCTTTTTCGGTGATTACCAAGCCTAACGCCTCTCGCCCTTTCTGTGCAAAGAAGTCTTGCATTAAACTCAATCGATATTGTGTTCGAGTAAAGCATCTCCCTTTCGGTGCTCAACCCGTTAAGCCGGGGTAACCGCAACAACACCTACCCTGGTACCCTGTTAATCATTATCTTATTCCTAGAAATAGCATTTCGATATAAGTCTAGTACTCATAGGGCTAGAACTAGCAGTTACAACTACCAATTCATGAGAATTAAGTACGAGTGATTAATTAGCCAAACACCAAAATCAGTAATGGTAAACGAGTACTCAATAGCTCAAAACCACAAAGTTTTCAATATACAAGCCCTAGCTTTACCAATCTATCAACTACACATATCATAGTCTCAAAATAAAACCTACAAATCAAGATTATGAAATACAAACCATAAGAATGAAGAAATTGGAAAAGGATTTAACAATTTGAACTCCTAATCTCCAAACCCTAGACTTGGTTGATGAACTCTTGCCCCAAAGCTTGAGAAATAAGCCAAAGATGCTCCCAAGGTCATCCAAGGGGCTATTTATAAGTTCCCCGATTCAGCAGAGGTAAAATAACAACTCCGTCCAAAACAGCCCAGGCGCGAACTCGTGCGATGGCGTTGCCGCAGGCGTTATCGCGCTGCCTCCACTCACTCAAGATTCGTGATCGCGACTGATTCTAGCACTATCGCGCTGGCTTCTCTAGTTCTCCTGCACTGTTACGCCTGCACCGGCGCGGTCGTGATGCATAGCTTTCCAGACCAGAACCTGTAGCTTCACAAATAGTCATTGTTTTGACTTGTTTTCAATCTTTTCATTTCCGCAGCTCCAACAACTATCAATATGAAACCAAAGCAAGATAAGTGCGCGCATTTGATCCATAATATACAAAAAAATTATTTATGCCTAAAATTGGACGTCTAGGTTAAAAACTTAAATTATAAACGGGTCACAAGCAATATAGTAAATTATGATGGAAAAGTAAGTAAATAGATATGTATGCCTAAATTTGTATATCTAGGTTAAACAATTAATTATGAATGAGGTCACAAGAATTACGGTAAATAACGATGGAAAAAGTAAGTAAATACAATGAAAGTAAAGACAGATAATTAAGCAAGAAATAATAGAGAAAGCAAAGTAATTCTTATTCCTTGAGAGTAGCCGACTTCGGTGGCCAATTGTGTCTTGGGAGGGATATTTATAGTAGTGATACCCAGTCCTAAAAAAGGTTAAATAAAAATACTAATAAGGCCATGGGCCTACAACTCAAAGCGGTGGTATATTAAACCCTAACTAGGAGACTGTAAACCCTAGGCGGCGGAATGTATGCCCTGCGCCTTGTGACAAAACTGCCTAAACGATCGTTGGCTATAGGGCGTATATCCTCGTTGTCCGGTGACTTGTGGGATAAGTCTAGTCTCGCCAGCTGGACTTGTATCCCCATAACAATAGGTGGCATATTTTTGCCCACACAGTCAGTCCCCCCACTTGCTGAGTGCTGACGCAAGCAGTCAGGAAGTGAAAGAAGCGTGATAGCAGACGTAAAGGTGTAACGATACTGATGCTCGCTTCCTTGCCTCTTCGTGTGCGTCGTATTAAATGAAGATCCCTTTATACAACGATGTGTCCCCTAATGATTGGAGGGTTTTTCACATATCTTCCCAATGCTGCTTCTGCTCTGTTAACATCCCGTAATTTTCGGGATACATATCACTTAATCTGCAGTAATCATAATTACGATCCCACGTGATTGAGATCATTCCACTTCCTCTTTATGTTTCCATCCCAGACGTGTATATATACGTCGTAAGTGAGAAAGTTCATTCACAACCCTCCAAAGATTTTCAAGAACTCTTCTTCAAAAGATAATCTCTTTTCCAATCCCACCAATATTATCATCATGGCACAAGGTCCAAGCTTTCTCTCAGCGAACTTCAGAGCACAAGACTACCTCACCAATTCTTTCAATTTTGAAAACGATGGCTGCATACTGGGCCAAACCCCTAAACAAGAGGGTGAAAACAATAATCTCTCCATTGAATTCTACCCTTCCGCAGTAATGGAGAGTGATATTATGTGCATCCAGCATGAATGCAAATGACCTGATTTCATTGTCGTTCTTGCTCCTAGTGCTGAGGAAAGAATTTCTTCCCATCAGGTTGGCTTTTCAATGGTTCACACGTACCCTTTCACTCTTCATCTTAAGAAGCGCGTCCACTCGATCATAGAGGACATATGCCGCCGTTACATTGTTTGTTTGGGCCAGATCATTCTTTCCGTGTGGCGACTAGTAGCCGTGCTTGATTACTTGGCTAACTATGCGCAGGTTGCATGTTCCTTTGATCACCTTTTGGCCTTCTACTCCCCTTGTCTTCATAAAGCTAGGATGCTTATGTTCATAAAGCGGGGGAAGAAAGGTTTAGTCCCCAATAATGAAGATTCCAAAGACAGTAGTTGGGTGCATAGGTAAGTGGCTATGTGAATGGCTAATATAATATCCTCTCTTCCCTTTCCAAAGGTCTTTAACAGAAAATGTAAGTGATATTTCCCACGATACACCACTTTACTATTTTAAGGACCAGTTCCTTAAAATGTGTTCCTTTACTATACGATATGCGGAATTAAAACTGTAAGTAATTGAACACCAGATATTAGCGTGGAAAAATCCCTTGACTCGGGATCAAAAAACCACGACCTACTTCTCAAGTAGGATTTCAACTTCACTATGTAAAAAGACCCACTTGGTTACAAGACTCCCTCTTACTAATCTAGGACTAACTCTAATCCTTTAGTGATCTTTCTCACGATCAGTGAAGTTGTGTCAAGTCCACGACTTGAACCAGAAAGTTACAACTCGATTTTTGCTTACTACAGTTGAACTAAGACTTGAACTTTTACAAGATTCAATCTAAGGAACAGGTTCTAACTTAGTTCTACTGTAGCTAACTGATTACACAAATAAGCTAATAACTCTTTTAAGCTTTTGCTCGATGCTCTCTGTATTTGTGCTTACTTCTATGGCTGATATGCTCCATGTTTTATAGCTCCAGCAGCCAAGAAGCCTTGATCAATTAGAACTCCAAAGCTCCCTTGAGTTTGAGTCCTAATCGGATTCTTCTTTTGAGAATCCGGATCTTGTATCCTTTATCCTTTGTTTATGCAATCTTTTCGTATCCGTTTAGACCTGCATAATTATCAAGATAAACATTAGTTTTAGGATAATTAATAATATCTCAACTTAAACGATTTTGCACGAATTATCCATTTAGCTGAGTGATTCAAAGGAACAGGTCCTTTGAATCTGTTCCTCAGTCATCAGTCAAAACTCCAAGCTTATCCAAGCTAACATTTTCCCCCTTTTTGATGATGTCAAATTCATAAGCATAGCTGCATATCCTTAATGTCCTGAAGCACAACTTAAGCTCAAAAACAATCAATCAGTGGAGATTTTATTCATCATTAAGGAACATATTTTCAATTAGGTATAACTTCATGCTAAAATCAGACTTACTTATTTTATTCATCATTAAGGAACAGATTTTGCAATTAGGTATAACTTCATGCTAAAATCAGACTTACTCTTCCCCCTTTTGGCATCATTGAAAAGGTTGCATATAAAATATAACTCAAGTGTTAGAATTAATCAGCACATGGCCATTGAGGCAACTCAAAATGCAAACATAAATCAGATTAAAGCAACTGCAAAACAATGATATTAGCCATCAAAGACAATTCATTAAATCAAAAGATGAAACCAGGGGATACAAGCAAGTACTACAGAATTATTCAAAGACTAAAGAAGGAAAGGACTAAGGCACTAGACTAGGCTAAATCCCACTGGACAAAAGATGGCTAAAGGCTAAGGTGGGCAGGATATGGAAGGACCAGGTCCCTGAGACTTGTTAAGCAACTCAAACATCTGCTTGAGCATTCCCTCATTCGTCTCCTTTGCTTTTGTGGCCTCTGCCTTCCAGTAATTCTTCTCCTCTTCCAACCTTGCTATCTCAGCAGTCTGAATAGCAACCTGTTGCCTAAGTGCCCTTACTTTGTTGTTCAATGGCTGCCTCCCAACACCAGCCTGTGGAGGATCAGCCTGAACTGGCAAATCACAACTTATCAATGTGGCACAACCAAATTTTTCCTTCTTTGTAGCCTTCACCACCCCTTCCAAGGGAATCTTCAACTTTGGAAACACATCAATCAGGATGAAACCAAACGGCAAGGAGTGCTTTCTTTTCCCAGCAATCACCCTTTTTATCAGGTGGATCATAAAGCTGGGCCAGTTGATCTGCTTTTCAGTGTCCAACAGTTCCATAAGGACCAGGTCCATGAAACTGGCAACTCCTCTTTTCTCCTGCCTTGGCAGCACAATTTTGTTCACAAACTCAAATAATACTTGGTGCTGTGGGTGCATCTCACTCTTCTGCACAGCCCTGGGTTTCTCTTCCCCTTCATTCTCAGCAAACTTCCTAGTGATCTCCAGGCAAGTTTGTCAAGTCAGGCCACACCTTCTTGACATAGCTGTCATACCCAGTAAAAGGAATACCCAACAGCTCACCAAGTTCCCTGGTATCAAATATAATCACATTTTCATTGACAGAGGTAGTAAGGCAGTCACCTCTGATGGAGCAGTTCTTATAGAACTCCTGCACCATCCCCTTTGCACACCTGCCAGAGATCTTAAGGACCATGTCCCTCTAGCCCTGAGCATGCAGTTTTTGCAGCAACCATAGCATCCCTTCTTCTTGCACATCAGACATTACCCGACCTTTCAACACCTTCCTGGTCAACATGTCATCATGAACACAGTGTACAGACTCATCACCTTCAGCTTCACTATCACTTTCACCTTCAGCAAATGACTCATCACTGTCACTAGCAGAACTTTCAGACACAACAACTCTTTTAGAGGACCTGGTCCTCTTAGCAGACTTTTCTACAGATTTAACAGAACTTCTTGTTACCCTTCTCTCAGCAACTTTTCTTTTCTTGGACTGAGGCACAACCTCCTCAGCATCTGCCATCTCATCATCCTCAGAAAAATCATCAAGATCAATATCCTCCACTTCTTCCTCTTCAACTACCTGTTTTCCTTTCCCTTTTCTGCTCCTTTCTAAGGCAGCAGCTAATTGTTCATCAGCAGCTTTTGCAACACTTCTTGTCCTCCTAACCCCAGAAGTAGGGGTTGAAGCAGAAGGAACAGGTCCTTTTGCCTTGGAGGAACTTTCAACTTTCTTCTTATTTCCGGGCTTATAACTATCACCTATTTTCTTCAACTTAGCAGCAATTTCAGCAGTCACATGGTCATCAATGGGTCCCTTTCTAGCTAATTTTCTTTTCAGACTCCTAATGTTGATCAAATCCACTAAAGGCCTATCACTATCACTTATAGCTTCATCAACATCTATGACATCCTCCATGGGTGCTCTAAAAGCAACCTCAGGAGACCCCGATGACCCATGCATGGGTGCGTCCAACCTTTTAATAGTTTCCCCCTCAGGAACATTCTCAGACCCCTCTCCCTTTTCTTCCTCATCTACCACGACATACAAGGGATAAGCAAAGTTTACCTGATACTGAAACAAAACCATAGCTCTTGACAAATCCTCAACCTGCTCAGCAATTGATTCAGCCGTGGGAACTGGTCCTTCCCCCTGAATTTCAGGTTCTGGTACTTCTGGGATTATTTCAGGAATTTCAGGGTTTGGATCAGTGGTTTCCATGGGTGAAGGAGGGTTGAGGTTTTGTGGTTGTTCAGTAGTGGGTGCAGATGGGGAATTATCAGAAGAGAGAGACATTCTTGCAATTCGAATTAAAAGATAATTGACAATTCTTTCTGAAATTTTGAGAATTTAATTGATGAACAAGGTAAAAGGATAATGGGGGAGAAGGAGTGTATTTATAGTGTGAATTAGGTAGTGTAATTAGAGTAGGAAACGATCACTCTTACCTCAGCACAACATGCAACGGTTATGGACTCTTGGGAGTCTCCCGGAGAAATAGAGCCGTTAGGCTGTTGCAGTCTCCTTTTTAGAATGGGAACTGTTCCTCCGATGGGACTCTTATTCAGTTTGGATATGGTTAGGAAACTTAGTGGGATTTATCCTAATCACAAGTTACCTATAGCCTTTGTACTTCTAAATTAACTGAATAATAACGAGTACATACCTGATTTTAACACAAAAATTCAGTGTCCTTCCAATTTGCAATATTTTTGATCATCTTAAATTCTAAGAGCATAAGGGTAACATCATTCAATTTTAGCAACTCTAAATAAGAAATATGGCATAAGAGTATACATTTAAGTATTAAACTGGACTGAATCATTCATAATGACTTGAATAAAATTCATTTTAAGTGCAATTTTCTAGCCAATTATGAAGTGAAGCATTGATGATTTTATGTGAATTTAATCATCCCTAATTCCAATCTATTTCTTTCAAAATCATCTCTACCTAGAGCTTTTGTAAAAATGTCAGCAATTTTCTTTTCAGTTGGACAAAATGCTATGGTGATCAAACCTTTTTCATAGTTGTCTCTTAGGAAATGATGTCTTATGTCAATGTGTTTAGTCCTTTTCTGATGCACTGGATTCTTTGTCATATTAATAGCACTAGCGTTATCACAATAGATAGGAACAGTTCCTACATCAACACCAAAATCCTGTAATTGTTGTTTGATCCATAACAACTGTGAACAACATGAAGCAGCTGCCACATATTCAGCCTCAGCAGTGGAAAGTGCCACTGAATTTTGTTTCTTGGTTCCCCAAGAAACCAAACACTCACCAAGAAAATGTGCCATACCTGAGGTACCTTTTCTATCAACAAGGAAACCTGCATAGTCAGCATCAGTATATCCAACAAGATTAAAACTACCACCTTTTGGATACCAAAGTCCCAAGGGACCTGTTCCTTTCAGATACCTCAATATTTTTTTAACAGCTTTCAAATGAGATTCCTTAGGATCTGATTGAAACCTAGCACACAAACCAACACTGAACACAATATCAGGTCTACTAGCAGTTAGATAAAGTAGAGAACCTATCATACGCCTATACAATTTTTGATCAACTGATATTCCATGTTCATCAAGATCCAATTTTGTAGCAGTGGCAATAGGTGTGTCAATTTCCTTAGCATTATCCATATCAAATCTTTTAAGTAATTCCTTAACATACTTTTGTTGATGAATCATAGTTCCATTTGAGGTTTGCTTAATTTATAAACCCAAAAAGAAATTGAGTTCACCCATCATGCTCATCTCAAACTCATTCCCCATCAAGTTTGCAAATTCCTTACTTAAATTTTCACAAGTAGCACAAAAAATTATATCATCTACATAAATTTGAACAATTAAGAGATGCTTACCTTTTTCTTTAAAAAACAATGTGCTATCAATTTTACCTCTTTTATATCCATGCTGGAGTAGAAATTTCGATAACCTTTCATACCATGCTCTTGGTGCCTGCTTGAGCCCATATAAGGCTTTGTCCAACTTGTACACATGTTCAGGGAACTGTTCACTTTCAAAACCTGGAGGTTGCTTGACATACACTTCTTCTTTCAAGTAACCATTCAGAAATGCACTCTTGACATCCATTTGATGTAGAGTAAATTCCATGTATGTAGCAAAGGCTATAAGAAGTCTTATTGCTTCCAGTCTTGCAACTGGAGCAAAAGCCTCATCATAGTCGATGCCCTCCTCTTGACTGTATCCCTGAACAACTAGCCTGGCCTTATTCCTTGTTACCATGCCATCCTCATCAAGTTTGTTTCTGAACACCCATTTTGTTCCAATTATGGACCTGTTCCTTGGCTTGGGTTCCAGATGCCAAACTTGACTTCTTTGAAATTGATTCAATTCCTCCTGCATAGCATTTATCCAATCTGCATCCTTCAGTGCTTCTTTCATATTTTTGGGTTCAACAAGAGATAGGAAAGCACTAAAGGCACACAAATTGTGATTTTTGACTGCTGATCTAGTTTGAATCCCAGCATTCTTGTATGAGATTATTTGATCCACAGGATGTGACCCTTGATACTTGTAAGGCTTGGGTGTCAATCCATTATCAGAAGTCCTCTGCTGAGGAACAGTTCCTGATAGAGTAGCACTACCAGTTTGTGAGGTGGAACCAACACTTGTTCCCCCTGTATCTGTGCCACTCTTCTTAGTTCTGTCCTGAGGAACAGTTCCTTGCGGTTCACTTCTCATATCCAGACTCTGCATTTGTGGATCAAGTTCATAAGCTTTCAGCATTCCAATTTCTTCATCCTCCTGTACCTGTTCTTGAGTGAGACTGTCAGTTTCATCTAATTTAACATGCATGCTTTCTTCAATTTTCAATGTTTTCTTGTTAAACACCCTATATGACTTACTATTTAAAGAATAACCAACAAAGATTCCCTCATCACTTCTAGGATCAAATTTTCCTAAGGCATCTTTCCCATTGTTGTGTATAAAACACTTGCAACCAAAAGCCCTAAGATGAGAGATGTTTGGTTTTCTTCCCTTAAGCAACTCATATGGGGTCTTTTCTATTAATGGTCTAGTCATACATCTATTTATTATGTAGCATGCAGTATTAATAGCCTCAGCCCAAAAGTTTTGTGGAAGATTTCCAGATATTAACATAGTTCTTGCCATTTCCTCTAGAGTCCTATTTTTCCTTTCCACTACACCATTTTGTTGTGGAGTTCTAGGTGAAGAAAAATTGTGATTGATGCCATTTTCATTGCAAAAATTGAAAAACATATGATTTTCAAATTCAGTTCCATGATCTGACCTAATGGCAACAATATGACTAACTAGAGTTCTTTGAGCTTTCTTAGCAAAAATTGAAAATGCATTAAATGCTTCTTCTTTAGATGCAAGAAATATAGTCCATGTAAATCTGGAGTAATCATCCATCATTACCATAACATACTTCTTACCTCCACGACTCATTGTTCTCATTGGACCACATAAATCTATATGGACCAGTTCCAAAGGTTTAGTGGTACTTACCTGTTTCTTCTGTTTGAAGGAGGATTTTACCTGCTTCCCCCTGGCACAAGCTTCACATACTTTTTCATCACTAAACTTGATGTTAGGAAGACCTATCACCAGATCCTTTGACACAAGTTTGTTCAATTGTGAAAGACTAGCATGTCCTAGTCTTTTGTGCCATAGGAGGGGATCATTTTGCACCACACTTAAGCAACTCAAGCTTCCATCAGAGTGTCAGCAAGTCTACTTTGTAGATGCTTCCATGCCTATTTCCCTGCAAAATAATCTCTCCAGAAGTTTTGTTAGTCACAGTGCATCCAGTAGATGAGAAATTAACATTATTACCTTTGTCACATAATTGAGATATACTCAATAAGCAATGTTTCAGCCCATCTACTAGAAACACATTATCTATACAGTGTGAATCAGACCTACCTACCTTTCCAATTCCAATGATTTCCCCTTTCTTACCATTACCGAAGGAAACACTTCCTCCTTGGAAGGCTGAGAGTGAAAGGAACAGTTCCTTATGTCCTGTCATGTGCCTTGAGCAACCACTGTCCATATACCATTTGTGGTTTATCTCCTTCACTCTAGCCTGCAAAAGAAAACTAGGGGTTAATTTTAAGAACCCAAACTAGTTTGGGTTCCTTTCCTTTAGAAAAAGGATGAATCAAATCTTTCTTAGCCCAAAATGGTAATGGTTTCTTTGTGTGAACAATTTCCCTTTTTACAGAATGCTGAACAGGTTTATAGGACCTATTCTTCTGTTTCACAGGATTTTGAACAGGTTTATAGGACCTGTTCCTCTGGGCAGCCCTTTTTAAAGATTGACAATTTTCTTTCCGGTGACCAGTGTTCCCACAATGAGCGCATAGCCAGTTTTCAGGAAATGATAAGTACTTACTCTTTGGATCCCATTTGGATGAACTCTGTGCTTTCATGAATCCAATACCTTTCCTGTTACTACTATGATTTTCCTGTAACCATTCTAGTGCTTCAGAAGACTTGTTCCATTCTACAGTTTTTCTTAGTTCCATTTTTGTTTTAACCAAGTCTTCTTCTAAAGATCTTATCTTCTCATCCTTTTTAGACAGTTCATCAACTGTGACTTTCAGTTTTTCTTCAGCAATGATCTGATGAGAATTAGCAGTACCTTTACCTTTTTCAACTGTTTTAATATTTTCTAATTCCTGAGCAGTTGATTTAAGTGTGAGGACCTGTTCCTCAAGCATGCTAATCTTCCTTTCCAGAAAATCATTTTTAATTACTTCCTCTTTGCATTCTGCTTCTAAACAATCAATTTTATCATGCAGTTTGTGATTGCCATCCCTTAGAGATTCAAATTCATTTAGCACAATATGGAATACTTTAACCAATTTTTCTCTAGACATGCTTTTTACATCTTCTTTAAGTTTAGAAACAAATACCTCAGCATCTTCTTCATCTTCTGAATCTCCAAGAGCCATTAGAGCAAGATCCTCATCCAGATCATCATCAGTTATTTCGTCTTCACCGTCTTGCCATCCTGCAACCATTACTTTGGGATTTCCACTTTTCTTATGGACCTGTTCCCTAGCCTTTTTCCTTTCCTCAATGAATCTCTTCCTCCATTCTCCTTCCATGATTGGACATTTGCTGATGTAGTGCTCCGAGCTTCCACATTTGTGGCATTCTCCAGCCTGTTTCATGTTAGTAGACCTACCCTGTCCACTAATTGCCTTTTTCTTAATCAAATATTTCTGAACACTTTTAGCGATAAGGACCAGTTCCTTATCATCAATGATCTTATCACTAGCAGTCAAGGCTAGGTTAGGTTCAGTTTTAACTGGTGCTCCTATGTTTTTAGCCTTTTTCCTTAGTTCATAAGTCTTTAAATTACCTATAAGTTCATCTAAGGATAGAGTGGTTAAATCTTTACTTTCTATGATAGCACAAGCTTTGATCTCCCAAGAATCCGGAAGAACCCTAGTTAAAATCTTTTCTACTCTATCTTCCACAGTTAAAACCCTTCCCAAAGAGATAAGTTCAGAGGCAATGGCATTAAATCTAGTATACATTTCAGAGATTGACTCTTCTTCTTTCATTTTAAAGCTTTCATATTCAGCATAAAGAAGTGTACCTCTGGACCTTTTTACCTGACTTGTTCCTTTGTGTGCAACTTGTAGGGCATCCCAAATCTCCTTTGCAGTGGCATACCCTCTGATTCTAGTGCATTCGTCAGGACTAAGTCCACCAACAAGCCACTTTCTAGCCTTTGCATTCTTTTCCCATTGCTTTATATCTTCAGCATTGCATTCCTTCCTGGTTTTGGGAACATCATTTCCCTCAGCATCCTTCTTCATTGGGATCATGGGACCTTCAGTTACTATGTCCCACAATTCATAGTCCTCTGCTTGAAGGTGATCACGCATCCTTTCTTTCCACCATGAATAGTATTTCCCATTGAAGTAAGGAGCTCTAACCATTGACTGACCCTCACTGTTCTCTCGTGATGTCCTCATCTAATCCTAGGTGTTAGCCTTTTCAAGGATAACCTGCTCTGATACCAATTGATATTTCCCACGATACACCACTTTACTATTTTAAGGACCAGTTCCTTAAAATGTGTTCCTTTACTATACGATATGCGGAATTAAAACTGTAAGTAATTGAACACCAGATATTAGCGTGGAAAAACTCCTTGACTCGGGATCAAAAAACCACGACCTACTTCTCAAGTAGGATTTCAACTTCACTATGTAAAAAGACCCACTTGGTTACAAGACTCCCTCTTACTAACCTAGGACTAACTCTAATCCTTTAGTGATCTTTCTCACGATCAGTGAAGTTGTGTCAAGTCCACGACTTGAACCAGAAAGTTACAACTCGATTTTTGCTTACTACAGTTGAACTAAGACTTGAACTTTTACAAGATTCAATCTAAGGAACAGGTTCTAACTTAGTTCTACTGTAGCTAACTGATTACACAAATAAGCTAATAACTCTTTTAAGCTTTTGCTCGATGCTCTCTGTATTTGTGCTTACTTCTATGGCTGATATGCTCCACGTTTTATAGCTCCAGCAGCCAAGAAGCCTTGATCAATTAGAACTCCAAAGCTCCCTTGAGTTTGAGTCCTAATCGGATTCTTCTTTTGAGAATCTGGATCTTGTATCCTTTATCCTTTGTTTATGCAATCTTTTCGTATCCGTTTAGACCTGCATAATTATCAAGATAAACATTAGTTTTAGGATAATTAATAATATCTCAACTTAAACGATTTTGCACGAATTATCCATTTAGCTGAGTGATTCAAAGGAACAGGTCCTTTGAATCCGTTCCTCAGTCATCAGTCAAAACTCCAAGCTTATCCAAGCTAACAGTAAGTCTACAGAAACTTATCCCCTTGCTTTCAGCAGTGGTTGCTTCAAACTGATTTCTTTCTTCTGTGCAGTGGACATCGTGTCCACAATTTCTTTGAGTCACAACAAACTGATTATGTGGGTCACACCAACTTTTTGAGGAATCCTCTTGAATCCTTGACTTTCTCGGCCCTAGTGAATGCGAATGGCTGGCGGGCGAAAGACTACGGTAAGTAATTATTGAGCCGTTCTTTCTACATGAAATTTCTCCCATATTCTGATTCACCGCTTCTTCCAGGGTTCTCTCATTGTGATATGCCCCCGCTGGTGGAGATTCAGATTGATGCCCCGTATATTTCTCCCTTACCTGATGTGCTGGCATCTGGTGGAAGAAGAGGATCCCATTCCTCTAAGAGGATGAGATCCTTTAGGCCGACCAACGTGTCCATTGCTAGTGAAACTCTTGTGATTTCTGATGGTGAGGGAGAAGTCCCGCGAGTGCCGGTATCCGAGGTTGTTGAAACAACCTCATCTGCTCTTGTTGAAGCTGGTCCTTCTTCACGAAAGCGTAGATATCTGATCGAAAAGACTCCCATAGTCGAGGAAGAAGCTAGTGTGGAGAATGATGTCTTGCTTCCTGCCGTACCTTCTAATCCACAATTTCCAGGTTAGTTGTTGTTGTATTTTTTTTGAAATAAAAATCTTTCTTTATTGATTTCAAAGGCTGACATCACCCATTTATGCTTACAACCTGTTACCGCTGCTCCGACTCTTAAGGGCTCTTAATTCTTTCAGCGGTGCCCTGATAGAGAAGTGGCCGTAGAGGCCGTGTATGAACCCGTAGGTGGATCTCGGGAGGTTGTAATACCTATTGCTGTAGGGGTTAACATGATGAAGACTCCACGGGTTGTAACATACCATACTGCTGAACTGATCAGCCCTGTAGAACAAGAACACCTCTTTGGCTATAACAGTCACGAGCTGCTTGAGGTTACTACCGGATGCTCTCTTCGGGTAAGTTTCCTGCCACCACCGTGTCAAGTTCAACATCATTTTTTCTTTACCAAACTTCTGTTCCTACCATTACCCAAGGATTGATGGTGTATCATGAGATACTCCGCCGGGGAGGCTTAGTAGGCAATCTGGTCGAGGAGGCAGATGCTCTACGTGGACAAGCAGCCAGCTTGCAGCCCTTTGTGGAGAAGGTTGAGGAGTTGAAGGGTGAGCTGCAGGCCACTCGTGATTCCTATCGCACAGAGGATCTGAAGAGCAGGAATATGGAGAAGGCACTGGCTGGTGAAGTCCGTAAGCATAAGCAGGATGTGGAGAACCTCAAGTCGTCCCTTACAGATGTCAAGGTCTCGGAGCAGCTTTATCTCAACAACGTGAATCATCTGGTGGGGATCATGAAAGACCTGCAGCAGCAACTATCCGGCATAGAGGAAAGAATGAATGCTGCTAAGAAGTTCATCTCTGATGCTCAGGGTCTCTCCGCCTTCCTTCAAGACTAGAATGACAGGCTGAAAGGTAAAATGGCGTCACTTGAACGAATTCGTGACAACCTTTGCGAGGAGTGGCCCCTGAAAGATCAACAGAAAGAAGCTCTAAATGCTCGTTGCGTGGCAGAAGGTGATCATGCCAAAATCACAGCTGCTCTTGCCACTCTTCTCCTGGTTCATGACGACCCTAATTTTGACCTGGCCGCTGAGATTGCCTTGTATACTGACCTTGTTGCCAAGGCAGATGCTCAACTTGGTCCTGACCTTAAGAAAGGCTTTGAAGAGATGGGTGGAGAAAGAGAGGCGACGCCGACTGGGAACCTACAGCTGGTGAAGCAGGACCTTCACGGATTGTTTCCAATGAAGGAAGTCCCCCGAGAGAGGAATGAAAATCCCTCCCATTTGATGCTCTTTTTTTATGCATCTGGTGATTAGACATTTATCCGCGTTTGCAGATGTTTAATGTAAGTTTTTGGCATGTTTTGTGACTTAAAATACTTGTGCATTTGTTTGTGACATGTTTTTAATTTTCACTGTAAACAATAAGTAATGCTAAGTTATGCCTCTGTGGGCGTTTGCACTTAAGAATTAGATGGCTTCCGGTCGTCCTGACTATTCTAGTTGTTTAAGAATGTGTGTCAGTGTGCCTACCTTGAGAAATTACGTCCTTTGTGCATCGATAAACGGTGACTAGGTTGTATCCGTAGCAGATGGCTGTTTGCGCCCACAATGGGACGACTTTAGCCCGTGTGGTAACGGTCATTTTGTGTTCAGAGACAAAATGTCTTTGCTTAGTTACTCGAGTATTTAAGACTTTCTTGCACTACGCGGACAGGCGTCCCCATCAACGTAAAGGTGCAATTTTTGATTTAGCGAGTTCAACGCTCGATTAATGCCTAGTGACTGAGTTAGACGTGGTTTAGCTCTAAGCGAGTAGTGTACCCTACTTCTGTCATGGAAAGTGGGTGTATTACTTCAACTTGTATGTGGCCTGGGCTATGAATCTTTGGATCTTAGATGGATCTTAATTTGTGAAAAATTGACTATAATAGTAGTTTTATTAGTAAAGGCGTAGAGCTTAGGATGTTGTGGGTGAAAACCCGGAACATGTCCAAAAATAAATACTGTAATCTAAGAGCAAGGCCAATGTGCTAAGTAAATTATGAAAAAAAGTACTTCCAATTATCCCTACTCCTTCTCCCCCTTGAAAGACGTCAATCAACCATACCGTCTGAATCATAGTCTTGGTTGATTACGACTTCGAGGTCTTCGGGTCTCCTAGAATATTCACCTCGGGCACTTGGTCGGGGACTGCTGCTCCAAGGATTGTATTCGTATAGCATTCCCTTGCTACCTCCTGACCACCATTCACTTGTTTTATCCCCCATTTAGTAGGATGCTTCAGTTTTTGATGCCAGGTGGATGGTATTGCTTTGACTTGATGAATCCATAGTTTCTCGATGATCGCATTGTAAGGAACGCCTCTCTTGATTACTTGAAATGATGAAACATAACCTATCCCCGGCAAGCGGGTGGTCAGGTTAATTTCGCCTATGGCTTTCTTACTAGAATTATTGAAGCCTGCAAGCGTGTAAACGCTTGGAATAATTCGATTCTCAATACCCATCGCCTTCAGTGCATCCCATCTGATGAGGTTCACGGTGCTCCCGACATTGACCAACACACGTTTCACATCTGTGTCTTCCATCCTAAGTGTTATGACCAGGGCATCATGGTGCGGGGTGCTGCAAATGATGTTGTCCTCCTCGCTGAATAAGATCGTCTCATCTTTGGCGAGACCCTGGCTGGGCACCACCGAAGATATTCTCTTACCTCCTGAGCAAAGTTGGTCCCCCCGATTATCACATTGATGGACCACTTAGGATCGGGCCGACTTGGCGGTGCGTCCTGGTTCTCGCTTCTGGTGAAGGTGTGCTTTCCCTTGTCGGTGAGCAGGTCCTTGAGGTAACCTTTGTTCAACAAACTCAAGACCTCTAAAATCAACACTCTACACCTGGCCGTGTCATGTCCGTGGTCCCTATGAATGTGGCAGTAAAGGTCCTTATTTCTCCTGCCAGGTTCTCCTCTCAAGTTGCTTAGTCCACGGATTTGTGCGTTATTCATTTGATCTCTTACGATTTCCACGACGTTGACTAGCAAACCCAATTCTTCGAATCGCTTAGGAACCCACTCCGCGTTGAGTGATCCTTTGGACAATGACCCTGACTTTCCTTGACCGTCTTGCTGCTTTGGAAAATCGTCCCCGCTATCTTTCCTATTTTACTTTCCCTTTGTCTCCCGTTCGAGGTTTCTCCATGTATCCACATTTCTGTCTTTAGCGAATGACATCTTGGATAGCCGGTCGGGCTTCATCGGGAGCAGAAGACTCCTCAGGCTCTAGGCGAAGCTTCTTGGTGTACCTCTGAAGCAGGGCGTTCCATGTTGACACAGGGTGCTGAGTCAGACTCCACTACAACTCTCTAGTGGCTAGGGATCCCTTTGAATTCAAACTCTTGCCAAAGGCTACCACATAAATATTATCGGGAACTGGAAGGAGCTCCATGCGTTCCCTCTAGAACCTGTCGAGGTAATCTTTGAGCAGCTCGTTGTCCCGCTGACGAATCTCAAAGATATCCTCCATACGTTTTCTCACTTGCGAGCACCAGAATGCGATTTCTTGAATAAATCTTGCATCTGAGTGAATGATTCGATCGAATCCATTGGTAGCTGAGTGTATCATGCAAGGGCTCCTTTGGTCAAAGTTTAGCCAAACTTCTTCACTAGAGCAGACTTGATTTCTTCCTTAGTAATCTCGTTACTCTTCACAGCCGTATAGTAAGCAGCAAGATGCTCATCCGGATCAGTCGTTCCATCATACCTCAAGTTATCCGGCAAGCGGAAGTGCTTTGGTATGCGGATAGGTGCAACACTTGCCTTGTAAGCATGCTTGTAAAACTTCTGCTCATCTACCGTGGTAACTTGCGGTGGAGCTCCCGGCACATTACCAATCCGGTCATGGATGACCTTCATTTCCTTTTTGAGATCCTGAATGATAGGGGCGCCCTTAAGATCTTGGTTGTTGATTGTTGATGAGCCTCCTGGAGCAGCATCCATGTTAAGCCTTCGGCTAGGCACAAATGCTGGTGAATTGTTCATAGGCACTAGTTCTCGTGGAGACACTGGGCTCTGATACAATCCTATAAACATCATGCCTAGTTTGCGAGATATCCCGTCGATCACATTGTTGGAATTTTGTTCTGCCTGTTCAATCATAGTTTTGAGGAGATCGATGATGAAAGTTTTGAACCCAGGATTACCTTCCAATGGGCGGTTCATTCCTTCATTACTAGCGACGGGGGTCAGTTCTTGAAAAGAATCTTTTGGCTGCTCGGCTGAATCCTTTTGTTGGATGCTGGGCTCGTCAAGATCATTCGCAGACTCGTACACTCCATCTGCGGTGTTCTTTAGAATGCTGCTGTCATCGTCAGACATGATTGCGCCTTTTAATTCACAGAATACCTACAATTGCCTGGGCCCCACGATGGGTGCCAAACTGTTTATATCTAAATTTGTATATCTAGGTTAAACAAGTAATTATGAATGAGGTCACAAGCAATACGGTAAATTATAACAGAAAAAGTAAGTAAATACGATAAAAGTAAAGATAAGTAATTAAGAAAGAAATAATATAGAAAGCAAAGTAATTCTTATTCCTAGAGAGTAGCCGACTTCAGTGGCCATTTGTGTCTTATGTACAATACAATATAAGAAGGGGTATTTATAGTAGTGATACCCCGTCGTAAATAAGGTAAAATACAAATACTAATAAGACCATGGGCCTACAACTCAAGGCGGTGATATACTAAACCCTAAGTAGAATACTGTAAACCCTAGACGACAGGATGTGTGCCCTGTGCCCTGTACCCTGTGGCCAAGCCGCCTAAAAAGTTGTTTGCTCTAGGAGAGGGCATATATCCTCAGTACCGGGTGATTTATAGGATAAGTCTAGTCTCGCCAGCTAGACTCGTATCCTCGTAACAATAGGTGGTATATTTTTGCCCACACAGTCAGTCCCCCCCACTTGCTGAGTGCTGGTGCAAGTTTTCAGGAAGTGAAAGCGGCGCAAATGTGAAAAGATATCTTACTGACTCCTCGAGACTTGCAGTCTCTTTGACCAATAATGTTATTGAACTCTTAGAGAACTTCGCGTGCTTCCTTCTGATATGCTGGTACCAATCTTACACACCTTTTCATTAACTGCTCCGAATCATAATATATCTCTAGCAATAATGACGCGTGACCATTTCGTACCTCATGCCTATCCCGTTCTACCTATAAATAGTGACTTCATGACAATGGAAAAATCAAAACTCTTCTTTAGAAAGTAATTCACTTCTTTAGCTATGATAGCGAGAAGCTTTTCTTTAAAAATGTTCACCTTTGATCCTGGTTTGATACTCCTATAAATCCTTCTTTGTTCCGAATGGATGTTACATGAAGGAGAAAACTTATCTGCAGTTATCTTCCATCCTCTCTTTATCCATGAGGGAATGAATTAAGTCCCCAGAGTTATGAAGTTTGATCGGGATTCTAACAATGTCCTTTGGGATGTTTTCATTGCTTCACGTGCACTGATAACTGTGCGCTCATCTTCTGATGCAACAGTTTCTTTGATATTCTTCTTTTAATGCGGGGTCAAGACGCATAGCCCTTTCAGCTTCCATGCGGCTTCTCCGCCAGGATACTTCGTGTGTCCAGGCCCCTCCTTCAATGGCTCCAGGCTGGCGATCCATTGCTTGGCTCAATCTTACGGCATGCAAGAGGGGATAGCTTCAAAGCAGTGGGTGTCTAAGGTGTAACTGAACTTCGGAATCCTTCGTAGTTCATGGCTTTCACCTTGGTTATCTGCTTCAGCTGAACCGCTATTGTAAAGCTCCATCAGCTGTTGGCTGTGGATACCCGAGGGAAGAGGTTTTCGTCATGAGGGGTTCCCAGCTCAAGCCTTTCTACTCTCGGCAAACTCCTGTTTGTGCTTGAAGATCTGCGGGGCTGTGCACTCTGGTTTGGCCAGTTGAGGTTGAAGAGGATGGTCAGGATTCGCTGCTAGTCTTTTAGTTTCTCTTCTTGTTCAACCGACGAGATGGGTGAAGGTTAGGCCTGTACTCAGGTACTTCCGGGATCCCTTGCTTTGATTAAGCAGACAGGATTTGGTTGCACCAGCAGCCGTGTACCTTGAAAGAATGCTCGGGCCGACATATCTCGGGCTGCCAAAAGAAAAAAGAACTCTGGACTGTTTACAGCGTATATCTACAATCCAGATGAAGGATTTGCAGCCATGTTAATCTTGAGGAGCTCATTGTTTTTAGTCTTCCCTTTCCTTTTTTTTTTCTACAATTATTACAAACAAATGTTGTATTCAAGAAGAACTAAATGTATATTATGAGCCTACAGACTGTTTGTTATTAATGAAATGAATGTTCACCAATATTTCATACGCACTTGTGTTATTGTGCGTTTTGTAATGTGTAACCAAGCAGTATGTTTGTGCACCTAGATATTAGATGGCTTCCGATCGTCCTGACTGTTCTAGTAATTTAAGAACGTATGTCAATTTGCCTGCGTTGAGCAATTATGCCCGTTTTGCACTGATAGACGGCAGCTAGGTTGCATCCGTAGCAAATAGCTATTTGCGCCCACAATGGGACGACTTTAGCATGTGTGGAAACGGTCCTTTTGCGTTTTGAGACAAAACGTCTTCGCTTAGTACTAGAGTATTTAAGACTTTTTGGCACTATGCGGATAGGCGTCCCCATCAGCGTATAGGTGCAATTTTTGATTTAATGAGATCAACGCTCGATTAATGCCTGGTGGCTGAGCTAGACGTGGTCTAGCTCTAAGTAAGTAGTGTACTCTACTTTTTGTAGCGAAAAGCAAGTGTATTACTTCAACGTAGGTCTGGCCGGAGCTACGAATAGTTTGATCGTAGATGGATCTAAATAAATGAGTAAAACTGACTAAATAAGATAGTAGTTTTATTGATAAAAGAGGCGCGGGATCTGTGATGCTGTGAGAGAAAACCCATAACATGTCTGATATATACCGTAATTAAAAGCAAATAACAAAAACAAAGTAAATGCTTTCTCAAGCAAAAGTACTTCATGATGTGATCCTTGAAAGATTCGGGGGGGGGGGCGGTTCCATTGGGCTTCCCTATTTAAGGGTGCTAAGCCTCGAAAGTCATCTCTCTGGTCGCTGACGACCCTGTGGTACAACTGCTCACCGATCAAGAAATAGTGATCCGCCTGTTTCCGCAAGTAGATTCTTTCTGACTTGTCTTCAGGAAGATCTCTTTTCTAAGATAGTTGATCAGCGCATCGCGCTGCTATCCGAAAGATCCTGTATCTGGAACTTCAAGTTCATCAGGCTTTGCGGGGGTTAACTCAACTATCGTCTGCTAATCATACGAATCCTCGGATGCTTCGGCGTCTCCTGAGATCTCTTCTTGGTGGACGAATTCCCACGCATGAAATTTTTTCAAGATTGCCCTGATTTTCTTCATTCGATCTGGCTCACAGATGTCCTCAATTATGAAGATTTTCCTTAGTTGATTAACCATCAGCTGACATTTATTGTATAGGATGACCTCCCTAGCCTCCAGTGTGTAGGCTAAGTCAAGAGCTTGAATTATGGCTTCACACTCTGTTTCATTGTCGTCAGCTTTTGTGGCCTGATGATAGACGATTCTAGACGACATTCAGATCCACAGGTCGACCTTCTCCCCGCTGGGATTCATACCTGTGCAGATTTCCCAATGGTCATACTCAATCACTACTTCGTTCTTGAGTGACTTTTCAGCCTTCTGTATCAGTTCTTCCACAAAATCTGAGGTAAAACCTTCCAACACCTGTGACTTGACATCTATACGAGGTTGATAGGTGATGTCATACTCCCCCAACTCTTCAGCCCACTTTGCCATATCTTTCGACAGTCCGGGTTTAGACAAAATAACTTGTACCGGTGTTGAAGAGACTAAACTGACCGACTGTTCTTGAAATTATGAGTGCAACTCTCGTGTGGCCATTACCACAGTTGCTATGCACTGGAACGGTAAGGGGAAGAACTTGTCTATGCACTGCAGCATCCTGCTAATGTACTTCATCAAAAACTGCTGCCCGTTCTTTACTCTTACAAGGACCGCATTCCAGGCTATCTCAGATATTGAAACGTATAAAAGTAGGTGCTCACCTGTCTCTAGTTCGGTTTTCACTAGAATCTATAGGAGTTGAATATTCGTCCGAGCTATTGTCAAATAACATCGAATCAACCACAGTGGTCCTCCTTGCTTCTGCAGCACCTCAGAGAGACGACATACCAATTCAGTGGCTCTCGGGACTAGTTGATCCATTGCCGCCAGTCGATCCCGCAATTCGCTGAGTTCCTCTCTGACCTCTTGCTCTATGGCCTCTATAACTTCCAACTCGGTGGATGTATTCCCACCTTAAGTAGGGTAATATTCCTTAAGGAGAGGCCGCTCACCTCGTAGGTCGGTGATCTCGTGTAGGGTCGGATACTTGAAGGCCTGATAAAGTGTTGAGGGCACTCCCCTGACGTCGTGTATCCACCGTCGTCCCAGGATTACTTCATACGGGAGATTGCAGTTCATTACCTAGAAAACAGTTGTGCTCGTCATGCCCAGTATATGAACCAGTAGAGCTAGTTTCCAGTGGATGCTTCCCGGATTCCGTTGAAACACATTATGTTTCGAGCACTTAAGGATATTTGAGGACAATGGCTGAATTTGCGTAATACCTCCCTCCGGATAATATTAGCACTACTCCCTGGGTCAATAAGAGCCCTCTAGATATGTACGCTAGATACTTCCACAGGTATGATGAGGTGTCCTTGTTGTTTGCTTGCTCCTCTAGGTCGAATCAGATGGACTCGAGTGTTATCCCAGTCATTGCAGTCCCCCGGGCCATATTCGGCCGTTCATCCACGAAGATCGTGTTGATGGGCTTCAAGTTCTCAGACTCCGAACCTTAAAACGGTGGGGCCCTTCTTCCAGCAGCTCCTTGAGATATCCTTCTTTTAGCAAGTGTTCAATCTCGATCATCAAGGCTTAACAATCGACCGTTGCATGGCCCCCGCTGTGATAAAAATCACAATAGGGTGTTGTGTTTCTTCCTGTAGATCCTTTCACGTTAGCTGGCTATCGGAGCCTGGGCCCAGTTTGCCAAAGTGATTGGCGACTAGGTCCACAGCATTGACACGAAGACCAAAATCTCTAAAATTCTGAAGTTCAGTCTGCCTCTCCTGAATCCGGATGCTCGAGAATTATTCTGCCACACTCTTGCTTCTGAATTTCGGCTTCATCCTTCTGCTATCCCCCTCACCTTCTAGGGACGGGCTTCCCGGTCTCTTCCTTCGCTCATCCTCGGGGCTATGAGAATGGTCCGGTTCCAAGTGAGGTTTCTCTATATACCTCTGATGTAGCGCACTCTATGTGGACACTGGATGTTGAGTCAAACTCCACTGCAAATGCTCGGGTAGTTAAAGATCCCTTTGAATTTAAACTTTTGCCAAAGGCTATCACAAACGATGTTATCAGGGACTGGAGGGAGCTCCATACGTTCCTTCTAAAATCTATCGAGGTAATCCTTCAGCAACTCGTTGTCACATTGTCGTATTTTGAAGATGTCTTCCATGCGCTTCTCCTGCTTGCGGGCACCAGAATGCGCTTTCTTGAACATGTCTTTCATCTCGGTGAATGATTCGATGGATCCCATTGCTAGCTGAGTGTACCAAGCAAGGGCTCCTTTGGTCAGGGTTGAGCCAAATATCTTCACCAGAGCAGACTGGATTTCTTCTTAAGTAATCTTGTTACTCCTCACAGCCGTATAGTAAGCAGCGATGTGCTCGTCCAGATCGGTCGTTCTATCATACTTCAAGTTATCCGACAGGTGGAAGTGCTTTGGTATGCGGAGCAGCACAATGCTTGCTTTTTAATCATATTTGTAGAACTTCTGCTCATCTACCGCGGTAACTTGGGGTGAAGCACCCGTCACATTACCAATTCGGTCATGGATGGCCTTCATCTCCTTTATGAGATCTTGAATGACAGAAGTTCCCTTAAGGTCTTGATTGTTGATCGTTGCTGAACTTCCAGGGGCAGCATCCAGGTTGAGCCTGCGATTGGGAACTGATGCTGGCGAGTTGTCCGTGGGCGTCGGTCTCCGTGGGGATAATGGCCTCTGAGATGATCCAGCAAACATTGATCCCAGTCTCTGGGATATCCCTTTAGCTATGCTGTTCGAGATTCGCTCGAACACAGTTTTGAGGATGTCCAAGAGGAAGCCTTTAAAATATGATTTACCTGCTGGCGATTGATCGCCTTCACCATTGCTAGCGATAGGGATTGGCTCATGAGAAGAATCCTTTAGTTTCTCGATGGGATCCTTTATTGTACGCTGGGATCATTGAGATCCTTCACAGACTCGTCTGCTGCATCTGTGGTGTTCTTTGGAACGCTGCTACCATCGTCAGACATGATTGCGACTTTTCCTTCGTAGAATACTTACAATTGCTTGGGCCCCACGGCAGGCACCAAACTGTTTATGCCTACATTTATACGTCTAGGTTAAATAAATTAATTATGAATAAAGCCACAAGAAATACGGTATATTATGATGGAAAAGTAAGTAAATACGATGAAAATAAAGATGAGTAAATAAACAAGAAATAATTGAGAAAGAAATTAAATCTTATTCCTTGAGAGTAGCCGAAGTTGATGGTGAATCGTGTCTTGTCGTGTACAATACAATGCAAGGAGGGATATTTATAATAGTGATATCCAGTCCTAAATAAGGTAAAATACAAGTACTAATAGGGCCATAGGCCTACAACTCAAGGCGGTGGTATAGTAAACCCTAACTAGGAGACTGTAAACTCTAGGGAACGGGATGTGTGTCTTGCGCCCTGTGGCCAAGCTGCCTAAACAGTCGTTGGCTCTAGGAGCGGGCGTATATCCTCAGTGCTGGATGACTTGTAGGATAAGTGTAGTCTCGCTAGCTGGACTCGTATCCCCGTAACAATAGGTGGCGTATTTTTGCCCATACAATACTTGTCACCTGTCTCTTCGCATGTGTTGCATTGAATGTAAATTATTTAGTACAATAACGTGCTCCTCCGCTATTGGAGAGGTTTTTTGCGTATCTTCCAATGTTATCACTGCTCTGTTCATATCCTGTAATTGTGGGGATACATATCACGTAAACGAAAATAATCACAATTTCTCATAATTACGATCCCACGTGACCAAGATTGTTTAGCTTCCCATTCAAGAATCCTCTTAGGCGTGTATATATACGACGTGATTGTAGAGGCTTTTTATCGATCTTCAAGTAGTTTTGAGAGTTTTCCTTCAAACAATAAATCTTCTTCCAACCTTAATAATAATTCCATCTTTAGTCATGACATAAGGACCAAATTTTCTCCCCGCAAACGTCAGAGCCCTAGACTATCTTCCTTCAACCTTTAACTTTGAAGGTGAAATTTGAGCTAAAATCAGATCTCGTTTGGTAGGTATTGGAAGAAGTTTTCAGTTTCCGTGTAGGTAAACTTAAAAAGAGGTTTTCGAGCTCGATTTAGCGAATGAGCTCCGATTTGAAATTCGAAAGCGTCGTTAGGTTTGTATGGTCATTTATGACCTGTGTGAACTTTTGGAAGTGATGAGCGAATGCAAGGTCAAACACCCATGCATGAAGGTTAAAGTAGCAACCTTTCCATTGAGTTTTATCCGTCTGCGGTTGTGAGGGATGACATAACTTATATCAGGCTTGTTTGTAAGTGGCCTGAAGTAATTGTCATCATTATTCTTTCTGCTGAAGAGAGAATTTCCTCCTATTGTGCTGGTTACTCGATGGTCCATACATACCCTTTCACTGTACGTCTCAACGAGCGTGTTCATTCAGTCATTGAAGAGATGTGCCGCCAATACAATATCTGCCTAGGTCAAGTAGACCCCTCTGTATGGCGATTAGTGGCTGTACTAGATCACTCGGTGAACCATGCCAGGGTAAAGTTTTCCTTCTGGCACCTCCTTGCTTTCTACTCTACCCCGTCTCCACAGGGCGGGTATGCTGATGTTCATCAAACTGGGGATTTCCCATTAGTGAAGATTCCAAAGATTGTAGCTGGGTCCACCAGTATGTAGCGGTGAGGACGCCAGATATTGTTTCCTATCTTCTCTTTTCAAAGGTCTTCAATAGGAGACGTAAGTTTCTACTGTCCTCATTTTTGTACATTCCGCGTCCGTTGCTTCTCTGAACTGACTTTTCTTCTTCCTTAGTGAATTCTGTGACTGATATACAACTAACTCATGATGATTTTACCATGTGGGTTACTACAATCTTTGCAATAAAACCCCTACTTCAATGACTTTCACATCTTTGGCCAACGGGAACGGTTGGCGTGCAAAGGACCATGGTAAGTCATCTTATCCAAATTTCTCTTTTGATCCTTGGCTCCCACTATATTTATTATCTTCTCTTTTTAGGGTTCTCCCGCCATGAGATGCCCACGCTGAAGGAGATAAAAATTGCTGCCCCATTTATTGCTCCCTTGCCCAATGTGCGAGTGTCTAGAGGGAGAATTATTGAGAGGGCAAGCAGTTCCCGCTCTTCGAAGAGTAAAAGGTCTTCCAAGCTTGACAGTGTGGTGGTTTCTAGTGAACCCTAGGTGATTTCTGATGGTGAGGGCAAAGTCCCCCGAGTGCATGAGCCTGAGGCTGTGACCTCTGCTGCTGTTGAGTCTGGCCCATCTAAACGAAAGCGCAGACACCGAATAGACGAGTCTCCTGCGGCCGGTAGGGGAAGCCGTCGTGGAAGACGAAGTGGTTCTTCTTCCCGTTCACCTTGAGCCTCAGTCATCAGGCTAGTTCTTTATTCCATACATCGCTAGAACAATTTTCTTTTGCTCTCCATAAGCTAATATCCTTTGTATACATATAGATCCTAATATTTCGACTCCGACCCCCGAGGCGACCGACTCTTTCCAACGTCGTCCTAGTAAGGAGGTGGCAATGGATGCAGATGCTGTGGCTGCACCCGTGGATGGTGCCCGTAAGGTTGTTATTCCCATTGCTGCAGAAGTTAACATGTTTAAGACCCCGAGGGTTTTGATAGACCACACCGCTGAGTTGATCGGCCCTAATGAACCAAGACATCTTGCTGGCTACAGTCGCCAGAAACTACTTGAGGTCGCCGCTGGT
The DNA here is from genome assembly GCA_037355625.1 of Petunia x hybrida. Taxonomy (NCBI): domain Eukaryota; kingdom Viridiplantae; phylum Streptophyta; class Magnoliopsida; order Solanales; family Solanaceae; genus Petunia; species Petunia x hybrida. The sequence goes on along the minus strand of JBBBVM010000712.1, from coordinate 2,529,863 downwards.
TGCTCTCTTCAGGTAAACTTTTTTTTTTTCAGCATCTTATGAGTCGAGTCCTTACTCTCCCCTCTGCTAAATATCCGCTTCAACATTTGTCCAGGGGCTGATGGTTTATCATGAGATACTCCGTTGAAGTGGCACAGATGAGAACCTGAGAGAGGAGGACGAAGCCCTGCTAGGACAAATTGCTAGCCTACAACCTTTTATGGAGGAAGTTGAACGGCTGAGAGAGGAGCTTTATACAACGCGTAGAGCTTATCAACAGGAATCCTAAGAGGAAAGAACCTTGACGAGACTTTAGGCAATGAGATTCGCAAGCACAAATAGACTGTGGAAACCCTCCAATCTTCTCTTACGGAGGCCAAGCTTTCAGAACAGCTTCAATGTAAGAATGTGGCCCGCCTGGAAGCAGTTATAGAGGCTCTCCAATAAAGGATGTCTGGGGTAGATGAGAGGATTGAAGCTGCTGAAAAGAGTGTCTCTGATGCTAAGGGCCTTTCCGCCTTCCTGCAAGATGAGAACCATAGGCTGAAAGCAAAGTCGCGTCCATGGAGAAGGTTCGCGACAAACTTTGCAATGACGCTCATCTCAATGAGGAACAGATGAATGCCCTGAATGCTCGTCGCATAACTGAAGTGGATCGTGCTAACATCGCGGCTACCCTCGCCAGCTTTCTCTAGGTCTGCGACGACCCTAGTGTGGACCTGGAGGCTGAGATTGCTTTGTTGACCAAGCTTGTGGGTCAAGCAGATTCTCAGATAGGGTCCGACCTTGAAGAAGGTTTTGAAGAGGTTAGTGGCAAGAGAGAAGATGTAGTATTTGCTGGGGGACTTGCAGCTGGTGAAGAAGGACCTTCGCGGAGTGTTGCCGCTGAAGGGAGTCCACCGAGAGAGGAATAGAAATCCCCCTCTTTGATGCTTACGATTTTTTTTGCATCTGTGTATTGAACAATTGTCTGTGTTTTACGGGAATTATAATATTTTAGCCCGTTTTGAGGCTTTTAACGTGAATTACTTGTTAATTTGTTTGTGACAATTTCAGTTTCCGCCGTAAATATTAAGTAATGTCCTTTCTAAATTGAGCCCTTATGAGCGTGTGCGATTAAAGATTATGAGCCCGTTTGGGTGAGCTTAAAGTGGCTTATAAGCTAATAAGCACATTAATATATATTTGATAACTTAAAAGTTTTTGGGCTTATAAGCCATAAGCCATCCTAACTTCTCAAAAAGTGGCTTTTAAGTCACTTTTTGAGTTATAAGCTACTTAAAATAAGCTGCTTATAAGCCCACCCAAACAGGCTCTATGTGGCTTTCGGACGTCCTGCATGTTCTAATGTCTAGAACGTTTGTCAGTGAGCCTGCTTGGGCAATTACGTGCGTTGTGTGCGCCAGTGTTTTGCGGCTTACGTTGCGTCCGTGATAGACGACTGTTTTGTGCCCACAATGGGACGGACTTCAGCCCATGTAGAGACGGTGCATTTTTGCGTTCAGATACAAAACGTCTTTGTTTGTTTACTCGAGTATTTTAAGACTTTCTGGTACTATGTAGGCAGGCGTCCCCACTAATATGTAGGTGCAAATTTGTTGAATTGACGAGTTCAACTTACGAATAATGCCTAGTAGCTGAGTTATATATGGTCTAGCTCCAAGCGAGTAGTTTACCCTACTTTTATCACAAAAAGTTAGTGTACTACTTCGACTTGAGCTTGGCTGGGGCTATGAATATTTGGATCTTAGATGGATCTGAATTTTATTTGTAAAATTGACTAAGTAAAATAGTAGTTTTATTGATAAATAGGGCCGCAAGGTCTGAACTGTTGTGGGTGAAAACCCGTAACATAACTGACTAAATAAAAGTAAATGCTGAAAAGAAGTATACTTCCAAATACCCTACTTTTTCTCCTTTAAGACACGTCAATCAACTGAATAATCAGAATCGTAATCTTGGTTAATTGAGGTTTCGAGGTCTTCATCGATTTCAGGGAAGCCAGCCTTTGGTGCCTCTTCGGGGTCAGATGCTCCTAGGACTACTGTGGTGTAGCACTCCCTTGCTGCCTCCTGATCTCCATTGATCTCTTTATTCCCGACTTGGTGGGGGTATTTGAGTTTTTGATGCCAGGTAGAGGGAACTGCTTTAACCTGGTGAATCCTATGACTATCCTATGATTGCATTGTATGGGACGCCTATTTTTATAACCTAAAAAGAAAACATAATCCGCTCATGAAATGTGTGTAGCAAGGCTGATTTCCCCGAAAGACTTCTCACAGGAGTTGTTAATGCCTGCCAGCGTGTAGACACTCTGAGCCATTTTTTCATCAACTCCCATCGCTGTAAATGATCCCATTTAATGTAGTTCACGGCGCTGCCAGCGTCGACTAGGACGCGTTTGACGTCTGTATTCTCAATCCGGAGCGTTATAACCAAAGCATCATGGTGAGGACTGTTATAGCTAGTGCTATCCTCGTCACTGAATAAGATCATCTCTTCTTGGGCGTGGTCCTCATTGGGCATTGCCTTACCATATTTCAAGTCACCAAGCAACATCGGGGCGCCGACTATCACGTTGATAAACCTCTTAGGCTCCGGCAGGCCTGGGGGTCCCTCTGGGATTACGCTCTTAGCATAGATTTTCTTTCCTCTTTTAGTAAGTAGGTTCTTCAAATAACCTTTATCGAGCAGACTCATCACTTCAGGATCAAGGCCCTGCAGGCAACAATCTTATGCCTATGATCCCTATGAAACTCGCAATATAGGTTTTTGTTTCTTCTACCAGGTTCGGCCCTCATATTGCTGGGCCAACGCACTTGGGCATTCTTCATATGGTCCAGCACGAACTCCACGACATTGATGCACAATCTCAGCTTTTCAAATCTATCGGGTACCCATCTACGCTGAGTGACCCCTTGTGAAGTAGCGTCAAGCTTTCTTGTTATCGTCCTGCTTTTCGACCCGTTTAGGAAAGTCATCCATGTAGTCTCTCCTACTTCTCTTTCCCTTGTCTCCATCTCTTAATTCTTCTGCATATCCCTACTTATGTCCTTGACAGGTGATCTCTTCGACAATTGAACGAGCTTTTACAATGGGGGCTAAGGAATGCTCGGGCTCATAGCGCAACTTCTCGGTGTATCTTTGATGCAAAGCATTCCATGTTGTCACAGGGTGTTGAGTCAAACTCCACTACAACTTCCTAGTAGGTGTAATCACCTAATTTTGGCACGAAAATTCAAAAATAGCTTGAAATAGCTCAAAATAGCCGAGCTAATATTTTAGATTTTTGCCGAATTTTTTAGAACTTTATCTTTTATTTTAGCTAAAATTTGTCACTAAATTAAAAAAAATAAAAATTAGCAAAAATACTTGTTATGTGTTTAATTATGATTTTATAATTTAATTGTGGTAATGTTGCAATTTGTGTAGGTTTTAATTCTAGTTTAATGTTTATGCTTTAATTTATTTGGATCTTTTAGTGGCCATTTGTGAATGAAAAACAAGCAACCAGCCCAGTCGTGCAACCCCTTAGCCCAATTCAGTGACCCGGCCCAAGCCCTTGATATATAAACAAATTTTGCTATTATTGTACAATCTTTTCCTCCCCAAACTCATCAAAACAAAGAACCTTGCCAATTTCTTCTCCACCCATCGGGAACCACCAGGAGCCGCTGTCGACCACCGCCTTTTCCGGTCGATATATACATGGACATGACCGTCTCGAAGTCCTCTTTATATTTCTTGCCTCAATTTTCCGAAAAAACTTATCCAATCGGCGTAGATCGAGGCTGAAAAGATCACCGAAAATCTAACTCCATCGATCCACCATGCTTTTCGATCAACTATACATTGGCAGGCTTTCCTCACTCCCCATCACCATGTTCAGAAGGTAATTATCCCGAAAATCCTTCAGCTTCTTTCCGCTTCTCCGCTGCCTCGTTTTTTTTCTTTCCCTATTTATTTCAGCCGTGTGCTTGTTTATTGGTTATGACGGGGACAAGGTGGTGTCACGATGGTACGGGGCTGTTTAGGGCAGCGGGTGTGTGTTGTTGGTAAAACATGGTGATGTTATGTAAAAAATATTAATGGAGGGGCTGTGATGATTTGTTTCGCTTAGTCGTTTGTTCGATTAATGTAGACGAGGCAATGCTAAGGGCGATAATGACTTGGCGTCGAGGCAGTGATGTTTTGGTAGTGGCGTTGTGGGCATCGAGGCAGTGGTGGCATGTTTGTGTGTGGTGATATCGATGACATAGGGAAGGGACTATTTATTGGTGATTATACTGTGACGATGCAGTAGCTTGTGCAATGGAGGTGTAGCAGTGGCATTTTGATGTCCCTTGAGTTGTTTAGTAGTTTGTTTTAACTTGTGTGCTATGAAGATAATGAGGCAGCGGGGCAGTAGCAGTGACGATGGTGGAGTTGTGACGACGAAAATGGTGACGAGGCAGTGGCGTGATGGACAGTGGTGGCGAGGGCAGCGTCTTTGACGTTTGGCTTTCAACGGGTTAGACAGCAAGTCCCGTTTCCTTTTCTTTGATTGCAGTTAGTCGATAGTTTTGTTAGATTTGTTTAAATACTAGGCTAGTGTGCAATTTCTTCTTAGTTTAAGTATGAATTGGTATTTTTTCACTACTATTAAGCATGAAACAGGCATATGAAAGTCCTGAATTGTATTTACATTTATTGTTGATATGAAACTCAGTTTCCCCTTGTTAATCTCGTTTCAAGTATAATGTGTTATTCTGTTGGGAGCATACTTATATAGAAAGTAGATAGTAAGTTGGTTCGTGTAAGCAGTGAAATATGTATGTATGAGTCATGAAATGATCTGCTTGTTGTCTTATGTGGGTCTAGAAAATGAATTTGAACATATAATGTAAGTAAGAGTTCATGAAAGCCTGGAGAGTTGGTTGATTTGAACTTTTATTGACTTAGTTTGATTTGTCAAGTGTCTGGGAGTTGAATCTGGTCCATGATTAGTTAGTTTGAGTCAATTTTGAAGTTTATTGGGCTTTGACTGAGAGTTTAGAGTCCAATTTAGTTGAAATTGTTTGAGTTTGGACTTTAAATCCATTTAGCTTCAATCTAAATTTCTAGTGGGACTGGGAGTTAGAGTTTAGGTGAAAATAGGAATTGAGTTTAATCTTGGGCAAGTCTAAATCTGATTTTTTTTTAAAAAGAGTTTGAAATTTGAATGTAAAAAGGAATCCAATGGGGTCAAAGAGAGTACAGTGGTGGCAGCTTAAGTCTAGGCTTTCCAGCCGTCACATTTTGTTGTCTAGCTATAAGCATGCAGAAGGAACTTTTCACTTGTCTAAAAGTAAAAAGAGAGTCATGTGACATTGTACTTTTTACCTATGTTTTACTCTACCCTTAGTTTATTTAACAGAGTATTTTTCACTCTCACATGGGGGGGGTAACTCACAACTTCACTCCTCTAAAAAACACATTCAAGTCTCTGAAAAAAGGACTTCTTACTAAAAATCCAGATCTGGAGAACAGTTTCCAACAACATCTGAAGAAAATTTAGTAGAGAGTGAAAGAAAAATTAAGAACTAGAAGGGGAGGTTTAGTTTTTTTATAGTGGGACTGGTTAGCTGCTAGTTGTTGTCTTCACAAGTTGCTGCACGTTTGCTTGCTTTGGTCAAGGTAAACTTTCAAGGCCATTTTATCTTGTATGTATTTTACCATGTTTCAAGATCTGAAAGTATGCAAGGAACGGTTTGAAATCAGCACATAGAACTCTACATTTGTTTATTCTGTATATTATTGTGCTATATATGGTAAGGTTGAAAGTACTAGACGAATAGGACATGAACGCAAACACTCAGACTTTCATAAGTGTATAACTAGTGAATTTGATTCATGATATTTTAATAAAATTTGAAACGTTCAACTTGTACAAAGGGACAGATTTGAAATAGTTAGGCAAACTAGGACATTAAGCTCAAACTTGCCTAATTTTTTTAAACGAATTGTCAGTAAAGAGAAGGAGACAACCAGGCCATATTAGCAACGTTCTAAGCTTAACAAGTTCCGAATTTGATTATGGGATTAGATTTGAAAAAGTTTGACAGAAACTACAACGGTAACAAATTTCATCCTAGTGGGATATTGAACCAATTCAAATACGATTAGGCAACTCTAGCCAAAAGCAAGTTTAATCAAATGCATTTTGATCACATTGGAACTCATATTAAGTCAAGAGATTTCGAACGGGTGAAGTGCCTGTGCAAATTAATTGATTTAAGTCGAAAGATTTCAAACGAGTGAAGTGCTCGCGCGATTATATCTCGATTTGAGTTTCCAGTTAAACAGAAAAATTAATAACAAATCAAAGCATAACTAAAATGAGGCAAAATATAAAAAACAAATTCAAGAGTCAAAATGCGTCAATAAAGAAACTGTGCTTGGCGCAGGACTCGAGGGTGCCTAACAGCTTCCCGAGAGTCAACCGAGATCCTTATCCAGAACTCTTACGCATACTATTTACGAGTCAAGGGTGTTCTAGGTACACCACTTTGGTGACTTGGCACACCTTTAACTTGTCAAGTGGCGACTCCGAAAATCTCTTAATAATTTGGGTACCTATTAACACCCGTCACAACCTTTTAAAACAAACTATTCTTTTTTAAGTAAAAAAAGGGTCGTGACAATAGGTAATTACCCTTTGGAGTTCAGGCTCTTGCCAAAGGCTACCACATTAATATTATCGGGGACTGGAGGAAGCTCCATGCGTTCCCTATGAAATCTTTCAAGGTAGTCCTTAAACAGCTCATTATCATGTTGCCGAATCTCAAAGATGTCCTCCATACACTTCTCACGCATACGGGTGCCAAAATGCATTTTCTTGAACAAATCTTGCATCTGGGTGAATGACTCGATAGATCCCATCGGTAGTTGAGTGCACCAAGCAAGGGCAACCTTTAGTTAAGGTTGAACCAAGTCTCTTCACTAGAGCAGACATGATTTTTTCCTCTAAGATTTTTTTACTTTTGACGGCTGTGTAGTACGCAGCAATATGCTCGGCCAGATCCGTTGTCCCATCGTACTTCAAGTTATCCAGAAAGCGGAAGTGCTTTGGTACATGGATCGGTGCAGCTCTTGCTTTATATGCATGCTTATAAAATTTTTGCTCATCTATGTGGTAACCTGAGGTGGTGCACCCTGTACATTACCGATCCGATCGTGGATGGCTTTCATCTCTTTTAGGATATCCTAAATGACATGTGTTCCTTTGAGGTCTTGATTATTAACTATTGTTGAGCCTCCAGAAGTGGCATCCATGCTGAGTCTATGATTAGGAGCGGATGTTGGTCCTCGCGGGGATACTGGCCTCTGAGACGATCCAGCATACATTGTTCCTAACTTTTAAGATATGCCCTCGATCATGTTGATCGAGTTCTGTTCTGCCCATTCTGATAGGGTCTTGAGGAGAATAACATAGGAAACCTCTGAGGTCAGAATTACCTTCGTATGATTGATCGCATTCACCTGTCGCTAGGAACATGGACTGGCTCCTTGGTGGGATCCTTTGGCTGCATGCTGGGATCGCCAGGATCCTGTACAGACTCGTCTACTGCGTCGACAGTGTTCTTTGGGGTGTTGTCATTTTCGTCTGACATGACTATGCCTTTTCCTCATAGAATACCTATAATTGCCTAGGTCCCACAGTGGGCGCCAAACTGTTATGCCTAAAATTGGACGTCTAGGTTAAACACTTAAATTTATGAACAGGTCATAAGAAATACAGTAAAATACGACGGAATAGTAAGTAAATAGAGAGGAAAATAATAGACAAGAAAGTAAAGAATTTTATTCCTTGAGAATAGCCGGATTCAATGGTGAATCGTTTGATATACAATACGATGTAAGAAGGAGTATTTATAGTAGTAATTACCCAATCCTAATTATGATAAAATAGAAAGACTAATGAGGATCATGGGCCTATAAACTCAAGATGGTGGTATATACGAAACTCTAACTAGGAGACTATTACCCTAAGGTGGCAGGATGTATGCCTTGCATCCTACACCTGTACTGCCTGAACGGTCGTAACTCATAGAACAGACGTGTATCCTCTATGCCTGATGACTTGTAGGATAAGTCTAGTCTCGCTAGCTGGACTCGTATCCCCTTGCTCATAGAGGATAAACGCCCGCTTCTTGGGCCAACGACCATTCAAGCGACATGGCTATAGAACGTAGGGAATACATCCCACTGCCTTGGGTTTACAGTCTCCTAGTTAGGATTTCATATACACCACTTCTTGATTTATAGGCCCATAGCCTTATTAGTCTTTGTATTTTACCTTAATTAGGACTGGGTATCCATTACAATAAATACCCCACCTTATATTGTATTGTACAACAAAGCGATTCACCATATAATCTGGCTATTCTCAAGGAATAAGTCTACTTTACTTTTCTTGCTCATTATTTCTCTCTTTTATTTACTTACTTTTCTATCGTATTTAATGTATTGCTTGTGACCTCATTCTAAATTAATTGTTTAACCTAGGCAACCAGTTTTAGGCATAAATAATTTAGCGCCCACGGGCAAATTGTAGGTATTTCACGAAGGAAAAGGATCAATCATGTTTGATGATAGTAGCAACGTTCTGAAGAACACTACAGATGTAGTAGACGAATCTGTGAAGAATCCCAGTGATCCTAGCATGCAGCCTAAGGATCCCGTTAAGCAACCGAAAGACCCTTTCTAGGAGCCAATCCATGTCAGCATTGATGGGGAAGGCGACCAACCGCCGGAAGGTAATACTTAATTCTGAGGTTTTCTTGTTAATCTCCCCAACATTATGTCATAACAACAATAGCGGAATTCGAACAACATGGTCGAAGGGATATCTCAAAAGCTAGGAGCGATGTTTGCTGTAGCATCTCAGAGGCCAGCATCCCCACGAGGACCAGCACCCACGAACCATTCAACAGTATTCGTCCCTAACCGTATGCTAAACATGGATGCCGCCCTTGAAGGATCATCAACAATCAAGATCTTAAGGGAGACCCTGTCATCCAGGACCTCATAAAGAAGATGAAGGCCATCCACGACTGGATTGGTAATGTGCCGAGTACTCTACCCCAAGTTACCACGGTAGATGAGAAAAAGTTTTACAAGCATGCTTACAAAGCAAGCGCTGCACCAGTCCGCATGCCAAAGCACTTCTGTCTGCCGGATAACTTGAAGTATGGCGTAACAATTGATCCGGATAAGCATATTGCTGTGTATTACACGGCTGTAAAGAGCAATGAGATCACCGAGGAAGAGATTCAGTCTACTCTGGTGAAGAGGTTTGGGTCAACTCTGACCAAAGGCGCCCTTGCTTACACCCAGCTACTAATGGGCTCCATCGAATCATTCACTCAGATTCAGGATCTTTTCAAGAAAGTGCATTCAGGTTCTCGCAAGAGGGAGAAGTGCAATGAGGACATCTTTGAGATCCGTTAGTGTGATGACAAACTGCTGAAGAACTAACTTGACAGGTTTCAGCTGGAACGCATGGAGCTTCCTCTAGTCCCCGATAATATTTCCATGGTAGCCTTTAAAAGTCTGAACACAAAAAGGTCGTTAGCTATCAGGGAATCGCAGTGGAGTTTGAATCAACATTCTGTGACAACATGGAGCTCATTGCATCAAAGGTAAACTGAAAAGCTTTGCTTGGAGCCAGACCATTCTAAGAACCCAAGAGCTGAGCGAAGGAAGAGAGCAGGGAGTCCCTTTCTAGAAGTGAGGGGGACAGAAGAAGAACAAAGGTGAAAGTCTAGAACCAGGCGGGAATCAGAAAGTATAGTAGTTCCCCTGGATCTGGATCCCAAGAAAACGGACGGAGTCCCACAGCTTCAGAGATTTTGGTTTGCGAGTCAATGTTGTGGATCTAGTTGCCAACCACTTTAGAAAACTAGGTACGAGGGTCCGCTGGCCGCTTACCATTAAAGAAGCAACGGAGAGAAATGCACCGCCTTGTTGTGATTTTCACCGCAACAGTGGCTATGCGACGGTTGATTGCAAGGCCCTGATGATTGAAATCAAGCATCTATTGAAAGAGGGACACCACAAAGACTTGATAAAAAGAGGACCACGACGTTCGAGAGCGTCAGATTCTGAAAACTTGAGGACCATCAATGCAATCTTCACGATTCCAGAACCAGCCATAGCCTGGGGGGGCTCTAGAGTCGAGGAAATTTCTTGGTCCAATCCCGTTCAACCCGGAGGAAGAAGGAGAGCACCAGAGTGACCTCGTCGTTTCTGGAGACGTGTCTGACCTGGGGATCCAGCAAGCTTTGATCGATCCGGGGAGTAGCATGATTATTATTCGGATGGAGATGCTGCAGAATTCACGTCAACGCCACCACGTAACTTCAAGTCCTCGGAACATAGTTAAATTCAATGGCTGTCGAGAATAAATTGTCAGGGAACTAGCTCTACCGGTCCGTATAACGGGTGTGATGAGCATTACTCCCTTCCAGGTGCTGAATTGTAACCCGTCTTGTGACGTAATCCTGGACGGCCTTAGATAGATAGTGTTAAAGGAATACCCTCAACACTCCATCAAGTCTTCAGATACCCGACTTCTCACGGGTTAATGACTTACAGGGTGAGCCGATCTTCACTTAAAGTATATTATCCTACTTATGATGGGGATCTTAATGTCCGGCCAGTAGCCAAAGTAAATCAGAAGAGGAGTCTATCAAGTTCGAGGCCATGGAACAAGAAGTCAGAGAAGAGATCGGTGAACTAGGAGATCGATTGGCAGTGATGGATCAACTAGTCCCCAAAACGACAGACTTGGTATGTTAGCTCTTTGAGGTACTACGGAGAGAAGGGGGACCCTATGGCTGATACAGAGATATTTAACCGTATGGTAGCCCAGACAAAGATACAGCTCCTACAGCTTCTAGTGATAACTGAGCCAAAGCCAGGTGAGCATCTGTTACTGTATGCCTCGATCTCAGAAATAGCATGGAATGTAGTCCTTATATGAGAAGAGAACGGGAGACAATTTCTCGTAAAGTACGCCAGCAAAAGACCTTCGCGATAGGTTTGTGCCTTTGCTCTTTTAATTTTTTGCGGCCGTGATCATGGCAACCCAGGAGCTGCGCTTGTATTTTCTTAACCATACGGTCAACATGGTCTCCTCCACACCGGTACATACCATAATATCTAAACTCAGACTCTCAGAGGAGATGACAGAATGGGCTGGGAAACTGGGAGAGTATGACATTACCTACCAATCCCGAACAACCATCAAGTTATAGGAACAGGAAAGTTTTACATCAGACTTTGTGGAGAAACTGAAGCCAAAGGTAAAGGAGTCAATCAGAAGCGAAGAAACGATCGATCCCGGGTGTTGGGAGATCAACATTGACGTAGATCCCAAAAGGGAATAAGGTGACCTCGATATTTGGGTAAGGACACCCACTGGGATGGTCTTCCACAAGACAACAAGAGCTCAAAGCGACAAAAAGCAGACTATGCAGCCATAATTCAAGCTCTTGACTTAGCCTACATACTGGGGCCTGGAAGGTCACCCTCTTCATCAGCTCCCAATTGGTCATCGGTCAAGTCAAGGAAGTTTTTACCACAGAAGGCATCTGCACGCCGGATCGACAGGAAAGAATGAAAGCACTCTTGAAAAATATTCAGACATGGGAGTTTATCTATTGGGAAGGAAGCTCAAGCGATGGCGAAGCGTCTGAGGATTCATACGACCATCAGATAGTTGTTGAGTTAACCCTCGTGGACTTGATAAACCTTGAAGTTCCAGACACAGGATCCGTCATAGGGCAGCGTTGTGCGCTGATCAACTACCTAAGCAAAGAAATCCTCCCCGAAGACAAATCAGAAAGCAGATTGTTGCGAAAGCAAGCCGTTCATTATTGTTTTATTGGCATAGAGTTATACCATTGGGTTGTCAGTGGCCTAGAGGTAATATCTCCAGGCTCAGCACCCTCAAGCAGGGAAGCCCAAGAACATGCCCCCGAACCTTCCGAGGATCGAGCATAAAGTGTCTTTTGCTTTTAAAAAAACATTTATTTTTATGTTGAGTTCTTTTTAACTATGATCGCAGTATTTTCATACTCATCAATCATGTTACGAGTTTTCACCCACATCTCAGGCCTAGCGCCCCTCTACCAATAAACTACTATTTTACTTAGTAAGTTTTACTTATTTATTCAGATCCATCTACGATCCAACTATTCATAGCCTTGGCCAGACCTAAGTTGAAGTAATACACTCACTTTTCGCTACAAAAAATAGGGTACACTACTCTCTTAGAGCTAGACCATGTCTAGCTCAGCCGCCAGGCATTACTCGTACGTCGAACTCGTTAATTCAATAACTGCACTTACATGCCGACAGGGACGCCTGTTCACATAGCGCCAGAAAGCTTTAAATACTTGATTCACTAAGCAGAGACGTTCGAAGTCGGACACAAAAGTGCATGTTTCCACACGGGCTAAAGTCGTCCCATTATGGGCGCAAACTTAAGTCGCCACCTATTAACACAAATAAAGCGCCCTTTAGTGTGGACACCCATCTCTTGAAGACACTAGCCTAGAAAGGCACACAAAACATATTGTTCATTAATAACAAACAGCCCGTAGGCTAATAACATACAATTAGTTCTTTCTGAATACAACATTTGTTCATAACAATTGTAAAAAAAAAAAAATGGAAGAGAAGAACAAAAATAGAGAGCTCCTTAAGATTAACATGGCTGAAAATCCTTCATCTAGATTGTAGCTACAAGCCGTAAATAGTTTGGAGTTCTTCTTTTCTTCTAGCAGCCCGAGATATGTCAGCTCGAGCATTCCTTCAAGACACGCAGCTGTTGGTACAACCAAAGCCTGTGTGCTTGATCAAAGCAAGGGACCTTGGAAGCGTCTGACTATAGGCCTAACCTCCTACATCTTGCCTACTGAACTCGAAGAAAACTTGAAGACTCGCCGCACAGCTTAGAAAGAAAACTTGACCATCCGAGTCAATCTGAATTGGTCAAACCAGAGTTTACAGCCCCGCATATCTTCATGCACAAATGGGAGCTCACCAAGGATGGAGAGGCTAGATCTGGGAACCTACCACAAGGGAGCCTCCTCCCTCGGGTATCCCACAACCAATAGCCGATGAGGCATTTCAACAGCGACACAACCGAACCAGCAGAACCAAGAGACAGCACAAAGCCTTGAGCGGAGTTAGAACTTGGTGACTCGTTAATCTGCTCATGACCCGGAGCACTGTCCTCTTTCCCGCCATGGAGCAGAATAAAAAAAGTAGGGATCAATCCTACTCAGTCAAAGAGGCTATTTAAGCACCAGAGAAATCCCTGTGGAGAAACCGCATGACAGCTAAAAGGGCTAAGCGTCTTGACCCCGGATGACAAGAAGAGTATCACAGCAAACCACCGTGTTAGAAGATGAGCGCACCGTAATCAGTGCACATGACACAATGAAGACATCCCAAAGGACATCATTAGAATCTCGATTAAACTTCATGACTCGGGGGACTTTGTTCATTCCTCTACAGACGAAGAAAGAAAGGAAGGTAACTGCAGATGAGTTTCATCCTATATGTCCCTCATGAATCATCCATTCGGAATGAAGAAGACTTTCTGAAAATATCAAACCAGGATCGAAGGCAAACATTTTTGAAGAAAGAAAAGATTCTCACTATCATAAGAAATTGTTGAAGAAGAGAATTATTTTCTAAAGAAGAGTTTATGATTTCTCTGCTGTCACGAAGTCCCTATTTATAGACATAAAAGAGATAAGAATGACACATGAAATGGTCAAGCATCATTATTGCTGCAGATATAAAATGATTCAGAGCAGTTAATAACAGTTCTTGGAAAGGTTCATGGAATCGGTGTCAACCAATCAGATGAAGGCACACGGAGTTCTCGAAGAAATCAACATCATTCTTGGTCAAAGAGACTGCGAGTCTCAAGGAGTCGGTGAGATATCTTTTCACACCCATCTTGTATGTTGCTTTCACTTCCTGACTGCTTGCGTCAGCACTCAGTAAGTGGAGGGATTGACTGTGTGGGCAAAAATACGCCACCTACTATTACGGGGATACGAGTCAAGCTGGCGAGAGTAGGCCTATCTCACAAGTCACCGAACATAGAGGATACACGACCGCTCTTTGGGCCAACAACCGTTTAGGCGACATGGCTATAGGAGGCAGGGCATACATCCTTCCACCTTCGATTTACAGTCTCCTAGTTATGGTTTCGTATACACCACCGCTTTGAGTTATAGGCTCATAGCCTTATTAGTCTTTGTATTTTACCTTAATTAGGACTGGATATCCACTAATATAAATACCCTTTTTACATTGTATTGTACAACAGAGAGATTCACCACAGAATTCGGCTATTCTCAAGGAATAAGACTACTTTACTTTTCTTGCTCATTATTTCTCTCTTTTATTTACTTACTTTTCCATCGTATTTACTGTATTTCTTGTGACCTCATTCTAAATTAATTGTTTAACCTAGGGGACCGATTTTAGGCATAAACAACTCACACTAGTGCGGTCGCGCAGTAGCTCGCACATTCGCGTAAGTTTAAGCTGACCTCGAGGGTGCGATCGCGCCTGGTTGTTCGCAGCTAGCTTCATCTTCTCGATGTTTTGCCTTGGACTATACGTTCCTCATGTTGTCCCTTTTTCACAAGTAACTAAAAACTGGTGGAAATGTGTGAGATGATTAAAAAACACAAAAACTAATCTACCCTGACATACAATAGAAAACAAACAAGAATTTGAAAGAATTCGGGATGCCTCCCGACAAGCGCTTTATTTAACGTCTTGACTTGACGGTACCCATCATGTTTTTCTCTTCACTTGGTGAAAGTGAATTTCCTCTCCAACATGGGATAAAGTTCATTGATGTGCTTGTTGACACCCAATTTTGTCCCTCCTATTTTTCAAAATCAACCGTTCTTGAATTTACATGCACTTGTGTATCCATTCCTACCTCGTCTATTATCTTCAAAATTACCTTCTCATAATATCCTGGCAATTAAGGCCATTTTCAAAAGCATCGTCTCAAATCATAGCTATTTGGCAATTTTATACAATTATTCCTATTTTTGACGAAACCTTCAAAATTGTTTCAAGCCTCAAAATTACAATTTTTAGGCATTTTAGCCTTCCTAGCATTTTAAAATTAATTTCCTATTTTTTCTATAATTTCCATATCATTCTGAATCCATATTATACTATTTTATACTATTTTATACCCATTTATATAATATTTATACATATATACACGCATATATACACAAGGCATACACATCAGCCAATTTTTTACATGTCATGCCTACGTGGATTGATCCTGATCGTCCACGTAAGTGATCCAATGGTCCAAATTAATTTCCTTTGTTTCTACACCCAAAAACCCCTAAAATATTTCCCATTTTTTCCACACCGCTGTCCCGGACTCTCTCTCTCTCCCTTTTGGCGATTTCAATCGCCACCGCTGTCGATGGCCGTTCCGGCTAAATCAACCTGTGAAAATTGGGGAAACTGGTATAATTGGACTCCCCTCGTCGTCCGCAACACAACCCATCCACTTTCAATGGGGTTTGGACGAAGGATAGCTTAACCCTAAGGCGCTACTGTTAAAGGCCGATTCCGGCCAACTCCGCCGGCGAAATTGAGAACAAATGGTACCATTGTGTTTTCCTCACTGTCCGCTACAAAACCTTGGTGCTATTTGGGGTGTTTCGACGGAGGTCAAATTTGACCTCTCATCGACGTGAGTTTCTGTCATCGGAGAAAGGTACGCCGGTGACTGTCCTTACTAAAATTATTTGACACCAGTGTGAGAAAAGGGGAAAAAACTCTATGCATGACCTGAATCGGGTCAATTTGAACCCGATTCCAAAACCTAAATGGGTAATCTCCCTTCTTCTCCTTAATGTTTTAGATTCGTGAAATTCATGCCTATACTTGCCTATATTTTCTGTGTATCAACGTGAGTATGTGATTACTTGCCATTTTAATTAGTTAAAATCCATAGGTTACTATTCTTGGTTATCTCACTGATTGAAGTTAAATGTTTCTTCGAAACCTCACATGACTGTGTAAATAGGCTCATCATTTAGGCCTTAGGCCATCTCTGTTAATTCTTAATGAAAATCAGGGGCAATGCCTAAACTGTCTATGTTCATTCTTGTTCGAATTCAACTTCCTACTATGTCAAAGAGCATGATTTCTGTGATTAAATGTTTAAGATTGGAATGATAGTTTGATTGGCATAATAAAAGGGTCCTGCTTGAATGGATTTGAAATCCTGGATTAAATATTTCGAATAGGAAATGACTATAGCTAATTTAATGAATCTGTGGAAATTTGAGAAGATGATCATGATATTTTCAGGCTTAGAATATACTTCCTTGACTGATTTTTGAACCTGGACCTCTTTGTATTCAAAAGACAGGAATCCCAAGGATTGGGGAGGTTCAATTTACCTTAATTTGAGATTTTTTTGATTGGTCTAAATATGGGAATGATACTAGACTGGTTTCCCTAACTTTGGAAGTAATATTTCTTTGCCTTCTTTGTTTCTTTTACCCGTTAGAATCAGGACTCCCTCACACCTATTTAAACTGAGTTCTTTTCAACCTAGAGGGATAGGTTTTCTGAGACTAAAAACTCAGAGACAACACTAGCACACTTAGCAAAATTCTGCATAGCTCTTTACCTTCAATTTTTCTGGACTCACTGGTAGTCATCACTGTCTGTGCTGATCCTGCTCTTCTTTTGCTGTCTATATTCATTTTAATTCCACAAGCTTTCAGAAGGTAATCTCTCACCCACTCCTATTTGTTTGCAACTATGTATGTCTGCATGTGCTTATCCTATTTCTGTCTCTTTTAAACTACCTGCCTACTTGGTCTTGTTTTGGGATCTGGGTGCACTGGTCATCTTAAAGGAACTTAAGCCTTTTTGAAACCTAACCTATGTTTGCTAATGAAGATGAAATCTAAACAAGTGAGACTGTTGCTCAAACTCTAACTAACTAGGACACCTGTGTGTGTGTATGTTCTCTTAATATGATCTTGCCCCATCCCTTGTTCTTTTAGATCACTGGTATGACTTACCTATGCTCTGAACCTCTGTGAAACACAGCAAAAGGTGAACTTGACTGCACTTACTTCTGGTAGACCTCTCTTTTGCCCAGGTCTTTCCCCTTTCCCTTTCCCTGGTTGATTTTCTGTTTGCAGGTTATTTAGAATGCCTTAACTGACCAAGCTATGGCCTAGTACTCCTTGAGGCTTGAGAGAGTCAGGATCTGGACTCTTTTTTAAGTGGATTCCAGGACTGTGGTGATTAGATTTTGATCCTGTGGCTGCTTATTGAGTATAACTTGGAACTCTAGGAGAACTAGACAACTTTGAACTTGTGGCTTGTGTCCTCTCCCTTAGAAACTACCCCAAATTATGAGGACGTGTTCGCTTGGTCGTACGATGACATGACTGGCATAAGTACAGATGTGGTAGCTCACAAATTACCTATCAACCCGGGCTTTCCGCCAGTCAAACAAAAGGCCCGAACATTCAAGTCATCGGTTCTGTTGAAAATTGGTGAAGAAGTAACTAAGCAGCTCAATGCGGGGATTCTGAAAATAGTCGAGTATCCGACTTGGTTGGCCAGCATCGTCCTAGTGCCGAAGAAAGATGGGAAACTTCGAGTTTGTGTGGACTACAGAGATCTGAATAGAGCAAGTCCGAAGGATGATTTTCCACTACCAAACATACATATCCTGATTGACAATTGTGCAAAGCATGAACTACAATCCTTCGTAGACTGTTTCGCCGGCTATCACCAAGTGCTCATGGATGAAGAGGATGCTGAGAAGACAACTTTCACCACCTCTTGGGGAACTTATTGCTACAAGGTTATGCACAACGAGATTGAAGTCTATGTGGACGACGTGATCATCAAATCAAAAAAGAGTTTGGAGCATCTTGACAACTTGCGTAAGTTCTTCAGCCACTTGCGAAAGTACAATCTGAAGTTGAATCCGGCAAAGTGTGCTTTTGGTGTTCCTGCAGGGAAGCTCCTGGGTTTCATCGTCAGTAGAAGGGGCATCGAGTTGGATCCGTCCAAGATCAAAGCCATTAAGGAATTGCCACCCCCAAGAAGCAAGAAAGAGGTTATGGGTTTCCTAGGAAGGCTCCACTACATCAACCATTTCATAGCACAATCCACCATCATCTGTGAGCCAATCATCAAGTTGCTGAAGAAAGACGCGGCGACCGAGTGGACAGTGGATTGCCAAAAGGCATTTGATTGGATCAAGGAATACTTGTCGTGCCCGCCCGTGCTGGTTCCACTTGAGCCTAAGAGACCTTTGATTTTGTATCTGTCCGTGGTGGACTCAGCCTTTGGTTGTGTATTGGGACAGCATGATTCGACTAGGAGGAAGGAGCAAGCCATATACTATCTAAGCAAGAAGTTCACTCCTTATGAAGCCAAGTACACATTGCTGGAGGGCACGTGTTGTGCACTGACATGGATAGCACAAAAGTTGAGACACTACTTGGCATCCTACTCAACGTTGCTGATATCAAGGATGGACCCTCTCAAGTACATTTTCCAAAAACCAATGCCTACTAGAAAGCTGGCTAAATGGCAAATGCTGCTCAGCGAGTTCGACATCACTTTTGTCCCTCAAAAGGCGGTGAAAGCTCAAGCTTTGGTTGATCATATGGCCGAGAACCCGGTGGGAGATGACTATGAACCTTTGCACACATACTTCCCTGATGAAGAAGTCATGTTCGTAGGAGAAGAGATCACCAAAGAATATGATGGTTGGAGGCTATTCTTCGATGGGGCGGTCAATTTCAAAAGAGTCGGCATTGGAGCGGTATTAGTTTTCGAGACTGGACAACACTATCCTGTCACGGCCAAACTAAGGTTCCCTTACAGCAACAACATGGCAGAGTATGAGGCCTGCATCTTGGGTCTTAGATTGGTAGTAGATATGAACATACAAGAGTTGTTGGCGATCAGAGATTCTGACTTACTGATTCATCAAGTTCGAGGAGAATGGACAGCGAATAACTCCAAGATACTACCATACCTGGAGTGCATAAAGGAGTTAAAGCAAAGATTCACCAAGATAGAGGTCCAACATGTACCTAGATTGCAAAATGGGTTCGCAGACGCTTTGGCTACCATATCTTCTATGATCAAACATCCAGATAAGAACTTCATCGACCCAATACCCATGATGGTAAGAAAGCAACCAGCTTAGTCCTATCACGTGAAGGAGGAGTCAGACGGACAGCCTTGGTTCTACGACATCAGAGGGTTTCTCGAAGATGGTAGTTACCCAAAGGATGCAACAAGTCTCCAAAAGAAGACACTGAGGAGATTATCGAACAGTTTCTTTCTGAATGGAGAGGTTTTGTACAAAAGGACACCCGATCTGGGTTTATTGACATGTGTGGACACAAAAGAAGCTGCTAAATTAGTAGAAGAAATATACTCTGGGCGTGTGGCCCACACATGAATGGTTTTGTACTTGCAAAAAAGATCTTGAGGGCCGGCTATTTCTGGATGACAATGGAACATGACTGCATAAAGCATGCAAAGAAATGCCATCAATGCCAAGTTCATGGAGATATGATTCGAGTGCCTCCCAACGAGCTAAATATTATGGGATCGCCTTGGCCTTTTGCCGCCTGGGGGAATGGATGTCATAGGACCTATCGAGCCAGTCGCTTCCAATGGGCATCGCTTCATACTGGTAGCCATTGACTATTTTACCAAATGGGTGGAGGCTGCATCATACAAGTCAGTAACAAAGAAGGTGGTGTCGAACTTTGTCTGTGATAAGATGATCTGCCGATTTGGTATCCCTGAATCCATCATCACTGACAATGGGTCCAACCTCAACAGCGACCTAATGAAAGCGACTTGTGAGGTCTTCAAAATCAAGCATCGTAACTCCACTGCATATAGGCCTCAAATGAATGGAGCGGTCGAGGCGGCCAATAAGAACATCAAGAGAATATTGCGTAAGATGACAGGCACTTCAAAGCAATGGCACGAGAATCTACCCTATGCCCTGTTAGGGTACCACACCACAATGAGAACATCAACAGGGGACACTCCTTATTTGTTGGTATATGGCACTGAAGCAGTGATACCCGCAGAGGTTGAGATACCATCTTTGAGAATCATCCAAGAGACACAACTGAAAGATGCTGAATGGATCAAAGGGAGAATAGAGCAGTTAGCCCTCATCGACGGCAAGAGATTGAATGCAATATGTCATGGGCAATTATATCAGAGAAGGATGGCCAAAGCATTCGGCAAGAAAGTTTGAGAGAGATCCTTTGAATCTGGACAACTAGTACTGACGAAGATATTTCCAATCCAAGAAGAAGCAAAAGGCAAGTTTGCACCAAAATGGCAGGGACCATACATGGTTCAGCGAGTTCTGAATGGAGGAGCATTGATAATGGCAGAGATTGATGGAGAAGTCTGGCCAAAACCAATCAACTCAGACGCTGTCAAGAGATATTATGTATAGGGATTCGTATTGATTAGGGACTTCCCCATTTTCGCAGCACATTATGTAACCTAAACTACGTCACGACCTGATTCCCCAAGTGGGATACGTAGGCAACCTATTCAAGGTTTGGTCGCATAAATACAAAAACTTCATTTTCCCCACAAAACAAACACTGGGGCAGAATTTTTGAGGAACTCTCAAAAATTCCTAAAACACAAGACACAATTGACACTGGGGCAGAAATTTTTGAGGACCTCTCAAAAATTTCAAAATGCAAACTGGGGCAGAATTTTGAGGGCGTCCTCAAAATTCATTTGGAATAGCGTGAAGGACGACAACTTTGACTTCACACAATGCGATTTGTGACTCAATGGGATAAAATATTTTATTTTCATTCTTCTTTCTTATAAAAGTTTTTCAAAATCATTTGCACTATACACTATTTTATATACATATCCCTGCCAGCTCAGCCAAGATCCCGACGCTCGTCGACAGCAAACGCGAAACAAGCCAAGAATGCACAAACCAAACCCCCCGTACAACTCACCAATCTTTCTTTGGATGCAGGCACGAGAGATACCTAAATCAACAATGCACAGCAAAGATAATCTTTGGCAAAGGTTTGTCATTTTAAATTAGCTGAGGGCACACAACCCGAGGCGTCGATTGAGGGGACACAGCCCGATATCGATTTGCATTTTAAATTAGCTGAGGGCACACAACCCGAGGCGTCGATTGAGGGTACACAGCCCAATATCAATTTGTCATTTTAAATTAGCTGAGGGCACACACCCTGAGGCATCGATTGAAGGTACACAGCCCGATATCGATTTGTCATTTTAAATTAGCTGAGGGCACACAACCCGAGGCATCGATTGAGGGTACACAGCTCAATATCGATTTGTCATTTTAAATTAGCTGAGGGCACACAACCCGAGGCGTGGATTGAGGGTACACAACCTAATATCGATTTGCATTTTAAATTAGCTGAGGGCACACAACCCGAGGCGTCGATTGAGGGTACACAGCCTAATATCGATTTGCATTTTAAATTAGTTGAGGGCACACAACCCGAGGCATCGATGGAGGGTACACAACCCGATATCGATTTGTCATTTTAAATTAGGTAAGGGCACACAATCCGAGGCATCAATTTAGGGTACAAAGCCGAATATCGATTTGTCATTAGCTGAGGGCACACAACCCGAGGTGTCGATTGAGGGTACACAGCCCGATATCAATTTGCATTTTAAATTAGCTGAGGGCACATAACTCGAGGTGTCGATTGAGGGTACACAGCCCGATATCGATTTATATTTTAAATTAGCTGAGGGCACACAACCCGAGGCATCGATGGAGGGTACACAGCCCGATATCGATTTATCATTTTAAATTAGCTGAGGGCACACAACCCGAGGCATCAATTGAGGGTACACAGCCCGATATCGATTTGCATTTTAAATTAGCTGAGGGCACACAACCCGAAATGCCGATTGAGGGTACACAGCCCGATATCGGTTTGCATATCTATTTTTTTTCTTTGCGGAGGGTACACAGCCCGATGCAACGATAGAGGGCATACAACCCAATGTCGGATCTAACACTAGATAGCAAAAGACACGCAATTACGGCATGGCAGACACAATCTCATATGGCAATAATCCTGGAAAGACAATCCAGTCTGGCGGGAAGGTACGTTTTATATATATATGCACATTATATTGGAAACACATTTTCATTGCAGGAGACACACCCCAAGCAAAGCAAACATCTCAGCCTAACACCCTACATCCTTTTAAGTCGCAGGCTCTTCTATAGCCATGAAAAAATTGGCCGCACTGTCAACATCTTTGCCCGAAGACTCTTTCATCATCCCCGGGCAAAGAGGGGCAGCTGTTGACACCCAATTTTGTCCCACCTATTTTTCAAAATCAACCGTTCTTAAATTTACACGCACTTGTGTATCCATTTCTACCTTGTCTATTATCTTCAAAATTACCTTCTCATAATATCCTGGCAATTAAGGCCATTTTCAAAAGCATCGTCTCAAACCATAGCTATTTGAAAATTTTCTACAATTACTCCTATTTTTGACGAAACCTTCAATATTGTTTTAAGCCTCAAAATTTCAATTTTTAGGCATTTTAGCCTTCCTAACATTTTAAAATTAATTTCCTAATTTTCCTATAATTTCCATATCATTCTGAATCCATTTTATACCATTTTATACCTATTTTATACCCATTTATATAATATTTATACATATATACACGCATATATACACAAGGCATACACATCAGCCAATTTTTTACATGTCATGCCTACGTGGATTGATCCTAATCATCCACGTAGGTGATCCAACGGTCCAAATTAATTTTCTTTGTTTCTACACCCTAAAAACCCCCAAAATATTTCTCATTTTTTCCACACCTCTGTCCCGGACTCTCTCTCTCTCCCTTTTGGCGATTTCAATCGCCACCGCTGTCGATGGCCGTTCTGGCTAAATCAACTGGTGAAAATTGGGGAAACTGGTATAATTGGACTCCCCTCGTCGTCCGCAACACAACTCATCCACTTTCAATGGAGTTTGGACGAAGGATAGCTTAACCCTAAGTCACTACTGTTAAAGGCCGATTCCAGCCAACTCCGCCAGCAAAATTGAGAACAAATGGTACCATTGTGTTCTCCTCGCTGTCCGCTACAAAACCTTAGTGCTATTTGGGGTGTTTCGATGAAGGTCAAATTTGACCTCTCGTCGACGTGAGTTTCTGTCATCGGAGAAAGGTACGCCGGTGACTGTCCTTACTAAAATTATTTGACACCAGTGTGAGAAAAGGGGAAAAAAACCCTATGCATGACCTGAATCGGGTCAATTTGAACCCGATTCCAAAACCTAAATGGGTAATCTCCCTTCTTCTCCTTAATGTTTTAGATTCGTGAAATTCATGCCTATACTTGCCTATATTTTCTGTGTATCAACGTAAGTATGTGATTACTTGCCATTTTAATTAGTTAAAATCCATAGGTTACTATTCTTGATTATCTCACTG
Source organism: Petunia x hybrida (assembly GCA_037355625.1). Lineage (NCBI taxonomy): Eukaryota > Viridiplantae > Streptophyta > Magnoliopsida > Solanales > Solanaceae > Petunia > Petunia x hybrida. The sequence goes on along the minus strand of JBBBVM010000712.1, from coordinate 2,506,277 downwards.
ATTGAAGTTAAATGTTTCTTCGAAACCTCACATGACTGTGTAAATAGGCTCATCATTTAGGCCTTAGGCTATCTCTGTTAATTCTTAATGAAAATCAGGGTTAATGCCTAAACTGTCTATGTTCATTCTTGTTCGAATTCAACTTCCTACTATGTCAAAGAGCATGATTTCTGTGATTAAATATTTAAGATTGGAATGATAGTTTGATTGGCATAATAAAAGGGTCCTGCTTGAATGGATTTGGAATCTTGGATTAAATATTTCGAATAGGAGATGACTATAGCTAATTTAATGAATCTGTGGAAATTTGAGAAGATGATCATGATATTTTCAGGCTTAGAATATACTTTCTTGACTGATTTTTGAACCTGGACCTCTTTGTATTCAAAAGTCAGGAATCCCAGGGATTGGGGAGGTTCAATTTACCTTAATTTGAGAATTTTTTGATTGGTCTATATATGGGAAAAATACTAGACTGATTTCCCTAACTTTGGAAGTAATATTTCTTTGCCTTCTTTGTTTCTTTTACCCGTTAGAATCAGGACTCCCTCACACCTATTTAAACTGACTTTTTTTCAACCTAGAGGGACAGGTTTTCTAAGCACTAAAAACTCAGAGACAACACTAGCACACTTAGCAAAATTCTGCATAGCTCTTTACCTTCAATTTTTCTGGACTCACTGGTAGTCATCACTGTCTGTGCTGATCCTGCTCTTCTTTTGCTGTCTATATTCATTTTAATTCCACAAGCTTTCAGAAGGTAATCTCTCACCCACTCCTATTTGTTTGCAACTATGTATGTCTGCATGTGCTTATCCTATTTCTGTCTCTTTTAAACTACCTGCCTACTTGGTGTTGTTTTGGGATCTGGGTGCACTGGTCATCTTAAAGGAACTTAGGCCTTTTTGAAACCTTGCCTATGTTTGCTAATGAAGGTGAAATCTAAACAAGTGAGATTGTTGCTCAAACTCTAAGTAACTAGGACACCTGTGTGCGTGTATGTTCTCTTAATATAATCTTGCCCCATCCCTTGTTCCTTTAGATCACTGGTATGACTTACCTATGCTCTGAACCTCTCTGAAACACAGCAAAAGGTGCACTTGACTGCACTTACTTCTGGCAGACCTCTCTTTTGCCCAGGTCTTTCCCCTTTCCCTTTCCCTGATTGATTTTCTGTTTGGAGGTTATTTAGAATGCCTTAACTAACCAAGCTATGGCCTGGTACTCCTTGAGGCTTGAGAGAGTCAGGATCTGGACTCTTTTTTAAGTGGATTCCAGGACTGTGGTGATTAGATTTTGATCCTATGGCTGCTTATTGGGTATAACTTGGAACTCTAGGAGAACTAGACAACTTTGAACTTGTGGCTTGTGTCCTCTCCCTTAGAAACTGCCCCAAACTTGTATATTTACTAGGTACCATGTCTGTATCTTCTTAAAACAGGGGTGCAACTGAGAGGTTCTGCCAAACTGGCTACCTAGGGGCCATTTTCTTACTCTTTTCCTCCCTGTATGCATTGCATCATGTTTAAACAATAGACTAGAAATGGTTCTGAGTTATTTCTTTGTGAAAACTGACGGCATGATTTAATTGCCACTTTTCTTGAGGATCTGTACACTTTAGGAGCCCAAAAGCATGATTAGTTAGTGTTACTAGCTAAATTTTTGGTAAACAGGAACTATATGTGTTCTACTTATTAAAATTGGACCTTTTATGTTAAGAAGCAGGCCTTTTTATGTGTTTTTACGCAAGCAGACCAGGCCCATAATGTTTTCAGCCTCAGGCCTTTTCATGTGTTTAAAACTGTTTCTATTTTTACGCGAATAGTCCAGGCCCAGTAAACCTTTCAAAGATGTCCTGTATACGTATATAAAATATTTTTGATACTCAAACACTCTTATACACTAATCTAATAGTGTATGAGGGTGTATAAAGTTCTTGGGGTCACTTGTACACTTTCAAATGATTTTTCTAAAGATACAACTATTGCTTAGGACATATAATTGCATGCCTATATCTATATATAAGTACTATTATGTGTGATAGACTTTATTTGCTCTTGTGTGCTTCTGTGAACTCATCTTTCGAAAACAGCTCCTCTTTGCCTAAAAATATTTCTAAATCGGACCCCTACACAAAAAAGGCCATTAAGGTTAGGGCTCGAAAATTAATGACGAGTCACATCGACCCTAAATGAGCCGACATTTTGTTTTAAAACAAACCCTTTTTTGGTCCCTTTTGCTAACACATAGACTATTTAAATAGACAATCTTCTCTAACATGTTAGTTGTGTGTACAAGTCAAGATTGAACACCTATAACACTTTTTTACGATTAGGCTTATGATATTAGAGGCCGTAGACACGACTAGGCTCAAAACCTAGGCCGAATGTGAAAACTGTTTGTATGTGTGTGTAGAAGCATGTTATATCTTAGCTCAAATGTTAAAACCAAGTTAGTATTCATATGATAATATACACTGTTTACATCCCAAGATTAAGACTCGGACGGTAACCACCTTTTGGTGGGACTCGGGGAAGTGCCTAACACCTTCTTCCTTGAGTCACTTGGACTTCTTACCTGCATAGAATCTCTAAGGCAGACTAGTAGACCTTTTGAACTTAACTTTAGGCGCTTAGGTGACCTAATACGCCTTAGAATCTATATTAGGTGGCGACTCAAAAACCTTAACTCAAACGATTTCACCCAGTCAAATCCGAAACCCGACTCGCCTCGAGTTGAGTCTAAAATCGGGTATGACAGTGCTCTCTAGGCGGGGGTACAAATCTCCAAGCTTGCAAAGCCAGATTCTTCATCTTTCATTTCTTCAACTTCAAGTGAGGGATGTCGTTTTGTCTCCTTGGTGTGGCAAATTCAACAATGTAGCCCGCTTGATCGTCATTTCCCAAATCATCCAAAGGTGCTTTGTCTTCCATTTTCAATCCCTCATCCACACAAAGAGTTGAGAAGTGACGTGAATGAGGTCCAACTCTTTTCAACACCAATTGGGCACAAAGCATGACATTCTTCTGTTCAAAGGTGCTAGAGCTTTCATCACAAGAGCTCTTCATTTCCGCACTAGACTCCAATACCACTTCCTTGTTTGTGGCATCATTACCAATTAGCTCGAATATGTGACAAATTCCATGAATCTCCATGATTTGACTTGAGCTATTTTCTTCAAATTTACCCATAAATCATGTCATTTATAATTTCTTCATGTTTAGCCTTAGACGCTTCAACCATTTCGTGCAATTGAAATCCTAAAATACGTGCATCAACATCAAAGTGCTCCACCCTTTGTCCTAATTCTTCTCTTTCTTCTTCAAGGTCCCACCAAATTTCATTAAAGTCTTGAAAGCATATTTCATAAACCTCCATTCTTTGAGATTGATCTTAGAGCCAAGCTTGGCTCACAACCTCCTCTTCTTCTTCACAAATTTGCTCTTCTTCCTTAATTCTTACTTGACACTCAAGCACATCATCCATGTATGGCCCTTCTTGGAATTTAACTACCTCCTTAGCCTTTGGATTATCAAAAGCTTCAATTATTTGCTTCATTTATTCCTCTAAGTGATGAATGACTAGGTCATTTTGGTGCACCGCCTCCTTTATTTCCTTGATGGCTTTAGCTTCTTCTTCATGGTGCTCAAGTATTCGTTGCTACAAGTATTCATATATTTCATTTTGGTCATGCTCCTCTTGTGAAATGGATAAGTCCATCTCTTCGTGAAACTTTGCTTGAATACCTTGTCGTTCGGGCTCAAGTCTCATATCATATGCCTCATTGGAGCTCTCACACTCCCAAGATACATTGGCACCATTATGAAAGTCACTTGGGTAGAAATATGAGTTATTTAGACACTCACCCCAGTGACCTCCATGACCACCACACAACTCACATACATTCCCCACAAAGAATGAGAAGGTGCACTCAACTCACTCTCAAAAATGATTCAAAATTTTCTCATATAGTGTGGGTCAAAGTAAAGAGGACAAGGATCATCAGCCAAGTATCTATCAAAATTCGGCTCATTTTTGTTCCAATATACCATTTCAAGCTTGTAACACAATTAACTACTTAACTAATACAAACTCTTGTACAATGCACAAACTACTATTAACAAAGTTTAAAACAAAGCAAAAAAATTCAACTCCTCAAACTACTCTAATACGCCAATTGGTCTCCGACAACGGCGCTAAAATTTGACAAGAGCGTGGAAAAAATTTCTCCGAAGAGTAGTAACATGGTTGTCGCAATATAATTACCCAACTATGAGTGGGGATCGAATCTGTTTAGGCCTAAATTTGGTCGTTTAGGTAAAACAATTAAATTATTTAGAGGGTCACAAGCAATACAGCAAATACGAAGGAAAAGTAAGTAAACCTGAGAAAAAAGTAATAGACAAGAAAGTAAAGAGTTTTATTCCTTGAGAATAGTCGGATTCTGTGTGAATTGCTTGATGTACAATACAATATAAGGAGTAGTATGTATAGCTAAGATTTAACCAGTCCTAATTATGGTAAAATATAAAGACTAAATAAGGTCATGTGCCTTTAAACTCAAGGCGTTGGTATATACAAAACCCTAACAAGGAGATTATAAATCCTAAGGCGCGGAATGTATACCTTACATCCTATGCCTGCGCCGGCTGAGCGGTCATGGTTTGAGGAGCATGTGTGTATCCTCTACGCCCGGTGAATTGTAAGCTAAGTCTAGTCTCACCAACTGGAATTTTATCCCCGTAATCATAGGTGGCGTATTTTTGCCAACATAATCAGTTCCCCCACTTGCTGAATGCTGTCGTTAGCAGCCAGGAAGTGAAAGAGGTATGCAAAAAGGATGTGAAAAGATATCTCACTGACTTCTTGAAAAGCGCAGTCTCCTTGACTGAGACCAGAGCTTGATTTCTTCGAGAAACCCCAGGTGTCTTCATCTGATTGGTTGATGTCGATTCCATGTGCCTTTCCCATAATGCCTTTACTACGCCAAATTGTTTCATATCTTCAGGTCATAATTATTCTTGACCGTTTCACACTTCATCTTTATCTCATTCTGCCTATAAATAGAGGCTTCATGATGGACGAGAATCATAAACCTCTCTTTAGAGAAATACACTACTTTTTCCAAAGTTTACTTATGAAATAATAGCATTTGTTTATCAAAAATGTTCACCTTTCATGCTGGTTTAATATTACATGAACAACTCCTTCATTTATAATGAATGGTGCATGAAAAAACTGTAGGCAGTAGACCTTTTGCAGTTTTCTTCCTCTTTTTCTCCATCCATGATTAGATGAATGGAGTCTCTCGAGTCATGAAGTTTGATTGGGATTAAAATGATTTTTTCGGAATGTCTTCAATGTGGTATGTGCACTAATTATGGTATGCTCATCTTCTAACACAGTGGTTGTTGTGATATTCCTCTTGTAATGTGGGGTCAAGACACTTAACCCTTTCAACTACCATGAGGCTTCTCTTCTGGGACGTCGTGGTTGTTCAGGTAGCTCCTTCAATTGTGTTGTGTTTAGGCTCCAATGCCTGGCTCCGTTTCATGGCAGGAAAGAGGATATAGCTTCATGCCATCAGCCGATTAAGGTGTCACCAATTTATGAATCTGCTCGTGATTCATGGCTTTCACCTTGTTCAGCTGGTTTGGCTAGATTGCTATTGCAACGCCTCTTCGGCCGCTAGCTGTGGGATACCCGAGGGAAGAGTCACCCTTCTGGTAGGTTCCCAGCTCAAACCTTCTCGTCTTCAAAAAGCTCCCAATTGTGCTAGAAGATCTGCGGGGCAGTGCACTCCCATTTGACCAGTGGGGGTCGATAAAGATCTTTGAGTTTATTCATTACGACGGGAGAAGGTTTCATCTGTGCTCAGACGCTTCCAAGGTCCTTTATTGCTGAAAAGACGTCTAGGCCTTGGTTATATTAGTGACTGCGTGTCGAAGATTGCTCAGGCTGACATATCTACTGATGCTAAGAAAAACTTCGGGCTGCCTGCTGACTTAGTAGCTACAATCCAGATAAGGATCTTGGTCGTATCTAATTCAGAGGTGTTTATGCCTAAAATTAGACGTCTAGGTTAAACACTTAAATTTATGAATGGGTCACAAGAAATACAGTAAAATAAAATGAAACAGTAAGCAAACAGAGAGGAAAATAATAGACAAGAAAGTAAAGAGTTTTATTCCTTAAGAATAGCCGAATTCAGTGGTGAATTGCTTGATGTACAATACAATGTAAAGAAGGGTATTTATAGTAGTGATTACCTAATCCTAATTATAGTAAAATACAAAGAACAATAAGGCTCATAGGCCTATAAACTCAAGGCAGTGGTATATATGAAACTCTAACTAGAAGACTATAACCCTAAGGCGGCAGGATGTATGCTTTGCGTCCTACGCCCGTACCGCCTGAACGGTTATAACTCGTAGAATATGAGTGTATCCTTTGTGCTCGGTGACTTACAGGATAAGTCTAGTCTCGCCAGCTGGACTCGTATCCCATAATAATAGGTGGCATATTTTTTCCCACACTGTCAGTACCTCCACTTGCTGAGTGTTGATGCAAGCAGTCAGGAAGTGAAAGAAGCGTGATAGAAGACGTAAAGGTGTGACGGTATCGATTCTCGTCCCCTTCCTCTTCGCATGTGTTGCATTGAATGCAAATTATTTTGTACAATGACGTATTCCTCCGCGATTGGAGGGGTTCTTCACGTATCTTCCCAATGCTTCCACTGCTCTGTTCATATCCCATAATTATAGGGATACACATCACGTAAACTGTAATAATCATAATTTCTCATAATTATGATCTCACGTGACCAAGATTATTCAGCTTCTCATTCAAGAAAACTCTTAGGCGTGTATATATACGTCGTAAGTACATAGGCTTTTTATCGATCTTCAAATAGTTTTAAGGGTTTTCCTCCAAAACACAAACCTTCTTACAACAATAATTCCATCTTTTGTCATTACATAAGGACCAAATTTCCTCCCCACAAACTTCAGAGCCCTAGACTATCTTCCTGCAACCCTTAACTTTGAAGGTGATGGCCGAATACAGGGTCAAACACCCAAGCAGGAAGGTGAAAATAGCAACATTTCCATTGAGTTTTACCCGTCCGCGGTTGTGAGGGATGATATAATTCGTATCAGGCTTGATTGTAAGTGGCTTGAAGTAATTGACATCATTGTTCCTTCTGCTCAAGAGAGAATTTCCTCCTATCGTGCTGGTTACTCGATGGTCCACACATACCCCTTCACTCTGCGTCTCAACGAGTGTGTTCATTCGGTCATTGAAGAGATATGTCACCGATACAATATCTGCCTAGGTCAAGTAGGCCCCTCCGTATGGCGATTAGTAGTTGTGCTAGATCACTTGGCGAACCATGACAGGGTAAAGTTTTCCTTCTGGCGCCTTCTTATTTCTACTCTCCCCGTCTCCACAATGCGGATATGCAGATGTTCATCAAACAAGGGAAGAAAGGCATGGCTCCCAATAGTGAAGATTCCAAAGATCGCGGCTGGGTCCACCGGTAGGCCTGGGCATAGAGCTGAGCCAAATCGGAGCTCGGCTCGGCTCGAATGCCTTTTAGCTCGGCTCGGCTCGGCTCATTTTGAAACGAGGCTCGACTCGGCTCGGGCTCGTTTAAAGCTTGGCTCGGCTCGGATAAGTTCGGTCAAAGTTCGGATCAATTCGGTTAGCTTGTACTAAGAAAATTAGATCTTTACATTATATTTAATGTCTTAATACAATAATTAACAATTGATAAACTACTACTTCTATCCTTATTTATGATTATGATCAAAAGAAAAAAATTTAAAAATATTATTTTTATCCTACTAAGTATGGGAATACAAAATAATAAAGTCGGCTCAAGCTCGGGTCAAGCTCGGTCAAACTCTAGCAAAGCTCGGTTGAGCTCGGCTCGGGCTTGGCTCGGCTCCGTATGATATAAAGCTCGGTTCGGCTCGACTCGGCTCGGCTCGGTATCATAGTAAGCTCGGTTAGGCTCGACTCGGTATCGGCTCGCTCCCTCGATGCCCAGGTGTTGCGGTGAGGACGCCGGATATTGTTTCCTCTCTTCCTTTTCCAGAGGTCTTCAATAGGATATGTAAGTTTCTGCTTGCTTATGCCTAAATTTGTACGTCTAGGTTAAAACACTTAAATATATGAATGGGTCACAAGGAATACAGTAAAATATGACAAAAATTAAGTAAATAAAGAGAAAAGTAGTAAACAAGAAAGTAAATAGTATTATTCCTTGAGAATAGTCGAATTCAGTGGTGAATCACTTGATGTACAATACAATATAAGAAGGGGTATTTATAGTAATGGATACCCAATCCTAACTATAGTAAAATACAAAGACAAATGAGGCTCATGGGCCTATAAACTCAAGGCGATGGTATATACGAAATCCTAACAAGGAGATTGTAACGCTAAGGCGGCAGGATGTATGCCTTGCGTCCTACGCTCGTACTGCCTGAACGGTCGTATCTTGTAGAAATGGCGTGTATCCTTTGCACCTGATGACTTATAGGATAAGTCTAGTCTCGCCAGCTGGACTCATATCCCCGTAACAATATGTGGCATATTTTTTCCCATACAGTCAGTTCCCCCACTTGCTGAGTGCTGACGCAAGTAGTTAGGAAGTGAAAGCGGTATGCAAGATATCTCACTGACTCCTTAAAACTCGCAGTCTCTTTGACAAAGACTGATGCTTATTTATTTGAGAACTCCATGTGTCTGAGAAGCAGAATGATCTTGGTCATATGGGATCATAATTATAATTACTGAGGTTTACGTGATGTGTATCCCCATAATTACGGGATATAAATAGAGTAGTAGCAACATTGGGAAGATATGCGGAAAACCCCTCCAATCACAGAGAGACACGCCATTGTACTAATGAATTTGCATTCAATACAATGCATGCGAAGAGGCAGGAGACGAGCATCGGTACTATCACACCTTTACGCCTTCTATCACGCTTCTTTCACTTCCTAACTACTTGTGTCAGCACTCAGCAAGTGAGGGGACTGACTGTATGGGCAAAAATATGCCACTTATTGTCACGGGGATACGAATCTAGCTGGTGAGTCTACACTTATCCTACAAGTCACCAGGCACAAGGGATACATGCATGTTCTACAAGTTACAACCGTTCAGGCGGTACGGGCATAGGATGCAAGCCATATATCCTGCCGCCTTAGGGTTACAGTCTCCTAGTTAGGGTTTCGTATATTACCACGGCCTTGGGTTTATAGGCCCATGAGCCTCGTTAGTATTTGTATTTTACCATAATTAGGACTGGGTATCCACTACTATAAATACCCCTCCTTACATTGTATTTTACATCAAGCGATTCACCACTGAATCTGACTATTCTCAAGGAATAAAAATCTTTACTTTCTCGTCTATTATTTTCCTCTCTATTTACTTACTTTTCGTCATATTTTAGTGTATTGCTTGTGACCCCCTTCATAAATTTAAGTGTTTAACCTAAACGTACAAATTTAGATATAAACAAAGTCTAGTCTCACCAGCTAGACTTGTTTCCCCGTAATCATAGGTAGCGTATTTTTGCCAACACAGAATTCATAGAGAACAATGTGATGCGATTAAGATAGGGGAATTGACTAGGCCAAACGGGGATGATAAGTATAAAATGATGCTATCAACTATGACTACACTAGGAAAGCATATAAATGTGATCAATGGCGACACTAGCAAAGATGCAATGTAGTAGAGCTTAGGGAATGCAATTGACCCGATGTTAATCAACCTCACTTAAAGAGCCCCAACCAATTAAGCTTAGACGCGTGCAAAGACACTCGAGATATTTTACCCGGATAGCCCCTTTCGATGACTACCAAGCCTAACAGCTCTCACTATTTTGGTGCAAAGAAGTGTTGCATTAAGCTCAATCAATATTGTGTCCGAGTAAGGCATCCCCCTTTCAGTGTTCAATCTGTTAACCCGGGATAACCGCAACAACACCTACTCCTGGTACCCCCATTAATCACTATCCCATTCCTAAAAATACCTTTTCGATGCAAGTCTAGTACTCATAGGGCTAGAACTAGCATTTGCAACTACCGACTCATGAGAATTAAAGTAAATAGTGATTAATTAGCCAAACACCCAATTCAATAATAGTAAAAGAACACTCAAATAGCTTATAAGCACAAAGGTGTTGATATACAAGCCCTATCTCTACAAATCTATCAACTATACATGTTCATAGTCTCAAAATAACACAAATAAGTTCAGATTAAGAAATACAAACCAAAGGAATGAAGAAAATGGAAAAGGATTTAACAATTTGAGCTCCTAATCTCCAAACCCTAGACTTGGTTGATGAAATCTTACCCCAAAGCTTCAAAAATAAGCTAAAGATGCTCCCTAGGTCGTCCAAGGGGCTATTTATACGTTCCCCAATTCAACTAAGGTGAAATTCCAACTTTGTCCAAAACAGCCCAGGCACGACCTCGCACGATCGCATTGCCACAGGCTCTATCGCGCTGCCTCTTCTTACTCAAGATTCGCGATCGCGACTAATACTAGCGTTATCTCGCTAGCTTCTCTAGTTCTCCTACACGGTCGTGCCTGTACCCGCGCGGTCGTGATGCATAGCTTTCCAAACCACAACCTGCAGCTTCACAAGTTGGCATTATTTTGACTTGTTTTCAATCTTTCACTTCCGCAGCTCCAACAACCTGTAATATGCAACCAAAACATGAGAAGTGCGCGCATTTGACCTATAATACACAATAAAAGCTCAAATAATATAGGCAATGTGTAGAAATTTTTCCACACATCATTAGTCATTCTCAATGTGTTCACCCTACATTTCTTTTCTCTACAAAAATCCAAAAAAAAAAATCCCAAAAAAAAAAAAAAAATCATTGAGTCACAAAGTTGTGGACTGGTGCATGTCTAGGAAAGTTTTGTCAAAAAGGCCATAACTTGCCTAAGGAGTCTGGTTTTTAAGTGGGGCCATTGTGACCCCTCCAGTCTTTCCTGAAACTATCTTGGTGCATTATTCATACTCTATGCCTCGGTAAACTCCATTTTTTCTCTGTGGCCCCTCCTTCTAAAACTGCTGAAAAATGAAGCTATTTCATCCCAAGTTGATATTGAGCTTGTCCGTGACCTTAAAGATCTTAAAGAGCGAGTAGATGATCTATCATATCTCAAAGATGACTTTAAACTACTCCTAGAACAAGGGGGTTAATTGGTAGTAATTGTTAAAGGCAAGCAACCTAGTGGTATTAATGAACCATTAAATGTGTTCCCCATTTTTGTAGGGTCCACTAACGGTCAACTTAATGCCCCAAAAGATGGTCTATTACATGTTCTTCCTGGTCTGACCAATACTAAGGTTAATTCTCAGCATCAGTCAAGTATGCATGTCCAACCTTCGGTCAATCATCATCATCAGTCACGCTCTTTTGTTCCACCCAGCACTCCTATAAATGAAGATGATTTTCATCTGGAGGAAGATCAATTTAGGGGTAAGCATCTGCACTACACCCAACACTATCCACCAGGTGATAATCCTCACTTACATGACCGTGATAATCCTCACTATAAGACTTATAGGGAATATCATAATTGGAGAACTCTTAGTTTTGATAGAACTTCACCACCTAGGAGAACCTATTAGGACCACAATGATCTTACAAAAAATATGAAGGTGGAAGTACCTAGTTTTGATGGGAAGCTTGACCCGAACCTATTCCTTGATTGAGTAGATAGCTTAGAGGACTACTTTGAGTGGTATGACATGCATGATATTTCTCGTGTTCATTTCGCTAAAATAAAACTTATTGGAAGTGCTAAAAAATATTGACAAAATGTTGCTCACGAGATTGAGCATCTAAGTCAACCACCAATTACTCGGTGGGCTGAGATGAAAGCCAAGCTTAAACAACAATTTATTCCTTTCTAATTCAAGTCCCAACTCATAGATCAAATGCTTAACCTTAGGCAATTGAACCCCAGTGTGACCGAGTACATGAACTAATTCCTTGATATACAACTTAGGTCGGAGCTAAGAGAACCCACCTATGCTGCTGTTGTTAGGTTCAGAAATAGGCTTTATCCAAACATTAAAAAGAATTTAATCTCTATTCCCTTGATTGTGTAGAGGACACATACCAAAAAGCCTTAGAGCATGAGAAATATTTTAAAACCTTATCCATGAGTCGAGGGTCATTTCACGTTGGAGACTCCCATCCGAATCGAGTCAATACTCCAGTTATCCCTAGACAAAGAGAGGTTAGCACTACCACTCCTCCACAATCATCTTCCATATCCTTAACATTCCATCCAAGGGGTCTTCTAATAATTATCTCCTTCCTAATCCTAACATAAAATGCAATAACTATCACAGAAAGGGTCATATTGCGTCTCAGTGTCCATATCGAACACTAGCAATAAGATTAGCTTTTGAGGAGTTCAAGGGCGATGAAGAAATCTTAGTTGAACATGAGAAATTTTATGGGGATGAGGTTGATCTAGACTATGAAAAAGGGGATGAAACCTACATCAATGAGGTTAGGTGTTTCTTAGCTACCCAGGTATTAGATAATGAGGGGAAACATACATCCATCTTAACGACCATTTGCAAGAATAATGGTAAGTCTGTTAAACTCATAATTGTTGGGGGTATTTGCATGAACGTCAGTGCTAAGGGTGCTATAGAACTTCTTAATTTGAAAGTATAGCTTCGTCCTAACTCTTTGAACGCTGCCTGGGTGAACAAAATGACCCTACCGGTTACCCAAGGATGTCTTGTTCCTATTGAAACAGGTCCATAACATGATGGCATGTATTGTGATGTGTTACCTATGGATGTTGCCCATTTACTCTTTGGAAAACCTTGGTTATTTGATAGAGATGCCACTAACCATGGTATGGAGAATACTTACTTCTTTAAGTTTAAGGATAAAACAATCACTCTACAGCCTGCTAAGCCTCACGATATGATTCATAGGTCTAAAAGTGAGTCTACCTCCCAAATCATGTTCCTAAGTGCTTACATATTGTTACGCCTACTATAATGGAAATGGCTTCAATTGAGAGAGGATTTTGTCTTGTGCTTGTCGCCAAAGACTCTCTGTCACGACCCTTTTTTACAACACAAAACTAAATAAATAGAATTGCATATTTAAAAGGTTATGACAGGGTGTTAAAGGTACACGATTATTTTAAGAGAATTCGGAGTCGCCACTTGCCAAGTTAAAGGTGTGCCAAGTCACCAGAGTGGTGTACCTGGAACACCCTTGACTCGTCTAATAGTCTGCGTCAAAGATTCGGGTAAGGTCCTCAGTTGACTCTCGGGAAGGTGTTAGGCACCCTCGAGTCCTGTGCCGAGCACAGTTGCTTTATCATCGCGTTTTAATTTATTAAACGTGGTTGTTATATCTTGGCCGTTCAGGAAAGTTCCGCTTTTATTGTTTAACCAAAAGAAGTATGTTTATGTAACCCGCTGGGTATACTCTAGCTCAAATCGAGTTTCTTGATTTAATTTCTCTTTGCCTAATAAGTAGATCGCTGATCATACTTTATTATCACGCGCAATCGTGGAAGTCTTCTCGCTCCTATTTTAATTTTCCTAATCGGTTTAATTAAATACAAACGCTAAATTTGTTAAGTGACAAATTGGGACTCCCAAATTTGCCTTTATTAAAATATGGTTTACGAAAGTATATACATATAGTAGGCCGTTTGTTACATTGGAACGATTTTGGACTGTTTACGCAAAGGGAAAAGCTTGTAGCCTACGTGCTTTACTTCTGTAATTGGGCTAAAACTGTTTGCATTAACAGGCCACATTAAACTATTTTTTGCGAAAATAGACACATTTTTTATTTCTGTCCAAATAATGATCATTTCTTGCAAATATTATGTGTGGCCAGATTTAAAAGTCGTCCTAATTACTGCCTATAACTTAATCAAGTTGCATTTTTGGTTGATCATGCGAAGATAACTCCTACAATTTGCCTAACATGCTCATACGCTGCCCAGGTTTCAATATTTGCTACTTCACAAGCGTGTGGCCAATCTTTCTAAATGAATCAGATTATAAGCATTTTCGTAAAATACTTGGATAAAGGAGACTTGGATTTGCAACTACATATAGCAGCTCTTAGATTTAAACACATCAACATATTCATGATGATACAAACATATTTTCAACCTTCAAACCGTGCTTATTTATAATAAAAAATAAAGCATACAAAGTTGATTTCTTGTGTTTACCTGTAACAAACGAGACCTTAGAGCTCGGCAATGATGATCACAAGCTAAACCAAAGCAAACGAACACTGCAAGGTCACCAAAATTCAGCAACTAAACAGCCCTTTTAAACCCTTAAAACTTAAGATTTATACCCCAAAAGTCCCTTGGTATGAAGGCTTTTGGTTCTAAATCTTTTCTTCCCACTTATATTTTTTTTCACTCAAGTGTTTGCTTTCAATTAATGTTGTTTTTCAGCTGGTCGATGTTGTCTTTTTTTTTTCTTTTAAATGAGGAGTAAATGTACTCTTATATAGCTGAAAAATGAGGGCCAAAAAGGTGAAGTGTAGACTTATACAAAAGTACAAGCCCACACCCCTATACTTGAGTGCTTTTAGTCATATTTTCAGAAAAAGTACAGCAGCCCTATGACATCTTTTCAGCCATCCTATGCTGTCCCAAAAGGCTAAAAAGTAAGTTGTCCTTTTAAAGAACAGCCCATTACATCAATAGACTTAACTAAACTAACCAAAATAGCCCCAAACTAACTAAACTAAACTAACTAGACCAAAACAACTTAGAATTAAGCTAAAATATCCCAGACCTTACTTTATGACTAAACTAAGCCAAACACAATCCAAAATAAAAGAGCAAACAAACTAAACTAGCAAAAAGACATTCATTACCTAAGCTCATAAGCAGAATCATGGCTAAACAGTGCATAGAACAAATAGGACTACGGAAAGGAGGTGAAAAAATTACATGTTGGTCAAACGAACGTCGCCACTGAGGCATAGCTTGTTGCCATCATAAAACAATTAGAGACAAACACCCCAAAACATGCTTTAACATTAAATCACCAACGTATGAAAGCCAAACAGCCCTATCACTATCATCTTCATCACAAAATTCATTAGCATAGCAGCCCCAAAGACCACAACAATGGAGGAGCCAAAATTCACTGGAGTTGAGTGTTACCCGAAATTAAAAAGGCAGATCTGCACCAAACGGTGAGGATTTCGGGAAAAATAATACCAAAAATAGATAGAGGGGCTCGATAGCTTTCCGGAATGGTATGGTTTGTATTTTTCTGACCACCAGAAGGCGGTGGTCCGGTGGCGGAAAGGTGGTGGCAGAGAGGGGTGGCGGGATTTTTCTGATGTAGAGGAAAAATTTGGCCAAGGTTTGGCCAAGCCAAAGGCTTAGGTGGTGTGAGTGATGAAAAATGGGGAAAGAGAGCTTACTTATCTAGGGCTTTGGGTGGGCTTTGGTTTATTGGGCCGGGTTTAGGATTGGGCTACATATATTTTTACCAATGGCCATTAAAGACTCTAAAGTTTTTAAAACATACATAATTTACTACAATTAAAACCACATAAATTTACAATACTATCACAATTAAAACATAGAATCACAATCAAACACATAACAAGTAATTTTCGGTAATTTTCATATTTTTCAACCCAATTAATGACAATTTTAGTTAAAATAAAAGACTAAAATTTAGGAAAATTTTGGCAAAAATCCTAAGAATCTAACACGGCTATTTTGAGCAATTTTGTTTTATTTTCGTGCCAAAATTAGGTGATTACAGCTGCCCCTCTTTGTTCGGGAACACGAAGAGTTTTCGGACAAAGAAAGTAATCGACAAATAATTTTGGCCTTTCGGTTCTAGCCAAGAGCATGCTTTTCAAAATGGTGACCGAACCTTGATTCTTCGGTTCCAACCAAGAACAAGGCTACCTACATATCCCCGGACTAGAGAATAAGGTCAGTGTAGTACCTCACGTGCGGTAGCTGGGACTACCGCATTCAAACAGACACTGGACTCTTCTAGACTCACTAAGACAACACTAGACACTCTAGACTACTAAGACAAACTAGAGACTCTTCTAGACACACTTGGGGCTGATACTAGACACTCTTAGGCACAAGAAGGCTGTCGTTGCTGATTACTGGTCGCTTGCTGATGGTCGTTGCTTTTACAAGGACTGGAAATACAAGGAAAAATGTAAAATTAAAATCCCTAGCCTAAATCTTCATGCCTTCTGGAGGTAAACCTTGGCTTGAAAGACAAACTCCATTGCCCGTTGTATGGGCAAGCACTATCTGAAACTTGAAATGGTTGCATCTGCTTCAAGCAGATCTTGACTTGAAACTGGGGATGGTTGCTATCTTTGAGCAGGACTAACTTGAAAAGGAAGTGGTTGCTATCTTTGAGTGCAACTGACGTGAACTAAAATGTGAGTGCTATCTTCTAGCAAAACTGACTCGAAAAGAAAATGATCGCTATCTTTTAGCGAAAGACCGACATGGAATGGAAATGACCGTTTATGTTTGAGCGGAGACTGACTCGAATGATCGCTATCTTTTAGCGAAACTGACTCAAAGGAAATGGTTGCTATCTTTTAGCAGAAATTGACTCGGAAAGAAAATGATCGCTATCTTTTAGCGGAAACTGACTTTAAAAGGAAACTGACGCTATCTTTGAGCGGAACTGACTCAAAAAAAGGAAATGGGCGCTATCTTTTAGCGGGACTGACTCGAAAAGGAAATGATCGCTATCTTTTAGCAAAACCGACTCGGAAAGGAAATGATCGCTCTCTTTTAGCAGATCTTGACATGGAAAGAAAATGATGCTATCTTTGAGCCAAACTGGCTCGAAAAGGAAAACTGACGCTATCTTTGAGCGAAACTGACTCGAAAAGGAAACTGACGCTATCTTTTAGCGAAACTGACTCGAAAAGGAAATGGTTGCTATCTTTTAGCAGAAATTGACATGGAAAGGAAATGACGCTATCTTTGAGCGAAACTGGCTTGAAAAGTAAATGATCGCTATCTTTTAGCAGAAACTGACTCTAAAAGAAAACTGACGCTATCTTTGAGCGGAACTGACTCAAAAAGGAAATGGGCGCTATCTTTTAGCAGGACTGACTCGAAAAGGAAACTGACGCTATCTTTGAGCGAAACTGACTCAAAAAAGGAAATGGTTGTTATCTTTTAGCAGAAATTGACTCGGAACGGAAATGATCGCTATCTTTTAGCGGGACTGACTCGAAAAGGAAATGGTCGCTATCTTTTAGCGAAACTGACTTAGAAAGGAAATGACTCTATCTTTGAGCGAAACTGACTCGAAAGGAAATGATCGCTATCTTTTAGCAGATCTTGACATGGAAAGGAAATGACGTTATCTTTTAGCGAAACTGACTCGAAAAGGAAATGATCGCTATCTTTTAGCAGATCTTGACATGGAAAGGGAATGACGCTATCTTTTAGCGAAACTAACTCGAAAAGGAAATGATCGCTATCTTTTAGCAGATCTTGACCTTAAAAGGAAACTGACGCTATCTTTGAGCGGAACTGACTCGAAAAGGAAATGGGCACTATCTTTTAGCGAAACCGACACGAAAAGAAAAGATCGCTATCTTTTAGCGAAACTGACTCAAAAAGGAAATGATGGTTATCTTTTAACGAAACTGACACGAAAAGAAATGATCGTTTTCTTTATGAAACTGACTCAAAAGGGAAATGGAATTCTGTCTGATATCTAGCGCAACTACCCCAATTCAAGTGGTCCTAGCTCTTTCTTGGCAACATAGCAAATGTCACACTGACTTTCTGCATCATGGATACACCCTGTTTCTGATCTTGCAAATAAGCTTGGTGATTCTTGTTCTATTCTTCACAGTAATAATGGGATGAACAACGCCTAAAGCTTCTCCCAAACATATTCACTCTTCATGATACAATATTGGTATGTCGTTCCTCCGGCCTGATATGCGGTGCTGGGCTCCGATTATCAAGGTTGGTCATGACTCGCTGAAACTTTTCCATTGTTGAGGGTGTGCCCTGCTTGCTGGAATTAACCCTGAATCCCGAAAAAACAGAGTTTTGCAATTTTATTTTGTTGCTCATGTGAGGTTAGCGTCGAAAGGGCGGGGAATTAATCGTAAGGCAAGATATACAGAATGAAATAAAAAAAACTTAAGGGCAAAAGTCGTTTGGACAGGGAACGTCTTTCTGAAAGGGAAACTTATCTGGCAATATACTGGCGGCCTTGATGATCATGACATGTATCTCGGGTGACCCCGTCCGACCAGTGCCACTTGTTTGTCGATAGTTGCTCCATGGAAGATATCAAACCATAACCAAGTTGAGGTGACTCTCAAGTCGACTAGTAGCGCCCTTTCGGGTTTTCGCCAACTAGCCTCTCTCTTTAATCTTTTGCCTCACTGTTTGTCTTGCAGCGCCTTCTCAAGTTTTCACCGGCAAGACTTCTTCTTTTTTTTCTCTTTTTTTTTTCTTTTCTTTTCTTCTTTTCTTTTTTTTTTTTTTTTCAATTCAATTTACAACACAAACATCTCTTTTGATGGCATCATCGACTTGTCATAAAGGAAAATTTGACATAAGCTCTCCAAAATGCATCATGAGGTGACTGCGTACAATTCGCTCCCTTTTGGACATATTTTCTTTTAAAAAAAAACTTTTGCCCCACTGTTTAGAATAAACTGGGGCGCTTTGTTTTTCTTCTTTGACTTCGAGACTGGTATGCCAAACATCTCATGAAACATGTGAATAGATGATACAAAAATAATAGAAGTTTGTTTTTATTTTATTTTATTTATGAAATAAAATAAAAACAAACTTCTGCCCCAGTTTAGCATAAAAGGGGGATCTAAATTTATTTTGATGTTGGCCGCAAACTTGGAGGCAAGTTTTGCGTCAATATAAAACAGGAAAGAATGAACTTTTCACTGTTACGAACATAAAGAAAAATTGGGAGGAATATTGAATTTCCTCCATTTTCTAAACATATCCCGCAAGCCTGGAGGCAAGATTTGAGCGAATAAAAGTAGTCAGGGAAAGAAGAAATTTATTTTGTTGCGACCGCACCGGAATGGTTGCCTACGTATCCTTTTGAGAGGAATCAGGTCAGACGTAGCTCTAGGCAAACGCCCAAGTTTCTTTTGATGCTTTTCAGTTTCATTTCATTTTGGTACAATTACATTGATTCCAACTGAGAACATGCCTCAAAGTACAAGGTGCTAATAAGGGATACAATTTGGGATAGCAAAAGAGAACAAAAGCCTTGCATTCATCCCGATTTGAAAGCCATCTTGGAGTCAAATGTAGTACCTCTTGACCGCGTCTTCATTGACGGGTATTTCAGTTGTCCTACCTTCCGGATCTGTAAGGTACAAGGCGCTATTTGGCAATATTTTCTTTACCAGGTATGGCCCTTGCCAATTTGGAGCAAATTTCTCTTTGGCTTCTTCCTGATGAGGAAGGATTCTTTTCAAGACTAATTGCCCTTCTTTCAAGTCGCGGAGGCGCACTTTCTTGTTGTAGGCTCGAGCCATACTTTGCTGATACAATTGACCGTGACAAACTGCATTGAGCCTCTTTTCGTCAATGAATGACAACTGTTCCAATCATGTTTTGACCTACTCTGTGTCCTCAATTTCTGCCTCCACAATGATCCTGAGAGACGGTATTTCAACTTCAGCGGGTATGATTACTTCAGTTCCGTATACCAATGAATACGGGGTTGCACTTATGGAAGTGCGAACAGCTGTGCGGTAACCAAGCAAAGCGAAAGACAACTTCTCATGCCAATCACGAGATCCTTGTATCATTTTCCTAAGGATCGTCTTGATATTCTTATTGGCTGCTTCAACCGCACCATTTTCCTTTGGTCGATAAGGCGTGGAATTTCGATGCATGATCTTGAATCTTTCACATACGTCATTCATTAAATGACTGTTCAGATTTGCCGCATTGTCGGTGATGATGGTACTTGGGATACCAAAGCGACAAATAATGTTAGAATGAACAAAATCCACCACGGCTTTCTTGGTCACGGACTTGAGAGTGACGGCCTCAACCCATTCGGTAAAGTAATCTATTGCAACCAAAATGAATCTGTGCCCATTTGATGCTTTTGGTTCAATAAGCCCGATAACATCCATCCCCCATGCTGTAAAAGGCCAAGAGGCTGACATTGTGTGCAACTCTACAGGAGGTGAATGTATCAAGTCACCGTGTACTTGGCATTGATGACACTTTCGCACAAAAGTAATGCAATCATGTTCCATGGTAAGCCAGAAGTATCCTGCTCTGAGTACTTTCTTAGCTAACACGTGCCCGCTCATGTGGGGTCCGCAGATCCCCGAATGCATGTCATTGAGAATCTTCGTGGCTTCAGTTGCATCCACGCATCTTAGTAGTCCCAAATCGGGTGTTCTTTTGTACACCACCCCTCCACTCAAAAAGAAACCACTTGCCAGTCGTCGAAGGGTTCTCTTTTGATTGTTTTCTGCCAATGGAGGATACGTCCCATCTTGAAGGAAATTCTTGACATCAAAATACCACGGTTGACCGTCAATTTCTTCTTCAAACACATTGTAGTATGCATGTTGACTTTGGACCTGAATCTCTAACGGATCAATATGGGCTTTATCAGGATGGACAAGCATTGAGGCTAATGTAGCCAATGCGTCAGCCAGCTCATTATGTATTCTGAGAACATGTCTAAACTTTAGAACATCAAACTTTTGGCGAAGATCGTCCATACACTGCTTGTACATGATCAGCTTAAGGTCTCGAGTTTCCCATTCACCCTTCATTTGGCGTATCAAAAGATCTGAATCTCCGATCACCAGCAATTCTTTGATGTCCATGTCTAGAGCCATACGCAAACCCATTATGCATGCTTCATACTCAGATGTGTTATTAGTGCAACTGAAGCGGAGTTGGGCAGCTGCCGGATAGTACTATCCCGTGGGAGAAATGAGGACTGCTCCAATACCATGGCCTTTCGAGTTGGAAGCACCATCAAAGTACATTTTCCACACATGTTCTTCTTCGTTAATCAGTTCTTCAAGCACATCTACCTCCTCATCAGGGAAGTAAGTCTTCAATGGCTCATAATCATCATCAACCGGATTTTCAGCCAAAGGATCAGCTAAAGCTTGAGCTTTCATTGCAGTTCTGGTGACATAAACTATGTCAAATTCTGTGAGCAGGATCTGCCATTTTGTAAGTTTGCCAGTTGGCATTGGCTTTTGAAATATGTACTTCAATGGGTCCATCCGGGAAATCAGATAAGTGGTATAGGACAACAAATAATGTTTCAGCTTTTGTGCAACCCAAGTTAGGGCACAACACGTCCTTTCCAACAAAGTGTATCTGGCCTCAAAATCTGTGAACTTCTTGCTCAGATAATAAATTGCCTGCTCTTTCTTTCCCGAGGCATCATGTTGCCCCAGTACACAACCAAATGAGTTTTCGTTGACTGACAAGTACAAAAATAATGGTCGGCCAGGCTCAGGCGGAACCAAAACAGGAGGATTTGACAAGTATTGCTTGATCCTATCAAAGGCTTCTTGGCACTCTTCGGTCCATGCAATTGATGCGTTCTTTTTAAACAACTTGAGGATCGGCTCACATATTGTGGTAAGTGGAGCAACAAACCTACTGATGTAATTTAGCCTGCCTAAAAAGCTTTTAATATCCTTCTTGGTTCGAGGCGGAGGTAATTCTTGTATTACTTTAATCTTTGCGGGATCCAATTCAGTATCTCGCCTGCTAACAATGAAACCTAACAATTTTCCAGCAGGCACACCAAATGCACACTTGGCTGGATTCAGTTTCAGATTGTACCTACAGAGCCTTTCAAAGAACTTTCTGAGATCTCTCACGTGTTCTTCAGCCGTTCTAGACTTGATAATCACATCATCCACGTACACTTCTATTTCTTTATGCATCATATCATGGAAAATGGCAGTCATAGCCCTCACATAGGTTTCCCCAGCATTTTTCAAACCAAACGGCATCACTCTATAACAATAAGTTCCCCAAGGCGTAGTTAATGCCGTTTTGTATGCATCATCTTCATCCATCTGGATTTGGTGATATCCAGCATAGCAGTCAACGAAGGATTGTATCTCATATTTGGCACAATTGTCTCCGAGAGTGTGAATGTTAGGCAATGGAAAATTATCTAAGGGACTTGCCTTGTTCAAATCTCGATAGTCGACACATATCCTTGTTTTTCCATCTTTCTTAGGAACCAGAACAACATTTGCAACCCAAGTAGTGCACTGAACCGATTGAATTTGCATCCAACTGTTTTATTATTTCATCATGGATTTTCTTGATCATATCAGTTTTGAACTTCCGTTGCATTTGTCTCACTGGAGGGAAACCAGGTTGAATTGGCAATTCGTGGACTATCAATTCGGAGCTCAAACCCGGCATCTCATCATATGACCATGCAAAAACATCCCGATATTCAAAAAGCACTTTCCGTATATCGTTCTTCACTTCAGGTCGGGCATACATGCTTATCTTGGTTTTCCTCACATCATCAGGGCTCCCAAGATTAACATCCTCTGTATCAACCAAATTGGGTTTAGGCTTGCCCTCATGGCGTTCAACTTCTAGGCCTATTTTAAGATCAGCATGTTCCCCATCATATTCAATCTCGTTAATAAATTCCTCAATGTTTTCTTCATCACTTTCAACCTCAACTATGGTTATGGAGCCAAAATCAAATTGCGGTCCCCGGATGGACGATAAGTTCCTTGAACATGTCATGATATCAGGACCAGTAGATATATCACTACAGACAAACAAAAATAGAATACAATTAGGAATATGAACAGAGATTTGAAGGAAAGTTTGGCTCTTAGGCCTTTCATTAATGAAAAAGGATTTGAATTACAAAAGGAAAAATGAGAAAAATAATACACTTGGCATACAACCCTTAGAATATCCAAGTGTATTCAAAAGAAAACTGTAAAACAACAGTCTACCAAGACCCCTTCCTGATGGGGAAGGGAGTTGCATTCCAGTTAGTCAGGTGCACGTCCGGGCCAATGTACTGTATTGAAGCATTGCTGGAGCCTTCACCCGGCTGTACCATGCAGATTTCAAAAATGCCACCTAGATCAAATGGCGCATCCTGATTGTCTTCCACTGTGTTGACATTTGTAACAACAACCTTTGGTTTCATGACGTAACCCACAAAAGACTGAGCAAGACACGGAATTGGCTTTGGGAGAGACCAGACTTCCGACTTCTTTTTCTTTTCTTGCTTGCGATCAGCTGCTTTTGGCTTGAACCCTAGTCCCCACGTGCCTTGCACACCATTTGGATAAACTGGATTTACCCTGCCTTGTAGTGATGCTCCCAAACCTTTTCCAAATTGGAAACCATGCTTTAACATTTCAGACGCCATCATAATAGACGTCTCTGACACTCTTGGGATGGGAATAGGTTTCCCTTCTGTTACTTTTTCCACATACACCACATCGGAGGTTTGATACATGATGGTCAGGCGTGTGGTGACAACTTCAAGGGCTGGTATGTCCAGACTATTGTTAAACTGTAAGTCATCCTCTCCATAAACTACGACAGCTTGATTATCCCAAGTAAACTTGACCACCTGATGAACTATAGAGGGTACATCACAAGCCATGTGAATCCATGGTCGGCCCAATAACAGATTGTACGATGCATCTGTTTCCATGACTTGAAACTCAATGCTGAAGGTAGCGGGACCAATGGTTAATTTAAGATTAATGATGCCCAAAGATTCTCGAACTCCACCATCAAAAGCACGAACAGCAGAGGAACTTGCCCTGATTTTGCTCATATCCATCTTTAGACTCTTCAATGTAGACAGAGGGAAAATGTTCAATCCTGCGCCGCCATCTATTAGAACACGTGTGACGTAGGAGTCTTCACACTTAACCGAGACATGAAGCGCTCGATTATGACCGGTTCCTTCTGCTGGCAGCTCCTCATCGGTGAACATCATGATTAGTCTCAAATACTCTGCCAGCAAGTGCTTCCAAATTAGCCACAGTAGTTTGTTCAGGAATGTAGGCTTCATTCAGTATTTTCAACAGTGCATTGCGATGTGCTTCAGAGTTCATAAGTAGAGACAAGAGTGATATCTGAGCTGGAGTCTTTCTCAATTGCTCAACGATAGAATAATCTGTCGATCTTATTTTCTTCAGAAATTCTTCAGCTTCTTTCTCGGACACCGGCTCTTTGATGGGTCCTTGGTCTTCTCGACCTGGCTTTGCCTTTCTCAATTCTTCTGGGATAAAACATCTCCCGGACCAAGTTAGACCATTTACATCTGTAGCAACCTCCATGATTTCTTTCCCATTGTAAGACACAATTGTTTTGTTGTAGTTCCAAGGAACAACCTTTGTACTTTTGACAGGGTGTTGCGCTGCTTGAGTGATGATAACCGGTTCGCACTTCTTTGCCTTAACCTCGAATATCGGAGTTTTCTGGCATGATGCCCCTTGCACAATAAATGCTGGTGCACTGTCATGAGTTTTTTCTGCTTTGCAGCCGGAATTGTGAAACTTGGCTTAACAGCCGCAACTTGCTTTGCTTTGTTGACAACAGACGCACTTGACTTTCCCCCGATTACAACAATAAATGGCTCAGGGCCTTTGATGTCTGGGGAGGGACCAACTGCCACAATCTACTTGGCGGCTTTCTCTTTCATGTCTTCTACTATGCATACCATCCCTACCATGTGTACGTTGTTTGAACATTATGAGCTGGTAAAAAATTTTGATTCTCATTGTCTATCATTGCCTGGATTGCCATTTTGAATTCCCAGCAGGATTCTGTGTCATGTCCAGGTGCTCCAGAATGAAACGCAGAATGGCGTGAATGATCAACTCTTCCATTAAGGTTCACTTTTCCCGGGATTGGCTTCAACAGATTGGCTTGTTGCAATTTTTCAAACAAATTAGTGTAAGTTTCCCCCAATGGGGTGAACTGTCTTTTCTCTTGTTGCATGTTTCTCTGTTGCATGTTTGGATGAAAATCCGGTGGACCTCGTGGTCGATAAGGCATCTCCTGCTGAGCCGGGAATTGAGCATGTGAATGTTGATTGTTATATTGGACTGGAGCAGGGGTGCACGCCATTGTGGACCAGATAGCGGCTGAACATAAGATGCTGCATTGATAGGGAATGAGAACTGCAGCATGGCAAATTGTTGGCCATGCGGCGGGTAGAATTGTTGTGGCGGGGGTGTCTGAATGTACCCTCAACGGTCATTGTATCTTCCGTCATTTCTTCTCGGTCCAGGACCAACCATTGCCACTTCATCTTTCTTTTCCTTCTTCTTCCCAAAAGCACCTGACTCTGATTGCAACGCTTGGGTAGTGGCTCTCAAAGCTGTTTGGCTGACAATCTTGCCTACTTTGATTCCTCTCTCAATCATCTCCCTAATTCTCACTGCTTCACTGAACTGCTTCCCAATGGCAGAGGCCATCGCTTGGTAGTATGTTTCATCGAGAACTTCGACGAATTCTTCAACCATCTTATCATCTGGGATCAAAGGGCTCACACGCGCCGCCTGTTCGCGCCACCTGTAGATATACTCTCTGAAACTTTCACTTGGTTTCTTTGTGATCGTCTTCAAAGAAGAACGATCAGGAGCAGCCTCCATTTTGTAACCATAATGGTTTAGGAAAGTGCTGGCCATGTCATCAAAGGTGACCTACTTTGAAACATCTTGTTGTACAAATCATTCTGTTGCCGGTCCTCCCAAACTGTCAGCGAAGTATGCCATCAACAACTCATCCTTCTCAATGCCCCTCATTTTGTTAAGGTAAATCTTCACGTGGATCCTCGGATCACTTTGTCCCGTATACGGATCAAATTTGGGCACAACAAAACCTTCAGGCAATGGCACATGAGGAAACAAACACATGTCCTTATATGAAATACTGGTTTTACCCCCTTGCCCTTGTATGTTTTTCACACTTTGCTCCAAACTTTTCAATTTCCGAGCAAAATTATTGTCTTCTGTTTTTCCCAACCTCTCGATATCAGCATGTGATTCTAGGTGGTGTCCCTGATCATACGACTCGGTTTGGCGGCACACATTACCCTAAGCTTGGTCAAATTATTCATAACGGGCCCTTAACTGTGGGTCACTATTCGATCTTTGCAAAGTGTGTCCTAAAGGAACGATGAATGTTGTGGCGGGAACCAGGGGTTGGCCATGTTGTCCATGTTGTGGGAATTGTGCCCCAGGTTGTACAGTAGAAGGTCCGGCTGCATTGTCAGTTTCCGGATGTGGACCGAATCCCGAAGGGTAACGGGGGTCTTCTACCACTGTGGATTGCCCTTGCCCTGGTGGCTGAGTATTTGTCATGAAACCAGCAGCACTTGGCGGAACAGGAGGTGCCTGAACTGCTGCCAAGTTACGAACCAGCTGCATCATCATTTCTTTCATAGCCGTGAAGTCCTCGGCAATCTTAGTCTGTTGCTCAGCTAAACGAACCAGCTCAGTGTTCTCAGTTTCCTCAGCCATCGTTGTTGGAGTGTTTTCCTGAAGAGGTGCTTCAACCACTTCTGGAACAGGCAGTGGTCCCTTGATTTTGGAGGAATAGGAATGTGGGGCCAGCACGACAGTTGCTCAAACTCTATCAAATTAAAACACGTTAGTGCAACAAGATAGCATGGAACATGAATTTGCTCGTCAGCTTAACCAATGTCTAAGGTCGTTATGCGTCATCCCGAATTGGTTTAGATTAGATCCCCAAGTGTATTTTTTTTAAGAGAGGCTAGAGGGTGAAATAAATTGATACATAAAAATAAGCAAAAGATTTTCATTACTAAAAAAAGAGTACATATAGTGCTCCGGGGCACGACAAAAAGAAACATACAAATGACTGAAAAATAAAATAAATTACAACTACTAAGTTCAAAAACAACATAAAATACAATATGCCGAGATGCTAAATAGGTGACAAAACAAAACAATAAGCTGCATCATCTCGGACTGATGTGTCTGCTAAGGCAACCCTGGCTCAGCGTCGACTGGCTCCTCTAGGTCAGACTCAAGTGGCTCCTCGGGATCTTCTTCTGCTGGTGACAAAGGCTGGCTCAAAACATTGCGCAATACGTGCACCCGCTGAGATATATTCCTAGCATAATCTGGAGCTTCAATGAGGATAGTCTTGTTGGACGAGATCCTATGATCTTGGCACATCCTAGCCACATAGTCTGCTAGTTGCCACAGATGTTCCTGACCTTGATCAATGACTCTCTTTGACACGGCTATCTGCTGAAGCTGGGTCGTGGCTAATCTCAATGCATCATTTTTCAAAATCACTGCCTCATCAAGTTGCTTATGCAGCCGTTCAAGGTTCCCAAGGCACTTATCTTTAAATCTGTCGCTCTCAGCCTGGGCGGCTAGAGCGGTGTCCTTCTCTGTCAAAGCTTTACAATGCAAGTCATGAAGTCACCTGATAGTATCTGAGGATTGATGTGTCAAATCCTCGCTTTCAGACTGAGCGGCTTTAGTGGCGTCCCTCTCTGAAACTAAACCCTGTATAGTAGCACGGTAGTCCTGCTCAATCTCACACCTGGCCATCCTAAACTGCATATCCAATCGGGCCTCAATGTCGACCACGCCTGTACTCGACCTGGCAGGCATCTCTCTAGGTATGGGCTGGTGACGATACCATGACTCGTACTCCTGAGTGACCTCTCCTATGAGTCCATTCTGAACTTGAGTCTCTTTCGTGAGGTGACACCTAGTGTCCCATAAGTTCAAGATCTTACCCCTGTGGGTAAACAGTCCTGGAGGATAGACTAAGACATAAGCGCTCATATCTTCAGCTATCAGAACCACCTGTCGTCGGCCCAACTGTCTAAGTACCCGCAGAGGGGCGTAAGGCTGTGTTGTTTCCAAACCCATCAGAACTAAAAAGGGACGCTCGATGCATCTGTGCACAACCTTCTCCATAGAAAGCCAGTTATACTGCCACGATATTTTATCTGCTGTAAGGGAGTTCAAGCACAGCCTCCAAGCACGCTCACTATCTGGAAACTTAAACTTCTCAATATGTTCGAAATGATAACCGAGATAGCCAAAGTCAAAGCAATCGGCAATAGGATAGGACGGGCGGGGGCGTATGTGCTCCAAAAACCACACCTGCAACAGGAAATTGCATCCCTCGAAGAACTCATTTTCGCCTTTGCAGCATTGAGTCAAAGCATGAAAGATACTTCCCAGAGTTGTCGGAACGATCGTAGGATTTGGTGCTTTTTCATACAGGGCCACCATAATCCAACTGACTTTAATGGATATCCTTTTATACGGCAATGGAAAGACTAATAACCCTAGAAGAGCGAACACAAAAACCTTCGGACAAAGCTGCACCCACTCATTGTATGTCAATTTATCATGAAACTCGGAGCCGTACCGTTTGAAGCCGTTATCACACCCGAATCGAGCATAGAGGTAGTCAAATGAAATCCAACCATGACTCACACTAACAATAGAGGGATTTACTCGCATCCGGATGTTTTGAAAGAAGTCATGTGCATTGACAATTTTCGGGGCAATTATTCTCTTTTTATTTAAATCTATCTTAATGAGCCCGGCTATTTCCTCGAGTGTAGGTGTCATCTCAAAGCCCTTGAAGCAGAAGGTAGTATTGTTTGGGTTCCAGAGTCCGACTAGTGCAATAACCAGATCTCGGTGTGGTACAATATCTTTAGTCACAAGGTCAGTCAGAAAGCCAATCTTCTTCTGGACTAAACCTTGCTGCATCTCGCTCATACTCTTCCACCAAGACCTCAACAATTCAGGTGGCCCGTCAGTCATCATGATAGATGGTGGGGTGGCATCAGTAGGGTACTTTCTCTTGCAAGACCTAGAAGACGACGCAGCCATGGTGCCTAAAGAAAACCACATGTCACTTAATTTTGAAAGACTGCATCGAAACATTGACAGACAAAACAAATCGATGTTTAAAACCTCCTAAAAATCTAACCTGTGTTCACCATTTGAGACTCAGATTTTCAACAAAAGATTTGGCCATTACAACGGCATAAAATTGACCCAAAAAGATCTTCGGCCAACCGAGGCACTTGCTAACTATTGGAAAAATTGTCGTTCTAGAGACGTGAATAAATTGACTCAAAATACTGTCGCCAAAACGAAACAGACGCTTAGACTTTCAACACAACTGGGCATATCACGGTTGTCACAATGGGACTTTGAGATTTCCAAAAAATTTACCATTATAACGGCGTGAATTTGAACCAAAAAGAAATCCTTGGCCAATCATGGCACTCGAACACATAACATGGTCAAATAATATAAAGATACATAATATAGGCAGCATATACAATCTTATATTGATACTATGGCATAAGCAATAATATAATTAACACACAGCATGGCGATGATATATCTCGCATACTACATAGGTAATGATATACCTAGCACATAGCATAAGCACACACCCTGTGCGGCTTTGTTTATAGGTCATAACGCACCACAGGCCTCTGTCCCTATAAACAACTTTACTTATAGGTCATAACGCACCACAAGCCTCTGTCCCTATAAGTCTCCACATCTAGGTCATAACGCACCACCGGCCTTTGTCCCTAGATGGAATTTCGCTTCTAGGTCATAACGCACCACCGGCCTTTGTCCCTAGAGCATATCAATAATACACCGGCACACAACATCGACTATACACAAGTCACGTTTGTGCTTTCTCCTTTTTGTATAAATATAACGATTAGTACATAATACTATCTACTAGACAATGCTAGTCAATTAAGTACTCGACATCTTACTTAGCAAGATCAAATCTTATCCGCAAGTAAAATAGAGGTCAAGTCTCACTTACCTCAAAATCGGCTCAAGTGGCTAAGGAACGACCTCCTTTCCCAAACGATGTGCCTCCGTAAGACTCCTCTCTGATCCAAAGAAATAGTGTCGCACTCGTAAGCATGTAAGGAAAGGATTCTAAGCCCTTACGCAATTTAAGAGGTAATTTACCAAAATACCCCCGGGTCGGACGTACCCAAAAACCCGTAAAATTTATGTTTCCGGACTCCCCATACTCCCACGAGTCCAAAAGTACCATTATTGTACATACCCGAGTCCAACTCGATCATTTTTCCAATTTCACAAATCTAGGGTTCAAACCCTCTTTCCAAGGATCGTCACTTTGATCCTCAGATTAAAGCGTTAAAAATGGGTAAGAATAGTTACCTTGTGTTTAGGAATGATTTTGGTACTTCAAATTCCCCTTGGAATCACTTTTAGAAGCTCAAAACATGAAAATAAAAATGAATATCTGCCCTAGTATATAGCAGCCCGCAGCTTTAAAGAGTTGTACCACATGTTGTCCAAATTGTACCTCACTGGATAGCTTTCAGTAAAATACCCATAACTTTTCATAGAAATGTCCAAATGATACGCAGTTAGTGGCATTAGAACCAAAACTCAAAGAGCTAAAACTTTCGTGTTTTGAATTTTTTCCAATTCCTTATGGATTGATCTGAAAAATCAATTTCTTTCCGGCTGAACAGTAAAAAACAGAATTCAGCAGCTTTTTTGGCTTTGCACCAGGTCAGCCACTGTTTTTGGGTCCAAACGGGACCCTACGAAGCTCGGAATGACCCCAAATTTTGTACACAAGTCATACAAGACTTGTGCGACATGCTCGTCAAGACGAAACTCAATTCGGATCTCTAGAACTCAAAAAGTGGGTCCCACGGAAAAGGGTCAAAATTCGACTTTCGCCAAAATAGCGAATTTTAATCAAACGACCCCGGAATCCAAATTCGAAAGTTGCTACAAGTCACAATTGACGATACGAACCTACGGAACCCTCAGATCTCTCATCGGAGTTCGTATACTCAAATCGAGCTCGAAAACCTCTTTTAACCTTTTTAAACTTCCGCAACGGAGACTTTATCAAAAGTCCTATCAAACGAGGTCCGTTTTCACTTCTGAAGGTTGCTACAGGTCATAAATTACCATACGAACCTAACGCAACTTTCAGATTTCACATCAGAGCTCATTTGCTCAAATCGAGCTCCGAAACCTCTTTTAGCCTTAACGAATATCCGAAACGGATATCTTTCTCCGATACCTATCTAACAAAGTTCGTTTTAGCTAAAAATTTTCAGGCATGTCATAATGGACCTTATGGAACTTTTGGGATTGTCGACACGTAAATCGAGGTCCCGATTCCCGAAACGACTATTTGAGGTCGTTACAATCTCCCCCACTTAGACTCTCGTTCGTCCTCGGACGAGCCCGAGTCTAAGGTAAGATTCACATTTTCACGAAAATAATTACACGGATTTCGAGGACTCTCGCTACTACCCGAAATCATAAACAACAACATAACTTTCAGGCTTTAGAGATTGAAATCATACCTGAATTATCGAAAAGGCGAGGATACTTCTCCCGCATGTCGGACTCGAGTTCCCAAGTGGCCTCTTCGCTAGGACGATTCTTCCATAGCATTTTAAAAAACGGGATCTCTTTCGACCTTAGCTTACGGATCTCTCTAGCCGCAATAGCAATCGGCTCCTCCAAATAAGCCAGGTCCTCGTCGATCTCGACAGAAGCCATATCAATCACATGGGATGGATCATGAACATACTTTCGGAGCATAGATACGTGGAATACCGGATGAACTGACAGAGATGGAGGCAAAGCAAGCCTATATGCAACAGCGCCAATGCGCTCCAAGACCTCAAAAGGACCAATGAACCTCGGACTAAGCTTGCCCTTTTTCCCGAATCTCATAACACCCTTCATCGGCAATACTTTAAGAAACACTCGGTCACCTACCATAAACACCAAATCTCTCCTCCTCCGATCCGCATAAGATATCTGTCGACTCTGAGCTGTGCGGAGCCGATCCTGAATGATTCTGACGTTATCTAAGGTCTGCTGAACTAGATCCGGACCCAACACCTTCACCTCTCCAGGTTCAAACCAACCAACTGGAGAACGACATCGGCGGCCATATAATGCCTCAAACGGAGCCATCTGGATAGAAGACTGATAACTGTTATTATAGGCAAATTCCGCCAAAGGCAAATAACTGTCCTAATGGCCTCCAAAGTCAATAGCAGAAGCCCTCAGCATATCCTCAAGAATCTGGATGGTCCTTTTGGACTGACCATCAGTCTGAGGATGAAATGCGGTGCTAAGATCCACTCGGGTACCCAGCTCCTTCTGAAATGATCTCCAGAACTGAGCTGTGAACTGAATACCGCGATCTGATATAATAGAGACTGGAGCACCATGCAATCTCACAATCTGCTCGATAAAGATACGAGCTAAGCGCTCCGATGAATAAGTAGTCCTCACGGGGATGAAATGAGCTGACTTGGTGAGACGATCCACCACTACCCATACTGAATCATGCTTGCCCAAGGTCAAAGGCAATCCAACCACAAAGTCCATAGTAATATGCTCCCATTTCCATTCCGGAATCGGCATGGACTGAGTCACCCCGGCTGGTCTTCTATGCTCATACTTTACCTGCTGACAATTTAAGCACCGAGACACATGATCAACTACATCTCTCTTCATTCCCTTCCACCAATATAACTCCCGAAGATCTTGATACATCTTCGTAATACCAGGATGAATAGAATACCGAGAACTGTGTGCCTCTGCCAATATCAGCTGCCTCAACTCCCCAACATTCAGAACACACAACCGACCGTTGAGCCGCAGTACACCATCATCTCCGATCATAAATGAGGTCGCTCCCCCACTTAAAACTCTATCTCGAATATCACGCAAATATGAATCATCAAATTGCTTTTCCTTGATCTGGGAAGCTAGGGATGACTGAGTCCCTATATAAGAAAAAACTCGGTCTGGCACAGAATCATCAAATCGCACTCCACTAATGGACAAGGCCCTGCAACTCTCGAGCTAGTGGTCTCATATCAACATCAAGATAGGCAAGGCTACCCATAGACTTCCTGCTCAGAGCATCAGCCACAACATTAGCTTTCCCGGGATGATACCGAATAGCGATGTCATAATCCTTAAGCAACTCCAACCATCGGCGCTGTCTCCCGTTCAAGTCCTTCTGGGTGAACAGATACTGGAGACTCTTATGATCAGTGAAAATCTCACAAGGCTCACCATATAAATAATGCCTCCACAACTTCAATGCAAATACCACCGCCAATAACTCTATATCGTGGACAGGGTAGTTCTTCTCATGCACTTTCAGTTGTCTCGAGGCATAAGCTATCACCTTGCCATTCTGCACCAAAACACCACCTAAGCCAATACCAAAAGCATCACAATAGACTGTGAATCCCCCGGATCCACTAGGCAAGGCCAATACAGGTGCTGTAGTCAAGACAGTCTTGAGCCTCTGAAAGCTAGACTCACAAGCAGCAGACCATAGAAAAGGAACATTCTTCTGCGTCAATTTTGTCAGTGGTGCTGATATGAAAGAAAATCCCTCCACGAATCGCCGATAATAACCTGCCAAGCCTAAGAAACTCCGAATCTCTGTAGGAAAAGTAGGCCTAGGCCAATTCTGAACGGCCTCCACTTTCTTGGGATCAACACTACACGTGACCTAGGAATGACACGGTATCCAGCCAGAACTCACATTTAGAGAATTTAGCATACAATTCATGGTCTCTCAAGGTCTGAAGGATAATCTTCAAGTGATGCTCATGCTCCCCTCGGCTCCTTAAATATATAAGGATGTCATCAATGAACACAATAACAAAAGAATCAAGATATGGCTTGAACACACGGTTCATAAGATCCATAAAGGTGGCTGGAGCATTTTTAAGCCCAAATGACATGACAAGAAACTCATAGTGCCCATATCTCGTACGGAAAGCAGTCTTAGAAATATCCTCAGACCGAATCCTCAACTGATGATACCCCGATCTCAAGTCAATCTTGGAAAAATGAGTAGCACCCTGAAGCTGATCAAATAAATCATCTATACGCGGTAAAGGATACCTGTTCTTGATAGTCACTTTGTTCAATTGCCGATAATCAATACACATGCGCATAGAACCATCCTTCTTCTTTACAAAAAGAACCGGAGCACCCCAAAGAGACACACTGGGTCTAATGAAACCCTTATCAAGCAAATCTTGAATTTGCTCCTTCAACTCCCTCAACTCAGCAGGAGCCATATGATATGGAGGAATAGATATAGGCTGAGTACCTGGCAATATATCAATACAGAACTCAATCTCCCGTATAGGAGGCAAACCCGGCAAGTCATCCGGAAAGACCTCCGGATACTTGCATACTACCGGTACTCGACCAATAGATACCTCCTCCACTCGAACATCTCGAATAGAAGCAATATACCCTCCGCACCCGCGAGCTATCATCTTCTGAGCCTTCATGAATGATATGATCTTGTTCCTCGGAGAAGACCTGGAACCCTTCCAAATAGCCTTAGGCTCACCTTCGGCACCTATAGTCACGGACTTGGCATGGCAATCCAACATCGCGTGACAGGATGCCAACCAATCCATGCCCATGATCACATCAAATTCCACCATATCTAGCAACATCAAGTCTACTAAAGACTCAACACCACAAATAGAAATCACACACTCCCGATACCCTTTATCTACCATATAGGATCTCCGACAGGCGTTGCCACCATAAATGGAGCATCAATAAAAACCAGATCCTTGCTCAAGCAAGGTGAAAATCCAGGAGACACATAAGAGAAAGTAGATCCCGGATCTATAAGGGCAAAGGCCCTGCGGCCACAAACAGAAAGAGTGCCTGTGATCACATCATTGGATGCCTCGGCATCCTGGCGTGTCATAGCAAAAACCTGAGCTGAACCTCCAGGACCAGGAGCTCTCTGAACCGGCTGCCTAGGAGGAACCTGAGTGACAGGCCTAGCTGCCTGAGGAGAAGACCGAACCATAGCAGCAGAACTCTGATGTCCCGTGAAGGTAGGTCCAGATGAAGTAACATAGGGGCAATCCCTAACAAAGTGCATGGGATCCCCACACTAGTAACAAGCCTTACTACCACCTCCTCCGCGTCCACCTCCGGGCCTGCACCTCCCTTATTGCCTCTGACGGCATCTCCCACAAATAGGTGGAACAGACTGAGATGAATCCCCACGCCTCGGAGACGGCTGAGGCCTCTGAACACCCGACGAAGTACCCTGAGATGATAAAGCAGCGGCCTGAGGAAGTCTAGGCTGAGTATGACCACGGGAACCCTGGCCTCCATGCGAAGGACCACTAGAAATACCAGAATATCGTGACCTCTTGCTCGCTCTCTCTGCATCTGCCCTGGCATGAATATCCTCCATACGCCTCGCAATATCAACCACCTCATAATAAGACTTGCTGCCCATATTAGGGGCAACAGGTATCTGAAGATGAGGATGAAGAACCTCAACAAATCTAAGGACCTTGTCCCTCTCCAGCCCAACCATAGCAGGCGCAAACTAGGATAACTCTAAGAATCTGGTATCATAAGCAGACACGGACATGTCTCCCTGCCTCAACCTCTCAAACTCGCGCCTCTGGGCATCATGGTGGCTCTGAGGCACAAATCTACTCATAAACATGGCAACGAACTCGGCCCAAGACAAAGGAGGAAGATCACTGGACCTTTGTCTCATCACAGAAACCCACCACGTCTCGGCATCACCAGACAATCGGAAAGAAGCACATCGCACCCCAAGGGTGTCTCTAGTACCTAGCACCGAAAATATCTTCTCACACTTCTGAATATATCTCTGAGCAGAACAAGTAGCTGGTGTACCATCGAACTCGGGAGGCTTGGGCTTCATGAAGGACTCAATCCTCTGAGCTACCTCCTCGTCACTCATAGAAAGAGCAGGAATAGAATGACCCAACTGAATACCCGACTGAGGAGCCAAAGTGGAAGGCTGAGCAATAGGACTAATAACTGGAGTAGTCTGAGGAATCACTGGAGTAGCCTCAGGAGTCGGCGTACTCATATCTGGAGTAGCTGACTGGGGTACCGCAGAAGGTACTGGCATATCGCCCATAGGCGAGGCCTGAGATCCAAGCATGCCCATCATCCGTAATAGAACATCTGCAGGAATAGATACCGTTGCGCCTGGCACAAGAGAAGGCATAGTCGATGGGACATGTGCGACGGGTATCTCAGAAGACATCGGTGGCACTGTACTAGTCTGTCTGGCAGCAGGAGGTCTGCCCACAGAAGCTCTGGTAGTAGCCACTCTCGGCTGAGTAGGTGCCTGCGCACCAGTCCGTGTGCTACGCACAGCTCTCCCACGGACCGACTCAGTCAGTGCGTCACCAGCTCCCGAAGCAGAGGACGATCGCGTTCTCACCATCTCAAAATCACATTAAAGGATTAGCACCTATGTAAGCATCATAGCACGAGAAGAGATGAAATGAAGGGAAACAACTCTTCCTAAAATGCCTTTGCAGCCTCTCGCTTATAAGTATGGTCGACAACATACCCATAAACAAGACTCTGCTCGGACACTGCTCTATTGACTCCCTAAGACTCGACTTACAACCTAGGGCTCTGATACCAATTTGTCACGACCCAATTTTCAGGGCCGTGATGGCACCTAAGTGTTACATCCTTAGGCGAACCACGAATAATTAAACTGACTCATAATGATAATTTAGATAGAAATATTTCAATAAAATGTAGGTGTAGACATCCACCCGAAATACAGTGTCAATAGAGCATCTACGAATTCTGACATCCGATATATATATATATATATATATATATATATATATAATACAAGATGTAGGAAGCGTCTAAACACTAAGGTGGATCAGACGGTATGCCACCGCGAACCATGCGGTTGGCTCACCTCAAGCAAAAATAGTCACAGCCTCGAACGGATCAGATAAGTCCAGCTGTCTGACTAGTAGAAGGATCTGCACATTTAAACAGTAAGTTATGAGCCAAAGCCCAGTAAGATCATCGACAGGCCTGCTAAATTACCCTTTCGGGACAAGTCTTTGATAATGCATAAGCAGATAACGGAAGTACAATCCACACATTTACAGTAACCCATAAACATTACATACGATAATATAATTATACAACAACACAAGCAATAATACGCGAATACATAACATGGTCAAATAATATAAAGATACATAATATAGGCATCATATACAATATTATATTGATACTATGGCATAAGCAATAATATAATTAACACACAGCATGGCGATGATATATCTCGCATACTACATAGGTAATGATATACCTAGCACATAGCATAAGCACACACCCTGTGCGGCTTTGTTTATAGGTCATAACGCACCACAGGCCTCTGTCCCTATAAACAACTTTACTTATAGGTCATAACGCACCACAAGCCTCTGTCCCTATAAGTCTCCACATCTAGGTCATAACGCACCACCGGCCTCTGTCCCTAGATGGAATTTCGCTTCTAGGTCATAACGCACCACCAGCCTCTGTCCCTAGAGCATATCAATAATACACCGGCACACAACATCGACTATACACAAGTCACGTTTGTGCTTTCTCCTTTTTGTATAAATATAACGAGTAGTACATAATACTATCTACTAGACAATGCTAGTCAATTAAGTACTCGACATCTTACTTAGCAAGATCAAATCTTATCCGCAAGCAAAATAGAGGTCAAGTCTCACTTACCTCAAAATCGGCTCAAGTGGCTAAGGAACGACCTCCTTTCCCAAACGATGTGCCTCCGCAAGACTCCTCTCTGAGCCAAAGAAATAGTATCGCACTCGTAAGCATATGAGGAAAGGATTCTAAGCCCTTACGCAATTTAAGAGGCAATTTACCAAAATACCCCCGGGTCGGACGTACCCAAAAACCCGTAAAATTTATGTTTCCGGACTCCCCATACTCCCACGAGTCCAAAAGTACCATTATTGTACATACCCGAGTTCAACTCGGTCATTTTTCCTATTTCACAAATCTAGGGATCAAACCCTCTTTCCAAGGATCGTCACTTTGATCCTCGGATTAAAGCGTTAAAAATGGGTAAGAATAGTTACCTTGTGTTTAGGAATGATTTTGGTACTTCAAATTCGGATCTCTAGAACTCAAAAAGTGGATCCCACGGAAAAGGGTCAAATTTCGACTTTTGCCAAAATAGCGAATTTTAATCAAACGACCCCGGAATCCAAATTCGAAAGTTGCTACAAGTCACAATTGACGATACGAACCTAACGGAACCCTCAGATCTCTCATCGGAGTTCGTTTACTCAAATCGAGCTCGAAAACCTCTTTTAACCTTTTTAAACTTCCGCAACAGAGACTTTATCAAAAGCCCTATCAAACGAGGTCCGTTTTCACTTCTGAAGGTTGCTACAGGTCATAAATTACCATACGAACCTAACGCAACTTTCTGATTTCACATCAGAGCTCATTTGCTCAAATCGAGCTCCGAAACCTCTTTTAGCCTTAACGAATATCCGAAACGGATGTCTTTCTCCGATACCTATCTAACAAAGTTCGTTTTAGCTAAAAATTTTCAGGCATGTCATAATGGACCTTACGGAGCTTTTGGGATTATCGATACGTAAATCGAGGTCCCGATTCCCGAAACGACTATTTGAGGTCGTTACAATCATGGAAGTCTTCTCGCTCCTATTTTAATTTACCTAATCGGTTTAATTAAATACAACCGCTAAATTTGTTAAGTGAAAAATTGGAACTCCCAAATTTTCCTTTATTAAAATATGGATTACGAAAGTATATACATATAGTAGGCCGTTTGTTAAATTGGAACGAGTTTGGACTGTTTACGCAAAGGAAAAAGCTTGTAGCCTACGTGCTTTACTTCTATAATTGGGCTAAAACTGTTTGCATTAACATGCCACATTAAACTATTTTTTGCAAAAATAGACACATTTTTTATTTCTGTCCAAATAATGATCATTTCTTGAAAATATTATGTGTGGCCAGATTTAAAAGTCGTTCTAATTACAGCCTATAACTTAATCAAGTTGCATTTTCGGTTGATCATGCGAAGATAACTCCTACAATTTGCCTAACATGCTCATACGCTGCCCAGGTTTCAATATTTGCTACTTCACAAGCGTGTGGCCAATCTTTCTAAATGAATCAGATTATAAGCATTTTCGTAAAATACTTGGATAAAGGAGACTTGGATTTGCAACTACATATAGCAGCTCTTAGATTTAAACATATCAACATATTCATAATGATACAAACACATTTTCAACCTTCAAACCGTGCTTATTTATAATAAAAAATAGAGCATACAAAATTGATTTCTTGTGTTTACCTCTAACAAACGAGACCATAGAGCTCGGCAATGACGATCACAAGCTAAACCAAAGCAAACGAACACAGCAAGGCCACCAAAATTCAGCAACTAAACAGCCCTTTTAAACCCTTAAAACTTAAGATTTATACCCTAAAAGTCCCTTGGTATGAAGGCTTATGGTTCTAAATCTTTTCTTCTCACTTACTTTTTTTTTTCACTCAAGTGTTTGCTCTCAATGTTGTTTTTCAGCTAGTCAATGTTGTCTTTTTTTTCTTTTAAATGAGGAGTAAATGCACTCTTATATAGCTGAAAAATGAGGGCCAAAAAGGTGGAGTGTAGACTTATACAAAAGTTCAAGCCCACACCCCTATACTTGAGTGCTTTTAGTCATATTTTCAGAAAAAGTACAACAGCCCTATGACATCTTTTCAGCCACCCTATGCTGTCCCAAAAGGCTAAAAAGTAAGTTGTCCTTTTAAAGGACAACCCATTACATCAATATACTTAACTAAACTAACCAAAATAGCCCCAAACTAACTAAACTAAACTAACTAGACCAAAACAATTTAGAATTAAGCTAAAATATCCCAGACCTTACTTTATGACTAAACTAAGTCAAACACAGTCCAAAACAAAAGAGCAAACAAACTAAACTAGCAAAAAGACATTCATTACCTAAGATCATAAGCAGAATCATGGCTAAACAGTGCATTGAACAAATAGGACTACGGAAAGGAGGTGAAAAAATTACATGTTGGTCAAACGAACGTCGCCACCGAGGCATAGCTTGTTGCCATCATGAAACAATTAGAGACAATCACCCCCAAAACATGCTTTAACATTAAATCACCAACGTATGAAATCCAAACAGCCCTATCACCATCATCTTCATCACAAAATTCATTAGCATAGCAGCCCCAAAGACCACAACAACGGAGGAGCCAAAATTCACCGGAGTTGAGTGTTACCCGAAACTAAAAAGGCAGATCTGCGCCAAACGGTGAGGATTTCGGAAAAAATAATACCAGAAATAGATAGAGGGGCTCGATAGCTTTTCGGAATGGTATGGTTTGTATTTTTCCGACCACCGGAAGGGAGTGGTCCGGTGGCGGAAAGGTGGTGGCAGAGAGGGGTGGCGGGATTTTTCTAATGTAGAGGAAAAATTTGGCCAAGGTTTGGCCAAGCCAAAGGCTTAGGTGGTTTGAGTGATGAAAAATAGGGAAAGAGAGCTTATATATCTAGGGCTTTGGGTGGGCTTTGGTTTATTAGACCGGGTTTAGGATTGGGCTACATATATTTCTACCAATGGCCATTAAAGACTCTAAACTTTTTAAAACATACATAATTTACTACAATTAAAACCACATAAATTTATAATACTATCACAATTAAAACATAGAATCACAATCAAACACATAACAAGTAATTTTTGGTAATTTTCATATTTTTTAACCTAATTAATGACAATTTTAGTTAAAATAGAAGACTAAAATTTAGGAAAATTTCGGCAAAAATCCTAAGAATCTAACACGGCTATTTTGAGCAATTTTGTTTTATTTTCGTGCCAAAATTAGGTGATTACACTCTCTGCTATCTTCACTGGCTTCTAGTTTATCCTTTCCTCAGGAAGTGCACACACTCCTTTCTGAATTTGCAGATGTCGTGCCTGAGGAACTTCCTAGTGAGTTGCCTCATCTTTGGAACATTCAACATGCTATTGACTTTATTCTTATATCTCAATTTCCTAACTTTCTACACTATAAGATGAATCCTGTAGAACGAGCTGAACTAAACAGACAACCTGAGGAGCTATTAGCTAAGGGATTTGTTAAGAATAGTCTTAGTCCTTGTGTTGTCCCAACCCTTCTTACCCCTAAGAAATATGGTTCATGGAGTATGTTTATTGAAAGTAGGGAAATCAATAGAATCACAATCAAGTACATATTTCCCATCCCTAGGCTTGAAGATCTATTAGATATGTTAGTTGGCTCATGTTGGTACTTTAAGATAGATTTGCGTAGTGGCTATCACCAAGTTCGAGTCCACCATGGGATGAGTGGAAAACTGCCTTCAAAACCCAAGACGGCTTGTTTGAATGAGTAGTCATGTGTGTTATGAATCATGTTCTTCAACCATTTATAGAGAAGTTTCTGGTGGTCTACTTTGATGACATCCTAGTGTATAGTAAGTCTAAGGAGGAACACCTGTCTCATTTTCAGAAACTTTTTTTTGTTCTTAAGGACGCTAAATTCTATGCTAACCTTAAGAAGTGTTCTTTTCTTCAGCCTCAAGTTTTCTTCTTAGGATTCATTGTGTCTAGACAAAGAATATTTGTAGATCCTGTTAAGGTTAGGGCTATAAAGGATTGGCCTGAGCATAAAGCCAATTCTCAAGCTTGTGGGTTCCATGGTTTAGCCTCTTTCTATCGTTGGTTTATTAGGAATTTTAGCGCTCTCATGGCTCCCATCACTGATAGCATGAATAAAGGAGTCTTCACTTGGACCTCCAAGGCTTCTAGAGCTTTCTTAGATATCAAGGATAAGATTTCCACTTCCCCTGTTCTTAGGCACCCTAACTTTGATAAAGTTTTTGAAGTTTCTTGTGATGCTTCTGGGGTTGGGATTGGGTGTCTGAAGCCAAGAGGGACATCTTATATCCTTATTTAGTGAAAAGCTTAGTGATGCAAACCAAAAGAGCTTTATATCCTCAACATATGGTAGAGAGCTTTACGTTGTTGTTTAATACCTTTGACATTGGTGATACTACCTCCTTTCTAAGGACTCTGTCCTATTTTCTGATCATCAAACTCTTAAGTATCTCAATTCTCAAGCAAATTTAGATTCTAAGTATGCTAGGTGTACTGAATACATCAATGAGTTCTCTTTTTTTCTTAAACACAAATCTGGGATTCAAAATAAGGTTGTTAATGCTCTTAGGCGTGTCATTACCCTTCTTCACACACTTAAGGTAGATGTTGTGGGATTTGATAGGTTGAATGATGATTACCCATCTTGCCCTGACTTCGGTTGTATCTTTCAAGAGGTGTGATCTGGTAATCATAGGAACTTTGGGGACTTTATCTTGCGAGATGGTTTTATCTTCAAAGGTCTAAGTTGTGTGTTCCTCGCACCACATTTGGAATTTTTTTTTTATTTGGGAGATGCATGATGGAGGATTAGGTGGTCATTTAGGGTGAGGTAAGACCATTTACTTAGTAGCTGATAGGTTTTATAGGTCGTCCCTTAGAAGAGATGTCGCTAGGATTGTACTCCAGTGTCGTACATGTAGATTAACAAAAACTAGGAAGCATAACACTAGTCATTACACTCCTCTTCCAGTTCCACATGAACCATGGAAATATATTAGAGTGGACTTTGTCTTAGGGTTGCCACGTACTGCTAGGAGTCATGACTCTATTTTAGTTGTTGTGGATATATTTTCCAAAATAGCCCACTTTACTCCATGTAATAAGATTACCGATGCCTCTCATATTGCCAAGTTAATCTTTAGAGAGGTCGTTGAGCTTTATGGGTTGCCCTCATCCATAGTTTCTGATCGAAATGTTAGATTTGTTGGTCACTTTTGGCAGACACTATGGAGACTGTCATACACAACTAAAGTTTTCCTCTGCATTTCATCCTCAAACTAATGGACAAACCGAGAGGTAGTTAACCGAAGTTTAGGTGACTTTCTTAAATGTGTTATTGGGATCAAACCTGGTTGATTTTTCCTACAATAATTCTATTAATAGGTCCACTGGGAAAAGCTTATTTGAGATTGTGTATGGACACTCTCCTCGCTCTCCTATTGATCTTGCACCAGAAGCCTCCTATACACATATTTCACCATCTACTGAGACTTTTGCAACCCATGTTCAAGATTTATACACTGAGATTAGGCAAAAGATTGGTATGCATAATACCGAATATAAATTAGCATCTGATGTGCATCGAGCTAAGGACTTTAATGTAGGAGATTATGTCATGATTCGAATTAGCCCTGAATACTTGCTAAGAAATACATTCAATAAACTCCATCCCCGTGCAATGGGTCCATTCCCCATCTTGAAGAAATTGGGACCTAATACTTACTTGGTGGATTTGCCTAATCATATGACTATTAGCCCAGTTTTTAATGTGAAGACTTGACTCCTTACCGAGGCACCTTTGAGCCTCCACTCTCTTTTTCTAGTGTCTCTGCAGGTACTCCAGAGCCTAGGCCTCCACCTTTTAAAGCTCTATCTCAAATTGTAGATGTGCTTAGTGACAAGATCTTAGGTTCTTCCAGTGGTGGTTCACACAGATACCTGGTTCAATGGAAAAATATGCCGCCACATGATGCTATATAGATTAGCAAGGATGGGTTCTGCTTGCTTGATCCAGATTTTTGGAGCTATATCAGCAGCCACACTCGTTGGACTCGAGTTTTTATCCACCCGGAGAGAATGGTGTAAATCCATAATGGATAAATGGATAATTTTATATTTTATTTTATTAATTTAGAATAATTATCTTCTAGGATAGATTTTATCATCAAGTTTTACTGTGGCAAGGTCCTACTATAAATAGGTTCCAGGT
Organism: Petunia x hybrida; assembly: GCA_037355625.1. Lineage (NCBI taxonomy): Eukaryota > Viridiplantae > Streptophyta > Magnoliopsida > Solanales > Solanaceae > Petunia > Petunia x hybrida. The sequence goes on along the minus strand of JBBBVM010000712.1, from coordinate 2,462,349 downwards.
TTATTGTAATTCATCTCAGTTTAGGAATAAAAGCCTTTGAGTTGATTCCTCACTTATTCTTCTCCTCTTTCTCTATTCTATTCTCTATTTTCTTACTTTAATTTCCTCCTAAATTTTCCTACTCACTTTGTGGTGCTAAATTGAACCTGTCCTTGGACACGCGTGGAAGGTGCTTGTGCAAAATGTACGCCTACATGTGAAAATTACACTGTGCAAAGTGGATAGCTTTTTTTTCTATTGTTGAATCCCTTGATTAACATTATAAGTTTATATCTTAAAATATGATATTTATATTTTTTAGTTCCCTTGTTCAATATTTTTGCTCCACTACAAATACTCACATACTAGGGACTAGTGAAATATTACATCAACAAACAATTTGATTTCGTTAATCTCTCTAATTTATTTACAAATTGGTTAAAAAAATTCTTACTGATTCGCACTTTTTAATGATCGATTAAAATAAAGAAAAAACAAGAAAATACAAAAGGAGATATTACGAGACTTTGGATAAATGTATAGAGGTAGAAAAAGATGAATGAAAAGTCAAACTTTATTTCAAACTTAAAATAACGTGGACTGAAATAAAGAGGAAAAATTATATGAAAATATAATTTGGAGACTTTTTTCACATAATATATAAATATTTTTAAACAATTACAAAATATAGAAGAAATGGTAATTACAAAATATAGCAAAAAAAAACTAATCTATATCTCACTGTATCTACATTGTATCTGCTTTGTATCACATTGTTTCTATTTGTATCTACACTATTTCTTGCATTTATGTTGTTCTACACTTTTCTAGTATTTCTGTTGTTTCTACTTGTAGCAACAACAACCCACCTAGTATAGTCTCACAAGTGGAGTCTATGAAGGGTGAGATGTACGCAGACCTTAACCACCAAAGCGGAGAGGCTATTTCTGATAGATTCTCGGCTCATATTTTGTATGAAAGGCTTTTTATATTTAAATAAAAAAATGTACTTGTATCCAACGCAAATGCTGAGTAACATACAGTACTTAGACTAATGAAAATTAGGATAAGAATATACATCAAGCTTCCAAAAAGTGACATACCATAATGTTCAAGATGTGAAACAACAGGTGGTGATGAAACTGAGATATACATAACTTAGGTTTTCTCTTTAAGTGCACCCTCAACTTGATCTAGTTGTGTATATCTACACTATTTTTCTACTGTTTTTATTTGTTTTTGTTGTTTCAAGTATTTCTACATTGTTTCTGTCTGTATCTATATTACTTCTATATATACTATATGTAGGCAGTGGTGGTAGACGAGCAGGGGGCGGGCAGCAGGGGGATGAGACGTGGAGGCTAGGACTTTTCTTTTTTAGCAACTTGTATATAAAAATATTGCTATGTTTTGTAATATCAATACTATTACTATTATTTTTTTAATAATAAAGGGTGTAGTATTGTATATAAGTGTATCGAACTTATCCAAAAAAAAAAAAAAAGATACCATCTATTGAAATTTTAGAAATTCTAATTTTCGGACCCGGAACCTCATTTGTTATATTGGAAACCAAAAAAGTCACTATATGTACGGCATGCAAAATAGAAATGAATTTGATAAAGGGAAAAGTTCACTAATACTAAACCAACTAGACACTTTACCACCAAAGGACAGGGGTAGATGTATATATAAGAATTTCGTGAACCCATGGTCCGTCTACCAAACTAGGTTTATTAGGTACATATTTTTTAAAATACGTCTTATATGATGCTTGGGAATCTGTGCATTAAAAAATTAAATGATCAACGTGGTCAGGTGGTTGTTCACTCTCTTTTAGGAGAGCATAGATCAACTCCCACTTAAAATCGTTTAATGTCCTCTTTTTCCCTGCTATTATTTATATTGGTCCAACTTATTTATTTTCTTACTTAAAGAAGCAAATTGCTCTATAATTTTCTTGCAAATATTGTTTATTGACCAACCCGGTGACACGTTAACTTAACCCATGTAATGGTGAACTCATCCACTTAAAATTTTAGATTCGTCTCTGCCAAAAGAATATTGTAAAATGGATGATATCTATTCACCTTTTGTTAGGGATCGTTGATTCAAGCTATGTGAATGTAAATCTGGTAGGGATGTTAACTTTCTTTTATATAGATCTTATGCATGCGAATTAGAAGTAGTTGAATTAGTAGATTTACTAAATAATTAAATAAGCAAAAGACAAATTACCTGGGGAATCGGGATTGGATAGCAGCTTAAGTATTCGAAGTCAAATAGAAAAAATATAAACACAAATTAAAGTAATAATTTAGTGATATTTATTCATCTGAGTATCAAAGACATACATATATATGCGCATACACTAATGTATATTGTTCTAGCAAATTGAATTTGTCTCAAAACGTTCGGATACTTTAGAAAAATAAAAAGTCATTAAAACATTTTCTTGTTAAGTGAGCCATTATTTATTAAATCAGTCTAACCTTCAGACTTACAATTAATCTTACACGGTATTTCTCTTAATTAAGGAATACTCAAAAACCTCTTAAAAAAACAGTAAAAAAGTGAAGTTAATATATGTACGGACCTGAGGTAGTCAAATAATATATTTATCATTTTCTCCAAAGGAATGGAGATATGTTACAAGAAGAAATAATTTGCTTTGACAATTTTACTCTCTCTGATTCAAACTCTTTAAAAGTTTTGATACATTCATTAAGTAAAAACGTTCGATAACATTAACATAAGCAAATATTGGTCTAATTGTCATTTATATTACTTGAAATACTTATATTTATATATATTTCATGAGACCTTTTAGGTAATTTCATGAGACCTTTTAGGTATAATATATATATATATACATTTGAAATATGTATACATATGAAATATACAATAACAACAATAAAATACCCAGTGATATCCCACAAGTAAAGTTTGGGGAGGGTGACATGTACGCAAACCTGACCCCCACCAAGGTGGAGGGCGGTTTTCGATAGACCCTTAGCTAAAAAAGGTGAAAATAAGTTTGTAATTAAAAAAAAAACAATATGGAACTACCAGTACATGAAACATTTACATAAGAACTATGTAAAATCAAAGTAAACAGCAAACATCAAGTAACATTAGCAATAAAGGCAAAGAAAAGATAGAAATTGTATATATTCAAAAAACTTACACTAGTATGCCGAAGATTGATAATCTACTATATAACCAACTACCCTAATTCTCGATCTCCGCATTTTTCTATCTAGGGTCATCTCTTTGGTGATCTGAAGATGAGTCATGTCATGTCTAATCACCTCGTCCCAATTCTTCTTCGGTCTATCTCTACCTCTCCGTAGAACCAACAATGACAACCCCTCGCACCTCTTCACTGGCGCACTTGTACTTCTCCTCCTCACATGTCCAAACCATTGCAAGTTTGCCTCTGTTATCTTGTCCACCACCAGGGTCATTCCTGACGTTCCTAATTTTATCCATCCTAATATGCCCACACATCCATCTTAACGTATATGAAATATACATTTGAAAAAAAAAAAGTGCCTTCTTAATTTTATCTGGTCCACTAAACACTATTTGAAGGCATGGCATTCATCAATTGCACTATTGGGCAATATTGAACAATTAGTCACCCCTGCACCTCGAGCTAACTTATGTCAAAAGAATATTAGTCAACTAACGCTTAGTGTTATCCAACCATCAATTACATTTGATTTTCATCATTGTAATAGACCAGCCTCATTTTCTTGAATTTTAAAGAAATGGTTTTCTATTGAAATAATTCAATAGTAATGAAGTAACTTAAATGACAAATAAAATTATTCATTTTTCACTTTCAAGCATTTCTAACATTTGTGATTTTGTTGAAATGACCAAAGAGTCAATGATTATGCAGTGATGTTTACATGGTAAACTAGTATTACCTCTGTCTCTTAATAAATATCGATTTTTCTGTTGTTTGTCTTAAAATAAATGTTACTTAGAAAACTAACCCAATATTAATTATATTACTTTTATCCTTATAATATAATTAAAGAGGTAAGAGATAATTAATATAAAATTTAGTATTCGAGATTAGTAAATAAGGGTAATTAGGTAAAATATATATAGTAATTAATTTTTTTAATGGACATAAAAAGTAAAAAATAATGCTTACACTGGAATGGAGGTAGTATATGAGTAAGGCGTAAGTACGCTCTTAGTGTTGGTGTCGGGCAAGTCCGATCACTTATGATAAGTTGGAGGAAGGTATGTTTGATCCACCTCATTTTGTTATATACTTCCTCATTATCAATGGACGAGTCTTCCCACCTAACGGCATTATTATTATTAAAAAAATAGTGATAATTTGTCTTAGTTGATATGATCTAGTCTGTTCAAGATTTTACAGAAATTAATCACTAATAATCCAATATCAATCCTTATAGTGCGCGTAATTTCTAAGTTTTTAAGTATGATATCAATGGGCAAGTGGGAACCCTGAAAATAAGAGAGTGAAGTAAAGGGAAAACTTTTCAAATTTTCATTTTCAGAAAAATAAAGTGGAGATAACATTTAATAATGGTAATGCCGTGTCACAATTATGATTATTTCTTACTAGACAAATAAATTAGAGATAACTACATAATAATAGCAGCGGAGAACTGGAGATAGAAATGGTAAGAATAGTAGTGATTATATACTCAAAGGCTAGTCATTAGTCTATAATAATAGAAATTAATATAAATACTAGCTCCGTTCTCTTTGATTAAACTGATGCCTGAAAATTGAAGTCCTTTTCTAACTAAAACAAAACAGTAGACCGCTTTTTGATCAAACTGCTGTCAAAGACTGAAGGTTGCCATTTGAATTTTGTAGGCCGAAAATCAAGTCAATAGAGTAAATTTTAAGAACAAATAAATGACGTTTGGTTTCAAAACATAATTCAATACTCCATCCATTTCAAATTATTTTTCATTTTACTTTTTACACGCCTTAAAAAAATATTAATAACGATTAATTTTTTATTGTTCAAACCTTATTTATACTTTTAGTATTCCACCATATTCACTTTTCAATAAATATACACTCTGTTTTCACTCTCAAGAACAATACTAAGGATAAAGTGGGAAAATCATTAATTCTATCTTGTATTCATAAAGTGACAAATATTTTGAGTTATATGTTTTTAGAACCCACGACAAATAACTAGAGATAGAGTATTATCATTCGAAAATGAATTACTCCTATAACCTTCAATATTATTCCTATTGGCAAGAAAAATATAAAGCTACTTAAGAAAGAAAAGGAATCAACAAAAGAATATAAAGGAATAAGCAATTAGGATAAGAATTAACTGGCCTGACTCAGAGATGACCACAAACGAACTAATGTGAAAAACCTTCACATGAATATTGTGCATCACTAATTCCCTCACAAGGATAAATTTCAAAAGATAAGAAGATTTACATATCGAATAAATAATATAATAATAATGATAGATAATAAAACTTAATAGTTAGTAATAATAATGATAGATAATAACAACAACAACAATCTTAACTATCCAATTAATATTCCTTTTGCTCACTGGATAATCTAGTGTAAACCATGAGATATAACATAGTTTTTAAAACAAAAATAATAGTTAGTAATAATAATGATAGATAATAACAACAACAACAACAACAATATTAACTATCCAATTAATATTCCTTTTGCTCATTGGATAGTCTAGTGTAAACCATGAGATATAACATGGTTTTAGTCAAAAGACCATGAAATATTATCCATATGTAAATCCAAATACTTTGATTTTTAGATCATTTCATTTTCACGTGATTTACAAGGATATGTGGTATTGCTCGAGATTTTTGTAATTTGTTTCAAAGAGAAAGTGAAAATTAATCAGCATCTTATAATTTGTGACATAAAAGAACTTTACCCAAGTTCTACATTTGAGTTATAAATTTCTTAGTTAAATTTTAAGATACCAGAATTAAAATTAATTTAGAATATTAAAGTTTAGATTGTTGCAACCTAATTAAAACTTTATCATACATCGCATAACTGTAATATTTTTTGTCATTGTTTCTAAAATAATTTGTCGTATGGACTGTTATGCAACCTAATTACAAATTTATGGAGGGGCCTACTCCTATTTCCGCTCTTATACATGTTGCTACTATGGTAGCGGCGGGAATTTTTCTTGTAGCTCGGCCTCTTCCTCTTTTTAGAATTATACATTATATAATATATTTAATCTCACTTGTAGTAATAATAACAGTATTATTAGGAGCTATTTTAACTCTTGTTCAAAAAGATATTAAGAGAGGTTTAGCCTATATCAAAGTTGCCATTCGCAGCAATATACTACCTCCGTCCCAATTTATGTGGCGGTGTTTGACTTGGCACGAAGTTTAAGAAATAGAAGTTGACTTTGTAAATGTTCAAATTTACCCTTGAAAAAGTAAGAGAGAGAAGATTGGAGTAATCAAAAAGTTGTTGGTAGCTTTTAAAGTAAGTAGGGCCCAATAGGGGTAAAATAGAGATAGTGCATTAAATAGTTGACAAATAAGGAAATGTGACATTCTTTTTGGAACAGACCAAAAAGGAAAGTGTGACACATAAGGGAGTATATTCTAATTTCTTATTTAGGGATTGACTGTACCCAAATGCACATTCATGAGTATTACAAGTATACATATGCACGTGTATACATATATTTGTACGTACTGTGGAATGTTGTGTAATAGGTAGAAAAGAAACTAACAAAAACCTTGTGGAATCCTTGATCGAGGCCCACTTCTGTTTCTTACCTGAGTTCTATTAATTTTAGTTTTACTATTGGAATAAACGAGTAGTGACAACAAAGATACTAGAGTGAAAAAGGTCTAACAATCAAAACAAAATAACAAATAATTTCTACTCTTTTTTATAGAGATTAGTGAGACACTGAGCACTTAAAAGCTAATCTCCAAAAACTGATACTGCTAATTAGTGTAGATAACTTATTCATTAAATAAAAGTAATAGTTTGTTTGTGCCTATTCAAAACTGATCAATATTGTGTGATGCTTCGGAAGTATAGCATTCTTGGCATTATCTTCACCAAACTGGTCTCTCTGTTTTGTTTTGTTTTCATCTTTGTGTAGTTCATTAAAAATTGTAACACTAAAACAATAAGATTTTTTTCTGATTAATGGTGTATTTCCATTTCCAGATACAAAATTAATTTATTGAATAAACATAGTATACAATATGTAAACGAACGTATTTATAGAATTTCAAGTTTTATCACGTTAGTTCATCGCAACTAATTAACAGTGAAAAGTACTATCCGATCCCACTTGTAACTTTCTAAACATTTTAGTAGCCAGAAGAAAAAATAGAAATAGCGATAATCATAGAGCAACGTCAAGTGAAATGTGATCAACAATCTAAATCTTGAAAAGGGATTGTGGGTGAGCAATACAAGCGTCGTGCTGCGAGGCTGTTTTGTATGATGCACTCTAGATGGTAAAAGTCAAGAAAGCCGAAAGCAAAACAAGTAATAATCATTCGGCATTTTGTTTAGATTTAATTGTCTCGTAGCTATATAATTGGGATTAAATTTATTGTTAGATGAATTACAACCACTTAATATTTTCTCATATCATTAGAAAAGATATTATAAAATTTTATTCATAATTTTCACTATTTATCATTATCAATCATGGGCTTGTTGGAAAATATACTAATAACCATGCAGTTGTTAGTTAGATTATTTCTTGTTAAACAATTGTTGCTTTATACATTTATTAAATATAATAAAGTATTATTTATTTAGATCAATTGTATCATGTGTGTCCTATTATTTATACAGTAGTTGATTTAGTGTGTAGAGCCAAGCTTATACACGGAAGATTAAATCATCGGTTCTTATAAATAATGAAGTAGTGTTCGCGATCTAAGATGGAAATTGGACAAAACCATCGGTATGATTGTAGTACAAGATTATATATAATTTATCTTGATTATGGGAACGGTATAGTTCCAACTTCTTGTGCTAGTGCACTTTGTGTGTATTGAACGGACCAAGTAGAGATAAGTGTTTTTATACTGACTATATAAAACAAACTCTCTAGCTCATCAGATGTACTTATACTCTTAATCTTGATATAGCTATTATGAGTGATGTATATTATTCATTGTCTTGATTTATCAATAGGTGAGGTCCTGGATATTTGGGTCAAATAATTCCTGATAAGTTGGATAATGATAATATGCATTTGCGAAGTGATAGCTAGTTGATAGAATCCACGTCTCGCTATAGAGATTGATGACATCCCTTTATGAAAGCTTATAAGCTTCTATGTGTAAACCTAGCTAGTGGATTTTGTATCCGGCACATGAATAAGTTAAGCGGAAGTCTAAAGGATATTCATTTAATCAATATATTAAGTTGTCAGTAATTTAATATTATTGATTGGTGTCTGCAATCTTAATGTGGGGAGTTAAATAAGATTTGATGGAAGAATTTGAAATTCATCTAAGGAGTGCAATTACGAATTTCTAGTGGAAATAATTTATAATTTATTATGGAAAGGTTAATTCTAGAGAAAAAGAATTAATTCCATAATTGGAAGCCTTATTAATTGATTCTGTGGTCCCTGTTGTGACCGAATCCAATTTGGACCGGGAGAAAGTTGATTGGTGGAAAAGGGAAATCCTAACAGGTTTTGGAGAAGGGTTTTAACCCTCAAAACTTAACCTATAAAAGGAGGATTTCGGCCTCCACTGTAGACACACGAAAAATACATATTTTTCACCCTCTTTCTCTGAAGCACTTGTTCCGCCCAAGTACTGTTGGTCCGGGAATTGATCGGGTACACAACAGAAGACCGTGGAAAGCTGGAGCAACTGGACAACAAGGTTATTGAAGGTCTTTGTGAGGGCTTTAACAGGTATTCCGTTTTATATTATTGCAAAACTGAATGCTTGCTACTAGTTTGTCTAGAATACATGTGAGTATGATGTTTGAACTGCTTCCGCTGCATATATGTTCTTTCAATTGGTATCAGAGCCTACTCACGTCTAACTAGATGGCTAGGGTTTCATAAAAATAATTACTTGCATGCATGCAGTTTTTGAAAAACATGAACTTGTATTGTTTGTTTTTCTGAAAAAGGCAGTATTTTTGTGAAAACGGAATTTTCAAATTATGTGGTTGAACTTGATTCATGGATATCAGTTTATAATATGTTGCTGCATGATAATATTGTAAACTAAAAATATTTTGAATCCTGAAACATGAAAAACGATTTTTCCTAACCAATTTGGTCACAGATTTAGAGTTTGAAAATTTTCAGACTCTGATTGACCTGAAATTTGGTGGGTCCATCGGAAACGATCTTCTGAGCATTGCTTTGCGATGACCAAGGGCGGTTTTTGGCCGTTTGAGATCGTTAAGATGGTGTTTTGGATGTTTTTCTATTTTCTGAAATTTAATTTTAAGAGAAAACGTATCTGTGATAATCCTATGGTGTTAGGGATCAATCCCTGAGTTCTCTATGATTAAATTTTAGTATAAATAATATATTTACGTGTTGACAATATGGTCTTCCTCCCCAACGGATAAATATACTATTGGTATACTAGGTTTAATCACTAGTTTTTGATGACTTGTATATATCTCTCCAACTGAGAATTACATGTTGTGTCAATGAGACTAGGGCTGTTAGATACATGATATTCACTTGAATTAAATTGATAGTAGACTCTCCAACTGAGTTAGATCTGTTAAGTTTAATGAGTGAAATCTGACATTGTATGTATATGGTGCATGGATAGTTATTTTTCCCAACGAATTTGGCTATTCAAGATGCATGAAAATATATGTGTGATGTGATTTGAATTTCATTATTCAATGTTACATGACCTGAGTTGATCTAATTATATTATTATATCCCACAGATTAGCTATGTCTTCATTCAGCCCCCTAAGTGCTATCCTCTCCCAAAACAAACTTGAGGGTCCTAACTATGTAGACTGGAAACGAAATCTTGATATCCTTCTTACTGCTGAGGAGTACAAGTTTGTACAGGAAATTGAGTGCCCCCCACAACCTGCTGAGGATGCTACTGATGAGGCAAAAACAGCCTATGCTAAATGGGTTAAAGCTGATGGGATGGCGCGGTGTTACATTCTGGCTTCCATGTCGAATGTTCTGCAACATCAGCATCAGAACATGGAGTCTGCTTATGACATTCTGGAGAGTCTCAAAGAGATGTTTGGGGCTCAGAATCGTGCACAGAAGCAGACGGCCATGAGGACCCTTATGAATACCAAAATGGCTGAAGGTGCTTCTGTAAGGGACCATGTTTTGAAGATGATGAGTCTTCTGAATGAAATAGAGGTCCTTGGAGCAGCCATTGACAAAGAGACACAAGTGGAGATGATCTTACAGTCTCTGCCAGACAGTTTTCAGCAATTTCGCCTGAATTACAATATGAATCAATTGGATTTTAATTTGGCGAAGCTGTTGAATGAGCTGCAGGCGGCTGAGTCTATAATAAAAGAACAAGCTCCACCTGTTGCACTTAATGTTGAGAAAGGTTCGTCTTCTAAGCCGAGAGGTGGTCAGAAGAAGAAAAAGTCTCATCATGCTAAGGCTGCTATTGGTAGTGCTGCTGGTGGCATGAAAAAGCCTAAGGGTAAGTGTTTTCACTGCAAGCAGAAAGGGCATTATAAGAAACAGTGTCCTGAATATCTCGCAAAGCTGAAAAAGCAAGGTAATTCAAATTTACTTGTTGTTGAAACATGTTTAGCGGCGTTATCTACCATTCAATGGTGTGTAGATTCGGGAGCCACTAATCATATCTGCAATTCTTTGCAGGGGTTTCAGGAAACACGGAGGCTAAGTAAAGATGAAGCTTGCATTTATCTCGCGGATGGCACTAGAGTTCAAGTTTTAGCAGTAGGAGATATTAGTATTTCGTTCAGTAGTGATAGAGTTTTAGTCTTAAAGGATGCTTTATATGTGCCTTCCGTTAGAAGAAATTTAATTTCAGTTTCTAGCTTAATAAGAGATGGATATTCAGTTTATTTTACTAATAACTCTTGCGTTATTGAATTTAATAAACGTTTTATCTCTTCTGGTACATTGTTGCATGGCCTTTTTGTTGTTGATATATCTCCTGAACTTAACAACATTAATCTACCTAATAAGAGAAAGCGTTCTTCTGATTTGAATGAGACATATTTATGGCACTTGCGTCTAGGTCATATTAATCTGAATAGGATTTCGAGGTTGGTCAAGGATGGACTTTTGAGTTCATTGAAAGTGGAGGCGCTACCAACCTGTGAATCTTGTTTAGAAGGTAAAATGACCAAGAGAGCGTTCCCTTCAAAAGGAAATAGAGCCAGTGATAAACTTGAATTAATCCATTCTGATTTGTGTGGTCCAATGAACATACGAGCAAGAGGTGGTTTTGAGTATTTCGTGACTTTCACTGATGATTACTCAAAGTATGGATACATTTATTTGTTGCGCCGTAAGTCTGAATGCTTTGAGAAATTCAAAGAATTTAAGGCAGAAGTGGAGAAGCGACATGGAAAATATATCAAGACATTGCGATCTGATCGTGGTGGTGAGTACCTCTCTACGGAGTTCATTAGTTACTTATCAGAAAAAAGGATTGTGTCTCAATTGTCTGCACCTGGGACGCCACAACAAAATGGTGTAGCGGAGAGAAGAAATAGGACTCTTATGGAAATGGTGAGATCAATGATGAGTTATTCAGATTTGCCTCCTTTATTTTGGGGACTAGCCTTAGAAACTGCATGTTATCTTCTGAATTTTGTTCCTTCTAAGTCAGTACCTTTGACACCCATTGAATTGTGGACTGGGCGTAAGCCTAGTTTGCGGCATATTCATATCTGGGGATGTCCGGCACATGTGCTAAAAGCGAAAACTGACAAGTTGGAACCAAGAACAGAAGTGTGCATTTTTGTTGGCTATCCAAAAGGTACGAAGGGTGGTCTATTTTATAGTCCTAAAGAGAAAAAGGTGATTGTTAGTACAAATGCTAGATTTCTTGAGGAGGACTTTACGGTAGACCGAGTTCCTAGAAGTAAACTAGTTTTACAGGAATTGAGCAAAGAATTAACAGAAAATCCATTCAAAAATAATCAAGAAAATACTACCCCACAAGATGATGTTGACGTTCCATTGCATTTGAGTAGTGGGAGAAACGTTAATAGACATGTAGTGCCTGACGCTCCATTGCCCCAAAGTAGTGGGAGTGCTATTGAGCAAGACATTATAGAGGAAGAAGCTATTGATATGGTCATCCCGCAAGGTGGTGAAGAAAATATCGATGTTGTTCTTCCCAATCAGGTTGTGGCTCAGCAACAAGAACCTGAAAATGTTGATGCTGATACAGTAGTGCCACGTCGTAGTGGGAGAATTAGAAAAGTACCGGCAAAGTTAACGCTCTTGGGTGAATTTCATGACGAAAGTCTTGAATTCCCGGAAGAAGAGCTGGATAACGAGCCGAGAAGTTACGTCGAGGCACTACGTGATCAAGATGCTGACAAATGGGTTGTTGCTATGAAATCTGAAATGGAGTCCATGTACTCTAATAAAGTCTGGGATCTTGTAGAACCACCTAAGGGAGTCAAACCCGTTGGCTGTAAGTGGATCTATAAGAAGAAGAGAGGAGTAGACGGAAAAGTGCAAACTTATAAAGCTAGGCTTGTTGCGAAAGGGTTTACTCAAAAAGAAGGTATCGATTATGAGGACACTTTTTCGCCGGTAGCCATGCTTAAGTCTATTCGGATTCTCTTATCCATTGCTGCTCATTATGATTATGAGATTTGGCAAATGGATGTCAAGACAGCTTTCCTTAATGGAAGTCTTGAAGAATGCATCTATATGAGGCAACCAGATGGTTTCAAAGAAAATGGCAAAGAACACCTATTATGTAAGCTTAATAGGTCCATCTATGGACTTAAGCAAGCATCTAGAGCATGGAACACTTGTTTTGATAAAGCAATTAAGACCTTTGGTTTTAAGGAGTGCTTTAACGAGTCTTGTGTTTACAGAAAGTGGGAGGGTAACAAAGTGGCATTCTTGATATTATATGTGGATGACATCTTGCCCATTGGAAATAGTGTAAGCATGTTGATAAAAGTTAAGGAGTGGTTGTCCATGCATTTCGATATGAAAGATTTGGGAGAAGCGGCTCATGTCCTTGGGATCAAGCTTCTGCGAGATCGTAAGAAAAGGATGTTAGGCTTATCTCAGGCTCTTTATATTGATACCATTCTTGCCAGATTCGCTATGCAGGATTCCAAGAAAGGTTTTCTACCTTTCAGACATGGAATTGCTCTTTCTAAGAAACAGTCTCCTAAGACTGAAAAAGAGAAGGAGAGCATGAAGGCGGTCCCTTATGCATCTGCTGTAGGGAGTCTTATGTATACGATGTTGTGTACTAGACCTGACATTTGCTTTGCTGTTGGCATGGTTAGCAGATATCAGTCTAATCCTGGGCAAGAGCATTGGACTGCAGTCAAGCATATATTCAAGTATTTGAAAAGGACTAGAGACTATATGCTGGTCTATCATTCGGATGATCTAGTGCCTAATGGGTACACGGATTCAGATTTCTCGAATGATAGGGATGCCAGAAAATCTACCTCTGGATATGTGTTCACCTTGGGAGGTGGAGCCATAAGTTGGAGGAGTGTCAAGCAAAGTTGTATTGCTGATTCCACCATGGAAGCCGAGTATGTGGCTGCCTGTGAGGCATCCAAAGAGGCTGTTTGGCTCAGAAACTTTCTACGAGAGTTAAGAGTAGTTCCTTCTCCCAGGGCGCCTATTGCACTATGGTGTGATAATACTGGTGCGGTCGGAAATTTGAAGGAACCACGGAACCACAGAGGTGCAAAGTACATTGATCGCAAATATCATGTGATTAGGAAGTTCGTGAAGAAGGGGAAGGTGAAGGTTTTAAAGATTGCGTCGGCAGACAACCTGGCAGACCCTTTTACCAAGACATTGCCAAAAGAGGTTTTTGCTAGGCATGTAGAGGGTTTTGGTCTTAGAGTTGTAGACGCATGGTTATAAGTCTAAGTGGGAGATTGTTGGAAAATATACTAATAACCATGCAGTTGTTAGTTAGATTATTTCTTGTTAAACAATTGTTGCTTTATACATTTATTAAATATAATAAAGTATTATTTATTTAGATCAATTGTGTCATGTGTGTCCTATTATTTATACAGTAGTTGATTTAGTGTGTAGAGCCAAGCTTATACACGGAAGATTAAATCATCGGTTTTTATAAATAATGAAGTAGTGTTCGCGATCTAAGATGGAAATTGGACAAAACCATCGGTATGATTGTAGTACAAGATTATATATAATTTATCTTGATTATGGGAACAGTATAGTTCCAACTTCTTGTGCTAGTACACTTTGTGTGTATTGAACGGACCAAGTAGAGATAAGTGTTTTTATACTGACTATATAAAACAAACTCTCTAGCTCATCAGATGTACTTATACTCTTAATCTTGATATAGCTATTATGAGTGATGTATATTATTCATTGTCTTGATTTATCAATAGGTGAGGTCCAGGATATTTGGGTCAAATAATTCCTGATAAGTTGGATAATGATAATATGCATTTGCGAAGTGATAGCTAGTTGATAGAATCCACGTCTCGCTATAGAGATTGATGACATCCTTTTGTGAAAGCTTATAAGCTTCTATGTGTAAACCTAGCTAGTGGATTTTGTATCCGGCACATGGAATAAGTTAAGCGGAAGTCTAAAGGATATTCATTTAATCAATATATTAAGTTGTCAGTAATTTAATATTATTGATTGGTGTCTGTAATCTTAATGTGGGGAGTTAAATAAGATTTGATGGAAGAATTCGAAATTCATCTAAGGAGTGCAATTACGAATTTCTAGTGGAAATAATTTGTAATTTATTATGGAAAGGTTAATTCTAGAGAAAAAGAATTAATTCCATAATTGGAAGCCTTATTAATTGATTCTGTGGTCCCTGTTGTGACCGAATCCAATTTGGACCGGGAGAAAGTTGATTGGTGGAAAAGGGAAATCCTAACAGGTTTTGGAGAAGGGTTTTAACCCTCAAAACTTAACCTATAAAAGGAAGATTTCGGCCTCCACTGTAGACACACGAAAAATACATATTTTTCACCCTCTTTCTCTGAAGCACTTGTTCCGCCCAGGTACTGTTGGTCCGGGAATTGATCGGGTACACAACAGAAGACCGTGGAAAGCTGGAGCAACTGGACAACAAGGTTATTGAAGGTCTTTGTGAGGGCTTTAACAGGTATTCCGTTTTATATTATTGCAAAACTGAATGCTTGCTACTAGTTTGTCTAGAATACATGTGAGTATGATGTTTGAACTGCTTCCGCTGCATATATGTTCTTTCAGGGCTATCATACAAATGAATACCAGAATGTTATTTTAACAATATATAGTAATTGTGTTATTGTTACTAGCTAATTTGACTTGTCTGAGATTTAGAATTTAACGAACACTTCATTGTAAACTACTGAAAACAAACATTGCAGTGAGATGACACTACTTAATACTTCAGCGTTTATATGCATTGCGTTTTCACCATTAAACTTTCTTCTTTTTCGCAATTTTAATTTGCAAAATCATAATTATCTTTGCTAAGTAACATATATACGACTCGACAGAATATTTACATTCTTGAAATTTTATGGTCAAAAAGAGTCCAAATAGCCGATTCCACCAGTAACGAATACTGTTGTGATGCTCCTCCTCAGTAGCATAAATATACGTATAAGAAACTAGATATATTATAATTTGGTGATGACGTATGAAGTTCGTAATCAAATTGTATAACAGAAAAGAAGAATAAATAACAAAATTTTGGCAAAACTATATAAACTACTTAAAAACTTACTAATATTACTAACACATGGTGGCAATTAAATGGAAAATGGAGCTAATCAATAGAATATACACAAAATTCAACAACTATAGTTCTCGTTGGTCGTGTGCACCTATGGTTATGGAGAAGTTAATGTCTCGACATATAGTTTAAGGTATGTATTGCAACAAATTATTAAGGGTGTTTTTGGTATAAAAATATTTCACTTTAAAAACCTATTTTTTTAAAAAAAAATTAGAATAGCATAAAGATAGTGATATATGGAAATAATACATACAATTACAAGGATATAATGTGGAGATACTGCTTATAATAATATGTTAATGATTGACAATACTGTCTACACGTGTTAGTTGAATCAAATCTGGTGTAACTACAAGAATTAGGAAAACATATAAATGCCAATGGCTGGCGCGTAAGTTACCAAACATCGAAATTTAAATGCAATTTCAACTCCTTTTAAGTAATCAAATACTGAAAAATAATTTCGGCAAGAAAACATTGTCAGCAATACAAAACATCCTTAAAAGGAAAATATAAAACAAAAAGTATACCCTTGCCTTGATCTTTGGAAGAAAAGAAAAAACTGTGAATTGGTCAAAAATAAATTATTTGTATAGTCAACATGCACATTAGCCAGCTGAGGATTCTATATAAGTAGTCTAAGCATCAAGGGAAAGAGCACATACTTTCACTTAGCTTCTATTAACAACCTTCCAAAAAAGTTTAAGTGTCACACAGATAAAATCAGCCTTTTATACAACAAATTGGTGTTCTGTGCACCATTTTTTTCTCTCCTCTTAGTTATGTCTGAACAAGAAAAATCTCAAGAAGTAACTCAACAAGAAAATAATTATAAAGAAATTTCTCAACCCAGAGAAGGAATAAAAAATCTAATGGCTCCTTATTATGGGTTGATAGATAAAGTTCGTGTGTTGCTTGTTGATCATGACGAGGAGCTTGTTTTTGAGATTGTTGATTTGCTAGAGTCTTACGAATATAAAGGTATATAAATAAATAGAAGTAACATTTCTTTCTTTGTTAGTACTTCAGTATGATTTCCTTTTTATAAGTGATTTGATTGAAGTTTGTTATCTCAATCGTGATTTTAACATCTCTTTTTAGATTCCATTTATCTTATAAATTTTGAATTTTTTTCCTTGTCATAACACTATTTCTATGCTTGTTTATGTTGCTTTTCTAGCTAATAAATGAGTTTTGGTGGTTATAAGAAACTAAATAAGATTATCCACATACGTATCTATGATTTTTCAAAGGGGCTGATTGTTTTACATATGTTGAATATTTTGTTTACTTAATCTACTTAGTGGGCCTAGAATGACAGGGGAGTTGGAGGAGGAAAACCCTTAAAAAGTGATTTCCAAGGTTTAGATCATAGATTTTTACAAATCTAGCCATTGTTGTTATTTTTTCAACAAAAGAAAAACTAATCTCTTAAGGTGGGGGAGGCAATATATTAGGGCAATGGTAAGAGAAGGAAAGAGAAGGACCTAGTAAGAATCAACCTGGCTATCATCCTTATTGACTTTGAAGAGTTTGTCTTTTATTGGAAGTATAGACACACAAGAGGCTTGATTTGTATTACAAATCATTTTAATTTTTTTTGGTTTAATAAGAAAATTCTCATCCTTCCATCTCAATTCCTATTTGAAGAAGCTTTTTCTAGTAATTTTTTTTATATACACATGTCATTTCATCATTTTGTCAGAGCGCGTTGAATTATTAAAAAGTAAAATTTATTAAATATTTTCCTAATTTGAAAGAAATAAATCGGATCTCATTTCATCACGACTTACCAAAAAATTAACATTTTGGCTCAACCTTGATGGCAGGGGTAGGAGGTTTGGCCATCCCTCGCATTAGTTCAAAATTTGTATTTGTGTTAAAAAAATTATATAATCTGTACAAATTATTAATTTTGAACCTCATAACTTAAAAGGCTATAGAATTCGAAACCCCTGAAATTTAAATCCTGGCTCCACCTCTGCTTAATGGTTATTCAAGTACTTCCTCTACTTTTGTGAGGACACTAGACAATTTTCAGAATATTTGTAAGAGAAATTTATAATGCTAACTTGTTTAGTTTCTCACTTATTTTGTCATTTTCTTGATTGTTTCCTTGCTAAGGGATGTTAAACATTTTTTACTTGAATTATTGAGCTATATATTGTTGTAGTGGCGGCAACAAATAAGAAAATATCTTAATTATATGGTAAAGCGATATGCATAGAAAAGAAATAATAGTTTGTTTTGAAAATGTAGCAAAAAGATCTTAATTTGTGTGGCTTGATAAAAAACATAGCAAAATTTTAGAGAAAGAAAGAGTCGTTATCCTTTTCCTGTCTTTGGAAACTTCTAAAAGTCAAAACTTAATAAAAAATGGGTTATTGTTTTATTTATATAATAAAATTCAAAATACTCAATATTGTAATCCATTAAGTACTATTATATAATCAGGTGATGTTTTTTTCTTTCGAAAAGTGTGTTTTTTTTTATTTATAGAATCATAGTCTATATATAACGGTTTATGGATCTTGTATTTATCTTTCGGCTTATAATCTAATAAAATAATAATAATTGTGATTAATTCTAACAAGAACAAAATTTATTAAAAGACCCCTTCTAAGCTCTTGCTAAATTTTACTTAAATTCATGAATAAAATTATTTCAAAATTTTTACGCCTATCCTCTCTTGGTTTTGATCTTTTGTTTTAATTTCAACAAATCATTTAAATAAATTGGATTTTATATATATATATATATATATATATATATATATATATATATATATATATATATATATATATATATATATATATATATATATATGTATGTATGTATGTATGTATATGTGATCATCCTCACTGTTCTCTTCACTTATTATTTTTCGAATATGTAATTAATAGTAATTTACTTTTTTGAGTCCGTTACATAAACCAAGTACAACAATATTACATGTAATCTTGCTATTGAATTTGTATGCGAATTAAACACTTAGACCTTCTGGATAATTTTGTATGTATTTCCTTCTTTGTGTTTCACTGATTTTCAAAATACATTGATACAGTTACAACCATCGATCTCGCCTCTACTGCTATATCAATGCTTTCCAAGGGCAAAGAACGTTTCGATATAATGATCGTGAACGTTCATTCACCAAATCTGATGTCCTTCCAGCTATTGGCTCAAGCGGTTGCATTGGACATTGTTTCAATCTGTAAGTATACATTGACCAATGGTTCTATGTTATTTTTAGGTTATCAATTAATGCTTATTATTATAAAATTTATTAATATTTATTACTCTCATTTTATAAGTGACATAATTGTGTGAAAAATAAAAATAACATCGATGGCACACACATAACACAAACCCTTTTAAAAATAATGACATATTTATATACATACTAATGGCTTTACGAAATAATATATGCAGTTATATGTGACGAACACCATACATTCTTAGCTAGGAGGGCATTGGAAATTGGAGCATATCTTTACCTGAAAAAACCACTTCATGAGGAATTTGTGAAATACATGTGGCAATTTGTGTTAAGGGAAAGACTCAAAAAAGAAAAAGAGAGAGAAGAAAGAACCGGTGAGATGAATATTATTAATGATGGTCGTAACAATATTGTTCGTGATGAACAAGTTGGAGTGAAGATCATACCTAATAATAATGAGGATGATCATGATGAGAGCGATAACCATACTGAAGGTGAAAATAACAACATTAATGTTGCATCAAAGGGAAAATACACAGTTAAGAGATCAAAGAGAGGTCGAAAAAGAACAAAAATTACTGAGGTTGAACTAGATAGTGAAAGCACTGGTGGTTCTAGAAGAAAGATTTGTACAAGATGGACTGTAGAGCTTCATGCTAAATTCATGGAAGTTATGCATCAACTTGGTGAAGGAAGTAAGTTTACTAGTACTACTTCACATAATTATATTAAAAAAAATTCTTTACAAGTAATTAACTCGGCTAATCGATCTGAGATCAATTTTATAATAAGTTATAATATTTAATTTTGAACCTGCAGGATGTTACCCAAAAGAAATTCTTGAGTTGATGAATGTGCCTGGACTTACAAGGATGCAAGTTGCTAGCCATCTTCAGGTACATACCCTTAAAAATAATTCAACGTGGAAAATTATGACTCATTTGATTTCAATGCAATACATATACGTACAATATTTCTGTGTCATTAGCTATCAAGGATACTGAAATATTTTGAACATATTATAAAAATAAACTTTGTATTCACCCATATTTGTGAATAAGTTTTAGTTAATTATGTGTGCCATCGACATTGTATAATTATTTATTTATTTATTTATTTATTTTGTATATACCATCAAACTGAGTTAATCTTGACGGGTACATTTCATATCAAGTTTGGTATCACAAGATGAAACATATTAGAGTCTTCGCTTGTTATTTGGTCCAATTCTCTTTTCAATTAATTCATTTTTTTCCTTCAACACCTCTCAGAAATGTCGTAATAACAATTGGAGAGTTCCAGAAGCGCGAAAAATTCGTCACCCTAATGGTTGGGGATCCTCAGGTGGTTCACAACAAAGGGTTTCCCGAAAAAAATTTGGGTCGATGCCACACTTAGAAACAAATTTTGGGCAGCAGCATCACCAGCAACCTAACCAAGATCAATCTCAGAGGGTACCTCTTCCTCCTGAGTTTGTGTTTCCATCACCAAATAACAACAATATTTTTGCTAGAGGAGAATGTTCAACAGAGCAGCAGGTTTATCGCCCACAACTTGTTCTTGTTGAACCCCGCTATGTTAACATTGGCAACTCAGTCAATAACCCTTTTTTGTCCCATATTAATGCTGGTGGGCTGCAACAACATGCTGGTGGACCATATGGAATGGTGGGCCTAAGCCAAGGTGGACCAGTTATTGATGAGAGCATTGTTTATACACCTGGCCCTGGGGATCATGTTCATAATGACTACACCATGAAAGTCAATATAGGACTTGGAACATATTCAGGTAGTGCTATGATCTCTGATACAAATGAAAATGTGAACCAGCAATTTTATGGTGAACGCAACTTGTCTGATCCTAGCATGAATATTGTTGCATCACATGCTAGTGATTCTGAAACTGGAAGTGACGAGAGAACCAATTGTGATGACTATTTAGATTTCAATGATGTGGACTATCTCTTCCAGAATCTTGGACCTCCTGACAATGACCTCCCTAATGAACAAGGTGGTAGTGAATTTGATCAAGTTTACTCTGATGATCAGGTTAGTATTTTTATATATCTAACTTAATTTTCAACACTATTGATTTATCGAAAATGTAAAATTCTACTATATATTCTAATTATATTAAACTCACAATATATGCAGGTGGCACCAACTCCAAGCGTTCAGTTTTCAGGAACGATAAGTTTTCCTGGTGAACAAGGTGGTAGTGAATTTGATCAAGTATACTCTGATGATCAGGTTAGTACTACTTCTATATATCTAACTTAATTTTCAATACTATTGATTTATCCTAAATGTAATATTCAACTGTAGATTCTAATTATCTTAAACTCACATTATCTGCAGGTGGCACCAACTCCAAGTGTTCAATTTCTTGGAGGAACGACAAGGTTTACTGATGAATCAACATGATTCACAACTCTGATCCTAAGGGCGGTTTGCAGTGGCAAAGCGATTTTCTGAAGTGGATGTTGCGGTTTTCATTTATCTGGATTATGAAGATTATGTCAATTTTCATATGACTTTGGTTGTTAGTATTTTTTGTTTTCTTTGAAATTAATGAATGTTTGTAGTGGCAAAGCGATTTTCTGAAGTGGATGTTGCGGTTTTCATTTATCTGGATTATGAAGATTATGTCAATTTTCATATGACTTCGGTTGTTAGTATTTTTTGTTTTGTTTGAAATTAATGACCGATATTAAGTTAGAAATATTTTTTTTAATTTGTTTCCTAAATTTTGGAAAAATAGTTAGTTGAAAAAAAAGTGGTAACTGTTCAAGAGGGTAGGGAAGAAGAGATAGGCGGAGGTGGGTATAGAGCACGCCTCCTTATGACTACATTCACATGTCCATTTGCAAAAGCCCCAACATCATTTAAGAAAATATATTACTAGGTAAATGTAACAACAACAACAGCTAACTCAGTGGTATCCCACCAATATAGGGTCAAGGAAAGGTGAGAGTACCCAGATTTTACCGCACCAAAGTGGAGAAATATTACTAGATAAAAAGTAATTTTCAAAATTTTTTCCAATCGTAGCCACTTAAGTTATAGTACATGGTCTGAAGTTGAGCCCAAATTTACTAAAGTTTGGCTTAATCGAAATTCTACCTCAGTACGGTGGGTCGAAGTTGATATAGTGGAATAAAAATTAAATAGTTTTGAAAAAGTAACTGTTTCCTATTAATAATGGCTAAAGTAGTTATGCGTATTTCGCTCAAATATTAGCTCTATTCCACTAGTGTTGTTTCTGCAACAACCTCTATCATTAGCACGGATGGTTTTTGATATTTTATTTTAAAAATATCAAAAAAAAAATTAATTTTGCCCATCAAATACATATTTTGGCTGATCTTTTCTCTTTTGTTTTGCCTTTGAGTGTGGGGGCGCAAGTCTCATTCCTCTTGGTATTCTTTCTTTGGATTTGGAGATCGAGGGCCAAACTTGTTGGGATCCTCACTGGATTACACCTTTAGAGGTAGTTGGATAATTCTTTTCCAGACAAATTTATTCCATTGAATCAACAAGGAATTTAAAAAGTAACCTCGACTGAGAACATATGTGCAAACGTCCCTTACTTTGTTATTATTATCTTATTACTTTACAGTCACAACTAGCCGTGATGCCACGTGTCATGACCGTATACATGCTCAGTGAATTCGTCCGTTTTAATAAAACAAAAATATTCTAAAACTAAAATAATTTAACTTTAAACTTCTCAATTACCCTTAAAGAAATAATTTATACGTATACAAATATTTATTACTTACTTTTAGACTATAATTTTTTTAAAAAAAATTAAGCTTTGTGCCAAATCAAACTGTAACTTATAAATTGGAACGGAGAGAGTATTATCTTAATTTTCAGAAAATTTTACCTAGGGTCCCTAAATTTAACTAGTTTTGAGGGTCTGTCCCCATTTTCCATTGTTTTACGTGAATATCATCCATCTTGGCAAGTGTTGCTCTGTTAAGACTTCAAAGTAATTTAACTTGGAGAGGAGATGAAGGAATCGAAGACAAATTATTGACTATTTGCCAATTTTCAATGCAATTTAGTTAGGAGAAGAGCGTAAAGGGGTCAGGGGTAATTTAGTTGGGAGAAGGAGGATAAAGGGTCGAGCGCATGTATTGCCTATTTAATAAGATTTTAAGGTAATTTAAGCGAAGACTAAGGAACATGTGAAGGAAAAGTGTTGTCCTGCCAAGACTTCTTTCAAGGGTTTTTTATTAGGCCAATTTTCAAGCTAATATAGTTGGATACAAATGAAAGTGGTTGATGACAAATATTACCTTACCAAGACTTCACGCAATTTAGATGAAGAGGGCAGGAGAGAAAATGTGCATTATTAATTAAGTGTTTAGGGGTATTTTTTATTTATCAACAAAAGATCATTTTTTCTAAACCATATTAAACGGGTCCAAAAAGCAAGCATTACGTCCAAAATCGTAATTCCGGGAATCTCCTATTAATTTTACTAGTGATCTTGGGCCTGTGCTTAGCACATGCTTACATCCACTAGTATACATAGAAGATTAAATGGTATCCAAAAGCTAATAATGTAAACAATATATCTGTAATGAAAAAGAGATCTGATACATTATCTTTTGAGATGTTGTAATTGTATAGATGAAGGGATTTGAAATTTAATGGGCAAAGTTTCAGAGTGTTTGCAGCCCTTATCGACTATAGTTTACATTTTGTTTTCGGATTATTATCCCACATAACCATTCTCAATCCTTATCCACTTTTTGTAACCATATTTTGTCTTTTCTTTCTTTTCCTAGCATATCTATTAAATATAATTTGATGATATAAATATTTAAAAAATATAAGACAAATATATATATATATATATATATGGGTTTTGCTAACATACTACTACTATATAGTTGTAGTATGTTAGCATTGTATGCATCTTTAGTTTCTCAAAATACCCCTGCTATTTATTGACAACACATTAAATATAGGGACTTTTTTGTCCTTTCTTACTTACCCAAAGTTTTATCTCTGAATTTTCTCGGATGCCTAAAACTTACTGAGTCCACTGTCCCTCAAGTACCATTTCTTCATGTGTTTCTCCATTATAATCTACCATAAGCTTCACTACCCTGATGTTGTCTTGAGCTCAAAATATAAAAAATACAAAGAAAAATATTGTTAGGCACCAACCAAAAAAACTGATTTGGTCACCTTTCTCAACCTTTCCATGTTTGTTTGGTCTCCATTTACGAGAAAATAAGAAATGAGGCAGAGAATTTGTCACTTGTTGAGCAAGCCCCAAAGTGACAAAATTTATTGTTTGGGAGATGATTCAACTCATAAATCAGGTTTTTAACTTTATTGAGCTATCCTTTTCCTCTAAAGATTATTAAGGAACCAGTTTAATTTATGAAAGAATAATTGAAATAACTTTTTTTAAATTTCCACAGGTGTAATGAAGTGGTGGAGCCTACCTAAGCAATTTGGAAAACCATGAATAATTTTCTCCATTTCATTAATCTAATTTTACGTTTGGGTCTATGCAAGAATTTGGATTTGTTCTTTAATTGAAAGGATTGGAGTGAAATTCGAAAATTTGGATGAAATTCATTGATGATGATGAAAATAGGATTCACGGTTATATTTGATGATGAAAAATAAATATGAAGTACAGATTATTTGAACTTCGCTTTGAAAAAGTGAAATTTGAATTTCACCCGGCTAAATTTTTCTCACTCATTAGATAACAAGAAGAGAGATGAATATGTTTTCAGTAGGAAAAGTTCTGAATAGGTAAAATTCAGTGGAAGGATAAAAGAGTCCCTATATTTAATGTGTTGTCAATAATTGCAGGGGTATTTTTGAGAAACTAAAGATGCATATATATATATATATATATATATATATATATATATATATATATATATATATATATATATTTGTGTGTGTGTAGAAGCTATATATACAAAATACCAATCTATTATATTTGATATTTTAATTATAAATCAAATTTTAAATATAAATATTGTGGCTAGATTATGTTAGTGCAAGGTGACTTGTTAATATGATATATTGATGGCTATTTATGTGGAAATCCTTTGTGTTTTAGAAGTGTAGTCAAGGCGATGGTTGAATTGGGAAATTTTGATGCGTAGCTATTTTTGGACGCACTCAAAGAGTTTTATCCACCGTTTCAAAATTAATTGAGAAATAACCAAAAATTCGCGCGCACACTTACACTCCATTAGCGTTGGAAAAACACCTCAGACTAGTCCCATAACAAAATACTGGGGCTTTGAAAAGTCCCATAACAAAATAATGGGACCTTGAACTAACATGTTCAAAGGTCCCATTATTTTTTTATGGGACTTTATCCCATAACAAAATAATGGGATTTATCTCATAACAAAGGTCCCATCAAAGAGATAAATCCCATTATTTTGTTATGGGACTTTATATATAAAGCTTCAGTCCCATAACAAAATACTGGGGCTTTGAACAAAACTTGTTCAAAGCCCCAGTATTTTGTTATGGGACTAAAGCTTTATACAAAGTCCCATAACAAAATAATGGGCCTTTAAACAAAACTTGTTCAAAGCCCCAGTATTTTATACTGGGGTTAGTTTACTGAAGCTTTATATAAAGTCCCAGTATAAATACTGGGGCTTTGAACAAAACTTATTCAAAGCCCCAGTATTTATATTGGGACTTGTCCGGAGGTAGCTATTTCTCAGCAAATTTATTTTTTAGGCTACAAATCAATTAACGCGCGCCAAACAGGCCCTTACAGAAATTTTTTGCGGTTGAATTCTAGCTGGAAAGTTAATAGTAGTAGAACATAGTACTGCTCCTAATAGATATGGAGGCCCGACTTGCCAAAACAAGAAAGGAGTACTGATGAGCACACAAGGTAACTTTTTTTAAAAAAAAATTACAGAATGGTAAATTTTAAGATACATACTAGGAGTAATTCTTTGTGACAATGAGTTGAACTTAGTTAAAACACATACTACTATTTCTTTCACAAAAAAGAAAATCAATTAAATATATACAGTTAAACCTTTCTATGGCAACGTCATTTATTCGTACTCCAAAGATATATCAATTAGATATACATCTATCATGTTGTTTATCATAACCATCACATTTTAATTTAAATGGCCCTTGGTTATAAGGCGATGTCATTAGGAGCATCTCTTTTAAGCTTATCATTGCCAAGTTAGCTAAGGTAAAAACTGTAGTTGTAGTCAAAGTAAAAAGCCAGAGATTTACTACTTCAGATGTTGCTCACAGAACAATGCCTGCATTGCTTTGCAAGTTATCAATAACAAACGAAAATGAAGACGAGAGTTTGGCCAGAAAGCCCAGAACACGCGTGAAGTAAATGAAGTAGTAGTAATAATTATACATCAGAAGAAAAAATCTTATATATTCAAAAGTATAAGAAAGATTAAAGTCTATATTTATGGAAAGCTAACCATACTATAGAATATATTTACTTAAACAATAACTTATTTCGTAGAAATTCAATAATCCACAAGAAAGTAAGACAGAGATGAACAAGCCCACCATTCGAAGGGACAAATCAAATGCTGCATACAGAAACAAGTTCCGCAGCATAGATCTCTCATCTTCATAACCAAGAATGCTTTCTAAAAGTGAACCCCTTCTATGATGGAATAAGAGTAGGGGTGTTTATCGGTCGGTTTGGTTCGATTTTGAAACTTATCGGTTTAGACTATCGGTTTTCGGTTTTTAAAAGTGCTAAACCAATAACCGAACCAATAAGGTATCGGTTATCGGTTTTCGGGTTATCGGTTTTAGGTTCTTATCGGTTCGGTTTTCGGTTTAACCATTAAGAAATTTAGGCCTAACAATTGTAAAATAATCACCTCTTAAACGATTGCATCTAATACAAAATCGACTTCATTTTCATAGCGGATTCAATTGCCTCTTAAAGCATTCGTCATATTCAAAGAAGCAACTAATAATAGATTCAAATATGCTTCATTGTTTCATAAACTAATGGAGGAAGTGAGGATTGAAACAATAAATCGATGTTTAAAATGGAGGAAGTGAGGATTGAAATAGTAAATCGATGTTTGAAATGGAGGAAGTGAGCTGAAAGCTACACAAGTAAAAGAAGATTAGGATTTGAAGTTTACAAGTTCCAACTAAGAGTAAATAAGTATACTACTTTTATATACATAAGCGCAACATAGTAAATTCAAAAACCTTATTGGGTTATCGGTTTAACCAATAAGAAAATGTGCAAAACCGATAACCGAACCGATAACCCATTAAAAAAAATTTGTAAACCGTTAAATAACCGATAACCCAATAACCCTATACCAATAACCCAATAATTTTTTATCGGTTCGGTTTATCGGTTTAAACCGAAAAATGAACAGCCCTAAATAAGAGCACTGGTAACAATGAGAGCTCCCTAGGGAACCGGTAGAGTCTCTAGTATGAAGTTTGGGACAAGCGCAATTCAAATTTTGTGCCATATTATCACATATATGTTCAAGAAAGAAAACATTTAGGAGTGTCGAATAATGAATTGATTATTAAAAAAAAGATAAATAAGATGTGTATTGGTCAAATTTCGGCCAGACACTCTATGACACATGTCCGGTGACGTGGCAAACACCGAGTAAGAATTGGAGACAGCTCAACGAAGACTTGCTTCAAGAAATCGGCAATTGCTGAGATGAATTGTTCGGTTGGGTCGGCATTCGGACACTTTGATTTCGGAGATAAGGAATTCTTCCTCTGAAAGACATAAATGTTATCCCCAACTGATTCCCTATTTTCGTGGACGACATTAATCGTGGATAACAGCATTATCCGCCCGTTGGAGAGGCGTGGGGAGGGTGGAGTTTAGCTGGACTTAGGACTCTACACCTATAAATAACCTTTTTGCCCCCACTTTGTAAGGACTACGCTATTATTCTCTACTTTACCTACACTTTGAATACATATTTCTAGTTGCTTTGTATCTTGAACGGCTGTCCTTATTGCACCATTGCTTTGTTTTGGAGAAGACAAAGTTCACCTTCTTCAACTGGAGCACGAGCACACCCATAATCAATCAGATCATTTATTGCTTTATTTTATTATCATTCTCCATCTTTATTATCATTGTCATTGTTGCTGTTCTTGTATTAATTTAGTGTAGTATCAATTTTTCAATTGGAATAGCCTTTACTTCAAGTGCTACCTGTTTCTCTTGTTAATTAGATAACTGGTCATACTTGTTAGATGTAGATTTAAATCATAACCCCTAAACCTCGATATAAAAAGATCACATGTGGCTCTCAAAAATATAAATCTAATTGTAATACCTGAAACAAATTTTTAGGATATACAATTTGACACCCACCGTGAGCTCAGGCAATCTATTTATACGGAGATAAGTCTTCTCACTTTCTCTTCATTTGGGTGCAATGGCAGACGACACTGGCAACACCACCGGAATCGTACCTCCAGCCAACAACGATAGTGTGTTGCCGCCCAACCCCACCGATGGGTCAGCGCTCTAGGAAACAGAGAGACAATCAGTGAAACTTCAAGCAGAGAACAAGATTCGACTCTAGAACACACACTGGTTGGTTCATAATTAAATTTACCTCGTGGTCGGAGGCCCGGTAAAGAAGTCGTGGTCGGAACCACGTCTACTGATATGAATATGATATTGATGGAATATCTTAAGAAGTAGGATAAGCATTTCGAGAGAAGAAGTTCACAGTTGTGTCACAACCCAACCTAAGGCCGCAACGGATAACCGACACTGAGTGCCGATCATCGCTAAACCTACTAATAATCTATTAATAATAGTGATAAGTTGGCAACTTGGTCTTATATACATACATATTTGCTGAAATACGTAATATTTGTTGAAAGCATAAAGTCTGGAAAGACGACAAGGCTATCACACGCTGACATACATAAAATACTGACAGATCCACACAGGGACATATCTACAGGCCTCTAAGAGTGTTGTACTGAATATACAAAGGATGGGACAAGGCCCCGCCATACCTGCTAGGTGCCTGTACAACATACTAAAAGAAGTAAACTCCGAGAGGAGGCGGAGTGACTCCAACAGGTGGTAGATAGCCTACTAACGTGGCTCAAGGTCTGATTTGTTTGTACCTGTGCGACGTGAAACACAGCGCCCAAGAGAGAATGTGAGTACGATATGTACAAAACATGTAAGGAATGAGCATATAATATATCATAGTTAAATGAAACTATAAGGCTGGAATATAAATATGTAAATATGTGTTGGAGCATAGCAATGTAGCTGGAAATTTGAAACACGAACTAAACATGATTCGAATATAAACTAACGTCTAGCTGAATCTGAAACTGAAGACTGAGCTAAACTATACTGATAACTGATTGTGATATGACTGATAACTGGTAACTAGAAACTGGAACTGATAGTTGTCAACTGATACTGACACTAAGAACGGGTGGTTGATAACTAAGAACTGATAATTGGTGCTAAAACTTAAGTTATTGTTTGAGCTAAAACTTAACTATTATCTGAACTGGTACTTGTCTGGTGTTACGGGCTGTATTCCCCCAAATCAGGTAACTGAACATCTGAACTAGCCTCATGTATAGTCATGCGGTGCATGTTGTGGCTATATATGCGTATATAACAAACCTGGTGGGTGTTATTGACACAACCCGGAATCCGGTTAGGCCGTGCAGGCACCCGACATCCTCCCCAAGACCCGTCGGGCTAACCCTTACCAATTAAATCAGGAAAATAAATATAACAATTCATAAATAAGGACAAGACTTAAAACAAAAACACAGACATACTGATACCTCTAAGCTGTACAAAAGAAATTACAGCTGACTACCCAACATACTAGGTTTAGGGCTATCCAGACTAGACATCTAAGAGTACAAAAGAAGACCGATACCTCCTGAAGGGAGCAAAATACAACTGAAATAATAACTAATAAACTGGTGGCCATCCGGAATAAAGCTGGCTCGCCCTGGCAGCTGAAGTCGTCTTCGCTCCTGAACAACGCGGCGAACTCAATTCTGGAGCGAACCTGCCGAAACGAAATAGATAGACAGGAAACAAACAACAAACAAGGGTGAGTCAAAAGGACTCAATAAGTGGGGCAGACTAACCACCTCAAAGAATAGGATAGCTAGCCAGGGAGAAGAAATAGATAAACCAAATTCCTCTTATTTAAATTATAAAAAGGCAGAGCCAGATAACAACCGGAAGCACATATGAAACCATAAACTCAACAAGGGATACGAGCCAGAAACATATAAACAAATAAGCAATGCACATATAAGCAAAACAGTAGTCATGTACCACAGTCTACACAATGGTATGAATTGAGATGAAATGAAATGAAATGTGATGCAAAGGGTCACATGTGCCCATAATCCCATCCCGAAGCGGAATACTCCTGCATTCGGGGGGAATCCAATCTGATAACCAACTGGAGCGGAATACTCCTGCTCCTGGGGCGGAATCCTCCTACCCTCAATATGATACAATGGAGCGGAATCCTCCTGCTCCTGGGGCGGAATACTCCTGCACCAAATATGATATGCAATGTAATGCATATGAATGATATATAATGCACATGAATGCAATGTGATGCAATAATAACCCTTCACCGGCGCGGGACTCTCATCGACAGCCGGGAAGTAGATCCCAACTCACAGCCAGAGTACAATGCTCAGATCCTCAATGCAATACCAACAACAGGACATAACATATAATATACAATGTAAATCCAAAGCTAAGGCGTAATGAGTATGCCTATCGGCAGCTACACACGTAAGGAACACGTGGTAGAAAATTCACGAGGCCAGGTGCCTCCAAAAAAATGGATATAAATACTTACCTCTTCCAAAAGTTAGTACGGCTAATCAACAACC
Source organism: Petunia x hybrida (assembly GCA_037355625.1). Classification (NCBI taxonomy): domain Eukaryota; kingdom Viridiplantae; phylum Streptophyta; class Magnoliopsida; order Solanales; family Solanaceae; genus Petunia; species Petunia x hybrida. Next base: position 2,431,268 of record JBBBVM010000712.1, on the reverse strand, counting down.
GCTTATCCTTTGGTTTCCTTGCCAAACGATCCCACTCTATTCAATAAGCAGAAAAATATATCAAATTAGGCTAAAGGCTTCATTCCTCACATTTTAGGGCAATCCGGTTAGGAACCTGATACTCTATTCGCACACGCAATACGCAGGCCAGGCCTATTTACAGGGTTTAAGGTCACATAACCAAACCCTAAATAAATTATATTTATATGTTGCCCATAACTCACTGAGTACGGATATATAATTAATTTCATTATCGGGGTCCAATTGACCCTTTAAACTATTAATTAAACTTATTAAAACGATGTCTAATATCCCAATTTTTACCGTTAAAATATATTCAAACACATGTAATAAACTCAAATAATGAATTAACATCATTACCTGGATGTTTCGGGATAAAAATTCTACTTTTCTCTGGCTCTTTTCTCATTTTCTGACTTTTTTTCCTTCTCCGTCTATCTCATTTTCTTTCTGCGTTTTTGTTTCTAGCTCTCATGTTTCTGTTCTCATTAATCTTGTTTCATTTCATTCTAATAAGAAATGTAACCACCGCCATCACTTATCCCTTTTTGTCTTTTTCTCTTTTTTTTAATTTTCTTTTATAATTTCTTTTCTTTTCGAAAATTAAAACGGTACCCTATGATACTCGAAATAATTCTAACTTTTGCATACAAGTTATAAAAAATATATGTAACACACTTGCTAAGGCAGATCTCAAATCGGACTCCCAAAACTCAGTATGTAAATTAAATGGAAAAAAAGTCAAATTATTTAACTTTCGGCATTTTAGCGGAAACTAGCCGAACAACCTCGAAATTCACTTTCGAAAGTTCACAAATGTCACAAATAATCATACAAACCTAACGGTGCTTTCGGATTTCGAATCGGAGCTCATTCGCCAAAACCGAGCTCGAAAATCTCTTTTTAATATTTATCGTCAATAAAAACTGAAACCTTCTTCCAATGCCTACCAAACGAGGTCTGATTTAGCTCAAATTTTACAGACAGGTCCTAATAGACCTTACAAATATTTTAAAATTATCGGCACGCCAATCGAAGTCCTAACTTCCGAAACAACTGACCGAGGTCGTTTCATTCTCTTCCACTTATACTCTTGTTCGTCCTCGAACGAGCTTAAGTCAAAAAACATTCGCGTGGATAATAAGAAAAATTGCACGACCTTCATGAGCTACTCCACGGGCATTATTTCCTGATTACAGGATCATAATTATAACACGCATATCGAACTTTTGGAATAAAATATATCTGGATAATACGATAACACCATTGCACAGCTTATTTTGACTATACTGACCCTTCCTCGATCACGAGAGGAGAGTTCTACTTTTTCGAAACAAAGATACGTGAAACTTTGAATGGGTTAACATGATTCAGCCGATAATCACCTCTTCGATATACCTTTCGATATAGAACAGGTCGATGGAACTAAGAATTAGCTCACACTTGATGCAATAGGGGGAGCTTTTGAAGTACCTTGTCACTACACACTATAGAAGATTTGATGCAAGCTATGATATTTTTACAAACATACTATGCAACATCTCAATTGATGTTAGGGTTGTTCCGCAAGTTCCTTGTGGGAATGTAGTTATTCATATCCTAATGTATGTCAAAGGTTCATCTGAACAGGGTCTATCATATAAGGATAAGGATCATGCAAATACTACTGGATAGTATGATGCAGACCAGGAATGATCTCCAGACTGAACATCTACTTCAGGGTAGGGCTGTTCATTTTTCGGTTTAAACCGATAAACCGAACCGATAAAAAGTTAATGGTTTATAAATATTGGGTTATCGTTTATTTAACGGTTTGCAAAAAAAATTTATTGGATTATCGGTTCGGTTGTCGGTTTTGTACATTTTATTATTGGTTAAACCGATAACCCAATAAGGTTTTCAAATTTACTATATTGCGCTTATGTGCATAAAAGTAGTATACTTAATTAATATTAGTTGGAACTTGGAAACCTCAAACTCTAGTCTTCTTTTACTTGTGTAACTTTCAAGTCTCCCCATCCATTTCAACCACCGATTTACTATTTCACTCCTTGCCTCCTCCATTAGTTTATAGAATAATGAAGTATGTTTGAATCTATTATTGGTTGCTTTTTTGAATATGGCGAATGCTATAAGAGGCATTTGAATTCGATGTGAAAATAAAGCCGATTATGTATTGGATGCAATCGTTTAAGAGGTTTTTTTTTTACACTTGTTAGGCCTAAGTTTCTTAATGGTTAAACTGAAAAGAACCGATAAGAATCTAAAACCGATAACCCGAAAACCGATAACCGATAGCTTATTGGTTCGGTTAATGGTTTAGTACTTTTAAAAATCGAAAACCAATAGTCCAAACTGATAAGGTGCAAAGCCGAACCGAACCGACCGATAAACACCCCTACTTCAGGGTATTGTCTTTGAATTGGAAATATTATGTCTTGAAAAAGTAAAAATAAAAGAGACATGTAGTTGGACCATGAGCTGAGGCAGAATACTAGCACAAAGTTGATTACATGTGCACTTATAACGCTAAAGTAACTTCTCAAAGAGTTGAGGTGTGAAGGAGATATGCCAATGATGGATGGACGATAAGCTGCACTAGACCTTTAGCTCTAAATTTTCATGAAGTAAAACAGTGTCAGTATGAGGATCCAGTTCTAGTTGAATACAGACAGATAGCCAGAAGAAAACCGGAGTCACCTTACATGATTACTACTAACGGTATTCTCATGTACAAAGATAGACTTTATGTTCCTGATGTTGCAGATTTACGTGGACAGATTATGATACAGGCACATTATTCCAAATACACTGTTCATCCAGGTTCGACTAAGATGTACTATGATCTTAAGCAGATTTATTGGTGGGACATAATGAAGTGTGACATAGCAGAATTTGTGGCTCAGTATTCTAATTGCCAGTAAGTTAAAGTCGTGTCATCTTTCCAGACTTTATACTTTCAGCAGATAGGTACGTATATATGATCAGGTTGCCAGCTTATCTCTATCATTAATAGATTATTAGTGGGTTTAGCAATGATCGACACTCATTGTAGGTTTCTGTCGTGGCCCTAGGTTGGGTCGTGACAAAAGTGGTATCAACGCCTTGGAGATTTAGTATTACCATTCAGTATTTGGAGGAAGACTCCTCCACTTAAAGCATAAACTCATACAACTAATTTGAATAGAAATAGTCATCCTCGCACAACCTGCTGGATTAAGGAAGACTTAGCTAAAAAGAGAACGCGGCTCAGACCTGAGCTACCAAATCACTCTCTCGAGTTGCCAAACAGCTGCAACTCTCGAGTTCACAGCTCCATACATTTTCTATAAGCACCACCGCCTGTTGGATCAAATCGAAGGCCAAATGACGCCTCTCATTACCCTTAGTAGCCTTGAAAAACAACAATGTGCTTACCCGGCCACCTTGACACGCACTCTGGCTCAACATAGGGAACATCACAAGAGGCTACTGACCGCTTAAGCTTACCAGTGCTGAACAAAGAAGAGATGGCAATGGACTGAGGATAGAAATAATTAGAGCTTCAGGAAGCTCATCCTTTTATTTGCTTTGCTCCCAGAGCTACACTACTTCCGAGTCAGGCTAACCAAAGAATCGCAATTGAAGAGATAGACATCAAATAAGCTTTATGGAACAACGTCTATGTCAATTTAACCTTCCTATAAGAAGAAAACTCTGACAATTTACCAGAAACCCTTTTATAATTAAGACAAGCTCATGGAATAACATGACTCTACAAGCATCTTGAACAAAAGGAAGACACATAAATTGTATATTACTTGCTTATGACTTTGCACCGAAAGAAACGATAACACTTTCTGATGGTGACGATTTAGGATCTCATTATCCTACCAACATTGAATTCCGACGAGAGAGGTAAACTGACTTGACATAATAACCGAATATGGCACAATAAGATGCCAAGCAAAAAATACCGCCACTCACTCCCAATCTCTCACATTTAAACTAGACAAACTAGTAGGGTCATCATAAATGCCAGGAATAAATCATATCAGAAGCTCACCCCTCTACCGCAACCGTTTCTTAATAGAAACGACATCCAAGGAAACCATCGAAACATGATAAAACACACCATTTCCAGGTCGATCGAAAGAATCAAATCTTACTCGCATATAATAGAAGAAGAAATACATGGGTGTACTACATCGGATACCTCAGCGTCCTGCCAGACTGGCAGTTCATAGAACTGCATCTACAGCTGAGCTGAGCCACTACCCTGATAATCACCTTCTGAAGAACCACTCCACTACGCTCTCGACCTCTACTTGATAGTGGAATTTATCTGGCTGATTGAGATCTAAATAAAATCCCCTGCGACTGTGCAAGTACCTGGTGACGAGAGAAAGGACGACTGCCTACTTGTCGAAGTAAAAGAAAACTCTTCAAAGGATAACCAGACTCATGACAATGATAATACCTTTCCGCTGAAAATAGAAAGCTAGACAGATTGTTGATAGTTGTAAAGAGAAAGCTGGGTCTGATCTTGACGAACTACTGGCGCAATCTATGAATCACGTGACACAAGCTGAGATAACCTGGAAGGTGACCTCCCAAAATAATCAGTATTTTACCTCCAAATGAGGTACCATGGTTGCCCACTAGGGCCACGGGATCTCTTGCTCTCCCACTCTAACTCTTCCCGTTCTAACTTATGGTATGCCTAATACCTTTGAGCAATATCAACAACGACATCAAATGAAGTCCCAACCTCAATTTTTTTTCGAGCTATCTGGGATTTCAAGGAAAAAGAAAGGTCATCAATAAATCTTTGAATCTCTCAAAAGGCTCATGGACTAGTTCTAATGCATATCCAGCCATTCTATAGAATTCAATCTCATATTCTGAAACACCAACAGGCTAGCCGACATGCTACCCTGTCCAATCCACTCAAACTGGAAACACTTTTCATCTCGCTCGCTACTCGAAAGGAACTTTTCCACGAATCTAGAAGAAAAACCGAACCAAGTCAGCTAATAAGAGAGCGGCCCACCAATTCAAGGCTGGACCCCTGAAACTGGAAAGAAGAATAATCAGCACCATACTGCTCGATATAATCAAGAGCCTGAAGGATACGCTGCATCATTTTATTTTAAAAAAAATCACGAGGTTTATCTGATGAGAATATCGGAAGGTTCAACCGCGTAAAATAATGCAACCTCTTTGGGCACTCAGATCTAACCGTTACCTCGGCTGGCTAACCAGCCAGAACAATTGGTAGCGCAACACATGCTACTTCTAGAACATAATTTACTGGGGCAACATTAGGGACTGGAACAGGGGCTCGCTGAGACCGAACGTCTCCATCTGCGGCAACCTGATAGGCTGCCTAGCGAATAATAGACTCTTGCGGTATCTGCGTCGCCAAGATTCTCGTAAAAGCATCGTAGAGAGCCACGGGAACCACAAGGCCCTGCTCCCTTGCCCATCGCGAGGTGGCACAGCTGGGACCTCAGTAACTAGATCGTCAGCACGATAAAAAAAACTCTTGGGGCTTCGTCAGTGCTAGCCCCAGGCTAGACAACTTCGTCTTGAACTCATACCGTTTGCTGATTCGTCTCACAAGAGTTCACAATTACCACGAAGGGATTAACGAAAAATACTTCTGCATCCTAGACCGATGCACGATCAGAAAAGAAGGAAGTGAAACTTTCTAAATGCCATCATAGCCTCTCGTAGATAAGTACGGACGTCTACGTACCCATCAGCGAGACTCTACTAGACACTGTCTTCGCCTGGATAGACTCTAAATCGGGCTCTGATACCAACTGACACGACCCGGAATCCGGTTAGGCCGTGCGGGCACCCGACATCCTCCCCTAGACCCGTCGAGCGAACCCTTACCAATTAAATTAGGAAAATAAATATAACAATTCATAAATAAGGACAAGACTTAAAACAAAAATACATACATACTGATACCTCTAAGCTGTACAAAAAAATTACAGCTGACTACCCAACATACTAGGTTTAGGGCTATCCAGACTGGACATCTAAGAGTACAAAAGAAGACAGATACCTCCTGAAGGGAGCAAAATGCAACTGAAATAATAACCAATAAACTGGTGGCCATCCGGAATAAAGCTGGCTCACCCTGGCAGCTGAAGTCGTCTTCACCCCTGAACAACGCGGCGAACTTAGTTCTGGAGCGAACCTGCCGAAACGAAATAGATAGACAAGAAACAAACAACAAACAAGGGTGAGTCAAAAGGACTCAATAAGTGGGGCAGACTAGCCACCTCAAAGAATAGGATAGCTAGCCAGGGAGAAGAAATAGATAAACCAAATTCCTCTTATTTAAATTATAAAAAGGCAAAGCCAGATAACAACCGGAAGCACGTATGAAACCATAAACTCAACTAGGGATACGAGCCAGAAACATATCAACAAATAAGCAATGCACATATAAGCAAAATAGTAGTCATGTACCACAAGTCTACACAATGGTATGAATTGAGATGAAATGAAATGAAATGTGATGCAAAAGGGTCACATGTGCCCATAATCCCATCCTGAAGCGGAATACTCCTGCATTCGGGGGGAATCCAATCTGATAACCAACTGGAGCGGAATACTCCTGCTCCTGGGGCGGAATACTCCTGCACCCGATATAGCATAAATCAGAGGCGGAATACTCCTGCACTCTCCTGGGGTGGAATACTCCTGCACCCGATATAATGTAAAGCTGAGGCGGAATACTCCTGCACTCAATATCTGACATAAGAGCGGAATACTCCTGCTCCTGGGGCGGAATCCTCCTACCCTCAATATGATACAATGGAGCGGAATCCTCCTGCTCCTGGGGCAGAATACTCCTGCACCCAATATGATATGCAATGTAATGCATATGAATGACATATAATGCACATGAATGCAATGTGATGCAATAATAACCCTTCACCGGCGCGGGACTCTCATCGACAGCCAGGAAGTAGATCCCAACTCACAGCCAGAGTACAATGCTCAGATCCTCAATGCAATACCAACAACAGGACATACCATATAATATACAATGTAAATCCAAAGCTAAGGCGTAATGAGTACGCCTATCGGCAGCTACACACGTAAGGAACACGTGGTAGAAAATCCACGAGGCCAGGTGCCTCCAAAGAAATGGATATAAACACTTACCTCTTCCAAAAGTTAGTATGGCTAATCAACAACCGCTTTATCCTTTGGTTTCCTTGCCAAACGATCCCACTCTATTCAATAAGCAGAAAAATATATCAAATTAGGCTAAAGGCTTCATTCCTCACATTTTGGGGCAATCCGGTTAGGAACCTGATACTCTATTCGCACACGCAATACGCAGGTCAGGCCTATTTACAGGGTTTAAGGTCACATAACCAAACCCTAAATAAATTATATTTATATGTTGCCCATAACTCACTGAGTACGGATATATAATTAATTTCATTATCGGGGTCCAATTGACCCTTTAAACTATTAATTGAACTTATTAAAACGATGTCTAATATCCCAATTTTTACCGTTAAAATATATTCCAACACATGTAATAAACTCAAATAATAAATTAACATCATTACCTGGATGTTTCGGGGTAAAAATTCTACTTTTCTCCGGCTCTTTTCTCATTTTCTGACATTTTTTTCCTTCTCCGTCTATCTCATTTTCTTTCTGCGTTTTTTGTTTCTGGCTCTCATGTTTCTGTTCTCATTAATCTTGTTTCATTTCATTCTAATAAGAAATGTAACAACCGCCATCACTTATCCCTTTTTGTCTTTTTTTCTTTTTTTATAATTTCTTTTCTTTTCGAAAATTAAAACGGTACCCTATGATACTCGAAATAATTCCAACTTTTGCATACAAGTTATACAAAATATATGTAACACACTTTCTAAGGCGGATCTCAAATCGGACTCCCAAAACTCAATATGTAAATTAAATGGAAAAAAAGTCAAATTATTTAACTTTCGGTATTTTAGCAGAAACTAGCCGAACAACCTCGAAATTTACTTTCGAAAGTTCACAAATGTCACAAATAATCATACGAACCTAACGGCGCTTTCGGATTTCGAATCGGAGCTCATTCGCCAAAACCGAGCTCGAAAATCTCTTTTTCATATTTATCGTCAATAAAAACTGAAACCTTCTTCCGATGCCTACCAAACGAGGTCTGATTTAGCTCAAATTTTACAGACAGGTCCTAATATACCTTACGAATATTTTAAAATTATCGGCACGCCAATCGAAGTCCTAACTTCCGAAACGACTGACCGAGGTCGTTTCAGTTATGGGCTATGTCCCCCCAGCCAGTAGTCTCTCTGGTCAGAGTGTGTGAATGACACCCGGTCACACTAGATGTTTCAACTCCCGCCTGAACCAGAGTGACTGTGTCCCCCAGACGGGTAGTATCACACGTGACCAGACTGTGTGTGCAATGTCCAGTCTCTTTGAGGGACTCCAAATCACACATAATATGATTCCAATAATAAGCTATAACATAGAAATTAGGCACCTTCCTTAACCATGAAGTAATTCTAAAACTTAAGCTATAGATGAAAAGGAAGGTAGCACGACGTTACCTTCGTCGCGTAGAGCGTTTTGATGTTATCCGTCTTTAATTTCGAGTTAAGATTGGCGTTCTTCCTTCCAAAACCCTATTAATGGATTAACCTTCATGAAACCTGTGTTCCTACCGTGAATGTTCTGGAAATGATGAAAAGAAGATAAGTGTTCCTTTTATATTCGAAATATTTCACTTCTAGCCCTCTTTTCCGCTTATGTCCCTTCTTCTAGCCTAACTTCTGAAGCTCACATCTCTTTATCCGGACATCGTATAAGAAAATGGGAAAGAGATTTGGAAACTACATTCCAAGACCTTCAATTTAGTATAAGATATATCCCAAAATGACATATTAAAGCTTACAAATTTTACTGCTCAAAATGGCTCATTACATGAAAATTCTTCACTCGATTTTCCACAATTTAAATCTGATTTGTCTCAAATTTTATATTTAATATCTAAATGTCATATATAGTCATATTATGACTTTAGACTTGAAGCCCATTTGGATTGGCTTATTTTAGGAGCTTTTAAGCCAAAAGAGCTTTAAAGCACTTTTTTTAGTTTTTGGAGTGTTTGCGAAAGCAAAATATGCTTTTAAGCACTTGTTTTTAAGCCAAAAAAAGTGGGAAAAAAAAAAGAAGATAAAAGCTAAAAGTTGGGCTTCTCCAACTTTTGCTTTTGGATTTTAGCTTAAAAGCACATTTTTAAAAGCCAATCCAAACACCCTCTTACTTAAATCATGCTTAACATGTCATTAAAATGATATACGTCACTTTAGACATACGGGGTGTAACAAGTTGGCAGTTGTCTGGCTCTACAAATCAGTTGTCTTGATTTTCTAGATTGCTAACTAAAGTTGAACGATTCCCGATCAATATCATTACTCATACTGAAACTTACAAAGTCATCTTTTGAAAAATCTATCGTTTTAACACTCAGAAAAAAAATCTAGAAAAGAGGAAGAGTCTCCTTCTCCTACCCGTGCCTTTATCGGCTTTTGACCTCGCACCATTAGATCTGGCTAGAGGGTGCCCTCGTAAAGACTAAAACCTCGTTACGCCGAAAATAGTAGAGGTGCGACAGCGCTTTGGTAGTGAGAAGATAGGGACAAAGCTCCATAGCGGGATAAAGTGTTATTGTGCCCGTAAGGCCTTTGGAAGTGGAATGAAGATAATGCGCTTGACTCTTTCATTTGTAGCTGGATTACCCCTTGTTGGGGGTTAATTATATTTGTGAAAATCTGTCGATTCTTCACGACTCTATGCAAGCTACTCTAACGCCTATATTTCTATGGAATTAAATCATATGCATGCATTAAAGAACTATGTATTTAGCTAAGCAAGGCGAATAGGTATATGTCTATCCTACCCACAAATCGACCAGCAACAACATCCACCACGATCTTGGTATGAGTATTCAAACCTTCCACAAAAGTATGGGCCAACACCTCATTAGACTGGTTGTGGTGCGGACAATCTCTCAACAATGACTTGAATCTTTCCCAAGCTGAATACAAGGATTCTCCATCTCTTTGTCTGAAAGACATAATCTCACTCCTTATTCTTGCTGTTTTGGCGGATGGATAGAATTTAGCCAAAAATTTCTTAGCTAAAGCATCCCAAGTAGTGATAGACCCAGGCTTTTCAGCCTTTAACCACTTCGTTGCTGCCCCAATCAATGAAAAGGGAAAGAGTATCAATCGAATATAATCAGTTGAGACCCCTGCTGGTGTGTATGTGTCACTAATCTCCAAGAAATTCTGGATATGTTGTTGTGGATCCTCGTGCAGTAATCCAGCATATTGTCCAGTCGCATGGAGCAGTTGTATCATGCCGGACTTAATCTCAAAGTGTCCAGTAATTTCAGGCTCAACAATGCTCGAGGCTACTCCCTCCAGACTGGGGAGAGCAACATCTCGCACAGCTAAAGCTCGATCTTCTGCCATTCCTACAGGTAAGGATTAAGACAAACCTAATACCTGAAGCAGCACAAGAAACTCAAAACAAAAATTAAACCTGAATAGAAAATAACAAATCGTCTAGAAAGAAAACAGTCAATTATTTAGTCCCCGGCAACGGCGCCAAAAACTTGTTGCTCCCAAACGCACATGCAAGTATACGTGGTCGACAAGTAATAAAGTAGTGAGTCGAGTATCGTTCCCACGGGGACTAGTGTTAATGACTACATTCTACCAAACAATTTCCTAAAAACTCTTCAGGGATCTTTTTCGATGATGGTTGTGAAATTTACTAACTAAAGGAAAAATTAAAAACAAGTAACTGAAGTCAAGTAATAGAGAGCAAATTATGGGTTGTTATCAATAATAGAGAAACGGTCCAGGGTCAGAGCTACAAACAATCCAGTTGAGTTTTCCAGTTGATTCTACTTCTTGATTTCCTAGATTGCTAACTAACAGGTTAATTATATTCGTTAAAACCTGTCGGTTCTTCACGACTCTATGCAAGCTACTCTAACGCCTATATTTCTATGAAATTAAATCACATGCATGCATTAAACAACTCTGTATTTAGCTAAGCAAGGAGAATAGGTATATGTCTATCCTACCCGCAAATCGATTCCCTGATGCCCAGGTTCACAATCAAACCCTATTCTTTCTTATGTGCGTTCACAAGTTCCCTCTGTCGAGTTCAACTTGTAAACCGTAGATAGTGTTCAATTATCAGGCCTCAATAACCAAACAATTAGGCTCAAGAAAGAATAAACAACCTGTAATGGTAAATTAATAGGTAGAATTCAACTTTCAAACATCAACCTTCATGTATTTGCTCTAACCCTAGAGCGATATATTTAGCTACGCATATTCATAATAACAACACAAGAATTCATGGTAGAAAGATTGAATATTGTAATAAATGATGTAAGAGAATTAAACCCTTGGTTCAATGTGTTAGGAACTCCAAAACTTGCTCCAAAAAGTCGACCTCCTCCTACTAAAATGAAGTTATGAGGGTATTTATATTGTTTACAAAGTCTTCCCATAAGTTAATCCCAAGCCTAAACTAAGTTGGAAAAGTCGGGGTCGCTGAACTAAAAGCCACAGGGAAAGCGTCGCATGGCTCATGGCTTTCGGATGTCGTATGCTTTAGCCCATGCGTCGCATGGCTCATGGCTTTCCAAAGCCTGAAGCTGTGACAGATCCATAGCTCGCTCCATAGCTTTGACCTCTAATGCCATATCCCATAATTAGCTATGTTCATCAACTTCTTGCTCGATTATATCCATCTTCGCTCCGTTTGCACTCGTATCCATCCAAACCATTCCTACAATCACAAACACACTAAGTGAGCACAACAATCACAATTATTTCGTGCAATGGGCGAATAACGTATCAAAATGTGAGGAAATATTAAGGTAAAATAGGTTAATATTGCCAAACCTCAAGCTCCGGCCGCTGTCATGACAGAGGCTAGCATGATGGCTACACTCAAAATGATATTGAATGATTCGGTAGATAAAAGGTTCAAAGAAATAAAGTCATTTATCGAAAAGCTTCTGGAGGCACCAAAATTAACGGAGGATATAACTATCAAGGAATTTTCAAAGCGGCGGTTTAAGGCAAGCGTCGCTCCATAGCCAATACATAAAATGTTTAAACTGCCCGAGAATATGTGTAAGTATGATGGAACAACTGACCTTACGGACCATGTTGCCATGTATGTGACAACAGTACAGGCAACTGATCTCACGGATGAAGAACTCAATCCGGTATGTTTGAAGAAATTCTGTGAAACACTCAAGGGGGGAGCCCTGACGTGGTATACTCCTTTGCCCAAAAATGAGATTGAATCTTTCGATGAAATGGCGGCGAAGATCATCAAAGCACATACGGGAGCTCGAAAGGTGGAAAAAAGGGTGGAAGATATTTTGAATATTAAGTAGCGACCGAATGAGACTATAAAAGAATTCATGGACTGATTCCATAAAGAGAAGATGGCAATTCTTCAAGTCAAGGAAATATGGGCATGTTTAGCATTTATAAACAATTTGAATGGTAACACATCTGAGGCTTGCAGAAAGTTAAGAGAAAGATTGCGAGAATGCACTCCAAATACATGGGACGATCTCCATCGCGAGTGCAATCCAAATATCAGAATGGAAGAAGACGTGTTACAATTAGCATTCTACAACAGGCGTTATAGTTTCCCGGAGTCTTCACGAAGGGTGTACATCGATAGCCAAAATCCTAAGGCCCGATTTGAACCTCACGGATTTTCCCGACAAGCGGGTAGAGGATATGAGGCCGGAAGTTCGAAGGGTCATCCTAAAAATAAGTTGTCGGCTCTATTTCAAAAGATCCACTACCTCCTAAGATATCAGAGTACAATTTTAGCATTTCAATGACTGGATAAATTAATGTATTGAGAGAAATGGACGAAAAAGTGGTGAAGTTGCCTAAAGGTATAAAAACCAATCCAGCTAACATGGATCCAGAGTTGTGTGCATTCCATCATGATTACAGTCACGCGACCGAAGACTGCAAAGCTTTGCATTACGATGTAGGGCACTTACTTGATAAATGCGAGTTAACAAAGTATTTAACTGAAAGAGGAAAGATAACTTTGCTAAGAAAAGAGGTGGCCCACAGCCTCCAAAAGCCCGGGCTCCAAGGAAAACAGTGAACGTTATTTTTAAAGGGCTGAGGTCCACGGAGTGACTTACACAGCTAAGAAGTTTTCTAAGGTTTCGTTTACGCGTGATAAATGGACACGAGGAGACATGAATAATGACATCGTGTTCGGAGACTTTGACTTCGATGAAAGGTTTTTTCCCCATCATGATGCCTTGATGGTGACAATGAGAGTTGATGATTCGAACATAAAAAAGGTACTAGTGGATACTGGAGTTCGGTCAATATATTCAAACTAAAGTGGTGGAGCAGTTACAGTTGTCGGATAAGATAATACCAAAGTTTAATGTGCTTTCGGATTTCAATCACTCAAGTAAGAAGACCTTGGGAGAAATCGTTTTGAGAACATATGCGGAGGGGGTGGAGAGTGAGACCGTTTTCTAGATGTTGGGTGGAGACATTGCTTACAACGTCATTTTGGGTTGACCATGGATTCACGCAGTGGGTGCATTATCTGTTGACACCCAATTTTGTCCCTCCTATTCAATTTTTCTTTCTCCAAGCCTATATTTAATTTTTAGAGTGCAATATTAGTTTCCTTGCATTTTTTTCTTTTATACTATTTATCATATATTTGTTTGGATTATTAATTAATTTTTTCCATTGTTAGTTTTCAATGTAGTCCATATATTTAGTTGTAGCTATATTACGTAATTATATCACATCTAGGTGGTTTCCTAAAAGTAGGCATATTTGTGGCTACTTGTGCAATAGATTGCGTTACTCAAACATTTTACCTAACTATTATTGTCTATTTCTGCTATTTCGTTTTAATTTGAGAACATATTTATTTATTTATTTATGCTAAATGCATTTTTTAATTAAACAGTAGCCTGATCAAACTTGCCCCATACTCAATTTTCAACGTGGACAAGCAAATGATTTAACACTTACTTTCAGAAAACAATCCATCAGCTTCCGTCTAATTCTCTCCAAATTAATCTCTACAACTTATTTCATTTTTCATAGATACATGTTTTTCTTCCACAAAATGCTCATTCCATAAAAATCTTCTTTATAAATCAATTTGGCCAAGAGTTAGGGGAGCGGCTGATTTCACTCTTTCTCTTTCTCTATATTTAATTTTTACCTCGTCTTCTTTTCCATATTGCCACGAGCATCTTTTTACAATTCCCTATTCATCATGTTGTTATCATAAAACTCTTTATTTATTGTTACTAGTATACTTACCCGTACGTTGCGCGGTCTTAAAAACAAAATCAAAATATGACTTAACATTAATTTCATAATAATTTCTATCTAAAAAATAATATTAACTAATTCATCATTTCATAATAGACATCTTTCATGATTGCCTTATATACTATGTAAAGTAGAATAAAATAACTCTCTGTGGTTTTAATGAGATTAAGAGCCTGTTTGGCATTGCTGCAAAAAACTGCTCATTTTGAAAAGTACTTTTTGCAGAAGTACTTTTTAAAGAAGTACTTTTAGATAATAAACAGTTTGTGTTTGGACAACTCATCGGAGAAGCACTTTTGATACATAATTTGTGTCTGACTAATCTTTATGAAAAGTACCTTTGAGTGTCAAATTATGAAATGGACATCCAAGTTCATTTTACATTTGGATTAATAGAAACAAAAAATAATTTTAAATGCTTATCATAAAAGACTTACATTAAAAAAAATTATTTTGTTAAAATATAAAACATAAAGTAAAAGATATAAATTTAAGTTATCGAACAACATAAAATACAGTTAAATCAAAGTGATAACTGAATTAGAAATTTTTAGTAATTACTTACTTTTAAAAGATGATTTAAAGAATAGAGGATCCTACGTACGGTTGACAGAAATACCTATAAATAAAAAAATAGTCCTAAGAGGGAGATGATTTGTAAAAGTGCATAGTAGGAAAAAAATAGGAAAAAGAAAAATATAATTTTATTTTGAGAGATATATGGTTAATTAATGAGGACTGATTTGGTAAATATAGATTTTTGGTAAGGATATTTTTTTCTTGAAAAAATTAATAAACTGCTTCTAGTTCTGCTTCTTGGAAGAATAAGGTATTTGTAGCTTCTCCCCAACAACAGAAAACTACTTCTGGTTCTACCTAAAAGTACTTTTTCTTGGTTGCCAAATACCTCAAAATTTCAAAAAAAATACTTTTTTTTTTTTTTTTGTAAAAAAAAGCACTTAAGTTTTGGAGCAGCAATGCCAAACAGGCTATAAATTAGTAAACATTTTTTAAAAAAGAAATTGTAAACAATTTAATTCTATGAATTAATCAATATAGTTAACCTTATTGGCAATAATGTTTGAAGTTCTAACCTCTTTACCAACTTTGTCAAAATGTCGTTTATATACATCGTTAATACATAGGTTCTACCTAATGAAACTTCTATTAAGATATGATACGAATAATCTAACTTTGAAATTTCAATCAAATTTTTGCATTAAATGTTTAGGTGTAACATAGAAAAATAATATGTTTCCAACACTCAATATGTAGAAGGAAATATATGTAACTTTCGTCCTCTAACCTTCCCTTTCTAATTAAAGAAAAGTCGTAGTTCCACGATGAACAACTTAATGAATAAGGAAGAAATTCAAAAGTATAGCACCATTATAAAACTGTGAATGCATTACACTGTTTTATAAATAGGTTAGAAGATCCTGAATAAAATTAACATACCCAACTCATTTGATGCACGCAGAGTGCTTCCATGAGAAATACTCCATCTCCTCAACAAAATGAAGCAATATATATATATCTACCAAAAGTTGCTCTCCATCTTTTTTTGTTGGCTACCAAATCATTATGATCCATTCTCCCTGGGGTCAGTCCTTTAATCTGGTGCAACTTAACATCCTAAAAATAATACTAATATTCAACCATGACCTAAAAGGGTAGTTAGAGAACCGGCAACTGGAAATTATCAGACAATGAATAGAAGTGGATATTGATTAGCTTTTCCAAAAATTCCCCATCGAACAATTTAAACAAAAACTTTCAATTTTTGATTCTACTATGTTCAACTCTGTATATTTCTCTATACGTATAACTATAACAGAGTTTTTTAGCAGCTAAAATATAATACATGAAGAACTTGATATAGATAGTTGCCAACTACAAGAAAAAGATGCCAGGATGAATATTACCTGTTCTTGCCTCTATAAAAGTCAGAAAATTGTGTACCATTAATTTAAAATTTCAAATTATACAGCAAACAAAAACATGTCATACCAATTTCAAATGCAGCAACAGAAGTAGCTCAATGCCATCTCTAACTGTACATACAAAATTTATGATTGAGAAAGTAGAAATTAATTAAATAAAATCCGTAAGTGGACAAATGATACTGAACGTCAGTGATCAAATTATATAGTAGTAGTTCTCAGTGTTAAATTGTAAAGAAACCCATTAAATTCCTTAATCATGTAATGACATTCCGTTTTTTCGTTTCCAAATTAATTGAGTCCTTTATGTGAAATAGTTGTGGCTATTAATCTGCTTCAAAGCAGTGTTTTAATGCTTCTTTAATAGAGACTTTATAGTCATGTAAAGTGATTTTAATTGAATTTTTAGAAGAATAAAGTGGTGAGAAGTCCAAAAAAAGGAGAAAAAAGATAATTCAATTCCTTAGCTTTAGAGAGTGCCAAGTCATCTTTTTTGAGGCTCAGCTTTATATATAGATATATATATATACTAAACATGTATAGCCCGTGCTCAGCACGGGCCCAACATTTAGTGAAGTATTTTAACAGATGTATCAAAAAATATATATAAAGAAGCTAAAACACTATTAATAAGTTACAACAACAACAACAATTCCAATATGATCCCACAAGTGGAATCTAGGGAGAATGAGATCACAGACACCTTACCCTTAGCTCGTGACCGTTGGTAAGTTGAAAATCAAAACTTTGCTAATTATAAGTAGCAAAACTAAATTTTGAATTCTCTAGCTTGGTAATACAATACATGTCTAGCGTGTTTGGAAAGGACTAAGGAGAGGAATCAATAATACTGACAAAATACAACACTAAATTGCCCTCCTTATATGTTGGCTTCTCCTGTATCTGGCATCGGCAATTCATCATACATAAATTTATCCTATCATCTATTAAGCTGTGTCGATCTGTAATTGGGGAGAGAATAAAGAGATAGCACGTCTGTTCGTGCTATTAGCTCTGTCATCTAGCTCAGACAAATCGATTATTTGGCATTTAAAGAAAAATGAACTTTTACAATCACTTCAAAAGAATTAAAGAGCGATATCCACAAAGAAAGATCGGACTACATAGGTGCTATCTAAACTTGATTTAGATATGTACGTAATATAAAAATAATTTTCAACCACCCAGCTCGCCTACAAAAGTTCAAATTCTACATTTCTTCTAGTCATTAGAAAGTCGAGCATATCATGTGAATCCGAGCTATATTGATTGCTCAAACCATATCATAGCCAGCCATGAAGCAAGAGAAATGTTGACATCTCATGTTCAGTTTTAAATAAAATGCACACATTCGGGGTATTTTCAGATTATAGAACAACAAATTAGAAGACAGGTGAACATACCCTCATTTGCAAAATAAAGAGCAACTTGCAGAAAACATTAGAAAACGAAATAAGCAGATTATGCATTCATTAAGCCAATACTATATTTTCTACCTTAAGTGGAACAAAATAGTGCCTAATACATTGACAATGAGTCTTAGATTCTTCACATTCAGCATATGTTACATACTTACATTATCTAATAGACCATAGTAAGAAGGATAAAGCACTTGCAATAGAGCACTTTAGGGAGAAGAAATCTGAAATATTCAACAGAAGTATATTAATAATGTATAATGCATAAGAAACTAAGATTAGTTAAGGCTTGTATCAATCCATTGTGAAGGAAGCCCCATAACAGAATATCGAATCAAAGCCAAAAGAGACGTTATAAGTCTATCATAAGTTTTCAATTTTCTGCATCCATACATCTACTGAACTCAACAATTCAAGTGGACGATGTTGAGCTGAAATTAAATAGTTTTTCAGATCTACCAAAGCAAACAAAAAGGTGCATAAATTTAGGCAAAGAATACACAATCATACATAAAGAAGAATAACCCTTGCATGCTCAGTTTCCATTGAGGAGTAGGACAAAGAGATCCAGCGAGAGGAAGAGGACGAAAGAGGAGCGATAGAAGAGTGAGTACACGGAATTATCCAGAGAGCACGGTAAGAAAAGAAACTTCTAGGGAATGACAGTTTAGGAAATAGCAACATAAAATTAAATAGAATTACTTAATTGTGAAACGACAGTTTTGCCCTCGATCGACCATGATGGCTCTTCTAATATACTAGATATGTATTGCCCGTGCCAGCACGGGCCCAACGTTATAAAAATAGTTAACCAACACGGGTCTAATATTATAGAGATAGTTAAGCAAACTCATATAATACATTTGGTAAGCTAAAACATGATTGAATCCTAGTACCTACAAAGCCTATGAATTGTGCATAGTGAACAAAATTTTACATGATGTCCAAGAGTTTATAAAAGTATCTAGTATCCACTTATGGATGTTTACCTGTTTGATATACCGACATTCTTTAGTATGTGATGCATTAATTTTGAAGAATGTCAATCAAGATCTGTTGTTATCAACCTCATTTGTGTAATCTCATATACAAATAATAGGACATGTTGCTTGACAAAGCCAAGATAGAAAATAGTAGCCAGTATGAATATACGAAAAAGTAAGAAACATCAAAGCATTTAAATAAACAAAAGGAGTCAGAAATTAGTTTGGATGAAACTCACTAAAAGACAATTGAAAAATATTGTTAAGCTATGGACAAATGTCATACAACCAAGAGCTAAACAAAAACCTGGACCCCTTAGGACAAAATTGTAAGACAGCCAAACAAAGTATCATACAAATAATATCAAGAATGCTTTCCCTAAGTTGTTATCCCCCCTTTATCTCGCATTAGGAAGGCAATATAATCTTGAAATCAAACATAAAATTTTCTTTCAGGACTTAAAATTTTCAAAGCACCATTTAACATTACGGATGAGATATAAACTGAATTTCAATCAAATAATGGTTTGTCAACATCAAGTTTGATCAGGACAAAAGTTCTGCCACATTCAGATATTAAGATGTCCGATGTACTAATACTCCTTTTCTCGTATGCAAACTTTGTCTTTGTATCCAAATACGGAAGGCATGGAATGTTGCAGCGTACCCACAATCATAATAATAAGCATTACATAATATCTTAAATTTCGTGCTTAATTTCAAGCATCATATACAGACTTCTATTCAAGTTCAGATGGGTAGAGGTTTGTATGCGTCAGGAGAAAGTTAAAATCTGCCAATACTAAACATTTAGATATCAATGCTAACTCCATTGTTGTAATAGAATTTTTTCTTAAAGGAAAGTTGAATACAAACACATCAAACATTATGCAATAGAGATGTGTTGCTTGTACAATGGCGACAACATGACTAAAATAGCACAATTAGTACAATTGAATTATTTTACTGAGCTAGCATTGTAATATGGCACAAACACATTACACTGTACTTTTATTTCTTCAAGTGCGCTCTCTCTTTATGTATTGCTTGATGATTAATGGATGAAGTAGATTGTAAGAATATCAGCAGCTACCCATTTGGGATCATAAAGTGCTCCTTCGTAACAATTCAGAAACGATTGAGGAGACAACAGGACTTTCTTCTATAATCTTAAAAAAGAGAAAGAAGATCCCTACTTCATTGTTGCTAGGCTTCAGAACTTACCTTAGCAACTCTTATTCCCACATGGTTATACACAAAAATAAATATAGAGAAGTCCTTGATGCCTACACTAAAAAAATATTACCAAATAAATACATGTAAACTTTCCTGTTCTGATTCTCTCAATAAGCAGTAATAATGGTAATTGTCCATGTTATTCTGCTATACTTATAATTTAGGTGTCACGAACCCATGCAGTGCAAAATGCTCGAGAAAAAGAGAACCTAATTTTATCAAATAGTAGTTATACATTTGAAATACTTATCCAAACTTTTTATGAATAAGAGTTGATGAAGCTAGCCATACGCTGGGAAGATTCTTGAGAAGCGCTGTCATGTATGTCTGAACGATAATCCAGATAAGGAAACTCATCAGGTATGAAATCAACTTGTATCAACTAAAATAATATGATAGGAATTCAACATACATTTATTACTCATTTTAAATGACCACAACCTTTGATGGCTCTAAAACTAAGGAAACCAAGAAAAAAAATTAGAGCTAGAGTGTACTTTAGTAGTATTTGACATACACCAGCAAACAATACTAAGCAAAAAAGATATTTAATAAACCAATAACATTACACTATTGGACATTACACGACATAAAAGGTTTCACTGGCAAGAAAAAAACTTATTTAGCTACCTGTAATATTGATCTAATGTATAAAAAGTAGAAAACAAAACTTCGTATATCAAGTCTCTGTTCAGTGTAGCTAACACCAACAAGCAATGGAAGTAGTTTTAGATAAAAATATTAGAAATCAAAGCAAGGTAAGTAGCTTTGATGTAAAGGGAATTGCCATTACATCTTTTGACCATTCACGTAAGGTTCAACTTTACCCATCTAAATTTTCAAAAAATAATGAAAAAAGAACTTAACTAAAAATTTTATATGCAGCACATATATATCACTTGTTTCAATGGTAACATAAATAGAAAGCAAGTGCTTAGGAAATGCAACTCCTGTAATACAATGAATCGTTAAAAACTTTCACATAATCTCTAGAAGCTATGATACTCAACTATACCATTTTCATTTGAGAACCGAGCTCTATGGTAATTTTTATTTTCTTGTTAATTGGTCATTATTGGATTCGGTGAAGCAGAGATCAATGATTTCATTATATCAACAATAAAGCTTATTCGAAAAAAAAAAAACGCTTGGAGCAATACCAGAAAAGCAATAGGGTGAGTTTCACTATAAAGCTGCCTAAATCATAATCAAGTGCAATAAAATTGAAATCAAATAATTATTTACCCCTAAGTCTCCTCTAAAACAAACAGGGAAAAGGGTAGAAAGCAAAGAATCTACCTGAATAGCAAACAAAGAAATATGAAAAGGTAAAAAGAATATAAAAAATGCAACATTTTGCAACGCAAAATTTAAATTCAGTAATGATAATCGAAACAAAGGAATGAATATATGTCAAAGAACATTAAAGAGAGAGTTAAACCGACCAATAATGATAATAGCCCAGAATTTAAGCCGACCAATTATGATAATAGCCCAGAATTTAAGCATGAAATTCGGAAAACCAGAAGAAAACCCAGAACAAGATTAGGATAAAAACGGAGAGAAAAGCTAACCTGATATTGCATTACTCGGATGATAAGATGAAGAGAACTCATCAAAGAGTATGAATTAATAAAGGGATGGATGTCTTTCAGTTCTCTGATGTTGGAATAAGAGAGAATGAACTGAGGCTTCTAGAATTCTGCGTGGAGTGAACAATCAAGTGAATATCTAGAACACTTTTATTGTGAAATGACAGATTTGCCCTCGGACGACCATTATGGCTCTTCTATATAATAGAAACTAGTGAACTCGACCGCGCTCGCGCGGTCATTAAAAATCATGCTATTAGTAATGATAATATATGCTTCAATTCCATTGACAAAAAATTTTTTTTAATTAATATACAATTGTGTTAATTCATAGATTTAGTATTTAGTTTATTTTAAGCAGATATTTCTACGTAATGTATAGCTAATATGTATGTGATAAATGCTCCATCTAAAATTTAAGTTTTTCTTATAGTATAACTTTCAAAGTTATTCTACAATGGTATGCAATAACTAAGATTGCGACAAACTTGGAAGAGACAAAGACAAAATGAGTTATAGATTCTTGACTAAATTAATAGGTAGAAGCCGAACCAAATTACTGACTAATAAAAATCAAAGACCATATAATTCTGTTACAAAAGGATACTAACATCAATTAATATAAGAAATCTTTAAGATTTTTTTTTAAAGAAAAAGACAGAATGGAGAAAGAAGACTTTGGTGTTCTACTTCTCTGGAAAAAGAAAACTTTTGCATTCAAAGCAGGGGTGAAATTCTTTTTTTTTCTTTTTGAATTTTATATGAAACTCTACCAACTTATTTAACTTTTGTTATCAAGTTACGTGACTTTTTTTGAGAATGTACTTCAATATTTGTTTTCAGATTTAATGAAAAAAATTATGCAAAATAATTATTTTCAGGATAAGTAAAATAGAGGCAAGAAATAGTGTATAGATGGAATGAAAGAGAACCATTTTGGTCATGCATAGCCTCTGTATGAACTATTCTTACTACCAAACCTGCACATAACTCCTTAAATATTTCTCCACCATTTATTTTTTTCTGAACTTTTTCAAATTTGACAAATCCCTAAAATCGCAACATCACTTCTCCCGTTCAAGATCCTTACCCCATATTTTCTTAGATTTCCTTTTTTCTTTACTTCGTTACCAATTTTCTTGTATTTTTGAGTTAGTATTAATACTATTGTGAATCCAAATCTTCTTTTTTATCCTCTGCCGCGATGAGACCGCAAGAGCAGTCAAGAATAACTAACAATTGCAGTTTGCAAACGTAACCTCCATAAACATTCCCCATAATTGCCATTTTACTATCACTGAAACAATAAGAAATAAATATCAAAAATCCAAAACAACTTGAGAAAGCTTGCATACTAAAAGGTAACGCAAAATTAACAGACGAATAAGAAAAAGAATATATCTCTTCAAAGTCTTTCACCATCGCAGCCTTGCATGCACATTATTTTTGTTTTGCTGTACCTATGAAAAACAAAAGATAAGCAATTCAAAAATCATCATAAACCATCAGTGCGAGAAAGTAAAAATCAGCCACTGTTAAATTAAAGACAAAGACGAACGATCTACATCCATAAAGTTAATCTAATGATGATAACTTGTATATATGATCTACCTTGTTGCTTTTACTCGATCCTGGATAGATGTTGTTTCTAGCATAAAAATAAATTTCTTTGTGCAAATCATCCAAACTTTAGGCATAAATAGGCTCAAATTTGGTGATGGAGAGGAAAAAGCACTAAATACTTTGAAATGGACGGTGACATTTTAGCTTTTCATTAGTATATACAATAATCAATCATTAATGTAGTTAGTAATAAACAACAAATTACTATGGCAGTTACGTAATGTAAAGAATTGATTTAGATCATTGGTATAATCTGAAACGGTATATTTTCTTCTTAATCACTACAACTAAAATTGCAATAAAGTTTATTGCATTAAAATGGGAGAAAAAATGAACAGAGTTGTGCGTATAGTATTTGTACGAGCTCAAAAAAAGGTAATGGATTTGAGAGGGAATGTGGAGAGGAAGAGTGCATATTATATTTATTGCTACTAAAGTTGTAATCATTATTCTGAATGTTGATACATTTTCATTAATTGTTGTAACATGGAATGCAGAATAATCAATCAAAGAATAACAATCATAATTTAAGCTCAATTTCAATAAAAACTACAAAGTCATTATGGGAATAGATCTGATATAAATACAAATTTCTAAATATGACCTCAAGTCATTGTTCTGATTGTAGAGAAAGTGTTACAATTTGAACGCTCTAATTTCTTACAAAAATATACTAATGAAATTTTAAAACGAAATATAACCTTCATTTAGCAACCAAAGACACACACACACAAAAAGAAAAAGGAATAAAATGGGAAGAATATTAAAACTTGAATACTCTAATTTAATTTCTCTTGCTTACAATCCAAGAGTACCAGTAGAGCCTAGTCAAGCGGAACTGTGGAAGTAACTTGATGTCAGCGAAAAGCCATTTGCATCTTCTAAAACATAATTGATACCCAAATAAAAATTCAGGTTGGAAAAGGATGAGATTTGGAAAAGAATGGAAAGGATATAAATTGAAGGGGCATGAAAGTGTAACCGTAAAGTATTAATTTCCTGAGTAAATTTTAGGGAAATAATTAGGTAGTTAAAGGGCTAGTAAAGAGGAAAGAATTCATGAGCAGGAATAATGAAGAGAGAAGATACACCAACGTATCTTTATTTCCTAGAGAAATTTCTAGTCCAAAAATGAGCTAAGAAGGCAAAAGACTAATAAAATAGATAAGCATTGTTTTCTTAATTTTGATGAAATGGTGGCCAAAGAGAGGTGCCACATCACTTGTTGTAAGTTCTCAATTAGAAGATATATAGATATATAGATTCCATCAGCCTTAGTTTCTTGTCATAGTACATTTTCTCTATTGTCTTGTAATCAACTAGCCGTTAACTTTTTCCTTTTTATGAGATACCTACATTACAAAATTTCATTCCATTATGGACTCAATACAAGATCCCCAAAATTTGGTTGTATATTTTCTACTACCATTTTTAATATTTTACTTCCCACTATAAATTCAACACCAAACATTCATATAACATACAGCTCTTCTCCGCAAGAACCAGATCATAATCGACAGAGAGCCTAATTAATCTTCATTGAAAATTCTCATCGCTACAACTCGTATTAATTTGAAACAGGTCGTCTCCAAACTTCCTGATATTTCATTCTACAAATTGTTTTTTTTTTTTTGGTTATATATGAAAAGAATATAGTTTGGTCTTTGGTTGTAACATTCTGATATTATAGTTGCTAAGTGATTATGCTTAACGTTTTACTTTGTGATGTGCAATAGTAACTACACTTTTTTTTAAGAGTTTTCCTCTCTCTGTTTATATGCTTAAGAAAAGAAGATAATTTGAGTTAGTTTGGCAACAGAGAAGTTGAAACTAAGAGCCTGTTTGGCCAAGCTTCTACAAAGCCAAAAGTGCTTATTTTGAAAAATTGAGGTGAAGCTAAAAAAGTAGTTTTTCCTTAAAAGTATTTTTGAGTAGAAGCAGAAGCTGTTTTTAATTTCTATCATTCCAAAAATATCTTTACCAAAAATACGTATATACCTAATTATCCCTATATATTTTAACCTAATAATTATAATATATAAATATTACATTATTTTTTTATCACTATTTTTCTACGAACACCTACATCACGATTGTTTCAAACTTCTAATAAAATAATATCTCTTTTTAAGGTATAGATCAAGAATATTCAATTATGAATGCTGTAGTTAGAAATTTTTTAACTAAATAAAAAATTTAAATATAGTATTTGAGAATAAATATTTAAAATCACTCATCTAGTTAGTTAAATAACTGTAAAGTGAGTCTTTAAATGTCGTTACTCGTAATTTAACACTTAAAAAGTACCTTTTCAAAGTATGACCAAACACAAATTACTACTCAACTGTTGACAGAAATGTTCTCAAATGAGTAGGCCAAACACAAACTACTTTTCTCCAAAACTACTTTTAAAGCACTATTGAAGAGAAGCACTTCCTAAATAAGCAGTTTCAGAAGTTTGGCCAAACAGGCTCTAAAGCCATACTCCCCTATAATAGTACCTTCGATGAGCTTATTATTTCTAATGGTTATCTACCTTGATTAGAAATCATGCAAATAGGATATTGTCTGACTACATTGCTCCAGTTATTTTTTTTTTAATTATGAGTACCACTTGGACATAGAAGATTGGATCTTTATGAGATTACTTGATCTAGAGACAAAAACTTTATAGAATGTTACCAAGGAGTATTAGTTTTTTTTTTTTGTTCTAATTTATCATCTCTTTAAACAATGTGAGAAGCAGATTATTGCTAACATTTTTCGAGTAATTTGTTACGCATCCTCGCGCGCTTTATTACAATTAAGAAATATATCCTAAAATTTATTTCCTTATGCCTTGGAGTTGTCGTATTCTATGATTCACATGTTCAGATTTACAAGGTCATTGATCTCTTCTTTAATCAGTTAAAGCATTAACAATAAATATGCTCTCACTCTTTTGAATATTCGTTTGCATGTACATGATGTTGTCGCTTAGAGTTCAACTGACACGACCCGGAATCCAGCTAGGCCGTGCGGGCACCCGACATCCTCCCCTAGATCTGTCGGACGAATCCTCACCAGCTGAATTAGGAAAATAAATATAAATCCAACTCATAAACAAGACAAGATTTGGGAAAAAAACACAGACATACTGATACCTCTAAGTTGTAAAAAAAAAAAATTACAACTGATTACCCAACATACTAGGTTTAGGGCTATCCAGACTAGACATCTAAGAGTACAAAAGAATACATACGCCTCCTGAAGGGAGCAAAATGCGACTGAATTAATAAACATACCCCTGGTGGCCATCCTGAATAGTAGGCGGCTCACCATGACAGCTGAAGTCGTCTTCGCTCCTTAACAACGTGGCGAACTCAATCCTGGAGCAAACCTGCCGAAACGAGATAAATAGACAAGAAACAAAAAACAAACAAAGGTTAGTCAAAAGGACTCAATAAGTGGGGCAGACTAGCCACCTCAAAGAATAGGATAGCTAGCCAGGGAGAAAAGAAACAGATAAACCAAATTTCTCTTATTTAAATTATAAAAAGGTAGAGCCAGATAATAATTGCAAACACGTATGGAACCCTAAACTCATAAACAACTAGGGACATAAGATAGGCATAACATATAGGTTTTAAGCATCCTGAACATATCAACAATCAGAAATACATACTGTTGCGGCGTGCAACCTGATCCATATATTTATACTGTCGCTGCGTGCAACACCATCCATATATTTATAGCCGATCCATATATTTATACTGTTGCGGCGTACAACCCAGGATACGAGCCAGAATATATATGCAAACTGAGATATGTCCACAACATTGTATACATACCACATACATAAAATACAACACAATATACACAATAGTCCGTATGCGGTGCAATGAGATGGGATGAATGCGCTACGATGCAATGCAGTCACATATGCCTGATACCTATCTCCAGCACGGGACTCTCATCGTCTACCAGGAGATATATGCAATAATGACCCTTCACCAGCTCGGGAATCTCATCGATTACCGGGAACTATATGCAATGATGACCCTTCACCGGCTCGGGACTCTCATCGATTACCGGGAAGTATATGCAATGATGACCCTTAACCGGCTCGGAACTCTCATCGATTACCAGGAAGTATATGCAATGATGACCCTTCACCGGCTCGAGACTCTCATCGATCACCGGGAGGTATATGCAATGATGACCCTTCACCGGCTCGGGACTCTCATCAATTATTGTGAAGTATATGCAATGCTCAAAACCAGAGTACAATGCTCATATGCTCAATGAATACCAACAACAGGGTATAATATATAGTATACAATGTAAATTAAAAATTAAGGCGTAATGAGTACGCCTATCGGCAGCTACACACGTAAGGAACACGTAGTAAAATATCCACAAAGCCAAGGGCCTCCAAAGAAATGGATACAAATACTTACCTTATTTAAAAGTGCTACTCAACAACCGCTTTATCCTTTGGATTCACTGCCAAATGATCCTGGATATTTCAGGGTGAAAATTCTATTTTTTTCTGCTCCTTTTCCTTTCCTTTTTCTATTTTCTGATATATTTTCCCTCTGCGTTCCAATTTCTGTTTATATTTCCTTTTCAAGCTTCGAAAGTGAAGCTTAAGGGATTATTATCCCTGCCACCACCACCTTTTTTTTAATTTTGTTTTCCTTTTTCTTTTTCTTTTATTTTAATTTTCTTTTCTTTTCGTTTTCGTGGCGACAATTAAAACAGAACCGTACGAAACTCGAAATAATCCCAAATTTTGTATATAAGTTATACAAAATTTATGTAACATACTCGCTAAGACGGATCTCAAATCGGATTCCTTAAACTCAAGATGCGAATTAAATGGAAAAAGATCAAATTATTTAACTTTCGACATTTTAGCGTAAACTATCCGAACGACCTCGAAATTGACTTTTAAAAATTCATACAGGTCAAAAATAATCATATGAACCTAACGGCACTTTTGGATTTCGAATCGGAACTCATTTGCCAAAATCGAGCTCGAAAATCTCTTTTTAATGTTTACCGACAACGGAAACTGAAACCTTCTCCCAATACCTAACAAACGAGGTCCGATTTAGTTCAAATTTTATAGACAAGTCCTAATAGACCTTACAAAGATTTTAAAATTATCGGCACGCCAATCGGAGTTTTAACTCCCGAAACGACTACCTAAGGTCGTT
This sequence comes from Petunia x hybrida, assembly GCA_037355625.1. NCBI lineage: Eukaryota > Viridiplantae > Streptophyta > Magnoliopsida > Solanales > Solanaceae > Petunia > Petunia x hybrida. The sequence goes on along the minus strand of JBBBVM010000712.1, from coordinate 2,402,831 downwards.
TAATTCTCCTCCACTTAGACTCTCGTTCGTCCTCGAACGACCCTAGGTCTAAAGAAAAATTCACACAGATAGCAAGAGAACTTGCACTATCTTCATAAACTACTCCACGTATATTATCTTATAATTACAGAATAGACGCACACCGAACTCTTTGAATAAAACATATATTGATAATATCCTCCTATCGTTACCCAGCTTATTCTAACAAGGTTGACCCTTCATCGATCATGAGAGGAGAGTCCTATATTTTCGAAACAAAGATACACGGAACTTTGAATGGGTTAACATGATTCCGCCGACGAATCGCCTCGTCAATATACTTTTCGATATAGAACAAGTCGATGGAACTAAGAATTAGCTCACGTTTGACGAGGCCAAAGTATATAGGATTTTCCTGCTCGTGCTTTGTCAAATTATAGTATAGTTTAAGATATCGTCCCACAGAGATTGGAAAATCTATGCTACAGACTTGGTATATTCCAACTACTATTTGAGAGAATCAAATTGATGAAAAGTGAGTTTTTGAACTTTTAAATAACTTTAACTAAAACAAAATAACTTGTGGAAGATTTTCAATTTAAAAATAGTTGGGAATCATTAAATTCACTTGATAATATTTAGAATAAAAACCTCAATTTTGACATATATTTCTCTAAAGAATAATTGCTTATTGCTAATTCAATTATATTTTGCTTACAAGAAAATATTCAATTAATAACACTCCGTGAGGTTATGTAAATTAATTGATTTATTACAAGTGATAGTTAAACCAAAATACTTTCCTTGCCTGAATTGTGCTAAAAAGTAGTGAAAACTTTGTGAGAATATTTTTACTAAAAATCAATAATCTTGCCTACAACAATTCCTCCATGAGAATTAAAACTGAGGCAAACAAGACTACGGATTTGAAATGGTAGATTACTAAAATTTACTTTCACTCTACTTATTTTATTCATCAGTTACCACATACTAATTTTGCTCCATGAGAATTACAAATTAATATGATAATAATCGCGAGATAAAATATGTAAGAGTGATAATAAAGAATAATAAAACTAACATTCCCGCACAGTGTAAAATGTGAAATAGATAATTTCAGGCCAAGTATGTATTGAAACTGAGATAAGTATTAAAAATATATCAAGCTTCATCAACTATCCCAACAAAAAGAAATTACTCCATTATAGAGTATGAAAATATAAAAAGGGAATTTAAAAGACTTATATTTAAAACTAGGAGTATTTTACTACTAGCAAAAGAAAGACAAGAGAAAGAGAAACTTTAAAGAGTAATAGCTATTCTATGACTTGATGATCAACTACGGGAGAGTTGTTCTCTATTTATAGAAATTATTTCTTCATTAAGTCTTGTAATGTCAAGTGATGAAGATATGTAACAAGTTTCTTGCAAAATGGCATGGATACGTGAAGTCCTCTCTTGCTCCTTTCTTTGCTTTAATTCCAATATTCTTTTATTAAATGTGTAATTCCATATTGACAAGATGTATAATGAGGAGCAAATATTGTGGCCAAGCAACTTTTTTGCATAGTGAGGAAGACATATCATGGACTTCTTGCATACGTGAAACTCTTCTTCCTTTTTTATTTGATTTATTCATGGTATATTCATGGTATATTCATCTCCTGCAAAACATCATTAGGAGATACAAATAATAGCACTATTATTAAAATATTTTAACTAAAATAGTGTAGTTTTAATTATCTAATATATAAATATTCTTTATTCATCAACGCTTGAACAACGCCTTAGAGATTTAATATTAGCATTCAGTATTAGAGGAAGACTCCTCCACTTAGAGCGTAAACTCATACAACTAATTTGAATAGGAATAGCCATCCTCGCACAACCTGCTGGATTAAGAAAGATTTAGCTAAAACTAACGCGTCTCAGACCTAAGCTATCAAATTACCCTCTCGAGTTGCCAAATAGCTGCAACTCTCGAGTTCACAACTTCATACCTTTGCCATAAGCACCACCGCTTGATAGCTCAATTCACGGGTCGGACGACACTTTTCATTACCCTTAGTAGCCTTGAAATACAATAATGTGCTTACCCAGCTACCTTGACACGCACTGTCTCAACACAGGGAACATCACAAGCGGCTACTAACCGCCCAAGCTCACTAGTGCCGGAAGAAGAATAGATGGAAATGAACTGAGGATAGGAATAATTAGAGCTTTAGGAAGCTCATCTTCTTATTTGCTTGGCTACCAGAGCTAGACTACTTTCGAGTCATGCTAGCCAAAGAATCACAATTGATGAAATAGACATTAAATGAGCTTTATGGAACAGCATCCATGCCAATTTAACCTCCCAATAAGAAGGAAACTCTGACAATTTACTAGAAAACCCTTTTTATAACCCAGATAAGCTCATGGGATAACATGACTTTACTAGCGTTTTGAACCAAGAGGAGATACGTAGATCGAATATTACTTACTAACCACTTTACACCGGAAGAAAACAATGATACTCTCTGATAGTGATGAACTAGAATCCCATCATCCAACCAACACGAAATTCCGAGAAGAGAGGTAAACTAATTTCACATAATAATAGAAGGTGGTACGACAAGATACCAGGCAGACAATAGCGACACTCACTGTCAAATCTCTCATATATAGACCAGATAAATTAGTAGGGTCTCAAAAATGTCAAGAATAAATCATACCAGAAGCTCGCCCCTCTACCGCAACCGATTCTTAATAGAAACAATATACAAGGAAATCATGGAAACATGGTAAGATAAACGAAGTTCAGACTGATCGGAAGAATCAAATCTTACTCACATATAATGGAAGAAGAAATACATGGGTGTACTACATCGGATACTTCAGCGTCATGCCAGACTGGCAGCTCATGGAACTGCCTCTACAGCTGAGCTGAGCCACTACCCTGATAATCACCTTCTGAAGAACCACTGCCACCACGCTCTCGACCTCTACTAGATGGTGGCATTTCTCTGGCTGATTGAGATCTAAATGAAATCCCCTACGACTGTGCAGGTGCCTGATGACAAGAGAAAGGACGACTGCCTACTTGGCGGAGTAAGGGAAAACTCCTCAAAGGATAACCAGACTCACGACAATAATAACACCTTTTCGCTGAAAATGGAAGCTGGACAGATTGTTGATAGCTGTAAAGAGAAAGCTGAGTCTAATCTTGATAAACTACTTGCGCACTCTGAGAATCACACGCCACAAAGCTAAGATAACCTGGGAAGTAACCTCCCAAAATAATCAGAACTCTTACCTCCAAAGGAAGTATGGTGCCCACCAGGGCCGTGGGCCCTCTTGCTCTCCCGCTCTAACTCTTCCCGCTCTAACTTATGGTATGCCTAATACCTCTGAGCAATATCAACAGCGACATCAAATGAAGTCCCAACCTCAATTTCTCGAGCCATCTGGGATCTCAAGGAAGGAGAAAGGTCACCAATAAATCTTTGAACAGTCTCGGAAGGTTCATGGACTAGTTCTAATGCATATCCAGCCATCCTAAAGAATTTAATCTCATATTCTAAAATCCGACAAGCTACCCTATCCAATCCACTCAAATTGGCGGCTCTTTTCATCTCGCTCGCTGCGCGAAAGGAGCTTTTCCACGAATCTAGAAGAAAAAATCGAACCAAGTTAGCTAATAAGAGAGCGGTCCACCAATCCATGGCTGGACCCGAAAACGAAAAGCAGTATAATTGACACCATACTGCTCGAGATAACCAAGAGCCTGAAAGATACGCTGACATCATTTTTTTTAAAATATAAAAATTCACGGGGATTATCTGATGCATGGCTTGAGAATATTGGAAGGTTCAGCCGGATAAAATAATATAGCCCCCTCGAGCACTCGGACCGAACTATTACCTAGGCTAGCTAACTAGCCAGAATAACTACAGCCATAACACATGCTGCCTCCGGAACATAAATTACTGCGGTAACATTAGGAACTGGAATCGGAGCTCCCTGAGACCGAATGTCTACATTTACGGCAACCTGATAGGAAGTTCTTGTAGTATCTGCGCCGCCAAGTTCGTCTTAAAAGCACTATAGAGAGCAAGGGGAACCACAAGGCCCTGCTCCCTTTCCCATCGCGAGCTCGTACAACTGGGGCCTCCGCAACTGGATCGTCAGCATGACAACTCTCGGGGCTTGAGCAGCGCTAGCCCCAGGCTAGACTGCTTCATCCCGAACACCTACCCTTTGTTGATTTGTCGCACAAGGGTTAACCATTACTACGACGGAATTAACAAAAATATTTTTGCATCCCAGACCAACGCACGATTAGAAAAGAAGGAAGAGAAACTTCCTAAATACCATCATACCCCTCGTAGATAAGTACGGACGTCTACGTACCCATATGCGAGACTCTACTAGACATTGTCTTAGTCTAAATAGACTCTAAAGCGGGCTCTAATACCAACTGACATGACCCGGAATTCGGCTAGGCCGTGCGGGCACCCGACATCCTCCCTTAGACCCGTCAGGCGAACCCTTACCAGCCGAATTAGGAAAATAAATATAAATCCAACTCATAAACAAGACAAGACTTCGGAAAAAACACAGACATACTGATACCTCTAAGCTGTACAAAAGAAATTACAACTGATTACCCAACATACTAGGTTTAGGCCTATCCAGACTAGACATCTAAGAGTACAAAAGAATACATACGCCTCCTGAAGGGAGCAAAATGAGACTGAATTAATAAACATACCACTGGTGGCCATCCTGAACAGAAGGCGGCTCACTCTGACAATTGAAGTCGTCTTCGCTCCTTAACAACGTGGCGAACTCAATCCTAGAGCGAACCTGCCGAAACAAGATAAATAGATAAGAAATAAAAAACAAACAAGGGTGAGTCAAAAGGACTCAATAAGTGGGCCAGACTAGCCACCTCAAAGAATAGGACAGCTAGCCAGGGAGAAAAGAAATAGATAAATTAAATTCCTCTTATTTAAATTATAAAAAGGCAGAGCCAGATAATAACTGGAAACATGTATGGAACCCTAAACTCATAAACAACTAGGGACATAAGATAGGAAAAATATATAGGTTTTTAAGTATCCCGAACATATCAACAATCAGAAATACATACTGTTGCGGCGTGCAACCTGATCCATATATTTATATTGTCGCACGTGCAACCCGATCCATGTATTTATAGCCGATCCATATATTTATACTGTTGCGGCGTACAATCTAGGATACGAGCCAGAAATATATATGCAAACTGAGATATGTCCACAACATGGTATACATACCGCATACATAAAATACAACACTATACACACAATAGTCAGTATGTGGTGCAATGAGATGGGATGAATGCGGTACGATGCAATGCAGTCACATATGCCTGATACTTATCTCCGGCGCGGGACTCTCATCATCTACTTGGAGATATATGCAATAATGACCCTTTACCGGCTCGGGACTCTCATCGATTACCGGGAAGTATAAGCAATGATGACCCTTCACTGGCTCGGGACTCTCATCGATTACTGGGAAGTATATGCAATGATGACCCTTCCCTTGCTCGGGACTCTCATCGATTACCGGGAAGCATATGCAATGATGACCCTTCACCGGCTCGGGACTCTCATCGATTACCGGGAAGTATATGCAATGATGACCCTTCACCGGCTCGGGACTCTCATCGATTACCGGGAAGTCTATGCAATGCTCAAAACTAGAGTACAATGCTCATATGCTCAATGAAATACCAACAACAGGGCATAATATATAATATACAATGTAAATTAAAAATTAAGGCGTAATGAGTACGCATATCGGCAGCTACACATGTAAGGAACACGTGGTAGAATATCCACAAGGCCAAGGGCCTCCAAAGAAATAGATACAAACACTTACCTTATTTCAAAGTGCTACTCAACAACCGCTTTATCCTTTGGATTCACTGCCAAATGATCCTGGATATTCCAGGGTGAAAATTCTATTTTTTTCTGCTCCTTTTCCTTTCCTTTTTCTATTTTCTGATATATTTTCCCTCTGCGTTCCATTTTCTGTTTCTGTTTATGTTTCCTTTTCACGCTTCGAAAGTGAAGCTTAAGGGATTATTATCCCTGCCACCACCCCTTTGTTTTTATTTTGTTTTCCTTTTTCTTTTTCTTTTATTTTAATTTTTTTTTTCTTTTCGTTTTCGTTGCGACAATTAAAACGGAACTGTACGAAATTCGAAATAATCCCAAATTTTGCATACAAGTTATACAAAATTTATGTAACATACTCGCTAAGATGGATCTCAAATTCGATTCCTGAAACTCAAGATGCGAATTAAATGGAAAAAGATCAAATTATTTAACTTTCGGCGTTATAGCGGAAACTATCCTAACGACTTCGAAATTCACTTTGGAAGATTCATACAAGTCAAAAATAATCATATGAACCTAACGGCGCTTTTGGATTTCGAATCGGAACTCATTCGCCAAAATCGAGCTCGAAAATCTCTTTTTAATGTTTACCGACAACGGAAACTGAAACCTTCTCCCAATACCTACCAAATGAGGTCCGATTTAGTTTAAATTTTACAGACAAGTCCTAATAGACCTTACGAAGATTTTAAAATTATCGGCATACCAATCGGAGTCTTAATTCTTGAAACGACTACCTAAGGTCGTTTCATCAATCTCGACATGCAAACAAGTGGAAGAACCACCCCCAAGCAAGGTCTGGTATATTTTGAGATATGATGACAATGGCAGGTTAGTCGATCGGCTTCTCGAAGAAAGAACACATATATAGCTTTATAAAATTAAAGTGACTCGTTACTCCCTTATTTTTTATTTGATATGTCACTCTTAAGAGTTTTAAAGATGCATAACTTATACTAATTTTTTTAAAAAACTTTTATTTTCGCTAGGCATTTGGCATGTTTTCAAAATTAAATACTAAACTATTTTAATATTTTACATATTTTCAAATAGCAACGCTTCTAAAACAGAAAACAAGTTTTACTCACGCAATTGACGCTAAATCATTTTAAGTTGAACACTATTTTCAAAACTAAATATTTTAATACTTCTTTTGTCTTGTCTAAAACTGTTTAAGATTGTTGATCATACAAAGCCAAATAGAGGGAAGTAACATCGGACTGGGCCCTTCTCTTGCCTCGCCTATACCTGATCCTGTATTCTTCTAAATGTTTAACTTTAGTTCATTTACTCGCCCATTTTCATAGCTGATTAAATGTCCTATGACTAGTTTATATTAAGCCCTTTTGGGGGTTTAGTTGAAGTTTTAGACTTGAATTGCATAAGTGAGATAAATTTTAAGTGGAAATTGATATTTTAGCCTAATTTAGAGGAATTAGAGAAGGTCTTAATTAGAATTGTGCTCATGACTTTGAATCTTGTTAAACTTTACATTTTAGCCTGAAAATTCTAATTTTTTAGTCTGGCCGGAAACCACTTTAGGTGGAATCTGGGAGGTGCCTAATACCTTCCTCCTAGATTAATTTGGACCCTTACCCGTAATTTCTAGTTTGCCAACTAAGTTTTAGAGTCAACTTTAAAATTGATTAGAAACAACATAGGTGTTCTAATACGCCTAGTTAAATAATTTATTAAGTGGCGACTACAAGTCTTACCTGTTAGTCCATAAGTCAAGTCTTGTTTCAAACTTTAGCAGTTTGAAATAGGGGGTCGACAATACAATCTACCTTGCACCAAGTTGTTAAGTTTCTGATTCCATGGGGAGTGCACGAAATCAGAGGTGAGCAGCAGACTGCTCGTGAATGTTATTCGGCAACGATAAAAAGTGGGGCCAACTCAGACGCCCAAAAATAGCAATCACAATAACCGGAATCCTTGGTCGAGCAAAGTGAGGAGGTGCCTGCCTATACTTTATATTTTAGCCTGAAAATCTCAATTTTTTAGTCTGGCCGGGAATCAATTTTGGTAGAATCTGGAAGGTGCCTAACACCTTCCTCCGAGATTAATTTGAACCCTTACCCATAATTTCTAGTTTGCAGGCTAAATTTCAGATTCAACTTTAAAATTGGTTAGAAAAAAAGTAGGTGCTCTAATACGCCTAGTTAAATAATTTATTAGGTGGAGACTCCAAGTCTTACCTGTGAGTCCATAAGTCGAGTCATGTTTCAAACTTTAGCGGTTTAAAATAGGGGGTCGACGGTACCATCTACCTTGCACCAAGTTGTTAAGTTTCCGACTCCATGGGGAGTGTGCGAAATTAGAGGTGAGCAGCAGACTGCTCATGAATGTTATTTGGCGGCGGTGAAAAGTGGGGCCAACTCAGACGCCCAAAAATAGCAATCACAACAACTGAAATCCTTGGTCAAGCAAAGTGAGGAGGTGTCGGTGCCCATTAACAAGGAGTTTGCCAAGGTTCCAGCTTGAATTAGAGAACCAAACAAGTAGAAGGTGGAAGATTCTACAAGAAAGGATTTGGTAGCAGTGATTTTGTTTGAGGACCAACCAGATCACATTGTGTATGTTGGATTCGAACTGGCTCCTAAGTCGAAGTCGAAGATTGTTTATTTTCTTAAAGTGAATGCTGATTGTTTTGCTTGGTCCCATGCGGACATGGTTGGAATAGATCCGAAGATCACGACTCATAGGCTGAATGTTGATCCATCGTATCGCTCGGTCAAGCAAAAGAAGCAGCCAAAACCAGAGTTTAAGAAGAAAGTCATTGATGATGGAGTTACTAAGTTATTGAAGAAAACGGATTTATTAAAGAGGTGAAGTATCCGGAATGGTTGGCTAACACGGTCGTAGTCCTAAAGAAGAATGAAAAATGAAGGGTGTGCGTGGACTACATCGACTTGAACAAGCTTGTCCAAAAGATTCGTTCCCACTTCCTCACGTTGATCGGTTGGTCTATTCGACGGTGGGTCATGAATTGCTTAGTTTTTTGGATGCATATTCAAGGTATAATCATACTCAAAAGGAGCCAAAGGATCAAGAAAGACTTAATTCATTTATCACATACATGGGGACCTACTGTTATACGGTCATACCTTTCAGCCTCAAAAATGTTGAGGCTACCTATCAGCAATTGGTCGCACATATGTTTAATAATTCAATCGAAAAGACGGTGAAGGTAGACATTGATGACATGTTGATAAAATCTTTGAAAGCTAGAGATCATTTGAGACATTTGAAGGAAACGTTCCCTATACTTAAGCGACTCAATATGAAATTGAACCCGGAGAAGTGTGCGTTCGGAGTTGGATCCGGAAAGCTCTTGGGTTTCATCGTGTCGCAAAGAGGAATCGAAACAAATCCAGACAAAATCAAGGCAATAGATGAAACTCCCGATGTGCTAACCAAAGCAAAATATGTGAAACGTTTGACCAGTCGAGTAGCCTATCTCAGTAGGTTCATCTCGAGGTTATTCGAACGGTGTCACAAGTTTTTCTCTGTCCTGAAGAATAACTCAAACTTTGATTGGACACCAGAGTGTTGGCAAGCTTTAAGGGACTTGAAGCGGTACCTATCAAACCTCCAGTTCTTTCAAAGCCAATGGATCAGGAGGTTTTGCTCATATATCTTGCCGTTTCACAAGTGGTCATAAGTGAAGTCTTCGTCCAGAAGGTAAACAATTACTCATTTATTATGCTAGTAAAACTTTACTTGATGCGGAAACTAGATATCCACGCTTAGAAAAACTGGCATTAGCACTTGTTATACTGCTACATCACTTCTCCACCGCCATCTCCTAAGCTTTAGTAGTATGGCTTAGAAGTTTGATACCTTTATTGTTGTTGAAATATTTAATATCACCTTTGTTCTTGTACAACGGTATCATGGCACTCCACCTCTATTCTTCAAGAATTTCTGTCATCGTAATGACACTAAACAACCCAGTTAGCCACTCTATATGTGCTTTGCCTGTGCAATTCCCAATCTCCACGTGGATCCCGTTAGGCCTAGTTGTTCTTCCCCCTCGCATCTTACTGATTGCCTTCTTAAGCTCCTTAAATTCTATACACTTGCAATATCCAAAATCAATCTCGGAGTGCTCGAAATGACCCAACACAATATTCTTTCCCCCTCTTTGTTTAAGAGTTTATAGAAGTCTACATATAATCTCCATTTAATGTGAGCAATACCGTGTCATCTTCATCTTTAATGCACTTCACCTAGTTTAGGTCGCGTAACTACCTCTCCCTTGCCTTAGCGAGCTTATATGTTATTTCCTTATACAAGCGTTCAGAAGCAACCGTTTTAGCTTCTGTATCGCTAACTTTGCTTCATTCTTCTCAGTCTTCTACCTTTCCAATTCATCCTATTTTCTTCTCTCTTTGCTCTCCACTAACTTCAAGTAAGCAACCTTTTTGGGCTCCACTTTTTCTTGGACCTATCCATTCTACCACCAATCCCCTCCATGTCTACTGAAGTTACCCTTCGAGACCCCTAACACCTCTATTGTTGCTTTTCGAATACAATTAGCTTTCCTAGTCCACTTATTTTTTGCATACCCACTAATCACCCAAGTCCTCGTAGCCCTCAACCTCTCTCCTAACTCATGAATTTTAACGTTAGTTAAGGCTCCCCACTTAGTCCTTGGTTGGGTACATGACGCCATCTTATTCCTCCTCCTTATGTTCTCAATATCCATAACCAAGAGCTTATGTTAGGTTGTACGATTTTCACTCGGGATAACCTTACGATCTGTATATAAACCTCTATCACTCTTTCTAAGGAGTAGGTAATCGATTTGAGTCTTTGCCACCGAACTACGAAAGGTGAGAACGTGCTCATCCTTCTTCACAAAACTCGAGTTTGCTATCACCAACTCAAAAGCTTTTGCGAAATCCAAAAGGGACGCCCCTCCATTGTTCCTATCTCTAATACCAAAATCTCCATGAACATCATCATAACCTTCGAAGTTGAGGCAATGTGGCCTTTGAAATCCCCTTCCAATACTTCCTTCTTGGTTTGAGGGATACCTCGAACAACCTCATCTAAATCCTCCCAAAAGTGATTTTTGACCTCCTTATCGAAGCCTACTTATAGTACGTAAGCGCTAATAATGTTCAAAGTAATCCCATCAATAACTAGCCTAATAAGCATTATCTTATCATTTTTAAAAGTGTATATCAACGGAGTTAAAACTAGTGACGTCAAACACCTTGGCAAAATATAATTATATATGCTCATCTCATAACTTGAAAAAAGATTGCATCAATGCAAGTACTCATTATATGAGTACCTGATATGGACCTAGCGATTTGCTAGGTGGATCTATAAGTACTGTCGTCGGGGTTAAATGATTAATATCCTTTAAGCACACGCTAAAAGTGTAAGACTAGTGCGCCTGAAGGCTACTTGGCGTCCATTCTTGTTTATGCAAGTGTACTGCACAGAAATAGACCAACTTAATTAGCAGTAACTTATTATTATTTTTTAAAAAAAATAATCTTATTTTCATATCCACAACTAGGATTTTTCTATGGTTCCAACTCCAAGTTTCAAGAATCAACAAAATCAAACTTTTTCATTGTTCTGAGATGGTCGGCTCTAACGGTCTTCGTCTTGCTCACCAGCTTGCCCGCTCCAATTCTTCTTCTACTACTAAATCTTTGTTAAAATGTTGTAGTAGTACATCAGTTTGCCATTAATCAAGGGGCTTTTTCTATTTAAACTCAAATAATTATGAGGCCAGCGAAAGAAAATACTGGTCAACACTTGAATTATTCAACACTGGTTTTGGTGCTACAAGATCAAATTCATGATGGATTAGCCACGAGTATGAAAAATTTTTATGAGTTGCTTGGCGTCGATCGAAATGCAACCACAAAGGGAATTGATGAAGCTTTTCTTGGAAAAGCATTGCATCGCACGATGAATAAAGATGATGATCTAGAAGCTGAAAAGAAATTTCAGGAAGTTCTAAATGTTTATGAGGTTCTCAAGACAAAAACACACGTAAAAAAGTATTGATCAAATTATTGGACATGTTGGATGCAATGATGTGAATAATGGATTTGAAGAAATTTCTGAACGTGTTCATAATTATGGGGGGCACATCTAATTAGAGAGATATGGACGAAGAAGATAGCATGGCTACTATTGAACTATATTTCATGGAAGCTATTGAAGGGTGTACTAAGATTGTAGCATCCAATACTGATGTATGTTGCATTAATTGCAGTGGAATTGGTGTACCCCCGGGGTTAGGCCTTACCATTGTTGGGACTGCAATGCTTCTAGTGTGTCAATCTTGCAAGTTGGTCCCTACACATTTGAGAAGACTTGTCCTTCTTGCAAAATAGCATGGAAAATTTTTGAAAATTTCTACAAGTATAGTAAGGGAAAATGGGTAGTACGAGGGCCAAATACGGTAGAAGTGGATATTATGCCTGGAGCGTAAATTTATTAGTCGTTGCGGTGCTTGTAAGTGGTGGAGTAGATTATCAAGGCAATCGACCTGGAGATCTTTACGTTGATCTTAAGGTTAGCAAACATCTTAATTTTCAAAAAGACTGTTATAATATTCATGTAAATGTTGTTTTGAGTTACATTCAGGCAATCTTGGGAGGAAAAATCCAAGTCCCAAATTTGACATAAGATGTTACTATTATTAAGGTTTGTCCTGACACTCAACCTGGCCAGACTGTTATCCTAAAAAGGAAATGAGTACAAAGATAGAATCCCAAAAGATGAAATTCCTTCTTATTTTGGAATAAGTATGTCGACTTTAATGTAAGCATTTCCAAAAAGTTTGACACTAAGATACGTCAATTGATTGAAGAGATTGCCAAGGAAAAGTCGGGAAAGGGGCTCCAACAGGTGCAGGAGTCTCTAGGTGAGGGCATAGTAGAAGCTGGTTTAGAGAGGAGGAAAAAAAGGCAAAAAGAAAGTGTAAGAATTTTTAAATTAAGCATCACAGTGTAATGAAATGGACTATTTCAAAGAAGTTAGTCATGTGATTTTGATGCGTAAACATTTTTGAATGCGTTAAATGAGAATTATCCACTGTTTCAGAATCAATTGAGGAATAGTCATCGCGCGCACATACACTCCATTAGCATTGGCAAACAGTCCGAACTAGTCCCAGATTTTTATGCTGGGACTTTGAACTACACATGTTCAAAGTCCCATTATTTTATAATGGGATAGTCCCCTGGTGCTTTATATATATAAAGTTCCAGTATTTTATACTGGGACTTTGAACTAACATGTTCTACTGGGACTTGTCCGGAGATTGCTATTTCTCAGCGAATTTATTTTTGGTGGCTACGGATCAATTAACGCGCGCCAATCAGGCCCCTACGCGAAATTTTTACGAAGTTGTCCTCTATTAGTTAGTGTTATAGCTAAAATAAAACTTAATTAGCGTTGTTCTTTTTTGTTTTCCACCCAATATTCGATGCCCATTTAGGAGCCGACTAATTCGGATTAGCACGTTGAAGTCTCACTATAGGGTAAAACACTCAGGTGAGTCAACTTCGGAGCTTGAACTCAATTAAAGAAGTACTTACCAATGTACCACTACTTTTGATATTAGCATTTAAGTTATTTTGAAAATAAAATATTCTTCTCTCCTCTATAAATGGCCAACTCCAGTTATCATTTTGTCCAATGATGACAGAACAATTTCTAAGTTGCTTCCATTATTTCTTCTTCTTTTATTAACCAATCAAAACTCGAATGACCCATGTATCAATGATAGACTTTAGCAAGTGGAAATAAGCAACGAGGACAGTACTTGACAGGTTGATCAAAAAATCGACACGTATTTTAGTTTGTTTCTTACGAGTATGAAAACATGTTTTGCATAAGTTATATATGTGTATCAATAATCACCCTTAGTAATGTTTGAAATACAACGACAAAAGTATAAAGAACATTTTAAGAAAGTCTTTGGGAGGAAGAGATTAACATATTTGACCACAAAAGGAGGAGAATAGGGGCAGATCGAAGCAATTGCAATGAATAATGGAATGAAGTGATTGCAACCAATACATAAAATATGCATATTTCATGTATATTACGTGATAAAATAAGTGGTTATGAGAAATTTAGGCAATATTATGTGATGTATACATGCTAATTAAGAAGGTTATTTCTGTAAAATTCTCAAAGGTGTGAGAGATTTATGCTACCTGAATAATGGCTAGATTATCTATACATTAGTCAATTTATTTTAGGTTTCATGCATAATATGTGCATCTTTTTCTTGATGTTGTATTGGCCTAAACTGATTTAGGATAACAAATCGAATTTAGGATGGGTTTACAAGCAATGCTAAGCATCAACGTCGAATAAAGCAAGAAAATCGTGCAAGTTAATGAATAAAAGTTAAGCAATATATCAATATATGCTTTGAGTACAATTTTTGGCAGGATTTCTGTATATATTTCTGAATACTTACATTGTAAAATAAAGAGCTACTTATATGACTAACGAATACAAGAAGTTTGGGTCATGTTCTCCACATCCAGTCATGGTTATGCCCACTTTCTATTTCTATGGTGGACGTGATAGTGGGCTGAGATCGTGGGGCGACCATCCTGCTAAAGGGGGAAGATTCACCGAGGTTTAAGTCATCTGCCTCGGGACTGCCAGCTTATTGATTGACCGAGGAGAAGGTCCACCGAGGGATAGTATAATCACATTTTCAGTTAAAGACTTCGGTGATCTTGCTGTCTTCCTCTAACCTTGGCTCATATTTAAGTATCTGTTCGATAGACCTCGGATCATGCTCCCAAGGGGTTACTTACGCAAGCCGATTTTTACCCAATACAGATAGTCCCCCTCACTCCTCGGGCGAGTGCCAGAGTAACCGAAGAGTGGAATGAAATTGAGCGGGAGAATGACGCGGCGAAATATACGCCAATAAATTTAAAAATGAGTCCATCACTTCACTTGACCGTTGCGACTTACGTGGTGACCGTTGGTTGGCTTCGAACGGTCACGCCTTTTCATTTGGTCTTCCCAACGTTTCTTGCAATGATGACTCCTTCCCTATAAATACCTCCACTTGACTTACTATTTTCCCACTTGTGATTATTTTAGCAACAGTAAAAGATTCTCAAAGCAAAGTAAAATTTCCCAATTGTTCTTCTTCAAATTCTCCTTCAGAAACACCACTTTCTCCTTGCGATTTAATCATGCTGCAACAAACTCCATTCAAGGTTCCAGTGGCTCAGAGAGGAGAGTTCCAAACCCTACCACATGATCGTCGGTGACGAGTTGGTGAAAATCGTGGAACCTCTGAAGGTTATCACGCCAGCGGGCGGTGGTGGAGAAGCGACGTCTCTGGCAGGCGGTTCAAGGCGGCGTAAATCAACTGTTGGCCGCCATGTAAGAATAGGGGAAGATGGTGATGATGAAATCACGAGTGATAGTCGTGCTGGCTATAGGGATGACGTTGGTGGTGGTGATGTCACCAATGTTAATGAGGTTAGTGGCCAAGTGGGCGATGCCGAGGCCAGCAAAGATAGATCTAAGACCGAGGCATACCTCAAAGAGGTCTAGGAAAAAGGTTCCTCTTGAGCAAGAGGTCGAACCCCAATTGGTCATCCCTTCGGATTTCAGTAACGAGAAGGATTTCAAGGTGCAAAATCAATCAGACACTCAGCATGGGAAGAATAGAAACATACCAGTGCAATGTGAGACCGAGCCTGATAACCGAAGACCTGATAGAGGTCGTTCGAGAAAATTGTCGGTGGAGGCCTGAAGTGGAAATTTTTGTACCACCCCCGAACAACAGCGTATCCAGCCATGTCCCGGGGTATAGCTTCGCTTATACATATCCTTTCACCCTAGGCTTCACCCTTTCAGTCCAACGAATAATAGATATTTTTTGTCGAACATATAATATATGTTTGGCACAGCTAGGCCCCGGCGTCTGGAGGGTTGTTCAAGCTTTAGACTTTATAAGCCAACAGGATGGGGTACCCTTCACTTTCCAGCACTTAATCATCTTTTATTACCCCTATTTTCATAAGGCTGGGATTGTGGCATTGAAGAACCGAGGTCGGTATGCAATCCTAAGTAAGAGTGAGGATCATGGCGATCGAGGCTGGTGTGATTGTTATGTCCTCGTGCCAACGAGGTTGTTGTCAGATGCCCCCGGTTTTCCCGAGGAGTTAAATGCCCAGCGTAAGTTTTCCTCATAAAATTTAAATCTTTGTTTCCTTCAGTGAGCAGCACTTTACTAATTTGTCTTCGTGCACAGCCCATAGAGTCCCAGTTAACCCCCTGAGCGGCTTGCTCGATTGGGTGAAGGCAATAATGGCGATTCGAACTCATCCCCTTAGACAATGGATGCTTTTAGCTACCGAGGTTGAGAACCGATGGGCATGTAAAAGGCATGGGAGTGATCGACCATGTTTTCACTTTTTTTTCATTAATTTGTTATTTAGATGACTTGAGATTTTGTTTTCCTTCTAGGTTTCCAAATAAAGCGGTCAAGGAGACCGAGGGGGATGAGAAGGAAGATGAAGAGAAGAAGGAGAAGAAGAAAGAGAAAAAGAAAGAGAAGAAGGAGAAGACAGTGGTTGATGCCAAGGATGGTGTTAGCCACAAGAAGTCCAAGGGCTCACCGGGCCAGGGGACTTCAAAAGGTGAAGATATCTTTGTCGGTCGATTTTTTAATATTTCAACTCCTACTTCAGTTTTTACCTATAAGCTTTCTCCTTCTTCCTTCACAGATTCAAAGAGAAAAATGGTTGTTTCAAAGAGGCCTACCAAGGCGAAGCATCCTCGAGTTGAGGTGGCAACCGCTCAAGCTTTCGAGGTAGTGGTTGAAAAACGTTGGGATCTTATTGATGAGTCAAGCAAGGAGATGCCCAAAGTTGTTCCTGAGGTTACCCCCGATGTGGTCTCTGAGGCACCTAAAGTTACTAAGGCGAAGGAGACCGAGGTGATCAACCTCGAGGAGCCGGACTAAACCAGCTCCTAAAGACAAAGGCAAAGCCAAGGTTGGTGAGGGTTTGGTCTCCAGCGTGGTTTGGGCGTGCAATGAGCCTTTCCAGTCTCCGACCTCGGCGTAAGCTTTAAGGAGGTTAGAAGTTTCCACCAGCTCAGACTTGTTGGATTGCACCAAACAAGACCTCATAGGACTTGAGGAATTGATTGGGTCAAAGGAGGAGAAAATACTTGGGCGCCTTAGCCCGATGAGGTTGATGTCTACCTTGGTATCTTTTGCACTTCGCGTAAGTTTTTACCCAACTTGTATTTTCCCTTCTTTTGAACTTGCAATGTTTGAATTTCAACCTTTCCTTTCAGAGTCTTGTCCTTTCCTTCAAAGTTGTGCAAATGGAGCGTGCTAGGGCCGAGGAGCTCCAAAAGGTCAAGGACACTTGGGAGGACAAGAAGAGGGGCTACTTGGATCAGATCTCCGAGCGTCAATCCCAATTTGCTGTATTGAACCTTGCGATGAACCAAGCTCGCGAAGCTATTTCTAAGTCTGAATCGGACCATCGCGAAGCTGTAGCTGCTTCGGAGGCTCGGTTGCTAGCGACGAATGAGAACTTTGCAGTTGAGCGCATAGGGCTAAATTTGGAGATCGAATGGCTTCACACCGAAGTGACTCTTATCAAGGCTGAACTTCTTAAAAATGGTCAATACTATCATGCCAAGTTGAAGGAATATACGGCCAAGCTCCACGGATTGGAGAATCGCATGGGCCAAGTTCCAGCTCTTGAAGACAAGGTTACTCAGCTTCGGGAGAAGATCCTTGACCTTGGGAGGTGAACCAAAGTTAAAGCCACCAGGGCGAAGTTTGAAGAAGCGTGGGTTGTAGTCAAGACTCGACTTGAAACCCTTGAGCAGGTTAAAGTCGGAAAGATTGTGTTGGATGAGGAGATCGCTAAGGCGCAAGGTGATGCTGCCGAGGCCCAAAAAATTGTTGATGAGCTTCCCTCGAGTGAGGTTTCGGATGACGACTCCAAAGATATTGGGGATGGCAAAGAAAGCACCGAGGAGGGGACTTCCGAGGGGGAAGAGGATCCCCAAGCTTAGCTTTTCTTCTTGAACCTTTGCCTAGATTTTTGTTTTTGTTGTGGCCATCGAGCCGAAAACATCTTTTGTAGCCTTCGAGCCTTATGCTAAGGCTTTCGAGCTTTATGCTAAGGCTTTCGAGCCTTATAATGTAAATAGCTTTTGTGGCCTTCGGTCCTTTCATTAAATGAATTTGCCTTTACTTTCAAGTGTTAACTTTCATTTTGTCTTGAAAATTTTTAAGCTGAACACTTAGGATAATTTTTGCTTGCAATGCTTATAACTTGTAATAAATCGATGCTAACTTGGGACGACGTCTCGTCCCCGAGCCGAGGCATTAGAATATGACTTCAGTCAGTCAAGATGTGTTTGATAAATAAGGTCAAAGAAACAAAGAGATGTTGAATCAACTTCATTTTATTGATGATAACAATGGGCCAAGACTGGCTTTTACATAAAACCTAGTCATAAAGAGACTTAGTCAAATTTCAAAAACAACATCACTATCAGGCGTAAAATATAAAGCACTAAGCTATTCCACGGGCTGACAGTCCCCGATGTTTGAAATAGCTGATCTTCGGTGCGCAGAGCCTCGAGTCGAAGTGGACCGCGCCATATCATCTCTCCCACCCCCTAGTGTTCGGATATGAATCTTGATGAAGATCCGAGCACTGTGTTGTTCCCTTCGCTTCCTGAAAAGGTCAAGCAAAGTAAACGAAGGGTTAGTGAGAATCATTCAACCCAAGCTTCGGAATATTTTTGTCTCGTAGCCGTGGGTGAAATTTTATCAATTTAAAGGTTATGTACCTCAGTATTAGAAATAATACCGCTTTAAATTTGAGATGTTCCAATTTAAGGGTTTGGCTTTGCCCTTCAAATCTTCCAGTTGATAAGACCATTTTCCTACGATAGCTTTGACTTTGCAGGGCCCTTCCCAATTCGCAACAAGTTTTCAGCATTTTTCTCCTTGGTTGATGGGTTCGAAGCTTTTAGTACATAATCACCAACCTTAGAATCCCTAAGCTTGGCTTTCCTGTTGAGATATGCTTCGATTTGCCTCTTTTAACCCTCCAACCGAATCAAGGCTAACTCTCTTTTTCCTTCAAGTAAATCCAGCTCTATATGCATAGCATGTTTATTGCGTCTTCGGTGACATGAGCGTACTGAAGGCTGGGTTCCCCTACCTTCACGGGAATAAGTGAGTCCATCCCATAGGCAAGGGAAAAAGGAGTTTCACCGGTGATGTCCTTCTCCGTGGTTCGCATCGCCCACAGCACCCAGCCAACTCCTCGGGCCATGGACTTTTCGCCTCGTCGAGCCTTTTCTTCATATTCTCAATGATAACCTTGGCCATTTGCACTTGGGTGATAAGGTGTTGATACTATCTTTTTTATGCCCCATTGATTCAAAAATTGAGTGACTGCTGACCCCATAAACTGAGAGCCATTGTCAGAGTAATTTCCCTTGGGACACCGAACCTGTAGATGATATTTGGCGAATGAAATCTATCACCTCCTTCTGTCTAACTTTGGCGAAGGCCCCTGCTTCCACCTATTTGGTGAAATAGTCGGTTAACGTAAGTATAAATTGGACACTTCCTTTCGCCTTCGGCAGAGGACCTATTATATCCATCTCCCATTTCATGAATGGCCAAGGTGACACGACTGAATGCAAGGGTTCGGCCTGCTGATAGATCATTCAGCCATGTCGTTGACACTTGTCACACTTCTTTACAAAGGCTTTGGATTCTACGCTAATAGTTGGCCAATAGTATCCTGCCTGATGTAGCTTGCGCACTAAAGTTTTTCCTCCCGAATGATTGCCACATTCGCCTTCGTGAATTTCCCTCATAACATACTTAATCTCTCCTGGACCCAAACATTTGGCCATCGGGCCGCTGTATATTCTCCTATACAATTTTCCCAAAATCATCGAATAGGAGGCTGCTTGAGTCCTCAACTTTTTTGCTTCTCTCTTGTCGGGGGAAGAGTCCCTGATTCCAAATAAGATATGAACTTGGTTTGCCAATCCCAAGTGTGGTCCACCGAATTGACTTCCTATTTCATGTTCTTCATCTGCACTGAGAGCAACCGAACAACTGAGTCAGTCCCCGAATGTTCTTATTCTACAGTCGAACCCAAATTAGCTAGAGCGTCGGCTTCTGCATTCTCATCTCGAGGTATTTGCTTGATTTTCCATTCTTGAAATTGAGCCAAGATTTGTTGGGCTCGGGCTAGAAACTGTTACATCTTGGGCTCACGAGCCGAATAGTCCCCGAGCACTTGGTTTACCACCAACTATGAGTCGCACCTCAATTCAACTCTTTCCACCCCCATCTCCTAAGCCAATTCTAAGCCTGCTAGAGCAGCTTCGTACTCAACCTCGTTGTTTGTTATCTTTTTTAACCGAACCGAATGCTTGACTCTTTCTCCTGTTGGTGCCACCAAGAATATTCCAAGTCCGAACCCTTGGAATTGGTTGCTCCATCGGTATAGAGTATCCATAACCCCGATGTTGGCCCCTTAGACATCATATTTTCTTTTGCTGCCTCGGTGAGGATCCCCACACTAAAGTCGGCCACAAAGTCTGCCAAAACTTGGGATTTTATAGTTGTTCGAGGCTGATATGTGATGTCATATTCGCTTAACTCCACCGCCCATTTGGATAACCTCCCTGACAACTCCGGTTTGTGCAATATATTTCTTAAAGGGAAGGTGGTAACTACAGCTATCGGGTGGCATTGAAAATAGGGTCGTAGTTTCCGAGCAGTGACAATTAAAGCAAGTACTAACTTCTCAAGATGTGGGTACCTGGTTTCGGCGTCAAGGAGCGTTTTGCTCACGTAATAGATGGGCTGTTGCTTGCTATCTTCTTCCCGAACCAACACTGCACTCACTGACACCTCGAACACGGCCAGATAGACCAACAAAGTTTCCCCATCTTTTGGTTTGGCGAGCAACGGCGCGTTGGCCAAATAATGTTTCAACTCTCTCAGCGCTTCTTTATATTCCGGTGTCCCCAAATATTTTCAAGAACATAGACTCCTTTTCAATTTTAGTTAGATCATTCCCTTTCACCATCGCCATAAATTCGGTCATGTGCTCGACAGGGTCGGTGGTGCCATCATATTTCTTCAAAATTTGCATCTTGAAATGCTTCGCGATTGGGGCTGGAGCAGCCTCGGGTTTGTAAGGCAACTTGCTACATTGATCGATGTCCAACGTCCTCTGGGTTTTCCTCACCCGGGGACATTTTCGAGTCGCTTCTCGAATTTGGCTTCAACTCGATCCTCGATCTCTCTTTTTAGCTTTTTGAGGTCCACCGAGGAGTTCGTTTCAGCAACGTTGGGAATCGTCCCTAATGGAGGATTGATGTTTGGTGTAGTCCCCGAGCCTCCAGACGTAGCCCCATTTTGAGGTCCCCCTATTGTCGTGCCCGCAGGAACGAAGTTCGGAATGCCTGTATTCTGAGCCATGGGTGGAGTGTTGGTAGGGGTGGCGTGATTTCTCACTAAGACCGCTTCCAAGGAGCTACGAAATTCAGCGTTGAAGGTGGCTTGTTGGTCGAAGCGTGCTTGGAGGACATTCAAAGAGCGTATGACAAACGCTTGGAAAGGATCGCTTGATCCTGATGAAGAAGGATCTGTTGGAGGAGGTGGTGGTATGAGTGTATTTTTTGTTGGAAGTGGTGGCATGAATGTGCCAGTTTTTCCGTCAGGAGGCAACTGATGCACATTGGGGTCATCATCATTGTCAGCCATCGCGTAAAAGAAAACGATTTCGCTCAACTTTGGAAGAAAGCGTAATTGCTTGAATCCCCATAGACGGCGCCAATTTGTATTGGCCTAAACTGATTGAGGACAACAAATCGAATTTGGGATGGGTTTACAAGCAATGCTAAGTATCAACGTCGAATAAAGCAAGAAAATCGTGCAAGTTAATGAACAAGAGTAAAACAATATTTCAATATATGCTTTGAGTACAAATTTTGGCAGGATTTCTGTATATATTTCTGAATACTTACATAGTAAAATAAAGAGCTATTTATAGACTAACGAATACAAGAAGTTTGGGCCATGTTCTCCACATCCAGTCATGGCTATGCCCACTTTCTATTTCTATGGTGGACGTGATAGTGGGCTGAGATCGTGGGGTAACCATCCTGCTGAAGGCGGGAGATTTCACCGAGGTTTAAGTCTTCTGCCTGGGGCTGCCAGCTTATTGATTGACCGAGTGAAGGTCCACTGAAGCATAGTATAATCATATCTTCGGTTAAAAACTTCGATGATCTTGTTGTCTTCCTCAAACCTTGGCTCATATTTAAGTATCCGTTCGATAGACCTTAGATCATGCTCCCGAGGGGTTACTTACACAAGTCGATTTTTACCCGATACAGAGGTGAGATAAGTTCGTTATCTAAAATTATTTGGTACATATTTGTAATTTCACTTTTTCCTCTCCCCAAGCAACAAAACCAGATTGAGTAAGGAACTTCCCCTCCCACGAAAATCAATAATATTCCCATTTATCCTCGAATTCTTTAACATACCGGTTGATGTCGTGTCGAAAACTTTAATAGAAACCAATTCGAGAAACTATTGTGTTTTACCTAACTATGTCATTTAAAAAGGGGAAACTAGAAACTGAACCAGTTACCTTATTTATCAGGTTACTCCATACTTACTATGGATCCATCATCGAAGATTCAACTCTTATACACTAAAACATTGCAGATTCATCTTTTATACACTAATAAACTAAAAATAAATTACGATGTTAATGTAATTTCACCAGTTTTATCTAATTAGTTGTATTATTTTTCAAGTCACTAACCATACTTGCTGCTACGCAATTATACCTGCTCTTGGGGTGCGTTTTCATTAGATCATATATGAAACAACTTATCGCTGGTACGTAATGAAATTAGATAGAAAGCATTCAAAATAGTAAAACTAGTTAAGGAATTTGTGGACATCAATGTTTGATGGACTGTTAATTAAAGATATTTTAGGAATGTGAAGTATAAACTTTAGACCCTATAAATAGAGGTCTTCTCTGGGAAAAGTTGGGCAAAAAAAAATTGCATTCGTCCTTATCATTAGTAGTGTTAACAGGGCTGCTGCATCTTCACCACTTCATTTGGATTTGGTTTTAATTAAAATGTTCTCCTCGTAACTGGTTCATTCTCTCATCGATGTACAATATATGCTCACACACTAACAAATCCAGGTCCTCTCTCTTGATCTCCAAGTTTCTTATTTGGATATGTGATGTTTGTTCTATTTGAATTATAAATGTCTAGCTCTCTTTCACTAAATAGGAAATATATTTTAGAGCATAGATGCTACAATATCGGAAAGAAAATTATACCTCCATATGTTTGCCCAAAGAATGAACAAAATCACGAATAGAGAGGAGCCATAATCCCACACGAACGTCATTCTGGTTGACATTTTGTATTTTAAAAGAATGACACATATGGTGGACACTTGTTAGTATTATGTGATGGGTGGTACTTCATCTACTAGGTTTAAGAGTGGCAATTGAATGGATTAGTGGCAAGCCATGTGTTTATTTATTAGCTTAGCTGCAAGGATATTTTGACAAATAATCATTCACTTGTCAATGTCTTAGCTAACCTTGCCATCTATAAATAAGCCATGAGAAGTTGGCTATGTAACTGATCCAAAAAACCAATCAGCCGATATACTTCTCCTTTCTTAAAAATATAACCTTTTCACTAGCTATAATTTTCTTTCTAGCCACTTTTAGTCACTATCCCAAATTATCTAACCACTTAAAATATAGCCTACTTCCTTTTGTCACCTCTACCCTAGACTTGCTGAATCATTATTTATTTTGCTGATTCCTGCATCCTTCTTATATATATATATAGAGGAAGGCTTGTTTAATCCTGGGGAAACATTTCATATTACCGAAATAGTTTCTTAGGACAGTGCCTAGCACAACTCAAGCTTTATAATAATATTATTACTACTTTCTCACTTTTGTATCCACAATATTTTTATTATATTATATTTCCCATCGGCGCTACAATCTAAGAAACTATTCCAGCAGCCTAAAATAGTTTCTTAGATTGTAGCACCGATGGGAAATATAATATAATAAAATATTATGGATACAAAAGTGAGAAAGTAGTAATAATATTATTACAAAGCTTGAGTTGTTTATTTATTAGCTTAGTTGCAAGGATATTTTGACAAATAATCATACACTTGTCAATGTCTTAGCTAATCTTGCCATCTATAAATAAGCCATGAGAAGTTGGCTATGTAACTGATCCAAAAAACCAAACAGCCGATATACTTCTCCTTTCTTAAAAATATAACCTTTTCACTAGCTATAATTTCCTTTCTAGCCACTTTTAGCCACTATCCCAAATTATCTAACCACTTAAAATATAGCCTACTTCCTTTTGTCACCTCTACTCTAGACTTGCTGAATCATTATTTATTTTGCTGATTCCTGCACCCTTCTTATATATATATAGAGGAAGGCTTGTTTAATCCTGGGGAAATATTTCATATTACCGAAATAGTTTCTTAGGACAGTGCCTAGCACAACTCAAGCTTTGTAATAATATTATTACTACTTTCTCACTTTTGTATCCACAATATTTTTATTATATTATATTTCCCATCGGTGCTACAATCTAAGAAACTATGGCAAGTAACTCTACACCCGAAAATATTGTTGATACTACCAATGTTACTGCTGTTCGTTCTACTACCGATACTACCAATGTCGGTACTACACCCGCTGCTTCAGTACCAGTTGTACTACCCTATGCCAAACCATTCCCTGACGTGTCCAATATTGAAATTTTCGCTAATGAGAATTTCAAACGTTGGCAAGAACGTATATTTTCACTGCTCGATGTTCACGGTGTTGCTCATGCTCTGTCCGACCCACAACCCGGTCCGAACTCTGATGAAAAAATACTGGAGTCCTGGCAATATGCTAATAAGGTATGTCATCACACTATTTTGCAGACTCTTTCTAACGAATTGTTTGACGTGTACTGTAGCTGTAAGGAAGCAAAAGTCATTTGGGAGGCCTTGATTAAAAAGTTCACTGCTGAAGATGCTACAAAACAAAAATTTGTAGTAGGAAAATTTTATCACTGGCAAATGACTGATGAAAAGGAAATAAAAGTCCAAATCAATGAGTACCAAAAATTGCTTGAAGATCTTAAAGCTGAGGGTATCTCACTGCCAGAAAAGTTTGCTGCTGGAGTATTGATCGAGAAGCTGCCCGAATCATGGAATGATTACAAGAACAGTTTGAAACATAAGCAAACGAACTTCACTATTGAGGAAATAGTGACTCATATCCTAATAGAAGATACCAACAAAAAGGAGTATGTCAAAGCTAAAATGGCAGCACTAAAGGCAAATCTAGTGCAAACCAAGAACAAAAGGTACGCCAATAAGTCTAAAAGTTACAAGCCCAATAACTCTAATTTTAAGAAAAAGAAAGGCTCTTGTTTTGTTTGTGGAAAACCAGGTCATCATGCTGCACAGTACAGGAAGAGAGCGGGAAACGACAAAGAAAAGAGTAATCCTCCTAAGGCTAACTTTGTTGAAGGAGATGATATTATTGCAGCTGTCATTTCTCAGGCAAACATTGTAGCAAATGTGAAAGAATGGGTGGTAGACTCTGGAGCTACTCGGCACATTTGTGCAAATCGAGAAGTATTTACCTCCTATATTCCTATAGGGGATGACAATGAAGTAGTCTACCTTGGAGATTCAAGGACTACCAAAGTTCTTGGCAAGGGTAAAGTACTCCTGAAACTCACTTCAGGAAAGACTTTAGCCCTCATGAATGTGCTACATGTTCCTCCTATTAGGGCAAACCTGATTTCCGTAGCCTTGTTACTGAAAGTGGGGTTGAAAGTGTCATTTGACTCTGATAAGATCATAATGACAAAAAATGATGTGTTTGTTGGAAAGGGCTATTGTAACCAAGGACTCTTTGTACTTAATGTTTCTAGTGTTATCAATGAAAATGCATCTACTTCTGCTTATATGATTGACTCAGTTTCTTTATGGCATGCTAGACTAGGACATGTTAATATCTCATATATAAAGAAAATGCAATCACTAGGTTTAATATCTGGTCTAGACTCAAATAAATTTGACAAACGTGAAATTTGTGCTGAAACTAAAACTACTAGAAAATCTTGTTTTCCTGTAAATCGAGAAACTGAACTACTATCTCTAATTCATACTGATTTGGGTGATTTAAAACAGACTATAACTAGAGGTGGTAAAAGATATTATGTGACTTTTATTGATGATTTTTCTAGATATACTAAGTTATATTTGCTTAGAAATAAAGACGACGCATTTGATGCTTTTATTTCTTATAAAACTGAGGTTGAAAATCAACTTACTAGAAAATCAAGAGAATTAGATCTGATAGAGGAGGAGAATATTTAGCCTTGAATGATTATTGTGAGAAAGAAGGAATTATTCATGAAACAACTCCTCCATATTCACCCGAGTCTAATGGAGTAGCTGAAAGGAAGAATAGAACATTAAAAAAAATGATGAACTCGATGTTAGTTAGTGCTAATGCACCTGATAATTTGTGGGGTGAAGCAATTTTATCTGCATGTCACTTACAGAATAGGATTTCCCATAGAAAAACTGGCAAAACTCCCTATGAGTTATGGAAAGGTTATGCACCTAACCTGAAATATTTAAAAGTATGGGGGTGCCTTGCCAAAGTTCTTTTGCCTGAACCTAAAAAGAGAAAAATAGGTTCTAAAACTGCAGATTGTATGCTTATTGGGTATGCTGAACATAGTGCTGCATATAGATTTCTGATTTTAAAAAGTGATGTGCTTGATTACAACACTATACTTGAGACAAAGAATGCTGAATTTTTTGAACATATTTTTCCACTATCTGATAAAACTTCTCATGCACCTGTTGAAACAATAAGTACCTCTGTCGAGGAAATAAGAAGGAGCAAAAGGCCTAGAAAGAGATATTTTTCTTATGGAAATGATTTTCAAACTTTTATTGTGAATAATGAACCATTAAGTTATTTTGAAGCTATTACTTCTTCCAATGCTAAGTTTTGGAAAGAGGCAATTAATGTTGAACTTGATTCTATTGTGAAAAATAAAACATGGGTTTTGACTGATTTACCTCCTGGTGCAAAGCCTATTGGTTGCAAATGGATTTTCAAAAAGAAATTTAATCCTGATGGATCTATAGATAAATATAATGCTCGATTAGTAGCAAAAGGCTTTTCTCAAAAACAAAATATTGATTATTTTGATACATTTGCACCAGTGACTAGAATTTCTTCAATTAGACTTTTAATTGCCTTGGCTTCAATTCATAAATTTTTTATTCATCAAATAGATGTCAAAACAGCATTTTTAAATGGTGATTTAGAAGAAGAAATTTATATGGTTCAGCCTGAGGGATGTATTGTTCCTGGGCAAGAAAATAAAGTTTGTAAATTAATTAAATCTCTTTATGGCCTTAAGCAAGCTCCTAAACAGTGGCATGAAAAATTAGATCATGTTTTAATGAGAGACGGTTTCTCTTCACTAGAAGTGGACAAATGTGTGTATACCAAAGTGATAAGTAGTGATTTTGTGATAATTTGTTTATATGTTGATGACATGCTTATATTTGGTACAAGTTTAAATATTGTGCAGAGTACCAAACTGTTTTTGTCATCTAACTTTGATATGAAAGATCTGGGTGATGTGAGTATGATATTGGGTGTTAAAGTCATAAGAAGTGATGATGGTATTGTGTTGTCACAAGAACATTATGTTGAGAGACTTCTAAAGAAGTTTGATTGTTTTGATGTGACACCTGTGGCCACTCCTTATGACGCTAGCTCTCAATTGAAAAAGAATAAAGGTGACCCAGTTGCTCAGTCTAAATATGCTCAGATTATTGGGAGTCTGATGCATTTAATGAATTTTACAAGGCCTGATATAGCCTATGTTGTGTGTAGACGGAGTAGATATACTCATAATCCCAATCAAGAGCATTGGGCTGCATTAGTAAGACTGATGAAATATTTGAAAGGAACCATGAATTATGGTATCCTGTATAGTGGATTTCCCGCTGTATTAGAAGGATACAGTGATGCTAACTGGATTTCTGATTCAGAAGTGATAAGATCCACTAGTGGCTATGTGTTCACTCTTGGTGGTGGTGCAATAGCATGGAAATCAGCCAAACAAACTATAATTGCTAAATCTATTATGGAATCAGAGTTTATAGCTCTGGAAATTGGCTGGTTCTGAGGCTGAATGGCTAAGAAACTTCTTAGCTGATATTCCTTTAACGAAGGATTTATTGCCTCCTGTATCTATTCATTGTGATAGTTAGGGGTGTTTATCGGTCGGTTCGGTTCGGTTTTGCACCTTATCGGTTTGGACTATTAGTTTTCGGTTTTTAAAAGTACTAAACCATTAACCGAACCAATAAGCTATCGGTTATCAGTTTTCGGGTTATCGGTTTTAGGTTCTTATCTGTTCGGTTTTCGATTTAACCATTAAGAAACTTAGGCCTAACAAGTGTTAAAAAAAAAAAACCTCTTAAACGATTGCATCCAATACAAAATCGGCTTTATTTTCACATCGAATTCAAATGCCTCTTATAGCATTCGCCATATTCAAAAAAAACAACCAATAATAGATTCAAACATACTTCATTATTCTATAAACTAATGGAGGAGGCAAGGAGTGAAATAGTAAATCGGTGGTTGAAATGGATGGGGAGACTTGAAAGTTACACAAGTAAAAGAAGACTAGAGTTTAAGGTTTCCAAGTTCCAACTAATATTAATTAAGTATACTACTTTTATGCACATAAGCGCAATATAGTAAATTTGAAAACCTTATTGGGTTATCGGTTTAACCAATAATAAAATGTACAAAACCGACAACCGAACCGATAACCTAATAAAATTTTTTTGCAAACCGTTAAATAACCGATAACCCGATAACCCAATATTTATAAACCATTAACTTTTTATCGGTTTAAACCGAAAAATGAACAGCCCTAGTGATAGTAAAGCGGCAATAGATGTTGCCAAGAATAAATCCTATAATGGAAAACGCAGACACATTCGTCTGAGACACAAAGTTGTCAAGCAGCTGCTGAGAGATGGAATAATTTCAATTGATTATGTCAAGTCAGAATTGAATTTAGCTGATCCTCTGACTAAACCTGTGGGAAGAAAATTAATTCTTCAAACCTCAAAAGAGATAGGGTTAAGGCTAACATGATTGTCAATAGAGATGGTAACCCAACCTATGTGATTGGAGATCCCATGAAGTAGGTTCATATGGGTAATAACAAGTCAATATTGACACTGAAGCACTATAATGTGAGTGCTTAGCTGCTACTATTTGGGAGGTTGAGTTATAAATCTTAATGAATTCATAGTCCTTATGGATGGTGTATTTAAAGCAGTGTACACTTGATGAATTCACCTATATGAGAGTGGAGTGAGGCCGCTCTTATGAGATTCAAGCCAAGTCTCTAGAGCTCTCATGAATAACCAGGCACGCGCACGGCTTATTTGCGCAAAAACGCGTTGAACAGCAAAATTGTGAGGGTCAAAATGTGATTGGTAAAGCCTCTGGCTTACAAAAGGAATTATTGGTTCATAGAAATATTTTATTTCACCAGTAATTCTGTAGGTCAAGTTTTATCGGTCTAAGTTTGGTTCATAGTCCACCTGAGTCTAATGGAGTAGCCGAGAGGAAAAATAGAACACTGAAAGAAATGATGAACTCCATGTTAATTAGTTCTAATGCTCCTGATAATTTGTGGGGTAAAGCAATTCTATCTGCATGTCAGTTACAAAATAGAATACCACACAAAAGAACTGGCAAAACTCCCTATGAATTGTGGAAAGGTTATAAACCTAACCTGAAATATTTAAAAGTGTGGGGGTGTCTTGCCAAAGTTCTGCTGCCTGAACCTAAAAAAAAGAAAGATAGGTTCTAAAACTGCT
The DNA here is from genome assembly GCA_037355625.1 of Petunia x hybrida. Taxonomy (NCBI): domain Eukaryota; kingdom Viridiplantae; phylum Streptophyta; class Magnoliopsida; order Solanales; family Solanaceae; genus Petunia; species Petunia x hybrida. The sequence goes on along the minus strand of JBBBVM010000712.1, from coordinate 2,372,852 downwards.
GACTGCATGTTAATTGGATATGCCGAACATAGTGCTGCATATAGATTTCTTGTTTTAAAAAGTGATGTGCTTGATTGCAACACCATTATTGAGACAAAGAACGCTGAGTTCTTTGAACACTTTTTTCCACTGTCTGATAAAGTTTCTCATGCGCCTGTTAAAAGAAATAAAGAGACTACCTCTGCTGAAGAACTGAGAAGGAGCAAAAGGCCTAGAAAAAAATATTTTTCTTATGGAAATGATTTCCAAACTTTTATTGTTAATAATGAACCATTAAATTATTTTGAAGCTATTTCCTCTTCTGATGCTGAATTTTGGAAAGAGGCAATTAAGGCTGAAGTTGATTCCATTATGAAAAATAAAATATAGGTTTTGACTGATTTACCTTCTGGTACAAAACCTATTGGTTGCAAATGGATTTTCAAAAAATTTAATCCTGATGGTTCTATAGAAAAATATAAAGCTCGTTTAGTAGCAAAAGGATTTTCTCAGAAATAAAATATTGACTATTTTGATACATTTGCACCAGTGACTAAAATATCTTCTATTCGACTTTTAATTGCTTTAGCCTCAGTTTATAAACTTTTTATTCATCAAATGGATGTCAAAACTGCATTTTTAAATGGTGATTTAGAAGAAGAAATTTATATGGTTCAGCCTGAGGGATGTATTGTTCCTGGGCAAGAAAATAAAGTTTGTAAATTAATTAAATCTCTTTATGGCCTTCAGCAAGCTCCTAAACAGTGGCATGAGAAATTTGATCAAGTATTAATGAGAGACAGATTTTCTTCTGTTGAAGTGGATAAATGTGTTTATACTAAAATGTTAAATGGTAATTTTGTGATAATTTGTTTATATGTTGATGACATGCTTATATTTGGTACAAGTTTAAATATTGTGCAGAGTACCAAACTGTTTTTGTCATCTAACTTTGATATGAAAGATCTGGGTGATGTGAGTATGATATTGGGTGTTAAAGTCATAAGAAGTGATGATGATATTGTGTTGTCACAAGAACATTATGTTGAGAGACTTCTAAAGAAGTTTGATTGTTTTGATGTGACACATGCGGCCACTCCTTATGACGCTAGCTCTCAATTGAAAAAGAATAAAGGTGACCCAATTGCTCAGTCTAAATATGCTCAGATTATTGGGGAGTCTGATGCATTTAATGAATTTTACAAGGCCTGATATAGCCTATGTTGTGTGTAGACGGAGTAGATATACTCATAATCCCAATCAAGAGCATTGGGTTGCATTAGTAAGACTGATGAAATATTTGAAAGGAACCATGAATTATGGTATCCTGTATAGTGGATTTCCCGCTGTATTAGAAGGATACAGTGATGCTAACTGGATTTCTGATTCAGAAGTGATAAGATCCACTAGTGGCTATGTGTTCACTCTTGGTGGTGGTGCAATGGCATGGAAATCAGCCAAGCAAACTATAATTGCTAAATCTACAATGGAATCAGAGTTTATAGCTCTGGAATTGGCTGGTTCTGAGGCTGAATGGCTAAGAAACTTCTTAGCTGATATTCCTTTAACGAAGGATTTATTGCCTCCTGTATCTATTCATTGTGATAGTAAAGCGGCAATAGATGTTGCCAAGAATAAATCCTATAATGGAAAACGCAGACACATTCGTCTGAGACACAAAGTTGTCAAGCAGCTGCTGAGAGATGGAATAATTTCAATTGATTATGTCAAGTCAGAACTGAATTTAGCTGATCCTCTGACTAAACCTGTGGGAAGAAAATTAATTCTTCAAACCTCAAAAGAGATGGGGTTAAGGCTAACATGATTGTCAATAGAGATGGTAACCCAACCTATGTGATTGGAGATCCCATGAAGTAGGTTCATATGGGTAATAACAAGTCAATATTGACACTGAAGCACTATAATGTGAGTGCTTAGCTGCTACTATTTGGGAGGTTGAGTTATAAATCTTAATGAATTCATAGTCCTTATGGATGGTGTATTTAAAGCAGTGTACACTTGATGAATTCACCTATATGAGAGTGGAGTGAGGCCGCTCTTATGAGATTCAAGCCAAGTCTCTAGAGCTCTCATGAATAACCAGGCACGCGCACGGCTTATTTGCGCAAAAACGCGTTGAACAGCAAAATTGTGAGGGTCAAAATGTGATTGGTAAAGCCTCTGGCTTACAAAAGGAATTATTGGTTCATAGAAATATTTTATTTCACCAGTAGTCTGTAGGTCAAGTTTTATCGGTCTAAGTTTGGTTCATAGTCCAGAAGACACCAAACCTATTATATTTAGACCATGCAAATTCAGCAAGTCTTAAACTCCTCTATTCCTCACATCTTCGGTCTTTAAATTCTTTTAAAATATGTGGGGGAGTGTTGACATTTTGTATTTTAAAAGAATGACACATATGGTGGACACTTGTTAGTATTATGTGATGGGTGGCACTTCATCTACTAGGTGGCTGATTTATGGTTAAGAGTGGCAATTGAATGGATTAGTGGCAAGCCATGTGTTTATTTATTAGCTTAGTTGCAAGGATATTTTGACAAATAATCATTCACTTGTCAATGTCTTAGCTAACCTTGCCATCTATAAATAAGCCATGAGAAGTTGGCTATGTAACTGATCCAAAAAACCAATCAGCCGATATACTTCTCCTTTCTTAAAAATATAACCTTTTCACTAGCTATAATTTCCTTTCTAGCTACTTTTAGCCACTATCCCAAATTATCTAACCACTTAAAATATAGCCTACTTCCTTTTGTCACCTCTACCCTAGACTTGCTGAATCATTATTTATTTTGCTGATTCCTGCACCCTTCTTATATATATATAGAGGAAGGCTTGTTTAATCCTGGGGAAACATTTCATATTACCGAAATATTTTCTTAGGACAGTGCCTAGCACAACTCAAGCTTTGTAATAATATTATTACTACTTTCTCACTTTTGTATCCACAATATTTTTATTATATTATATTTCCCATCGGTGCTACAATTCTTGCCCACATACACACACTGACACACATACTAGATCTTTTAACACTACATATACCATGTATGCATGTGCATAAATATGCGAATCAAAGATCCTGCGTACTCAGTGAATTTAGAGTGTAATCTGATTATATATATGCATGCATTTTGAATGTTCTTTACATATATAATTCGAGCTAAAATTAATGAGTTTAATTGAACCAACAGATTTGATTTTGTAGTCTTTTACAAATGTTATTTTAGTTATATGATATTTCCACAAAAGATCAATAAAAAATAGCATACAGAAGAAACCGTAAATATAATACAAGAGATCTTTATAGCGTCATTTCCTTCAAATTAAGTCGTTTCTTGAACTTGACTATGATAGATATGCATACAGTTATTGAGCTGGTCACAAGTGATGGCTATGCGAGAAGTGCCTGAGGAATTGAAGGCATTCCAAGAAATGCCAACTCTAAGTGACATCTGTACTTGTGGCAAACACTGCAACAATGATTGCGATTGTAGTGAAGCTTGGGTTAGTGAACTCCGTAAATATTTTGGACATGGAAAGCAGAAATGTGATTTTGGTTAGCGCTTTTAGAGGAAGACATGTTAAATATTATTTCATATTAATATGGTAATTAAAGATCCAGTTCATGATCTACTGTTGAATAAGTTTAATGCTTTAGCTGCATTTCTGAATGCTTGCTAAAATGGTGCGTGCAAATTGCAAGTGTACTTGTATACGCTTTTAATAATGTTCGAAATGCTCATTAAAATATCAAATATAACTCGTGTTGTATCCCGTTTGAAGATTTGAAGTATCCACAGATTCCATTTCTACGGTATAGCATTCTGGAATGTGGGACTTCCTTGTTTGTAATGTATAATTTTCGTGTTGGGGGGCCTATTTTAGGCGTGATATTTAAGTTTTAGCTATTTTTCAAAAATTATTTACTGTTTAACCATTATATTGAACTTCAAATCTCCTATGCCTAACTTCAAACCTTCAAGATTGAAGTCAGACCTGAAGGGTTTGTTGTTAAGACTCAAATGCCTGTGAACCGAAGGTCTGAAGTTCAACAAGCGGCTAAAAACTAAATAGTCTTTAAATATTGACTAAAAGTTAAATGGCACACCAAAAATGGGCTCTTCGTGAATTGCTCCCTTCCAGCTTAATGTCTGAATATACATACCGTACTTGAGATCCTTATTCTTCAGCAAGTACAGAAACTATAAATTGAGGTAGTTGTGCGACATATATCTTTCACATGCACTGTGAAGAGTGAAGACGCAATTATTTGCTTTGAGATATCTTGAAGGCATGTACCATCAAAATGCCATTGATGTGCAGTGCTTCACTCAAAGAAAAAGCAATCTGGAAATGTAACAAGAGATGAGGATCCCCCAACCATGAACAAAGAGACCAACAGGCATTTGTCAATGACAAAACAGTTTAAAACGAGAATTCCTCAAATGAGAACATAACTATCCTCTTGGTGATCTTAGCAAATTTAGTGTAAAGATTACAGTTCAACAGTTGAAAAGGAATAAATAGCAACTCTTTCATCACTAGAATTAATAATCATACAGGTGCCAAATTCCAAACATATCGGTTGTCGAAAAGTAGATGCATGAATAAATGAAGAAGTGTATTTGCGCAACTAATCTGCATCCATCTCTTCAAGAGCAGCTTTAGCTGCAGCCTTAGCTTCCTCTAAAAGATCTTCAGGAACCTACAGCAACATCAGAAAACAGGCATAGTTGGTAACAGGATTTTTGTTTCAAATAACATCACATTACATCCATTCATCATTATGAAGTATGTGCATGGAGACAAAATCAAAGAAAGATGGAAAATTACAAAAGAAATAACAAGCTAAAAAGCAGTTATTTGATTTAATGTCATTTTGTCCCCGGACTTAGATCTAGTAGAAAGAACTCAGTTTGTGATGTGTGGCTTAGGCGCACATCACAGGTTTGAACCCTGCCTAATAAGACACAAGCCCGACATTTTAAGTGGAGAAGGGTAGAGGGGCATGCCAATTGCCCATTATCCACAGTTTCGAACCGTGTAGCGTGCGCCACTGGCCTTGGGGGATCTCTCAGCTATAAAAAAATGTACATGTGATTTTGCTCATGTGACAGGTTGAAGCAAAAGAAAGAAACAAGAAGATGCCGAGTGAATACTTGCATCTAACACAAAGATATAAGTTCCTGTTAAAGGTGCACTTGAGAAGGACCTTGAATTACCTTCTGATGCTGCCGGTTAGACTCATCACATACCCAGCTCATTTCCAGTTCAAATGCCTTGTCCTTTGCCTCATCATGCACTCCATAAATTCTGGTTCAGATAGAACATATTGTCAAAAAGCTGAACAAAAAAAGCATGCAGCACCAACTAAAATTTGAAACCCTTAAATTTCTGGATAAAACCCATTCTAGCAACCTACAGATAAGCATAGCGTTCCCACTTTATCAAGAACTAAAATTGATTTCGCAAGATTTTAAAGATGATACTAACATCTCTCTAAGCAGAGTTAAACATCAGTTGTGCAATTTGAATTTTCACTTACAACTACACATTATCACTGTAAAGCTAAGACTACCGAAAAAATATTGAAATAACGAAAGCTTGAGACAGGTGGTATAGCTTTTACTTCTTTATTTGCAGGCAGTTCAATGTCAAAACACAAAACCATCTATACACAAATACGTGTATTTGCATGAGTGTCAGATTTCAACAGAAATTTCAGCAATAAAATACTACCATAGTGAAAATTGTAAAGTTCAATGGGAACAATTGCTTACATTTTGGCTACCTCAATCACCCCTTGCCGACACGTCATTTCAGAGAGCTTCAACTTTTCAATTTCTCTGCCAAGATTTTTTTTAAAAATCGCATTAGGGTGCATAAATAAAATTTGGTGCCAGAAATACAAATTTAGAATAAAATAAGGCAACACTTATTTGAATAAAACCCAAGTTGATTACTGTTGTGTTAACTAATATAAACTAGCTTAGTCTCCTTCAAGTATACTAATTTAACCTGTACATTATTTGGCTAGTTGTTTCAAATCTGAAATTTAGGACATACAGAAGAGATTTACAAACTTACGTCTTAGCAGCTTGTCTACCCTTACCAATAGCAGCACCAAAGTACCTCTACAAGAAATAACACAACACATCAACATCTTACATATATTAAACTAATAAGGGTCATCCAAAGAAAAAAAAAATGAAGCATATCTGTCTGAGAGAATATAATAGCAGGGTATGTGGTTCACAGATAGAGCGGTTAAACAATGATTCAACTCACATAGGAGACACCAGACGGCTCAACCATGTAAAGTTGAGGTCCATCTCTGTCGTAACCTCCAAGGATCACCCCACATCCAAAAGGCCTGTAACAAGTAGTACAATATATTTTAAGTAACGAAAACAAGTAAATGGATGTTATAACTTGTAAATATCAAATGAAAAAAGATATCCCAACGTACCTGAGCCACCAGTAAAGTGTGCATAAATGAACATAACTAGCAACACGTTCTGCAAGCTCTTTTACCGGAATTGGTTCACCATATGTACTACAAATTACAATCCCAACCAATAGAACAGTCAAAATTAGGGTGGTGAACTGGTGATACAGATGACTCGAAACATGTTTCTTATAATGCTGAGCAGGGGAAAAACAACTTTCATCACCATTTAGAGTTCTAAGATAAGGCAGAGCTTTTGAATTTCCATCTACTAATGAAGGAAACATATAAAGATACACATTTGAAAATGATTAAATGAAACCAAATGCAAAATCCCCTGCCGAATCTAAGAGCTAGGTTGATATATATATGCCACATGACAACGCTGTCATTTTTTTTTTGGATAGAGACAATACTGTCATTTTTCTAAGCAGGAAGCTGTTAACAATAGGATATGCCGAAGTGCAAATAACTTTTTTGCTGGAAATATCAACAGAAGCAGGGAGGCATCCGGCAATGCATGTGTAATAGTGCATAGTGGCAACAGAAGAGCCCGGATACCGACTTAAATACACTGTATCTCACTTTAGTAATAGGAAGGCGCTTCTGAAAGGAAAAACACAAACCAGTTCAGGTTTCTTTTTAAAGTCTTAAGTATCTTCTCAGGGGGATTCTAGATCTGCAATACTTTTCTGATCCTATCTAGGTTGGATATAGCTGCTAGATAACTATGCATATGGGCCAGATTGTCCATTATGTTCTTCCATACAACCACGAGAAAAACAACTCACCTGCAAAAAGCTTACCCAAGAAGCAAAGATTGCACTTCAAAATGTCATACTACTCAGAGATACTTCATTAGGTTTTCTGTCCATGTGTCACACTCGTAGAGGATAACACTACCTAACACTAGTCGAAGTGTCAAACTCACCAGATACTTTAAATACTTCCATGTGTGACATTACCATAACAGCCATTTCTTATTTAAGCTCTGGTTTTAGTGCTTTAGACAAGTTAGTCTCTCTTTTTAGCACTTTTGGCGGGGGGGTTCTACCAAGCAATAGAAAGAGTTGATCCTTTAAACTGTCAAGTGGTTCAACAAATGATAGGTCGTAATCGAGTACACTCTCAAGACATGAAGAGAAAAGTAAGTGCAAAACAACAAAACCTAAAAGCGATTAGGAATCCACAAAATTGGTTAAAGCAGTTTTCACAGATTTTCATAATGCAGATGTGAACACGCACGAATGCTAAACTACAGGAGAAACAGATTATAGAATCAAAGTTCACCCATAGAGCTGTCAGTATACATAATTATGTTTTCGGATAAAGTGGCAAGACGCAGACCTTTCGTAGTTCGTTGCTTCAGACTTTGAGCGGGCAACAATTTGCCTCCCATCTGCAGCCAGCCCTGCAACAGCCTGTACATAAAGAAAAAATCAGTAAAATAGAATGAATCATCGCCAAAGACACGTCCAACAGAGCATGGGTTCAAATTTCAAAACTTTCTATACTGCCTTAGTTCCTTGTCAACTTTAATTGGCGATTTCTTAATGCTTCTCCAAATTTACACCTCTAAGAAATATATAAACCATAGCTTCATGCCATGGTCACTACAAAAAACCATCCCAGATTGACATTAACAACCCATTGGGGAAAAGAAAGATGACTGAGCCTAATAGCTAGGAAACAACTAAAATTACGCCTTAACCCCAACCAAGTCGAGATCGGCTATTAGTAGTTGAGAACATTTTTCTCAATATTGTCTACTACTAAGAAGATAGGTGCAGTAAGCTCTCATCTTCTTGGCCAAACAACTACTACTACTACACCTCAATCTCAAGCAAGTTGATCGTCCATATGAATCCTCGCCAACCATGTCGCTCCATTTTAAACTCATCTCATGTTCTTAGCCAAACATTTGAGAAAATTTAACTAGAACCCTTTGTCAAACAAAAACAAGTGAGAGTTAGAGAATCTCTAATTTGAAGAAGTGTTAAGACAAATAATTAAGTATTGGAATGACAAGGATCCAAACTTAACAGAATGCATGCAGTGGATTCATATAGCCGACCTAGTCCAACAAGTTTAGGAAGGATGCATAGTAGTCCAAATTCTCTTCTTTTTCTTTTTTTCTTGACTAGAGGTGGAGTCCAAGCCAACCTACTCACACCTCGAGTCATTCACCGGAACCTTTTAAGTTTTATCGACCAGGTAAATCCACCCATTGCTATTTAAGCAGATGAGAAGAATTCACCTAATGTCACCTATGTTAGGGGTTCCCAGGATTATCACTCCAACTTTTCAATGCCCGGAAATTCCCTTAGGACTGAGGCATAGTAGTAATAGTTGTGGTACTGCTATTGTTCAAATAATGGTGATGTCTAGTTCAGCTTGCGCGCACGGGTATCTGCTACCCGTTACCTCCTACCTGTACATGTACTAGGTGTATCTTTGCCTGTCAATGACTCAATGCTAGACAAATAGGAAGAAAATTTACCATGCCAGAATGGCGATGAACGGAGTGAATACGACGATTAGATCCAGGCAACATCATTTTAGAGGCAATCAGCTTCTCGACTCCCTATAAACAAATCAACAGATTAGTAAAACTCAAAACCCTAAACCTAATAAATAGAAAGAATAATGTAATTACCAAGACGATTCCATCCTTGCATTTAATACCGACAACAGTACCACTATTATCAACAGCTTTACCGGCGTATTCGATCTGAAATACTCTGCCGTCCGGGGAGAATGTGGTAACCGATAAATCATAACCTGTTCCTATGCTAGCCATTTTTGTTTGCTCTCTCTACTAGTTTACTACAGATTCGGTTTAGCTTTGTGCTATATACAACTGTGAATACACTGAGGAAGAAGAAAGCGAGATTTCTTTGGTGTCAAGACACACAAATATACTCCTTTATTGTAAATATTGGAGGTACAAAACTTACATTAGTCATTTAAGTTTGGGTATACGAGTAATTTTTGTCCCTTACCTACATTCACCAAGACCCTATTTTCTGCGTCTTATTTAATATGTAGTCAGTTTTTATTTAAGTATTTGGTTTTTAGTTTCTAATAAAGCCGTCAATTTGGGCCGACCCCAGTCCACCTCAATCCAAACCTCACAGGCTTTAAAGTTGGACGGGCTGGGACGGGCCATCCCCGCATTTAGATAGGCCACCAAATGATGAGCCCAACCCAGTCCTACTAGGGTTGCAGGCTAGGTCGGGCCAGCCTGACCTTTTAATTTTTTTTCTATAATTCTTTTTTTACTCTAAAATTTTAATTAAAAATATAAAAAAAACATAAAGTTATACAAATATTATATTATAACCAAATTTTATGTTCACAATTAAAGTATCCAACAGTAATTTTGTAAGATTTTTGATGTAGCATCTCTAACTTTTGAATTGTAGAATTGTGTTGTAGAATAGTTGTGCAATTTAAGGGATATTTGCGTATAAAAACTTAAATGTGGTCGATTTAGATTCTCTCATACTTTGTAATTTCTTGTTATTTCTCTAAATATTTATAATTTTGAATTAAATAATTTATTTTAATTTTATCATAAAGCCCGAGGGTATCATAAAGCCCGAGGGCAGGCCCAGCCTCGGTCAAGTCTCACGGGCTAGCGGACCTATTTGGGTCGGGCTAAAAAGCCTTGGTCTTCATTGGGCTCAAAAAAACTTAGCCCAAGCCTAACAAATTTTTGGGCTAGGTCGGACCGACCCGCAGGCCACAGCACAAATTAGCGGCTCTAGTCAACTTCATACATTCATATTTGAGGTTAGGTATAGACAACAGCTAAAGGTTAAATAAATTTTAAGAATTGGCCAACTTTAAATATAGCCATTTTTGGACGCGCTCAATGAGTTTTATCCACCGTTTCAAAATTAATTGAGAAATAGCCAAAATTCGCGCGTACACTTACGCTCCATTTGGAGATACAAATAAAAATGCACACTACTCAAAACGGAGATACAAACCCAAAATGCACACTACTCAACTTCCATCAATACAAGATTCAAACTTGTCAACACCATTACCTACTCTTCCACAAGAACTTTTTACTGAAATCCTCTTAAGGTTATCAGTGAAACCCCTCTTGCAATGCAGGTGTGTTTCAAAATCTTGGCTTGCTTTAATCTTTAGTCCTCAATTTATCAACACCCATCTCACATTATCTCTTAATAATAAGGACCATACACACCATAGGCTTATGTTGGGTTTTAGCATGTACAAACTTAGGGACTAAGAGTGGCTAACGGGTCGGTCGCGACCGGACCGGGCTGGATTTGGGCCGGAAACCGGCTCGGACCGGTTGAGACCGGACCACAACCCCCTAATGCCCCCCACCCCGACCCGGTTCCGAAACGGTGGCAAAAAAAAACGGATGGATCGGTAAAAAAATGGACCGGAACCGGCCGGACCGAGTCGGACCGGACCGGTCCAAAAAAAATAGAAAAAGTCAGATTTTCAGCCGTTAACTAGCCGTTGGCAACGACTCTTTTGACCCCCTAGTCGTTGTCCAACGGCCAAACACGGCCATTTTCACCCCTCTACCACCCCATAACCACCCCTAACTATTTTTTTCCTATAAATACCCTCATTATTTCATCATATTTTTCATACAAATCTTTCAATTATCTATAATGCTCTCAAATTTTCTACAATATTGCTATTATTCTACTTTGGCTATTTGTTAAAATTTTATAATTTGGCTACTTTATCAAGTTTTAATTGGAGTTGCTATCAAAGTTATATTTGGCTATTTGGTGAAGTTTTCAAATATCAAGTATTGGGTCAATTGGAGGCGCTACTTGGTTGAAATATCAATTTGGCTATTTTTGCAATTTTTCGATTATCAAGTATTCAACTAATTAATTGAAGTGAAGGCTCAAGTTTCAACTTCACCTCAACTATACGGTTATATTTGGTTGGTTGTTCCTACTTTCTACTCTTTTATAATTTTTTTTATCATATATTTATTTTATTTGCTATTATTATGTCTCAAAGAGGTTCAGTTGGAACTAGTAGTGGGTGGCGGGCACGTGGTCATATGGGAAATAGGGGTAAAGAAATCGCTGGTAGTTCTAGCCAGTTCACCCACATAGATGATCCTCAATATTATCATGATGTTAGTGCTAATAATATACTTGATCATGAAATGTTAGAAACACGATATGGGAATCAAAGCGAGGGGGGGGGGAGGTTAATTTAGAAGAAACACCTGAATTTCAAGCTAGTCCACCTGAAGTTCAGTCTGACTTGCCTCTTGTACCTCCTACTAGAATACCGGTTAAACGTAAGGAAAGATCTGAGGTGTGGAAATTTGCAACAAAGAATGTTGAATTGCAGACGGCCGTATGTGGGATTTGTGAAAAGGTGTGGATTTTTAAAACTGAGGGTAATGATGGTAGGACAGGTAAACTTAGGACCCACTTACAAAAGAAACATCCTAAAGAATGATCAATGCGGGTGGGTGGTATATATTTAGGGACCGAACATGGGGGAGTAGCGCATGATGAATCTTCGGGTACCCAAACAAAAATTAACCAAACAACAGGAGGGCTTCTTACTTATGATAAACAAAAGGATAGGGAAGATATTGCTAAAATAGTTGTCGTCGTGGGTTTTCCTTATAGTTTTCCTTCTTCTACTGGTTTTGTTCGTTATGTTCAGTCTATATATAATCCCTCTTTTAAAGGTTTTCCAAGAACTACTGTTAAAAATGATATTATTAAATTTAAGAATGAATATCAGGATTATTTGCGATATTTATTTGATAACTTTGACACTAGAGTATGTCTTACTACGGATATGGGTTCTACTAATGGATGTGATTATATTACTGTTATTGTTCATTGGATAGATCCTGATTGGGTATTTCAAAAATGTATTATTGCTTATAAAGTTGTTGATGAACCACACACAGGAAATTATATTTGTAATAAAGTTTCATCAATTTGTCTTACGTACTGTTTAACTAACAAAGTTTTTAGTATTACGGTAGATAATGCTACAAACAACACAGATGCACTTAAGAACTTGATACCTATTTTGAACCCCCCTTTTGCGGAATTTTTTCATGTTAGGTTTGCATGTCATATTTACAACTTAGTAGTAAAAGATGGTCTTGACTTGTTTAACGACATTATCAAAAAGGTGCAAATAGCTATTACTTATATTTTTAGAAATAAAAACCAAGAAAGAAGAAGAGAATGGGAAAGAAAATGTATAGAATTAGGAATGCCAATTAGGAGAGTCCCAAAGGAAGTTTGTACTAGGTGGAACACTTTATATGATGCATTGAATGTCGCTTATGAATATAGAGTGCCTATTTCTCAAATGTATAATAAACATTTTATGGAAATCTATCACCGTAAAGATGACGATTGGCAACTTGTTCAACATCTTCTTCAGTTTTTACAAAAAATTTATCAAGCTACTTTAGAATTTTCCGGACAATATTATCCAACTACTCCTACCATGTTATATTATATAGCTAGAATATCGGAATTATTGAAATTATATAAGCAATATGCAGTTTACAAACTGGCTGTAGAGGCTATGATTGAAAAATTTAGAAAATATTTTTTTCCAATTCCTCCTCTTTTTTACATTGCTTCTGTGTTGCATCCTGCTTTTAAAATTAAGTTAACTGAACGACTTGTTAGAGAAATATATGCAAATTTAGAAATTACTCCTATTGAAATTGCTACTAACGGGTATCCAAGTGTAGAAAATGCTATTGCTAAAGTTTATGCAGATACCGTGGCTGTTTTTGCAAAGTATAGAGCTTGGGCAGACACTGCTACACCAATGGAACCAATACAATCCACCAGACAAAGTTCTTCTCAAATGGGCAGAACACAGGCGGGGATGAGCACTTTTGAGGGACTTGATGAAAAATTGCTTTCAGAACAGGACGAGTACGGGAGGAATACAGCGAGTTCCAAGTGTATTTAATTCAATATCCAAAGAAACTTACAAACTTTGGAACTCATCATTTGTTGGGTTATTGGAAGAATCAAGAATCGCAATTTCCAATTCTTTCAAAAATGGTCAGGGATATATTAACAATTCAAGCTTCATCAGTTGCATCGGAAAGCGCTTTTAGCCAAGGAAGATTTCAAATTGGAGATCACAGATATTCGTTGAAGGAGGAGGCAATGGAGACAGGAGTTTTATTCAGGGATTGGATCAGAGCAGAGCGAAGAAACTTTGGTCTACCAGAACTTACTAAGGAAAAAGGCAGAGCATATCTCGATCAAATTTTGAGCGACGGAACAAGTGAAGGGAGTCAAACCGGCAATGAAGAAGAAAAAGATGATGAAGAACCAGAAGGAGATGATGAACAAGAACAACAACGACCAGTTCCTAAAGAAAAGCCTACGACTATCATCAAGAAACTAGCTAATATGTTTAAAAGAATGTAATTTTCTAAATAAGAATTTTGAAATTACAAATTTGAAAGTTTAGCTATTGTAGTATGTGTTGCACTACTTATGTCTTAAACAATTCAATAAAATTGCTCAAAGCCTTGGAATTCAATCACAACTATTGTCTTCATATTTTTTATTTTTAATTTATAGTTTGCGCAAAAATACTACAATTACTTACTAGTTTGTAAATTAGTTCAAATTTGATTTTTATAAAATTAATTCAAAGTTTGGACTTTGAACTTAACAAATTAATTCAAAAGTTTGAACTTTGAATCATCACTTCAAAAATTTCATTACTTCAAAGTTTAAAAAAAATACTACAAGTTTTTTAATTCTAAGTTTAAACTTTAAACATTGAAATAAACTAAACATTCCAAACATATGTACAAGTAAAAACTTGATAATATTTTGTTGTTATATTTTTCAAATTATCCATCACTTTAAATAAAACACAAAGGAAAAACAAAAAACAAAAAAATACATTTGGGCGACTGCCGGAACCGGACCGGGCCGGAACCGGACCAGACCAGACCGGACCGGCAGTTTGAATGGGCCAACGGCTCTCTTTCAAATATAGCCGTTGGCCAACGGCCAAAAACAACTATATTTGCCTACCACCCCCCTAAACGCCCTCCATACCCCTCCAACCTATTTTTATCTATATATACCCTATTATTTCATCATTATATCACACAATTCATCACTTTCTATCAATTTATCCTTCAAATTACTCTCAAAGGCTATTTTTAAATTTCTTCCAAAGTCCAAACAATTATAATGGCTGAAAATCAAGCTCCCGCTGCTTCCGGTCCTAGTGAAACAAGATTTGCGGAACGAAGATGTCGTTCTGTAGTGTGGCAAATTATTATGAAAGATACTGAAACTCAAAAAGCTAAATGTAGCTTCTGTAACAAAGAGTGGCAAATTTACACTGGTTTCAACAGTGGAGAGACGAGAAAGTTTAGGAAGCACTTAGAAAAACTTCATAAGACCGAATGGGATAGAGCAAATGGCTTTAATCCGCGTGATTGAAAATTTGAAGAGATGGTTAAGGGAATATCTATGTCATTTCAATTATGTATTTTCGAATTTCTAGTTTATTTAGTAGTATCTTTGTAATTTTCAATTTCTAGTTTGTTTTTGTCATTTCAATTATGTATTTCCCGAATTTTCAATAAATTGTGTGTATTTCTTTTCCAATCAACGTTTGTTTAGTGTTTAGTTATTTACTTTACATTAATAAATTTAAAAATATAATTTACATAATTGTTTTGTTTCATTAAAAAAATATAATTTACATAATTATTACAAATGGTGTTTATTTCATTAATAATTGTTAAGTTTTCCAATTTTCAACTTTATTAGCCTAAAGAAAAAAAACTAAAAAAAAAATATATAACCGTTAAGCTGAACCGGTCCGAACCGGACCGACCGGTTTAACGGTCGCCAGTTCAGGTCCCGACCCGGCTCCAACATTTTTAACCGGATGAGACCGGACCGGTTTTTTTACGGTTTTCAATTTTTTTTTGCTCGGACCGGACCGGAACCGGTTGCCGGTACCGATTCCGGACCAGACCAGGCCGTTAGCCACCCATATTAGGGACTGTTCTTTTAGGTCTCTATTGTATAACTTTAGAACTATGGCATCTAACTTGAATTGACCAATGGACCTACGTCACAAAACATTTTCCTCGTTGGGTTCTGTTAATAGATTGATTTGTCTTGGTTATGGGAAAAATTTGTTTCTTTGGAATCCCTCGATTAGAAAGTACAACAAGTTGCTTGATTTTAGATCTAAATTTATATATGACAACCACATATATGGTTTTGGATATGATGAGTTCCATGATGATTATAAGCTTGTCGGTATTTTTATTATTTATGGTTATGGCAGTTCACCTCGTCTTGACATCAAAATATATAGTTTAAAGGGTGATTCTTGGAGAAAGATTTATTATTCTGAAAGTGGGCATTTTTATAGTACACCGGGTATTTTGTAAATGGGAAGCTTCATTGGATTACTAATCCCAACGAAATGATCACTTCTATTGATTTACCTGATGAAATTTGCGGAAAGATGGAGCAGCCTTGCTATGCAGATAGAGATCATATTTTGGTGTTGGGAGTGTTGGGAAGTGATATTTCTATGTTTAATCATGATATTGCAATTGGCGAAGATGGTGGGTTATGAAGGAGTCCAGACTTAAAGAATCTTGGACAAAGATGTTTACCATCAAGTATCCTATGGCTGATCTTCGGACTGACCTGCTTCTTCCACCCATTTTCTTGTCAAATATGGGTGAAATTCTAGTTTTGTATGGATCAACTTTCATGATATACAACGCAAAGGATGACTCAATCAGATTTTTGGAGGTTATGAACTTTGGTGACTGGCATAAGGCGGTAATTTACATTGAAAGTCTAGTTTCTCCCGAGGATGCAACAAAACCAAAGGCTAACGAGAGGCTGAAAAAGCTCAGATCAAGACAATCAAGTGACAAATAGTTTGAATGCATCTTCTTTCACTTAGCCAACAACATCCAAATGAGCAAGACTGCACTCAAGAAAATAGCATTCATGAGGGTGGATGGGTACTATAAAACAGAGAAATATAGGAGAAAACGAGTCTAGAATGAACTTTTAGAGGACCTATGTATTCAAAAAGATTGAACTGCAAACTTTTTTCATGTTCGTTTTCTTGGACAAAAACTGTACTACTATTATAAATTTTGTTTTCTTGGTTTTAAATAGAGCAGTAACTTTATTCTATAATTTGACCTTTTGTAAGATTCGTATATATTCTGTTTTATGTTTCATTTGATAGAACAAAGTCGAGGCCTATTTAGTGTTTCACTATTTCCTTTTCAGGATTCATCCCTTGTATTCGTACAATTTATTATTTTTGACGTGTAATATACGTGTATAAATAAGTAAATATTTTTTAGCAATCATTTGAACCCCCTTGCTTCAAGGTGGCTCCGCCTCCAAGCAGCTTAGGGAAAAAAGAAGGGACGTTATAGCCAATGGCGTCTGTTAGCTTTTAACGTTTCTACTTATTTTGGTCAAAATTGTTATATCACAGTGCCTTACCAGGTAGTTTTGCCAATTAAAATTTATATAGAAAGAAAAAAATCACATAGCTTGTTTGTTTTCTGCTTATATTAGAACCATGATCTTCCATGACTTTTATCCCACTTAACTGCTAAGCTACCCCCTCTGGCTTATTGGAAACCAATTTTCAGCAAACAAAGGTAAAACAAATATAACCATATTATACTAACTAGTCTCGTAAAAGATGCAATCTGTTAGAGCTAAGAATTTTGGCTCTGATTCATTATGCACTTGGGCATTTTAAATTTCTTTCCTTGAGAAGGCACAAGTCAAAAGTTGCACAGTGAAAGGAGGAAAACTCTATGAATATTTAAAAGAACAGATGAACCAAGTGCTTTTGTAAAGAAGTTCTTATCTGCACTATCTGTTTCAAGCTTAAACTAGTCACAGCTATTAAAAAACAAGGAAGAAGAAAGACCTTTGTTTCATATAAAACCATTTTTGAAACAATTATAGGAAGAAGAAAACTTCACGAGTAAAGTTTCTAAAATATGCAGCTCTGATTGACTAGAAAAGCACCATGAAATGATGTTATCTGGAGGGAAGATTTCAGTCAAACTGAATATAATCGATGGCGTCCAATTCCCCTTCCAGTAAAGCAATGGGTCATTGAATTGCTGGTTGTATCTACGAGTATCATTCGCCATTAACGTGTTCATAGAAGATTCATTGTTAATGCTAGAGAAAAAACTAACTCCATATAAGTTGTCTTACTTAAACTAATCTTTGTAATAACTTTTGTCAACCATCCCATGGGTTTCAAAGCCATAGCAGTACTTACCATTATTCTCAATGGAGCAGCTTTCTGTTTGTACGAGTTTATCATCATTTTTCTTCTCATTCTGTTCCAGCACATTAGCATCAATTACAGCAGCAGCACAAGCGACAAGATCTTGTTCAACCTTCACCGTGGTGCTCCGATATTCATTAGGTTCAGCTAACGTAGTATTAGATGGTTGAACTAGCAATGACATAATGGAAGAAAAATGAGGAGTTGTAGAGAATGGATGATACATCACGGCTCGCTGGAAGAAAGCAGAAGAGGATTCTCCACAGAATTTGTCAACTTGTTTCTTTCTTTTAAGTGTTTAATAGATACAGTTACAGGATCTGAAGGTTATTAGAATTGCTAGTGGAGATACATATTAGATGAGCCCGTACAGTATGTCATCGGAGTTGCTATATCATGTTTCTTCATTTGTACCCTTAACTCTTTGTTTAGATTTCAATCAAAATTATGTTGTAAACTAGATAAGTAGATACTGATCTACTGGTGCTTCTGTCTTTATATATCTTTCGGTATGTTTTCTGTATCTATTATCCTCATTTTATGTTGTCTTGTAGATATTGAGCAGTGAAAGACTTGCAAACTAGTGCTTTGTGTTCGTTCACAAGAATCAATAAATGTATCTGTAGCTTTAACTGGTTCAAATGGATTGCAAATTCTGGCTAGTCCCAACATAGTGCAAGTATAGCTGGTTTTATTTTCCACGTTTTTACGAAGTTTGATTCTTGCACACAATTCATTCATTAAGTTCTTCCAGAGCTACTGATGTTTCAAGTTGGACAAAGATGGAAGTTACATTAGAAGCAAAGGAAACAGATCCCAATTCAAGACTGGAGTTGAGATCAACTAAAAAATGTGTTATATGGTTTGATCAAGTTTCATTGATGCCTGTGGAAACATATGAGGTTTTATTGTAAAACTTTCTTCCAGCTAATCAGATAATACTCTACATTAATCAAGGTAACAGTGACTTTGATGCAGCTGACTGAATTAACACGTTTTCTGAACTAAAAATCCTCTAAAGGGTTAGCGAATTCTCTCCTTGTTTACTATATAGTATATAGTATATACAGGTTGTGTGACCAGATTCAGATTTATATAAAATGAAATACCAATATATCCACTTACTTTCTTATAATTGAGATAAGCAGAGAGCTCATGGTCAACATGCTTGCCAACCATGGGTGCTGTCGGAATATCATTATTTATGTGCTATCAACTTGTTGTACGTTATGGATTTATGGGCATACGGTACCTCTATTGATAGGACAACTGGTTGGCTTATAAATAATTGCAGTTGTATCTTTCTAAAAAATGGATGTGTTGGCCCACTTTAAAGCTATTCACTTTTGGAAGCACCAGTCCTCATTGTCTCTTGCGTAAGTTTCCTCTTTGCTGGGAATCTTTGTGTTCTTTCTTAACGTTAGGTTTAGAATGAAAGCTGTATATTTTGAGTATTCAAGAGTTCTGATAGAATTGAAGTACAATTGAGTTTAACTCTTGCAAATAGAACAGATGACTATTGGATTGATTACAACGTCGTGGAATTCATGTGCAGTCTTACGCGAATGAGAATATTAGGAGCTGATTAACTTTGCCTTCATACCGTTAAGAGAGTTTTTCCGGTCTACAACATTCGCTTTGTTTATTTACAAGTCCATTTTAATTCTCATGAACTTCACATTCAGATTCGTCTAGCCAGTTTTCATTAACATTACTAAGAAGATTTTTCTTTCAATGTATTTGTCCTAATTATAGATTTTTCCCTCCATTTCTAAGTACTGTTACTTGACCACAAATTTTATGGTATGTCTTCATTTATAATAGTACAACTTAGTCAAGACACTTGATTTATTAGGTCCTGCCATGTTTCTTGACACTCTATTGATTAATTAAATGGAAGCTATACTTTAAAGTTCCTTTGTGAATTATGATATTGAATTTGACTTCCGTCATTTCTTACTTAACATCTGTTAGAGAAATTGAGTTTGATTTGCTCTAAAAAGGAATATGGTTAAGGCCAAGCTGATATAGTTGTCAGGGATTCATACTTCTCAAGATAACGCATATTAACTACTAGAAAGAATTATAAGAAGCTGATATTGCAATAGTCATGGATGTTATTACCTCTATAGGACTTACTCCTGGTCCCGATTATGGGATTATCTGAGTGGGGCTGCAACTTCTGGGAAACTACTCATTGGCTGGGAAGATCTCGTACCAATTGTTCCTGTAAAAAATAGTAAAGTAGATTTTTTGGAGAGGTTCTAGAATAGTGTAGTATAAGATCCTTGATATTTGTCTTGAAGAATACTCTAGAATATCCTAGTCTAGTATCTTGATAGTATGTTCTAGATATTGTAGAGGAAAGAAATACCTAAATAAATTCTAGATATTCTAGAAACTTGGAATAAGAAAGTTTAGCTAGAATCTTCTATGGATGTATCTAGAAGGAGATCTAGAACCATCTCTTGAGAAGTATAAATAGGGGATGACATTAGGCATTTGTAACCAAGCCAATTCAAGAAAACCTTTCTAGTTCACAAAGTTCTCCCTTCCAACTTTCCTTCTCTCCTTCAAAACTTTATTTTCTTTAGTTGAACCTTCCTATTCTTGTTAACGATCTTGGGCTAGCAGAAGGTTTCCAACACTAACATTTTCTTCTGCTATTTCTCTACAGTTTCCTCGTAGGTTTCTAAAGATTGCCAAAGTTAGAAGCAGAGGAGTATCTGTTCCTCTATGTATGGTTATTTACACTTGCTGTGAAGGTACTGCTGGACTGCTAACAGAGTTATGTTTGGAGCAAGTTTTGCCCATTCTGATAGAAATTCTACATACTGCATCAGCCTGTAAAAGCTAGTGACTATTGTTACTCTGATATATCCAAAATATTTTCATTTGACAGTTATGGTGAGCTTATGCTTTCATATTCTTGTGTAGTTGGTCTGAAAGAAGATTGGTTAAGGCTTCTTCTCTCAAAAATTTGCATTGAAGGCTCCTACGTTTCATCAGTTTTCTTCACGTTACATTCATATCATAACGTTGAGAACAACGATGCCGTTACACACATAGCTGACCAATTTGTTAGTGAGCAGCCTTATCTGTTGAGTATCCCTTCGGAAATCTTGAATGAGCAAATAGAGCATATAGTTGTTCCTCATGATTTTGCTTCAAGTATCTTTGGGATGTTAAAGAGCGCTACTGTGGTAACTGACTATTCAACTAGAGGGGAAAGTGGTTTCATAATAATGAGAAAGACCTAAAACAATTACTCCTATATTATTGGTGTGTGAAGAAAATACCATGTTTTATTGAGATATTTGGTTAATCAAACCTGGTGGAAAACAATGGATGATTTAAGCAGAGCACCTTCCTATCATCCACTTACTTTTTACACTGGATTTAGTGATTATTAATGAAATACTTTGACTAATAAAAAATAGATGTTTTCAGGGTAAACTTTTTGAAGCCTTTTTGTATTGTGCTAATCCAAGTTATTCTCCCCATTAGTTGCCAAAATCAACTCGAAAAATCCTACAAAGTTCAACATCATGAGGAATGTTGTATGCACATTTCTCTGAACCCTTTGCTTCAACCTGTTCCGAATCGTATCTATATTGATCGAAAATTGTCTGAACATGTGGTGACACGTGTTTGTTGACGTGATGAACTCAGCGTCAGAATCAGAGACAAGTTAGCCGTCGTTGAGAAGAAGTGACTATCGAGGACGATCGTTCGTTTTGATCGATCGGGGTCGATTTCTCCGAAGGAACAAAGAAACGTTGCAACAGATAAATATGATCAACCAAACCCCACTTTTATCGGATGCCGTTGGACGTGGATAAGGAGTCAATCTGTAAGTGGAGAGACGTGTAGGTAGTGGAGTTCAACTAGGGTTGGATCCTTGGCTTATAAATAGATTCCCTTCTCCCCATTGTAAGGCTACGTTCTTCTGAACATAATCTCCCCTCAAGCATTTATTATCGCCGCCATCTTCATAATCCACCACCACAATTATTCCACCACCAATATCATTGTTGCACCGTATTTATTCTACTGTAACTTGGCTTTGCTTTGGAGGAGGGATCTATCCTTGTCAACGGAGCGCAAACCTTCGATCATTGAATACAATAAGTTTTATTTTTTACTTTATGTTCATTTACTACTTATTTGATTATTTGTCCATGTTAGATTAGAAGATATCTTTTACAGCTTTAGGAACAATATTTCTCTGTAAATAGTTAAGATAATTTTTTCATGTTTGTCATAGGAAAATCAGATCTGATTTGATCTGATTTTATTCCTGATTTGTAGAGATTTGTCAGCTTGTATATAAACCTCTATAATGTATAGTGTAATTATCAGGAAATACAAATATACTTCTATTTTGCACATGGTATCAGAGCTTTTGGCTCTTTCCTGAGAAAATCCCTTCTCTTTTGGACTTGCTGAAACCCGAAAGCCAAACAAGATATCTGACACCACCAAGACCACTCCAAATAACAATATCCTTTCTCCAGAAAACCCTATCACAGCCACTAGTGAGTTGCAGAATGTCCCCTACCCATTGAATGGACATAATTTTCTGAAATGGTCACAGTTTGTTCGGACATTCTTGAAAGGCAAAGGGAAGCTGAGTCATCTGCTGGGCACGGGCCTGTCCAAAGAAGATCCCAAGTTTGAAGCTTGGGATGAGCAAGACTCAATGGTCATGTCTTGGCTCTGGAATTCTATGATACCAGAGATAAGTGATACTGTGATGTTTTTAGCACATCTAAGGAAATATGTGAAGCAATCCAGCGAACCTACTCAAAAGTCAATGATGCAGCCCGGATCTATGAACTCAAGATGAAGGTAACTGCCACAAAGCAGGGGGCACTATCAGTCACTGAATATGTCAATCTTTTGCAGGGATTGTGGCAAGAGATTGATCACCACCAATGCATTCAGATGAAATGCCAAGAAGATGCAGTAACCTTGAAGCGCTTCATAGAAAGAGAACGAACATATGACTTTCTTGCCGGACTTAATGTTGAACTTGATCCTGTAAGAGTATAAGTTTTATGGAAACCAGAACTTCCATCGTTAAATGAGGTAATTTCAATAGTTCGGGCTGAAGACTCAAGTCAAAGAAGGATCAGTACTTGTTGCAAAGGGAGCTATGCAGAAGGAAATTGGCATGTTGCAGTCATCTGACAAGTCAACCAAGCAAACAAATATTTCAAAACAGTTCAATAGAGATTCTCTCTATTGTACCTACTGTAAGAAGCATCGCCACACAAGAGAAAGATGATGGAAGTTGAAACAACAGAATAATAATCGTTGGAATGAAAATGGGAGTCAATCGCATGTTGCAAACACTCACCAGAATGGCTTAGATAATTCTTCTAAGTTGAAACCAGAGATCAGTCAAGAGGATATCGAAAGGCTGAGAGGTTTGCTTAATTCTTTAGATAGAAGTACTCCAACAGAGACAGGTACATGTTCTCTAGCATTCTCAGGTATCTTTTCTCTTTCTTGTACTACTAATGTCATGACAAGTGATTCTTTCCCCTAGATAGTTGATTCCGGAGTAACAGACCACATGACCTCTTCCTATAGATATTTTTCGTCATATACCCCTTGCCCAAGCCATAGAAAAATTACTCATTGCTGATGGATCTACTGTTACTGTAGCTGGTTATGGAGACATCAATTTAAATTCTCTATGCCTTAAAAATGTGCTTCATGTTCCAAAATTGTTTGCTAATCTCATTCCAATTCAAAAGGTTACTCAAGATTCCAATTGCCAAGTAATCATTTTCCCGTCTTATTGCATTTTTCAGGAGCAGGACACCAAGAAGATGATTGGGCGTGCTAGTGTCAGAAATGGGCTTTACTATCTGGAAAACTTGTCCCTTAAGAATGAAGCTTTGGATTCTTTTCCTAGGTCCTTTGTATCTGAGTCAGTCATGTCCAGTCAAGAAAAGATATGGCTTTATTATCGTCGTTTAGGTCATCCTTCTCTTCAAATTGTCAAAGTTATGTTTCCGCTTCTGTTTAAAGGTTTAGAAGTAGAGCCTTTTCATTGCAATGACTGAGAACTAGCCAAACATAGGCGTGTTTCTTTTCCTATCAGTAATAAAAGAAGTATGTTTCCATTTGATCTCATTCATAGTGACATTTGGGGACCATCTACTGTCCCAAATATTTCTGGTGCCAAATGGTTTGTGTCTTTTATTGATGATTGCACCCAGGTAACGTGGGTCTACCTTTTGAATAATAAAAATTGGATGTGAGCTATGTCTTCCCTAATTTTGCCAACATGATCAAGACCCAATTCAATACCCAAATCAAAAAATTTCGTTCAGACAATGCCCGAGACTACTTTAACCAAATCCCGTCCTCATATTTCAATAAGGAAGGTATCATTCATGAGTTATCATGTGTCAATACACCCCAACAAAATGGGGTGGCAGAACGAAAAATGGGTCATCTTCTTAATATTACAAGATCGCTACAGTTTCACAAGAATGCTCCAAAAACTTATTGGGGGAAGCCATTCTAACTGCTACCTATCTCAGTAATCGGGTTCCGTCAAAGGTTCTAGGACTGAAATCTCCAATTGATACTTTCACAAGTTTCTTTCCTAACTTCTACATATCCAAGAACCTGACACCTAGAGTCTTTGGTAGTGTTGCCTATGTCCACATCCATTCTAAAAATAGGGGAAAGTTAGACCCACGTGCAATCAAATGTGTTTTCATTGGCTATTCATCGACATAAAAAGGTTACAAATGTTATCATCCACAAACTAAGAAATTCTTTGTCTCTGTTGATGTTACTTTTGCAGAGTCTGAGTTCTTTTTTAGCACCTCTTATCTTCAGGGGGAGAATACAAGTGAAGATAGTGTCAAAGATGTGTTCTACTTAGATTTTCTTGATTCATCTCAAAATAAAGCTTTAGTTGAGTCTCTAGGTCCTATTGAAACTTCAGCTGAGTCTCCAAGTCCCATTGAGTATCAAAATCAGCAGGAAGAGAGAATCCAGAGTAATATTCAACCACCACTTCAGGTTTATTCTCAGAGAAAGAAGCAAGCTCAAGCCCAATCATCAGATTTGGCTCCTGTTCCAAGTTCAGAATGTGTTCCAGATTCTGTGAACAATCAAGAACAACCCTCTAACCATGTAAATGACCTAAACCTATGGGTGTCAAACGGGTATACGGGTCCGGGTTCGGGTTGTAAAATTGTAACCCCACAGGTTCCGGGTACGGATCGGGTACGGGTTTAAATTACGGGTTTTTAACGGATACGGGTTTCGGCTAGAAAAAAAAAACCCGTGCGGGTTCGGGTCTTAGCGGGTAGGGGTACGGGTCGGGTTTTAGCGGGTAGGGGTACGGGTCGGGTCTTAACAAATCGGGTTTGGCTACGGGTTATAATTTTATTTTTTAATAATATTATTTTAAATACTTAAAACAAATTAAACAAAGATCAATAGGAAAAACTCAAAGAGTTACTTTATTTAAGATACTTGAACTATTAAAGTCTTAAATATTAAACTTCCAAATTTAAAAAGTGCAACATCAAAACTATAATGAAAATTCAAATTACAAATTTAAATATGCCTAATTCTTTGTGTAATTTTTTCCATGTCATTTCCATCATGCTCCGGTGTAGGTGCCATTACTTTGTAATAAATACGATCCCATAATTACTTTGTCCGACTCCAAGTAGCTTATTTTCTGAGGTATATATCGAAATTAATAGTTGAAGTTCTATACCATATTAGAGTAATATATATTCAAACTTCAAAGTGTTGATTTATTATAGAATATAAAGTATTTTTTTAATTAAATAAATAATTTGTTTCTCTTGAACATATTTTACTACTAACAATATGGACACAAAACATATTAAACCATGAGTGAAAAACTTGTGTATACATTTCTCTCCACGTACAAGTTTTATTACTCAGTTTATTTTAACGGGTATGGGTACGGGTATATACATTAATACCCCATAATTTTGACGGGTCTTAACGGATACGGGTATTTGTTAAGAAAAAAAAAACCCGTTCGGGTAGGGATATTTTAGCGGGTCTACGGGTTCGGGTCCGGGTTTTTGCGGGTCCGGGTGGGGTCGGGTTTTAATGAGTCCGGGTCCGGGTTTTGACGGGTAGACCCCTACCCGTTTGACACCCATACCTAAACCTACCCATTGCCTTTAGAAAAGGAACAGAGCATGTACAGAACATCCCCTTTACCTACTCTTGACCTACCAAAATTTCTCGTCAAGCCATAAAGCCTTTCTTAGCAACCTTCACTCAATACCTATCCCAAAAAACTTGTCAGAAGCATTAGGGGACAAGAAATGGGAAGATGCCGTGAGAGTTGAAATAGAAGCATTGGAGAAAAACAAAACATAGGAGTTAGTTGAGTTACCGAAAGGAAAAACACTAGTAGGTTGTCGATGGGTGTTTAGTGTGAAATACAATTCCGATGGATCGGTGGAGAGATATAAAGCAAGATTAGTTGCCAAAGGATACACCCAAACCTATGGCATAGACTATCTTGAAACATTTGCTCCTGTGGCAAAGATGAACACTGTAAGAATCTTACTCTCACTAGCTTCTATTTTTGGATGGACTTTGCAGCAATTTGATGTGAAGAATGCTTTTCTTCACGGAGATTTAGAAGAAGAGATATATATGGAGGTCCTACCAGGATTCGAGTCTAAGGTAGGCAAGGTATGCAGACTTAAAAAGGCTCTTTACGGACTCAAACAATCTCCACGAGCATGGTTTGGAAGATTTGCAAAGGTTATGATCAGGGGGATCATACTTTATTCGTGAAGCATTTTGGAAATGGAAAATTAACAGCCTTACTTGTATATGTAGATGATATCATAGTCACCGAAGATGATGAAGATGGTATACAATACTTAAAAGAATGTCTGCTTAAAGAGTTTGACATCAAGCAACTTGGGAAGTTAAAATACTTCCTAGGGATTGAGGTGGCCCATTCTAAACAAGGCATATTTATTTCACAGCAAAAATATATCTATGATTTGCTAAAGGAGACTGGGAAATTAAGGAGTAAAACGGCAGCTACACCTATAGAGTACAATCATAGACTAAGTGAAGCATCAAAAGATCCAGCTGTGGATAAAGGGTCATATCAGCGACTTCTTGGAAGGTTAATCTATCTATCCCATACTAGACCCGATATAGCTTACGCTGTGAGCATGGTGAGCCAATTTATGCACAATCCAAAGCAAGTGCATTTGAGAGCAGATCACAAAATACTAGAGTATCTAAAAGGGATGCCTGGAAAGGGATTTCTATTTCGAAGAGGATGCACCTTGACTCTAGAAGCTTATACAGATGCCGATTATGCTGGGACCCTAATTGGCAGGAAGTCAACCTCAGGGTATTGCACCTTCTTGGGGTATAATCTGGTGACATGGAGAAGTAAAAAACAGAATGTTGTGGCAAGGTCAAGTGCTGAATCAGAGTTCAGGGCTATGGCGTTGGGAGTTTGTGAGTTATTGTGGCTGAAAATCATCCTGCAAGACCTGAAGTCAAGTGGGAGGCACCTATGAAACTATACTGTGATAACAAATCAGCAATAAGTATATCTCATAACCCAGTGTAGCATGATCAGACAAAACACATAGAAGTTGATCGACACTTTATCAAGGAAAAATTGGATAGCCTGCTGATTTGTACTCCATTTGTGTCCTCCAAGGATCAACTAGTGGACATTCTCACAAAAAGACTATAAACCAGCACCTTTGAAGGACTTGTTAGAAAGCTGGGAATGGAAGACATCCATTCACCAGCTTGAGAGGGAGTGTCAGATTAGAAGATATCTTTTACAGCTTTAGGAACAATATTTCTCTGTAAATAGTTAAGATAATTTTTCCATGTTTGTCATAGGAAAATCAGATCTGATTTGATCTGATTTTATTTTTGATTTGTAGAGATTTGCTCCTGATTTGTAGAGATCTGTCAGCTTGTATATAAACCCCTATAATGTATAGTGTAATTATCAGGAAATACAAATATACTTCTATTTTGCACAGTCCATTCGTTCGTTTATCTCATTCATTCATCATTATTGTCATCATTAATCGATAAAGCATATTTCAATCGGAATCTCATCTAAGTGTAGTCTTCGATTGATTATTGATTCGTATCATATTCGTTAGATCGGTAAATCGTAGATTGGCCGCCTGCTTAATTGTTGTTTAAATCATTAATCATTATCCGTTCACTCAGTTTGGTTAAGTTCTAGTATTGTTGATAATTTGCTTGCTCATAATCGATCTCTTACTCCTTGCAGTCGATAAGATAACTTGATCATTTGCTTTGTTTGAATATCTTACTGATCGCATCGTTATTTTCTCGCCATACTCATCGTTTGATTCAATATTAGTCACTCATTGTTCACGTATCACTGCTCGAATATATCCATATCTCGATCTCGTTAAGTGCTTGTTAAAATGATCAATCTTGCGAACGTAAAACCAACGATCAGTTACTAGATTTCGATATAAAACGGTCGCCTAAGGCTCAACGAAATATAAATTTAATTGTAATACCTGAAATCGAATTTTAGGGTATACAGTATCTTACCATGTACTTCTGTTCTTCCACAGTAACTTGATATCTTGATAAGGGCTGTTATAGGTGATTATAGTAATGGTAGTCATCTGTAGCTTCTTCTCATCTTGTCTTTTCCTGCATTTCCTACTGTCTATCGATACTGATTTTGGAAAGGTTGCAAAGAGCCAAAGTACCTTGTTTGTGGTTGATAAGTGCCCTGGCATCAGTGTTTTCCATGGGTTATACTCCTTTCCTACGATGGCATCCCCCCTCCAAAGAAAGAATCACAACTCAAACTAATTTAAACTCAAGTAAAATGGATGAGTTAGTAAAAGTGTAAAACAATGGTTGTATTCTTAAAGAGAATCATCTCACATGTTATCTCTTCTCTTGTCTACATATGAAGTGATAGATTTGAACATATTTTCTGCACTTGGTTGTATATTACAACACTTTGATGGTCACATTCATTCCAATCTTCACTAGTAAAGTCCAAATCTTTCTCTTTACTTGATTATGTATCTTGGAAATGCTTTGATGCTATTGCTAAAGGTGTTGGTGAGTGAACTCTTGCTTGCTTGATGTATGCTATTGTGCTTCAGAGATTATGCATCAGGCATTCAACATATCACCGCCAAAGGATCCAATTCTGAGTCGACGTAGAAGTAAATCGAGGTTTGCATCTCCTGAAAGGTTAATGCACGTTCATGTACTCTTAAATAAAGTCAGTTTGAAGAATATAATTAGTGATCCTGCATCACAGAACAGAGACTTAGATGTCTAGGGCAGGTTATGAATGGGTGGTTTTCTTGGAGGATTAGGTTCATTAATGATAGTGTGAGCTGTTCAACGACAACAACATATACAGGAATATCAGCGGCTTGTCAGAGAAGAGTGAGCTGTTACTAGAGCAGTATCTGTCGAACTGTTTATGTTATTGTAAAATGTCAATACTTTGCATTGTACACATTTTGTTCTCCTGAGGGGCATTGCAAGAAAAAGAAATTCTGCAGCCTTTTTTCGCCTATTTAAACTGCTCTCTCATGGCAGTTGCCAATATTCAAACAGAGAGAAGAGTCGAAAAGTTCATGCCATGGATGTACTTGTTTCGTCTGAGCTTATTGAATTTCTTTTGGACTTGCTTCGAGACCTTGACAACCCAATGATAATTAGGAAAGCAATGAAGCAGGATCAGATCAAGGAGGGAACAATATCTTCATTAAAGTGTTGCCCATGCCAAGGTTTTCTGAGAGATATAGTTGTCGTCCTTGGAAATTGTGCTTATAGGAGAAGGCACGTCCAAGATGAGAGTAGAGATAAAAATGGGATCCTTTCTTAAGGGAATGGGGAATCTGGTGTGTGCTTATTGGAAGGGAATACAGAAAACTAAGGGGCTATTGCTGATTTGGAGCAGCTGTAGATGTTCCAGAACTTGCTGGACTTGGGCTGCGGGTAGAAGTCGATCGTGAAACTTGACGTGCAAAGCTTGTAAATGCCCCATAATATGTTAAGATATGAAAGTAAATTGTGCTGCTTCAGGAGTTGACAAACTGATTTTCTAGGAGACTTGTTTCTGGTATGGCTTAAGATTGATCGACAAAAAGCGGGAGTCATTGTTGATATAGGCGTCTGATCTTTCTAACCTTTGTGTCATTGCCATCTTACAGGTGCTTGTGATAGAAAGGTCATGGGAGGTACAACCGTACATGAAGCAACAAAAACAAGCACAAAGACAAGCTGCGAAAGATACAGATAATATCATTGAGTAACTTTCTCTGGTGAAGTTTAAAATGACTAAACAATATGTAAAATGTTGGGCATTCCCGATTAGTATTTTACACAACTGTGGTATTCAAATCTAAAATGTATCTGTTCTACTATCATCTGATTTAATATCAATCAGTAAATAATACCATAATCCCACATAAATTGTTGTTGGCTACGTCAATCCTTAGTATTAATACCTCAGAGGAAATTATTAGGTTTTACATCTGGAAAATTTCAGGACTTGTTGATCATGTAGGCATTCTTAACTAATAATGTGTAAAATTTGTTTATGCATATAGTTTTGCAAATTGTTGCAACTGGTTTTTGCTCATTATTGGCTGTATATCCAAGAATGCTGTATTACTTTAAGATCCTTCTTTGCCAACGAGTATGAATTTGTTTTTAGCTATTCATTTTCTTGGTTATAATTTTGGTATGAGCATTAGGTGTATTTTTCTTATAATGTGGTTTGTGGCAATTTTCTTGTCACAGGGTCATAACTTCACGAAAGATCCTTTTGGAACGCTTAAAGATTCGAAACCAACATTCATTAGATCTCCAGGTATTCTCCAATATATTTCAACTTGTTCCATGAGATCATGAAGCTGTACCAGCTGATGGGCTGGGAATCACCGTTATTAGTATTTTATACCTACTACTCATTATTGCATGCCTGATCTGGTTATTGTCATTAGTCTGATCACTCTATTTTTAAAAAATAATTGTTCTGACTTATTTCACACCAATACTGGAGTTACATGACTGATGACTCAAAGCAGTTGGAACCCTGCAAATAGCACACGGCCGTCGCACATTTAGCAAGTTCCCAGAATGACATTTTCTAACAGGATACTTCAACTATTAATTGTCAATTTCCTATAAGTATTGAAGTGCACTTTATCTTAAATAAAAAATGACAAACTCAGTGGGAGTCCTTGCAAAAGCACAAAAATAGTAGCAGCAGCAAAATCTTGAACTACTTTTTACTAACTTGAGATCTGTAACTTTTGTGCTAACTGCTAACTGATATAGAAGGAAGGCCAACATAGACATAGCCGGAATCATGAAGGATCTCCCAAATGATGGCCTTATCACAATCACCAAAATTTTATAAACTTTAGGGCCAGCTTCTCTATCAGTACCGATGTTGCAGAAGCTTCTTTGTGCTGCCATGAATGTTGCCAGGTTTAACTTTTCCCATGGGACCCACAAGTACCATCAGGAGACTTTGAACAATATTAAGATTGCTATGCAGAACACTCCGATCCTATGTGCTGTCATGCTTGATACCAAGGGGCCTGAGAGTTGGACCGGTTTCTTGAAGGATGGAATAACAATTCAGCTTAAGGAAGGCCAGGAAATCAGAGTAAGCACAGACTATACCATAAAAGGAGATGAACAAATGATCGCAATTAGCTACAAGAAATTGGTAATGGACTTGAAGCCCGACGATACCGTCTCGTGTACAGATAGTACCATAATCCTTACTGTTTCGTCATGTGATCCAGCGGCTAGAACAGTGAGATGTCACTGCGAGAATACTGCCACCTAAGGAGAGAGGAAGAATGTAAACCTTCCAGGTGTGGTTGTGGAACTTCCAACACTTGCAGAGAAGAATAAGAAAGATATACTGGAGTGGGGTGTTCCTAAAAACATTGATATGATTAATATTTCGTTTGTGCGTACGGGTTCAGATCTTGTCAATGTTCGCAAGTGAAACGACCTCGGTAAGTCGTTCCGGAAGTTAGGACTCCGATTGGCAAGCCTATAATTTTAAAATATTCGTAAGGTCCATTGAGACTTACCTGTAAAATTTGAGCTAAATCAGACCTCGTTTGGTAGGCATCGAAAGAAGGTTTCAGTTTTTATTGTCGATAAATATTAAAAAGAGATTTTCGAGCTCGGTTTTGGTGAATGAGCTCCGATTCGAAATCCGAAAGCGCCGTTAGGTTCGTATGATTATTTGTGACTTTTGTGATTTTTCGAAAGTAAATTTCGATGTTGTTCGACTAGTTTCCGCTAAAATGCCGAAAGTTAAATAATTTGATCTTTTTCTATTTAATTTGCATATTGAGTATTGGGAGTCCGATTTGAGATCCGTCTTCGCGAGTATGTTACATATATTTTGTATAACTTGTATGCAAAAGTTGGAATTATTTCGAATATCATAGGGTACCGTTTTAATTTTCATCGAGAAAAGAAAAGAAAAGAAAATAAAATAAAAGAAAAACAAAAAAAATATAAAACGGTGGTCCTTAGCGTAAAAGCTAAGGACAAATGTTAGATATGGGAAAACAGAAACAGAGAAGCGAGATAGAGAAGAGAAAAGCGCAATTAGTAAAAAATGCCAGAAAATGAGAAAAGAGCCGGGAAAATAGTAGAATTTTTACCCCGAAACATTCCGGTAATGATCTTAATGCATTATTTGAGTTTATTACGTGTGTTTGAATATATTTCTACGGTAAAAATTGGGATATTAGCCATCGTTTTAATAAGTTCAATTAATAGTTTAAAGGGTCAAATGGACCCCGATAATGGAATTGACTATATATTCGTACTCAGTAAGTTATGAGCAACATATAAATATAATTTATTTAGGGTTTGGTTATGTGACCTTAAACCCTGTATATAGGCCTGGCCTGCGTATTGCGTATGCGAATAGAGTATCAGGTTCCTAACCGGATTACCCTAAGATGCGGGGAATGAAGCCTTTAGCCTAGTTTGATATATTTTTCTACTTATTGAACACAGTGGGATCGTTTGGCAATGAATTCAAAGAATAAAGCGGTTGTTGGGTAGCAGTGTTAACTTTGGAACAAGGTAAGTGTTTATATCCATTTTTTTGGAGGCACCTGGCCTCGTGGATTTTCTACCACGTGTTCCTTACGTGTGTAGCTGCCGATAGGCGTACTCCTTACGCCTTAGCTTTGGATTTACATTGTATATTATATGTTATGTCCTGTTGTTGGTATTGCATTGAGGATCTGAGCATTGTACTCTGGCTGTGAGGTGGCATCTACTTCCCGGCTGTCGATGAGAGTCCCGCGCCGGTGAAGGGTTATTATTGCATCACATTGCATTCATATACATTATATGTCATTCATATGCATTACATTGCATATCATATTGGGTGCAGGAGTATTCCGCCCCAGGAGCAGGAGTATTCTGCTCCATTGTATCATATTGAGGGTAGGAGTATTCCGCCCCAGGAGCAGGAGTATTCCGCTCCATTGTATCATATTGAGGGTAGGAGGATTCCGCCCCAGGAGAGTGCAAGAGTATTCCGCCTCAGCTTTACATTATATCGGGTGCAGGATTATTCCGCCTCTGGTTTATATTATATCGGGTACAGGAATATTCCGCCCCAGGAGCAGGAGTATTCCGCTCCAGTTGGTTATCAGATTGGATTCCCCTCGAATGCAGGAGTATTCCGCTTCGAGATGGGATGACGGGCACATGTGACCCTTTGCATCAGATTTCATTTCATTTCATTTCATCTCATTTCATTTCATTTCTTTTCATACCATTGTGTAGACTTGTGGTACATAACTATTGTTCTGCTTATACGTGCATTGCTTATTTGTTGATATGTTTCTGGCTCGTATTCCTGGCTGAGTTTATGGTTTCATACGTGTTTCCGGTTATTATCTGGCTCCGCCTTTTTATAATTTAAATAAGAGAAATTTGGTTTATCTGTTTCTTTTCTCCCTGGCTAGCCATCATATTCTTTGAGGTGGCTAGTCTGCCCCACTTATTGAATCATTTTGACTCACCCTTGTTTGTTGTTTGTTTCTTGTCTATCTATTTTGTTTCGGCAGGTTCGCTCCAGGATTGAGTTCGCCGCGTTGTTCAGGAGCGAAGACGACTTCAGCTGTCAGGGTGAGCCAGCTTTATTCCGGATGGCCACCAGTTTATTGTTTATTATTTCAGTTGCATTTTGCTCCCTTCATGAGGTATATGTCTTCTTTTGTACTCTTAGATGTCTTGTCTGGATAGCCCTAAACCTAGTATGTTGGGTAGTCAGCTGTAATTTCTTTTGTACAGCTTAGAGGTATCAGTATGTCTGTATTTTATTTTAACTCTTGACCTTATTTATGAATTGTTATATTTATTTTCCTAATTTAATTGGTAAGGGTTCGCCCGATGGGTCTAGTGGAGGATGTCGAGTGCCCGCACGGCTTAATCGGATTCCGGGTCGTGTCAGTTGGTATCAGAGCCCGGTTTAGAGTCTATCCAGACTAAGACAGTGTCTAGTAGAGTCTCGCTGATGGGTACGTAGACGTCGGTACTTATTTACGAGAGGCTATGATGGCATCTAGGAAGTTTCACTTCCTTCTTTTCTGATCGTGCGTCGGTCTAGGATGTAAAAGTATTTTTGTTCATTCCTTCGTGGTAATTGTGAACCCTCGTGCGGCAAATCAGCAAACAGTATGAGTTCAAGACGAAGCAGTCTAGCCTGGGGCTAGCACTGACGAAGCTCCGAATGTTTTGATCGTGCTGACGAACTAGTTACGGAGGTCCCAGCCGTACGAGCTCGCGATGGGCAAGGGAGCAGGGCCTTGTGGTTCCCTTGGCTCTCTACGATGCTTTACGAGAATCTTGGCGGCGCAGATACCGCAAGAATCTATTATTCGCTAGGCAGCTTATCAGGTCGCCGCATATGCAGATGTTCGGACTTAGAGAGCTCTTATTCCTGTTCTTAATATTGCCGCAGTAAATTATGTTCCGGAGACAGTATGTGTTGTGCCTTTAGTTATTCTGGCTGGTTAGTTAGCTTAATGGCTCGGTCCGAGTGTCCGAAGAGGTTGCATTATTTTACGTGGTTGAACCTTCTGATATTCTTAAGCAACGCATCAGATAAACCTCGCGATTCTTTTTAAAATAAAATGATGTCAGTGTATCCTACGGCTCTTGATTATATCGAGCGGTATGGTGTTGATTATTCTACTTTCCAGTTTTAGGGGTCCAGCCTCGAATTGGTGGATCTCTCTCTTATTAACTAACTTGGTTCGATTTTTCTTCTAGATTCATGGAAAATTACTTTCGAGTAGCAAGCAAGATGAAGAGTGTCGCCAATTTTAGTAGATTAGATAGGGTAGCCTGTCGGTTAGCCTGTTGGTTTCAGAATATGAGATTGAATTATATAGAATGGCTGGATATGCATTAGAACTAGTCCATGAGCCTTTCGAGAGATTCAAAGATTTATTGATGACCTTTATCCTTCCTTGAGATCCCAGATGGCTCGAAAAAAAAATTGAGGTCGGGATTTCATTTGATGTTGTTGTTGATATTGCCCGAAGGTACGAGGCATAACATAAGTTAGAGCGGGAGAGCAAGAGATCCTGTGGCCCTAGTGGGCAACCATGGTACCTCATTTGGAGGTAAGAGTTCTAATTATTTTGGGAGGTCACCTGCCAGGTTATCTCAGCTTGTAGAGCGTGATTCTCAGAGTGCGTCAGTAGTTCGTCAAGATCAGACCCAGTTTTCTCTTTATAGCTATCAACAATCTGTCCAGCTTCCATTTTCAATGAAAAGGTGTTATCACTGTCATGAGTTTGATTATCCTTTGAGGAGTTTTCCTGCTATCATTATCGTGAGTCTGGTTATCCTTTGCAGAGTTTTTCCTTATTCCAGCAAGTAGGCAGTCATCGTTTCTCTCATCATCAGGCACCTGTACAGTCACAGGGGATTTTATTTAGATCTCTATCAGCCAGAGAAATTCCACGATCTAGTAAAGGTTGAGAGCGTGGTGGCAGTTATTCTTCGGAAGGTAATTATCAGTGTAGCGGCTTAGTTCAGCCACAGAGGCAGTTTTATGAACTGCCAGTCTGGCAGTATGCTGAGGCATCCGATGTAGTAGACCCATGCATTTTTTCTTCCCTTATATGTGAGTAAGATTTGATTCTTCCGATCGATCTGGAGATGGTCTGTCATATCATGTTCCATGGTTTCCTTGGATATTGTTTCTATTAAGAATCGGTTGCGGTAGAGGGGCGAGCTTCTGGTATGATTTGTTCCTGGCATTTATGAGACCCTACTAATTTATTTGGTCTAAATGTGATGGATCTGGGAGTGAGTGTCGGTATTGTCTGCTTGGCATCTTGTTGTGCCACCTTTTATTATTATGTCAAATTAGTTTACCTCTCTTCTCGGAATTTCGTGTTGGTTGGATGATGGAATTCTAGATCATCACCATCAGAGAGTGTCATTGTTTCTTCCGGTGTAAAGTGATTAGTAAGCAATATTCAATCTATGTATTTCCTCTTGGTTCAAAACGCTAGTACAGTCATGTTATCCCATGAGCTTATCTGGGTTATAAAAGGGTTTTCTGTTAAATTGTCAGCGTTTCCTTCTTATTGGGAGGTCAAATTGGCATGGATGTTGTTCCATAAAGCTCATTTAATATTTGTTTCTTCAATTGCGATTCTTGGGCTACTTTGACTCGTAAGTAGTCTAGGTTTGGTAGCCAAGCAAATAAGAAGATGAGCTTCCTGAAGCACTAATTATTTCTATCCTCAGTCCATTGCCATCTCTTCTTTGTTCGGCACTGGTGAGCTTAGGCGGTCAGTAGCCTCTTGTGATGTTCCCTGTGTTGAGCCAGAGTGCGTGTCAAGGTGGCCGGGTAAGCACATTGTTGTTTTTCAAGGCTACTAAGGGTAATGAGAGGTGTCATTTGACCTTTGATTTGATCCATCAAGCGGTGGCGGTTATGGCAAAGGTATGGAGTTGTGAACTCGAGAGTTGCAGCTGTTTGGCAACTCGAAAGGGTAATTTGGTAGCTCAGGTCGGAGCCGCATTCTGTTTTAGCTAAGTCTTTCTTAATCCAGCAGGTTGCGCAAGGATGAATATTCCTATTCAAATAGTTGCATGAGTTTGTGCTTTAAGTGGAGGAGTCTTCCTTCAAATAGTGAATGGTAATACTAAATCTCTAAGGCGTTGATACCACTTTTGTCACGACCCAACCTAAGGCCACGACAGAAACCTACAATGAGTGTCGATCATTGCTAAACCCACTAATAATCTATTAATGCTGGAGATAAGCTGAAAACTTGATCATATATACGTACCTATCTGCAGAAAGTATAAAGTCTGAAAAGATGACACGACTTTAACTTACTGGCAATTCGAACACTGAGCCACAAATTCTGCTATGTCACACTTCATTCTGTCCCACCAATAAATCTGCTTAAGATCATGGTACATCTTAGTCGAACCTGGATGAACAATGTACTTGGAATAATGTGCCTCTATCATAATCTGTCCACGTAAATCTGCAACATCAGGAACACAAAATCTATCTTTATACATGAGAACACCGTCAGTAGTAATCCTATATGGTGGCTTCGATTTTTTTCTGGCTATCTGTCTGTATTCAACTAGACCTGGATCCTCATACTGACGCTGTTTTACTTCATGGAAATTTAGAGTTAAAGGTCTAGTGCAGCTTATCGTCCATCCATCATTGGCATATCTCCTTTGCACCTCAACTCTTTGAGAAGTTACTTTAGCGTTATAAATGCACATGTAATCAACTTTGTTGCTGGTATTCTGCCTCAACTCATGATCCAACTACATGTCTCTTTTATTTTCACTTTTTCAAGTCATAATATTTCCAATTCAAAGACAATACCATGAAGTAGATGTTCAGTCTGAAGATCATTCTTGGTCTGCATCATACTATCCAGTAGTATTTACATGATCCTTATCCTTATATGATAGACCCTGTTCAGATGAACCTTTGACATACATTAGGATATGAGTAACTACATTCCCAACAGGAGCTTGCGGAACAACACTAAAATCAACTGAGATGTTGCATAGTGCATTCGTAAAAATAATATAGCTTGCATCAAATCTTCTATAGTGTGTAGTGTCAAGGTAGTTCAAAAGCTTCCCCTATTGCATCAAGCGTGAGCTAATTCTTAGTTCCATCGACCTGTTCTATATCGAAAGGTATATCGAAGAGGTGATTCTCGGCTGAATCATATTAATCCATCTAGAGTTTAGTATATCTTTGTTCCGAAAAAGGTAAAACTCTCTTCTCGTGATCGAGGAAGGATCAGCTTAGTCAGAATAAGCTGTGTAATGGCATTATCATATCATCCAGATATATTTTATTCCAAAAGTTCGATATGCGTGTTATAATTCTGATTCTGTAATCATGAGAAAAATTTCATGGGATAGTTTATGAAGGTCGTGCAAGTTCTTTTGTTATCAGCGTGAATCTTGCTTTAGACTTAGGCTCGTTCGAGGCGAACGAGAGTTTAAGTGGAGGAGAATGAAACGACCTCGGTAAGTCGTTTCGGAAGTTAGGACTCCGATTGGCGTGCTGATAATTTTAAAATATTCGTAAGGTCCATTGAGACTTACCTGTAAAATTTGAGCTAAATCAGACCTCGTTTGGTAGGCATCGGAAGAAGGTTTCAGTTTTTATTGTCGATAAATATTAAAAAGAGATTTTCGAGCTCGGTTTTGGCGAATGAGCTCCAATTCGAAATCCGAAAGCGCCGTTAGGTTCGTATGATTATTTGTGACTTTTGTAATTTTTCGAAAGTAAATTTCGATGTTGTTCGGCTAGTTTCCGCTAAAATGCCGAAAGTTAAATAATTTGATCTTTTTCCCTTTAATTTGCATATTGAGTATTGGGAGTCCGATTTGAGATCCGTCTTCATGAGTATGTTACATATATTTTGTATAACTTGTATGCAAAAGTTGGAATTATTTCGAATATCATAGGGTACCGCTTTAATTTTCATCGAGAAAAGAAAAGAAAAGAAAAGAAAATAAAATAAAATAAAAACAAAAAAATAAAAAATAAAACGGTGGTCCTTAGCTTAGACAAATGTTAGATATGGGAAAACAGAAACAGAGAAGCGAGATAGAGAAGAGAAAAGCGCAGTTAGTAAAAAAATGCCAGAAAATGAGAAAAGAGCCGGGAAAATAGTAGAATTTTTACCCCGAAACATTCAGGTAATGATCTTAATGCATTATTTGAGTTTATTACGTATGTTTGAATTTATTTCTACGGTAAAAATTGGGATATTAGCCATCGTTTTAATAAGTTCAATTAATAGTTTAAAGGGTCAAATGGACCCCGATAATGGAATTGATTATATAATCGTACTCAGTAAGTTATGGGCAACATATAAATGTAATTTATTTAGGGTTTGGTTATGTGACCTTAAACCCTGTATATAGGCCTGGCCTGCGTATTGCGTATGCGAATAGGGTATCAGGTTCCTAACCGGATTACCCTAAGATGCGGGGAATGAAGCCTTTAGCCTAGTTTGATATATTTTTCTACTTATTGAACACAGTGGGATCGTTTCGCAATGAATTCAAAGAATAAAGCGGTTGTTGGGTAGCAGTGTTAACTTTGAAACAAGGTAAGTGTTTATATCCATTTCTTTGGAGGCACCTGGCCTCATGGATTTTTTACCACGTGTTCCTTACGTGTGTAGCTGCCGATAGGCGTACTCCTTACGACTTAGCTTTGGATTTACATTGTATATTATATGTTATGTCCTGTTGTTGGTATTGCATTGAGGATCTGAGCATTGTACTCTGGCTGTGTGGTGGCATCTATTTCCCGGCTGTCGATGAGAGTCCCGCGCCGGTGAAGGGTTATTATTGCATCACATTGCATTCATATGCATTATATGTCATTCATATGCATTACATTGCATATCATATTGGGTGCAGGAGTATTCCGCCCCAGGAGCAGGAGTATTCCGCTCCATTGTATCATATTGAGGGTAGGAGGATTCCGCCCCAGGAGAGTGCAGGAGTATTCCGCCTCAGCTTTACATTATATCGGGTGCAGGAGTATTCTACCCCAAGAGAGTGTAGGAGTATTACGCCTCTGGTTTATATTATATCGGGTGCAGGAGCATTCTGCCCCAGGAGCAGGAGTATTCCGCTCCAGTTGGTTATATCGGGTGCAGGAGTATTCTGCCCCAAGAGAGTGCAGGAGTATTCCGCCTCTGGTTTATATTATATCGGGTGCAGGAGTATTCTGCCCTAGGAGCAGGAGTATTCCGCTCCAGTTGGTTATCAGATTGGATTCCCCTCGAATGCAGGAGTATTCTGCTTCGAGATGGGATGACCGGCACATGTGACCCTTTGCATCAGATTTCATTTCATTTCATTTCATCTCATTTCATTTCATTTCTTTTCATACCATTGTGTAGACTTGTGGTACATAACTACTGTTCTGCTTATACGTGTATTGCTTATTTGTTGATATGTTTCTGGCTCGTATTCCTGGCTGAGTTTATGGTTTCATACGTGTTTCCAGTTATTATCTGGCTCCGCCTTTTTATAATTTAAATAAGAGAAATTTGGTTTATCTGTTTCTTTTCTCCCTGGCTAGCTATCATATTCTTTGAGGTGGCTAGTCTGCCCCACTTATTGAGTCCTTTTGACTCACCCTTGTTTGTTGTTTGTTTCTTGTCTATCTATTTCGTTTCGGCAGGTTCGCTCCAGGATTGAGTTCGCCGCGTTGTTCAGGAGCGAAGACGACTTCAGCTGTCAGGGTGAGCCAGCTTTATTCCGGATGGCCACCAGTTTATTGTTTATTATTTCAGTTGCATTTTGCTCCCTTCAAGAGGTATATGTCTTCTTTTGTACTCTTAGATGTCTTGTCTGGATAGCCCTAAACCTAGTATGTTGGGTAGTCAGCTATAATTTCTTTTGTACAGCTTAGAGGTATCAGTATGTCTATGTTTTGTTTTAAGTCTTGACCTTATTTATGAATTGTTATATTTATTTTCCTAATTTAATTGGTAAGGGTTCGCCCGACGGGTCTAAGGGAGGATGTCGGGTGCCCGCACGGCCTAATCGGATTCCAGGTCGTGTCAGCAAGGGTCTTGGGCCACATGCCAAGCGCATTCAACTTGCGTCCAAGGTTGAAAATCAAGAGGTAATAAACTCTGATGAAATCCTTCGTGAGACAGATTCTTTTATGGTTACTCGTGAAATGTGGTGTTCCAGAACCCCTCAAGTCTTTTTTGGCAGAAAAGGGTCTTGCCTTTTCTTTTCTATTTTCTTTTTATTCTAAGTACAATTAGGACTAATCATGGACCAAATTAGCATTACTAAAACTTTGTGGGCTGTAATTAAATGTAACAAAACTTTTAAACTTCTTGAGATCAAAATTAAATACCACAAATTTTTAAAACAAATGAATAAAAATTCTCTCTTTTCTCTTCTTGTTCATCATATCTACTTCATCTTCCTTCTCTTCTATTTTCTTTTCTTCACATTCTTCTCATTTTCTTCATCTTTCTTGTCATACTCTTCAACTACTTTTTGTTGTTTACATAGTCATATTCTTCTTCTTGCTCTCATTCTTCTTTGTCTTCTTCTTATGCAAAAAGAAAATTTAAAATTTGAAGTGGGTTTAAAAATTCAAACATGATTTTTATGTAATTTTGGAGTGGGTATTGTTTGAAATACTTGAGAATGGTATTTGGATCTTAAGTATAAAATTTGAGATAATTTGGTGTTGATTTGAGTTGCTTTGGATGAATTTTGAATAAAAATTCGCGGTTGAAATATTTTTTTTTTAGGTGTTCGGAACATCTTCTGTCAGAATGTACGGAACATTTGTTACGGTATTTGGAATATCTTCTATCAGGAAATTCAGAACAACTGCCAGGGTGTTCGGAACATCTTCTATCATGATGTTCGGAACATCTATGTCTGGATGTTGGAAGCATCTTTTATCTAGACGTTGAGATAAGATTTGAAATAAAAATATCATTTTATTTTTCGATCCTCAAAAACATAAATAAGTAAGACTCAATCGGTGAGTGACAAATGGAAAACATAAGGAAAGCAACAATCATTAGACAGAATTAATGTACCTATAAATTTTTTCAACATTCTTCTTTTTTTTAAAAAAGAAAATATGGTAGAGTTAACTTCAGAAACCTCTCTCCTTATTTAGGATTATCTATCTTTAAGCGATGAACTCAAAAAAAAACAGTACCAACATATTAAAGATGAAATGTCTTGATGGAGGTTCCTACCATTACTCAAGATGTTCGAAACATCCTTTGTGATGTTCCAACCATTAACTAAATTTAGAGAACTAAACTTAGAAAACTAATAAGTTTTTTCACACTTTTTCACACTCGAGCTATCCAACTCGTCTATCTACAGTCATCTTATTCTCAAGATACCTTTTTGTATACACAACCCCTTAACAAATGCACCAAATTTTATGAATTTCATTTGTATACACAACCTCCACAATCAACAACAACAACAACAACAGATCAAATATTATCACACAATATACATAACCATCCTTGTGTATTCATTTATCATTTTCTGAAGAAAAAAAAAGATACTCAAGATGTTTCAAACATATTGAAAGTTTTGAACGATTACAAGTATGTTCTGAACTTCCTACATGATGTTTGAAACTTCTTGTGAGATATTTCACTTTCCACCGATGTTTAAATATCTACCAGAGTGATTGTAGATGTTAAAATCTTATGTACTATCATATGAATTAGATACTTATTTATGAGACATCAACTTGTGTGTGTGTGTGTGTGTGTGTGTGTGTGTCTATATATATATATATATATATATATATATATATATATATATATATATATATTACTCCGAAAGAGAATGAAAAAGAAGTAGAGGATAATCAATTAATCTTTCTTGTAGGTATGTAATATATGAATAATCTTTCATAGTATATGGCTAAATATTAGCAGTTATAACTTTTCTACATTTGAAACAACTCATAGATATTCCCAACGTCTGCACAATATATGATCAACTGATAATGTTCAAGTGATAATTGTAAAAAATTATCACTTAAAATAATCAATTATACAAGTTAGAGCGATAAATATAGATGATTATAACTTAATACAAGTTGGATCAAGTGTTTGTTCATACTTTAGGTTCTATTTATTTCAAATTGTTATGTTTTGTGTACTAATATCCAGAATCTTCATTTGAAATTGTTATTTTGTCCTGTAAATTACCATTGTACCCTAAGTAGTTCCGCACGACTCACTTCATGTTTCAATCATATCGCTATATGTTCTGAATATTTTCAAAAACAATACGATGAAGATAGCAACATCGAAAAATGGCGCTCCGAACATGATGTTCATGTGACAAACATCAACAGCATGTTCGAAACAACAAAGATAGATGGATAATCATTTGTCACTCTAACAAGTATACTTGGTAATTTAGAGTGATAATGATCATCGCCCTTTAATTATAATGTGACAATAGAAACAATAGAACATTTCGCGCGGAACATCACATATAATGTGACAAACATCTATTGGATGTTCGAAACAAGACTATATGTATGGATCATCATTTCTCCCTATAAGAAGTATAATTGGTCATTTATAGTGATAGTGATCATCATTTGTCGCTCTTACAAGTATAGTGGGTCATTTCTTATCATATTGATCATCATTTGTCACTCTAACAAGTATAGTTGGTCATTTATAGTGATAGTGATCATCATTTCTCCCTATAACAAGTATAATTGGTCATTTATAGTGATAGTGATCATCATTTGTCGCTCTTACAAGTATAGTGGGTCATTTCTTATCATATTGATCATCATTTGTCACTCTAACAAGTATAGTTGGTCATTTATAGTGATAGTGATCATCATTTGTCACTCTTACAAGTATAGTTGGTCATTTGTACGTATAATGATCATCATTTCTTCATATAAGAAGTATAGTTGGTCATTTATAGTGATAGTGATCATCATTTGTCACTCTTACAAGCATAGTGGGTCATTTGTAGTCATAATAATCATCATTTGTCACTCTTACACGTATAGTGGGTCATTTATATTGATAGTGATCATCATTTCTAACTCTAACAAGTATAGTGGGTCATTTGTAGGTATAATGATCATCATTTATCACTCTAACAAGTATAGTTGGTCATTTATAATGATAGTGATCATCATTTCTCACTCTAACAAGTATAGTGGGTCATTTGTAAGTATAATGATCATCATTTGTAACTCTTACAAGTATAGTGG
The DNA here is from genome assembly GCA_037355625.1 of Petunia x hybrida. Classification (NCBI taxonomy): domain Eukaryota; kingdom Viridiplantae; phylum Streptophyta; class Magnoliopsida; order Solanales; family Solanaceae; genus Petunia; species Petunia x hybrida. Next base: position 2,328,645 of record JBBBVM010000712.1, on the reverse strand, counting down.
GCCATTTCTACTCATAATGATCATCATTTGTAACTCTTACAAGTATAGTAGGTCATTTCTACTCATAATGATCATTATTTATCACTCTAACAAGTATAGTGGGTCATTTCTTATCATATTGATCATCATTTGTCACTCTAACAACTCTAGTTGGCCATTTCTACTCATAATGATCATCATTTGTCACACAAACTACTCTAAGTGGTCTTTGTGATGAAAGTGGATGAGTTTATCACTCTTACAAGTATAATTGGTCACTTATAGCCATACAATCATCATAATTTGTCGCGCTAACTACTTTAATTGTGAAAAAGTATGATGAACATAGAAAAAATTGAACATAGCGCTCGGAACGACACATAACATGTGACAAACGTCTAGTGGATGTTCGAAACTAGAGTATATGTATGGATAATTATTTCTCCCTATAACAAGTATAGTTGGTTATTTATAGTGATAGTGATCATCATTTGTCACTCTTACAAGTATAGTTGGTCATTTGTACATATAATGATCATCATTTCTCCCTATAAGAAGTATAGTTGGTCATTTATAGTGATAGTGATCATCATTTGTCACTCTTACAAGCATAGTGGGTTATTTGTAGTCATAATAATCATCATTTGTCACTCTTACACGTATAGTGGGTCTTTTAAAGGTATAATGATCATCATTTCTCTTTATAACAAGTATAGTGGGTCATTTATAGTGATAGTGATCATCATTTCTCCCTATAAGAAGTATAGTGGGTCATTTATAGTGATAATAATAATCATTTGTCACTCTTACAAGTATAGTGGATCATTTATAGTGATAGTGATCATCATTTGTCACTCTTACAAGTATAGTTGGTCATTTGTAGGTATAATAATCATCATTTGTCACTCTGACAACTCTAGTTGTCCATTTCTACTCATAATGATCATCATTTGTCACACCAACTACTCTAAGTGGTCTTTGTGATGAAAGTGGATGAGTCTATCACTCTTACAAGTATAATTGGTCACTTATAGCTATACAATCATCATAATTTGTCGCGCTAACTACTCTAATTGTGAAAAAGCATGATGAACATAGAAAAAATTGAATATGGCGCTCGGAACGACACATAACATGTGACAAACATCTATTTGATGTTCGAAACCAGTATGTATGGATCATCATACGATGAAGATAGCAACATTAAAAATTGTGCGATCCAAACGACCGTTTAATGCGACGAACATCAATAGGTTGTTTAAAACAACCCTACGATAGATGATCATCACTTGTCAGTCAATTGGTCATCACTACTGATAATTGTCAACATTTATTACTCTAACAAGTATAATTGGTCATTACTACTGATAATTGTCATCATTTCTACAATAGTTCGATGGGTAAAATATAGATTTGCTAAACATCATGAGAGATAATCAAAACATCTGGCGGGATATTAATAGTAACATATCTCTCGATGTTCACGACGTCTCTCTAGATATTCGAAGCATCTTGCCTATCAAGATGTTCAGAACATTTGTATTGATGTTCAAGATGTTTGGAACATCCGTCAGGATGTATCAAGCGTCTCCCCGTCAGGATGTTCCGAACATCATAATAGATGTTCATCGCGCTGAGAAAAAATTTCAACATCGCTTTTAGTCTAAGATTAACCAAATCCAGTCCAAATTAACTCCAAATGATTTCAAATTTTATATTCAACCTCTCACTATTATTCCCAATAATTCTAAACAACACCCACTTGAAAACAGTACAAAAATTTGTTGATTTTTCAAAACCCATTTCAAAAACTTCAATATTTGAAAATGATGAACATTCACAAATCTTCTTAACGAAGAATAAGAAATGGATATGTGTTATATTTCGTTTAGGATTGCTTAGATTGAAGAAACAATCATAAAATGAAGTGTAGGTTGAAGAAACAAGAAGAATGATACGAATAAGGATTTGAGAGGGAAAAATGCAGGAGAGGAGAGGGAAGGGCTGTTGTAGATCTAGGTTTATGGCCAAATTTGGCAAAAAGTGGCCTTTTATACATGGACCATTGTGTAACATAAAAAACTTTGGGGTGAGAAGGTTAGATAATTAAAAGTTTTTAATGCCATTAATAATTAGAGGACCCTATACTTCATGATTAAAACTTGAGCCTTTTTCCATTCAAAAATAACTTGAGAGGGCCTGCCATGCCAAAGCCCCTGGTTACTCGAGGTGATCTTGGAATGGAAATTCCAGTTGAGAAGATTTCATTGGCCCATAAAATGATGATATACAAGTGCAATCTTGTCGGTAAGCCTGTGGGAACTTCCACTCAGATGCTTGAATCAATGATCAAGTCTCCACGACCTACCTATGCTGAGGCAACTGATGTGGCTAATGCTGTCTGGATGGAACTGGCTGTGTTATGCTAAATCGGGAGAGTGCAGCTGGGGCTTATGCTGAGATAGCAGTAAAAACCATGGCAAGAATTTGCATTCAGGCAGAGTCTTCACTTAGCTATGGGGCTCCCTTCAAGGAAATGATAAGGTCAACCCCACTGCCAATGAGCCCATTGCAGAGCCTTGCATTATCAGCTGTGCACACGGCTATCAAGGCTTGAGCAAAACTCATTTTTGTCCTGACATGTGGTGGGACTACAACAAACCTGCAAAGCTGGTCACCAAGTATAGGCCTGCCATTCCTATTCTGTCTGTAGTTGTGCCTGTTTTGACAAAAGATTCTTGTGATTGGTCCATTAGTGATGAGACTGCAGATGGGCATATTTTGGTATACAGGGGCTTGATACCAATTCTTGCTGAAGGGTCTGCGAAGGCTTCTGATTCTGAATCAACTGAGGTGATCCTGGAAGCTTCCCTGAAATCCGCCACACAAAAATGGCTCTGCAAACCTGGTGATGCTGTGGTGGCACTTCATCGTATTGGAGCTGCATCCGTTATCAAGATTTGCATTGTGAAGTAAATCATTGTGTCAAACTTGCGATTCTTGAGTCAGCCTGGTCAGGAACGGGTTTCCATTCTGCTTTTTGGTCTTGAAATTGCTCAACTTAAGATATGTTGATTTTGTCACTATGCCTTAGGATTTCTATTTAATGATAACTTATTATCACCAAGGATTACTATATTTCATGTTTAATCCATATCTGCTTAGAATACTGGAGTCACAATAAATAACTTTTGGCACACGCAAAAAAAAAAAAAAAAAGGACAAACTCAGTAGGAGTTGCTATATCATGCTTCTTTATTTTGATAAGAGGTTTATAATTGTTTGTTGAACCTATAATTGCACTATGTGCTCCATGTTACATTATGCAATAAGCTCTGCATTTGAGAACATATCAGTTGTTATGTTATAGATTATGGTAAGCATTATGAGAATGGACTCCGAGTATGTTATGTAAATGAGATTTGATTGTTGATGAGTGAGTTAAGATTATTACTTTATTAGACGAGCTGGTTCATCTTGTTGGGGCTAACTGGCTAAGCCTAGTGAGTGTCGATTATAACCCCTAACTTGGATGGGATCGTGAAATTACTTATCTGGAAACCAAATCGCCTTTGACGTGGTGTTGTTTAAGTTTTGATCCCGTTTTAAAATTTGTATAAGCTCTGACGGTCACGTCAAAATTTCACCCAACCTTTCACAAATGCGTTAAGTTTAATTATGACTTTCAAAATTTTAAATTGTTCATAACTTGAAATTTGCCACCAAAGATTTGCACAAATTTAATAGGAATTTGAATATAATTTTGGTTGAAGTCTGTAGAAAATGAGCTTTTGAGTTGATGTTGAGAAAAAAAAATATTTGGAAGTTGAAGTTGCTTTGGACATTCATGTGACTTGAAAACAGTTGAAATTTTGTGAGCGGAAATAAAATATTTTCACCCAAAGCTGGTCTAGGAATTTCAAAACTCATCTTTAAAAAAGTCAAAAAAATTCACTAGACTCTACAACGAAACAAGTTTTTCCAAAACAATATTTAAAAAAAGTAGAAATCTGTTATGATCAAATGGCTTCTTAGGAACATAGTCAAAACCTAAGCAGAGCGCAAAAAGTATCATATCCTAGCAAATCATCTAGAAAGAAGTTTCACAAATACATCTGCGCTCAAAAGATTGCAGGAATGATACTACAACAACAACATATCCGTATAGTCCCATAAGTGAGGTCTGAAAAGGGTGAGATGTTTGCAGACATTACCCCACCAAGGTGAAGAGATTGTTTCCGATAGACCCTCAGTTAGTGAAAATATTAAATAACCATAGAAGCTTGATATCACACATTCTTAAAACCACTAAAATAACTTCTTAAATTTTGTATGTTAACTTTAAACTGTAAATGTAGTACTAAGGATTTATGCTGAATCTCCCCCCACCCCCCCAAAAAAAAAAAAAAAAAAAAAAAGTGGCGTGGGGGTGTTTGGAGGGGGGGGGGGGTGGGGATGTGCAGCAAAAGCCAAGACATTATAGTTAGCGAGTGTGACTAATGGATCCCCTTGGCTATCTCAGATAAACATACTTATATAAAAATACAAGATATGAAGGCGCAATTGATTATTTGCGAACAAACAAACCAAAATAGGATATTTTAAAAAATGATAAGAAACCTTTGCGGATAAGCACATGTACTTGGTCTTAAAGTAAACGTCAAAACAAATTATCTCTTATCCAACAATGTAATCGAATAGAAAATACAGCCTGCTCATTTTTTCTACTGTAATTTATAAGATGTATGGCCCCCTAAGCTCCTTTTAAATTTCCATAGTGTCAACTGTCAAGGGATAAAGTATATAAGAAGAAAATATCTATTCTAACTAAGAAAAAAATGGAGATAATATTCGTTACCGTGTAAAGACCATACACTTGGACTGCCTCAGTCTTTTTATCCTAGACTAGATGGATAAATATTCTAACATGTTAGGTATTTAGTGGAGATCATTTATTAATGGAATGGACTTTGCAATTGGAGGTGTTTGTTGCATATCATGTTGTCATATTCATACTATCTCCTTCACTTGTATTATGTATATAATGATAAAAACTAAAAAGAAAAGATAAACATGAGTGGTTTCAACTTTCAACCACCAAGTAATGTGCAAGTCTATTAATCTGATCATCAACAAATGTGTCGTGGGAGATGTGTGAAAAATTTTCACCCTCAGTTAAAACTTGTGTGTGTGTTTTGAAAGATGAATAAGTAATATTTTAATAAAATTATTTTTCACGCAATATGATTTTAAATTAGTTGATCAATAACTGGCATTAATCTTTTTCTTCAATTTCACATAGACAAACAAGTAAAACATCAATTTGCATAGTGTGGGCCACGTGGGGTCCACTAAGAGGATAAGAGAACCTTCAAAGCATTAGTTGCTAGATACTCTGCCACTTTAGGAAAACTGCTAACGTGAAGGCAAAGAGTCCTTTTTTGTTTTCCAATCGGAGTGTGTTAATTTATATATTTTGGAACTCGATTAATTTGAATATATCTATTCTAAAGTGTAATATACTTTTCAAACATGACTCCATTCAGATGACACTTCTAATTCTATACTTATGTTTAAAGATGAAGTAGTACTTACCGATTCATTATAAGTTAAAACATTTGATTATGAGATGAAAGAGACTAGACAAAATTCACATACACTTTACTTCCTCTCCTTCCTACATTTCCTTGAAGCAATAAACTCTCTCTCACATACAATGATGTCTCTCTTTCTATATGTAGACACACATAATGCATGTATATAAAAAGAAATGAGAGTCCATTACTCAAAACAACAACAAACAGAAGAGAGAGTGAGCTCACTATATAACTAACTCATCATATTCTCAATTATTACAATCTTTTACTACGTCATAAGAATCCATATAAATATAGACGAAACCCACAACTGGCTTGCTAATCAGGTGAATTAACACTCATATTTTTGTATTTGTTGATTTCCTGCAATTATAAATGAAAAGTTTGAGCTTTTCTGTGTTTTTCCATTACTATATTATGTTCCCCGGACTTTCACACTATTACTTACTTCTAGATTATGTTACTTTCTTCATTAACTTAGGTCATTCTTGTTCAATTAATCCCAATTACACAAGTTTTTTTATGCATTATATTAGTAGTTCTTTTTTTTTTTTGGGGGTGGGGGTGGGGGGGGGGGGAGGCGTATTATCTTGTGACTATGGCATACATCATATTTGATAAGAATACAATAAAAATAGGAGCTGATTTCTCACTATAAACTTAGATAGCAGATAAGTTATGCGAGGATTATAATATAAGGATTGTACAATACAGTTAATAATGATCAGTTATTTGTGTTGTGATTGGATGTTTAATCAATTGTAGTATAATCTAAAGCATATGGTTGGTTATTTAACAGCAACAATTACTACACGCATCAACACCAAGCATGTTGAGCTGAGTAATATGAATCCTCATCGTCCATATTGCATGTGTTTATGTTTTAAATTGGAAGATCCTTCCTCTATATGATTGCATTACTTAATCCAATTTAATTAACTGAATATTGTGTGGTTAAAACCAATTACTCAGTCACTTGTAATTAAATATGAACATAGAGTTTATTAGTTATTAACTTAACTCAAATAAAAAACAATGTAATAGAAAATTAAAGCTAGTTATATTAAATGAGATAACTGGCTATACATTCCTCTTCTAAACATGAAAATTTTATTTTAAACACCTTATTATCTTAATTCTTAATAATGATATTACAGACATTGATGGAAACAAAGGAGAGATAAAAAGTAGTAATAAATGGTATACCAACGAGCAATAGTAAAAAAGGTTTTTTGTAGTTTATGTGCTCTTCTGTAGGTATTGTCAAAAAGTCTTGTGTATTGTTAGTCCATATTGAACTTAGGAATAAAATAGTTCAGGGAATTACAGTAGAAAAAATGGGAATGTTACTAATACAGAAAGGAAAAAAATGGTTACTACGAATTAACAAATGAGTTGGTACAAATAAAGTCAATCATATCAATGGAATGTCAATTTGTTAAAACTTCGGGTTGGTTATTAGTCTCAAATAATTTTGCTCGACTTCAGAATACAGTATGATCATGATGACATGAATTGAACTTAAATGGAGAAACATGGTCTACGAGGATTCATATAGGCGACTTCAACTTGTTTGGGATTGAGGCTTAGTTGTTGTTGTTGTTGTTGTTGTTGTTGTTGTTGTTGTTGTACTGAGGTTATTTTGTTATCCAATCATAACTGTAGTTGGTAGTATAAATATAAAGGAGCAGCAGTATTAAGCCAGTAACCTGACCAGAATAGCTTCCCATTATGAGTTCAATAATTTAATATAGCATAATTGTTTGGCTTTTTATTCATTATGTCTAGCATGCCCTTATGAATTCAGCTTTTATTTGTATCCTGGGTTTGGCCATTCTATCATTCTTCAGGTTTCATCTAATCAATTTAACTTGTCCGGTAACTTGGATACTTTTGGAAATAATGTATGAGCTGATATACCTCTATATTCAATACAACGTTCTCTCCTTTTTGGGCTTATATTTGATGTATTGAGTTGTATTCCGTCATTGCTATTATTGTCATGCTAGTATAGTCAGATAAATCCGACAGACTGGCTCTTATTGTTATTAGTTCAGTCAATGATATCGGTTCTGTCTCATGCTGACATTAGGTTGTTGTTAAAGGTAGCAACTTTATCACTTTAGTTCCATTAATTGAACAAAATCTAACCGAATTCGTATCTCTGTCAAAGCTTAAATAGGCCACAGCGACAGTGATTAGCCTCAGAAGGCAATGGATTCAAGGCATTCCCTTTATCATTTACTGCTTTTAACTTTGTGTGCGCTGTCTGCCCTGCGTCAATGTTCTGCTAATGGGGTTGAAGCAAACCAGACAGCAGTATTGTTTGTAAATGCATCTGAAGCATCAGGAAGGAAAATACCTGATACTCTTTTTGGTATATTCTTTGAGGTGAGTTTAGTCATTTGGATTCTCAGTTTGTAGTGCAAAATGAGAGTGTTTACCTTCTATACATAATATACGAAACTCATGTCGTGTATTAGGTTTGTTTGTCCTCATCTTTCATGCAAACACGGGATGCTGTATGCAACGGGATGCCCTATGATACTCGGAATCATAACATTCTGCTTCTTGAAAATACATATTAGGATATGTTTTAATTAGTTCATTCCACCCTTCAGAAAAGATTTCATGTTTGAACGGGGATGCTTTGTGCACCGGGCTGCCCTTTTTCTTTTGAAAAGATTTCATGTTTCAACTTTTTTGAACTAAAGAATAAAAGAGGACAATATAATAAAAGATAAATTCTATAATTTTCTTCTGTCTATGATGTGAAACCTGAGATTGCACATCTGACAAGTACTGCTGATGCCTACTCTTATGAATCATCAATAATTTTGAATATCTGGCTGGAAGAGAATGATAGATACCCTTTTTTCTACGGAATAAGAGCAAACGTTTTCCAAAATGAATTAGATTTAATTTTCCATGATATGGTCAACTGAATTTAGTTCATAACACCTGGACATTCTATTTCAGGAGATCAATCATGCTGGCGCTGGTGGATTGTGGGCTGAGCTTGTCAGCAACCGAGGTCAGCTTGACTTTATGGTTGCCTTAAAGAGAAAGTCTCTAAAAGAAACAAATACATGCTTTGGTTCGCAGTGATTAACTACTGACTGGCTTTGTTTGGCCTAAAATTTGAGAGTAAAAGAATGGACAACAGGACTCATATGTTGGGAAGGATGAAGTAGTTAACCGTATGTTGCTCAAGGAGAAAATTAGACATACATTACATGATTTTTTGCTGTCTAGAATCTTGGATTGTCATTATTACTTTTCCCTTTTGGAAAGTTTCTTCATTGGTGAATATTTAATTGGAGAGTTTATTACTCAGTATGCTACTATGCTTCAAGAGGTTTGCTTTTTGATTGATAAGAAGACTTTGGTGAATATACTGATAATGCAGCTAATGTGAAATTACTATTTCTACTCATGCAATAGGAACTTTGCCTCCTATATATTTCTGTTTATTTAAGTGTTAGATTTCTTGGAACAACTTTCAGGTTTTGAAGCTGGAGGCCCAAATATACCTTCGAATATTGATCCATGGTCTATCATTGGGGATGAGTCCTCAGTGATTGTATCAACAGACCGTTCGTCATGCTTTGATCGGAATAAAGTTGCACTTCGATTGCAGGTGCTTTGTGACCATACAGGCACCAATATCTGTCCTGATGGAGGAGTTGGTATCTACAATCCGGGATTCTGGGGCATGGTATGTTGGTATTTTAATCTTTGACTGGAACTTTCTTTATGTGTTCCTTTCTTCCTCTATCAAGGATTCACCATGACGATGTTCAGTATTCTGCAATAACAGAAGGACATTGGCTATCCTTCATTTGTACCCTCAACTCTTTGTTTAGATTTCAGTCAAAATTGTGTTGTAAGCTAGATCAAAGTAGATGCTGATCTACTGGTGCTTCCATTTTTATGTAATATTTTGATACTTTTTCTCTATCTATTGTCCTCATTTTATGTAGTCTTGCAGAATATTGAGCAGGGAAAGAGTTACAAACTAGTGCTCTATGTTCGTTCACAAGAATCAATCAATATATTTGTAGCTTTAACTGGTTCAAATGGACTGCAAAAGCTGGCTACTGCCAACATAGTGTAAGTATAGTTGGTTTTTTTTATTTTCCATGTTTTCAAAAAGCTTGCTTGCACACGATTCATTCAACTTGTTCTTGCAGAGCTTCTGATGTTTCAAGTTGGACAAAGATGGAAGTTATATTAGAAGCAAAGGGAACAGATCCCAATTCAAGACTGGAGCTGAGATCAACTAAAAAAGGTGTTATATGGTTTGATCAAGTGTCATTGATGCCTGTGGACACATATAAGGTTTGTTGTATAACTTTCTTCCAGCTAATCAGAAAAGACTCAGATTTATTCTAGGTGATAGTGGGCTTGATGCAGCTGACTGAGTTACTAACATGTGTTCTGAACTAAAAATCTCCTAAAGGGTTATCGAATTCTCTTCTTGTTGATTATATACAGGATGTGTAACCAACTTCAGTTCTATATCTTTAGAAATGGAATACCAATATATATTTTACTCTAGTGTAGTATCCTATTCTTAAATGTATCTGTTCCAATATCATTTGGTTTTATATTAATCAGTAATCGATACCATACTCCCAAATAAATTGCAGTTGGCTATGTGAATCCTCTTTATCAATATAGACGATATGGTTACGTTTTACATTTAGGAAAAATCAGGACTTGTTGACCATGTAGGCATTATTAATTAGTAATGTGTAAAATTTGTCAGTGCATATAATTTACAAAATCTTGCGATTTTTGCTCATTATAGGCTGTATATCCAACAATACGGTATTACTTTAAAATTCTTCTTTGTAAACGAGTGTGATATTGTTTTCAGCTATCTGCTTTCTTAGTTTTCATTTTTCATATGGGCATTAGGCGTATTTTTCTGATAAATGTGGTTTGTGGAAATTTTCTTGGCACAGGGTCATGGCTTCAGGAAAGATCTCTTTGGAATGATTCAAGATTTGAAACCAGCATTCATTAGATTTCCAGGTATTCTCCAATAAACTTCAACTTGTTCCATAAAAATCATATTGCTGTACCAGCTGATGGGCTGGGAATTACAGTTATGAGTATTTTCCTAAGTTTGATTTGATTACTGTCATTACTCCGATCACTGTGGTTGTTTAATAATTATTCTGACTTTCACGCCAAACATGAGTTTCATTACTGATCACTCAAGAACCCTGCAAATAGCACCTGCCTTCTCACATATAGCAAGTTCTCAGGAGGACATTTGCTAACAGGATTATTCAACTATTAATTGTCAAATTCCCCCAAGTCTTGAAATACACTTTTATCTTAAACATATGAACTATCACCACTGAGATAATATGGGAGGTGACCTGTTAGATGCAGGAATAGTATCAGAAAATGGTCAGAATATATTTCATATTTGTACTTCCAGTTGTGTGACTAAGTAATGCAAGTATATTCCAGCAGATTTTGATTTGTGATTTCTCGGCGTATGAACTTAACTTGAATACTTTCTTTTGCTCTTTTCTTTTCATGTTTTTCTTTACTTCTTTGAAGAAGTCAAATCCCTCTTTATAATCTGTTAAGAATTTTCTCGAGCAAATTTAGAATTTCGGAAAGCTAGCTTACACGGTGTTGGGTCGGAAAAGGGAATAATATTAGACAATTATATTAAAAAGTCTCCCATCATTTAGAGGACTTATCCTTTCTAGATTTGATGTGTCTTCTTTTATCAGCTGCCTTTCCGTTTTTGCCTCTGAATAGTTCCCCCCTATCTGCCTGTATATATTCTATATGACCTTCTTAACAATCAGATTATCTCTGTAGATAATTATTCACCTTATCTGCCTGTAGGTGGCTGTTTTGTTGAAGGTGACTGGTTAAGAAATGCATTTCGGTGGAAAGAAACCATTGGACCATGGGAAGAGAGGCCTGGGCATTTTGGTGATGTTTGGAATTATTGGACTGATGATGGGCTTGGTCATTTTGAGTTCCTGCAGGTAAAATTCTATGTTCTCTCAGCTTTGATGCAATGGATTTGAAGCACCTGGTGGGTCATGTATGCTTAACTCACACACAAAAAATGTAAAGAAAAAAAGAGAACATTTGTATGCCCTTTTGAATGTGCATAATTCCAGTCCCTTTTTTGCAGCTTGCCGAGGACTTAGGTGCATTGCCAGTGTGGGTTTTCAACAATGGTAGCTCCTGCACTTCTGCAACTATTCTTTGTCTTTACTCTATTAAGTCCATATAATTAATTAAGTCCTTCCTTTTGTGCTTCAAAATTTCAGGAGTCAGCCATCATGATGAAGTTGACACTTCGGCTGTTTTACCTTTTGTGCAAGTAGGTTACTTGAACATCTCCTGCAACACTTGGATATAGCTCATTAAATCAGATCTAGGAACTATAATAGATAAATGTTCTTCAGATTCTATTTAGTGTCGATAACCTTCCGCTTTTTCGTCAGCTGCTAGTTGTTTATTTCTTTGCAAAATCTTAGGCATCTAAAACTCACATCATTCAAGCTTCCATTTTGATGTCTATAATTGAAACTTCTCTAGTGCATTAGCGTTATGCTAATGTTTATTGTGTTATAGATCAAAGTCTCAACTGTAATAAACTTATCCAGAAAAAAGTTTCAATTGTAATTAATGTTTAATAGCAACTTACCGAGTTAAAAATCATTTCTTATTGTGGCCTAATTTGGCCAGCTTATCAAGATTTCATAATACACTGTTGCTTCCCTCTCTGTAGCAACAATGTTTTCATTCACTCCTTGTTACATTACATGTTTACAAATACATTTTGTGCCTATCTAGGAAGTCATGGATGGCCTCGAGTTTGCAAGAGGTGCCCCTACCTCAACATGGGGTTCTCTTCGAGCCAAAATGGGACATCCAGAGCCCTTTGATTTGAGATATGTAGCAATTGGAAATGAGGATTGTGGAAAGCCACAATACCGTGGTATGCATAATTTACTTCTTCGCTTTTACTAGTACCGTTGGTTCATTTACCCTAGTTAGCTTTAATATTTTGATGTCATTGCTTTTCTTTACCTTGGTATTTCCATATTTGCGTTTTATTCTTGTATATTTTTCATTTCCTTTTCCAAACCCGTTTAAAAAAAATGGGTTTTCTTGAGCCAAGGGTCTTTCAGAAACAGCCTCTCTACCTCTCTCGAGGTAGGGGTAAGGTATGCGTACACCTCACCCTCGGCGGACCCCACTTGAGAGACCATCCTGCATATGTTGTTGATACTTGTTCGGTGTTTTACTGAGAACTTATTGTAGCACACAAAGGACTCGAGAAGATATTTTAATTTATTCTTCCATGGAGTCGCATGAGTCTCATAGCTTCCCCAGAGTTTGACTTGAATTTAACCTGAAGTCCAGTACATGTAATTGACTTGAAGTGTCCCTCTTCCTTATTCCACTGGGTGAACCGTGTATGGCTGTAACTGTTAAGCTACCAATGAATCTTGATGTCTTTATCCCAATGTTAAGTTAACGTTTCACAGTGTAGATTTAAGATGTCACATTCTAACTATGGATCTCGCTCTCCACGCTCTGGTTCGTCTCTCTATGTCTGTCTAATACTTCAATGATCCCTTCCTTTTACTGCTTTCTGCAAAGACGCCTGTGTCAAAACTCTTCAGGTTTCTGATTTAACAAAGAACCTTGAAAGCTTGGCTCTTGCTGCTTGATATATGAGGCTGCCCTTTGAGACCCTAAGGCATTAACTTTTTACATCTATTTGCATAGGTAACATTTACTGCACATCTATCTGAGAAAAAAAAAACCCCCCGTTGTGTGATTCTGTTCATTTTGGTTCAGGAAATTACCTCAAGTTCTATTCAGCCATCAAAGATGCCTACCCAGATATTAGGATAATCTCAAACTGTGATGCTTCTTCCAGAGCTCTGGATCACCCAGCTGATTTATACGATTTTCATGTACGATCTTGACTATTTGTAGACTCTCTCACACTTAGCATTTGTATCTGAAGCTTTAACTTTTGCCTTCATTGTGTCCGCATGAGCTGAAACTTTGTGATGTTTCTATGGTTAGATTTATAGCAGTGCAAGTTCTGTATTCTCCAATGCTCGCCATTTTGATGCTGCACCACGTAGTGGACCGAAGGTGCGCTAAAGGTTCCTTTTAATGAGTAATGAATTCAATTATTAAAAGGTGCTTATGTATAGCTTATATTTCTACAGGCTTTTGTGAGTGAGTATGCCGTGACTGGAAATGATGCTGGAAAAGGTAGTCTTTTAGCTGCATTGGCTGAAGCTGGGTTCCTCATTGGAGTAGAAAAGAACAGGTAGCTGTATAGTATTTGTCTAAGTTACTTTTTGGTATGCGTCATTCACATGTACACGTCTCAAGTTCTTTTGATAAATTTCCTCCGTTGCTTATTATGTGGGAGAAAGCTGGCACTGCAAATTCTTTGAACAGTTCCACAGGGGTGGCGTGGGGATATTTGTTTTTACTCACATAGATCATTTACTAGGGAAATATACATTCAGAAAAGTCAGCCCCCCCCCCCCTCCCCCACGCGTCCTTGCACACACTCAAAATGGCTAAGCTATTGCTATATAAACTATAGAGCAGCCAATAAGGGTGTGATTTACATCACAAAGTCTATGTTGATATGCAATTAACTGGTTTTTACTTAGCCTATACTTGAAATGTTCAAATCTATGGCTGTCCATCATGTGGCATACTACACGGTACCTTTCTTTCTTTTACTATGTTCTCTTTGTTTGATATACTTCAACTTATCCTCAGCGAAGCAATTGAAATGGCAAGCTATGCACCCCTATTTGTTAATGACAATGACAGAAGGTATATCTGATTCTTATTCTTTTATTTATCTCCTCTCTTTTTTTAAAGAGTTTCTCTTAATGTGTCCAAAATTGTTCTTTCATTTAGGTGGAACCCAGATGCAATTGTCTTCACCTCTTCACAGGCGTATGGAACCCCTAGTTATTGGATGCAGCATTTCTTCAAAGAGTCAAATGGTGCAACTCTTCTGAGTTCATCACTACAAGCTAATCCTTCAAACTCTCTTATAGCGTCTGCCATCACTTGGCGAAATCCGGTTGATAACAACGAGTATTTGAGAATAAAGGTGTGCATATATATATTTTTTTTTAAATTCTCTTTGACGGTTAAGGACTTAAGGTTCGCATAGTTTCTTATGTTAGCTTCTTCATAGAGGGTTATCATTAGCATTTAGCACTTCCAGACTTTGAAATGGTCTCGGTTAACTCTTAACAAGTAGAACTTTCTGAACAAAGTAGATTCTCCAACAAACTAACAGTACCGTTATCTTATAGATCGGTCCTTGGAATCCTTTTAGCATGCCTAGGGCGAGGTTTATTTCTTTGTAACTTGCTACACCACAAAAGCTGTTCATTTTGGTCTGTATCCTGCAGTCATCTTTCAGAAGATGCCTCCGATGAGGAGGTTGTTGCTCTCACTCTTTATGATGACAAGCAGAATTACCACAATAGCTCAATGCACTTCTTTAAGTTTGCTGTTTCCTTCTGTTTCTTTAGTCTAATACTCGAGAATTCAGAACCTTCCCGTACTCTATTATACTTCACAATCTTTGCCCCAGACCAAATTTCAAGTTGAACTTTTCCTTGCTTAGAAATTGGACCACCACAATGTCTTTGCCCCAGTATTAAACATAGTTTTAGACAATGTATATGGACTACTTACTTTTGTTATAGAGTATGAGATTAAATGATAGTTCAGGTCTTGTCAAGAGGGATATTAGCTGATAGCATAATATTTATTTCCAAAATCCTGAGATGCACCATTCTCCTAACCATCTTGATGTACACAATATTGTTCTCCATTCCTAATTGGTTCATTAATCATATGTTGAAATATTTCATTCAGGCTGTGAACTTCGGGACTACCATGGTCACTCTTAGGATCTCTATCAGTGGATTGGAGCAGAACTCGTTAGAGGCATCTGGGGCTATAAAAACTACATTAACTTCCAACAATGCGATGGATGAAAATTCGTTCAATGACCCTAAAAAGGTTAGCATCCTTTTAGTTAGTTCTTGCCCCAAACAATTTGTAGCCAATTTTATGCAATGCATTACTTTTTCATTCTGCTTGCAAGATTTGTTGGTTTTGCATAAGCTGCTGTACAGTTACCAGCTAAACTGTGAACAGGGAATTAATTTTTGCAAAAGAAATAATGCAAACAAATGAAGTAACAAGAACTAGAGACAGAACCATACCAAGTTACTTTTGCATCTAATAGAGTCTTTAACAATGGAGTCTCTTCGAGGCTCGTTCATGAACTTCAGGAGAACTTATCTATTGGTTTTTAACTGGTTTATTAATAAGTAACTTTGTGTATATAAGATGTTTCGTTCCTTTTCATTTTCAAATAAACTTCTTTCTTTTTTACTTTGCCTCATCAAAACTCTAAAACAGGTCAGGAACCCACATATGTCCCTCCATATGGAAATATTTAGCTTACAACTTAAAATGATTAAAAGCAAAGTTTCACCTTTTTTAAGTATGTGAAACTCATATTGCTCGCAATGGCGAACGTAGTTCATTGGCAGGGCTGGAGTTCATCCGAACCCATCAAATTTAAATTTTGTCTACGCCTCTGATTGCTAGGACAAGAATTTAATTTCTTTGTATTTGGGCCTTTGTTTTGCTAGCTGCTTTCTTAAAAATTGGTTTGCTATTTATTGCAGGTGTCACCTGTAAAAGCAGTGCTTGAAAAAGTTGGTGAGAGCATGGATGTTGTACTCCCTCCTCGTTCTCTCACTTCATTTGACTTGTTAAGAAAATCAATCAGCATAAGGACTGCATCAACTGATTCTGCTCTTATATCTTCAACCTAAATGACTATGTACCATTTACTGAAAGCAATATTATGTGGTCATTACTTATTAATCCATAAAGATAAAGTTATGGGAAGTTGTTACCTAGCTTGTTAGATTAAAAATTGTGTAACTTGATACTTAAATAAAATACTCTCATTATTTGTGTTCATGAAAAAAATGATTATAAAAATAGACAACAACAACTACAACGACTATAGCGGTTAACTACGTCTGAGCATAAACTTGGCAAACGACACATTTTCACTACTATAATTTTAAATATAGTTGATATAAATATGGGAAAGATTGTGTCAACTAGTATATACAATTAAATAGTAGTATTCATCAAGAAAAATTAATGTTGGACTTACCTTTCACTTAGCCATTTATAAAGATTACTAAAAATCATAACATAAAAATTACGTAGTTCTTAAACTTGATATAGATGTTGGAACCATAAACCTGAAATTAAAGAAAATGGCATTATAATTAACGTACAGGTAACAAATAAGCATTTTACAGTTGCCTTTCACAAGACCAATAAACGTATGAGTAACAAATATCATCTTACCAAACTTCGAAAAATATTACCACTCAAAGGTGGTGATCTTTTTGGGAGAGAATGGTGGTTAATATGCAGGAAGTTATGGCAAGGTTAAAAAGTGTTGAAGAAAATGTTTCTGGACTAGAATAACTAATTATCAAAATATTACTCCTAATAAAATCGTTTAAATAATTACTCCCTCCGTCCCAATTTATGTGGCACCATTTCCTTTTTTGTTTGTCCCAAAATAAGTGGCACCTTTCCTTATTTGACAACTATTTAATGCATCATCTCTATTTTACCCTTGTTGGGCCCTACATACTTTTAAACCTACCAACAACTTTTTTATTACTCAAATCTTCTCTCTCTTACTTTTTCAAGGGTAAAATTGATACTTTACAAGGTCAACCTCTATTTTCTTAAACTCCGTGCCCGGTCAAATGGTGCCACATAAATTGGGACGGAGGGAGTATATGATAAAAAATCGAAATTTCTTTAGGTTTAATTTTTATACTCTATTTGTTATTTACTCATTAACAATAAGTTCTTTCATAATGCACTTCAACAAACTATGCCATTCAAAAAAGAAATTCAATAAGTGGCTGGTAGGATTAACAATATATGTTAATATAAAGTTGTCTTAGTGTGACCTATAGGTCACAGATTCACTAATGTTTGTATTAAGTTAGATTGCACACATCATATCCTTTGGAATGCGGCCCTTTCCCGAGTCCTACATGAACGCGGGAATGCTGTGTGCATCGGACTGCCCGCCATTATATACCATACAAGTAATTAATTAAATTTCTATTTAAATGTTAAATACTACAACCATATGCTGTAAATTATTAATTAACTGCCAGTTAAAATGTATTGAGAAGAAAAATAAGTATAGTTTTGAAACTGGATAAGCATCTATTAATTGTGACAGCCAAGACAGAAGGTCATTTTAATTAACCTTATCTGATGAAATTAATAGTAGGATATTATTTGAATCAGTGTGAATGTGATTTTCTTTCTTTTCTTGCACTAAGTCAAATTTTGGACTGACCCTTACCATTTATCATCATCAATCCTCTCCAAATAGTAAAACATTAACTTATTCAAATATTGACTTAGATAGGCTGCTAACACATTTCTAATGTCATGGTTAAAGATTAAACTTGAAAAGAAATTTACCGAGACACCATATATATCATGATTAAGTAATATAATTTATCTTCTTTTATGTGATAAACCTTTATAACAAATCCATGTCACACATTTGATAATTAGGAGCATGCACCAAGTGGTAAACATTTACCTAAAACTAGTACACAAATTACTAGGATAACAAATGTCGAACCTCCTTTTCCCCAACCATGTGCCATGTCTCTACTCTTGCACATTTTTGAAATCTAATTAGAACTTGTGTCAAAATAACTAAATATCATAATAACATCACAACAAGAAAGACAAAATTTAATGTTTTCACACTTTCACTTAAGTTCACAACTTAAATCAATATAGTACATTTTGAAAGTTAGTGGAAAATATGTAACTCAACTTCTATTTTTCCTTTCCTTAACTTCATAATTTATGCATATGACAAATTTGGACCCCCCACTCACAAGACTGCCAATTTTACTTTCCCATAATTTCTGCTGATTTTTGCATTTCTTCCAAAATCCCAATATATATAGCTTACCCAAAAAACAACTACTCATCACTTTCAACCCACCCACCCAACAAAACCCCCCCCCCCCTCTCTTCTTCCAAGAAGCTTCATAAAATCACTTAACTGCAAAATGGACCAAAATTTACTAAGTGGTAGAAATGGGGGTACCCCTTTTTCATTTTCTCTATCAAGAATGGGTTTTTCTGGTGATGAAGATGATTCATTATTAAATTATTCAAGACCCATTGTAGTTCTTGATGTTATATGGAACTTAGCATTTGTATTGGTTTCTTGTTTTGTGTTATTAACAACTTTAAGTGAAAAGCCTTCTACTCCTTTAAGGCTTTGGATTGGTGGCTATGCTCTTCAGTGCTTATTGCATGTTGGTTTCATTTGGATTGACTTTCAAACGAGGAATTTTCATGATTTTGATTTTGATGCTGTTTCTTCATTTTCACTGTTTCACTGCAGGTAAACTCCTGTTTCAATTTTGTCTGATTTTTTATGGTTTTGTTTGTTAGTAGGTGTATTTTTTTTTATATATGAGGTGTCCGGGCCAGCTCATGCACACCTCGATTAATTCCACGACATACTAGTGTTTGTTAGTTAGTACTCCCTCCGTCCCAATTTCAATTTATGTGACACACTTACTATTTTGGGAGTCTATGAGGTGGTTCGACCACGTTTTCTTTTACAAATTTTATAAAATATTTTGAATTATAAATTAATATGATTTATAGTACTTTTATGTAGTTTAAAAGTAGTTCAATTTATACTTTTATGTAGTTCAATTAATAGTTTTTAAATATATAGTAATTTATTTTCAAGAATTTGAAAAATCTTTATCTAAATTTATAGTCAAAGTTTAAAACTTTGATCCTGGTATTCCAAATTGTATCGCATAATTTGGGACGGAGGGAGTATTGTATTTAAGTTTTTAATAATTTTTGGTGTTTTTTAATCTGACTGGATAGTTTATGTGGCTTTCTGAACAGGAAAGGTTATTTTTTTAAAGATAAATTTTGCTTGTAGTCTAGTGTACTGGTTGCATGTTATGACATCAAAACGTGTCTCTTGACCTAAGAAAATGTTCATTTCCTTTTCCTTTTTTTTGTATCAGTTGTATTTTTTTATGCCATTCTGTGGTTGGTTTTATAATTTTCCTATATATTTTTTCTATTTGAAGTAAGCTTTTGGTTTCTCTATAGGGTTGAGGGGCTAGAAATTCATCTACCTTGTTTGACTAGTATATTGTTGTATTTTGTATTTTTTATTCTATGGGTTTTTTATCTCATTCAATCTTTGTCCTGTACTTTGTTTGCTTACCCAAAGAATAATAATGGGAAGTTCAGTATTATAAAAAGATGAGGAAAATAGAGTACTTCCTTTTGGCTATGAAGTGTGAAAGCTTATTGCAAGACCCCATTTTTTTGTGGTACATATAACATGAGGCTATTAAATGAGAATGACTGCCTTAAGTAGTTTGGCTTCTTGCTGATACATCTGTAGTGGAAAGCAGCAATGTCCATCTGTTCTGGAAAGCTCAGCTATATCATAGGAGAGATAATGATTCACAACATACATGGACACATACATGGAAAGAACTTTAGGAGAGGTCACGACGTAAAATATAAGGAAATTGAGGGACTTTTTTTGTCAAATAGTTAAGTTCGATGGACTTTACCAAGAGTTTTAATAGACTTAAGACTTGTTTATTTTGATGTAGGGAAAAGTGGTAAGACTTGGAACTCTAGTTTTGGAATTCCCCATTAGCTTTCAAAAACAAATTAGTAGGAGTGAATTGGATTGCAATAGAGCACAATTGAATAAAAAGGATACATACGGCCGACTTGGACTAGCTTGGTATTGAAGCGTAGTTGATGATTTATTGATACATCTTATCAATGATTGCTCTAGCGCAACTGCAGGCATCAGGAAGGAGACTGGTATATCCTTAACTTCACTAACTAGAGATCAGTGTATTTAAAATAGTGCTCAGATTACTTATGTGAACAAACCTCAAGAATTCAACAATGCAAAATAGCATGGTGACAATGCAGGTTTCCACCTCTCCACCCCAAATTCTTTTAAACTTTTTGTATGTAAATTGTTCTAAGCAGATGACTGAACCATTACCCTTAACATCATGATTCAGTTTTTGGCCTCTTGAGCTGTTGGTCCAGAAAACCGAACTCTGTCCTCCTTTGCAACCTTGTTTAAAATGGCTTGGTTTTGAACATCTTAGGAATCAATAATTCACTAGAGTAGATACATGCTGGGGCCTCATTAGTGGAGTGTACTAATAATGTGAAGCATTTCTGCCCCAACTTTTCAAGGAGTAATTTAGGATTTTCTGGAGAGGATTTGGTTGATAGTCTTTTGTCATCCAGTGCATCTAGAGTGATCTATCCTTGTCGAAATTCAGATCTTCCATCTTACAACAACATACCCAGTATAATCCCACAAGTGGGGTCTGGGGAGGGTGGGTGGGTGTACGCAGACCTTACCCCTACCTCGAATGAAGTAGAGAGGCTGTTTCCGACCCTCGGCAGTACTAACATAGCAACTTTTGGGTAAGAGATTATAATACTGAATCAGCTTTAGCTGTTGGTGGTTTACATGATATATCAATAAAGCTTGTGTTTAGCATCTATAGTCATTCCAAAAAATTGCACCAATCACCAGATGACCCCACCCCGAAAAATGAAAATGAAAGAAGTAGGGCAAGAAATCAATTTGCTCTTTGTCCTTAAAAGCTCAAGAAGGGAAGGGAAAGAAAATTGCTGCTCCTCTGTTTCTCTCCTTCCAAAAATTACTTTCATGCTACTTAACTTTCCAGCTCCTTTTTAGTCCAGTTGTATATATATCGTTCTTTGTGTTGGTCCTGGAACTTGAGGACTGATTGACTTTTACTATTTTGAGTGAGAGATTATATTCACTCTTAAATGATGAAAGTTATGAATTTAAGTGTACATTTGTCTTTTAGCAGCATCATGAAGAGGCTGGAATCAGTCAATACTGTGATTTCATCAATCTGGTGGGTGTTTGGCTTTTACTGGATTGTTATGGGTGGCCAGGCACTTCTGCAAGATTCACCTCGTCTTTACTGGTATGACCCATGCTTCAAGAGTTTGAAGTTTTCTTTATTTATTTATTTTACTTTATCTGTGTTTACAAGGTGCAAGCTTGGTTAAATGGAAGATCCCTATATATATGTTACCGAAGAACTTAAGTGTGATTATTATTTACCTGTATGTTTACTTTCCATTGCTGCATTCATGTTATCTTTGTCACCAGTGTGAGTGCAAGTGCAACACTAGTTTTACTTGGTTTTATAAGATATAAATGATGTAGAAATTAAAAGTATCAGTATGTTTGATGGCTTAATAACATTATCTTTAACATTTTGCAGGTTATCAGTTGTTTTCCTAGCATTTGATGTGTTCTTTATGATCTTCTGCGTTGTGATGGCATGTATAGTCTTCTTCGCATTCTTTTGTTTCTTCCCATTTATAGCAACAGTTGCATATGCCATGAGACTTGGAGATGGAGCATCTGAAAATGATATCAAGGCTCTTCCCAAGTATCGATATGGACCATCAAATGCTTCAGCGAACTTTGTAAATGTGAAGACGGAAGAAGATCACCTAATGTCACAGTCCAACAGTAGTGACTCTGTACCTGAGCTTGCTCTTCCACCTGATGATTCTGTAAGCATTTTTGCCCCCTTTCCCTCCATACGACTTTTTTCTCTTAGTTACTTTTTTTCTTGTCTTATACACACTAATTTTTGCCAACTTCGAAATGAAACTATGAAAGTATTGAGGAAAGTACACCTTAAACTATCATTAGAAACAAAGAGAGACGCTAACATTAAGAAACTCTGGAGCTTTACTGATGAAATCTTTTGAAGCAATTGGAAATGAAATTCTAGTATAAGTTGGTGTGCAATTATTGAATGAACATATCTTCGTTTTCTCAGATATATATATGACGAGGGCACTGTAGTATGCGGTTTTCTCTAACTTGTAACCATTTGAGCGTTTCCGTTCTGGATTCATCCCAAAATTTTGGCTATTTAATTTGGATACCCCATTCATCGAAGTATTTTCTTCTCTTATCTGGTATTTTCTGCCACATAGAGTTTAGAGGAAAAATTGGAAGTAAAAACGGAGAGGCAACTGTCTAAAATCTTCCAGGATGCCTCCATATTCAGATGGAGTACTTTGAATCATATCTTCTGAGGAAAAACAGATGATCCACCTTTCTTTCTTGAACCTATACCAATTTCATGTCATGCTTTTTGCATAAAAGCTTTCGAACGAGAACCCCACAATTTTTTAAACGTGTACAAATGTACTTCTTTTCTGTATTGCGAGGATTCTTTATAAATTTACTAGTTTACACTGGCTACTAACTTACCACAACCCTCCTTTATCCGGGCTTGTAACCGACAATGTCAGCAAGCTCACATAGCTGTTGCATATATCAAACTTTATTTCTGTATGTTGTCTGTTGTTGTATGTCAAACAATATTTCTTATGTTGACCACAGAAGCTTACTTGCTATGTGAACACTGTTTGTCTTCACAGGAGTGCTGTATTTGCCTCTATAAGTATGTGGATGGGGTAGAGCTATGTGTTCTTCCCTGCAGTCATCATTTCCACCATGGATGCATTAGCAAATGGCTAAGGATCAATGCGATCTGTCCCCTCTGCAAATTCAATATTCTTAGGGGTGATACACTAGTCTGACTATTTGTATGTCAAAGAGTTGAGACCATACAGAGAAAATGTAGTTTTTCAATTGCCTGCTGATCTACTGGCAAAATGTAATGTAAATTAGCCAAATTTAATGTACTGTTCCTACCATCAGTGCTTGTTGCCATTGAAAAAAAAAATCTCTCCTCCCCTCTGTGTCCTATTTGTCTATATGATTAGCAAACTCATTTTCAAGCTCAACATTGATATAGAGTTGAACTTTCTATACACTAACGATGTTAAAAATGTTTCGCAATATTGGATCATTTAGAGGGTATTGCAAGTAAGTACCTATAGTATATGGCACTAATAAGCTGAAAATGAAGCAAATAACCTTCTTTAATTGACAGTGTAAAACGTTCATTGCACTTCACTGAATATAAGCTAAAATCCTTGATAATACTGTTATTGCTGATAATTTTCACCATTGATGTGGCTGATATGTGGCAAATTTTCTCAACCACAAGCTGGATAAAAGAATTTAGTGGACTCTGATTAGATAACTGCACTGAAGTGGTGAGTGGAGTTTCATCATCAGTCAATTAACCAAATTTATTCACATGTGGCCTGTGGGCACAGGCTTGGACCAAGTTACGGCATTATATAGCATGTGGATCCACAGATTTATTACTGCTAGCCCATACAGTAATTAAATAGTTGGACTTGGAATAAAGTGATTTAGCCTGCAAGATGCATCCAGGACCAGAAGGAAGCTTCAGACCAGCCCAAGATCAGATAACTGACTTCTGTGTCATTTTTAATGGTTAATCTGCCTCTATAACTTTTGTAATTGATATTTCAATCAATCAAGTTTCAGTTCCAAATCATTAGAAAACGATCTACCATTATTTGACTATCTTTATATTGACCGTTAACAAGGGTAATCTATGCTCAACTACTGAAGCAATATGTGGGGTACATTAATTCAAGAATAATGTTAGTTTAGAATACTGAAAACAAAGAAGAAACAATGAGAGTTTAAGGCGATCTGCAACGCTTTTATGGCGTATGAATATGTGATGTATTGTTATATTTCTTCAGACAAAAAATGCCATGAAGCTTCTATAGCTCCATTAACCATACTCTAAAGTCGAATTTGACAAATTCAAGTCCCCATTAAAATATCAAACCTGTGATTAGAGAGCAATAGAATCCATCCAACTAGCAAGTCTCATCAGTTTAGTGATGATGGTCTATTTACTTGAGGAAACTTTGAAGCTTTTGACTGCCAAACTTGGCAAATATTTGGTTGCAATTTCCAACTCTAAATCAAACGAGCTTTGCTAAAACATACAAAAAAGACTGGGAAACATCACTAACCAAGTTAGTCTTATTGTCTACTTATCTAAGGCACCAATGTGCATAACAGGATATCCCAATGTCTATAATCACTAAGTTCGTCGGAGACTCAACCACACATTACACAAATAGTTGGAAAGTTCAAGTTATTGAGTTCCCTAAACTTGGCGGTAACAATGAGAAGCATAACCCCAGAAAAGAGAACACTAACTTCATCCCTAGAATTTTCGAAGAGCTAGAACAGCTGAATTTAGATCAGAAGGGAGAGAGTATCAAGCTGAAGTCATCTTTCCACGAAACCTCTTGTCAATTAAACATAACCTCCAGTAGAATTCAACAAAGTGAGCAAGAGGGAACTTCACAAACAGCAAATGAAGAATGAGTTATCTTGGAGTATAATCTCATGGGAACCTCCTGAATCAACGTGAGAGATAGTACAGAATGCCTCTCAAACAACTAATAACAAGTACAAACCCAATTACTCAACCACTAATGTATTTCATCACATAAGTAAGAAATGAATTGGAAAGAATCTAATTAATTCCTTAAAGTTGAGGTACATATCGAACAAAAGGATCTTAAGGTTACAGTAATGCAATAATAGAAGAAATACAAGAAAGCAGATTAACCTGCAAAACATTTCAGTTTAAGCCTAGACATTCTTGTTCTTCTTCATCTTCGAAGGTGGCCATCGCCCTTTCTTCCTTAGGTGGCGCTTCCTAACGAGTCTCTTCCTTCGTAGCCTGATCTTCTTTGCCAACTTCATTTTCAGCTTCTGGTCCAGCTTCATCTGAAGCTTAGACTCCAGGGGAAGATTCTCAACAGGCACACTTTCCTCATTTTTCTCTGGTGAAGGCTCGGGATTATCAGAACCCACACTATCAATATCCGCAGCTGACTTAGCTATCAATGCACCTCTCTTTTTTAAGACAAAAGGTGCTTGAATTTGGTAATCCGCATATGACTTTGGTTTCAGGGCAATGTGATTGTTGCAAGACCTGGACACTAAACACGAAATAGATAACAGGATTCAGAAACCTTAAGAGTGTGGTCTTGGTCGCATGAACAGCCAAAGAGACAATTGAGCATATTTTCTTCATTCTTCTTCCCTTTCTGATTACCAAGAACCAATACATATCATAAAAGAAGTGCCCCAACTTCATGTACTGTTTTTCAATTCTTTTTCTCGAAGATATAGACTTTCCATCAGTCACTGAACTTTGTTAGACCTATACTTCATGTTCGCCGTAAACTCATATACTCAGTACGTATCCTACGTTTTGGAATAATCAAGTGATGTAAGTGCTCAAAAAATTAAGACTAATTTTGATGGAATGCCTAAAATACAGTGCATCATTAGAAAAAGGACGGACTTAATCAATCCAAATCACATAATATTTGCACATTAACACTCAAATGACGATGGTCCGTTAAAATCAAATATAATGCAGGGTAAAGGCGCAAGCCTATTAATCATCGAGCTTCAAACCATGCGCCACATGCCCTCAGGGATTCTCAGCTATCTTAAAAATCAAATATATTCCACACTGTAGGCCCTAATACACCCCCTCCCCCAACCCAAAAAAAAAAAAAGAATACCCTCAATCCCAAATTAGTTGAGTTCAGCTACATAAAATCTCAGTATCCATTTGCTCTATTCGGAAAAAATCCTATACATATAGGTATAAATATCTCAAAAGATGGATATGTATGCTACTAGACACCCTGAGTAATTAGCATATGTATGTTAAATTTAGTGGTGCCCTTCGTACTCAAATCGTAACAGCAATAACAAAAGCATAAACTTTTGCATTTGTAGCACCCCCAAATGGGAAAAAAGAATGGACATCCCAAAATAGCAACTAGCAAAGGAAACAACTAACCAAGAATCCAAAACACATTAACAAGTTTTTCAAGAAATAGCCAGAAATTGAAATCTTAAAATAACAAACAGATACAGTAATTATTGGAGAAGCAATAACACTTACATGGGAAAGCACAAGTTGAAGAAGAATGAGAGGAAAGAGGAAGAGAGGGAGTTGTGAAGATAAGGAGAGCCATTTTTTCCTTTTTTTGAAGATTGTTTTTTGGATAAGCTTATAAGTGATGAAATATAAATATCAACTGTGAGTTTTTTACTTGCCAATTTTACTACCTTTTCTCTACTAATTTAATATTACTACTATATTTTTTGAGTAAAATACTTTCCTAGGTAAAACTTTGATAATTTTTTGTTTTTTTTTTTTTCGGTCGAGGGTCTAAAGGAAATAGAGATATCTCACCCTCTCAGGACTTCACTTGTGAAATATCACTAAGGAGTTGTTTGGTAGAGCATTGGCGTGAGCTAATACCCCCACTAAATTTGCCATTAGCTAGTACTTTGTTTGGTTGATTTTTGTGTGCAATCTAATGCATGTATTAAAATTACTACTGGTATACATTTTTTGGTTGGTGATTTGATATCTGCTTAAAATCTTGCATAAGGAGTACATTGTTTGGTTTGGTTTTGCACATCCTTCATACATAATACATGTATTAAATAGTTAGGAAACATATGAATTATTTTATACTGGGTAGAAGGTGGAATAATAATGCGGTTATTAGCAATACCTGTATTCAAATTTTAAAATAACAAAACTAACCCTCGTAAGGGTAGGATTATTTTTCTATAACTTATTTTAACAATAAACAAGTATTTAAATTATATATTGTATATTAATTTGTGATATATCAATGATTCAACAAAAAATAATTAATGCATTACAATCTTTACATTATTTAATCTCTGCATAACTAATACCCGTATAACTAATATCTACATAACTAATGCTCACATAACTAATACCCGCATAACTTATCTTCGAACCAAACGACCCTAAGTATGTTGTTGTATCTTAATGTGTTTATTTTTTGTCCTACCATTTTCAATCCATTTATACCTGTATCGTTAACAAATTTATCTTCCTTTTTTTCGTTGCCATTAATATTGATTTAGGCTGAAAAAATATGTAGTCTCCTCATATCTAAAATTTTCAAGCAAAAACGTTAAATTTATCCCCCAACTTTTAACTATGATTTTAAATTGTCCTTAGGTTGGAATTACGAGTCAAGGTAGAAAATCCTTTCTAAGATGAGATAATGTTAAACCAAAAGTCTAATGAAGAAAAAAACTTGTTCAATTTCGAATAGTATAGGGCAAACGCTCCTGTATAATATTTAAAAAGTTAAATCTTGAATTCTCTTGTGAAACTCTGTTTTATATTTCTGAATGAGATGAAGGCAGGCGTTCAAATAATCAAAAGAGGAGAAGATAGACGAAAGAAGGAAAATGAATAGATTGATGCCTTACAATGAGTAATGTATGTGAAATAACGGTCACTAAGCTATAACATATATATTAATGGAATGGCGGCTGCTCCTTGCATTTATAATCGATTTTATTCCCTTAAGTCATTGTTACTTTAGTATAATTGAAATTGGAAACAGCCTCAAAATGCATTCTTTTCCAACCCATTTTCATGTATGAGTTAATTAGTTTTCCAATAAAATTGACTATTTCTGATTAAATAATATAATCGAGATGATTTTTCAATTAAATCTTTCGTCCTTACAGTTGGGCGAAACCGTTTTACAACTACAGTGGTAAAACAGATATTCGAGTAACCTAACTTGATGAGAGACAGCGTACTTGCTGCTATACTTGAGGAAAGAACTAAAGATTTCAAATTGAGTTCAATTGTTCGTTTCTACTGCTCCTACCTGGTATACTTTAGTCTGAAAGAGCTAAAATGGACCTTGAAAAGTATGATTCCTTTAATCATATGATGGACAAAGAAGAAGCATGAATCATATTTTTCGAAAAACCAAAACATTACTACTGTCAAATAGACTTGGATGATTAAAATAATTTTAGATAGCTTAGAGTAATAGCAAAACATGACACACACTTCTCACAAAATCTTATTCTTTAATCAGATGATAAAGTAAAGCACATCGTACTAATAAAGGGAAAGAAAAGAGTTTCGTGCGAGTCATGTCCATCATGAAATTAGGAATATAAGATACTACATCTCTAAGAGCAGCTTATGTCTCAAAAATAACCACCTGATTATCAAAGGTTGCCATCACAGGTCTGACAGATGATACTACTTCATTACACTGCAGTAGAAAACACGATTAAAATTGGTAAACCAGCTATAAGAGCCAAAATCTAACAAAACATGTTCAGCTCAGCCCTGCTGTAAACATTGCTGTCATCATCTTCCAGAATGGGATAAGAAGCTACAAGTGCATCCTGAGCGCCAATATACAGCGAGTTGTATATCTTCCAGTAAACTTCTCTAACCTTCCTTGCTGGATGGAACAACCCCTGCAGACAATAGTTAAGGATAACAGCTGCTCCCAGCGCAACCCTCATTCCTTCAATGGCTTCCATCACCGCGTTGATGACATGGGGAGAAGTCTCAAAGATGTTTGGCCAGACGTAGTTCAGAAGGTGGACAAGTGCATCTTCACATCCAAGCCCAGCAACTCCAAGAGCCATGTGCTTCACAGCGGACGCAGCAGTCTGCCTATGCACTAGATCTCTGTCCATTAGAGCATCTTCAAGTAACGGAGTCACAGCATATATATAGTCCTTGCCCATTTCTCCAATGTACTCAAAAAGGAAGGAAAGAGATTTCAACACACCATTCTGGACATTAAGCTCAGGCACACGATATTCATTCATCAAGGCAGGCAAGACTGTAAAGGGAGAACAGGTTTCTGCAACAATAGCAATTGCGACAGTGGTACAGACACGGTTCTGACGTTCCTGCACCTTTAGATTGTTTAACAATGTTGCGAGCACATCCTGAGGCCCTATAGCTTTAGCAATGTACCCAAATGTGTTCACCGTTGCTCGGCGGATACCCTTCTTGTGGGCTTTGAGCATCTCAAGAAGCTCAAAACAAATTCTCATCCACTCCCTTGCAGGAACAAACTCAGCTCCACGATCAGCAATTCGACCAACTAGATCAATACAGTTCTCCTGGACTTTCTCGTGACGATTCTTCAAAATAGGTGTCAACCGAGGAAGCAAGTCCTTAATTGGAGGCGTCATTTTAGTCATACCAATAACATTCACAATGGCCTTAAGTGCCCCCAGTATAGATCCTAGAACTTCTGGATATTCTTCTCCCAAGTACTCGTACAAAACAACACCAAGATGGCCCATTAGTTGCTCTTCCCCACACTGCTTCATAACTACTGCAATTCTGGATATCAGGTCTGCAGCTTGCTGTCTCACCTTTGCACTCTTGTTGTTCAGTCGCCATTTTATGGTACCACAAATCTGGGGAAGGTAAGGCTTAACTCTTTGGCCAAGGGCATTTACAACAGCACCAAATCCATTAAGCATCACATTGGCGTCGTCGCTGGTTTGTTCTTGGAAGGCATAAAGGATTCCATCAATTAAAAGCTCTTCTAATCGAGCATCAATATCAGATGCACCAAGATTTGCGACCACCTTCTCAATGGTCTCCATGACCATTCTTCTGTATGGTTCACTCTCATCTTTCAAGTCTTCAACAATTCTCCCAACTATATCAGCAACACCAACTTTGTTTGCTATCTCCACAGTGGTTTCAACAAGCTGCTTGTAGTTTCTGCGGTCCAAAGCCATTCTTCTGACCCAGAAATTTTTAAAGAACTCTGGAAGAATGTCTGAACGAATGTAAGCCGCTTCCACACCTTCCGTACTCACACACTGCTTCACAACTTTCAGCACAATTTTCTTCATCTCCTCGTCGGGTGATTGAAACTCACGAATAAGGATAACCATGACTTCTTTTGTATAGTAGCTGGCATATACAGCATCCATAAGAGGAATGATGAAACCTATAGCCTTTAAGAAGGCAGCCAAAACCTTGCCACGATGTGATCTAATACCTTTCCACAACGGCTTCAAAACTGAATCAAAACTCTCAATACCATATGGTGCAGCAGCTTCAGCTAGAGCAGCCAGAGAAAGAGCTGTAATGGTCCTGACCTTCTGGTTCTCATCATTAAGACCATGTTCAATGATTTCCACCAAAGACCTCAAATGTGGAAGAACAGCACAACCAATGAGAATAGCAATCTGCTGAACAATCTTAATACCTGTATGACGAGCCTGCCAAGACTTCTTACTCTGACACACTGCTTTCAAGAATGGCAGCAAAGCAGGAATACCGAGTGCAGATGCAACAACACTAAAAGCTCGAGCGGTTGTGTTCCTCACATATTCATCAATGTTGTCAATATCTGGACGCATAGCAGCAATCATAGTCGCCAATCCAGCTGCCTTGCTAAGATTAGATATGATTTCCCTTCCTTCAACACGAGCATAATAATCTTCATCAATCAGCAGAGGTTCAATAACAACAAGAATCTTGTGCACATAGGGACGAACCAACTCGTCCAATTTGTAGAGTACCCTATCAATGACCTTAACCAGCAAGTGCCTTTCTTGGTCTTCCAGTGTGGGTTGCATGAGCAATGGGAGAATTCGATTGAATAAGGGGCCCGCACCAAATTCTCTGGCCTTATCAGTGAGCTGTCTCAAAGCAGTCTTCCTCTGAGGGGGTGTGCCATTCTTAACCTTGAGCAAAAGCTTCATAATCTTTCGCTCCTTCTGTTCTTCAGGAGACAACTCCTCTTCATCTTCCTCATTCAACAAGGAACCAAAATACTGGTAATCCTCGGGTTTCATAAATGGCAAACCACCAGGCATTTCCTTTGGTACATCGAACTGTTGACCCCGATTCTCCTCAGGAATAGAATACAGTGGAGTCCCTATAGGAGTTGGTGTGGCAAGAAGCTTCCTGGCAGGTGTTCTGATGGGAACATAGGATGCTGGAGGGTCCAGAATCTTATAACCTTCCTGAGGAAACATTGCATCAAGCTCCTCATCGGTCAAGGGGCGATTTCTCTCTTCAATGTCTTTCTCCCACCTCATCAAGTTGTACTGTTCAGGAGTCATTGGACCACGCAAATTGATGGCACCAGGGGTTGGTGTAGCTAGCTCAACTCCCCCAACAGGAGTAACACCCGGTGTATAAGCTCCAGCGGGTGTAGCACCTGCCATGGGAGTTGCACTTCCAATAGTGGCTGGAGTCTCATCCCACCTTGACCTCTGTCTTTTAGGTGTAGGGGTAGCCATTCCTGCTAGCTTCGGTGTAGCATCCCAAGACATACCAGCTGGAGTTGCACCTGGAGTAGCACCACCAGCAGGGGTAGCATCTGAATCAGCAACCCTACCAGGAGTGGGCGTCTCATCCCACCTATTCTTCTTGACCGAGGGAGTGGCATCACCCATCCTGCCAGGTGTTGGAGTCGCATCCCACCTACCAATCCCAGGAGTCGAGTCAGGCAAGTCCCAATCAGAACCAGATTTAGCTTTCTTGGCACCACCCTCATCCTGAGATTGATCCCACCTATTCCTCCTCTTCTGAGCCGGCTTCTCAGCCGCAGCTTCTTCCTTCTTCTCCGCAGCCTTCTCCTGCTCTTCCTTCTTCTTCTTCGCAATCTCCTTCATCACCTCTTCCTTCTGCCTCTTCAAAGCCTCCTCCCTCATAACATCCGCATACGTCCTCACTTCCGGACCCGGAGTCTTATCCAAAAAAGGATCATTCCTCTCAGGAGAAATAACCCGATTCAACCTCCTCCTCCTATAATCATCCTCCCTATCAATAATCTTACTCGGCTTATTAAACCCCATCGGCTCATCCTCTTCCCAGCCCTGGGCATCTCCTTGAAAAACTGTTTGGGGGCAGTGAACGACGCCATCTTCCTAGCGACCTCATTCTCAGTATCAAAAGCATCATCATCATCATTCACAGGTATCGATTGCTCATAACCCTCAAAGCGATTAGTATTATAAAGATCGGTATCGAACGTCACGGAGGTCAAAGAAGCGAGCTGTTGCTCCATCTTCTTCCTCTCCTCCTGTGTTTTCTGAATCTCATCATCCATTTTTTTATAATATTCTCAATAAAATTCTCCTCCAATACTCAAAAACCCTAACCCTAATCCTAAATCAAGAATTCTTCAACCAACAAAGCAAGGCCAAATCAAGGATAAACTAACAATATATTCTGAAAGTTACTAATAAGTACCTGAAATTTACCAAAAAAGATTGAACAAACTATTAGATTACTAGCAATTATAAAATATAATCAGATTGAATATTCAAAAACTTCAAATTAATAGCAACAAATAAAATGATAGGATAAAACCTAGAAATTGGGAATTACCTGATATAAAGGGATATTATGGAAGCCCTAATTGGAGGCTAATGCTCGCTAGCGTTGTGAAATTTGGGGGGGGTGGGGGTTTATATATACGATATTTGAGAGTCGGTTTGGGTAAGTGATATATGGACTAACCGACCCGTTTTAAGTGGGAATATGAATATATGATGGTATTGGATTAATTTAAATAGAGAATTATATGGTCGTAAGGACTCATATAATCGGTTTCTAATTTGAGTAGCATTGGGAAATAGTTATTGTTGTATAAACAATGACTCTACTAAGTTTAGGCGGAATAGGTTACTTACCTCCTAAATTTGTTTCAAATTATCATTTTCCTATCTAATTTTTATGAACATCCGCTTTCACCCCCTTAATCATTCCACCCTGAGACGTACATAATCAGTCTCACACTAGTTGGTGCTTTACACTCATGCCACGCCAGCATCAAGTCAGCACCCAGTCAGCATTTTCTAAATGTTAATTTTTTTTATTTTTCTTTTATTTTACTTATTAATTTTCAACCAAAACAACCCATCCATCTCACACCATCGCCGGACACCGCTCCCCGCCACCATCGATTCATTGTCCTTTGCCACCAAGAAACCCACCACTATCACCAACAATTACCATGATTCATTATCCACCACCAATTTTTTCTTATTCACCCATCACTACATATAAGAACACCACCACTATCATCACTGGCCGAATCTAATTATCAAAAAATTAAATCAATCAAATCCTTAATCCTCATCGAACTTGAAGAAAAATTGGTGTCTGGTTGCTCATGTTGTTCATGGAGTTAGAAGGTTAGGTTTTTTTTTTTCAAAAAAAAAGGAAGAGAGAAAATGAAACAAAAATAAGAAACAAAGAAAATGAAATAGAAATGAAAAATCGATAACAAAAGAAGAAAAAAGAGAAGTTGCTGGTGGAAGAAATGGTTTTAAAATGGTTTTTGATGTTGGTGAGGGGAATTGGGGTATGATGGATATGTTTGATGGCAGAGGAAGGGTGGGGTTGGGGGTTCTATGGAAATGAAAGAGAAAGATGTGTTGAACTTATGTTTTTGATTTATGACAAATAAAGATCTTCAATTGCTAATTTGTATGTGAACCGCAGGATCCCCAATACGAAGCCAACTAAGGAAAGGATCTGCCTGTTATGTTCAAGACAGCTGATTATGGAAGGCCATCCCTTGAGTTAAGGAATTGATTCTTTCAGGGTCAACCTTATTCTTGGAAGGTATTTATACCTCTCCAAGAATCAAATCTCTTGGGTCCAATCTCTCAGGATCTCGCCTCCTAGGATAGCTCCTGTGATCTGCGCAATCAGTGATTCCCTCTCTTTCCAAGATCATGTGCTGCCTCTTCACAAGCCTATATATTCCAGAAGAATTTGTTCTACGACTCACGCTTCTATCTTACTGTCTACTCTTCTCCATACTTTTACTTTGCACAAATACTGTAACAAGTGAGTGTATCAGTGTTAGAAAAGAAAAGAAGGAGAGTTTCTTGTAGAGGTAATAGTAGTGTCAACTGAAGTTGGTTTGGTGAGCTATAAACCAAACAACACGTTGGTGGTAATCGAGTGGTAAAAACCATCTGTGATAGAGACGTTTGTGGTGAACGATAAACCATCCTTGTACCCTGTGTTACTAAGAGCCTTGATAACAGAGATACTCCCTTGTGACCCAAGGGGACTGGATTAGAAACCTTTTGGTTCTGAACCAGTATAAAATTCCTTTGTCTTCCTTCTTCTCTTATCTTTTACAGTTTGCTTAACTTTATAAATATACTCTGCTTAGTCGACTATAAACTGCTTAAGTCAACTGTATCGATAGAAAAATTGCAATTCACCCCCCCTCTTGTACTTTCAATTGGTATCAGAGCTTGGTCTCACATTTTATTTGTTTTGCCTTACAGCAAGTGAGTAAAGATCATGTCTGCACACGTCGTTAATGGTGCCCTATTGCAAGAGGGAACTTCTGCCACGCGGCCTCCCTACTTCAATGGGAAACATTACAGTCACTGGAAGATCCGCATGGAAACCTATATCAAGTCAGTCGACTTGAAGGTCTGGCGTGTCATCAAGAAAGGTCCTTACACCATTCCAACAATTGCCACTACTAAGAAGGAAGATGAGACAGCTGAAACTTCGGATCCCCTCGATATAGATGACTATACTGATGAACAAAGGGAAGTAATTCAACTGAATTGCAAAGCTGTGAATATTCTCTACAATGCTATAAGTGGTGAGGAATGGGAAAATATTTCTAGTTGTGATACTGCGAAAGAGATATGGGACAAATTGGAGGTTACATATGAAGGTACCAGCAAAGTCAAGGAAACAAGAATAAATCTCCTAGTCTATGAATATGAGCTATTTCAAATGAAAGAAGGAGAATCTGCTGAAGATATATTTGCCAGATTCAGCAAGATTATTGGAGAGCTCAAAGCTCTTGGAATGATCTACACAAGCGGTCAGCAAATCAGGAAGATTCTAAGAAGCCTTCCAACATCCTGGCAACCAAAAGTTATTAATATTGAAAGCAGTGACCTTAACAAACTCACTTATGACGAACTCAGAGGTGACTTGATTGCCTTTGAGAAAACTCATCTGAATCGCAACACTCAAGAAGAAAAGAAAAAGGCAGTAGCTTTCAGCACCACCAACGAAGAAGTTGACTATGGACATGAAGCCGAAGAAGATGACATACAGGAACAGCTTGCTATGATGTCCAGAAACATAAATGGCCTTCTTAACAGGAGAAGACAGTTTCGCAAAGGTAAGGTTCCTTTCAAAAAAGGAACAAACTAACTATAAAGCTGAAGGACGTTGCTATGAATGCGGAAAGCAAGGACACATCGCCAACAACTGCCCAGAAGCAAAAAGGAAAGGTAAGAACAGATCGTATGCAGCCTGGAGTGAAGATGAAGCAGCCGACACTGAATCTGAAGATGCATCAAACATATGTTTCATGGCTGACACAAATAAGGTATGTTGTAATCTTTGCACTGAAAACTCTAAAAACCTTGATGAAGCTCTTGATGAACTTGAGAAAGCTCTCAAGGTAATCAAAAAGCTGACTAAAGAGAAGGAAGAATGGGAAATGAAACTAGAAATAGTGGAAACTGAAAATGAGTTTCTAAAAGAGGAAATGGAACAACTTAGAATTAAACTAAACAAACTTCGAAAGCCCACAAGTTATCACTCTGATAGATCTTATAATTCCTATAAATCTGCTAGATCCATTACACCTACTTTTTCCAGTTCTCAATCTCAAAATCTACCTATATGTTTTCATTGTGGTGAGATTGGTCATGTTCAAAGGAAATGCTACAAGAAGAATCCTGAAAGATGGGTTTGGAGGCCAAAAGCTAAAAACGAGGCTGGCACCTCTAACACTAACCCCCAAGGACCCAAGCAAGCTTGGGTACCTAAAACTGTTTAAAACTATCATATTGCAGGGACTCCACAAGAAAAGAGCGAAACTGGGCAAATGGTTTTTAGACAGTGGATGCTCCCGTCACATGACTGGTGACAAACAGCTTTTCAAATCAGTCACAAACTTTGATGGAGGCTCTGTACGTTTTGGAGGTGATGCTAAAGGAAAGATCATTGGAATAGGAATCATCTCATTGAACTCCTCATGTGACATAAAAGATGCATTTCTAGTAGAAGGACTCAAACACAATCTTCTCAGCATAAGTCAACTATGTGATGGAGGATTCAAGGTAAAATTTGAATCTAGCAGGTGCATTATTCATGACAACAAAGGTAAAGTAGTTCTCTCTGGTTCAAGAGAAAATAATATCTATGTCTTGAACAACGACAATACCTCCTCAAGTAAGCATCTCTGCCTTGCATCTATTACAAATGATCCTTGGGTTTGGCATAGGAAATTAGGTCATGCAAGCATGTCTTTAATTGAAAAACTTTCAAAGCATGATCTCGTCATTGGTTTACCAAAACTAAATTTCTCTAAAGACCATGTATGTGATGCATGTCAATTAGGTAAACAAACTAGAACATCTTTTAAAAGTAAAGACATTGTTTCTACTTCGAAGTATAAATGGAAAGAAGTATGCACTAGTAATTGTAAACACATGGATTTGTTTGGGCCAACTAGAACTGCTAGCATAAATGAAAAGAAGTATGCACTAGTAATTGTTGATGATTTCTCTAGATTCACTTGGGTCATGTTTTTGTCACATAAAGATGATGCGTTTACTAGTTTTGAAGTGTTCTGCAAGAAAGTTCAAAGAGAAAAGGGATATTTCATAACCACCATTAGACGTGATCATGGAGGAGAATTTGAAAGTAAAATCTTTGAAGATTACTGCAATACTCATGGGCTCACTCACAATTTCTCCTCTTCCCGCACTCCTCAACAAAACGGTGTTGTTAAAAGAAAGAATAGAACTCTTCAAGATATGGCAAGGACCATGCTGGTAGAACACTCCCTCCCAAATCATCTTTGGGCTGAAGCAGTAAGTACAGCTTGTCATATTCTTAATAGATGTCTCATTCGTCCCATTCTAAAGAAAACTCCCTATGAGCTATGGAAAGGTAAAAGGTCAAACATAAGTTACTTTCATCCCTTTGGTTGTAAATGTTTTATTCATAATAATGGCAAAGATAATCTTGGAAAATTCGACCCTCGCAGTGATGAAGGTATTTTTCTGGGTTACTCCAACACTAGTAGGTCTTATAGAGTATTTAATAAGCGTACTTTATCTGTTGAAGAATCCATGCATGTTGTTTTTGATGATGCCTTAAAAACCGTCGAGAAAGGAGATTTTGCAGATGATGAAGATGAGATTCCATTTCACCCCCACATCTCAGAAAATCCGGTCAATACTAAAGCTCAAAAGGAAGTCCAGACTTCAGAAGAGCCCGAGTCAACTAGTGAGGAAAATGAGTCAACTATTGATGAAGAACCAAAAAATCTCGATGTTGTTATTCCAAATGAGTGGAAGAGCGATCCCGATTATCCTCAGAAATACATCATTGGCGATCCAAGGGAAGGTATGAAAACCAGAAGAGCTCAAAGATCTAACATTGCCTTTATTTCGCAGATTGAACCCAAAAGAATTGACGAAGCTCTACAAGATGAATCATGGGTTCAAGCTATGAAAGAAGAACTTGATCAGTTTGACAAAAACGAGGTATGAAAGTTGGTTCCAAGACCCAAAAAGAAGTCTATCATAGGATCCAAGTGGGTCTTTCGGAACAAGCTGAATGAGGATGGTAAAGTGGTAAGAAACAAGGCTCGTCTAGTCGCTCAGGGTTACTCCCAAACAGAGGGAGTCGACTACGATGAGACATTTTCCCCTGTAGCTAGACTTGAATCCATTCGTATGTTGCTTGCATTTGCTTCCTTCAAACGGTTCAAACTTTTTCAAATGGATGTGAAAAGTGCCTTTCTAAATGGCTTTATAAAAGAGGAAGTGTATGTTAGACAACCTCCTGGTTTTGAAAATGAAAAATTTCCTCACCATGTTTTCAAACTCTCCAAAGCTCTTTATGGTCTCAAACAAGCTCCAAGGGCTTGGTATGAAAGATTAAGCTCTTTCCTACTAAGTCACGGTTTTTCCAGAGGCAAAAGTGACAAAACTCTCTTTATTCAAAAAACTTCTAAAGACATTTTGATCATTCAAGTATATGTTGATGACATAATTTTTGGAAGTACTAACGCCGAATTATGCAAGGAATTTGAGATCTTGATGCAGGGAGAATTCGAAATGAGCATGATGGGGGAGTTGACTTACTTCCCAGGACTCCAAATCAAACAGCATCAAGAAGGAATTTTTGTCAATCAATCCAAGTACCCAAAGGAACTGCTAACAAGATTCGGCATGACAGACGCTAATGTGGCTAAAACTCCTATGAGCCCAGCCACTCATCTGGTAAGAGATGAAAAAAGTACTAGCGTAAATTCCACTGTCTACAGAGGTATGATTGGCTCTCTTCTCTACTTAACTGCTAGTCGACCAGATATTATGTTTGCTGTATGCAAATGTGCTAGATTCCAGTCAGCTCCTAAGGTTTCTCATCTAACTGCAGTAAAAAGAATTATACGCTATCTTGCGGGAACTATTTTCTATGGACTATGGTATCCCTTCACAAATCACTTTGATCTCATTGGTTTCTCAGATGCTGACTACGCAGGTGACAGGGTTGATCGGAAAAGCACTAGTGGTACAAGCTTTTTCTTAGGAAAATCTCTTGTTTCCTGGCATAGCAAAAAGCAAGACTGCACTGCTTTTTCAACTGTCGAGTCAGAATATGTCGCACTAGGACATTGTTGCACTCAACTTCTCTGGATGGCCACTCAACTTCTCTGGATGGCTACTCAACTATCTGATTATAACTTGTTCTTTAAACCTATCTCTATACTATGTGATAATACTAGTGCCATTGAATTATCTTACAATCCTGTTGATCATCCTAGGACTAAGCATATTGATGTTCGTTATCATTTTATTCGTGATCATGTTCAACTAGGTGACATTGATATTGCATTTGTTAGTACTGATTTTCAATTAGCAGATATTTTTACAAAACCCTTGCTTGAAGACCGTTTTTGTACTCTAAGAGATCTACTTGGAATTATTTCTGATCCCTGTTCAAAGGCATAATTTTTTTCCTTGTATGCATTCATTTTCCAAAATTCAAAAACTCCAAAAATATTTTATTTTTTCATCAGCATATCATCAACTTTATTTCCTACCATGTATATGCATATTTACTTATAATTACCTGTTATGTTATTATTACTTGTCATTATTACAGCCGTCAGTTTTGTTTTCCAAGTCAATCAGATAGTCACGTCGGTCTACTTCCCTGACGCTGCAGTGCCTTTTCCCATCAATGTCTCTTCCTCTCACGCCTTTTCATCTCACACTCACACCCTCCACCTTCCTCTTCTTTTCTCTCTCTTTAACTCCTTAAAAGACCTTTCCCCTGTTCACTTCACCATCATCTTCTCAAACCCTATTCTCCATTCCTTCTCCCATGGCTAAAAAATCCACAATCTCTGCTCGTCGTAGCCAACGTGCCAAACCTAAAACACAAAACCCTTCCACCCCGGTTCACATTGACTCCGACCACTCTGAGAATACCACTTCCAACTTTCCTACTCCTTCTCGGAATACGAAACTTGGAAAAAGGCCCATGCACAGTGATCCTGATGATACAGAGGTTGTTAAAAGGCCTAAGAAGGAATTCTCACTTGCCGATCTTGACGAAACCCTTGATTTTTAGGATTCGTCTGCTCACAAGAAATTGGAAGCCCTCAAGGAGAAGCCTCTTGCTCATGGCCGCATTGTTGATTTGGATCTTCTGGAGTCTCTCAACTGTGATATCAAACAATTCTTTGCTGATCAAGAATGGACAAATTTCTTCTCTGCTGACCCCGTTGATGTCCCTGAAGACCTGGTAAGATTGTTCTATGCAAACCTTTGTCCTTGTCCTAGTGAAGGTATTGAAACTATGGTCCTCAACACCAGAATTGTTATTACCAAAAAGATCCTCTGTCGAATTTTGGGCTGTAAGTTCTCTGGCTACTCTTTTTTCTTCAAAAACTCTTGGCCGTCTGACTTTGAAGTTACTTTTGAACAAGCAAAAGCATGCCTGTGTGAAAAATCTGCTGATGTCCCTGATGGTCAATTAGGTCCTCTAGACTTGCCCTTTACTGTGCGTGTTCTTGCTCACATTGTTGGTACTACTCTCTTGCCCCGAACTGGATCCCTTAGCTCTCTCTCTCAGCGTGACACTCTGGTTGTTTATTGTCTGTTAACCAACAAAAAATTGGACCTTGGTGCTTGGATAATTGATTATATGCTAGAAATTATTGCTGACTGTGCTTCACTACCTTATGGACTTATAATTTCTAGAATTTTACATTTTTATCGTGTTGATACCTCTGCTTGGAAAACTGTCTCTGTGAGTGCCTGCTACAATTCTCGTGCATTTGCTTCCATGGGTTATATACATATTGATGAAAAATGGGTAAGAAAGGAGGCTAAGACTGTCAAGCCCTCTGGTGATCAAGCTGGTCCTTCCCGTCCAGCGAGCCCCTCGTTGCCTCCTCATAAATCTGCAGAGGATGTCAAGGACATCATTGACTTGCTACTCAGTCTGCACCTTAAGGAAGACAAAGAAGCAGAGGAGTTGAATGAAATCAAGCTAGATGTGGGGAGATTCAGCCTCAAACTGGATACAGCAGTGACAAGTTCTGATGCTGCTGTTCGTAGGCTCCATGCTCGCCTTGATGCCATCTCTACCGATGTTCAGGGACGCATTGACACTCTCTCCAATGATGTTCAGGATAAACTTGACAGGATGACAGATAATGTTGTGAACACTCTCACTTATTTCCTTGCCCCTCGTTAGACTATATTTTAATTTGGGTCTGTACATATAAACCTCTTTTGCTGCTGGTTCCTCCCCTCAGTTTTTGCTGATGCCAAAGGGGGAGAAGATAATGCTGTTATATTTTTCCGTTTTATGCCTGTTACTAACTGGGAGTCCTTAGTTTCTCCTGAAAAACTTTTCTGAATGCAAGTATTAGTTTACTATGCTAATAGTCTTTTTAGTCTGGGGGAGTTCCCCTTTCTATACATGTGCTTCCTGTGTCTTTTTTTTTCAGGATATCAGTCAGCTGTGCTCCATCTCAGTCAATCAGTGGGAGTCGACTTAAAACCTGCACCAACTATTTGTCATCATCAAAAAGGGGGAGATTGTTGAACTTATGTTTTTGATTTATGACAAATAAAGATCTTCAGTTGCTAATTTATGTGTGAACTGCAGGATCCCCAATACGAAGCCAACTAAGGAAAGGATCTGCCCGTTATGTTCAAGACAGCTGATTATGGAAGGCCATCCCTTGAGTTAAGGAATTGATTCCTTCAGGCTCAACCTTATTCTTGGAAGGTATTTATACCTCTCCAAGAATCAAATCTCTTGGGTCCAATCTCTCAGGATCTCGCCTCCTAGGATAGCTCCCGTGATCTGCGCAATCAGTGATTCCCTCTCTTTTCAAGATCATGTGCTGCCTCTTCACAAGCCTATATATTCCAGAAGAATTCGTTCTATGACTCACGCTTCTATCTTACTGTCTATTCTTCTCCATACTTTTACTTTGCACAAATACTGTAACAAGTGAGTGTATCAGTGTTAGAAAAGAAAAGAAGACGAGTTTCTTGTAGAGGTAATAGTAGTGTCAACTGAAGTTGGTTTGGTGAGCTATAAACCAAACAACACGTTGGTGGTAATCGAGTGGTAAAAACCATCTGTGATAGAGACATATGTGGTGAACGATAAACCATCCTTGTACCCTGTATTACTAAGAGCCTTGATAAGAGAGATACTCCCTTGTGACCCAAGGGGACTGGATTAGGAACCTTTTGGTTCTGAGCCAGTATAAAATTCCTTTGTCTTCCTTCTTCTCTTATCTTTTACAGTTTGCTTAACTTTATAAATATACTCTTCTTAGTCGACTATAAACTGCTTAAGTCAACTGTATCGATAGAAAAATTGCAATTCACCCCCCCCCCCTTGTACTTTCAAGATGAAAAATTAGGAAAAAGAAAAAGCAAAAAATAAAAAGGAGGGTCCACAAATTATTAGGAATAATTTGTATAGAATGTCCAATTGAATATTGACACGTGTCTGATCACGCCCAACTACGCCCTATAAAAGGGACTAAGCAGTCGCAGCAAATATAGCTCGGTACTTAAAGTCCCGAGGTCGAATCCCACAGGGAACACTCGAAATCTAGTTGTTAATCAAACTAATTTATCTAACCAATTAACTTCGAGGTTTTGTAATTGTATAATGGTTTCAATGTAACAAAAGTAAATAGCAAAGTATTAAGAAATAAATTAGTCAAGGATTTAGAAGCCTAGGATTGATCTACCCAACTCCTACCTATGTGTTAGAATAATTCTTTTAACAAATTCAACTTGGTTTTCTTCCTGTTGAACACTTGCTCCAATTATACTACTATTCACTCCCATGTAATAGTAGTAACTTTCACTAACCGATTTTTTAATTAATTAATGAAGATACGTAGGACTACACGTTTAGTTCACAATTAGGGTCAATGGTCACAAATCACCTTATTGACAACCTAAGTAATACATTGGTTTTAGGTTGAAATATTGCTAAGTGTTTAACCCAAACCTATGAATATATCCCTAGACACACAAGAATAATGGGAACAATCAATTGGGGGCCCTTCCAATCAATAGCAATCAAAACAT
The DNA here is from genome assembly GCA_037355625.1 of Petunia x hybrida. Taxonomy (NCBI): domain Eukaryota; kingdom Viridiplantae; phylum Streptophyta; class Magnoliopsida; order Solanales; family Solanaceae; genus Petunia; species Petunia x hybrida. Next base: position 2,285,379 of record JBBBVM010000712.1, on the reverse strand, counting down.
AAACACTTAGATAGGAAGAATTCTCAAGTTTCATTCATCAAAATAAATATTCATAGCACATAAGTATTGGAGTGGTTTAATCAACTCTAGAATGGGTAAATTAGCCACTCATGTTCATGATAGTCATATCAAAATAATTCATGAATGAATAAATTACAAAAAGTAAGGAAGAATTTAGGAAAAACTCGTGTTCTTGAAGTCTCCAAAGCTCTCGCCTCCTTTTTGCCTCTTTCCCAATGTATCTTTCGTAATGGAGGCAAAAGAAGCTTTTATACCCTGTAGAAAACTGAGCAAAAGTACGAAAAGGCCCTTAAAATTTCGCCCATAGCACTGTGCTTCACGTGGCACCCGCGTGCCACGCGGACTAAATTTTTTCATGCAATTCAGCTCGCGTGGTGCTCGCGTATTTTGCCTAAATGCGCTGAAATTTTCTTCATTCCTAAGCAAAGACTCTATTTCTTCCAAACAGATCACTTGAACTTTTCAACATCTTCACTTTTAGCTCCAAAACTAGCACTTTCTTGCTCAATTCACCATGTTCAAATCCTACAACACCAAACAACTCATTTAGTATCAACTCTTGAGAATTTTGCATATAAACAGTTAGGTGTACTATCATAACATGGTAAAACTACCCAGAAAATATAGGTAAAATAGCCAAATATTAGTGTCTAATTTAATTTGGTTTAAACAATGATCATGCTCCTCACTCTCTCTTCAAAGATGTAATTATATTTCCTTTGCCACGTCAGCTTTTAGGGTGGAATGAGTATCATTGCAAAGTTGTTAAGGGGGTAATGCGGATGCCCGTAAAGATTAGATAGTAAAATAGTAATTTGGGACTAGTTTAGGAGGTAAGTAACCAATTCATAACTTGTGCAAGTATTATGTTGTGAAGAATAGAAAAATAATCCCAATAATAATACATAACATGTCATGTGTTATTATTAATTAATTGCATATAATAGCTTGTAATGCTCCACAACTAGTATATGAATCCAAAAAAAAACCCTATTTGCACTAATCTTTTAGGATTAGGCGGGTCTACTATTTTAAACTATGTTACATTGTTACTAATTAAATGACTAACGAAATCACTAATAATTCAAATTCATTTTAACTGTTCAAATATTAAATTTTCATTGGTTGTTTTCTCATCAAAATTAAATTTTACTATTGAGTTTAATTCTATTCGGCAATGATTAAATATAATAACATATAAGTAAAATAAAAGTTGGATTTAGATACTCGCATCAAAATTCTAATTTGTTATAATAAATATAGAATATAACATAAGTATAGGTAACATTTGATGAAGCAGAAGGTTTGTATGAGGGGTGCACGTTAAGCACAAATGCTCTCGGCGCATGATAAGCAAGGATAGCTAACATGCGCCAAGAACAAATGGCTCGACGAAGCCAACCAAATCCGGCATCAACACTGAAGACACCAGTAAATGAAGGACAATCATCACGACATCCAGTAACATTTTGAAGTTTCTTGCCACCAATGCTCTCAATTGGCGAGGAAGATGAAGAACAATCGACAGGAAAGATTAGGGTAAATGAAGAGGTAGCGATTAAAATTAAAGAGGAATTAGAGGGGCGTCAGCTCCAATATTCATCATCGGAGCAACCAACCCCGGAACCCACCAATCGGGGAAATCGAAGTTCTCAAATGGGTAAGTCTCTTGCTTATGTTCCTCCTATTACTAGAAATGGCAAACTAGTAGTTAAATTGGAACAAGAGGACTTTAAAACCTCCATGGATTATTGGAAAACAGCGCTGATAGGGTATGTAATAGGGGACACACCATATATAAAATCCCTAGAAAACTATGTAAGCCATGTCTGGAACTTTGTCACTGCTCCACAAATCTTGATGCACGACGATGGGTACTACCTCTTCAAGTTCAATACAGTTGAGGAAAGTGAACTAGTGTTGCAATCGGGGCCATATACGTTCCATAATAAGCCATTTATTGTTCAACAGTGGGCTATTGACTTTAAAATTTGACTCTGAATGCCTTACTACAATACCCCTTTGGGTTACTTTTCCTGGACTACCAGTTGGCTATTGGTCATCTGAAGCCCTTAGTAAAGTGGCCAGTGCTGTGGGTCGACCTTTGTATACGGATAAGTTTACTACAAACATGGAAAAAGTCTCTTATGCCAGGATCCTTGTTGAAGTTGATATTGCACAACCTTTAGTGGAATGTATAGAAATAGACACTCCATCTGGAATGCTGCACCAACCTGTTTACTTTGACTGGATGCCTAAATATTGTACTGATTGTATGAGATTTGGACACAATACACAAGAATGTTGGGCAAAGAAACAAAAAGAAGAGGAATATCAAGAGGCACCTAAGAAGGGGAGAAGAAGAAGGAATAGAAAAAAGAAGGCACAAGTCAAGCTTGAATGGCAAACAGTTGAACAACCAGAAAACCAAGCACATCAAATGAACCTGGGCCTGAGAAGCCTGAGAAGCAACCTGCCCAAAACACTGGAGGCCATATACAAACAGCAACAAACATAACTCCACCAAATACACTGAAGCATAAGGAGAAAACAGCTGGAGGAGTTAAACACAGGGGAGGGACGACTACTACTGCAAATAGATATGCAGCACTCGAGGTTGAAGATACAAATCTGAGGGATGGTGCCCCTCTGCACCTTAACCCTCCATGATAGTTGCAACTTGAAATATTAGAGGGCTCAATAAGCCCTTTAAACAAAAAGAGCTGAGACGCTTTTTGGCAAAGAATAAAGTAGAGATACTAGGTTGTTTGGAGACCAGGGTAAAGGAGAAAAAATCAAAAAAAATCTGACTAAAATAGCTAAAGGATGGAAGGCAGCATGGAACTACTCCCAAGAACTGAATGGGAGAATCTGGCTGCTATGGAAAGAGCATATCAGTGTTCAAGTACTGCAGATTACAGGACAGTTGATCCACTGCTTTGTGTATGCAAAAAATGAACCTCAACAAAGGCAAGTTCTATGGAGAGAAATGCAAATGATAGAGACATATGTGCAGGGTGCTTGGTTAATAGCTGGTGACTGTCGCACCCCACTTTCAATAATAATAATAATAAGTAAGTGGAGTTCGACTTGGGGTAACTCGTTTAGAGTTAGAAATTTTGGAGTCGCCACCTAATAAATTTCCTAGGCGTATTAGGTCACCTATTAATTTCTAATTTAATTTAGAGAATTAACTACGGGTTGATCTACGAGTCAGAGATTCGGGTAAGTGTTCGAAATAACCTAGAAGGAAGGGGTTAGGCACCTTCTAGGTTCCACTAAACGTGGTTCCCGACCGATTTCTATATTGGGTTTTAACATGTAAGGAAATGAGAGGATAAGAATAAAATAAGCAAAGAGGACATTTATGCAAACAAGTTTAAAGATATAGGCAGTTCAGTATAAACAGTCTCAATTTACAGACATATATAGCTACGATTTGCAATGTTAGGCAAAGTTAATCCAATATTGTCATCTTATACTTTAATTAACACAAGTTAACTTTTAAGTAACAAAATATGGAGTAAACATATAGTAAAAATGTGCGCCACTAAAGGATGGCATCGTGACATTATTGGTCACATACCTTTAACTTTGGTGGCGACTTTTAATGAGAGGTCGCGTTTAAAATAATTTGACTTAAAGTAAAGAGGTATATTTAAAATACTTATATAAATTATCTCTAATTGAAAACATAATATATTGAGAAAATATTAATGTAATGAGCAAATAGCGATATATCTAAATTAAGTAGGAAATGGATATCAATTTAAAAAATATTATTATATAAGCAATTTGATAAGAAAAATAACGATAAATATGTAAATATAAATTAAGGGATGAGGATATTATAGGAAGTGTTAGATATATAATGTGGTAAATAAGCAATATAGATTTAAAAGACTAACCTATAAATTTAACAAAGAAAATAATATAATTTTTAAAGACTTGACCTCCAAAGTCCAAGAATCCCTCACAAGCTATTAAGTTAGTTTGGAGAAATTATAAAATGAACAAGAGTTTTAAAAATGAAGAAAGCAGCCCCACCATTAAACTATCACAAACTATTACGTTTTCAGTCAAAGATTTGCAGAAATAGACTCACTTATCACTTTTAGCCATTTTTAACAAAATAACAATTACTGTTACGATTCCAGATTACTGGATTTGCAGAAATAAGCCATCTTCTGGCATTGATTGTGAATTTAGCCACTTATAAATTGCATAGATAAACCAGTTTTCAGTTTTAGTCTCTCAAAATATACTTTCACATTTCAGAATACGCAATTTACAGAAACAGTCTCATTTAAGATAATATTGCGATTTTAACCTACTTTCAGAAAATGATCCTATTACAGAGTTTAATAAGTTGCATAAACAGTCTAAAGTGACATTAAACTTCAGTTTTAAACCTGTTAACATACTGTTGTAATTTCGAGAAAATCATTTGCACAAGTAAACCAATTTTCAACTTATGCTACGATTTTAGCACATAAAAATAAATAGAAAGGTTGGAGATGGCCCCTGTTTAGCCTTGTCACTGCACATTGCAGTACTTGAACTGCTGCATCTGTCTTAGCACTATAACTGCATCTTACGATGCTTATACAAGCAGGGTAACCTAGCAAATACAAACCATAGGAGTCTAGGGGGATATGTAAATTCACAAAGGAAGAGAGTGAAGAGTAGTGCCCTGTGTGCACTCTAAATGAACTGCTCAGTTCATCTTTTGCCCTGTACAACATCAGTAAGTGGTATAGCCCTTCATTGGACTATCCAATCCTCAAACTAACCTGCAAAAAGAGTTAGCTCTTGGCCTAATGGAGGCCTACACAAGCAGAGGATTGCACACCACACAAAGGCAAAGAAAAGAATATAGATGAAAAAAACAAACAGGCAAGGAAAGAAATCGGGTAGCAAGCTGACCAAATATTTGCCCTCTGTTTTAAAGCTATCAGGGCCAAGAAGGAGCAGGCAGAAGAATCAGAACTCAATCTTGAATTACACCTTTTAGTGTGTAGATGTGAAGCCAGAAACTGCCCCAAAAGCTGTGTATAAGATGTATGCGTGTGTGTGACTGTAGAGAGTGTAAAAGTGTGTCTAAGGTCTGTGTGTCTCTGTTTCTGTCTAAGTGCTGTGTGTGTGTGTGTGTGAGGCTGTTAGAGATACCCCTCAAGTCTCCAGAACTGAAAACAGGCAGCCATATTTATAGGGCTATGGCTGGTTCTACTAGCCCATTTTAACAAAGGTAACATGATCAATTACCCTAACAATCAGTCAATCCAATAAAGGGAATACATAACTCGAATTGCATATGCAAAGGAAATCAGTCCTAATCCCTTTAAATGAAATGGCAAATCAGCATCTCAAATTCTTAGGCACCAAATCATGAACTAAATCAGTTTGTTACCAAGATAAAGGAAGAGAATCGGCATGTATATAGACAAGATTCACACAGGTATTCTGGAAAGCAAACTAAAATCAGATTTAAATGTATATATCATGTCATCATGCTAATAAACCAAAATAGAATCAGACTACTAAATGCGATTGTGAATCTAGACAGAAAACTTTATCACACAAAAGGAAAGAGTTTACCGTTTTGAATCCAGGTCGGGTCGGGTCAAGATTGACAAAAATGGGTCGGGTCGCCCTCAAATCTGCCCGTTCTCAACATTTCCAAGTTTGAATCATTAATTACTTGCCTTGTTCATGTTGAATCAATGTATATCGTGTCCGGATTTGAAGGGATTCGTACCCTATCCCTTGTTCCTATTTCGGATTCACGAGGCGAAGGAAAAAAAAGAGATTTGTCCCGTGTAATCCGAGATAGGACAAAGGAGGAGGTCACGGCGTGATTAGCGGAGGAGACACGGCAGATTTGGTGGAGATTTGGGGTGGACTTGGATCGGTTTTCTTGGGCGAAGAGGGAGAGGGGAAAGGGACTGGGCGGCGGGTTTGGTGAGGGAGTGAGGAGGAGAGTGATTAGGGTTTAATTGGTGTGGGGTGTGTGTGTATAGTTGTAAAAGGGAGATTTAATTAGGGCCATTGGATGAGAAACATGGATGGCTGAGATGTCGCCACGTAGGCGCGCGGGTGAGTGTGTGTGTATAAGTGATATATGTGTAATGCTGATGTGGATAAGTGAATGGTGTTTTGAGAGGGTTGTACCACATGCTATAATGAATTGTACACGTGCTTTGGAGAGTAGTACTATACGCTTAGGATGAGTTGTACGCGTAGTATAATTGTGTTTTAATGAAATGTAGGCTTAGGTGGCATACACATGGACAAAAGGTGATGACGAGGACTAGATGTAGTGGAAAGGAAATTGTAAAATAGCAAAATGGCTAATATTTAATCAAAATACTTATAAATACAAATAATAAGTATAAAATAAGGAATTTTGTAAATAATTATGTAGATAATTATAAATAAATGTATTTAATTATAAATAAATATAGATGACCACAAATAATACTAATTAGATATAAATAAGTCACAAATAATTATTATATGATATCGTAATGCGTTAAATTACACAAATAGCGCACGTAATTTAGAAAATAGCCTAAATGAATGTAATTATGTAATATAGTCACAATTAAATAAATGCTATATAAATAAAAGGATTAATAATAATATTACACACGTAAATGCATGTTGTATAATGCAGTTTTGTTTGGAAAATTACTATTACCAATTTGAATTAAATATAGCCAAATTGCAAAAAATGGAGGGACAAAATTGGGTGTCAACAGCTGCCCCTCTTTGCCCGGGGATGATGAAAGAGTCTTCGGGCAAAGATAGTTGACAGAATAGCCAATTTTGTCGCGACTGGTAGGCAAAATGATTTGGAAAAACGAAATGGGAATTTTTTGGGTGTTTTTGGCCGAACACGGGTCTCTGAGTTGCCTACATATCTCGGGTTTCACGAGAATCAGGCCTTGTGTAGTTCTAGAATGGCATGTTGCCTGTGTGAGATGTTTATGACGCACGATTTTGAATGTAAAGACTAAACTTATCCATGTATGTTAAGTTTAGGTTCATGTGTGATTTGCTTTTTGGCGAGGTTAATGAAGAGTGAAGTAAAGGCATTGGCGAAGGTGAGATAACCTCAACAGATCGAGCGTGGGAAAAGAGGCTTATAATCGTCCTAGTTATGAAAATGTGGCGCGCTACACACCCATAAAGAGGAGTTTACACGGACATAGTTTCCACTTCATCTCGATAAATGAGTCATTTCGTCTTCAATTTTGCTTTGAATGAGATTGGAAACATTTGGGGAGCGAATTTTATGAATGCGCACGATTCAAGCAGACGGGCATGATTAAGCACGAAAATACGCATGATTGACGCAGATGGGCATGAATTAGGAGGGAACACGAAACTGATACCCAATCGGCAAAGGGAGATTAGGAAGATCACAGGTGCGAGTATGGGATTGCAGCTTGGAACTTGGCAAGATAGGTAGCTTGCGGGTGTGGCAAAAGGCATTGTCTGTAGGGTTAGGCTTTGCTTTGTATGTGTTTGAGGTTTTGCGGTTGTATAATTGGCAGTGATGTTTGGGAGCAGGCGTGAGAGTATGGCACAGGGGTTTGTCGAGAGATCGGGGAGTACCCTGCAGCAAAATCATGATAAATGCAATAGATGTAAAGATAAAGTAAAGTAAACTTCCCTGTTAAGCCGAGGGGTTGTTTTGTCTGATACTTGATTGATTGATGTCTCATCCAAATGTCTTTCCAATGTTATGCCCACCGGTGCGGACCATGCTCTACTGCAAATTGTTGTCATGTTTACCACTGCGAACCTTATATATCTGCCAACGCAGATCCCATGCTCCTTCGAATGATATCATGCCCACCAATGCGGACCCTATATATCCACCGACATGGATTCTATGCTTGATCAATAGTTGGTCTGTTCACAAGCGCGGACCTTACTGCTCCAAATTGCTGAACTATGTCCACAAACGTGGACCTTATGATGCTTTCACTGTTGAATGTGTCCACCGACGCGGACTCTATATATCCACCGACATGGATCCTACACTTGTCATGTCCACCGATGCAGACCCTATATATCCACCGACATGGATTCTATACTTCTCAAATTTATGTCATGTCCACCGCTGCGGACCCTATATATCCACCGACATGGATCCTATGCTTGTCAAATTGATGTCATGTCCACCGCTGCAGACCCTATATATCCACCGACATGGATCCTATGCTTGTTATATTGATGTCATGTCCACCACTGCGGACCCTATATATCCACCGACATGGATTCTATACTTCTCAAATTGATGTCATGTCCACCGCTGCGGACCCTATATATCCACCGACATGGATCCTATGCTTGTCATGTCCACCGATGCAGACCTTATATACCCACCGACATGGATTCTATACTTCTCAAATTGATGTCATGTCCACCGCTGCGGACCCTATATATCCACCGACATGGATTCTATGCTTGTCATGTCCACCGATGCAGACCCTATATATCCACCGACATGGATTCTATACTTCTCAAATTGATGTCATGTCCACCGCTGCGGACCCTATATATCCACCGACATGGATCCTATGCTTGTCATGTCCACCGATGCAGACCCTATACATCCACCGACATGGATTCTACACTTGTCAAATTGATGTCATGTCCACCGCTGCAGACCCTATATATCCACCGACATGGATCCTATGCTTGTCATGTCCACCGATGCAGACCCTATACATCCACCGACATGGATTCTACACTTGTCAAATTGATGTCATGTCCACCGCTGCGGACCCTATATATCCACCGACATGGATTCTATGCTTGATATTCTGATATATTTTGCTTTGCAAGAGTTGTTAGGTATACTCGGTACCTGTGTAAACCTGCGATCAAAGAAAATTTGTGAGTGTTTTGGGGGAGGTTGACTTGCGCATTTGTTGTACTGCACTTTGCTGCTGTATCTTGTATAATTTCTCCTTGTAATATCTCCCTTTTCGAACGTCGAACCTTAGTCGAGCTGTGGGCAAAAGGGGTAAGGAAATGGGATATGCATGTGTTTTCTGAAAATTATTTTTAAAGAGTAATGCAAATTTGTTCCATTGAATCATAGACTGCGACGTGTCGTTTGGACATAATCTCCTCTATATCCATGTGCTACTCCAAGATTATCTATTTTGAAATTTTGAGGGAACCTCAAAATTTCTGCCCCAGTGTGTTGCTTGTATTTTCCTTGAATTTTTGAGGTCCCTCAAAAATTCTGCCCCAGTATGCTGTAATGCATTCTTTGAACTGCCCCAGTGTGCTGCTTGTATTTTCCTGAAATTTTTGAGGTCCCTCAAAAATTCTGCCCCAGTATGTTGTAATGCATTCTTTGAATTTTTGAGGGAAACTCAAAAAATTCTGCCCCAGTGTTTAATAAAAATCTCTTATGATGTGACCGTGCCTTGGGTAGGCTGCCTACGTATCCCCTTTTGGGAATCAGGTCGCTACGTAGTTCAAATCCAGTAAAGATGAATGTTGCTTGACTTGTAGTATCTCTTGATCGTATCTGAGTAAAGGATCTTGTCAATTTTGTCTCGATTTAGAGAATTCCACTTCAGGGCCAACTATCATTTGCTAACTTCCTTGTTAAATGCCTTTGCCTTCATATTTCTTGTTTTGTCCGTCACTTGCTCCAGTATATTTTGGCCCATTTGGGATTGTCCAATTTTGCTCCTTATATGTATTTCTACTGTGTCGCCTTAAGTCATTTTCTTAATATCTTCTTGATGCTCTTGCTTCAATTGTCTGCTCTAAGATTTTTATGAAGTTCCTCAAATGTCTTTTACCATAGCCTGGCTTGTACTCGTCGTTTTGGACCGTTTCCTCACATCACAGTCGCAGATTCAATGGAATTAAAATAATTTTGCTGATAGTGAATGATGCATACTTAAAATAAAAATGAAAATGATTTTATTATTGGACTTGAGAAAAAGTCTTCGAAATGAAACAACGATGCAACAAAGTTGAAAAACAAAGAAAATAAAAGCTAACGACTCGGAGTCGTGTTTTATTTAAGAAAATAACTAATGCCCCAGCTCCACTAAGGTTCTCGGCATGCTTGGAATGTGCTGCAGATTCAGTTGTTCAGCTTCAGCTTTCTAGACGTTCGGGGCTTCAGTATGCTTTTCAAGAGCTGCATCATATTCTTCCATGAATAGCTCCTTTAGACCGATCAGCTCATCTTCTATACCGTGAACAGCAAATCCTTCTCCCTTGAGAGTTTTCATGTAGCTTGAAAAGACGGATGCTTGTTTCAGAGTTGGAACAAACTGCTCTAGTGAATGATAACCTCCTGTATCCTTTGTAATACTTTTTCCTTTGCAAACCAAGACGTACCCCATGCCAAACTTGTATTCATCAAACACTGTTTTTTCTTTTATGATTGTGCCTTCCAGATTGCATTCTTTGCCGAAGTCGATCATATTCACCTTCTCATCCCCATGATTGGGTAGCGGGTTTTTGTGCACATTTGGCGCTTTCAAATTAATGACCTTTTCATCTATTAGGTCTTGAATCTTATCTCTTAGTGCAAAACATTTCTCCGTCTCATGCCCCGGTCCACCTGAGTGATATGCACATCTTTTACTGTAATCAAAGTTAGGTGAAGGGTTGTCTGGCATCTTTTGAGGGATTGGGACAATAAGCCCAGCAGCTCTCAATCTCTCGAACAATTGGGTGCGAGATTCGGCTAATGCAGTGTAGTTTCTTTTGGGTCTTTGGTTTGCCTCGGGGCGAGGCCTGGGAGGATATGATGGTGCATTTTGGTAGTTGGGTTGAGTATTTTGCTGGTATGGTGGACGGCTTGGTGCCGGGGTGTGAAATATAGGCCGAGTGGGCTGAGTGTTATAGACGGAATATTCAGGTGGTATGTGAGGGTATGGATAGAATGGTGGTGGTGTTTGATAATAGTGGTTGAAAACAGGGTCTTGAACGGTTGCAGCAAAAGAGACTTCATCTTTCTTCTTTTTGGAGAAACTCACATTTCCTGACTGGAGAGCCTTATTAGTAGCCTGTAGTGCAGCTAGGCTAATAACCTTTCCACTTTTCAGCCCTTCTTCTACGTCATCTCCCATCAACACTACATCAGCAAACTTCTGATTTTTCATATGCAGCAGCTTATCGTAATAGACGTCCTCTTGAATGCGGATGAATATGTTCACTATTTCCCTTTCATCCATAGCGGGTTGCACCTTGGCAGCTTCTGCTCTCCACCTCGTAGCATATTCTCTAAACGTCTCTGTGGGTTTCTTTTTCAACTTTTCCAAGTAGAAACGATCTGGTACCATTTCAGTGTTGTACCCAAATCGTTCCACGAAATCTGCTGCCATATCTTCCCAACCGAGCCATGTGCCAGGCTTCTGTTTAGAGAACCAACTCAAAGCCTCTCCGGTCAAGCTTCGACTGAACAGCTTCACTCGTACTTTCTCATCTTCCCCTGCTCCAATCAACTTGTCACAATATGTTCTCAGATGTGCCATAGGATCTCCAGTTCCATTGAACAGGTCGAACTTTGGTATCTTGTATCCTTCTGGCAATTTCAAAGTTGGATAGATGCACAAGTCTTCATAAGCTAAACCTTTAGTAGTTTTGCCTAACTCAAACTTCTTAAAGGCTGCCTCTAGTTTACGAACTTTCTCTTTTGTGCCATCATCATTGGCTTCATCCTCCGCCCATTCATAGTTTTCATGGTTTTTGACTGGCGAAGTGAGTTGTTTGGTTTCAGCAGTGAACATGGGGTTGTAAGGTTGTGGATATATGGTGTTGATGTGAGGTAAGTTCGTGTTTGGGTAAGTAGGATATGCAGGGAGTGGTGCTTGATAAGTAGCTGGTGGTGCTGGATAGGGAGGCGGTGCTTGATATGTGGCTGTTGGTGCAGTTTGGTAGGTAGCAGGTGGTGCTGTTTGGTATGTGGCTGGTGGTACTGTTTGATAAACAACGGGTGGATCAGTTGGGTGTATAGGGTCCTTTCCGTTAGGGCGGGCTGACCCACTTGGATCAGCAGACTCTCCTGAATGGGCGGAGTTACCAACGGGTAAACTGGCCATTGTCAGTTTCTCTTCAAGTTCTTTAATTCTTTGCTCTAAAGTAGCAACATGTTCGTTATACCCAACTGGGGCAAGCTTGCGTGGTGTTCCATTGTTATCATCACTAAGAGCAGCATTATTCAATTCAGACATAATATTTCGCTTTCCTCTTCTTCTAGTTTGTGAAGGGGGAGGAGTTGTAACTGGTCCCTTGGTTCTCGTCCGGTACTGATGCTCGGCCAGAGTGCACAAGTCAACCTCAGGAGCGGGAGTAAAACTTAAACACGAAAACAATAAGTTAGTGTCAAGGTAATAACTGTCATATGCAAAAATATATCATATCTTATAATGCAAGGGACCTCATTTGTGCCAGAGGTAGGCCTAACAAGACGACCACATATAAGATGCATGATAGGCGTCATTCGGACGAAGTTGGCTAATGGACTTTAACATGCCAAGGATGTTAAGCCTTCCTAAGCTTGAGTATGATATTTAAAATTGAACGTGTATCGTGCATCATCCCATTTGTTCTCATAACCCAAAGTTAACGGAAAAATAATTTTATTGTATAAATGTGAAATAACATTTTTAGGTAAATAGGAATAATAAGTGATCTTGCTACTTTAAAAGTAGAAGAAATTAATTTAAAGTCTATGATTTCGTTTTCAAAAATAGAAAAATTAATTTCGTTCATAACCCAAAAATAATGTTATAAAATAATTGGTTTTGTATGAATGTAAAAAAAAAAAATTCATACGTAAATAGAAATAAATAATTGATTTCTATAACAATTTCCATTTATAGAAATAAATAGTTGACTTTGTTAAACAAAAGTAGAAAGATCAATTTAAAATATGTTTTATTTGATCTTCCAAATTTTCAACTTGTGGTATCCTCCAACAAAAATAAATAATTGGATGATCCATACTTTTTGAGAACAAATGGTCAACATTAGACACGTTCAACGTTAAATAGATGCGCACGTAATATATTTAAACGTCCCTTAGGGTCGGAGACCCGTTTGGTTCGTTCAAATATGGTGAACTAGTAGACTTAGACATGAGCCGAGGTCAAAAAATGGTCCTAGATATGATATGATGAATGATCCCTAAAAGGAGTCTTCATTAAGAGTTGGCTAATCTAGACAAGGACATGGTTGCCCCAGGCGGACAGCCAAGGGGTGGGAACGTTTGGAATTGTTGGTTGTACCACGGACCAACTTATCCCAACCGTCCCTCCTAAAGGGTTTTTTGAGAGTGAAACGACCGTGAGATCCACGTAATCGTTTGTGTGTGTGTAAGTGTCAATTTTCCAGGAGTGGAGGAATATGAACGAAATGCAACAAATAAATTCAATAATATACTAAATATCATATAATAAAATAAAAAAATGCAAAACGTAAAAGATTGCCCACCTGCAAAGAGAAAAAGTTAGTATTGAACAAAGTAATAAAAGCAAAAACCCAATATAAAAAATCGTAATGGTTAGAACATTTAGTCCCCAGCGGAGTCGCCATTCTGTCGCACCCCACTTTCAATAATAATAATAATAAGTAAGTGGAGTTCGACTTGGGGTAACTCGTTTAGAGTTAGAAATTTTGGAGTCGCCACCTAATAAATTTCCTAGGCGTATTAGGTCACCTATTAATTTCTAATTTAATTTAGAGAATTAACTACGGGTTGATCTACGAGTCAGAGATTCGGGTAAGTGTTCGAAATAACCTAGAAGGAAGGGGTTAGGCACCTTCTAGGTTCCACTAAACGTGGTTCCCGACCGATTTCTATATTGGGTTTTAACATGTAAGGAAATGAGAGGATAAGAATAAAATAAGCAAAGAGGACATTTATGCAAACAAGTTTAAAGATATAGGCAGTTCAGTATAAACAGTCTCAATTTACAGACATATATAGCTACGATTTGCAATGTTAGGCAAAGTTAATCCAATATTGTCATCTTATACTTTAATTAACACAAGTTAACTTTTAAGTAACAAAATATGGAGTAAACATATAGTAAAAATGTGCGCCACTAAAGGATGGCATCGTGACATTATTGGTCACATACCTTTAACTTTGGTGGCGACTTTTAATGAGAGGTCGCGTTTAAAATAATTTGACTTAAAGTAAAGAGGTATATTTAAAATACTTATATAAATTATCTCTAATTGAAAACATAATATATTGAGAAAATATTAATGTAATGAGCAAATAGCGATATATCTAAATTAAGTAGGAAATGGATATCAATTTAAAAAATATTATTATATAAGCAATTTGATAAGAAAAATAACGATAAATATGTAAATATAAATTAAGGGATGAGGATATTATAGGAAGTGTTAGATATATAATGTGATAAATAAGCAATATAGATTTAAAAGACTAACCTATAAATTTAACAAAGAAAATAATATAATTTTTAAAGACTTGACCTCCAAAGTCCAAGAATCCCTCACAAGCTATTAAGTTAGTTTGGAGAAATTATAAAATGAACAAGAGTTTTAAAAATGAAGAAAGCAGCCCCACCATTAAACTATCACAAACTATTACGTTTTCAGTCAAAGATTTGCAGAAATAGACTCACTTATCACTTTTAGCCATTTTTAACAAAATAACAATTACTGTTACGATTCCAGATTACTGGATTTGCAGAAATAAGCCATCTTCTGGCATTGATTGTGAATTTAGCCACTTATAAATTGCATAGATAAACCAGTTTTCAGTTTTAGTCTCTCAAAATATACTTTCACATTTCAGAATACGCAATTTACAGAAACAGTCTCATTTAAGATAATATTGCGATTTTAACCTACTTTCAGAAAATGATCCTATTACAGAGTTTAATAAGTTGCATAAACAGTCTAAAGTGACATTAAACTTCAGTTTTAAACCTGTTAACATACTGTTGTAATTTCCAGAAAATCATTTGCACAAGTAAACCAATTTTCAACTTATGCTACGATTTTAGCACATAAAAATAAATAGAAAGGTTGGAGATGGCCCCTGTTTAGCCTTGTCACTGCACATTGCAGTACTTGAACTGCTGCATCTGTCTTAGCACTATAACTGCATCTTACGATGCTTATACAAGCAGGGTAACCTAGCAAATACAAACCATAGGAGTCTAGGGGGATATGTAAATTCACAAAGGAAGAGAGTGAAGAGTAGTGCCCTGTGTGCACTCTAAATGAACTGCTCAGTTCATCTTTTGCCCTGTACAACATCAGTAAGTGGTATAGCCCTTCATTGGACTATCCAATCCTCAAACTAACCTGCAAAAAGAGTTAGCTCTTGGCCTAATGGAGGCCTACACAAGCAGAGGATTGCACACCACACAAAGGCAAAGAAAAGAATATAGATGAAAAAAACAAACAGGCAAGGAAAGAAATCGGGTAGCAAGCTGACCAAATATTTGCCCTCTGTTTTAAAGCTATCAGGGCCAAGAAGGAGCAGGCAGAAGAATCAGAACTCAATCTTGAATTACACCTTTTAGTGTGTAGATGTGAAGCCAGAAACTGCCCCAAAAGCTGTGTATAAGATGTATGCGTGTGTGTGACTGTAGAGAGTGTAAAAGTGTGTCTAAGGTCTGTGTGTCTCTGTTTCTGTCTAAGTGCTGTGTGTGTGTGTGTGTGAGGCTGTTAGAGATACCCCTCAAGTCTCCAGAACTGAAAACAGGCAGCCATATTTATAGGGCTATGGCTGGTTCTACTAGCCCATTTTAACAAAGGTAACATGATCAATTACCCTAACAATCAGTCAATCCAATAAAGGGAATACATAACTCGAATTGCATATGCAAAGGAAATCAGTCCTAATCCCTTTAAATGAAATGGCAAATCAGCATCTCAAATTCTTAGGCACCAAATCATGAACTAAATCAGTTTGTTACCAAGATAAAGGAAGAGAATCGGCATGTATATAGACAAGATTCACACAGGTATTCTGGAAAGCAAACTAAAATCAGATTTAAATGTATATATCATGTCATCATGCTAATAAACCAAAATAGAATCAGACTACTAAATGCGATTGTGAATCTAGACAGAAAACTTTATCACACAAAAGGAAAGAGTTTACCGTTTTGAATCCAGGTCGGGTCGGGTCAAGATTGACAAAAATGGGTCGGGTCGCCCTCAAATCTGCCCGTTCTCAACATTTCCAAGTTTGAATCATTAATTACTTGCCTTGTTCATGTTGAATCAATGTATATCGTGTCCGGATTTGAAGGGATTCGTACCCTATCCCTTGTTCCTATTTCGGATTCACGAGGCGAAGGAAAAAAAAGAGATTTGTCCCGTGTAATCCGAGATAGGACAAAGGAGGAGGTCACGGCGTGATTAGCGGAGGAGACACGGCAGATTTGGTGGAGATTTGGGGTGGACTTGGATCGGTTTTCTTGGGCGAAGAGGGAGAGGGGAAAGGGACTGGGCGGCGGGTTTGGTGAGGGAGTGAGGAGGAGAGTGATTAGGGTTTAATTGGTGTGGGGTGTGTGTGTATAGTTGTAAAAGGGAGATTTAATTAGGGCCATTGGATGAGAAACATGGATGGCTGAGATGTCGCCACGTAGGCGCGCGGGTGAGTGTGTGTGTATAAGTGATATATGTGTAATGCTGATGTGGATAAGTGAATGGTGTTTTGAGAGGGTTGTACCACATGCTATAATGAATTGTACACGTGCTTTGGAGAGTAGTACTATACGCTTAGGATGAGTTGTACGCGTAGTATAATTGTGTTTTAATGAAATGTAGGCTTAGGTGGCATACACATGGACAAAAGGTGATGACGAGGACTAGATGTAGTGGAAAGGAAATTGTAAAATAGCAAAATGGCTAATATTTAATCAAAATACTTATAAATACAAATAATAAGTATAAAATAAGGAATTTTGTAAATAATTATGTAGATAATTATAAATAAATGTATTTAATTATAAATAAATATAGATGACCACAAATAATACTAATTAGATATAAATAAGTCACAAATAATTATTATATGATATCGTAATGCGTTAAATTACACAAATAGCGCACGTAATTTAGAAAATAGCCTAAATGAATGTAATTATGTAATATAGTCACAATTAAATAAATGCTATATAAATAAAAGGATTAATAATAATATTACACACGTAAATGCATGTTGTATAATGCAGTTTTGTTTGGAAAATTACTATTACCAATTTGAATTAAATATAGCCAAATTGCAAAAAATGGAGGGACAAAATTGGGTGTCAACAGCGACTTCAACAATGTCTTGTCCTCCGAGGATAGGATAGGGGCACCAGTGATACAAGTTAAAATCACAGAGTTTAAAGAGTGTATAGATAAGCTCCAGCTGACCCCTCTGAAAGCTACTGGATGGCACTTTACCTGGTGCAATAAGCATGAGGGGAACAGAAGAATTTACAGTAAAGTAGACTGGGCCTTTGGAAATATGACATGGATGCAGCAACATGGCCATGTGGAAGATGACTACTTGAACCCATCAGTATCAGACCATTTCCCTATTCTGATTAAATGTGGTTCAAAGATCCCTCTGAAGCCAAAACTATTTAAACTATTCCCACACATTATGGATGAACCAGAATTTACAAGTGTTGTAGAAGCAGTATGGAATCAAGATAATAGGGGTGAAGCAATGCACAGAGTCTAGAGAAAACTACATGAACTAAAAGACCAATTAAAAAGTCTGAACTCATACATGGCATCCTACAGGATAAGGTTAGACAAAGCTAGGAGAGAGCTAGAAGTTGTGCAAGCTTCTATGGCCAACCAGCTCCACCAAGTGTCACTGCAAGTTCAGGAAAAACAACTGCTTGATGAAATTGAGAAATGGAGCAGAGTAGAAGAGCAGGAACTGAGGCAGAAATCCAGGGCAACCTGGATAACAAGTGGTGATGCAAACACCAAGTACTTTCAAGCCCAAGTTAAACTCAGGCACTCAAACAATACCATTGCATCCATCTACACTGAAGCTGGTATAAAATTGACAGACCATAAGCTAGTGGAGAAGGAATTTATCACCTTCTTCACCAGCCTAATGGGCTCAGCAGCTACAGAACTTCCATGCCCCAATGCAGAAGTGGTTAAAAAAGGGACATGTTTGAACTACCAGCAACAATGTAGTCTAATAAGGGAAGTCATTTTGGAAGAAATACTTACTGCCCTGAAAGACATGCTAAGTGATAAGGCAACTGGGGTTGATGTGGAATTCTACACAAGAAACTGGGAACTGATACAGAATGATGTGGTAGAAGCAGTCCAAGCTTTCTTTAGAACTAGGAAGATGTATAAAGCCTTGAATGTCACAGCAATCACACTAGTGCCAAAAGTCCCATCACCTACCCATGTGAAGGACTTTAGGCCTATTGCCTGTTGCACGACTTTATACAAGCTAAAATCCAAGGTGATAACAAACAGGATAAAAGAAGTCATAAATGGGATCATAGGGCAGTCACAATCAGCTTTTATAGAGGGAAGACACATTATAGACAATATTTTATTCAGCCATTAGATTTTCAAAGGATACACTAAAAAAGGCATGTCACCTAGATGTGTCCTCAAAGTGTATCTAAGAAAGGCTTATGACACTCTGGAATGGAGTTTCTTGGAGAAAATGATGATTAACTTAGGATTTCCCTACAAGTTCACTCAATGGGTGATGGAGTGTGTAACTATAGTGTCCTACTCTTTGGCCATGTATGGGGGACTCACTAAACCATTCGAGGGGAAAAGAGGGATCAGACAAGGGGACCCCATGTCCCCATACCTGTTTGTCATAGCAATGGAGTATCTCCAAAGAGAAATGAACCAACTTAGCATAAATGGAGACTTTAACTTCCACCCAAAATGCAGGAAGTTTGGAATCACCCATATATGCTTTGCAGATGACTTCTGATGTTCAGCAGAGCAGATATGGTATCAATCAAGCTGCTAGTGCGAATGTTCAACACCTTCTCTCGGGCATCAGGGCTCCAAGCAAATGCTGACAAGTGCTTCATTTATGTAGCTGGAGTAACTCCTGCAACCAAGCTAGAGCTAGTACAACACCTGGGCTTTCAAGTGGGTGAACTTCCCTTCAGATATCTAGGGGTGCCACTATCCTCTAAGAAGTTGTCCATCAGCCAATGCTGGCCCTTGATTGAGAAGATCACTTCAAGAGTTAGTTGCTGGACTGCAAAATTGCTTTCATATGCAGGCAGACTCCAGCTGATCAAATCTGTCATCTTTGGCATGCAAACCTATTGGGCACAAATCTTTATTCTGCCCAAGAAGGTTGTAAAGGCTATAGAAACAGTATGTAGAACCTATTTGTGGACAGGGCAAGCTGCTATATCAAAAAAGGCACTGGTTTCTTGGGAGAAAGTATGTATGCCCTACTCAACATGGTGGATTGAATGTGATAAACCTCAATCTATGGGACAAAGCTGCAGTGACTAAACAATTGTAGGACGTGGCAATGAAGAAAGATAGCCTATGGATCAAATGGGTACACAACTACTACCTGAAGAGGGAACAACTAGATAACTGTCAATCACCGAAGGCAGCTGCCTGGGTAGTAAGGAAAATTATAGAAGTTAAACACCATGTCATGGCCAACACAACAATGCAAGGGACTTTGATGGATAGGTTGAAAAACATGCAAAATCCATGTGGGAAGTTTTCCATCAGGAAACTGTATCTAACCTACCTCCCTGTACATCCAAAAGTCCCTTGGAAGAGCATTATATGCAATAACTCTATTCACCCCAGGTATAAATTCACACTGTGGCTTGCAATCCAACAAAGACTAGCAATAGTTGATAGGCTCCAGAAATTTGGAATTCAAACACCAATGAACTGTGCCTACTGTGGGATGAATACAGAAACTCTTGAGCACTTGTTTTTCGAATGCCAAGTAGCAAAGGCTTTGTGGTGCAGACTACTAGCTTGGTTGAGGATACAAAAAAGGCCAGGCCCAAGGCAAGAAGAAGTTTAGTGGGTGAGTGAAGTAGCTAAGAAGAAAGCAGGGATGAGTGCAGTTATAACATGTGTGTTTGCGCAAACTGTATACAACATTTGGAAGAAAAGAAATGATATTCGTTTTCAGCAGGAGACCTATGATGAAGCTACAGTGAGTAATATGATCGTAATTCATGCCCATATTAGGCTCAGCAATGTGGTAAAGTGCAAAAGAATACTGACAAAGCTGGATGTCATGCCATGAAGCTGCTGTTAAAACTTGATTTATTATAGAAGATAGAGCATCTTGAATGTAGCCAAAAATGGCAATAGATAGGTGGTATATTTTGATAGTCTTGTCTAGTCTAGTTGTTGAGAGAGTATGGTGGTCAGCACCAATCTGGATGTAAAACGCTTTACTTTGGTTAATAAAATTTCCCATTTAACCCAAAAAAAAAAAAAACGAAGGTTTGTATGAACCCGGAGTTAGTTATTGCCTATTTCCCTAGAACACAATATTCAGAGGATTGATGGCTCAAATGGTCACTCAACTATGTGTAATTGGCTGTTAAAGTCATTTTACTTTCATTTATCGTTTAAAAGTCATCTAGCTTTGGGTAATTGACTCAAAATGTTATCTTTTACTAAAAAGTGACTTGCCATGCTTTTATTTTATTTTTAAAAATTTTTAAATATTAAAATAAACATCCTAAATAATCTTATATCCAACACCCAAACAAGGCCTAACCCAAACCCAACCCACATTAGTAGGTTTACCTAAAAAAAAAAAGGTTTCTTTTGATGAATTTTCAAATTTGTTGAACTAGTGCAAACTATTATTGTGACAATATTTAAGGTGCCTTTTTTTTAATCTTGTGGTCCTGTGATGCGAGCGGAATTATGAAAGATAAATAAAGCTAGAATCAAACAAACAATCAAGAAAGTGATGATTAGGAAGAACAGAAATTAGAAGAAAGAATGGAATTAACTTACAATTAATGAAAGAGTAATCCCATGGGAGGAAAGAAACTTGAACCAACTATGGATTTCATACTAGTGATAAATCCTAGAGTTACAAGGTTAAGAGATATGAAGGAAGTTATGGAGCTTCTCTAAAAAAAAAACTAACGCTAGTTTTTTCTATATTCTGTAAAATCTGAAGTAATGAATAAAAAAGCTAAATGTAGGCTTATATAGGATCAGCTGGGCCCTACATGTCTATAATGTTAATATAAAAGCGACAGGCTAGCTAAATTTAAAGTGACCACGCAAGACCAATAAAGTGTCATTAACATACTGAAGAATGTCTATGCAAACTAATAGTAATGAGCTCGTTGAGGTGCTCGTTGAGAGCTCCAAAAATCTGAAATTAAGCAAGTCTTCAATGCCCAAAAATCAGCTAGCTAACTAGCTCGCTAGCTCTTCCAAGGCTCGGCCTCAAGTGTCTTGCAATGCCCCTCCATCTTCTAAGCTTGCTAAGGTGCTCGTGGAGTCCTCCAACATGTTGCCCGCTCCTCCAAAGCTTACGAACATGCTTTGCCTCAGTTTGGACTACATCATCCTCCACACCCATCTATTTCAACGATGAACCTACTCAATCCCAAGTTTCGCCGATCTTCACCTAAGTAAGAACCTGAATGATCATCAGTAGCAAGACTACCAACTCGATCTCCCACTCTCTTTACTTCAGCCTTAATCACCTCAGGAGTGTAGTAAAAACTCATATCAACTTATTTGTCTCCATAGCCAACCATATCTCCCTTATTGCTCTGTGTACCTACAAAAGACATATCAAGAAAACGGGGAAGGAAAATGTTAGTATAAATAACCTCACTTGCACTCCCTTACTTTTAGTGGTGGCACTCACGTTCTTTAGAGTTCACACTCCAAATACACCCACCCAAAGATTTCTCGTCATCTCTTAAGAACCAAGGTGCAAAATCACCAGCTAGTATGTCCAAGTATTGGTTCGAAATGGAGTTTATGTGACTCTATGGAAGGACGACTCTTTTAAAGTAAGCACTTGAAGTCAAGAAAATTCTACGAGAGTTTGAAAAATTTCAGCAAGCACGAATTTCTTAAAAGCTCAAGAATTAGTATTAAATTGAGCAGGAAAAATACCCAAAGAATACTAACTAGAATTAATTGAACAAGAAAAAGGAATTCCTAGGAAGAAACTACCCGTTTTCCCCTTAAGAATTTCGTTTTAAGCTTTCCTTGTAGATTGGAATAAGTTTTTCAACCTAATTTTGTTTGCCAAATCAGTTTTGGATCCTTTTTTTAGTGGAATAAGTTGTTATAAGTCTGCACTTTCGATAATGACCAAAACAGAAATAGATGAAGTAGAAATATTCCAAGCCAACAGTATACACTGCCTGTCCTTAAGAAATCTAATCCCCTCACAGTTATCCAATGTTTGTGGATTAATTTCTCCCAGGATAGAATGAAATTATCCTCACTGTGATAGCGGTAATTCAAATCACAGTGAACAGCGAACTCAAATAATGGTAGCAAATTACACTGACTCAGAACTTACTTTTGTTTTGAAAACAATGCAAAAGGTAATGAGAGAGAGAGAGAGAGAGAGTATGAAATTTTTGATGAACAAAATGAGGCAAAATGCCTCTCTATTTATAGCCGCAAGATTTGGAGTGAAAAGGCATGAAGGTGTCTTTTGGTGAAATGGCTGTTCATGAAAGGCAGCCTTCAAGGTGGCTGTTCAATGAAAAGGTACCTTTTCATTGGTGAAGTAGATGTTCATGAAAGGCAGCCTTCAAGGTGGCTGTTCAATGAAAAGCACCCTTTCATAACGTTACAGCAGCCAACTTTCTTTGGAATATTTGCATAAGTAGCCCACTTTTTAATTTCGTTACGAAATCGGCTCCATATCAAATATTAATATAAAAAATATTAATATTTATTTCATTTCCCATTCACACCACTTTACCTTCCTTCCAAACCCAACATAAGTTTTCCCTCTTTTCCCTTGCTTTCCAACTCAAATTTGGAGAACTTTTACCACTTTTCCACCTACCTTTCACACGCCTAACTTGCTGAAATTCCCTTGCAAAAACGTGTAAATCCCCTCCTAAAGCCTAAGGAGAAGTAATTTCCTTATATGAAAAGTGGGTAAACTTCTCCTTTTTTGAATTGGAGTTGTTTTCCACTTGGACTAGGCTTAGAGTTTCTTCTTTTTACTCATAATTTCAATGCCTTTTTCTCTCGTTCAACCTCAAAAATTTTAAATTTCAATCCCACAAATTTAACGTGTAATAGCTAGGAGTTTTCAAGATCAACCCAAATTATTTTAATTCCTATGCAAGAACAACAAGTTGTTGTCCAAGAACTTCAAGAATAGTTTTCAATTTCACACCAAGATCGGTCCTCTTACACGTTTTTCCTTCAAGTCTATTTCAGCACCTCAAGCCAACAATTTCAACGTGCAAGGCTAGGGAATTCAAGATCAAATCAAGCTATATTAGTTCCTATTCAAGAACAACAAGTTGTTGTTCAAGAACTATGAATTTTTCAGCCAAGAATCACGTTTTAACTTCAAGAATCACGCTGCCCTATTGCTCTAACAAGTTTTCAAGTATTCCCCTTCAAGATCAATCAAAAAACTCAAACAAGACAAGAAAGAATTCAATCCTACACGCCAAGAATTCAATCCTACTCAACTAGGGTTTCAAGAATCAATCAAGAACTCAACTTTTTCAGTTTTTATTGAACCCTAGGCGTACTACCAACTTCAAACAACAACAATCTCGGCTGTTCGTCCTCTTTTCACATTTTTTTTTTAATCAAAAATGAAATCAGTGGAAACCTAAACTAGAAAACCTAAACTAAGGCACGAAGAACAGGATTGGGGTTGTAGAAACAATCCCTTTCTTTGCTCTGATACCAACTGATGCAAGCAGAATTATGAAAGATAAATAAAGCTAGAATCAAGCAAACAATCAAGAAAGTGATGATTAGGATGAACAGAAATTAGAAGAAAGAATAGAATTAACTTACAATTAATAAAAGAGTAATCCCATGGGAGGAAAGAAACTTGAACCAATTATGGATTTCATACTAGTGATGAATCCTAGAGTTACAAGGTTAAGAGATATGGAGGAAGTTACGGAGCTTCTCTCAAAAAAACTAACGCCAGTTTTTTTAGGAAAATTTACACCACATGACTACCCTAATAGCTTAATTACAAAAGATAACGATACTTTTTCAACATTTACAATGCATAACGATAGTTTCCCATAATTATCCTACATACCAATTTTATCATTTCCCATTCTCCCAAATATTAAACCCTAATTTATTCCTCTCTCCTTCTCTCTCCTCCCTCCTTCACTCACCTACCCAGCCTCCGCCTTCTTCCTCATCTCCGGCGACAGATCCGCCACCTTCTTCCTGCTTCGATTGTGGCCTGCTGCTTCTGTAGTGCACCAGCGCTGCTGCTCTGCGGCAGCGCTGCTCCACCGCAGCAGCGCTGCTCCAATCTGCTACCTCTTCCGGTGTTTTTCCGATATGCTCAAGTCTGGTTCTTCTTTTATTTGTTTTTTTTTTGTTTTTGTATGTGTATGTATGTGTATGTTTATGTATAAAATTATATTTATTTTTTTATGTAACTATATATTTTGTATATAAATGTTGATCTACAGTTTTTGTATGTGAATATAAGTGTATATAAATGTATGTTGTTGTATGCTTGTGTATGTGTATGTCTATAGTAGAAAATTCTTTTTTATAGTATTTTTATATAACTTTGTATGTTTTTATATATATATTTTGTATGTTTGTGTATGCTTGATTATGTATTATTTCAAAACATTAATTTTTAGAATTTTCATATGTATATATGTGTATTTTTTGAATGTTCCATTTTGAATATCCAAAAAAATTATAAAAAAAAAACTCCGGTGGGGTTGCCTGGCGGCTGGCCGGCGGCAAAAAGTGGTGGCAGTAGCCCCATGGCAGTGATGAATGGAGAAGATAGGAAGAGGGAGATGAAACCCTAAATTGTAGGTGTTTTGTTGGAACTTGTATATGGAATATAAAAAAACTATTGCTACGTTTTGTAAAGTGATAAAGTATCGGTATTTTTTGTAGATTTGACGTTAGGGTTGTATATATTTGTAATTGTCCCTTTTTTTCTATATCTGTAAAATCTGAAGTAATGAATAAAAAAGCTAAATGTAGACTTACATAGGATCAGCTCTACACGCCTATAATGTCAATGTAAAAGCCACAGGCTGGCTAAATTTAAAGTGACCGCGTAGGACCAATAAAGTGTCATTAACCTACTTAAAACTGTCTTACAAACTAATAGTAATGAGCTCGTTGAGGTGCTCGTTGAGAGCTCCAAAAATCTGAAACTAAGCAAGTCTTCAACGCCCAAAAATCAGCTATCTAACTAGCTCACTAGCTTTTCCAAGGCCCGGCCTCAAGTGTCTTGAAACGCCCCTCCATCTTCCAAGCTTGCTAAGGTTTTCGTAGAGTCCTCCAACATGTTGCCCGCTCCTCCAAAGCTTACGAACATGCTTTGCCTCAGTTTAGACTACATCATCTTGTTATGACACAATATGTAAGGAGTATTTCACAAAATACAACAAGTGCATTTTTTTTAGATGAATGTTGTGTTGATCCTCAAAATGAATATTTAGTGACTTATTTTAATATCCACTTTTTTGCTTACTGGAGTTGATTGTGAATCTTCAATTAGAGATATTCAACTCCACTGTTATTCTTACTGCAGTTGAAATGGAAGTGTTGGTTATGCTTACCTTATGTTTGTAATTTTTTATAAGTTTGGGTAATTGAAGAATTGAAATCGTTGTGAGGTCTCTTGATTATTTTAGTTTCTATTAATAACTTAATCTATCAATTAAGGCATTTTTTTTGCTGGGGTACTCTTGATTGATCTTAGTTTAATGTTTTAGATTGTTCATAGACATTTTTCTTACCTGACTACTTTACATTTTTCTTACTAGAGCATCATAAAAGTTTTTCATCTATACTAACAAGTGAGGAAATAAATACTTGTTTTTTTAATAACAAGTAAACCTATTAAAGTAGGTCGGGTTTGGGTTAGGTCCTTGTTGGGGTGTTGGATATAAAAACTCTTTAAGATGTTTAATTTAATATTTAAAATGTTAAAAAAATAAAAGAAAAGCATGCAAAGTCACTTTTTAGTAAAAGATAACCTTTTGAGCAATTACCTAAAGTTAGACGACTTTTGAGCGACAAATGAAATAAAGATGACTTTAATGACCAATTATTCATAGTTGAGAGACCATTTGAACCATCAACTCAATATTCAAATATCCAAGACAGAAGAATGGCACTTCATTGATTGAAATGGTGTAGCTGTTTTTTCTCCTCTCCAATTATCTCCTTTTTTTAATAGTAATGTCCAATTATCTTTGTAAACAATTTTGTCCACCACAATTTAGATAAATGAAAGAAAGCAACCAATATCTTTTTTTAAACCATCTTGCATTTAATACCTGTTAATCCAAATTCACAACAAAGCTGTAAGCAATTAAATTTTGGTGAATTTAATCCATAAGAAATTTGGATTAATTCCTAAATTCAAGAAAATAAAATAACACATGTTAAATGACATGGCACCAAATCAAATAAAATGGCCAATGGGAATAAGCCATGTGTACAAGTGATAAACTCTAGCCATTTAAATGGGATGTTATCAAGGATTGGCTTGCAAATTCAAATTGACCAATCAAATCAAAGCAAATGAAGTTTGGCTTATCACAATTTCTCTATTCCACCACTATAAATAGAGGGCTTACGTAAAGCCAAAAAAAAAGAACTGGAAGAAGAAGGACATCAAGGTGGAGATCAGCAAGAAGGACATCAAAGGAGGCCAAGCAAAGCACATCAAGCAAACTGAAGGGCAATCAAAAAAGCTCCTTCAGCTTTCAAAGTCTTCTTCTACGTCTATGATCTACGTCCCTGTTCAAGTTCAACAAACAGAGGCAAAGATCTACGTCCTTGTTCAAGTATAACAACGGAGGCCACAATCTATGTCCATGTTCAAATCCAAATCAAAGTTCAAATCAAGATTCAGTGTGCACGAGTTCAAATCATCTGTTCGTGGCAGTTGAATCTCAAATCTTGTTCGTGGCGGACGTCAAAGTGTTCGTGATGCACAACAAATCCAAATCAAGCTCTTGAATCAAATCCAAAGTTCATCAAGTTCAAGATCAAGTTTTCAAGCCCTTGAACCAAAGTTCGTGAGGAGAAGAATTAGAGGACGTCATTTACAAAATTAGTGACACTCTATAGATTGTAACCCGCATCTTCTGATGATATCAAATACAATATTTTGTTACAGTATTTCTTGTCTTGATTTTTCTAGACTTCGAAATTTGTTGTTACAAATTTGGCACGCCCAGTGGGACCTCTTTACCTCTCATCTCTTCTCTTCAAAGCTCAAGAAAATCAAGATGACTACCGTAGAAGAACAACTTGCAATCTTGACAAAAGCAGTTGAAGGCCTGACAAAATGCGTGAAAGATCAGGATGCTCAAATTGCCAAGTTAGAATCTAAGTTTTATAGCAAAGCGGATAAAGAATCAAGCCAAGCACCTACGGAGCTTTGTGATGCAAAAGAGAAAGGAGAATCTTCTACAAGCCAAGCTATCATGTCTAAGGAGATCCAAGTGTCTTCTGAAGGTCTACTTCATGTTGATCAATTAAAAGACTTCATATTGGGGGCAATAAAAGATAAAGTGGAGCCGCAAGCCAGATCTTTGCTCACTTATGAAAAGCCTTACACCCAAAGAATTGATGACTTGAAGATGCCTTCTAGCTATCAACCTCCTAAGCTTCAACGCTTCGATGGCAAGGGAAATCCAAAACAACATGTGGCGCACTTCGTCGAGACATGCAACAATGTTGGGACTTATGGTAATCACCTCGTCAAGCAGTTCGTCCGATCTCTTAAAGGAAATGCTTTTGATTGGTACACAGATCTTGAGCCTAATTCCATTGATAGTTGGGAGCAGGATGAGCAAGAATTTCTTAACCGCTTCTATAGCACAAGGCGTATCGTCAGCATGGTTGAACTTACAAATTCTCGCCAATTGAATGATGAACCGGCTATCGACTTTATCAATCGGTGGAGGAGCTTGAGCCTTAACTGTAAAGACCACCTTAGTGAAACTTCTAGCATTGAAATGTGCATTCAAGGGATGCATTGGGGCCTCCGCTACATCTTGCAAGGCATAAAGCCTAAAACATTTGAAGAATTGGCCACCCGTGCGCATGATATGGAACTAAGCATGACTGCAAGTGGAAATCGAGGACCGTCTGTTTATAAGCCTCGTAAAGGTGAAGATAAGCAAGAAGCCGAGAAAGGGGGCAAGTTTTCACCCGAGTATGAAATCAAAGAATCCATGCATGTCAACACTTCTCCCTTGGCAGTCACCACGAAAGAAAGTGAGAAGAAAAGTGGAAAAACATCTTCCATGCAAAACAAATCGAGTCAAAATTTGACTTTGAAAGAAATGCAAGAGAAAGAGTATCCATTCATGGATTCCGACGTTCCTACTATATTTGATGAACTTCTCAAGTTGAAGCTCATCGAACTTCTTGAAATGAAGCGACCTAGTGAAGCTGCTAAGACCGATGATCCGAAATACTGCAAGTATCACCGTATGATTGGCCATCCTATCAAACAATCCTTCATCTTCAAAGAGAAAGTCATGAATTTGGTCCATCAAGGAGATATCATCTTGGATGAAGAAGTCTCCAACAAATAACAAATGCAAGAAGACGCTCCTTGACGCACGAGCCTAAGATGCAAGTTACTCCTGGCCCGCACGAGTATAAACTGTGTACGGCCAAATTAAAAAAAAAAAAAGTCTGATAGGTTGAAAATCTCAGAAGAGACGGCCTAGGCAAAAGTTAGGACTAGAAAAAAAATTAAAAAAGAAAGGCTCATATGTTTGAACTACGTTATGACTTGATCCTCTTCATCGAGGTACATAGGCAGCTAAGAATAACATATTCTAAGTTCAGTCACAGTAGTTTAAAAAAAACAAAGTGTTTTGTTATAGTTGAAGTAAAGTTGGTGGTCTACATAAATTCTTTCAAATGGGGATGCAGATAAAGATGGAAAAAGAGAATACAATTTGCATCAAAGAGGAAAGAATATTTTATTTCTTCAATGAGATAAATTTATACATCAATGATTCAAATGATAGAAAGCAACAAGGCATCATCATGTACAAGGAGCCTAAGCCTATTCCAAGTATTCATGACATTTGGTAAAATACGAGTAACACATCATGCTCTACTTGCATCAAATTCTCTACGAAAATGGATATCGATGTGCCAAGAGTCACTTCAACATAGCCGGGGCATCATATATTCATTCAAGCCATTCATCGTGACCAAAAGGAGTTGAC
This sequence comes from Petunia x hybrida, assembly GCA_037355625.1. Lineage (NCBI taxonomy): Eukaryota > Viridiplantae > Streptophyta > Magnoliopsida > Solanales > Solanaceae > Petunia > Petunia x hybrida. The sequence goes on along the minus strand of JBBBVM010000712.1, from coordinate 2,255,914 downwards.
GCTCCAGGTGCTCTTCCACGAAAATTGAAGGTTGAGAACCCCACACACTTCTTCACTAAATCTCCAGAAGAGGTTCCTCCACGTCAAAACTGCAAGTGTGTTTTTGTAAGTTTTACTTGCAAGTCGCAGCGAGGTTCCTCCAAGTCGCAGTGAGGGGATATTCATGTGTGTTTTTGTAAGTTTTACCAGGTTGAAATTCTACTCCGTCGTCAGTCTCGTAAAAGTTTCAAAAATCACAAGGAATAAAGAAGTTCCAAGTGCTTTCTCGGTAAAGTCACAAAAAGCAGAAACGGGGTGCACAAAGGGTTCCTCGTCAATGCTGTAGACATCTAATGCACCATATTAGTCTGATATTGGCATCAATTATCTCCCATCGCAAGCCTGCAAAAGAATTTATTTAAAAAAAAAATCAACAGAAAACAAGACCTCATGAAACAGCAGCACAAAGTCACTTCGTCCAGATCGCAGCAGCAACTTCCAAGATTTTTCTGTATTGATGCAGAATGAAGTAAACTTTGATCTTTGGCATGGATGTAGTGCTCTTAGTCTACTTTCTGGAAGATCAAACGGCTCATGATTTGGACACTCATAGCTTGAGATATGAATTTTTCCATGTTCTTGCACAAATCTGTAAAATCAACATGGCAGACATCTTGGTCGACTTCCAAAATTAATTCCAACTGATGCAGACGCGATCTTGATCTGATTTTCGAAGATATTGTAGATACAGAAGTCTTCTTTCCAAAAGGAAAAGGGGCTTGCACTTACGATACTCCCATAAGAAGATATGGCTTTTCTCATCAAGATGCTCAAAGCTGTGAAAATCTGTACACCAAAATTCAAAACTGATTTCAAATATTAAACTGTATTAATCGGGATATAATCGGTACTTGATTTTTGGATATCTTATAGTTCGATTACTCTTCTTTCCAATGGCACAGACGGCTTGCAATTTGGATGCTCCTATCTCGAGATATGAATTGTTTGGCATGAGCGTGCAAAGCTGAAAATCCTCTATGACAGATGCCTGGAGCAACTTCAAAAATTAATTCCCGCTGATCCGGAAGGTGTTTTGCTCTGACTTTTTGATATGTTTCACCTTTTGAAGCCTAGTTTCTACAGAATCAAGCAGCTTGTAGTTTTGATCATCCGACAGCAAGATATGGATTCTTTTGCTGAAGCACGCAAAGCTGTGAGAACATGAAGATCAACTTTGAAAATCCGTTCCAACCAATCTAGCAAAAAAACTGGACCCAAGCTTTGTACTTGTTGAAGCTATTCAAGTCTACTTTTCACAACATCAAGCACTTTGCAATTCCATAGCTCCTGCAGCAAGAAATAAATAAGCTCTCTGAAGTTGTGCAGAATCGGAACTCAAGGAAACTTGAAGAATGGGATACACCATGAGCTTCTCCGCGAAGTTTTCAAGATGAAATTGTGCTACGCCTTGGAGGTTCAGAAACCAAGCTCCTCTCAGCCAAATATTGAAGGATGAAACCTGATTCTTCTCCCAAGCCACAGGATGAGATGCATCTGTCTCGCCAAGGATGGAAAAGAGTTGCTCCAAGAGTTTCTAGCCGCAAGGAAGGGATGCTGTACTTTTTTGCCTAGCTGCTTGAACAAAGTGATTCATCTGTTCAAGAGCCAAAGCTTGAGACCAAGGTCTCACTGGGACAGAGAACGCCACTATGTATTCTTTGTCAAGGTGCAAGAGGAGACGCCTTCAAGTGGTTTCTTGCCTTCAAGTGGGTGTCTCACTTAAATTGCAAAGCTGCTACACATTACAAAGGAGTCCATGCCAAGTGTTGCTGTACCGAAGCTGCAAAGCTGTAATATAGCAAAAAGCTTCAAATAGTCTTCTCGCCAAAGCCACAAAGCTACAAAGAGGATGCTCCGAAGTCATTCCTCGGCCAAAACTACAAAGAAACAAGAGAACTGCACCAAGTAGTGTTTCCCCAAAAATAGAAAGCTGCGGGGAAGACATGGCTCCAAGTAGTCTCTTGTCAAAGCCGAAAAGAAGGAGACGCTACAAATATGATCTCTCGTTGAAGCCTCAAGGAAGAAGAACACTCCAAATAGTCTCGTGGGCACCAGAGCTGCAATGAAGGAATATGTGTACTAAGTAGTTGCGCTCCCAAAGCTACAAAATGCAGGGAGGACTGGTTCAAATATCTCTCGCCAAAGCAACAACTGCATAAGTAGATACGCAACCTTGTCAAAGCAGAGAAATAACATTGAAGGGAGTTCCAAGACGATTTTTGCCAAAGCTGCTCTCACCAAAGCTACAAAACAATAAGAGGTCTCGCCAAGTAGTCTAGCCAAAATTGTGAAGCTTCACGAAAATGGGACAATCCAAGTAGTTTGTCCCCGTGGTTGCGGAGCTGTCCACTGCAAAAAAAAATCTCCGAGATACTACTCTCATCATGGCTAAAAGGATGAAGACGCCACAAGTGCTTTATTGTTGAAGAATGGGTGAAACCTCCATGCCTTCTTTTGTTAACTTGCGAGAAGGAGATGCGCCACGTGCGTCCTCGCCAAATTCGAAGAAGGAATCCTTAAGTATTTTGCCGAGCTGCGACGGGGTGGTCCACCAAGCACATCTTCGTCCATGCTTGAAGAAGATTGCTCCAAATGTGTCTCATGGAAGCTGCAAAATCACAACGAACAAAAGAGAAACTCTAAATATTCTTATGCTAAAGCTGCAAAGGAGAGGGATGCATCAAATAATCGCTCGCCAAAGTCACCAGACTGCAAAAAGGACACACCGAGTGGTTCATCGCCAATTGAGTGGATACTGTTGATCTTTTTGGTCTGAGATCGAGACCAACTGCGCTCCCTCATAAACCTGCATTAAAAGAAAGGGTGACAATGGAGCATAGGTGCTAACGATAGGTTGCTTTAAGTCGGCGTGGTGAACATTGGTATATACTTCAACTCGCCATGAAGAATAGCAGTTCTAGTACACGAAGTTTCAGTCCTCTCCAAGCCTTTCTCCATTGGATCAGCGACGTTCGAGAAGAGCGTAGGTGCAGCAAGCAGTTCCACTAGGTCCAGCAACTCAAACATTCAGTGATGATGGCAATATCTCCATCTTCATGGAGTAGCATTAGTCTCCATGAAAGCCTCATGTGTCGAACAACAACCTGCAAAAAAAAATGAATGAATTAAAGGAAAGCAACTCCAGCAAAGTTCCAGCCTTGAAAGCCTTTCCTTCTTTCAGGCTGCTAACAAGGGAGTTGCTCGGTCTTTCTTAGTTGTATGCCGAATTATGACTTGGCTGTAGAGTGTTGCACAGTATTAAAGAAAAGAGAACGATTGATCACAATTCTGATGAATTCAAAGTTATCACTGTGATGAAAAATCAGTTGGGTGTGTTCAACAATTTATAGGCGTAGCAGGAAGCAGGAAAGTTGAGTCTCAATTGAAAGCAAAGACTGATCAGGAGTTATCTTAGTGGATATTCTTTATTGGCGGCAATATTCAAAATATAATAGGATAAAGAGTAAAATTTTTTGTTTGAGTAAGCACCAAAAGAGAAGCTTCGAAAGAGAAAATTATGAAATTCTTATTCTCGCATTATATGCACGTGGCTAACTTGGAAGATTTGGACTTTAAACATAGTTGTGAAATTCTTTGATTTGGAGTCAAGATTAAAAAAAATGATATTCTAGGACAGTTACTTATCTTCTGGATCAAATTGAAAGTGAAATTTCCTATTAACCTACAAATGGGTGTTTTTGCCATCAACTATGCATTTACTTGGTTAGATTTAAGAAACAATGTCTAATGGAATAATTAAATTCATGACCAACTGCCAATATTACAATGGGATATTCCTGCTATGGAAAATTGATTTACTAATGTACCTCAATATTCCAAGTTTTGAGACGAGCAAAAGAAAGTTGTCTTTTACGGTACTTCAAGTCTCATCGTTGAAGCTTGACTAGTCTATACCCCGACAAGTCTTGAAGTAGGGGGCATTTGTAACCATTTAAATTTTGGTGAATTAATCCATAAGAAATTTGGATTAATTCCTAAATTCAAGAAAATAAAACGACACATGTCAAATAACATGGCACCAAATCAAATAAAAAGGCCAATGGGAATAAGACATGTGTACAAGTGATAAACTCTAGCCATTTAAATGGGATGTTATAAAGGATTGGCTTGCAAATTCAAATTGACCAATCAAATCAAAGCAAATGAAGTTTGGCTTATCACAATTCCTCTATTCCACCACTATAAATAGAGGGCTTACATAAAGCCAAAAAAAAAAAAAAAAAAAAAAATTGGAAGAAAAAGGACATCAAGGTAAGACCTTGAAGAAGAAGGACATCAAGGTGGAGATCAGCAGGAAGGACATCAAAAGAGGCCAAGCAAATTACATTAAGAAAACTGAAGGGCAATCAAAAAAGCTCCGAAGGAAAGCTTTCAAAGTCTTATTCTACGTCTGTGATATACGTCCCTGTTCAAGTTCAACAAACTGAGGCAACGATCTACGTCCTTGTTCAAGTATAACAACGGAGGCCACAATCTACATCCCTGTTCAAATCCTAATCAAAGTTCAAATCAAGATTCGGCGTGTACGAGTTCAAATCATCTATTCGTGGCAATTGAATCTCAAATCTTGTTCGTGGCGGACGTCAAAGTGTTTGTTACGCACAACAAATCCAAATCAAGCTCTTAAATCAAATCCAAAGTTCATCAAGTTCAAGATCAAGCTTTCAAGCCCTTGAACCAAAGTTCGTGAGGAGAAGAAACAGAGGACGTCATTTACAAAATTAGTGACACTCTAGAGATTGTAACCCGCATCTTCTGTTGATATCAAATACAAAATATTGTTACAGTATTTCTTGTCTTGATTTTTCTAGACTTCGAAATTTATTGTTACAAAAGCGTTGTCTACCATAAACTTCTCCATTCTCAAGACTCAAACCCAAGATTAGTTAAGGGGAGGAATCTCATCCGTTCAACGACATAGCTCTGGTGGTAATCATCTCTACATTGCTAACACGTCACTTGATTAAACAAATATGTATAATATTATTCTCAACCTTCAACACTTATTGTACTTGAAAAGAAAAATGTTTTACTTCCTTCTTACTGATGCTTCACTAAACAAACCAATCTACTTAAACCAGAAATAAAAAGAAGACAATTCTTTCAAGTAACTATACCTTTTGGTACAATAGTATCCACACAAGCTGGAAAAATATATGGCCTGATTGAATTTCCTTTCATTACTTCAAACTGGTTGTATAATAACTCAATGAACAATGTTAAAGGGTACTGCATTTGCTTAAAGCACATGGAGGGAGACGAAGAGGGAGAATGTAAATTTAATGAATAGTATGTTTCAAGAGACCAACAATGTTCTATTTTCTTCTAAAATTAAAAGCTCTATTGTGTTATATAATTACTCCTGATAGCACCAATGCAGGACAAATTTTGCAGTCCTTGTATAGCTCTTAGCCCTTTTGATGTTGAATGAAAAAGTTGCACAAAGAATGCAACATAAGGCTTCTCGTAGCCAAGAATGAACAACTGAAGAAGAACTTCTTGATACTTCAGCATCATGGATGTCACAAGTACTTTACCAATAGGAAGATGACAACAGCTAGAATCACAATAAATATGACCAGAAGGCACAACCAAGTACAGCCACCTTTTGTGCGTTTATTCAAAAATGCCAATTTCCTTTGCACCCGCTGTTTCAAAGGACAGAGTAAAATCACATTAGCTCGAGATGCATTAAACTACTACCATATCCATGTCAAAACAAAAGGTCAATGAATCTCCTCCCATTCAATCCATGTCAAAACAAAAGGTCAATGAACCTCCTCCCATTCAACTTTACATAGCAACAAATCAAACTAAAACAAGATTCTAATGAAAATATGCCTTCATTCCATTCGCAGTTCTGAATGTTAGTGCACCCCTTAGAAATTAGATTATCATGTAAAATCTCTACTTATTCATCTGGTTGCATCGTCTGTAGACATGTTATGTAATAAATTACTTGACTTTAGCAAACACAAACTACCTCTCAATGAAAAGTATATATAAGAATAAAATAACCCATGTAACCAAAAACAAACACACACACACAAAAATGATGCAAAGAACAGTCAAAACGAGCAAATACCAGAAGTCGGGAGTTTGTTGTATCAACGTGGTAGTCCAAGTTATCCTGCAAACCAAATAAAGGTTAGGTTGCTAAAATGTAGAATTGAAGTAGGATGACCCCGTAAAAATGAAAGGGATAGAGATGCTTTTACGTGTCAGACAAAAACCACAAAAGGTTAAATGCTGAAACTTTACGAAGTGGCATAACCCACCAGTAGGCCAGTATGTAGGTTCAGCTCCTCATTGATTGCTAATGCAACATGTTTCGTGCTTGTCACTGTCTCCTCCAATTTCTCAAGATCCTCATCCTGCTCTGTTTAAATAAAAATCAAAATACAACCACATCAACCAAGTTTTTTTTTTAAAAAAAAAAGCAAATAATGTAGATTTCTAGAGTATGAGGACATGCCTCTCATTACTTGTCGTTGAAAACCTACAAGACCCTGGTTGTCAAGACCAGTTGCCCTACTGATGACATCAGGCCGCTTAGTTTCTGGGCCAAGTAAGCTGTCCCTATTTGCAAGGTTGTTCATGTTGAGTGTGCTTGCCATCTGATTAGCTTTTGTAATCATATTATCAAGCATGTCATGACGACGTTTCATCTCCTTTTTGGTTCTGTTTACAAGTAAACCATAAATAAGCTTCAGCGCAATTCATCAATTAATGACAGCAAATACGTCCCCTGAAAAGGGAGTACAATGATCTCACTTCTTTGTCCTGTCTATTTATATTAAAGGAACAATTCATGCATGGGGCTCATTTAATTTTCTCACAAGTGTACAAGCAACGGGAAATTTTCATTATGTGCTTGTTAATATAGAGAAATTCGTTTGGCATAGAAGGCGCAACAATTGATTTAAGACATATATTAAGCTATCACAGCATGAAACAGTTGTTAGACAACACAAAGAAAAGTAGAAAAGTTTAAATTGTAATATTAAACTTTACATTGAAGGTGCAAACTGTCTCTTCCGTAAAAGCTACTACAGATTTAAAAAACTAGTAAATAGCTTCACTTTTACCCATTGTTGGAGTTATGTCACACAACCGAAACTGTAAGGCATTAACAGATTTTAATTCTAAAACAAAAGCCATAAGTCGAGAAATAAGCCATTTTGCATCAAACTGTCTACACTGGGAACAAGTACCAGATCTTTCAAGTAAAGATAAAGGTATAATCATGAACTGAATTTCAGGTATATGATAAACCGTATTGTATACATGCAATAGCACAACAAATGTCCGAAGTAAATTAGTGAAACAACAACTTTGTTTTCCATCTTTCTGTTTAAACGTGAGTACTTTATAAGGATAAAATACTAATTGAAAGTTGATTCTATATAACATATGATAACCCATATAGAAGTGTTTATGCAGTTTTCTTACAAAGGCTGCTTGCTTGGGAGCGTTGGCAGAAGGGACTGGAGAGTATCAAGCCTTGTCTTTAATATAGTGATTTTTCTGCGAGCTGCAGATAAATGACGCTGTGTTTCAGGTCCAGAAGATGGCAAAGAGCTCCTCGCAGAAATCATAGAACTGACTTCATCAGCAAGTTTTGATGCTTCATTAAATTCTCGCATCCATGAGTCAGCAGACGATGCCATAGCTGAGAATCAAAATTGCATCTTAGGCAAAATATAAAAAATTGGAGAATTAAACATTACTTTTGACTCTTGTACAAAATATAAAAAGGATACTTTATAGGCTCTACGGCCAAATTAAATGTTCAAGTCTGATTTGGCACAATTGGTAATGAAGCAAGTTTAATAGGCCTAGATTGTCGGTAAGTAGCTAATTTGTTATTTTGGAATAGCTACGGACACAAAAGATAAAAGGTTATATATATATATATATGTGTGTGTATGTGTGTGTGTGTGTGTGTGTGTGTGTGTGTGTATGTATGTATGTATGTATTGATCGTATGGTGTAAATATAAGTGAAATCTCCTTTTCAGAAAGATGCACATTGTTTTAGGATGACCTAAATGATATAGGCAGATATTCAGTTTGGAATGAGTACATTATTTGAAGTTTAACTTGGAGCTGCTTCCAATACGAGTTAAGTTTCATTAATTCTATAGTTCATTCCAAGCTGTACAAGACAAATTACAACAAATGCATGGAAAATCTAATCTGCATAATTCTTTATAAAATAAGATCTCTGTCTTTTATAAACATGGAACATAAGATCAGCATTCATACCAAAGAGATTCTAATATAGATCACACCACCAAAAGCAAAGAACATATGCAAAGAAATTAAGAGAAACTTAACAGGTACAGGCTTGGAACTTGCCGTAGAAGTCAAAAATAAGAGGAAATGAACCAAAATGTGAAGAACAGGGATTTTGAGCTGTAAAATAACACTTGATGCTGCAAATAATAAAAGTAAGTAAAAGACAAGGAAAAAGCAGGTGGAAAAGAACAATAGATAAAACAAAGCTCCGTGATTGGTTGGTTCATCACTCAAACATAATTCAGGCCTATAGGACAAAGCTATAAATCGCTAACCTAAGCTCGAGTTCACATACTCTACACTCTGGATATCAAAAGCTAAAAAGTATTAGCTACCAAAAGCAAAAGTCTAGTAAAAGTACAAAATCTGAAACCAGAAAACAAAGTAGACAATGATGACAAGACTTAACATGACGTGTCTTCCCATTATTTGAAAGGAGAAGAACCAAATCAACAATAACTGTTGAAATAGAAGGAACCATAGAAAAGTAAGTCCACCTGGGACATGGCAGAACAGGTAACCTCTTATCCTCATCTTCTAAAGAAACAAATATGTTATACACACTAAGGAACTATTTAACATACATTATATCTAATGTAGACAAGAAAAGACATGGCATTGCAAATACACATGCACATGAATAGGATTTCTATAGCAAGAAGTTCATGAGAAGCAGAACAAGCATGTTTTAGAAGATTACAGATTAAAACATCAATCGTGTGCTAGCTTCCAAACTTGAGCGTAAAAGGAAAGAAATCTGACCTTTCACCAAAATGATATCAACAAGGGTTGTTGATTTTAGAGCTCTAAACTAAGTCGCTGAATAACCCTCAATATTGCCTGCGAACTTCTCATTTGCAACCCATGCCTAACATAACATAAAAAGATACAAATATTCATAGATATGAAAAGACTAGAGTAAAAGTCTGAGGCATATATTCTGAATAACTTAATGCAGTTATGGTCAGGATATTGCTTGTAGAGAAGTATATTAACTCTTGATTTGTGTACACTGAACATACAAGAACGAAGTGAAGGAAACATAATGATTTTGAAGACAACCCCTAGCCAGAAAAGGGAAGTTCTCAAACACACTAATTTCAAGTTAAATAAACATAGCTATCGAGCTGTTGGATAGAGCATTCATTTGTGGGATTTGTCGAGCAATCCCTTCTAGCGTTGTATGCTCAATAAACAATGTGGGATAAGATTCTTATTGGGTTTGATAAGAGAACATCATAAAAGCAATCAGAGATTCATATATCCAAACTGAATTAATTTAAGACTCAAGCATAGGTGTTGTCGTTTTCCAACTCATAAATGATCCAGGCCTAAGATCAGCTCTTTACTTCTTTACTTATCAAAAAGACGAATAAAAAGCCTAAGATCAGCTCTTTTATGGTTATAGTGGAGAACTAAAGACCGGAAGGGAGCTTAGGAACAACCGGTAAAGTTGTCTTCGTGTGACATATAGATCACGAATTCGAGCAGTGGAAAAAAGTCATTGATGTTTGCATCAAGGTAGGCTACACCCCTTAGGGTGCGGCCCTTCTCTGGACTCAACGCGAATGCGGAATGCTTTGTGCACCTTTAGAAAAACTAAGGACCTATTACTACTATAAGGAGCTGATAGAACATACTTGCATCATTAAAAACTCTTAATTTACAATTCCGTTATCACCAAAGGTTATGGTAGGATGGTAAGTATCCCTCAATACTCAACCCATAGTTTCGGGTTCGAGACCGGGGTATGGACTTTGACAAAGAGCGCTTTACCCCTCTCTCCACCAAAGTGGGCGGATCCAGATTAGTTGCCCTCAAAAATTCAAGCTACCTCCCTAAGCATACCAAATCATTTAACACCATAACATTTAGCTCAATATAAAGAACCCACTTTTGACATCATTACAATTTCCAAATTAACATAACCCAACTAAGACAAAAGCTTTAAGATTCAAACTTTATAATCTTTAAGCCAATACTCTTCATGGGGTTTATCAGAAACCAAGAAAACAGGGGGAAAAACATTAATGATTAATCATGAAAATTGAATAATTAAGAAAAATAAAGGGTGTTAGAATATTACCTTACATGGTATGAATTGAAATTCAACAGTTTGAGAGAATTCTTGGATCAAGATTCCACGTGAATTATGTATGTACCATTTCTTTTTCTTTTTTTCAAATATTTGTTATTGAAGAAAAGGTCAAAAGGAAGGAAGGTAAGTTTATTGTCTGTTTTTAAATAAATAACGAATTTAAGACTACTTCCAATAGTGTGGGCCGTAGGAGTAGTTTGATTGAGTAAAATAAAAATTTTAAAGGTACATAACACATATGCTGACCTATAATAGTCTTACTGACAGCTTATATTACCCTGTACCGCAGCAGTCTAGAAGACGCACACATGACAATCTTGACATAAGTTTTTTGGCCCAATCAAGTAGCAAGGATAAATATTGAGAGAAAGTGCAATTTACCTTTTAAACAAACTATGAAGATATTTGGTCCTAATTATAAGATATAGAAGAAATAAAGATTAATTATAAAATATGGCTAAAGACAACTTTAGTCAAGAAACATAGCCACAGCACTAGCCTCTTCCTTTCTACTTTTCACTCTCTCGTTGTCCCTTTCGTCGAAGCTTTACGAGAGAATATCACGATGACCTTCCCTTCTCCGATATTGGCGTAGCTCCGCTTTTCTCTCTCTCATCGGGCACTTCCTTCGCTTCTTCACTGCCATTATATCATTTCGTCTCCAACGTCGACGTGATGTTTTTCACGACAAGAACAAGTCCGAAAAAGTTTTTGAATCAACAAGAAATAGAACAAAAATAAATTAAAAAAAAAAAAGAAGAAGAAAGCAGCAGAGCATCTCACTGTATTGTCATCGAATTTAATTTTTTTTACGTATATTTGTTGATTTTTACTTGAGCTTGGTGGTTTTCGTTTAGATATGGTATTTTGGTTTTCGTTTAGATATGGTATTTTTAGATGAAGATGTTGTGTTTTTCGGACAATTTTGATGTTTCTCGGTCAGATCTGGTATTTTTCAGTCAGATCTAATGTTTTGTCACTCAGATATGGTATCTTCTTACATTTTTTTAAAATTATATTGTATCTACTTTGTATCTAAGTGTATCTGCATTGTATCTACTATGTATCTACAATGTTTATGTTATTCTATATTATTTCTATTTGTATCTACACTATTTATAGTATTTTTGTTGTTTCTACATTGTTTCCACTTGTATCTACAATATTTCTAATGTTTATATATTATTTTTTACTTGTTTCTAAACTGCTTCAACGCTATTTTTACTTGTAGTTACACTATTTTGTATTGTTTCTACTTGTATCTATATTGTTTCTATTGTTTCTATTGTTTATACACTATTTGTATTTGTACCAATGGCAGCGTAAGGTAATAACTAGTATGGAAGCTGACAGCAAAGGGCGGTTAATTAAGTCTAACAATGGGATTTCAAACAAGCCTTACGAGGTCCTCTAGTAACTCTATATAGTTTTTTGGCGGGAGATTCTTCTTTATTTGCTCTTTCTTTATGGGTTCTTGTGTTTTTTGTAGTTTTTAATTTGTGTCTTTAAACTTTTTTGTATTTCTTTGAATCTTTGTTTTTCTTTGTATATTCATTTGTGTATCTCTCTTTTTTAATTTTTTGTGTATCGTTTGTATTTTCATTTCATTTTATAAGCTTTGTGTATCATGAAAAAGTCCCGCAAACTTTTCGGTGACCTTTTTCCGGCAGGTGGTGGCTGTGGTAGGAGCAGCAGAGGGAGGGATGGGAGATGGAGGCTAGGGTTTTCCTTCTGTACCTTTTTTAACTACTTGAATATAAAAATATTTATCTGTTTTGTAATATCAATTTTATTACTAACTCTATGTAATAGAGTACTTAATTTTATACATATGTGTAATCAACCCAATAAAATAATAGGAGTTTGTTTTGTTCTACAAAACAATTAGGGATCCTTTGGTGTGTGAATAATTTATAATGAGATTATAACATGTGATTATAATGCGTAACTAAATATAACAAAAGAAAAATCAATGAACATACATTTATAGATACGTGCTTTGCACGTGCGCCCATACCAATGTGAGCAAATTTTTTAAAACTTACATAAATAATATTAAAAGAATATTTGTTTCTTTGAAATAAATTAAAGAAAAACTGTAAGCTCGAAAATGATGGACATTGATCATATTAAACTAACTTAATAAGTTAAAAAACGAAGATCGTCTTACAAAAAAAACAAATATAAATAGACCTATTTACAACTAAGAAATAAAGAAAAATCTTAAGTCACAAAGCATATAATAGTCCTTTTTTCATGTGATATTTCAACTATCCAATGATTACTAAGACATGTCAAAACTTAAGCCATCACTACTTTAGATTTGGACTATTCACATGGTGAGATCGAAATATTAACACTAAATTCTTTCTCGTATTATGCTGGGACAAACCTTTCTATCTTGTCTTTTCTCTCATTCTTTTTTTGATTCACTCTCTTCTTTTGACAACTTTTTCACTTCTCTGAACTCTAGCTCTGCCTTTTTGTGCTCTAGAGTTGTCATTTATTTCTTCATCACTAATCTTGATCTTTTATGCATCCTCTATTTTGATTGAAGTGCTACAGTTTCACGAGATGAAACTTAACGTATGAGCTTCTCTTGCATTTGGTAAAAAATTCTCATTTATTTCTTTGAAGACTTTCCAAATAGAAATTTGTGACACATGTTTGTACCATCGTGCGCCTAGCTAGAATTTGCAATACAAAGGCACCAAGTTTCACTGAGAGAAAATATTTCAAATCACGAAATGAGATTTTATGCACTTAGATATATAAGAAGTGTTAATAATAACTTCTCATAAAATGTAAAAAAAATATATACGAAAAGGTTTAATAGTAAAGTTTCTTCAGAAAAAATAGATTGACAAAATTTTAGAAAAATCTTTTACAATAGAGTTTGATCATGGACTATTTGTAATGCTATGTAAAATACAAATTACATTGCTACTTAATGCGACGACCATCTTTACTACATCTAGTTCTCCATAAAGGTTCTATTACGAAGTTAATAATAATATATATAAATATATCATTTGCAAGGAACAGTTTATCCTCATGGTAAAAGGAAAATCTTTAGTTTCGAAACCTCTCAGTATAGAACTAATGCATGACCAATATGAACACACGTACACAAACAAACAAATAGATTTGATGTAAGAGAAAATTGAATTGCAACCTTGTGATTTACTAATCCTTATTTTCTTAGCTCATTCTCCTCCATTTCATCAACTGGATTAGCATCCTCGAGTATAGTCTAACATAATTTTATATCCTGAATATACAATATACTACTGAGTAATCCAATATATAAAGAAAATTTCACCGCATGAGTAAAGAACTATATTTCTTATTTAGCTACTCATGAAATGACACTATTTTTGCGAAATTTTGAAGTATATAAGTTGTTGGGGTTGAAGTGTGGTAGTGTGAATGGAAAATGAGGGAAGAAGATGAAAAGGAAACTTATAGATTATTTATTTAATATTAATATTTTATGTGACTGTTTTCGTAACGGTAATTTGTCTTTAATAAAATTCTCGCTCTAGAAAATTCCCGCGTATTCTAGAAGGGCTGCTTTCTATGAATAGTCACTTGTAATGTGAACAGCCACCCACCTGAAGGGTTGCTTTTCATGAATAGTCACTTGCAATGTAAACAGCCACCCACCTGAAGGGTTGCATTTCGTGAATAGCCACTTGTAATGTGAACAGCCACCTTCACACTGTTTCATCCAGAATTTCGTTGGCTATAAATAGATAGTCATTCCTTCAGAATTTTTCACCCTGAAATTTTCTGATATATCTCCTCTTCCTTTCTGCATCATTACTTTCAAAAACAAAGTAAGTCAGTCGTGTGATTTGCACCATCATTTTGAGTTCACCGATAACTTAGTAGTTTGAAGTGCTGCTACCGCTAAGTTGAACGTTCCGTTCTATCCTGGGAAGAATTTATCCGTGAACCTTGGGCAATAGTGAGGGGATAAGATTCTTTAAGTACGCGCAAGAAATTTGTGGGCTCAGGACATATAACTATGCATATTTCTGTTCATCTATTTTTCTGTTTTGGTCACTTACGAAATTAGATTCCTAACAAGCTTAAAGAATCTTATTTTTATAGTTTATGTTCTGATTTTCTTAGTGACTGTGGAGACTAAAACCTTCGTGGTTTTCTACTCCTAATGTTACTGTTAATTGGAGATTAAAAATCTGTGTGATTTTTCTACTCCTAATCAATTTGAAGAATAATCTCTTCACTGTGCTGTTTAAATCAGTTTGAAGAATAATCTCTTCACTGTGTTGTTTAAATCAGTTTGAAGAATAATCTCTTCAATGTGCTGTTTAAATCAGTTTGAAGAATAATCTCTTCACTGTGTTGTTTAAATCAGTTTGAAGAATAATCTCTTCACTGTGTTGTTAAGTTTGGTTTAAAGATTTAAATACTTCACCATTTACTGAATCTGTCTATTTTATTTTGACAGAAATGACAACGGATAATGTTGCAAATAATGCAGCAGTTGCTACAAATGCTGGGGCAAGTTCAAGCCGTCCTCCAGCAGGGCCAGTTGTGGTACCAGCACCGGCAGAAAAGCCTGGGAAATTTTCGGGGATTGATTTCAAGAGGTGGCAACAAAAAATATTCTTTTACCTGACTACTTTGAGTCTGCAAATGTCACGACCCAAAATCCTATAGGCCGTGCGGGCACCCAAACCCAACTCATTGGGCGAACCCCTCTTGAGCAACACTTGACTTGCATATGAAATAACCAAATAAAAGAAATTATGAAAAGAATAGCGGAGTATGATATATAACCCAAATACACGACTAGGATCTTTGCAACCATGTTCTAAGTCCTCCCATGAATCATGAACATCTAAGGAGTCAATAAGGTTATACATCTCCGAATATAAAGAAATATAATCATTAATATTAACATAAAAATAATAAGGAAAGATGTCACCACAGGACAAAAGTGGTTCACCGCTAAATTAAAGGACGAGCAACTCCGTTTACCACAATGCTTGGTAGAACTCGATATCGAATCTGCCGAATATAAAACAATACGAAAAAAAATAAAGAAAGTGGGTGAGTCAAAAGGACTCAGTAAGTGGGGACAGGGCTCCAAGTAGAATAACGAGTTGCAAATATATGAAAACTCAAACAACTCCAAGGTAACAAAAAGTAAAGCCAAAATCATTTAATTAGCAAACAAGTAATATTCATACCCAGTCATCAAAGTACCAAGACACTCCCATTGTGACTTAATGATATGTATGGGACTACGCCATACTACGACAATATGCACGGAACTACCTCGTGTTACGATAATATGTACGGAACCACATCGTACCATAATAATATGCACGGAACTACATCGTGCGATGATAATATGTACGAAACATCATACCACAATAATATGCACGGAACTACATCGTGCTACCATAATATGTACGGAACCACATCGTACCATAATAATATGTACGGAACTACATCGTGCTATGATAATATGTACGGAATTGCATCGTACCAAAATAATATGCACGGAACTACATCGTGCTATGATAATATGTACGAAACATCGTACCACAATAATATGCACGGGACTACATCGTGCTATGATAATATGTACGGAACTACATCGTACCATAATAATATGCACGGGACTACATCGTGCTATGATAATATGTACGAAACATCGTACCACAATAATATGCATGGAACTACATCGTGCTACCATAATATGTACGGAACTACATCGTACCATAATAATATGCACGGAACTACATCGTGCTACGATAATAAATCAAGAAATGATGATGAGCTGTAATTATACTTTTCAAAATAATCTTGGCATAATGAGTATGCCCATTTCAGCAGCCATGCATGTAAGGAACACATACATAGACATCCAATGTGGAGAAAGTCCACCAAAGAAGGGATGTAAACCACTTACCTCAAGCCGACGATTGCTAACTAGCCCACGATCGTCCTTTCACGCCCAAATCCTTCCAAATAAGTCCACTTTATGCAAAATAATAAATAATACAATCAATATAAGCTATCATACTAATTTTCATGACTGGATGACAAACGAGTCAAAAAGTCAACCCAAAAGTCAACCATGGACCCACATATCCGATTACCGGAACAAAATACATTTTTAGATTACTCATTCACCCACGAGTCCAAAAGTGTGGTTACTTTCTCAATTAAAGTCCATCTACATCATCAAATAGCCGATTTATCAATTTTCGGGTTTATGTTGAAAGTCAATTATTTATAAACACCTCAAATCTCAACTCCAATTCTACAATCATGTTACCCATTCGAAAACGAGTTTATACATACGAAAATCAAGTCAATCCGATATCGTTAACATTCCCAAATCCCCATATTATTCCACTTTTGAGTTAAAATTTAAGAACTTACTCAATTTCCCCAATTTCTCACAACCACCATTTATGACCAAAATAGAGTTATCAAATTCAACCTTAGATATATCATAATCTAGCATAAACTCAATCAACTTCATTATTTAAAGCAACTTATGAAATCTAATCAATTTTATGAACTTCTCAAGAAAGACCCATTAAACATTCTTCACAAGAAAACCCCAATTTCATACTTTAGAAATCATGGATTAAAGCTTAAACCAAAGAATGAATAAAAAAAAAATACTTAGGTTATGGTTTAGACCTTACCCCATAGAAGAACATCCTTGAATTCTCCCAATTCCAAACTTTCAAGATGAGAAAAACTCCATAAACATTAATAGCCAAAAATGCCTACTGTTCTGCCTCGTTTCTTGTACCAAACGATCTCAAAACACACTTTTGATGCCTCCAATAGATTTCTTGTGAAAATCTAGTCAAGTTAGGCTTTTGAATCACCCCCATTTGACCTTATAATGAAGGAGATATGTTGGTTTCAATATTTGGAATAGTGCAGATTTTTAACTACGCAGTGAGTGGCAATTTCGTAAATAATCTGAAAATTCTGGCAACCCAATTCTTAGTAAAATTATCATAAATCCCTCATATGATGTCGAAACTTGATGATTTCAGTTTCTATGGTTTCCAAATTACGATAAGGATATAATGGTTTAGTCGAAATACGAATCAAAGGCCGTTTTCTCAATATGGTAACTTTTATGCTCAAATTACGTCTGAACCGAAACCAAACTTATCCAAAACTCATCGAAACTTAACCAAACTTTGTGGACATAACCAAAATCACCATACAAACTTATTGGAACTAAAAAAATATATCGACATGCATATCGGAGCTTCGACTTTCCAAAATGACTTGGCGGGCCATTACAGCAAAAGTTCATCAAAGAAGACGTTCATGTATTACCTGATGGAACTCCGGACAATGAACATTTCCTCGTTACTGAGGCATGGAAACATTCTGACTTCCTTTGCGAGAATTATATTCTTAGCCGATTGGAAGATGATTTGTACAATGTTTATAGCAACATTGATACGTCCAAGGAGTTATGGAAGGCTCTTGAAAAGAAGTACAAAACTGAGGATGCCGGGCTGAAGAAGTTTGTGGCTGCCAAGTTTTTGGACTACAAAATGGTGGATGGTAAATCTGTTGTGTCCCAAGTCCAAGAACTTCAAATGATCATTCATGATCTCCTTGCTGAAGGTTTGAATATCAATGAAGCATTTCAAGTAGCTGCAATCATTGAAAAACTGCCTCCACTTTGGAAGGACTTCAAGAGTTACTTGAAACATAAGCGCAAGGAGATGTCGCTTGAAGATTTGATCATCCGGTTGAGGATTGAAGAGGATAAAAAGTCTGTTGAAAAGAAGTCCCATGGAAGTTCAACAATTGAGGGAGCAAATATTGTTGAGCATACTCCAAAACAAAATAAGAGAAAGAGGTCTTCTGGAAAGAAGAATTACCCTGACAAAAAAAAGTTCAAGGGTAACTGCTACAACTGTGGCAAGGCCGAACATAAGTCCTATAATTGTCGTGTCCCAAGGAAGGACAAGGACAAGGACAAGAAAAAGGAGAAGCTTCAAGCCAACATGGTTGAAGAGAGCGTAATTTCCCAAGGAGTTCAAGACATTGATCTATGTGCAGTGATTTCCGAATGTAACTTGGTTGGAAATCTAAAAGAATGGTGGATCGATTCTGGTGCCACCCGCCATGTCTGTGCAGTTAAAGAAGCTTTTGCCTCCTATGCTCCCGCTGGAACGGATGAAACAATTTTTATGGGAAATTCTGCAACGGCCAAGATTGAAAGATATGGAAAAGTCTTTCTTAAGATGACTTCTGGCAAGGTGGTGACTCTAAACAACGTCCTTCATGTTCCTGAAATTAGGAAGAACTTAGTCTCTACTGCACTTCTCGTCAAGAACAGGTTTAAGTGTATTTTTGTTTCTGATAAAGTTGTATTAACTAAGAATGATCTGTTTGTAGGAAAAGGTTACCTAAATGAGGGCCTTTTCAAGCTGAATGTAATGGTCGTTGACAATATGAATGAAAGTTCAGCTTCTTCTTATTTGCTTGAGTCAAACAATTTATGGCATTCTCGGTTGGGACATGTCAATTTTAAAACCTTGCGTAAAATGAACAATTTGGAAGTATTGCCTAAATTTGAATGTAAAAATTCAAAATGTCAAATATGCGTTGAGTCTAAGTATGTCAAACATCCTTACAAATCAGTTGAAAGGAATTCTGAACCCTTAGACTTAATTCATACGGATATTTGTGACATGAAGTCAATACCATCTCGCGGTGGAAAGAAGTATTTCATAACTTTTATTGACCATAGCACTCGTTACTGCTATGTTTATTTACTTAGTAGTAAAGACGAGGCAATTGTCGCATTCAAGCAATACAAAAATGAAGTTGAAACGCAACTTAACAAAAAGATTAAAATGATAAGAAGTGATAGGGGCGGTGAATATGAATCTTCTTTTGAAGAAATATATTTGGAATATGGCATTATTCACCAAACAACTACACCGTACTCGCCTCAATCCAATGGGATTGCGGAAAGAAAGAATAGAACGTTAAAGGAGATGATGAATGCCTTATTGATAAGTTCGAGTTTACCTAAGAACTTGTGGGGGGAAGCTATTCTTACAGCTAATCGAATACTCAATCGAGTGCCCCATAGCAAAACACTATCCATTCCATACGAACAATGGAAAGGAAAGAAACCCAACTTGAATTATTTCAAAGTATGGGGGTGTTAGCAAAAGTGCAGGTTCCTAAACCCAAAAGGATTAAAATAGGATCGAAAACAGTTGATTGCGCTTTCATAGGATATGATACAAATAGTAGAGCATATCGTTTTCAAGTTTGTAAATCAGAAAATCTTGACATTCATGTTAATACGGTAATGGAATCAGATAATACTGAATTCTTTGAAAATATATATATCCGTATAAAAAAGATCATGAATCGTTTGGTGAGAAATCCAAACGACCTCGGGAAGGAACTAACGAGGGTACATCAAATGAAGAAGAGCCAAGACGCAGCAAGCATCAACGGACATCTACTTCATTTGGAGATGACTTTGTGACGTTCTTATTGGAAAATGAGCCTCGAACATTTAAAAAAGCCATGTCTTCTTCAGAATCACCATTTTGGAAAGAGGCAATCAATAGTGAAATAGAATCTATTTTGAGCAACCATACTTGGGAGCTGGTTAATCTTCCTCCTGGGAATAAACCGTTAGGTTCTAAGTGAATTTTCAAAAGGAAAATGAAAGCTGATGGCACTATTGACAAGTATAAGGTAATACTAGTTGTCAAAGGGTATAGACAAAAACAAGGTCTTGACTATTTCGACACATACTCGCCGGTAACAAGGATTACATCCATACGGGTATTAATCGCTTCAGCCGCTGTGTATGGTCTTGAAATCCATCAGATGGATGTTAAAACAGCTTTCTTAAATGGAGAGTTAGAGGAAGAAATCTATATGGAACAACCCGAAGGGTTTGTGGTTCCTGGAAAAGAAAAGAAGGTTTGTAGACTTGTTAAATCTCTTTATGGACTTAAACAAGCACCTAAGCAATGGCATGCAAAATTTGACCATACAATGTTGTCAAATGGTTTTGTGATTAATGAGTGTGATAAATGTGTTTACATTAAAAACACTCCAAAACAAATAGTCATTGTCTGCCTTTATGTGGATGACATGTTGATAATGAGTAATGACATTGCCAACATAAATGCTACAAAGCATTTGTTGACTAGCAAATTTGATATGAAAGACTTAGGAGTTGCCGATATAATCTTGGGTATTAAAATACATAAAACTCCTGGTGGTTTGGCTCTGTCTCAATCTCATTACATCAAATCAGTACTTGACAAGTTCAAGTATTTGGACTTCAAAGTTCAAAAACTCCAATAGACGTAACTCTTGCTCTTAAGAAGAACAAAGGTAAAAGTACGTCTCAATTGGATTATGCACGTGTGTTAGGATGTTTAATGTATATAATGAATTGCACTCGACCAGATATAGCATGTGCTATAAGTAAATTGAGTCGATACACACACAATCCAGACCAAACTCATTGGATGACAATGAAACGAGTTTTGGGATATTTGCAATATACCCAAGACTTTGCTTTGCATTATACTAAGTACCCTGCAGTTATTGAGGGATATTGTGATGCAAACTGGATCACCGGTTCAACTAAGTCTAAATCCACAAGTGGATACATTTTCATAATTGGTGGGGGAGCGGTGTCTTGGAAGTCGTCCAAACAGATTAATTGCTCGCTCCACAATGGAAGCTGAATTTGTAGCTTTAGACAAAGTCGGTGAGGAAGCCGAATGGCTTCGGAATTTCTTGGAAGATATTCCATTTTGGCCAAGCCATTGACACCAATCTACATACATTGTGATAGTTAATCGGCTATAGGAAGGGCAAGAAATGTCATGTATAACAGTAAAAATCATCATATACGATGAAGACATAAAACCGTTAGGCAACTGATCTCTAGGGGCATTATGACAATTGACTGTGTGAGGTCAAAAGAAAATGTGTCGGATCTGCTTACAAAAGGCCTAACTAGAGAGACAGTAGAATGGTCATCAAAGGGAATGGGACTATGGTCGAGGACAAGTGACTCATAGCGGTAACTCTACCTAGAAGACTAGAGATCCCAAGATCTAGGTTTAAGGAGCTCAAACAAAGTTGTGAGTGACGGTTCAACATTGTCAAACTAAATTTATTTTGGTCCATTCTCATGATGAGACAATGTTCAGTACCAAGGATAAAGCGTCATCGCTTTCTAATGATTATCTAAGTTTGATATGCAGATTATCAAACCGTGTACATCTACGGGATTACACGTTTAGAAATCACCTATGTAAGTGTGAAGTGGAAGCCGCTTCAAGGAGGATTCTATAAGGCCAATTCTCTATGCACTTATTAAACTAGGCGGTGTTCATGGCTGAAACGAACACAAAAATGAGAACCAAAAAATGGATAAGGATTAATTGTGTGACATATGTTGTCTCGGTATACATTAAAGCTCGACGGTTCAAAGATATCAAATCTACCGATTGACCGAGTATATCCGATATATGTTCACTACTGAAAGTTCAAAGGGAAACCTACTTATCCCGATTCAATTAGTCCTTAGTTGCGAATCACACAAGTTTTTTTTTCATGCATGTTTCCATCATTCTCCATTCATGTGGGGGATTGTTGGGGTTGAAGTATGGTAGTGTGAATGGGAAATGAGGGAAGAAGATGAAAAGACAACTTATAGATTATTTATTTAATATTAATATTTTATGTGACTGTTTTCGTAACGGTAATTTGTCTTTAATAAAATTCCCGCTCTAGAAAACTCCAGCGTATTCTAGAAGGGCTGCTTTTTATGAATAGTCACTTGTAATGTGAACAGCCACCCACCTGTAATGTGAACAGCCACCCACCTGAAGGGTTGCTTTTCATGAATAGTCACTTGCAATGTGAACAGCCACCCACCTGAAGGGTTGCATTTCGTGAATAGCCTCTTGTAACGTGAACAACCACCTTCACACCCTTTCATCAAAAAAAAAAAATACCCTTTCATCTAGAATTTCATTGGCTATAAATAGATAGCCATTCCTTCAGAATTTTTCACTCTGAAATTTTCTGATATATCTCCTCTTCCTTTCTGCATCATTACTTTAAAAAACAAAGTAAGTCAGTCGTGTGATTTGCACCATTATTTTGAGTTCGCCGATAACTTAGAAGTTTGAAGTGCCGCTACCGCTAAGTTGAACGTTCCGTTCTATCCTGGTAAGAATTTATCCGTGAACCTTGGGCAACAGTGAAGGGATAAGATTCTTTAAGGACGCACAAGGAATTTGTGGGCTCTGGACATATAACTCTGCATATTTCTATTCATCTATTTTTCTGTTTTGGTCACTTATGAAATCAAATTCCTAACATAAGTTGCAACACAATAAAAAATAATATAAGATTTCAAGCACAGGAACATCTATAAGCGACTTGATTGCGGAAAAGCTGTCCGCACAAGGTTCTCCTTAGTATTGAACCATCCCCTAATATTACAGAAAGATACCTCAAAAGAATCAATAACAATTCAAACTCCGTGGCTAAAGCCAAGCTATCAAACTTCTTCTAACCTGATGATATTATATGTAAATATAATACATAGCTAAAATCTAAAGAACCAATTATACTTTTATGAATTTGACTTATATTCAAATAGAACTTCAGAGTAAATACTCAAAGAGCATACTTGATAGAGCCGGTGAGTAAATATTCAAAGAGCATACTTCAAGGAATACCCTGCAGGATTATATCCAAAGAACCTCAATAGGCTCAATAACGATTCGAACTCCGCGCCACTAAAGCCTAACATTAAACTTCTTCTAACCTGCTGATGATGTATGCACATATGGCATAGCTGAATCTAAGCAATCAATTAAGATCTTCCCCAAGTGAATTCAGCCTCTCAAGTTAGAAGAGTTATAATGTCAGTAGTAATCCAATTAAACAAGAATTATGCTGCTCTACATAAATAAAAGTCACTTGGAAATAAGAGTTAATTTTCCATACTTATTTTGTATAACCAAAATTATTTGTATTATTAAAAATACCATGCTTTGAATGAACAAGTGATTACAATGATAAATCATCTAATTTTGGATCATGGTTATCAAAAAAAATTAATTATGAATCCTCGTATGCATGCTGACAAACTTGAATCAGTACTACTAAAATTAGTTATGATTTCTGATACAATCTAATGAATATACTCCATCTTTAGAACCACCTTAAGTCCAATGTCTTGTTTATTAATAGTCCGAAGATATTTAGCACATGAATATATAAGACAAATCAAAAGGGTCATGGTAAAACAATTGTTTCGCTCCTACTTAAAACAATCCCTAGCAGCAATTTGAATGAAAAAGATTATATTTAATCTCGACGTGGAGGAGAGGAAGGAACCTACACAAAAATAATCATTAAGTACGGATTTACTTGTGATTGAAACACATCTTAAACCAATTATTCAAAAGCTCAGACCATATTCTAAATCTAATAATATTTCAAAACTGTCTAGGAAAATAGGGTAAACTAACTCAGTTCTATAATAAGTTATGCTATATTTTTCTCTATATGCTTATGAATAATCCATCATTATATAGAATAAAGAGTGGGTTAATAAATTAACTACAATCACATGACAAAATGGACAATTAAAGCAGTATATTTCTTCATAGAAATATCTCTAAAAGAAAATTAAATAAAATTACCTTGGTAGAAGTCGGTGAACTCTACTTTCTTTAGGTGGCCAAACTTTTACTACTGCAACAAGAATGCGCAAACGACAGTAAGATGATTTAAAATTAGAAGCTTTTTGAGTTAGAATATGAATAGGTTTATGGAGAGATAAACCTAACATGTATCAAACAAAAACTTAGTAAAGCAAAACGAAGGATTTAATTTACCTATGACTGTATTACAAACACAGCTCGTGCGACCCTACAGAACAAGAAAGAAAAGAGAGATACGTATAACCAAATTATGCATATTCATAAAGATAAAAGACAAAAGAGAATATGAAGAATCATAAATTGATGCCAACAAAAGCGATGACAAAGTGTAATATAAATAAAAGAGAGCGAGAGAGGACACAACTCTTGCTGCTAGTTTAATTTTTTGTGGCAACCAAAAATCAATCACACGTCTTACATCAAGCCTTTAATTTCTATTGATCTTCTGGCTGCTACCTCTCGATTAATCTGCTTCCCATGTTGCCATGCCATGTGATCAAAGTTGCAGATTTTTTCAGAAATCATAGTATAACATGAAATTATAACAACAATGGTTCGATAGTTTAAATTTTGCACATAACAACGCTCAGCAAAAACGTGAAAGTTGGACAATAAACACATAACGACTTTTTTCTAGCGCACACTTTTCAAAAATCTGAATTTACCTTTAAAACATAGGCTGAATTAATCATTATGATGTTCATAGTGCTCGTTATTATACCTGTAATATCTAACCAAACCAGATGAAAGGCAGATTTGGTTGTAGGCTATTCATCTTTCCTCAGTTACCTTTCAAGAGAATGAATCGGAATAGAACTGCCAATTTTTATAAAATTCATTTGGCTTTGTAGTGTTATTGTTCAAGTGGGATTGGTCTTTGAAAACTTCCATTGTTAGTAAACTTCAAACCCGTGTTTCAAGTTAGTTGTTCCTCCATCTGTAAAATTCTTATATAGATAAATACATGCCTTTTCTAAACATAATAGGATTCATGATGCAGCCAAAACTCCATTGCTTTAAAAAATTCCAACAACAAATTAAAAAAAAAATAAGAAAGTATTGAAGGATACAATTTTACTGTTAACCGACTAAAAGAAAAACTCGGGTGTGTGGCCAAGAAATTAGAGATTCCCTTACCTAGCTAAGGTCTATTATTAATAATTAGCATTAATTAATGTTAAGTATTTATGCAAGGAAATTTTGAATGCCCAATTATTAGGAGTTCTTACAACGTAAGGAAAGAACTAATAGCCAATATTTTAGATGATATAAAGTATTAATTTATTAGGTTAAATGTGAAATGACTATTTTATCAATTATAGAGTTTTTTAATGAAGGATAAAAAAATCGAGTGACATTTCACTAAGCCCTTCGTGCTTTTATAATAAGATAGATAGATAGGTAGATATGTATTTAGTTATAGTGGTTTTAAAATGGAAAATACCCTTATGCAAAGATATTTATCGGGATGATTTCAATGTTGTTATGTAGTATATTTTCAAGAAACTTACGCAAAAATAGCTCAAAATTTCAAGTTCTTACAAGTGCGCCAAACTTTCTTCAATTAATTATACTCACGGCTTTTATCGAATTGCAAAACTTGATTATATGTTTAAACGGTGTCCTAAAGTTTTGGCGATCCGAAGAAACTTTTGACTAAATAAGCCTTTATAGATTCATCAAAACTTGAAATTAGATTGTTTACAAGTCTTTATTCTCCTGTCAGATCTTGAATTTGGGGTATTTTAGCACAATTATTTTAAGGGGGGACAAAACTTAAATATTGCGCATTAAAGCGACATCCGGTGAAACTTTTTAAAGGGTTTGGGCACTCAATAGTGGAGGGAATTTTTATATAAAAGTACAAATTTTAGAAGGTATTTACAAAATATAGCAATATTTTAGTAAAATTATCCATTATAGAGAAAATGAGAAGTTAATTATAAACATAGCAAAAACATAGCAATATTTTCCCATAACATACCAAATCCTTACATTCTTCCTTCTATTTCCCCCACTATCACTTTTGCTCCTCCCCTTTCCCCCTAATTCACTTTTCCTCCCACCATTTCCCCAATTTCACTTTTACTCCTCCCATTTTCCCAAATTTCACTTTTCCTCATCCAATCCTCACTGTGTCTCACTGTATCTCTATATTTCTCAACTACCAACTACCTCATATCTCATTGTATCTCAACTACCAACCACCTTGTATCTAATCGTATCCCGTCTACCAACCACACCGTATCTCATTGTATCTCAACTACCAACCACATCGTATCTCATTGTATCTCACTGTATCTCGATGGTGTACGAACACATCTCTCAATGGTTGTACAAAAATCAATGTGACAAGTGTAATTCCGTAAACCGTAAACCGAGCTCTTGTGTGTCCTTCATTTGCAGCCCTTCTGCTTTCCTATAGGACAAGTGTACTCCACTTAGCGTGCTCCATTGATTTTCACATCACATAACCATTTCCTCATTTCATCAATATCTATTTCGTTTCTTTATCTACTACTCATTGTTACTGATTTATCCATTTACTTACTTTAATCTCAAATTTCGCCAGCCTTTCTATGGTACTATTATTCGAAGTGCAGGTTCTGTTTGGGTGAGTTTAGTTCTGCATTTCATTAATTGTTACTGAATTTCATTTTTAATCTGTTGGGTATGTTATAGTTAATTTCATATTCTACTCTTGAGATTGATTTTTCCCCTTAGATTTGAGTCTCTTTGTGGAACGGAGGTTTATCGAAATAAGTTGATTGTTGTGCTTTCTGTATCCATGTCGCCGGTGCCGATGGATTTTATTGAAAAAATGGATTGTTATGATTTCTGTATCCATGTCGCCGGTGCCGATGGATGTCTGTATCTATATCGATGGAGCTCCATCGCCTTCGCCGGCACCAATGGATTTCATTAACATTTCTATGCCGGAGTTCCGTCGCCATCACCGACACTTATTGATCTATATCTATATATATATATATTAAAAGGAGTATTGTAGCCAACCATGTTTAGCCAAGTGCCAAAGCTTGATTGGAACACCTATTGTTAGTTAGGGCAAAAACAAACTAAATTCAGGTATTTAGTTGGTAGTTTCTCAAATTTAAAATGTTTGTTAGTTTTAAATTTTAAAAAAAGAGTGAGAAAATAATCTATATCTATATAATATTAAAAGAAGAAAAGTCTAGCACCACATTAAGCCAAGTGGCAAGCAAGTAAAAAGCCACTTAGCAATTTTAGGACAATAATTAGTTATTTTTAGTTAATTTTGTTATTTTTCTAATTTGAATTGAAAAAATAGTGAAAATTTGGTTCATCATCTGATCATCTCACGTTCTGAAATTGGCAACGTGTTATCCGAGAAGTTGGCAGCACTTCCTAATCTAATGTCGTGGGTTTGTTTTTATACTTTTAATTAATATCTTAAACACAATGGAAAATCCAATCACACAATTTTTACTATGATGATTTTCTGGTTTTATCACAAGATATATATAATTGATAATCTTTTATTTCAAATGTTAATCTTACAGAAAAGTTTTCTATTTGTTTTCGAATGAGTGTTTTCTCAGAAACATGACTCCTACATCAATGAAGATACTAGAAAGATAAAGTTTACAATTTTTTTTTATTTCTTTTTCTTGGTTTCACGTCTTACACTACACTAATAAGAATCCTAATTGCATATATATATATATATATATATATATATATGTCTTATTTGAAATAATAATAATAATAATAATAATAATAAATAAAAATGTGTTTTATCCTGATTATAGAAGTTACCAACCGGTTCTAAACTTCCTACAACTCCACGTTTCCAGGTTAATAGGGCACGTAAGTTAGGATAAATATGTTCCTTCGCATATGATGAACACTTATCCATCAGCGTAGTTCTGAAAATACAAGAAGTGGAGAGAAACAATTTCTGAAGATTAAGCGTTTCACTCAAGTAATTCAATTAAGAAAGATGATGGATTCAAGTAAGTTTCTTGACCAAAGTATTCATGTTAAAATATATTGAGTTCGTGAATATTTAATGAGTTTTAATTTACCAAAATATAGTTTCTTCGATGGATTTATTTATTTTTTTTCTTTTTTGCAAGACAATTGATGGTGAGGAATTGACCTTTTAAAGCAAGGAGAATGCTAGACTTCTCAGGTATCCATGTGATATGTGAATGCAGGTTCTTAACGTAGGATTTCTAATCAAGTTTAGGATTCCTAATCAAGTTTAATTGTCCCGTTTCAACTTTTGCCAACTTTGACGTGTACGTGGTCTCAAATTTTCTAAGGTTAGTGAAATACTTGGTAAACAGTCTTTTCTCCTCATAATGTTGCCTATAATATTGTTTGATATTAATGTAGTTCAGTAGAAATTCAAGAAAAATATAATGTTCTGTAGATTGTGTTTGGAACTATTATATAATGTTCAAGAAAAATATAATGTTCTGTAGTTCAGTAGATTGTGCTTTTATTTTCCTCCTTTGGTATTTTAAATATTGATTTTTATCCTTACAGATTTCTTAAAATAATTGTGTGATAGGTCGCAGAGATTGTTGAAGGTACCATTCGCTGGGGAAGGATATTTTGATTCTTTCATTGTATTCCATAAGCATGAAGCCTTTTGTCTACTACAGGTATATTTGCTATTGTCTATGAGTTCTTCTCCTTTATAGCATCAGGTGGAATATATTTGTACCCATGGTTTGAAATATTGAAAACATCTAAAATGGCTTCTATTTGGAATTACGGGTGCTTCACGTTTGGACCTTTCATCGAACTCTTTCTTTTCTTAATTTGTAAGAACAAATATTATTGAAAAAGGGCTTCTTTCACTTGGAACTATTCAAAGTTGGGTTCGAAGAAGAAAATTAGATTCACATCTAGTACGACCATTTGGATATAAAGGTTCATAAGGAAGTTGTTTCATGCAGTGAATTGCTCATATTTTTTATCGCGAGATACACTGTTGTATTCTAATTTGAAATTTCGGAGAGAAATTAGAGAAGTAAGAGACATGAATTAGTTGGTAATTCCAAATAATGATATATTTTGCCATTTTGGCAGCCATGAAGAAGGTGACAAAAATAATGTGATGGGAAGCTCTTTCAATTACCTATGACAGAGTTAATGGAGTAGCGATCGTTTTACATTGCAAGCATACTTAAATAGAGTGCTGTGAGCAAAAATAATTATATCATCCTCCAATTTATCACGCATCTGATTATTTAAATGCAATATGGCATTGTTCTTTTTAATTTCATGTTTGGCATGCTTACCTTCCAATTGTTGTAGAGCAACAAAAAAAAGTTACTTTGAGAACATTCAAATATGTACTTCATGAGGGGAACGCTAGCCATTTCATCTCATATTGCTTGCTCACTTTAGGTGTTAATTTTTTATGATATAGATTTATTCTTTTCTTATCAGGTGAATTTATCTGGTAAGTTTAAGTTTATAATTTTATAAGCAAATGACTAGCTAGCAGTACAATCTAAAATTAATCATTTATTCACTTTCGTGTATTTTTCTTTTGTAAAATATATTATTTCTTTGACGGATTACAAAAAAATTGTCCATAAGTGCATTTGTATCATGATGTTCGTTTTATATATTGTCAAAGGATAGTAACATTTAATCACCATTTTAAGATTTATCTAATTTATTAGCTGGAGGAATGGTGATAGGAGTAGTAACTAATCCAAATTTTAAATGGTTGAGCTGAAGTGTTCCTTTGAAAATCAGATGGTCCATGTACATATTATGTATTGCCTATGGCTTTTTCATGAATTCGTCCAATTATGCCTTCAAATAAATGCTATGTTGTCCGATAAGGGTATTACCAACCAATAATTACTATACTAGAAATGTCTGCCAACTTTTATCTAAACAATCGTATTTAATATCTCTGGAATAATTAAACATATCTATCATTTCGACATTACCTCTTTTGAGAATTTTTAAGCCTTACGAGTAAAAACTTAAAGAGATAAGCATATATGAGAGGAATGAGCTTTACACCTTAAAATGCATTAGTGATAAGAGTCAATTTATTTGTTCATCCATTATATAACGACAACAAGAACAACAACAATATACTCAGTGTTATCTCATAACTATTTTACTTGTGGGATAACACTGGGTACGACAACAATAATATATCCAGTGTTATCACACAAGTGGGTCTGAGGAGATTGAGATGTACTGAGACCTTATGTTGCTCCCAAACGCACACGCAAGTATACGCGGTCGCCAAGTAATAAAGTGACTAAGTCGAGTGTCGATCCCACGAGGACTATGCAGACCAATACTTCGTAAACAATTTCTGTCAAACTATCCAGGGGTCTTGTTCTTAATTGGTGAGAGTTTATGTAACCAAAAAGCAGTAATTAAAATGCTAGAAGTGTAGTCAAACAATGGTGCAAACTTTGGGTGTTATCAATATTAAGAGGACGGTCCAGGGTCAGAGTTACGAACAATCCAGTTGATGTATTCAATTGATTCCACTTCTTAAATCCCGGGTTACTAACTGACAGAGTAATTGTAATTATGAAAACCTTTCAGTTATTCACAATCTATGCAAGCTACTTCAATCCCTATATGTCTATGGGTTAAATCACATGCACGCATTAACGATCTCTGTAATGAGTTAAACTAGGCAAGCAAGTATATGTCTATCCTACTCGCGAATTGATTCCCCGATGCCCGGGTTCACAAACTAGTTCTATTCTTTCTTATTACGTAATTAGATTCTCTCTTTCGAGTTCAACCTAAAAACCATAGATAATGCATAATTATCGAGCTCTAACAATTATACAAGTGAAATCAAGAAAGACTAAGTAACCCGTTATGGGATTCAATTATTGGAAATCAATCTTCAACAATCAACTTTCATGTAAAACTCTAACCCCAGAACGTAAGGAAATTAGCCACACATACTCATAATCACAAGGCAATGATTTGATGTAATAATGAATTAATTGATGAAATAGATGAAAGAATTAATAATCACCCTTGTTCAATGGAGTATGTAGCTCTCAAATTTGCCCAAAGTCAAGAACTCCTTACAAAAACTAAGTAATAAACTATTTATAGTGTTTTCAAACCCTTTGTAATAAGTTAGACCCATATCTAGAAGGAATATGGGGTAAAATTGCGCATAAGGGGCGCTATAGCGGGCGCCCCGCGCCCCGAAAAGCGTGCACAAGACCAGAAGACGCCACCAGCCCTCGTGCCTTGGGCTTGCGTCGCGTGCCAAAAGCGCAGGCCACCGCGCGCTATAGCTTGCGCGGCGCGGCCTCCAAAGCGCCAAGCCAGAATGGCTCTTTTCCGCTCCAAAACTCGGCTTGTGTCTCGCCTATGTGTGCTCAATCCAATCTTCAAACATCCTTCAACCAATTCATGCTCAATCAAGCTCCGAAACGCTCCAAATGCATCGCGTAACGACCTACAAACGAACAACACAACATAAGCGCAAAACCACATTCACAAGCTATCAAACAAGTGCAAAACAAGCTCAAATGTGCGGAAATATTAAGGAAAAGTAGGCATAAAATGCCGAACATCACCACCCCACACTTGAACCTTTGCTCGCCCTCGAGCAAGTCACAACTAACTCCCCCACCTAGGTAAAACAGGTCTGCCTATGACTATGGTTGATACCGACCATTGAACCAACACGCACATGACTACCATGGATCCACAGCATGCCAACCATTTAATCAAACTCAAAAACATGAGAACAACCACCCCAAAATAGCTCAAATGCACAAACTCAACTCCATGCAACCATGCTCCCACAAAATCACACCTATCTACTCAATCAAAAGCCATCAACTTTACCTACTTCATGCAAACCACGCGCCCTCACCAATATGAAAGAGAGTGCCCCCCAAAGATCACACACAAAAACAAATATCATGAATAGAACGGGGGCAATAACAAATGAATTCTCTCACTCTCATGAAAGGCTCACATGTCACACACAACGTACCATAGGCTTGCCCGTAGTGTAGGACTCCACTAATGTAGGCTCACTCTAATCGGGATTAACTAGGACTTTAGAAAGGTCGTAATGTAGGCTAAGGTGCGGGTAGGACATATTTGGGTAATAGTGACTACCTCCCTAAGCACTTTTAATACATCACATTTAATTTCAAGCACAAGTCTCAATCAACCACCCAATCACAAGTATCACACATACACCTTCTCACAAGTAGCATATTTTTTTCAATCACACACTAGCAAGGATGGGATATCTTTCTCTTTTTTTTTTCTTTCTTTTCTTCACATTTTTCAATTTTTCATTTTTTCTTTTCTAATTCATTTTTTCAATTTCATCAACTTCCAACCTTGCCAATGTTTTTCACTACTTCACAAATTCACAAATATTCCCCTTCATTAGCTCCACTCAAAAGTCTCCCAACATCCAACCACAACTCCAATCATCTACACAATATTAACAAAGTGCTTAAGGAGTAAGGGCCAAAAGAGTCAATTAAGAATAAATGGGTAGGCTCGGGGTGTGGGTGCCAACAAAAAGGGTCAATTCAAATCACAACAACAATTTTTCCAAGGTATATATGTAAGGGTAGGCTAACAAACGAAGGCCTTGTATCATCTCCCGACTAGAGCAAACCTAGGATTTCGCTTTGCACACACACGGGGCAAGTTCTAGACATTAATATGCAACACGGAGCAACAAAATTTATGCCTCACAACACACAATGCACATGGTTCACACAAAAAGGCTCCATCAACAACTCCCAACTAAGCTTCTAGAATGCAACTTGTGGAAATTTAAGCAATCATGCACAAAAGTTAGCAATCAAGTCAAACAAGCGGACTCAAGCATCTCAAGGGGGTTGTTCCATTTTTTTCTAGGCATGCATCAAATTAAAACCAAGGACACCACACATAGCACATGCAATCAAGTCCAAGTCCCCCGGTATCAACCAAATCAAAGACACCTAGCATTCCACCTAGTTCCTTAGCCTAGGGTCATCTAAAACTAACTATCCTAATCCTAAAAATAAAAAAACTACCCGGTTCAAAGGTCACCCCGTGGAAAAGAACCGAGGCCATAAGAAAAACCACGGGGCGGATGAAAGAAAATCTTTTTTTGGAATTTTTCATTGGTTTTCTAATTTTTTTTTTCATTTTTGCATATTTTAAAGCAAGAAACAAATCAAAATAAAGTCAAGTGACAAAAATAAAAATCCTAAGGTACATGCATCCTAAACCTCAAAAATAAAGACTAGATAAAGGGCAGTACCCCACCCCACACTTAAACTAAGCAATGTCCCAGTGCGACAAAGAAGTAAGTGCAAAAGTAAGAGTACAAGAAAACTGCCCTGAAAGCTGGTGGTACGCGAGAGTGTGGATCTAGGCCTCCGCCTCATGATCAGTCTCATACTCGCTATCCGGATCATTGGCCACGATCTCTGAATCAGTGTTCTCATCCTCCCGCGGATCCAGCGTACCAGCCTCAACCTCACCCAGGAAGACCTTCGAGGTCTCCGTCAGTGGGACCTTTCGGTCAATAGCAGCCATATCAACGCCCGCCTGACGGGCCATAGCCTCCATCATCAAATACTGACGCGCGGCCAAGTTGGCATTTGTCTCTCGCCAATCATCCGCCGTCAGCTTCACCGGTGCTGTGGTGACCACCCCCTTGATCGAAGCAATGTCAAAAGGCCTCCCGAAGTCAAGGACAATACGATCCCCAACCTCATCTGCGGGGACGCCCGCCTTCTCTAAGTACCGGGTCAAGAGGTTCCCAAAATACAACCTACTACAATGTTTTTCTAGCCTTTCCTCCTTCATCACCCTCAACATGTAGTACCCAATGTTCACCGGCCTCCCGGTCATGAAAAAGTACACCATGCACGCCCGAGTCTTAGTGACCTCGGAGTAATGAGAACATGGAAGAATCCGTGCATTAATGAACCGCATCCATACACGTGCCGGCTTTAGAAACTGGGAGAAGTGCATATACTTATGTCGCCCAGACGCTCCTCGCGCCCACTTATGCGTGGAGCCCTCACCACACAAAGTCTCCCTCAATGCCGTGTAGTCCGGCTTCTTGATGTAATTCCTCAACTCATCATAGTCGGGGTTAGCTACCCCCAAAAAGGCATTCAATGCCGTCGCATCTAATTTCACCTTCACTCCCCTCACCGTCACAAAATCATCATCTCTCCACGCCTCATCGGGCTCCCAATTAGCATAAAGTTCTTGGACCATGTCCAAGTTGGCGGGCCCCGGACTCTCAAATACCGAGTCCCACTTAAGGGCAATGATCTTCTCGGCCACCTCTCTAAATTTTTGCATCACCGACATTTTATCAATTTCTTGCTCGGGTATGTACCCCGCAAGCCTCACATTCTTGTACCATGTTTGGCACTCCCCCTTCTTCACACAAGAGAGGCCATACCGGGTCTTCCCTCCGGGACGTGGTATCGGCACCGCGTCCTTTGGAATTTTTGCTTTTGCCTTGGGCTTGGCCGGTGCCTTGCCCTTTTGAGCCGGGGAAGAAGGCCCGGCTTGAGTTGATGCTCTCCTTGGACCCGCAGTAGATGAGGAACTAGCCTTATGCTTTGTAGCAACCATGGTACCTATACAAATACAAAGATCAATGTGAGATACATCGCTAAGTACCAAAAATACAATTCAAGCTCACGGGTACCACCCCACACTTATCACACACTCAATGTGTCAACCACTCAATTCAATAGCACGGGCTACCCCACACTTGAACAAAACTAGCTTTGAGCAAAATATGCTACGTTTTGAATTTTAAATTCAAGCTAGTGTGGGTGCCTCATGATCCATTCTAGTGTGTATGCAACATCTAGTGTTCATAGGAAGCCTAAGGAATGCATTGCTACTCAAGAATTCACAATGTCATTGATATTTAATCTTTGAGGCTTTTTCACAAACACCTAATGTGCATAACTTGGAACTAGCAATTTCAATGGAATTTGTAATGTATCAACCCTCCCAAATTGTTAGGAGATCTCTTTATGCAAGTCACAAGTCCTATACTAAGCATTCTAGACAATTTAGCACATCAAGATTGAATTTTTATGGATAAGCTTGCAACTAGTTAAGAGTATCACCCATGAGCAATAATGAAGATAACTTACATGTTATGGAGAAGGAAGAGTAGTAATGTACTTACTTGATGATGTTAGAAGTGATTGCACAATAGTTGGGATGATTCCAATTGTTAGAGGTGAATTAGTGTGTGTGTAGAGAGTGTTTGTGGTGAAAGTAAGGAAGAAAAAGTGCTAGGAAATCGGGGGTTAGGGGTTGGGATTAAAGAAAATTCGGGTCAAAACCCGTTGACCCGTCAAGATTGCAAAAAAAAATGGCCTTCCGCGTTACAGCCCGCGTCGCGAGCCTACAGCGTGCACGAATTTTCAGCTTCTGCCTAGCCTCGCGCGGTGGGAGGCGCGGGGCGCTCCCTACCGCGCTTGGCTGCTTTATTCTTGCCTTTTCTCGCGCTTTGGGAGGCGCGGGGCGCTCCCAAACGCGCCCAAGCACATTTTTTCGCACCGATTTTCAATTTTAAGTACAAACCCAAGCGCGGGGCACGTCTCGAGACGTCCCACACCCCTCAATGCATTCATTTCACCATGTTTAGCTCACCCGACTCCTGCAAAAACGACACACAAAAACAACAACTACGTGACACTATAAAATGAAAAGAAAATCCTAAACTATTACAAGTACAAACTCGGGTTGCCTCCCGAGAAGCGCCTTATTTAACGTCGTGGCACGACGGGTATGAATCAAGGGTCCCTCAAAGTGATTGAAGTGCGGTGATTCACCGCACCTCCCCAATAATGTTTCACCCGTTGACCATTAACCAAAAATGTGTTCTCAGACTCTGGGGCTCTCAATTCAACCGCTCCATGTGCGGTAACACGAACAACTTCAAAAGGCCCCGACCATCTCGACTTCAACTTGCCCGGAAACAATTTCAACCTCGAGTTGAACAACAATACAAGCTGCCCGGGCTCAAAAGAGCGACGCTCAATGTGCTTATCATGCCATTTCTTGGTCCGCTCCTTATATAATTTCGCATTTTCATACGCATGGAAACGAAACTCTTCAAGTTCATGCAATTGAAGCATCCTCTTCTCACCCGCTAAGGCCATATCAAGATTGAGCTTTTGAATTGCCCAATACGCCTTATGCTCTAATTCAACCGGCAAGTGACACGCCTTACCATAAACAAGCCTATATGGAGAGGTTCCAATAGGTGTTTTGAAAGCAGTTCGGTAGGCCCAGAGAGCATCATCTAACTTCATAGCCCAATCCTTCCTCGAGGCATTCACAGTCTTCTCAAGGATTTGCTTGATCTCTCTGTTAGACACTTCCACTTGGCCACTAGTTTGGGGATGATAAGCAGTAGCCACCTTGTGGCGAACCCCATACTTAGCCAATAGCTTATTGAACAACCGGTTACAAAAATGCGTACCTTCATCACTAATGATAGCCCGCGGTGTCCCAAAACGAGTGAAAATATTCTTCTTCACAAA
Organism: Petunia x hybrida; assembly: GCA_037355625.1. Classification (NCBI taxonomy): domain Eukaryota; kingdom Viridiplantae; phylum Streptophyta; class Magnoliopsida; order Solanales; family Solanaceae; genus Petunia; species Petunia x hybrida. The sequence goes on along the minus strand of JBBBVM010000712.1, from coordinate 2,219,121 downwards.
CTTCACCACCACACTCGCATCATTTGTAGGAAGTGCAATGGCCTCCACCCATTTAGATACATAATCAACTGCTACAAGGATGTACTTATTGCCCATAGAAGGTGGGAATGGACCCATGAAATCAATACCCCAACAATCAAACAGCTCAATCTCCAAGATATTGTTCAAAGGCATCTCGTGACGCCTAGTAATGGTACCCGTTCTTTGGCAACGATCACATTGCTTCACTAAGGCATGAGCATCTTTAAATAGAGTAGGCCAAAAGAAACCAGATTGAAGTACCTTTGCAGCTGTTCGATCTCCACCAAGGTGGCCACCATAAGGAGAGGAATGGCAGCTCTGTAGAATCGGCTCTACTTCTTCCCTTGGAACACATCTCCTCGCTAGTTGATCAACACCTATCTTGTACAAATAGGGCTCATCCCACACATAAAACCTGCTCTCATGAAGGAGTTTACGCTTTTGCTCAGCAGTTGCCCCAGGGGGATACACATCACTCACAAGAAAATTTACCATGTCAGCATACCATGGCTCTTCAACTCTATCAAGAGCAAAAAGTTGCTCATCAGGAAATACCTCTTTAATCTCAGGCCCCTCATCTACATGATCTCGATTCTCCAGCCTTGACAAATGATCAGCTACTTGATTCTCAGTCCCCTTGCGATCTCGAATTTCAACATCAAACTCTTGCAATAGGAGAACCCATCTAATAAGTCTCGGCTTGGAGTCCTTCTTTTCAAACAAATACCGGATTGCGGCATGATCAGTGTAGACAACAACACGAGTGCCAACCAAATAAGATCTGAATTTATCAAAAGCATAAACCACGGCTAGCAACTCCTTCTCAGTGGTAGTATAATTGGACTGGGCTGCATCAAGCGTCTTGCTTGCATAATAGATGGAGTGAAAAATTCTTCCAATTCTTTGGCCTAGAACAGCCCCAATAGCATTATCACTCGCATCACACATCAATTCAAACGGCAAAGACCAGTCAGGAGCAATGATGATTGGTGCGGTCACCAACCTTTTCTTCAACTCTTCAAACGCCTTAATACAAGCATCATCAAACACGAACTTCACATCCTTCTCCAACAATTTGCACAAGGGAGTGGAAATTTTGGAGAAGTCCTTTATGAAACGCCTATAGAACCCTGCATGTCCCAAGAAACTACGCACCCCCTTAACAGAGATAGGTGGTGGTAATTTCTCAATAGCCTCTATCTTCGCCTTGTCAACCTCAATCCCCTGCTTTGACACCTTGTGCCCAAGTACTATGCCTTCTTGAACCATAAAGTGACATTTTTCCCAATTCAGCACCAGATTCGTTTCTTCACAACGGCTCAGCACAGCATCAAGATTTTTCAAACACTCATCAAAAGAGTCACCAACCACTGAGAAATCATCCATAAACACCTCCACAAATTTTTCCACCATATCAGTGAAAATAGCCATCATGCACCGCTGAAAAGTCCCTGGAGCATTACACAAACCAAATGGCATCCTCCTAAATGCATAGGTGCCATATGGACAAGTAAAAGTGGTCTTCTCTTGGTCTTCAGGAGCTATCACAATTTGATTGTAGCCCGAATAACCATCCAAGAAACAGTAATATTCATGGCCTGCAAGTCTATCCAACATCTGATCAATAAAAGGGAGTGGGAAGTGATCTTTCCTGGTGGCTTTGTTGAGCTTCCTATAATCAATGCAAATTCGCCACCCTGTAACAGTTCTTGTAGGAATCAACTCATTGTTCTCATTCTTCACCACTGTCATGCCCCCCTTCTTAGGAACACATTGCACTGGACTCACCCACTTGCTGTCAGAGATAGGAAAAATAATGCCAGCATCCAGCCACTTGATAACTTCTTTCTTCACCACCTCCTTCATGATTGGATTTAGCCTCCTCTGCTGCTCTATGGATGGCTTATTATCTTCCTCCAAGAGAATTTTATGCATGCAGAAAGAAGGACTAATCCCTCTAATATCAGCAATAGTCCAGCCAATAGCTCTCTTGCGCTCTCGCAATACCCGCAACACCTTCTCAACCTGCACATCAGACAACAAAGAAGAAAGGATCACGGGCAAAGTATTACCTTCACCTAAATAAGCATAACGTAAATGTGCGGGTAAAGGCTTGAGCTCAAGATTAGGAGCCTTCTCAATAGACGGTTTAGCAGGAGCTAAGGTCAACGGTCTATCAAGCTCCTCAAATTTCTTCCACCCTGGGATGAATCTACTCTGCATATTAAGAACCTCCACATATTCTTCAGTATCTTCATCCTTCAGGATATCATCATCATCACATAAGAGTGCCCTTTCCAAAGAATCAACATTAGAAGCCAAGAATTGCCTCTCATCAGCAGTCAACTCATCATCTATCACTTTTATCATGGACAACTCTTCATAATGAGAAGGAAGCTGGGTAGCTCTGAACACATTAAACACAGCTTCTTCCCCATTTACCTTCATAATCATCTTACCAGCTCTGACTCTAATAACAGCATCAGCAGTAGCCAAAAATCCTCTTCCCAAGATGAGAGGAACCTCAGGATCAGCTTCATAATCAAGAATAATAAAATCAACGGGTAATATGAACTGACCCACTTGTACAAGCACATCCTCAATAATCCCCTCGGGGCATGTCAAAGATCTATCAGCCAGCTGCAAAGTCACAGTAGTGGGTCGTGGCTCACCCAAGCCTAGCTTCCTAAAAACTGAAGAAGGCATCAAATTCACACTAGCACCCAAATCACATAAAGCACGACCAACCTCATGTTTCCCAATTTTCAAAGGGATGGTAAAACTGCCAGGGTCCTTCAATTTCTGCGGAAGCTTGCTTCTAACTCTGGAACTACACTCCTCAGTAAGTGCAACTGTCTCAAACTCAGTCAATCTTCTCTTGTTAGCAACAATATCCTTGATGTATTTAGCATATTTGGGAACATCCCGCAAAAGCTCCACCAAAGGAATATTTACCTGAATTTGACTCAAGATCTCCAAAAATTTCTTGCATGCTGCATCAACTTTCTGCTTCTGAAGTCTCTGCGGGAAAGGTGGTGGTGGTCTCACAATAGCAGACTCGGGCTGCTTTTCAATTACTTTTTCTGCTTCTTTCTCCACCTCCCTATCAGCATTTGGCTCTAACTCACCAACAGGCTTCTTTGGCTTTGGGGGAACTTCTTCCAAAGCTCTTCCATTCCTCAAAGTAACTGCTTGCACAAATTCTCTAGGATTCTTCTCTGTATCACTCGGTAAAGCACCCCGAGGTCTATTGTTTTGTGCTTCAGCTAGCTGCCCCAATTGCCTCTCAAGATCTTTCTGCGCACTGCTCAAGTCTTTAATTGTCTGTGCCTGAGATGCTGACTCATCCATGAGCTTTTGCTGCCCTGCAAGAATTTTCTTAAGCATATCCTCAACTGAACTCGACTGCTGTGGCTGACTCTGTGACTGTGATCCCTGCTGTGGTGCATTTTGGGACCTCTCATTGCCTTGAGGCTGCTCATGACTATCCCTCCAAGAAAAATTTGGGTGACTGCGCCAACCCGTGTTGTAGCTGTTACCATATTGATTGCGATTCTGGCCCTGTGATCTGTTCTGATTACCCACATAATATACTGACTCTGGATTAGATGGACAGACGTCAGTAGCATGATCCTCTCCACAAACCTCACAAAAAGTCTGAATTTGTTGCACTGGAGCTGCTGGTTGTTGAGTCTGCGCTAAAGTGAGCTTGCTGATTTGATTGGAAATAGCATCCATTTTCGCCCTTAGCTCTGAAACTGCATCCAATTGAAGTACCCCAGCAGACTTCTGCGTAATAGCTCTACCAACACCCTGCCAATCAGGGTTGCTCTGCGAAAACTTGTCAAGTAACTCATAAATTTGATCAAAGTTCAAAGCCAGTACTTGACCTCCAGCAGCAGCATCTACCACAATCTTCGTGTGAGCATTCAACCCCTCAACAAAAGTGTGTGCAATAACCTCATTGGATTGGTTGTGGTGTGGACAATCCCTCAATAGAGCCTTAAATCTCTCCCAAGCTGAGTACAAAGATTCACCATCTAACTGTCTGAATGACATGATTTCACTCCTCAGCCGGGCTGTCTTAGCAGACGGATAAAACTTAGCCAAGAATTTCTTAGCCAAGTCCTCCCAAGTAGTGATAGACCCAGGCTTTTCAGCCTTTAACCACTTCCTTGCTGTCCCTATCAATGAAAATGGGAACAGGGTTAAACGAACATAATCAGTAGGCACACCCGCTGGTGTATAAGTATCACTGATCTCCAGAAAGTTCTGAATGTGTTGCTGTGGATCCTCATGAAGTAATCCAGCATATTGCCCCGTCACATGCAGCAACTGAATCATGCCGGGCTTGATCTCAAAGTTTCCAGTAATAGCAGGCTTCACAATACTAGACTCCACCCCCTTCAGACTAGGGAGCGCCACATCTCGCACTGCTATTGCTTGTTCTTCTGCCATTTCAATAGGTAAAGAAGCAGGTACGATTGCTAGTGCTTCTCGATCTCTTGCTTCCTTTCTTGACCTTCTCAAGGTTCTTTCAGGCTCGGGATCAAAAGGGGCGAGTGGTTCGTCCTTCTTATTCCTTTGCATGCAAAAACCTATAGCCTGAAATAGCACAAGACACTCAACAAAAAAAATTAAACCTGAATAGAAATTAAGTAATCGTTCAAAAAGAAATTAGTCCGTAATAGTCCCCGGCAACGGCGCCAAAAACTTGTTGCTCCCAAACGCACACGCAAGTATACGCGGTCGCCAAGTAATAAAGTGACTAAGTCGAGTGTCGATCCCACGAGGACTATGCAGACCAATACTTCGTAAACAATTTCTGTCAAACTATCCAGGGGTCTTGTTCTTAATTGGTGAGAGTTTATGTAACCAAAAAGCAGTAATTAAAATGCTAGAAGTGTAGTCAAACAATGGTGCAAACTTTGGGTGTTATCAATATTAAGAGGACGGTCCAGGGTCAGAGTTACGAACAATCCAGTTGATGTATTCAATTGATTCCACTTCTTAAATCCCGGGTTACTAACTGACAGAGTAATTGTAATTATGAAAATCTTTCAGTTATTCACAATCTATGCAAGCTACTTCAATCCCTATATGTCTATGGGTTAAATCACATGCACGCATTAACGATCTCTGTAATGAGTTAAACTAGGCAAGCAAGTATATGTCTATCCTACTCGCGAATTGATTCCCCGATGCCCGGGTTCACAAACTAGTTCTATTCTTTCTTATTACGTAATTAGATTCTCTCTTTCGAGTTCAACCTAAAAACCATAGATAATGCATAATTATCGAGCTCTAACAATTATACAAGTGAAATCAAGAAAGACTAAGTAACCCGTTATGGGATTCAATTATTGGAAATCAATCTTCAACAATCAACTTTCATGTAAAACTCTAACCCCAGAACGTAAGGAAATTAGCCACACATACTCATAATCACAAGGCAATGATTTGATGTAATAATGAATTAATTGATGAAATAGATGAAAGAATTAATAATCACCCTTGTTCAATGGAGTATGTAGCTCTCAAATTTGCCCAAAGTCAAGAACTCCTTACAAAAACTAAGTAATAAACTATTTATAGTGTTTTCAAACCCTTGGTAATAAGTTAGACCCATATCTAGAAGGAATAGGGGGTAAAATTGCGCATAAGGGGCGCTATAGCGGGCGCCCCGCGCCCCGAAAAGCGTGCACAAGACCAGAAGACGCCACCAGCCCTCGTGCCTTGGGCTTGCGTCGCGTGCCAAAAGCGCAGGCCACCGCGCGCTATAGCTTGCGCGGCGCGGCCTCCAAAGCGCCAAGCCAGAATGGCTCTTTTCCGCTCCAAAACTCGGCTTGTGTCTCGCCTATGTGTGCTCAATCCAATCTTCAAACATCCTTCAACCAATTCATGCTCAATCAAGCTCCGAAACGCTCCAAATGCATCGCGTAACGACCTACAAACGAACAACACAACATAAGCGCAAAACCACATTCACAAGCTATCAAACAAGTGCAAAACAAGCTCAAATGTGCGGAAATATTAAGGAAAAGTAGGCATAAAATGCCGAACATCACCTTACCTCTATTGATGCAGCCCAAAGTGCTGATCAAGGACTCGACAATCAACCGAAGGCAATGACTGATCAACCGAGGAGGCCAATCACTCGAAGCCAAGCTAAGCTGCTCCATGACATGCACATCCAGCTGGTTATGTCGGGAGGAAGCATGTGTTCGGGAGGAGAATTGCAAAGTGTTGAAACCGAGGGCTACATCTTCAAATTTGAGCCCGAGGACAAGGTTACCGAACACCAGCTCTTGGCTCCGGGCAGCATAGAGCCGAACACAACAACATGTGTTCGAAGCTAAGTCAGCGCCCGATGAGAATTGCGTTCGAGCAAGCAATCGAGAACCGAAGTCAAGGCTTACCGAAGTCAAGGCCGCCGAACACATTTTAGTTCAGCCCTGCGTGGCTTAATTTTACTGGTCACCTGTGACCCTTTTACTAGTTTACCCTTAGTATTTCCTATATAAACCTTGTTTCCTTTCATTGTAAGCACCTAGTTTCTGAATATTGATGAATTAAATGAAAAGTGCCGAGCACATTTCTTTTGTCTCCGTCGTGAGCAAAACCCGGTGAGGGCTTTTATGGACTTGTGGCTTTCGGTTAATCCGATTGAACATTCCTCTTCGATCATTCAGTTTGCAAAAGACAATGTTCTCTTGAGGATTGTTGCATAGTCTAGGTGATTCTTGTGTCCCTTTTCGATCGAGCTTTGAGACAGGTTCCTCACTGTTCTTTCGAAAGAAGCAAGTTTTGTCTTGCTTCTATCCTTTTCCATTCTTGTTTATCTTCCGCGTTTGTGCTTAGCAACTCCTTCGGGTTTGCCTTGCACCATCTTGGTATCAGAGCACGGTTTGGGCTTGTTTCTACAACCCCAAATCCTGTTCAAGTTATCTTTATTTCGTGCATTTGTGTCTTTGTTTTCCGTTTCGTGTTCTTGATTTGGTTTTGTTACTGTTGGTGTTATCTTACAAAAAAAAAAAAAAAGTGTTAAAAAGAAAATTCAAAAATTGTGTTTGATTGTTGGTTGTTTGGGAAAAACAATCACTGATTCTTGATCTCCATTGTTTCCTGATTCCAACGAGTACCCGACGTACTGATTTTGTGACTAGGGTTTCTTGGTGAAATTTTGGACTGTTTTGAGCTTTAATGGTGACTGAAAACTCGAACCATCGTGTTTGGAAGAAACCGATGAAGATTGGTGGTTCTTGAGTGATTTGGATTTGTTTGCTGCTTGAAAAATCGAAGTTCTCAGTTTGAATCGTTGTCCGTACACCGGAAAATTGTTACAAAGTCGTAACAGTGTACGACACGAACGAGCTGGTTCTTAGCTCGAAGAACTTCGTTTGATTTCCTCCGTTGTTGTTTGGGACCGGAGTTGAAAGAGCAACCCAGATCTGTTGAAAATTCGTGGTCAGTGAACCGAAGTTGTGTGTCCGTACGCCGGAGCAAGGTCACTGTTCCATTGAAGAAGAAAGGGGTAAAACTTTGAACATCAAAACCCCAGGTGAAAATTGTCGGCTGACAAAAAGGAAAGTGGATAAGGTAAAACCCTATCCGTACCAAAGGAGGGACCACTTTTGTACGGACAAGAGTTGGTGTGATCGAAAAAGATTCCAAAAGGGAATCAAAGGGTAGATTCTCCTAGGTTCTCACTTTCTTTTGTACCCAAAATTCTAGTTGGTGGATCTTTTAAGTAATTGTCCTACTCGAGGTCGTACTAACTCATTTGAGCTGATAGGAACTCGTGCGAAGGGGTGACCGAAGTCCGAACTTTTGTAGAAATTTCTTTTGACTCCCCGAGCTCAATTAACAAGCGTCCGTTCCATCGAGTCGAACATCACTTCACTCTTCCCGAAGAGACAGTGACTATTGTCGAACTTGAAGGATCTAAGAGGACCGATCAATTGGACGAGCCACTGTTAACAAGTCCTTGAGTGACCAAAACCGAACCCATAAATTGAGTGGACCCGAGTGCCACCCCTCAAAGGTGAGGGAGAGTGTGAGGTGATTTCTAACCCTAACATTTGTTTGGTCTTTGATTTGTGCAGGAACCATGGCTGGAAATGGAGGTGATGGCAAAGGCATTGAGAAGCCCGAAGTATCGTTAGCCGATCTCATGGCTGCGATACAAGGCATCAGCGCCGAAGTGAGAGGAGTGAGTGTTCGAGTAGCTCAGCTCGAACAAGGAAGCGTGTCCGTGGCCATGCATGGGTCCGGCGCTGGAACGAGTAGCTCCACTCCAATGAAACCTGAACTGTATGCTGAGCTTGTTCGACAACATCAGTTGACGAGTGAAGCAATTCGGAGAGAACTTAACTTGGGCAATCCCCAAGCACCACAAAACTTGGGCAATCCCCAAGCTGGTTATCAAAACTTGGGCATTCCCCGAGGAGAGAGGTTACCACTTCCAAAGGCCCGAAGAGACCTTGGAGCTGTCGCCGAAGAGGGTGATGAAGAAGAATTTCCTGAGGATGAGTATGAACGTGAGCCGCCATTCGCTCAACGAAGGCAAGCTCACCGAGGACGTGGAAATTTCTGAGGTCGAGGCCGAGGCGCAAATGTTGGAAGAAATATTGAGCGTGAGGCTGATGAGCGTGATGATGAGTATCCCGAACAGGTTCGTGGTGTTCGAGACTCCAACTTGAACAGTGTCAAGATCACTATTCCACCCTTCAAAGGAACTAGTGATCCCGATGAGTATCTTGAATGGAAGCTGAAAATGGAGCGCATCTTTGAATCCAATGAGATGACAGAGGAGAGAAAGGCTGCCCATGCCATTGCTTCATTCGAAGCTTATGCCTCTACGTGGTGGGAAGCTGACAAAAGGCATAGAAGAAGGAATGCCTATCCCGAAGTCAATACTTGGCCACAGTTGATGAGAGCAATGGATGCTAAGTACTTGAGTGCCAAGTATCGGCAAACTCAAATGAAAAAGCTCTACGAGCTAAAGCAAGGGTCAAAGTCTGTCCAAGAATATCATGATGAATTTGAAAAGGTTCGATTGAATCTTGATCTGGTCGAAGACGAAGAGCAGGCCATTATCCGGTTCAAAAGTGGCTTGGCAAGGGATGTGTCATCTCAATTGAGGCTACACGTGTACCACACGTTGGAAGATCTGTTCGATGCTGCTACCGAAGCTGAAAAATTGGTGAAGGACGATAAGGCAAACCGGTATCGAGGAGTCACTGTTTCTACTCCCTTGAACCGAGGTAAAGAATGGAAGAGTCCAAACCAAACAAGTGCTAACGCTGTTCGAGATTCGAAGAGACCCTTCGAGAGAGGTGTGACCGTTAACCAACCAAGAGAAGTGGGAGGTAAAGTTCAACTAAACTCTCCTAGTGCTTCAAACATTCAGTGTCATAAATGCAAGGGTTATGGTCACATGGCAAAAGAGTGTCTAACTCGCAAAGTTATGCTTCTGCTCGAAGATGGAACCGTCCATGAGCAAGCGAGTGACACCGAGGAGGAATTTATCGAGGAGACTGACCGAGCTGAAGGTGATGATGATCATGAGGCTGCCGAAGCTGATCATCCGGAAATGTTTCTTGTGGTTCGAAGGAATTTGAGCTGCATGACTCTTGAAGAAGAGGACAACCAAAGAGAAAACCTCTTTCATGCCCGATGTCGAGTAAGGGGAAAGATGTGTTCGATGATCATTGATTCTGGTAGTTGTGCCAATGTAATGAGCCAAGCTTTGGTTTCACAAATGGGATTACCTACGATGAAGCATCCCCACCCTTACAAATTACAATGGCTGAATGAGTGTGGAGAATTGAGAGTTGTCAAACAAGTGTGGATCAAGTTTAGGATCGGCGAGTATCAAGATGAAATGATATTCGATGTGGTGCCGATGCAAGCTTGTCACTTGCTATTGGGTCGACCGTGGCAGTATGACCGAGCAGCTGTTCACAATGGCAGATCCAACACTTACACTGTAAAGCTCGATGGGAAGAGTTTCGTACTCAAACCTCTGTCCCCAAAGCAAGTCACCGAGGACTATAAACGGATGAAAGAATTGAAAGAAGCGGCAAAAGCTAAGCTTCCAATGGGAGCAAAATTGGGCCCCGAAGAGACAAACTCACCGCCCGAAGAGAAAGGAATCTGTGCAATCATGCAACCCGGTGAGATATTACGAGGCAACGACAACGGTCAGATGCTGATTTGCCTCGTGCACAAGGGTATTCTTCTAAACTCTAATGATGATTTTTCTAACAATAACCCTTTGCCTAGTGCTGTACAAAGTGTTTTGCAGGACTTCGAGGACATGTTTCCCGAGGAAATGCCAGGTGGATTGCCTCCGTTGAGAGGAATCGAGCACCAAATTGACTTCGTTCCGGGGTCTCAAATCCCCAACAAACCTGCATACCGGTGTAATCCCGAGGACACCAAAGAGCTCCAACGGCAGGTTGATGAGTTGCTGAACAAGGGCCTCGTTCGAGAGAGCTTGAGTCCTTGCACCGTTCCAGTTATCCTTGTCCCGAAGAAGGATGGAACATGGCGAATGTGTGTTGACTGTCGAGCAGTCAACAAAATAACGGTAAAGTATCGTCATCCTATCCCTCGATTAGATGACATGCTAGATGAATTGAGTGGTTCTTCATGCTTTACAAAGATTGACCTCAGGTCCGGTTACCACCAGATCCGAATGAAACCCGGAGACGAGTGGAAAACCGCATTCAAGACCAAATTCGGTCTCTATGAATGGTTGGTAATGCCATTTGGCTTATCCAATTCCCCGAGCACATTCATGCGATTGATGAACCATGTGCTCAAACCGTTCATAAACAAGTTCGTTGTCGTTTATTTCGATGACATACTTGTTTACAGTCGAACCATGGATGAACATGTCGAACACCTAAGGCTTGTGCTCGAGATGCTACGAGGAGAGAAGTTATATGCTAACTTCAAGAAGTGTGCCTTTGGTGTCGATCGTGTGGTCTTTCTAGGATTCGTTGTCAGTACTAATGGTGTCGAAGTCGACGAGTCAAAATTCGAAGCCATCAAAGATTGGCCAACTCCAACCTCGGTATCACAAGTTCGTAGCTTCCATGGCTTAGCTAGTTTTTACCGAAGGTTTGTTCGTGACTTTAGCACCATAGCAGCTCCTCTAACCAAGCTGGTTAAGAAAGACAATCCATTTTTGTGGGGAGAGTCCCAAGAAAGGGCTTTCCAAGAGTTGAAACGGAGGCTTTGTTCCGCCCCGTTGTTGCAACTCCCTGACTTCGGCAAAGCATTCGAAGTTGAGTGCGATGCATCGGGAGTTGGGATCGGAGGAGTGCTGATGCAAGAATCGAAGCCGATCGCTTACTTTAGCGAAAAGCTTAAGGATGCAACCTTGAACTACTCTACGTACGACAAGGAATTGTATGCCCTCGTTCGAGCACTCGCCCATTGGCAGCATTATTTGTGGCCTCGAGAGTTTGTGATTCGAAGTGATCATGAGTCCTTGAAGCATCTCCGAGGACAGGAGAAATTGAACCGAAGACATGCCAAGTGGGTTGAATTCATTGAAAGCTTTCCCTATGTAATTCATTACAAAAAGGGAAAAGAAAATGTCGTGGCCGATGCGCTATCAAGGAAATTTGCCTTAGCGACCACTCTCGCCTCTAGGCTCATGGGATTCGAAAGCATCAAGTCGATGTACGAGGACGATCCCAAGCTAAAATGCGTTCGAGACGCAATCTTGAGTGGCCGAAGGGTTGAAAAATATCAATGGCATGATGGCTACCTCTTCAAGAATGGGAGGGTTTGTGTGCCCATGTCATCGTGGAGAGAGCTCTTGGTTCGAGAAGCTCACTCCGGTGGACTGATGGGACACTTCGGTGTCGACAAAACTCTTGGTATCCTGACCGAGCAGTTCTATTGGCCCAAAATGCGACGAGATGTGGAAAAACTTTGCAACGCTTGTCTCGTTTGCAAGAAAGCAAAATCGAAGTCCAACCCTCACGGTTTGTACATCCCGTTGCCTGTGCCTGATCGACCTTGGGTTGATATATCCATGGACTTTGTCTTGGGGTTACCGAGGTCGGAGGGAGGACATGATAGCATCTTCGTTGTGGTTGACCGTTTTTCCAAAATGGCTCACTTTATTCCTTGCAAAAAGTGTGATGATGCACAGCATGTAGCTACATTGTTTGTTTCTAATGTGTTAAAATTGCATGGTGTACCTCGTACTATTGTGAGTGATCGAGACTCAAAGTTCTTGAGTCATTTTTGGAAATGTCTGTGGGGTGCCCTCGGCACCAAGCTACTATTCTCGACGTCTCACCATCCTCAGACTGATGGACAGACCGAGGTAGTTAACCGAACCTTGGGATCTTTGCTTCGGGCAATGACCAAAGGCAAGGTTGGAAATTGGGCTGATCGTTTGCCCGTGATGGAGTTTGCATACAATCGAACGGTGCATCGAATGACAAACATGACCCCGTTCGAGTATGTGTATGGATTTAACCCTTTAATTCCACTTGATCTAACCCCATTGCCTCGAGATGTTGTTATTGATTTTGAAGGTACTCACCGAGTCAAAGCTCTGCTCGAGTTGCATGCCAAGGCGAAGAAGAACCTCGAGGACGCCTATGCAAAGGTTGCCATGAAGAAAAACAAGGGGCGAAAAAAGCTGGAATTAAAGAAGGGAGATTGGGTTTGGGTTCACTTTCGGAAGGAACGCTTCCCGAACCAAAGGAAGGGAAAGTTGGCTCCTCGAGGGGATGGTCCATTTCAAGTGCTGAGCAAAATAAACAACAATGCCTATGTTATCGACCTCCCAGGTGAGTATAATGTGTCCAACACCTTCAATGTTGCTGATTTAACTCCTTGTGTTGTAGGTCAAGTATCAAAGACAGAGGATGAATCGATTTCGAGGACAAAATCTTCTCAAGAAGGGGAGGATGATGCAGCCCAAAGTGCTGATCAAGGACTCGACAATCAACCGAAGGCAATGACTGATCAACCGAGGAGGCCAATCACTCGAAGCCAAGCTAAGCTGCTCCATGACATGCACATCCAGCTGGTTATGTCGGGAGGAAGCATGTGTTCGGGAGGAGAATTGCAAAGTGTTGAAACCGAGGGCTACATCTTCAAATTTGAGCCCGAGGACAAGGTTACCGAACACCAGCTCTTGGCTCCGGTCAGCATAGAGCCGAACACAACAACATGTGTTCGAAGCTAAGTCAGCGCCCGATGAGAATTGCGTTCGAGCAGGCAATCGAGAACCGAAGTCAAGGCTTACCGAAGTCAAGGCCGCCGAACACATTTTAGTTCAGCCCTGCGTGGCTTAATTCTACTGGTCACCTGTGACCCTTTTACTAGTTTACCCTTAGTATTTCCTATATAAACCTTGTTTCCTTTCATTGTAAGCACCTAGTTTTTGAATATTGATGAATTAAATGAAAAGTGCCGAGCACATTTCTTTTGTCTCCGTCGTGAGCAAAACCCGGTGAGGGCTTTTATGGACTTGTGGCTTTCGGTTAATCCGATTGAACATTCCTCTTTGATCATTCAGTTTGCAAGAGGCAATGTTCTCTTGAGGATTGTTGCATAGTCTAGGTGATTCTTGTGTCCCTTTTCGATCGAGCTTTGAGACAGGTTCCTCACTGTTCTTTCGAAAGAAGCAAGTTTTGTCTTGCTTCTATCCTTTTCCATTCTTGTTTATCTTCCGCGTTTGTGCTTAGCAACTCCTTCGGGTTTGCCTTGCACCATCTATCGAGGTGGAGAGGCATCCACTGTGTGTGATTTTAGATTTCAATTTTTGAAATATTTTTACTAATTTTACTTTGAAGATAGAAAAATTTAATATTACAAAAATAATTTATTCACAAATATTGAATTTTTTACTCGCTTAAAACTCTACAACAACCTTTTTTTGCTTTTATATTGCTTCTAACCTGACTATATAATGTGATATTTGATCTAAGATGAATGAATGTTCATACGATCGATACTTTTTTCTCATGTTCATCTAATATAGTCATGGATTTGTATGAATTATATTTTAATGTTGTTAATGTATAACTTTTTCTTAATACCAAAAATCTACTTCCAAGGCTGAACTTCAAAATTTTAATGCATCTTTCAACCGAAAAAAATTGAAAATTAAATCAAATATCATATCTTTACAAATAATACCGGCAAATGATCAAAACTACTAAGGCACTATGTCCACGGTGATACAATCTTCTGCTAAAGAGAAAAAAGGAGGTTCAAACAGGAAAAAAGGTAGGATTTTTATTTTTAAATTAAAACCACAACCACTACTTTGAACAGTTTTGGAGGATGATAAGCTTTTTGTGTTGTTTCTAACCAACACTTCCATGAATTGCACTATGTAATGAATACTAATAGAGTTGTAAATCTTGAGATAGAAATTTGAAAGAATATATATATATAAATCATGATTGACTTCATTTGTAATTTGACGTTTCAATTTATCTTATTTTTAAGATTTTGTTTTTTTTACTTGGATGATTCTTCTTTGTCTGTTTCATTAAAACTTAGGTATTAGTTTATGCTTCCGCATTTCTCTTCTTTTGTGTTTCAAGCTTTTGAGCATTACTGCATACAAATAATTTATTTTAAAACTCAATAATGAAATTTATTGATATTACTATTTTATAAGTCTCTTTTGATATTTACAAGTCTCTTTTGATATTTACCGCGCATCGCGCGGGGTACTATACTAGTTTGATTAAAAGTTTTGTCGCCTGAGTTCCGTCGCCTGCACCAATTGATCCACGGTGTGTGTGGAATTCTGGTAGGATCGAAATAGGAGATCTATTTTGTGGTCCACGTCAGTGCAACTTACAGAGATGGATGATCATTTGGTTGATGGCCACGTGTCATTTTATGCACCGTTAGATGTGAAGAATCAGATATTTGAGGTTGTGAAATGTTGTTTTTTTTTGTATTGTGCTAGGAAAAATATTGCTATGTTTTGTAATTTGTATAATGTTGTTATATTTTTATAATATAGGGTGCAAATTTGTATATTTGTGTAAAAATCTCATAGTGGAATCAGTCATAAATATTAGACCTCGTAGCCTCTTTGCTCCGCACTAACTAAAATTAACTAGCGTGTCAAAACTTATAGAAGGCTAGCCAAATTTAAGAAATACGGAAAAATCCAGTATTTTATACGTGAATTTTTGAACTAAAAGTTTTAAAATTCTAGTATTTTATGTTGGTACTTACTAATATATAGTCCCACTATAATGTACTAGGACTTTGAACATTTTAGTTCAAAAGTCTCAGTAGAAAATACTGAAATTTCAAATATGAAGTTTCGGGATTATTTTCTGAAACTTTGAACTAAACTCAAGAAAGGTATTGTGGAGTTTTGTTCAAATTCTCAGATTTTTGTACTGTGGCTAATCTCAAAAAGAATTTTATTTTTAAAATCTGACTATTTTTCTAAAAATTTGCAATTATCGACTGATTCTCTTTAAGTGGTGCCATAACTGGCTAGTCATCAAAATTACTCGAATCAGTCCATCCCATATGTGAAGTTACTGTTGATTGGTCCAAGTCCTACATGGTACAGCAATTGATGTCATTCAACACAATGCTATAATTAAATTCATTGTATAGAAAGATCTCGATTTTCCTTGATCTACGCACTATATAAGTTGAAGGCGTCCTTAGTAGAGTAATAGATAACAAGAGAATTTCTGCATATTGTTTTGCACCTCAGTTTTTTCTCCGTGTCTTTTTGTTAGTTTTCCTAACGAGTGATTAAATCGGACTAGTTGGATTAAATCCAAGATTTTGTTGAGGGATACATCAGTAATTTACGTTGCATGAACTTTCTCAATATAATCTTAAAATAAATTTTTCCTCGAAAGTATAGGCCAGTTCTTTTCCCCTTTCAATTAAAATTTTAGCAGATTGATACGTTGGGGGATAAAGAAATTACAGCATATCTTAGGTTTTTATTCACTTGTATCGGAATACGACAGCAACAATTAGTGAATGAAATAATCAAAAAACATAATCATTCGTCCCCTAAGAATATATGACTTTCTTATATATCTAAGTAAGTTTGCCCATGCGGCGAAAGTTGAAAATCATGTTCACCTTCAAAAACATATAGTGAAAATTTGAAATGCAAATTCTTGATCTTACTTTGAGTTTTTAACAATTTAGATGTTAGTTAGAACTTCCCTGTTTGCGGAGACTTTCATTTAAGAAAGAAAAAAGAATTATTAAGAGGACTAAATAAGCATGGTTTTAGTAAGAGGTCTAAGTAATTAAGCATGGTTTTATTCTCATCTAGTATTGAAACAATTGATGACCTCATAAATCCAAAAGTTAAACTTGGGAAGAAAGAAAAAAAGTAAGGTCGAAATTTCTAGGGACATTTCTTTTACACTTTATGCTTTTCTTGAGACAAAAGGATACGTCGAGCAATCAGATCATCTGCTTCTTTTTATCCAAAACTCTTTTTCTTTTGTTTAGAAACCTTTCCTTTTATGCTTTTAATTATTTTGGGTTTAGCTTACAGTGACCTATAAAAAAATATAATTTTGTCATAGTAAACCTATAATTGATAATTTATAAACACATGTTGTGATAGGCAAAAATACACTAATTGCGTACGCATATTTGTTATTCTTTTGATGTGCATAGTGAGATAATATAATATACGATAAAGGAAGCAGATTGAATCCAAAAAAAAAAAAAAAACACGTATCTAAATAGAAACAAAAAATAAGTGATGAGAATTGTTGTTTTTCGTGTTCTCATTGTATCATGTTAGGAAGATTCAAGTGATCATTATTTCGTGTATCATTGTGGAGTTTCACCGATCCCCAAGCAAAAAGTTTAAAGTAAACCAAATGAGAATCTAATTGATCGATATAAAGAAGTTTTAGAATACAATTTATTAATCTTGCACGCTTAACTTTTAAAAGCGAAAAAGAAAAGGAAAGCATCTATATAATAAACGTAACTAAGATAATAACAACACATTAGAGTCAAATCTCTCCATTATGTCGTCATTGGTCCATATACTTTTTAGCTGTTATAAATTATAATAAAGTACAATTATAGAAACATATAATAAGGATAACATGAAAAATTAGTTATAAAAAGGCTTGACGGTTACAATAAAGTATTTTTATGAAATATGACTATTACAAAGAGGTTTTGTTGTATATATATCATTTTCTAAAAACTTTCTGATAAGTCAACATTTTCTCTAAACAACATCAATTTTAATATAAGTTATAGCTAGTATACATTCGGAAAAGATTCTAAGAATTTCCTTTGCCAATTCACAAATTTTAAATGATCTATCCCGGTTCAACAAGGTTATGCAAAATCTAGAAATAATTAAGAATAGTTGGTTTCGCTTTAAAAATCAAAGGCAATCGCTTGACAGCATTTCAGAATATTTTCAGTTTGTTTACTAATCTAATGATCCTCTTTGAAGAATTATTAGTTAACTACAAGGAAGTTTTAAGTGAAACTTTTAAATTAAAAAGAAACGTTTCTGCGAAGATTCTTTTTATTCATTTGCAAGGCATATAAAGGCCTCTGAGGTTAAGCTTGTGATATTTACCTCTTCATAGTTTCATGTATTATAATTACCTCCATTATTTTATCATTTTTATAATAAATCTTGATAAATGATAATAATAGGAAATAAGACATAGAAGGTCTTAAAATTTTTTTATCCAGATAGTAATTAGATTAGCAGAAGATCAATTTAAGCCACAAACAATATAGTTGACTTAAGATGGTTCAAAAAAGAATAAGAGGCTTCAATTATCATGAACATGGAGCATTAATGGAAGATCAGTTTGACTCATTGACTAGGACTATATGACTAATGATATTTCATTTTCTGTTTACTTATACTTGAAGACTTAAAATAAGATAGACAATAAAATAGGACTGGACTATCTCTACATTGTTATTAAAATTTCAAAATTAATCATGTAACTTTATCAAAAGAGTATAGCTCAGTGTATATTTACTATCAGATCGATCGTAAAATTTCAGGTGTAACAATTTGGGTTAACCTTCTAGTCCTTAACCCCACAAAGAATGAATACTACTACAGCCCAGATTATTCATACAAACTCTCTTTGACAAGTCACAGGAAGCTTCCAAGCAGATCATTTACTATCTCTTTTTCGTTATTCCTTTTCTTTTAAAAGCGTTAATTAGTCCAATTTTATCGCACAATCTTTCCTTTGTCGATCCAAAATAATGCACATTTCACTTTTGAAAACAGTTTAATCTTAGAGCTCCTCATTTTACCTTTAAAGACTTGACTTGCTAATCCACTTAATATAAAAGTTCATTTTTTTACGATGGGAAAGGCAAGAAAAAAAATATGTGAAACTTTCACGATCACCTAGCACATACTATTAAACTATCTTTAATTTTTAAATTTGGTGTCCAAGCAAATAGAATGGGAGCAATGAGTGTTCAACTATGAAATAAATGCAAGTTTTGCCGTGTTTGGGGGGCGGATTTAAGTAGTGATCATAGGGTGCCACGGCACCCGCAAGCTTCGATAGAAATTCTGTGTATATAGGTGTATATATATATAAAAAAGTATAGAAATATTAAAAGTGGCACCCTTTGTCACAAATGGTTCCCTGGTGCCAGTGGCAAAAGCTCTCACGTTTGGCCTCGTTATCTTGGGATGAAGCCTGCGCAACAGCACCTTTTTGACTTCAATAAAAACCGAGTATCAATTTTTTTATATTAAAATAGAGTTCTGAACAGTTTTGCCTCTAAAAACCACAAAAAAATTCTCCAAATAAAAAAAAAACTCTTGCTTGATCCTACAACTTAAATCTAAAGGACGAATAATTTATTTGGACAGTGTAAAATAACGACGCGTATATGTTCAAACCAATGTGGCACCCGGTACCCTCAAATGCTGGATCCGCCCTTGGTTTGGGTAATGGGTGGTCCAGAAGAGAATTTTCCTTTTGAAAAATAAGAAACTTTTGTGGGGCAAGAAGAGGTGGGACAATGTTGGGTTGGGGCTGGTTTGCATTAAAGGAACTTCAGGGCCCACAGAAATGTCTTTGTTTCTTGAAAGGTTTCATGGCCCTACCCCTACCATTGATTAATAAGAAACTAGTTTATGGTTGAATTGGTGACGAATATTGATACCAAAGTTTGATTGATTACTTGGAAGATAAATTTGCTATAGTAGGTTAGATAATTACGTAAAATTTTGTATAAATTATTTTAGAAACACTTGATGCTAAGATTTTATCTACTACTCCATCCGTTCCTCAATAGATATCCTAGTTTGATTAGGATCGGAGTTTAAGAATTAAAAAAGACATTTAAAATTTTGTTGTTTAAAATAAGCCATGAGTAAATGTGTGACTATAAACCATCTCATTGAGAGCAAAGTGGTAAGTTTAAAAGCAAATTGTTTTCAAATATAAAATTGTGCAATTCTTTATGGAACGGATTAATAAGGTAATTGTGTCATCTATTTTGGAACGGATGAAATATTAAAGCTCGAATTAAGATCATAAAATGGTAAAAGTATATGAGTATTTATTTCATCCATTCAAGTTTATGTGACAATATTTCTTTATTAATTTGTTCCAACAAAAAAATAGCTCTCTAAATTTAGAAACAAGCTTCAAAATTCTTACTGTACTCTTAATGAAATTATTTATAATTAATAAATATCTATGATTTATTTCAGATGACAAGTCAAAAAAATCTTCATTCCTTTCTTTTACTCTGTATTAGTTCAAATTTACCATATAAAGTAAAACGGAAGATGTATTCAGTTTGGTTTATCATTAAACTATAAATCGATAGTATGGTAAGATCAAAGATGATTAAACACGTCTCAACGTTGTCATCTATCGGTGACGAGGCAATGTGGCAATAAGGATTGCGTGAGTGATTATTTGCGGCAGAGGAGACAGGTTGATGTAATTTGGAATTTAATATTGTAACAATTATATTTGGTGGTTCTTTTTGTTTCTCTCTATTTGGGGGTTGTTACATATTTTAAAATTCTGAGTTATTATAATTTGATCATTCCATAATTGGGTTAAATCGCTCCATACTAGTGACGAATTTATACTTAAAAGGATGAAGTGAAACTACCATAAAGAGTAAATGGTATTTGGCGATCTTCTCACTCTATTAGGGTTTACAGATTTTTTTCTTTTAACAGTTGTCAAGTCAATGAATGGGCCAATGGAAAAGTGAAATTGATCGTAGGTCAATTTAGAGCCTGTTTGGCCAAGCTTCTAGAGAGCCAGAAGTGATTATTTTTCTTAAAAAATACTTATTTTAAAAAATTTTGGTGTTTGGCCAAGCTTCTAGGGGAAAATAAGTGCTTTTGAGTGGCAGCAGAAGCTGTTTTTCTGCTGTGGGGAAGAAGCTGAAAAAAGTAGCTTCTTGAAAAAATAAGTGCTTTTGATTATTTGGGACAAGAATACTCATTTCAAACTTCCATATATAATCAAGTTAATATTATTATATATCCATTTTCGTAATTTGATAATTTTTTAAATATTGGTCAAACACATATTAATAACAAAAGCACTTCTCTAAGATTTGGCCAAACACAAACTGCTTATCTCACAAATCACTTATTTGAAAAGCACTTTTGATAAAAAGCACTTCTCAAAATAAGCTGATTTTGACAGCTTGGCCAAACAGACTCTTAATTAGGTGTCATTGAATTTACTATTTTTTTAGAAATTAGATGTTTATTATAACTACTTAACTAGATATTTCAAATAATAAAAGTTGATTTCTATCTATTTGCTCCTTTGGATAAAAGCAGAAGAATTAACTTTGATACTCGAATTATAATCACAATGAAAATTTTATTTCTATGCCCTCAATAAATTAAGAAACTAAGTAAAGTAGGTTAGTGGAGATTGTGGAGTCGAGCCAAAAGTAGGAGCAGATTAAGGGAGGTCGTAACCTTGGGGAGCAAGCCTGTCCGAGCAATGGGAATACAATAATGAGCTTTCACAATAAACATCAAAATCAATCATATATCTGGCTATCGGTAATACTTGGACACAAATATTCACTTACAGTATATTATAGAGTTTACACTTTATTGGGCACAACATATATCTCTCATTTTAGTAGAGAATAATATACAACTCCATGTAGTAATTCTTTTCATATTTATTTAAGTACAAAATTTACGCAGTAGCGATTACAAACTATTATTTAAAATTTTAAATACAGTGACAGTTGAAAGTGCTTCAAAGGTCACCTTCAATATTTGTAATTTAACAGACATCTAAAATAAAAATAAAACATTTCGATTCTTCTTTTCCACGAAATTCAAAACATGTTGAGAAAAAAGTTTTGCTAGATTTGGATATCATTGGATATGTAAATTTTATTAAAATTTTCGTCTAAACCTATCCAACAAGTAGCCTTTAATTTTTTTGTTCCGTTGACCGTTGCACTTCATTTTCTCAACTGATAACAGTTGGTGAAGTAACATAAATACAAACGAATTGGCTTAGTTAATGGTAAATACTTGGTTAGTGTTTGGACATTGATTCTCAAATTTTATTTCAAATACTTGATTTGGGTGAAGTTTGATTTGAAGATGAAACTGTTGGACATAAAATTTGAAAATAATTTTTACTTCTGGTTTGAAAAACATTAGTTATACAAAATTTGGTACTATAGTTAGAATTTGGTCAAATTCAGCTCTTATGCAAGATTTAAAATTTTAAAATTTAAAATTTAAAATTTGTGATTTTAAATTTTGTTAAATTTGGGCCAAATTGTATAAACAAACATGTCTTTCAAAAATTTTGTAGGAACAATTGGGGAAAACAACAACAATAATACTGATAATAACAACAATAATACTGATAATAACAACAATAATGATAATAATGACAATAGTAATAACAATAATAATAATATACGGCAAAAGTATTGTTGAATATAATAAAAGTAAAAGGATATAGTTATATTATCTCTGTGTAGATATACGGTGCTCTGAGTCGTGCTGGGCACTGTCCTAAAAAACTATTCCAGCAGCCTGAAATGTTTCCCCAGGATAAAACGAGCCTTCCTCTATATTATTAGAGGGATCAGGAATCAACAAAACTATATAATGTACCCAGCAAGTCTAAGGTAAAGGATTATACTATAATTAGGTGGCTAGATGATAAGAAAATAGTGGCTATTAACAATATAGTAGTTGTATATAAAAATAGTGGCTATCTCTTAGGTTGTATAAGAATAGTGGCTGTTTATAAAAAATGTCGCACGATGGAGAAAGAAAGAAATGGAACGGCTGATGATGGTGATTCATTGATACAAATCATTGCTATTTATAGAGAGGATGAGGAATAGAAGATAGACAAGTGTATGCATACTTGTCAATTCACTTTGCCACTAAGCCAATATATGTTGCCACTTCTCAAGATATGTTACGACCTATACAAACATATGACCACCTATCCAATAGTGTGGACAAGTGTCTATTATAACTCATGCATCTTGCCAAGTAATCTTTTAAAATACAACAAAAATGTCATCAAATTTTAATCAAATTCTATCCCAAAATATCATGGACAAAAGGGACCTTAGTATTCTAGTATCGATATTTATGCTAACAATTAAAATGAGTAATACTTGCATAATAAAAGGTAAAAGATAATAAAAGCTACATATCCTGCATTAATTGATTTAGGCTACATATGATGTGGTGGAATTTTTAGCCCAATTTTCTGGTCGTTTCATAGGTGAACACATACTACCTTACGTAATGCTAGCGCACGGATTCTCTCCGTCTGCCGTCACTGCTTGCGCCCACTCAAATTGGAATGTTCACACTTCTAGAAAAGTTGGATTTGTCTTTTACTATCTCCTTATCTAATCTAATTACTATCTAAGCTAAGGTCTCTAATCAGATATTTTCTTTTACCATACTTCCTTCTTTCTCCAATTACTTTAGACTTTTCGATTTACTTAGCTCCCATTTGGACATAGATATTTTACTGCTTTAATTTTTGTCAAAACACTGTGTAGTTATAGAGAAGTGGAGCTTTTAGAGCAATTAATAAAGTTATATCCGTATCAGATATAGGTCATGGATTCGAGCCGCAGAAACAGTTACTAATGCATGCATTATGTTAAGTTGCGTACATCACACTCCTTGGTGTACGGCCCTTCCCTGGATCCTGCGTGAATGCAAAATATTTTGTGCACCGAACTGTCCTTACTGATTGTTTATAGAATGTGAGAGCTTTTGGATAGTTTTTGAAGATGAGTTTTCCAAGTTTGAAAAATTGATTTGAGACAATATTTAAAATTTTGAAATTTCCACTAAGATATCTTCAAAATTTTCAAGAGAAATGCATGTTCAAATACAATTTCAAATTTCAAATAATTTTTCAACTCAACACCAAAATTATTTTTTAAAATTTCAACCTTATCTATATCAAAACGCCTACTTATTGTTTTAAGTGTGAGGGGAGCATGAGTATTACTAAAGAAAAACGATTTAAATTTTTTAATTCATTTGATGAGAAGTGACAATGCACCAATTATAACTATTCAAAGATACCTGAACAAATACTAAATGCAAAATTCTCAAATTTAAAGTTTTTTTTGTTGTTGTTCATTTAATTTGAATTTGTAATATACATACGGTAGAGAATGTTAAAGGTGATATCTTCTCATTAAGAATTTATCATCCGTAAAATTCATATTAAAAACCTCTGATCAAGTGTAGCTTTCATTCGAATTTTTTGTTTGATATGACATTTCATGAAATTAGTTTGTGAATAAATTTTAATTTGAAAAGTAGTTTCAGCAACATGTTGGTACATATTTGGAATTTGTTTTGACTTATTAAACGCCTTAATTATAGTATACGGCTCTATTTTCATTTAACATGAGAAGACAAATTGAATATAGGAAAATAAGTAGGTATGAAAAAAATTAAAATATCAGGGGACCTAAATGTTCAAACTAAACTTATAGGAACATGGGAAACAAAAAAAGGAAATATGGACCCACACGGCGAAACCGAAAATGGATTGATCGGAATTACCTCAAAAGTAGAAATATCACCATACAAAAGCCATCAGATCATTGGGCCCACAAAAATAGACAAGTGGGCCTGAAGGCCCACGTGGGAACAAAAGATAAAAAGTAAGATTAGACGACGTGTCCCCCTCCATTGGCTTCTAAAGAACGTCTCTACCTTAGGTTTGAGGAAATTTTTTTTGGTTTTTAGTAGTTCAACTTTTATAAATTAGTCATTTAATGAAATTAATAAACTAAATACTTACGTGCACCTTTACTACCAATCATAGTAATTTAGTACTGTGTTGGCCTAAATCGAGATATGACAACAAATCGAAGTTGTTTTGGTGTTGATTGATAATTTGCTTATATCAAAGTTATGGTCGAATTGAGATTGAATTTAAACGAAGCAAATATTTAATGGAATGAAATAAACGAGGCAGAAAATAAATGAGCAGTAATATAAATAAAACGAGACAAAGCTTTTAGAGAAAAATATAAGTCAAATATTGTATTTCTGGATGTCCTTCTTGGTTACAAATGAATCCTATTTATAGTTGACAAGAAAAATGACGTTATAGTCATAATAACTATGATTTTATGGCCATTACTATGCATTTGATCGTGGTCAGCCCATGATCTTCTTCTTAAATGTCTGGGCTACGGTCGACGGTTACAAAGACCAGGCCTCATTTTGACGAGGTGTCGTAGTTGTTCGGGGACCATGTGGTCGTGGTGATCATTCCGAGCTCTGTACTTTTGGGCTCGATTTTGCTTCTTCCCCGAGGTGGTTTTCCGAGGCAGAGGGTCATGCCATCTCCCCTCGTGGATTTGCCTATTAAGATCGACTTAAATCAAGCCTCGCGACTTTGCTCAAGGTCTCGGTGATTTTTCACCCACTACAGATAGTCCTCTCCACTCCTCGAGCAGTTGTCAGATCTGTTGAGTAGTGGAATGAGTTTAGGCGGGAGATCAACGTGACCGTTTATGCGCCGTGAAATTCGAAAGCGGCGGTTGTCACTCCATATTCCCATCAATCACGTGTGGCAATCATTAATTGGGCATGATTTCTTGCTTTGCCTTCCCTATGTAATTGTAATCATGGCGCCTTAACTTATATATAGTCGCGCCCTTTCTCATCCTTCTTCACGTATTTCTTTGTTCTTAACAGTAAACTTCTTGAGATTTTCGTCTTTTGCTGTCCAGGAACTACTTTTTGAAAAATGTCTAAGCCAAATTCACCAAATTCTTCACCCTCTTTCGTTGACACCATGATCATTGGTGGCGAATTAGTGAACGTTCCCGAACCTTTGAGCATTATTATTCTCCCTGATTTTAGCATGGACGTTTTACCTCAATCAAGTGGTTTGGGCTAAG
This sequence comes from Petunia x hybrida, assembly GCA_037355625.1. Lineage (NCBI taxonomy): Eukaryota > Viridiplantae > Streptophyta > Magnoliopsida > Solanales > Solanaceae > Petunia > Petunia x hybrida. The sequence goes on along the minus strand of JBBBVM010000712.1, from coordinate 2,193,651 downwards.
AACAACGCCCAGTCAAGGCTGACACCGCCGAGGCAGTTATGGTTGATGACGATGATGTTACCATGAAGGATATTGGTAACGACGAGCTTCTTTCGGACAATCTCGAGCTTGAACCTCACCACGTTATCCCCTCCAAAATAGACCTCTCGAAGGATTTCGTTATGCAGCCCCAGGCTGAGACGGATATCAGGAGGAGGAGAAATATCCCTATTCAAAATACGCCAAGCTTGATTACTCAGGCGAACATACATCTGGTTCAGTCTGATTGCAATTGGGGTCCTGAGATTAAGGTTGGTATCCCTGCCCCCGATAGCCGAGTATGTGATAGAGTTGAAGGATGCTCTTTCGTTTTCACCTACCCCTTTACGATAGGTTTTTCTCTTCCTATTCTCAAGGTGTTGGACACCTTTTGCCGCATATACCAATTATGCATAGCTCAAATTGGCCCCGGGATGTGGAGGCATGTTCAATGCCTTCATTTTTTGAGCAAGCTAGCGGGGGTCACCTTTACCCTTGATCATCTTTTGTATCTTTTCTACCCTTCCCTTCATAAGGACGGAATCGTCCAGCTTAACAAACGAGGCTCGTACTCGCTGATCACAAAGAGCGAGGATACCAAGGACTGTGGATGGAATGAGCGCTTTATTCTTCTGTCCACTGAGCTTTTGTCCTCGATGCCTAATTTTCCTGACAAATGGAATCGGGCACGTAAGTAAAGTATTCTTCTCGGTCATTTTCGATTTTTACTTCGGCACTTCTTTGCTTAATTCTCCTTCTTTAACTTGCTTTAGCCGAGGCAATCCCGATTGTCCGCCCGAAAGATTTGACCAATTGGCTATGCATATCAGATGACAGTTAAAAGATGTTGAATCAAAGTTTATTTTATTGATAAGATGCCTTTTCGAGCCTTTATTACAAAAGACACCTGGTCACAACAGGACTTAGGCAGGAAAATTAAAATATCAAAGCATGAACTAATGATCGAGTCTCCAAGGGTAGCCTTCGGTAAGATGATCGCTTGTTCTCCGAGGGTCTTGCCTGTTAAAGTCCCCGGTTGTTGAGTCCTCGCTTATTTGAAAAAACCTTTATTATAAACAGTCGGTCAATTTGACTAGTCCCCAGTTCATCATTTCTCCCCCCAGTGATCAAGCGCATGGTGCAGGGCTTGATTACTAGGTTTTGGTTTCTTCAGAAAAACAGACGAGGGGTCTTGGCAAATTGATTATTTCATTTGCTTGGCCCGACCGAGGCGACTGTACTCTTCAATGCAATCAAATAACACTCTCGCGCTATTCGCTGCTCTCCTCGAATGGCTCTCATTTCCTATGGGGTTGGAAACTTAATCACCTGGTGCAGGGTCGATGGTACAGCTTCCATTTCATGGATCCAGGGCCTTCCGAGAATGACATTATAGCCATGTCCTCGGCTACCACTTGAAAGGTGTTTTTCTTGTCCACCCCCTCTGCAGTTATTGTGAGGGTTATTTCTCCCAAAGTTTTCTCGGTGGAATTATTGAACCTTGTTAATATGGTTGCCTTTGGGACGATGAGGTCCTTCAATTACATCTTCTTGATGGCTCCATAGTTAATGATGTTCACCGAGTTGCCAGGATCGATTAAGGCTCATTTGACATCGCAGTCGTTGATCCTGAGCATGATCACTAGTGCGTCGTGGTGGGGAAACATCATCCCATTACAATCCTCCTTGCTAAACGCCATTTCTTTACCTGATTCACCAGCTCTTACTCTCTTCTCTGTTGTACTTGGTGATTTTGCAAATTTCTTCCCAGCAGCAAAGTTTATCCCGTTTACCTCGGACCTCCAGTAATGACATTCACCACTCTTTTTGGTGATTGTGTTCGAGGTGGTTATTCCTCTCTCCTATTTTTTGAGTAATTGTGCTTCCCTTTATCGGTCAGGTCCTCAGCTAACACTCCCTTCTTAAGGAGATGGGCCACCTCGAGGCGCAGTGCTTTATAGTCCTCGGTTGCGTGCCCATAATCCATGTGAAATTCGTAGTGTTGAGTTTGATCTCTCTTGCTCGGGGCCGTTCTCATGTCCTTAGGAAACCTCACACCTTGATCAGTCATTCCTTTGATCGCATTCACCAATTCCGTGGTCGATCAGCTAAAATTGTACTCAGAGATCTGAGGCAAGTCTTTCTCTTTGGATACTAAAAATGGGCCCGAGCATTTTTTATTGGAGGACGAGCCAGACTTTCCTCCAAGCCATTGGCTCACGTGCTGATGTCCCCTAAGGCGCTGACTTACGTGTTGCTTTTCGAGAGGACTCAGATCGACCTTGGTAGGAATTGTTCCAACCTGTCCTTCTCCATTCTGCTTCCTCGAGCATGATCTTCGCAGTGGCTCGATCATGCACCTCGTCTCAGGTTCAGGCTTTCCATTGTTGAAGCTCTTTCTTTAATTCGCTCGCAGCTTCAGAATTACTCACGATGAGATTCTTTTCAAAAGCCATGACCGCCAAACTATCATCCGTTTTCTGCAGATCCATTCTTTCAGCTTGAAAGTATTCGAGGAAGTCCTTGGTTGGCTCGAGGTATCCTTGTTTGACGTCGAAGATGTCCTCCCTTCTCTTAAGGATCTTCTGGGCTCCAGTGTGAGCCTTGATGAACATGTCTGCCAATTCCTCGAAGTTGGAGATGGACTCGGAGGGGAGAAGCATGTACCAACGCATCGCCCCTTTTTCCAAGGTATCAGCAAATTTTTTCAAGAACATGGACTCCCTCTCGATTGGAGTCAAATCATTGCTTTTGACCATGACCATATATTCAGTTATATGGTCTACTGGGTCAGTTGTCCAGTCGTATTTCTTTAAAATCTGTAGCTTGAAATGTTTTGGGATGGGTGTTGGAGCAGCTTCGGGCTTGAAAGGTAGCTGACGATATTTTTCAATATCCAGCACGCGTTGAGGTTTCCGAACCCCTGGCACATTTTCGAGCCGTTTTTCCATGCTGGCCTCGAAATCTTTCTTCCATTTCTCAATGTCGGACGCGACGCTTGTTTGAGATACTGTGGGAGCTGCAGTTCCCGAGCCCCCAGATGTGACTCCGTTTGTGAAACCTCGAATAGTGGTTCCTATGGGGACAGTATTGGAATTTCTTCCGTTGGGTGCCATGAAGGGAGCATCGCCTGGGTTAGAGAGGGCCCTTCCATTCCCAGCGAGGGCTTGCAAGGAGCTTCGAAATTGTTCATTAAATTGAGCTTGCGCTACCGCTTGCTCTCGCATCTGCTGTAATGAGCTCATCATGAATTACTGGAATGGATCACTTGAGCTTGAGGAAGTTGTATCGGCTGAAATTACTTCTACAGAAGTTGGACCGATCGGGGAAGTTGACCCATTTGGAGGTATTAACCCTACTAAGGGAGTGGAGTTAACTGTTGGAATAGGGTTAACGGGCGGTGTTAGGCCAACCGGAGGAGTTGGGCCAATTGGAGGGATTGGGGTCCCTCCACTGGTTTCGGTGGCTCCCGTTGTTTGATCAGGTGTTTGGATGGAAAAATTGTCATAAATAATGTCGGCCATTTTTTAGCGAGAATTGAAGTTGCAAACTTTGGAACAAACGTTATTATCAATTCCCCACAGACATCGCCAATTTGTGTTGGCCTAAATCGAGATAGGACAACAAATCGAATTTGTTTTGGTGTTGATTGATAATTTGCTTGTATCAAAGTTATGGTCGAATTGAGATTGAATTTAAACAAGGCAAATGTTTAATGGAATGAAATAAACGAGGCAGAAAATAAATGAGAAATAATATAAATAAAATGAGACAAAGATTTTAGAGAAAAATATAAGTCAAATGTTATATTTCTGGATGTCCCTCTTGGTTACAAATGAATCGTATTTATAGTTGACAAGAAGAATGACGTTATAGTCGTAATAACTATGCTTTTATGGCCATTACTTTGCATTTGATCGTGGTCGGCCCATGATCTTCTTCTTAAATGCCTGGGCAACGGTCGACGGTTACAGAGACCAGGCCTCATTTTGACGAGGTGTCGTACTTGTTCGGAGACCATGTGGTCCTTGTGATCATTCCGAGCTCTGTACTTTTGGGCTCGGTTTTGCTTCTTCCCCGAGGTGGTTTTCCGAGGCAGAGGGTCATGCCATCTCCCCTCATAGATTTGCCTCTTAAGATCGACTTAAATCTAGCCTCGCGCACTTGCTCAAGACCTCGGTGATTTTTCACCCAATACAAATATTAAGAGTTACAATCTAAAGTGAGAGCACACATCGGTAAATTATGGTTATGTTATGTCATAAAATAATATGCATATATAATCGGACCCAGAATTTTTGTTAAGGGGTATCAAAATATAAATAAGTTAGCATATGAAATAAATTAAGGGGACTCAACACATAGTATATATACATACAAATTTTTTTTTATCCATCTACACAGTGTATTTTTTCTGCGAAGGGGTATCCAATTGATACCCCTCCACTACAGGTAGGTCCGCCTATGCCTGTATTGCATTTGAGAAAATGTAAACATTATGTATACGTAAGTTCAAGATAAAATTTTTGTCTGTTTAAGTTTTTGAAAAGATGAATTTACCTTCTTAGCTTTTACTAAATATTTGCAATATCTTTAATAGAAAATAGAATAAATTCTTTTTGCAAGCAAACATGACCTAGAACTCAAGTTACTTGTTCTGCACATATCTGTCTCCGCAAAATCAATTTACAATATCTTTAGTAGAAAGTAGAATAAATTCCGGTGAGTTATTTAGGATTTAACGGTGCATTATGTAAATGCAGCGCGTAACTATTTTAAATTGCAACAGATCAGATCTTTAAACCTTGCATTATGATTTCACTTTTTAGAATATAATACTAAAGAATATATCGGTTACTGCACCTATAGCAGTTCGTGATTAATAAAACACTAATAAAATCATCAAAAAATATAATTGACCACACCATTTATGGCCCAAACATCCCAAATGGGGTTATTATAGTTATTTCACATGTCTTTTTAATAAATTTATTAATTTTGTTCCATTTATACTCCTAATCAGATTTTAAGTTAATTTTGAATAATTTATTTAATTCTCTCTCATGTTATTAATTCTTAGTTATATTCTCAAAGCACTTTCACAACTAAACATGCATTTGATTGTTTCCCATAAATTATTTAATTATGTTAGGTAGAGTATAAAAATACATACGGAATACATACGAAATGCATACTACTAGTATACTATACTCCATTTTTCATGTATTTACTATAAAATTATATATTATACTTATAGATTAATTTCCAACTCTTTTTTTATTGGTCATTTTCTAACCCTAATACTTTGAGCAATATATGTACACCTTTAAATATTGACTGCCGGACCTAATAATTCCTTCTACTTTAATTTTTCCTTCACGAATTTTATTAGATATTTTAGTTTAAAAATATGTGCCTATATTTTTTCCTATTTGAATTTCCCCTAAATATAATAAGCTACAACATTAAATAAAGAAATAAAAAGTTAGTCATATGGCAGATGATGTTATTCCAGCAAAGTGGTTATGGGTTATTAACATGAGGTGGTGGTTTAGGGTTCGAGTTGGGTTAGGCTCTAACTTTTTTTATTATGTGCCTTTTAAAACCGTAGTTCCTAAACCCTAAACCCCAAACCCCAAACCCTTAACTGTTAACCCTTACGGGTCGTTTGATTGGTTTTAATAAGGATAATAGTTATCCCATATTTATTTTTTCGTATTAATTATTTCGAGATAGATTTTATTATTAAATTATTTTTATAACTTATACCATGGAGGTGGTGGGATTATTTATGGGATTTTCTTGATATTTAGTTCCGCAAACCAAACGACCCCTTAAGGTTATCGTTATAAGTCTACAAATGATCACATATAATTGTGTTCTTTTGCCAACATGATGCAATTGAAGTGAGTGATCATATGTAATGACACCATTAGGTATCCCACAATGGTCCATGTGGTAAGTTAAGGTCACCGGTATAATGTCGTACTTATACATCATGCTATTGTATACAAGTGAGCACTTATAATTGCGTTCTTGTACCTTCATGATGCAATTGAAGTGAGAAATCATATGTAATAACACCTTTAAATATCATACATTGGTCCACGTGGTGAGTTAAGGTCATTAGTATAATGTCGTACTTGTACATCATGATATTATATACAAATGAGTACTTATAATTGTGTTCTTGTGCCTACATGATGCAATTGAAGTGAGTGACCATAGCTAATGACACCCTAGATCTCCCACATATAATGTTGTTCTTGATTAATTAATAGAACACTATAATATTTTAAATTATTTTATTAAATGTAATTTGTATAGAGTCATTAATTAAATGACACAATATTATCAGTCCAAAATATGCAATTAGGGTCATTATTTAAAAACAATCTCATTAATATTTATATTTATAATTTCACGTCGTTAAGTGTGCCTACAATAAATTACGCACCTATGGACGACCAACTACAACATTAAATAAAGAAACGAAAGTTAGTTGTTTAGGCAGAACATTCATTTCTAGCAAAGTGGTGTTAAGCGTAATAAGTTGAGGTGGGGGCTTAGGGTTCGAGTTAGGTTAGACTCATTTTTTTTTTAATGTGCTTTTTAAGTCCAGATCCATAAAACTCTAAACCCTAAAGATCACTAGTCTAATTTCGTACTGTACATCACGATAGTATATATAATATCCCATATTGGCCCGTGTGGTGAGTTAAGGTCACCGATATAATGTCGTAGTGCTCATTTTGCTATTGTATACATGTAATCACATATAATTATTTTTTTTGTGATTACATGATGTAATTGAAGTGATTGATAATAGCTAATGACACCCTTAGATCTCCCACACTAGTCCTTGTGGCGAGTTAAGGTCACCGGTATAATGTCGTAGTGTACATATGCTATTGTATAAATATGATCACATAAAATGTATATTCTTTTGCCAACATGATGCAATTGAAGTGAGTGATCATAGGTAATGACACCATTAGATATCCCACAATGGTCCATGTAGCGAGTTAAGGTCACTGGTATAATGTCGTAGTACGTCATGTTATTGTATAAATGTGACCACATAAATTTGTATTCTAGTGACTACATGATGCAATTAAAGTGAGTGATTATAGTCAATTACACCCTTAGACCTCCAAAAAATAATTTTATTCATGTCTAATTAGTTATGTCATAAAATATTTGAAATATTTTATTAAATATAATTTGTATTGAATCATTAATTTAATTATACTATAATATCAGTCCAAAATATGCAATTAGGTGTCATTATTTTAAACAAACACTCATATTATTGTTTATGTTTATATAATTGGAAAAAATACGCCACATAACCATTAGGAAAAAATAATTACTGTTTTTATCCACCTTTTATTTTTTCTTTCTTTCCATGACCATTTTTCTTTTTAAAATATATTTTAAATATTTCAGATATATATTTAATACTATGTATTTTGGATATATATTTAATATTATGTATTTCGGATATATATTTAATATTATGTATTTCGAATATATATTTAATAAATATTAAATATATATTTAATATATTTTATATATTTCGGATATATATTTATGTATTAAGTTTTTGGATAGAAAAAGTTATGGACAACTAAAAGTAAATATTTGTTGATGGGTGTGCAAATGTGTGTGGTATAAGAAATGATTCTAATAAATAAAGTGTATTTAAAAAACAAGAAAAAATATAATTAGACGTTATGTAGGTACGTATACGGACACGTATTATGTAAAGTTAGTATATTAACCTTTCATCTCCCACCCATTAATATTTTGTAGGGATCAAGGTTTTGGGAATATGCTACATTTAATAGTTCGGTTGGAGGGAAAGTTTTGGAGGGAAAAAATAGTTTAAGAAGTCAAACACACATTGAGAATATCCTAATCATTACACGAGTGTGGCCAATAATGGTGTGGCCAAATAGCACCCTCCTAAAATCATAGCTAGGGAGTATTAACTTTTCAAAACTAGAGTAAGTATATTATTGTGAGATATTGATTGGAATTTACCATACATCACCCAAAGTTAAGAACTACACGAATGGGTAGGACAGTATGTACAGCTGATTTTTCACCTTTACATTATAGTTTTTGCCAAAATTGCGTTAAGTTTTTGGGTTCACATTTAAGAAATGAAACCAACAAAAAGAAGAGGCAAACATCTACTCCTTGGTTAAGGCCATGCTTCAAAAGGCGGCAAGTACAACGCTTAAAAACACGTAGCCGAGTTGGGACTCGCGTAAAACGCGGCTCCACCGTCAAAATCTACTAACCGCAAACTCGTGTGTTCCACCAAAATCCATATGAATTTCTATTACTATACATACTACTTATAATAGGAGAAATAAAGAGCAAGCGAAATTATTTTTGTAATACAATAAAGTAATTAAATATTACTCTTGTTAAAAGTACCACACCCATACTTGAAGAGGCTACAATTGTAGCAATTGACTACTTCCATTTCTTTATTCTCATTTACATATGATGTCATTTATTTATTCGAATATTAAAAGAGTTTAATCTCACTTATATCTCTTACTATTGATAATAAACGTCAAAGTTTCAACTTGCATAAATAATTTTTTTTATAGTTTTCAAACATCACAAGTATTGATGCTAAAAGTTCTTTATCTTTATTAATTTCATATTCAGAGGTATTGCTCAGCTAATTCAAATTTATGTCAAATAAAAATTTTTAAAAAGTAAAATACTTTTTACTAAATAGTTCTTTCTCAAGATTTAAACCTGACCACTCTCGATATGGTAAAAAGATCACACCTATTAACACTCTACCGTCAAAACTCAATACAAGTATGTATGATCCTTGTTTGTTTTCCATCACTATGGTATACTTCTCGGGGCTTTGGCATGGCAGGACTTGCCAAGTCTTTTTTAAATAGAAAAAGGCTCAAGTTTTAAACATGAAATCTAGGATCCTATTTTAATTAGTAGTATTAACTATCTAACATTCCCACCCCAATATTTTGTAAATTACACAATAGTCCATGTATAAAAGCTAGTTTTTTACCAAATTTGGCCATTATACCTAGCTGCTTCCCTCTCTCCTCTCCCCCATTTTCCCTCCATTTTTTTCCCATTCCATTCCCGCTCAAAATTCCACCATAGCTGCTGAGCTTCTTTTTCTAAATCGAAATAATACTCATTCCATCATAGCTGCTGAGTTTCTGTACTAAATATCCTTTCCAGTTTTAGGCAATACAAGCTGAGACCACCCACATTTGGGTTATTCGACATTTCATTAAATCTGGTCGTTTCTTATCCATTAAAGGGGAAATCTTGTTCCTCTAATTTTAATCGTATCAATCCAGTCATCTCTGGTAAGTGTACTAACTTTAGAACATGTTTTTAGCTGTTTTTGTTGATTCAAGGTTGTTACGGATTCAGTTCCTCCGAACAATCTGCCTGAAATTTCAAACATCATTTCGACGTTCTTATGGTCGTAATTGTAATTCCAAACATATCGCTAGCGTTTTACACGACGTATGTATTTATTGGAATTTTCACAGATAATGTTCGGGACATCTTGCTAGGATGTTTGAGCGTTCTGTTAGCAGTTTGGAATATCTTGCATTAAGTAACGAAAAAGTGTAAGGTGATGTTTAGAACGTCTGAATACGATGTTCCAAACGAGCAACATTGAGGTTTGGAACATCTTGCATTAAGCAATGAAAAACTGTAACGTGATGTTCAGAACGTCAGTAACGATGTTCCAAACAAGCAACATTGAGGTTTGGAACATACTGTATAAATATTAGTAATACTAATAGTTGGTCATTTCAATTTATTGCAGGTGACCATCGATGGGTGAGGTTATATTAGGAGTTAATTATCAAGGTGAATAGGTAGAGCGTTCTAAATGTTATGCTTGAGTTCCGAAGGTTAAAGAGTCAAGACCCATTCTTGTGCCTAGAGATGTTACGTATGATGTTCTACTTAACAAAATCATCGGAAGTTTGGGGATAAGAGACAATCCGAGAGACATTTGCATTACTTACATACTGAGTGTTGCCGCAAATCAAAAGACTCCTCCCGTTACAATAAGAAATGATGATGATGTACGCCTTTATATGGCTGATGTTGATCGTAATGGTGCTAGGCCCACTCTAAGGGTAATTGTGGTTTCTACGACGGAGGAATGTGTTGGTTCTAATGACCAAGAAATGCCAAATAGTGGAGGGCATGATTTTAGTCAGCGATTGGATGATTTACATGAAGAAGTAGAAGAAGACAAAGGAGGAGGGGTAGAAGAAGACAGAGAAGGCGTAGATGTAGATGAAAAAAAAGAAGAAGAAGTAGAAGAAAAATATGTAGAGGAAGATCCTGCCATTATACCCCTGTGTTTCCAACACAAAGCAGCGAGCCGATATTTTACTTCGTCGATGGCACAGGTTTTGAAAAAGGTATGACTTTCGCCACTAAGAAAGAACTGGTCACCAAATTGATAATTGCAGCAGTTAAACATCGTTTTAATTACAAAGCATTGAAGAATACTGCAAAGATTTTTAATGCTAGATGTTTAGATGTGAAATGCAAATGGTGGTTAAGGGCAATGAGGTATAAAAGTAATGATAGGTTCTACATTAGCGTTTACAATAACTTGCACACATGCGGTGTCCAACATCATTCCAGTCATAATTCACACGCCTCTGCCCAGATAATTGGTGAGTTCATGAAAGATAAATATTTAATGGGAAACGGTCCAACCACAAAAGCTGTCAGGGAGTCCCTTCACAACGATTTTGGTTGTAAAGTTAGCTACTGGAAGTGTCTTAGGGACTGTCAATTTGCAAAAGCTTTGACACGGGGAACACATGAGAAAGGTATTGAAATTCTTGATGCTTATGCTTATATGGTTAGGAGTAAGAATCCAGGAACCAAGATAAATTTGAGGCTTTCTAGCACAGGGAAGTTCTTGTATTTTTTTCTCTCTTATGGAGCGTGGATCAGGGGATTTACTTACGCGATAAAAGTCCTAGCCGTTGACGGTACACATTTGTCTTGCGAGTATGGAAGGGTGTTGTTGTCTGCTGTTGCTCAGGATGCAATGAGTCACATATTCCCTGTTGCTTTTTGTGTTGTAGACAAAGAGTGTGACGCCTCATATGAGTATTTTTTCGAACAATTATGCAGTATAGTTTCAGATAGAGAAGAGTTGTGCATTGTTTCGGATAGACATCCGAGCATCTCGAAGATGGTCGCCCAAGTGTTTCCTTCTGCACACTATGGAGTTTGCATGTGGCACCTTGGTGAAAGCATCCGAACAAAGTTTTAGTTTGGAATCAGTCTTCAAAATACTACACTGCAGCAAAGGCATACAGGGTAGAGGAGTTCACTGATGCTATGAATGAGAACAGGACTATTGATTGGAGGGTAGCGGATTATCTAGAAAATGTTGTTGGCTATCATAGATGGAGCAGATTATATTTTCCAGGAAACAGGTAAACTATAATAACAAGGTCTGATATTACTGTCATGCTTTCAATATGTTCCAAACGTCACACAAAGCGTTTTGAACATATCATTTATGTGCAGAACATTATTAGGAAAATTTATTTTCTAACGATGTTCCGAACTTCTTATTATCGGTCTGAATGCTTCATGTTAGGAACATCATGAATGTTCCGCACTTCTTATTCCTATATCTGCACTTGTGCTTTATATTAGGAACATCTTTGGATTATTATACTATTTATTCTTTTTAATAGGTTTCAAGTTATGACATCAAACATAGCTGAGTCCATTAATTCCATGCTGAAGGAGCAAAAAGAATACCCCATTGCTGCCCTCTTGAAGGATATAGTTAGGAACTTTGCGGAAAAATTCCACACTAGGGCTATGAAGTTAATCAACCACCCAAATTTATGCGTTCCAGACGTTGAAATAAAAATAAGGAAGAATAAAGAAGTGGGAGACAAGCTAGTTGTTAACAGGAAGGAAACTTATGGTTTCGAAATTATTAGTCCAGGGTATGAGGCAGAAGTTGATCTATATGAGAGGACATGTACAAGTAGGGAGTTTGATCTTGATCAGTTACCTTGTGTACATGCTATGGCAGCAATTAGGGGGTTGCAAGGCGATGAATATGGAAGTAGAGTGTATGAATACACTTCTGGATATTACACAACACAAGCATACATCCTTGCCTATGCAAAGCCTGTCAATGCAGTACCTCCTGAAGAATCATGGGTCGTCCCTGCTGAAGAGATACTTTATCCAGTACCTCCGCCCCCAAAGCCGAACAACCGTGGAAGGAGAAGGGTTAACCAGATTCGATCTATTGGGGAACGTCTTCCAAAGAGGAGAAATAAATGTGGCAACTGCAAGAGATATGGTCACAAGAAAACTACATGCCCCGTTGTTCGTAGTGGAACTGAGGCTACAAGTTAGCCTACAAATTGAGTTTGTGATTTGAACGAAGCATCGTCCTCGTTATAATTTTGATTATTTGGATTATTTGGATTTCTATTTGAATTGCATAATGGACTTTTCGTCCTACTTGTATAATTTATATTGTGTACATATTTGCTTTACTAGTTTCTTAATTTATATTGTGCACATATTTGCTTTACTGCATTTTTTGCAATTATGTTGTGCACATATTTGCTTATTGTTCGCAACACATCCAGTGTTGTTTAGGATATTACATTTGATGTTCTGAACGATGTCAAGGCATGTGAAAGCTTTTGAGGTCTTTATTTCACAATTCATAGTCGTAGCATTTACCAAGTGCTACCTTCGAGAAGATGTTCGGAACATCTTGTCAAGGATATTATATTATACTTTTATACGTGACGTTACGAACAAGCCATTCAAAATTTAAAAGACACAAACGGCTACAATGAACAGTTGCGATGCCCAAATACCAGTACACCAAACGGCTAAAATACAAGTTGGTTGCTGCAACAGTTACGTCAAAATACATGCACGCTTGTAAATATGCGTCCCTCCATTTGCTTCAGCCATTGAAAAGGCGTGCACTAGAAATTAAAAGCCACTTCAAAATATCTATAAATACCTCCTTGATGAACTAAATTCACAATTCATTTCGCATTAACCAAGTATTACGTTCAGTTTTCACCAGTTTCTATATCAAGGAAGAACAAGTTGAGGTACTCAATTTTTCCATATTTTCTATGTTTTTCCTAAAACAATTTCAAAATCTAATCTGTTTATATTTCCTTAAACATAGCTCCACTTTGATTCTTTTCTAAATTTTAAACAACTTTTCATGCAGATGGCCAATAATGCATTTAACGATCCATGGAATAAGTACCCGCCGAGTCCGAGAGCCTCCAAACAAGTCGCTTCCTACAAGACTGCTAGACGTGCATTTTGAAGTTGTTGACATCAAGGAGGTAGCAGATAATTGCGAGAGGTCCATTCAAACGCTCGAGACAAAACTTGAGCAGATGCAATTGCAGTTGGATCGGATTGAGAGGGTTTTGCAAAATCACTTCGGTGGAGGCCAAAAAAATAACGAAGACGCTATTATATATTAATTGTTTAAGTAGTTGTACTGTTTATGAATATGCTTTTGTTATGTCTTTTAAATTAATATTATTATGAAGGTCTTTAATTAGTACTGTTAAATTATTTCCAAACCATCATATTTGCTTATAGTTCGGAACACATCAACTGTCGTTTAGGATATTACAATAAGACGTTCCAAACGACAACTTGTTCTACTCCATTTCTGGAAAGGTTAATAAATTCATACAATAAGTTCGGAACATAAACAATGTGTTCCAACACTAAACTATATGTTCGGAACGCAACTGGTATGTTCCAGGTATAAATTATGATCATTAACACTATACAAGACCAAATTTCCCGAATAGAGTGATAAATGACGTTCATTTTAACTAGAAAGGACCAATTAGAGTTGTTAGAGTGACAAATGATGATGATTATCACTAGAAATGACCCACTAGAATTGTAAAAGTGACAAATGATGCTCATTTCGCTTAAAAGGACCAAATATAGTTGGTAGACTGAGAAATGATGACAATTATCAGTAGTAATGACCAATTATACTTGTTAGAGTGATAAATGTTGACAATTATCAGTAGTGATGACCAATTATACTTGTAAGAGTGACAAGTGATGATCATCTATCGTAGGGGGTGTTTCAAACAACCTATTAATGTTCGTCGCATTATACGATCATTCGGATCGCACAATTTTAATGTTGCTATCTTCATCGTATGATGATCCGTACATATACTCTAGTTCCGAACATCAAATAGAGGTTTGTCACATGTTATGTGTCGTTCCGAGCGCCATGTTAGAGTAGTTTCAATCTTCATCATACTTTTTCACAATTAGAGTAGTTAGCGAGACAAATTATGATGATTATATGACTATAAGTGACCAATTATACTTATAAGAGTGATAAATTCATCAACTTTCATCACAAAGACCACTTAGAGTAGTTTGTGTGATAAATAATGATCACTATCACTACAAATGACCAATTATACTTGTTATAGGGAGAAATGATGATCATTATGAGTAGAAATGACCCATTATACTTGTTATAGGGAGAAATGATGATTACAATGAGTAGAAATGACCCACTATACTTGTTATAGGGAGAAATGATGATCATTATACCTACAAATGACCCACTATACTTGTTAGACCGACAAATGATGATCATTGTGACTAGAAATGGCCAATTAGAGTTGTTAGAGTAACAAATGATGATCAATATGATAAGAAATGACCCACTATACTTGTTAGAGTGACAAATGATGATCACTATCACTACAAATGACCAATTATACTTGTTATAGGGAGAAATGATGATCACTATGAGTAGAAATGACCCACTATACTTGTTAGAGTGACAAATGATGATCATTATACCTACAAATGACCCACTATACTTGTTAGAGTGACAAACGATGATCATTATACCTACAAATGACCCACTATACTTGTTAGAGTGACAAATGATGATCATTATACCTACAAATGACCCACTATACTTGTTAGACCGACAAATGATGATCATTGTGACTAGAAATGGCCAATTAGAGTTGTTAGAGTGACAAATGATGATCAATATGATAAGAAATGACCCACTATACTTGTTAGAGTGACAAATGATGATCACTATCACTACAAACGACCAATTATACTTGTTATGGGGAGAAATGATGATCCATACATATAGTCTTGTTTCGAACATCCAGTAGATGTTTGTCACATGTTATGTGATGTTCCGCGTGCGGTGTTCTATTGTTTCTATCTTCATCATACTTTTCACAGTTAGAGTAGTTAGAGTGACAAATTATGATGATTATATGACTATAAGTGACTAATTATACTTGTAGGAGTGATAAATTCATCAACTTTCATCACAAAGACCACTTAGAGTAGCTAGACTTAGAATTGATGAACATTGTTACTACAAATGGCCAATTACACTTGTAAAAGTTACAAGTGATGATTATTGTCACATGATAATTAAAGGGCGATGATCATTATCACTCTAAATTACAAAGTATACTTGTTAGAGTGACAAATGATTATCCATCTATCTCTGTTGTTTCGAACATGCTGTTGATGTTTGTCACATGAATATCATGTTCGGAGCGCCCTTTTCCGATGTTGCTATCTTCATCGTATTGTTTTTGAAAATGTTCAGAACAGATAGCGACATGATTGAAATATGTAGTGTGTCATGCGGAACGACTTAGGGTACACAAAACGATTTTTGAAATTTCTTGATCATTAGTACACAAAACATAACAGTTGGAAATAAATAG
This sequence comes from Petunia x hybrida, assembly GCA_037355625.1. NCBI lineage: Eukaryota > Viridiplantae > Streptophyta > Magnoliopsida > Solanales > Solanaceae > Petunia > Petunia x hybrida. The sequence goes on along the minus strand of JBBBVM010000712.1, from coordinate 2,177,803 downwards.
AACCTAAACTATGAACCAACACTTGATCCAAGTACAGAATATGAGAACAATTAGCACCACAACTAGCAGTACCCCAATACCCAATTTTTTCCGCCATAACCGTGCTTCTTTCCTCTCTTCTTCAACAGCTTTCAACTTCTTAAGTAGACCCCATATTACTCTCTTCGCTTGATCTGACATCTCTTCATCATGCCATCTAAAGTAGTTGCAGACATTTGCCTACATAAAAAAAATAAATAAATACAACAAACAAATAAATACAAGAAAAAAATAAACCCATCACCTAACCTGACCATATTTGCATCCGTAAAACCTCCTTCCTGGGTTTAGTTGAGTCCACCATGTTGTTAACTTCGCATAATCTCCACATCGACAAAATGGTACTACACTGCCACTATTCACGGATCTACTAGACATTTTAATCTGGATGTTTGATTTAATTTGTAAACTAGTTTTATAAATAGTGAACAAATATATAATGTATTGGATGGTGTATTTTTATTACCGTTCGTAAATAAATGTTGTTCACGCGCCCAATGTAATAATTTATCACGAGTTTGGGCTAGATCGAAAAGATGTTCGGAACATCGTGTAAAGGATAGGTTATGCGAATTATACTTATGTACCACGGATACACCTATAAGCTAGACTAGGTTGCAGGTAGGTAGCAGCTAGGTCGCAATGATGTTCGGAACATCTTTTCAAGGATACGTTACACGAATTATACTTATATAGGCTGACGTTCGGAACCACCCATTCAAAATTTGAAATACACAAACGGCTACAATTCAAGCCGTTCAAATTCCAATACACCAAACGACTACAAACGTTTCGGCTGCCTCTCTTTTCTTTTATAAATACCCAACAATTCAAAGCATTTTAATCCACATTCATCAGCTTACAATTCTAACCATTTCAATCCACATTAATCAACTTACACTTCAAACCATTCATCATCAAAAATGGCACGTCAACCACGAACAAGAGGAGCCTCCACGGCTAGAGGAGCCTCCACCTCGAGGCAAAACACAGCTGTTGCATTATCATTTTCAAACGAACCACAAACTGAAAGGGCTATTGACATATTGGAACAACTAAGGGCAGAAGTGTGGGGTTGGAAGTTCTAGTTTGAGGGCTTCCTACATGGCTACAAAAAGGACGTCAAAAAGATGACGAAGGAAATGCGAAGGATCAAAAGAATGCTCAAAGGGCTACTTACTGATAAGGCGATGCATTACCTTGACTTCTACTCCTCTCCTTCACGCTAGATGTGGATGTTCCTATTAATATTTATTATATAATTTATTTTTGAATGTTTATAATCTAGTATCTTTTGTTAGAATACTAGTATAACTAGCATTCCTTCTGTAAAGCACTGACAGTGATGTGCAGTTTCTCCATTTGAATGCTAATATAACTAGCATTCTTTTTGTAAAGCTCTACAATGATGATCAATGAAAAATATGTTTGCCTAGTTCTTGTAACTATGTTCAGAACATCGTTTCAACATTCAGAAAGTTACTCTGTCGTTCTGGGACATATGCAACCTTTATACAGTGAGATATTCATGTTTGGGACATCAACGTTACGCGCAGAACATAAGTTGGTCGTTCTGAACAAATGATGAAAAATTTATATGCTCTATTCTTTTTCTAAAACACTAATCCATCTATAATTAACTAAGCACAATATACCGAACGACATTCAAAATGTTCCGAACTTCATGTTAAAATCTAAAAGGCACAACAGTTACAATTAGCAGTTGCACTCGTTTGAGTAGTACATAACGGTTACGAGTTTCGTCAAAAGTCACTTTCCATAAAACCATTCCCAACAGACTCGTCGATTGCCACTTTACTCTTATAAATACCCAACAGTCACACGTTGATTCCACACATTTCAAAATGCCTCGTCGTCCAAGAACAAGGGGAGCACCGATAAGAGGAGCCTTGAGTTCAAGATGGCCTAGAGTTCCTTCCTCGAGTTCATATTCAGATTCTGGAAATTCGAACGATGGCTTGGACCAACTGAGGTATGAAGTGTGGGAATGGAAATTCAAATTCGAAGAATTCTTCCATGATTATGGAAGGGACATAAGAAGGATGAAGAGAATGCTTAAAGGGCTGCTTGCTGAAAAGGGAATTAATTATGTCCTGTACTCCACACCACCAGGAACACCACCTGAAGCACCACCACAAGCTCCGCAACATGCACCCTAAGTTCGATTGCTTATGATTATTTTAGTTATAATTTTATTATGTTTATTATTTTATATTTATCTTTTTCTAAAGAACATTAGTGGAGGAGTTCTTGGGACATTGGTAACATCAGTGGTTATATTAAGGAACGACTTATCGTTTCAGAATGAAGTAATATTGTTCCAGGGTAAACTTAATTAAATGTTGCAGATGTTTGGAACATCATATTGTTTTTCAGGAACAACAATATGTCGTTCTGGAGCTTATGTAATAATCGTCTAAATTTTACTATGTCATTTTCTGTTGAATGCTGAACAACTGTTACTTGCGACTAATAAAGCTATCCTTTTAAGCACATCAAAAGCTATTACTTGGCTAAGAAAATAAAATTCATCCATACCTAATTACATAACCAAAATAAAAGTTAAAAGATTATCCAAATATTACATATACCCAAATCAAGGCTTCATTTTGCCGTCAAAAATACTAACGGCTAAACGTCGCCTCCACTGATCAGCCACATTGTCATCAATTTTGTCCATGGGGGTGTTTGTAATGAGATGCTCAATGTACATCAGCGCGAACACTCCACATGATTTCCCTATTAGATTTTGTGGACAAAGTGATCTTGGCACTCTCTCAAACAACCACATGTCTCCTTCCTTACAATTCGGCTCCAAGTTTTTCAATAGCTTAGAGTTTCTGACATAGATCAGGAACATGTAGAGAATGGGGACAATTATTAAGAAGAAGTGTTCTTCATCATTACAACCATGGTTGCAATCATACACCCTAACCTTCGCTTCAACCATGTCAAACACCACCGTCACGTAGTGATTGTCGTTGATGTTGAAGACGGTGAAGATCCCCTTAGCACCAGCCCAACACCTACCCCCTGGGTAGGGTAGCCTTCCATGTGCATACTTCAGATAATCATCATCAAACTGATACGTCTTCAATGCCTGATCAAGCGGTACCTTATTATCTTGCGCCTCTTTTTCCAGTTGGTAGTAGCTTTTTTTCATGTTTGTCAAGAATGCCATATCCAAAATGAGGTCACTTTGATCGTAATGATAGGGGCAATTCAAATGCATCTCCCGCATCATTGTCATCACAGCTTCAACATACTGCAGAACATATAAGAGTCAAAAATAAATTGGGGTATAAGTGAGTGAAGGAAAGGTCTGTCTTACCGAACATCTCCCCATGTTCGGAACGACTTCGTGATGTTCTAGAAATTTATGAGAAGCTAGAAATACTTGAGTTGTTCCAAGCATAAGAACGATGTTCCGAACTCACTTAGTATGTTCCCTACAACAATGTAAAGTTCAAAAAATCATTCAAAAATAAACTTACAATGTCCCACAGCCACACAGTCTTGTTAATCAGATCTTTGAAATCTTGGAAATTCATCGGCAATCCAAGAAATTCATCTTTTTGTTTCTTCCTCTTTCTGATAAATGCGTTCAAAGCATCAATATTTTTCCGCTTCAATGGCTTGTAAATATCCACTTGAAGCCTCGGACCAACTTCGTCCTGCTTCTTCTTCTCTTCTGTTTGTGGTGATTTCACAGCCTTTGCAGGTTTTATAATTGTTTTGCTCTTCAACTGCTCAATCGTCTCCTGCATGGCCGCCATCTCCATCTCCATGCCTTTACGCCAATCGTTGCAATCTTTGCAATTGCAATTACTACATTTGGAGATGTCGAATCCATCTCCACCAGAAGAATCACCTTTGATTTGCTCAGAAGCCACAATATTTCTCTCATAAGGCACGATCTGTTGCTCACAAGCCACGATCTTTTGATCATAAGCCACGATCTTTTGCTCATAAGCCAAAATCTTTTGCTCCATTGCTTCCCTCCATCCGCTGCATTCATCACATTTGCAGCCTCTGCAATTGGAGCTCCTCTTCACAGTACCAACTTCAGTGATACCAGCAACTTCATCACCATCAGCTTTGTTTCCAATGTCAATATTTACATCTTGCAGGCCACCAATTCTCTCTTCATTATATTCACCATCACTTCCAAACATCATCGTTTCTGCTCCTTCCATAGCTTTAATTTCTATCACTTGTCTTGGAGGGGTTGCAGGATTGTTCTTGAAGATACAAATTGTAGTGCCACCAACATGACCAACGCTGCAAGCATCCTCAAACACTTTACAAAAACGGTCTATTGTGTCGTCCTCGGAGTCTTCAAGTGGCACAATATCTACAAAGTAATCCATGTCCAGCTCCTCATCAGTAGGAATGAGAAAAAGGTGAACAGCCTGTTAATATACCCAACAATATTAAATAAATATCAACTAAATTTTAAAAATCTTTTAAAATTGTTTGTAACAAAGTCATGTTGTTCAAAAACATAAAGCCGTGATGTTCCGAACATCGTTGACTGAAGCAGTTGGCGGTTCTTCATGAAGATGTTCCGAACATCAATTAGAAATATCTCAGCAAACACGAAGTTGTTCCAAACATTACATAACATATATGGAAAACGGAATACTTACAGGAACATCATGTTGGTCAAACAACCTGTTCGTATCTCTTTCACAAATTTCAGTAAGCCTGTTTATGATCTTTGGCATTGTTTTTTCTTTTGGCAAATCCTTTGACCTCAAGGCAGGTATAGCTTCATGAGCCCAGGCCATGAATGCCCATGGAAAGCCATAAAGATTGTAAGTCTGGCTTCCTTCTGCACGAGGTTCCATTGGCTTGATCAGATATTCCATTGTTAATTCAAAACTCATCCTACCCCAAGGATAACGCTGGAATGCCTCAAGATCGGCGGACAAGCACACCACCCATTCCTCTATTCCATATTCGGAATCCCTCGCACAAAGAATAGTATGAACAAATTAAGCCATGCACAGATTTAAATACCACTTCTTGGGACAGGTTCTAGAACATACCAACTCAAGCAAGTCACTAGACTTCACAGCTTGCTTTTTCTTCGGCTGTTTTTGTTTTTTGGGCTTGTTGAACTTTCTATTGGCGGGTGAAGGTGAGGGTGAGGGTGAGGGTGACTCCTCCACCTTCTTCTTCCCCTTCCGCTTCCCACTCCCCTTCTCCTTTTCCTTCTCCTCCTTTTCCTTCTTCTCTTTCTCCTCCTTTTCCTTTATCTCTTTCTCCTTCTCATTCCTCTTCTTCTCCTTGAAATAATCAACAACAAACTTCCACAATTCCTTCCCCTTTTCATTCATTTTTTCCATGTACTGTTTACTTGGATAGGCACCACAGTTTAGCCCTGTCATTAGTGCAAACTCGGATAGGCCAAAATGTGCTGGCAATCCATTGAAGGATATCCAAACCTCTTTCTGCTTCTTGCAAATAATCCTTCGCATGAGGAGGTTATGCACCAACTTCGTGCCAAACAGTGGATATTCCGGTAATTGCAAGAAAGGACCGAAACAGCTATGGCAAAATCCCTTTCTCACCTGCAATTTTTTCAGAACCTCCTTGAACTGTATCATACCCCTAGCCAACGAAGAACGAACAGTAATCTTCCCATTAAAAGGTTCATTGTTGGTCAGGAAGGTCTTGAAGAGACCCTCAACGTTACTCTTAAAAGTAGCATGACCAACGTCTTTATACTGGACATAATTTTAGCATAAAATTAATAAAATGAATCACAATGATACTAAATCACATTAAAGGGAAAACATAAATGTTCGGAATATGTTTATTCTGAGGTTCTGAACGACAGTAGCAATCGTTTGGAACATCACGTAATGTGTTCAGAACGAGAGCTACCAGCCTTAATGCTGATGTTGGGAACATATATATGTCGTGTAGAACATCCACATAGGCGTTCCGAACAATAACAAGTTTTAATTCAACTATCACCTGGTCTTCCTCCAGTTTCAATCCAGATGTTCCTTCAGCAGTTTCCTTCTCTTCACCTGCTTCCTCTTCAACATTTCCACTTGCATTATTTACAGCTTCCCCATCTATTTTAACTCTTTTTTTCACGATCCTTCAGAAAGTTGCTTTTTAAAATTACATCCTCCGCCTCTCTTCTACTTCTTTTACTGCTTCTTGGACTCTGCCCTGTCTTATCTGCTTCCCCCTCTACTTCTTCTCCTTTTTCTCTACTTAAATCATCAACTTCTTCATTTTTTTTACCACCATCTTCCTCTTCCTTTTCACGATCACCATCTTCCTCTCCAGTCCTCAAAAAATCACTTTTTAACAGTTCATCAATACCGGCGTCATCTAAATCCACCCTTCTTTCACCCTCATCTGCAGCCCTCTCCAAATCCTCCCCACCTTTACTTAGATCGTAACTTGGTGCTGGACTTTGGCTTTCCTCTTGTTTATCACTTTTGTTTCGTGGACCTACTACTTCTCCTTGGCTATCGTCGTCACTCTCCACAACTAATTTTCTTTTAGTTGTTCTAGTTGTTCTTGGGCGTTTAGGAGTAGGTTCTAAATCTGTAGGAGTACGTTCCGAATCTGAAGTAGTAGGCTTCTCAGGTTTCTTCTTCGGCGAAGGGCCCTTTCTTTTAGAAATTGCCTTCTTGGGAGTCTTTATAGGCTGCTTCTTCTGCTCATCTTCATCTTTATTTCTCGGTCTTAAATTTACCATTTTTCTGCAAAGCAAAACAAGGGGATACAATATTTAGTTACATAAAATCATGAACATCCAATTAGATGTTTAGAACCTCAGCTACTATGGTGTTCGAAACGTCAAGACACATAACAGCAATAACTTCAATTTGCAACTAAATAAAGCAGCGTTGGTTCACAGAAAACCCTCAAATCGTCGCAATTTAACCAAAAACTGTAAAAAGCCTAAAAATTTCAGTTGAACATCGAAAATCCCCTTTGTAGTTCGGAACTACTTTACCCATTAAAACATATAATGTCATTCAATTTCAATACAATATTACACCTTTTGTACAAAAACAAACACCCAAAGCATCGTTAATCACTGTCGACGAAAAAATTAAAAATAAAAACCTAGGTTCGAGATTTACACCACAGTTTAAATGATCATGACATTGTTTACCTTTTATATATAATACTTTGTTGTATTGCTGGTCGGATTCCTTGAAAACCACAGAGAACTTGAGAGTATTTGGTTTAAATTTGGCGTGAAAAAGGAGATGAAGGAATAGAGTGTAGAAGTTGAAGAAGCCACGGGGGGGGGGGGGGGGAGGGGGGAGGTTAAATGTATGTTGTTCCCAATGTTTGAAATCATTATTATGTATGTTTTAAGAAAAACTCTCAAGTTTTTAAAGTGTTAATTTGGTCCATGATTAGTCTTAATCAGACTTAGAAAAAAAAAGAAAAGGCGAGGACCTTTTCTGCCAAAAAACACTTGTGGAGTTCTGGAACGCCATATCTCACTACTTTCTCCATCCCAATTTATATAATAAATTTTTCTATTTTATCTGTCTGAAAATGATACACCTTCTTATTTAATAGTATTATCTCTATTTTACCTTTATTGGACCCTACTAATCTTAAAAGCTAGCAACAACTTTATAATTATTCTTAATTTTTTCTTTTTTATTTTTTTCTTTACATCTTACAAGGATAGTTATGAAATTTTATAGGGCGATCTTTATTTCTTACACTCAATACAAAATCAAACTACATCATTTAAATTGAGATGAGAGAAAAAAAAACCTTGCTTGTATTACATCACTCGAGACAGTCAAAACAAAAAATGGTTAGCTATAAACCATATTGTTTATCTAGTCTACTGTATTTATTGAGTCACTACAGTCCGTACATATCTTTGCTGACGCGTGTCCCCATACAACGCGGTTCCTTCCTCCCTATATATTCCCCCTTTTCTCTCTTCACACATCTCTCCTCTAAAACCCCCCTCTTCATCAAACACTTGTTCACACATGTTATAGACAACACTTGGAGTTATTAATATTCAAAACCAACAATGGCTTCTTCTGATAATTTGATGACAATGGAACCATGGGCATTTCGTTCTACGTTTAATGATTCTTGGTTCCCTGAAATGTTCTCTAAAGAAACTGAAACCTTAACCAAAGTCCTTCAAAATTCATTTTCTAACCAACAACCTGAAATTACACCAATGGGTTCACCAGTTTTTAAGCTCGAAACAAACACGACAACATCAGGGGCAACAGTTTCATATGGTTCAGAAAACGAAACAGCAGCCGTGTCAACAAAACAGCGTAGCAACAACAACAATAATAATGGAGTGGTCAGCAAAAAGATTACCAAACGTAAGCCACGCGCTTCAAAACGCGCGTCGACTACGTACATAACTGCTGACGTGGACAGTTTCCGACAGATGGTACAGCAAGTGACTGGTGTTAGGATGGGTGGCATTGGACACGTGGGGGTTGCTGGTTCGGTTTTGAAACCCGAGCCGAGAAGACCGATTGACCGAGCACAGCCGATTAACTGCTTGCCTACTCTTGATACCTCAGCTTTTTTACTGGACCCCACTTCGAGTTATATGTCTCCACCCGTCTCCGCCACACAACCGCCGTCTGCGGTGGTTGGTGATGGTGGTTTTGGTTTTGAGTCTTATTGTGCCTTTCCTACCCTTGAGTCATGGGAAAGGAATGTAATGCAGTAGTTGTTGTAATTGTACTAGGAGGGTCTTTGATGTAATTTCAACTTTGTAGTTAGGGGAAGGGTAAAATGGGAAAATCGAAATATGTTCATAGTCTAGACTCTAGACGGGGAAACATGGAGGAGTTAACTTGGAATCCACTGTTTTTGATGTTAATGAATCATTAGAAATGATGTTTAATTTCTTTCTTTGATTTGGTTAAAGAATGGGGAAGGTGTATTGGTTGTTTAATTGAGTATATGGCACCATATTGATGGAGATAGTTATATTCTATGTAGTTTTATTTTCCATTGCAAGTGTTAATCATCTTTTATTACAAATTTAAGATCTTTACCTCCTGCTTTGCGTCCATCTAATGAAGTGGAAGTTGAGAAATGCAATATTGAGAAATAGCGTAGGATGGATGAAATCTCCTATTTTTTCATTCTTTAGAAGGACGTAAAATGTGGTAGGTTTATTGACCGAAATCCTTGATCAAAGTTTCCAGTTCAATCTCCGTAAACTAAAAAATTGTGTTAGTGCTAATCTTGCACAATTTCCTGGATAAAGGGGAAGGAAATGGATTAATTAATGTTCGAGTCATAATTATTTTTCCTTTGTGCCAGAAAAATTTATGCACGGTCAATGTTTATAGCAAATTACACTATAAACCTTTGTTAAGTTATAAATTGAAGATGAAAATATACACTAATGAACCATAATTAATGAAAAAAAAACATTATGTACAAAGCATATTATATGTTCATTTGAGTGGTTATGGATTTGGAAACCGATGCTTCAAGGAAGAAAAGAGAAAGTCCTGTAACAAACACTAGTTGCTTGGAAAATTATTTAAAAAATTTACTCATAGTTTTCCTGAAAATAAGTAGAGTTATTTTATTTCTCATATATTATTTTTCTATTATTCAAAATCGATAATCGTTTCAAACGTACACTTCAACTCTAAATTAATGGCTCACATGCAACCTGTTTGTTTTTGACAGGTGAGTGAACATTATTCTTCAATTGTAAGTTCTTTAGAATTTAGATCCATTGAGACTTGAAAGAGATGAAATTAGAAAGCAGAATACACCAACGTTTTGAAATTCAAAATCTGGAAAACCAGTAGTAATAATTTAAATACAAAAAGGTACATTGCCCCACTTGTGTTGTTATATTATAAAAATAATGTAAATGACGTTTATACTAAATAAAGTTAGCAAAAGGCGTAAAGCCCATCTTATGATCTGATCTTTCATAAATCATTTCTTTATTGTTTCCCCCCTAGAGGATAATATTGCTGTTATGTTTTTGCAGCTTGTATGGTGATAATATTGCGCTACTATGTTCTTCCAGAAGACCCCCTTTGAAAATTACCAAAAGGGGATTGAAAATTTTAGCAAAACATAAATCTTTTTAGTATTCTATACTGGATAATTATCTGAAGTCATGGACCACTACGAAGTGTGGTTGATGGAGAAGATCTCTTTTAAAATAAATTTAACATTAAAAATCGAAAAACTTCTTATGAGACTTTCTTGTTAAAATTGTTCGTAGAAACGTTATCCTTATTCACTTTCATTAACCAAATACCTGCATTAATTCATTTTGCACCACAGTAATGTAACATGATGGATCTGCCTATAGAAAGATCATGAAATGAGCATATATGAAATTTCCTTATTACCTGCTTTTTCATTTTCAAAAATTGGAATCTTAATACTGTTCTTCTAGATTTGCGAGTTGCGACGTCCCTATTTCTAAATATCTTATTTTATGTTCTTGGAGAATTAAAACAAAGAACTATAGTTGCAAATGCTTACCAAGGTTATACAGCTACGTATTGCATGTCGAAATAAAAAAAAATATAGTGATACTACTCTGACATGTTAGGTTTCTGGATATATTAGTTGACTTGAGGTCTAGATAACATGGGATATATCTTTCTAAATTGTTCATGATATCTCGTGGGGTCTTTGTTTTGTGATAACTTTACTTAGAATAATGAATTTTTTATGAATTATTTGCAATTGAAATTCGAGTATATTGTCATTGCTGTTAGACTTGGTCGTAGAGCTAACAACCAAAGTCACATAACAAAAGAAATTCCATATTCCTACTTTGGGATTTTTAAAATGAAAATTTGAACATTCCAGTTCTAATACATATTTTTTATTTGCTTAGTTTTCCTAGAGATATCAGGTATTTAAGGTCATTGGTCTGATCAAGGATGCTAGCAGGGTATATAATTAAAAGCGTACATACTCTTTCAAGAAGTTTTATATTTGAGAAATTCTAAAAAATTCATCTCACCTCTTGTGGTCGATTTCTAACATTCTTGCTCCTGATTTGGGAAGTCATTATTTTCTTAAATATGTTATTGGAGAATCAACAAAGATTACTAATGAAGAATTATATCTGCAAGAGGTTACCTTAGTCAAAAGGTTACTGCAACTAGACTGACATGTTAGGTTTCTTGCATACAGAGGTTGACTTGGGGTCTTGAGATCATGCGATCTTGTGGCATCTTTGATTACAATAGTTAATTGTTTATAAATTATTTGCAATTGGGATTAGACTACATTTTCTTTACTGTTAAGACTTGGTCGTGGAGCTGACCTCCTAGTCTCTTAAGGGGAAAAAAGGACGATAATAAATAAAAATGGCAGTGACATGGGCATGAAGTACTATTGACATCTTCAAAGAAATTAATAGTAAGTACATCATTAGGAGAGCAAGAATACATTTCTGTAAAATGTGTGCGAACATTTAACTTAAGAAAATCAGTGTATTCACTATTTTCCATCCTATATTAGATATTACATGCACTGTATTTTATTCCTGTTACAAGAATCCAATTTTTATTCAACTTCAATTTCAAATAATCCTTTATTATTGTAATCAAATAATTCCCTAATTTCTCAACCACATAATTGATTTTAGTTTAAGACTGATTGAGCAAGAGTTGCAAAGAAACTGCCAGAAATGCAGACGTGCGATAGAATGAATAAGATCCTTTCATATTTAATTGAAGTGCGAATTTAGAGTTCTAAAGATAGAGTTATTCTTGGAGAAAGTTTTTTCTCTTTTTCTAAGTGCTAAGAATTCGATTTAGTCATAACAATAAGTAGCATATGAGGAATGGAGAGATGAGGGAGAGAGATGGAGCTGCAAAGAGGTAGGTGATCGTCTAACCGGCCATATGGATTGAAGCACTAAATGCCGAATTTAGTTGAAGTTTTGAATAAATCAAAGAGTCAAAGAAAGGTTGCTGTCCTTGATTGTACTGTCCTTAGCTTTCTCATTTGAATTGACCCATCATTTTTTTTCCAATACACTTTTAAGAATGCACATTAATTAGAAATTGTTTGAGGTTTGATTATTCTGTCCCTCATGGTTAAGAGATGATTTGGCTTCATCCTTACAACAACACCAACTCAGAGTTTCAACCCGATCCGTTGCATGCTAGTGTGCATGTTTCTGTTCACAACCATGACTTTGTGAAATAGAATGGAATAGAGAGTAACGTACAAAGAAAAAGAGAAAAACATAGAACTAGTGAATGTATTGGGTAAGAATCGACGTGTTCGGACAGCACTTTGGTGTGATTAATCGAGGTCAGTCGAACTGATGTTCCGAAGGAAAAAGATCGACGCAAACAATTGAACCACCGAAGTCGAGCACCGAGGTCATCACCGAGGGCAAGCCGCGAGCTGTGCTTCGATGATATTCACTTCGACCGAGCAGCAAGGTCACGCCACCGAAGTTATGCATTTGGGCTTCGGCGGAACACCTCGTTTCTAGCGGCTCAGCAGCCCACTACTGCGGCCCATTAATTTCACTAATGGATATGCTGAACGTGGATGTAAGCATGATCAGTCATGGGAAACGTGGGGTAAGGCCTCTTGTATCTATAAATAGCAATAGTTTTCACATTGTATTCATTTAGAAATACTTATAGAAGCTCTGGCAAAATTTGTACTCACTAGCATATATTGAAATCTTGTTCATTTACTGATATTTTCGTTTATTGTTACTCATATTTCGACTTTGATACATTGATTTGCTTGTACTCATAATTCAAATTCGATTTGTGATCCTAGATCAGTTTAGGCTCATACAGTAAAAAGTAATGCCATTACTTTTGACAGCATAAAATGAAATGTTAGTCGCGTAAACTAAAACAGAAAAAATACTTAATACTGTACAAAACTGACGGTGAAGGAGAGAGAAGGGCTTGTAATGTTTGAAAATTTTCGATGGTCCAGTGTTTTGTTGGTTTGAAACTATTGCCGATGTCATTATTGTTCTAAAGTACAAATACTTTTACTAGTATGATTTCTTTGCATAGTCAACATAAAATATGTTTATTCAATCAAATTAGTGTTTCAACAAAAAAAGAGTTCATCAATATCACTAAATTATAAGGAATTTTGATATATTGAATTTTTTTTTTAAATTAAAAAACACACATCATTCGGAAGTATATGGGTAAATCTAGATTAAATAGTAAACGTTGTGGCAGAATAGATATGATCATTTTATACATAATCAGCGATTGCAATGAAAAACTAAATAAAGAGTGTTTGCTTGCTTAATGAGTTTTACGCCACCTTAATGGGTATTTATAATTTACGTGGCGTAGTGATTGGGGAGGAAACAAAGAAATAAATTAGGGGAGTTGTTGACTTAGGACTTTGAGGACCACTCTAGAGAATCTGCAATGACGTGTCCTCTGGTCAATGTCAATCACCATCCTATTATTAAATACATGACCTTTTTGTCAGCTTATAGGTAGTCAAGCTTAGGTCATGCTTATTACACCATGATGCTGTAAATTTAGATATTCTGTATACCCATTTGTATCAAAAAGAAAGTACTCGTAGTAAAACAGTAAAGAAAAGAATAATACTACTTTTTTCTGTTTTCTTTTTTCTTTTTTCTCGGGTTGAGGAAGGATAGTACTCCCTCCGTTCCAAAATGGTTGTCATAGTTCGAATTTCGAGGGTCAAACAAGTTTAACTTTGACCGTAATATTTTCATATATCTATTAAATATTTTGAATTATTAATTATTGTGACTTATAGTACTTTTTATGTAGTTTCTAAATATATAAATATCGTTACAAAAAACTTAAAGATTATATGTTTAAATTCACGGTCAAAATGAACTCGTTTGACTCTCGAAATCCGAACTATGACAACCATTTTGGAACGGAGGGAGTATGTTTTTTCTATTTCATCTTTTCTTCCTCGCATAGTGACTCATTATTTGTTTGTAATGGATGATAAAAGATGGGTAATGGAGTAGAAGAGAATTAATGTAAGAGACGCTTATAATTTTTTTGTTTGGTTTGAGGACGATGGCGTGAAAGAGTATTCTCTAAGTTTTTCGGTACGAATTTGAATTAGTCGCGCTTCAAATCAAGTACCCAATACCCGACAAGAAACCAAACAAAAGAAAAGAATTACTCGGGTGCTCTCACCTTCCCTTCTCAAGAAAAAGGAAAAGGAAGACGTATTGATGACAGATGCACATAGTGTGACATTGGACTGATCACTTGTATCACTAATTGGAGAATATAATTCACACTCTTGGATTCTTGGACCAACGATTTTATCGCTTTGTTGGAGTACCGGTGGTTTAGCAGTAGTAACTTATGAGGATGATTGAAGTTTCCACAGTGAACATTAACATTTCGAAGACCAAAAAATGTTTATGATAAACCTGTTTCTGCTGCTTCTATTTATGTATTATTGTCTCTTTATTAGAAGCTTCAATTAAGACATTGATCCACTCCTGTTACTAATGAGATCATCCCCCATCTCTCAAATTATAATATTTATTTATGCATAATTTCTTATAAGCTTTGAAAGTTCCCAACTCCCCATCTCCTTAAAATGAACTTCAGTTGACTTATCAAATACTATAAGAGCAGCAATAGTTCGCTAACTGTGATAATTAATTCTATTCACATTGGGATCACTTCATACAATATGTAAAGCTTGTTTGATTGGTTCATGAAGCTTTAGTTCCAAAAAAAACCAGTTTTCTGGATAAGTTGATCGACCCTAGTCACAAGCAAACCAAGTCTCCATGTGGCTAATAGACTGAGTAACTGCTAAAATCCGTTTCCAAGACCAAGAAAGTACTTATATAACCCTATTCCATAGCAGGTATCTAAAAACGTGTTTAAATACCACAAAGGCTTACTGGTATTGGTGAGAGTCTTACACAATAGATGTAACTTCAATTTTCACCGTTTCTTCTCATTACTCAACCCCCCAAATGTAATTACAAGAACGGGAAAAAACATACCCTGTTTGAATCGTCTATGAATACTTTGACCCCGTTACCCTGAAACTATGTGGGGTTTAAGAAAATGCTAGTTATGTTGATATACCATTTCAAAGTATTCAATCTATTTGGCATCTATGCTGATTTAACATCATGCAAGTATATTTCATCTCACCATTTGTGAAATCTTACAGACCCGTCTTTTGCATTTCAGTCCTGATTGTGTCGTGTCACCTGGTTATAAGACATACTAATAGTTTTATTGATATAGGTTATACAAGTTCTAGAGTCATACTGCAGGTAAAATGCAACTTCGCGTCTAAAATTCTCCCAGCCACTAGAGTTTTAGCATGACACTACGATAAACTCATAATGGGATGTGAGCATCACCCGTGAACCCTGAATTTATAGAACAAACTATGAAGAGAGAAAATTTGGTTGCACAACAAAATAGCTATTCAAGACATTCAGTCAGTTGGACTGGAATGCCAAGAATAGACTAAAACAGGAAGGATCAGCGAGCCTCAGCTCATTATACTTTGATCCAAGCTATGTTGCAACCTGATAACTACTTAAAAGACCACTCATTTGCCCATAGTGAGAGGCAGAAACACCAAGAGGCAAAATTAGTTACACAGAAACTGCAGCATAAAAACTCTCTTTTACATAATATTCCAATCTGGTATACAATGACAACCAACAACATAACAAGACTCGAACAAAAAAGACCAGAAACTTGAACATTTCAAACTAAAGAATGAGAGCTGCTCAGAAGACCAGAAAGGCATCGGACATCCTAGTTTGTGAGCTCCATGATGGCAGAGACAATATCACCATCAGCAGCCTTGAGAGCCTTGACAGCTTTTGCTCGGGAAACCCCGGCTTGAGTCATAACCAGCTCGATATCCTTTGGCTCTACCCCAGTCTCATCCACATCCTCATCATCCTGAGCCACGGTCGATGGCTCTGGCTTCGAAATAACATTGCTCAGATTAGGAGCCTTAAATTGCTCTGCTGCTTGAGTCTGCAATTGTGAGCTCAAATCCTCAATCTTTGCTTCACCAAATATGACGTATGTGTCTGAATTGGGGCTCTTGAAGACATCCGGTTTAGAGATGACAAATAGAATCTGGATGAAATAAAAAGTTGGAAGAAAGTTATTCACTACAAACAAAAGCAACTGAAATAGATTTAAGAAGATAGTGGAAATGGGGAAGAAAGAAAATAACAATGTTAACTAAGTTAGTTAAACTAACATTTTTGCTCTTCTTAACAGTGACACGGCTGACCCCTGGAATTGGCTTCATTCCTAGCTTTAGCATAGCTTTCCGACTTTTCTTCTCACTCCTGCTTTGCTTTGACCTGCCACTACCATCTCCATGTTCTGCCCATAATAATAAGCATTTAAGTATACCACAGTAATAACTAATAAGAGCTGCTAAAATTTTCGTGTGGCTTTTTCTTGCATCTGGACAGAGATAAATGGGCAGCAATCCAAAGTAGAGCATATGGAAGTCCTGACATTAAAATCTGTTCTTGAAGATCCTTTATAGCTTTTAAGCGAAGATGATGTTTGTATAGGGCAGGCACCCCCCCCCCCCCTCGGAGTCAATCTTTGTAATCCATTATTCACCTTTAAATTGGTTTATTTCTAGTCCTCTAAAATAAGAACTCGTGATCTAATTCAATAAAAGACTAAAATATGTTATACGAGGATTAAAATCCACACCTAATATAAAGGAGTTTTGTAAATATTGTTACAAATTACATAGCTGGCTAAAAATTGACACTTCCAACTTGTGAGTTTATTCATGGATAAATAACATCTCTTTATAGCTTATATGGAGATGTAAATGTTAACTCACTTACATTCAGGGCTGAAGGAATTAAACAGGCATAGTTAGTTATAAACTGCCAGTAAAACGAACCTTCTGATTACCAGCTCAAATGAATCCAAAAGGTTCAAAAGTTTTTTTTTTTTTTGATAAAGTAAACAATGTATTAATAGAAAGGGCACTAAAGCAAGCGCGTGTACAAGAGGTACACATTTGGAATGCTTCCAAAAGGTTCATAAGTTACATCACTTTCACTTAGATTTAGAATGGAATGGACAATGGTTCAACGAATTATTCTCCAATTAAACAAACTTACATACAAACATTATGATAAGACTTCCCTTGTTGCGGATGAAATTATATATAAAACCAACTCCTTGTGCCTAGTCAAACTGGGTTCACACAAAATCAAGGAGGAAACACTAAAATATACTTAGAACTAAAAAGTGGTGTTCATATGCTAAAAGATACTATCCTTGTATAATCAGAAAATAATAATAAACAAGTCAGGAATCATATATCCATTATGATTCTACACTTACCTTCAACATCATCATCATTGTCATCATCATCATCGTCGTCGTCGTCATCTTCTTCATCCTCGATAATCGGCTCCTCGGACTACAAGAGAAGTGATTATTGATTAGAAAACTATATGAGCTTACAAAGGGAGCAAAATAACCTGCTTTCTCTTGGTAAAGCTATTTTAATGCAAAGCAATGAGAATAAACCTAAACTACATACCTTTTAGCATACACATGTCGACTAAAGAAGCTTACTTCCGTCCATTTCCCTTTTTTTCTCTTCATAAATTTTATCATCCTACCACATCTGTTACTAACCCCAAAAGATTTATGTTTCAGTTTTTTTCTAAACAACAAAGACTCAAACTTTCACTTAAAACGCCGTACTCGCTTTACATATCTTCATTATTTTTCCATTCCCAAAAAAAGTTAGACCTCTCAATTAACAGTGTTGTTTGTCCAGAAATTTTTTACCTGCTATAGCTGAAGGGTTGTTATAAAGAACATATACTGTAATATATCATGAGAAGTTGGTTCCAAACAAAAGTAGGATGTCGTTATAGAAAGGTCAAACTGCAATTAATTAGCCTCCTAGAGTAATGATATCACCCAGAAAACTAATTAGACATACCAACTAATACAACAACTACTACTACTACTTCGCCTTAGTCCTAAAATAATTAGTTAGCCTCAATGCCAATTCAACATACCCAGAAAGTTAACTCAAAATACCAATATACAACAACTATTACTACTCGAAACACATTAACGTCCAATATATGAATCCTCACTACCATGTAATTTAAAATTAAAGGTACTAGTAGTTGTCTATATCAATGGATTGATAAACCAAGAAATACAACTTCTACTTCGCCTCAGTCCGGAAAACAAGGGTCGACTATATGTATCCTCACTACCATGTAATTACATTAAATCAGTTCATCATTAGCATTTTTTTTACATATCTAAATCAACAAATAATTGTACTAATTTACTAGTCTATTTTTAATTTCTCTTTTCTCTAGAAATAATTCTAATTTGTGACGTGCTTATATAAATAAAAAGCATAAACATTGGCAACACAAGAAATTCAGTACAATTATTGAAAAATTAAAAAAGGAGATGGTGCTCAATTAATAAATAAATATTCAAAAATTAAAATGAAAGTATTAAATGAAGAGGATTACTTGAATCTTTTGTTGTTCGAGATGAGCGGCTAGGAGCTCTTCTTCTGATTGAGCAGTCATGCTTGCTTTTTGAGAGAAAAATAAAAGAGACAATTTTTCAGTTAAGCAGTTCTAAAACCCTAAACGGCGAACAAACAGCCCTTTTTTACCACTTGCCGCTCCTAAAACTTCCAATGGGCCTGCCCGGGACTTGGATTACTCTACTTTTCAAAAATAGCACCCCAAACAAATAAAATTATAAATGAGTGCCATATAGTACAGTTTTTATTTTACAAATTTAGGCACTCCTTTAAAAAAAAAATCCTAGCTGCCAATTTTCCCCTCCCCACCGACGGGACAGTAGCATGGGAGGGGGAATTGGCAGCTAGGATTGATTTTGTCTATATCATTGCTTTAGACAAGTTTATACATACAAATCTAACCCAAAAAATTAATTATAAATGAATATACATAGATAAATTCGTAGGCAAAGAGAGAAATACAAAAATATACACAAAAAAAACTAAAACTCTATATAAACATCCATAATACTACAGAAATGTGAAAATTTATACAAGTTTATTCATTTGTACATACACATTTATACAGATTTATACATGTTTAAAATGTGTATAAACTTGTATAAACTAGCGACAGACTGCTATTTTGCGTAATTGCTGCCATCTCGAGTAAGAATCGTAAAAGAGACTATTTTTTGATAATTTTTATATGTTGCTTATCTCCTAATGTAAATTTCAGGAAAGAAACGTAACTAACCCTAGACTCTTAACATTCAAATATTCATAATATAATAGGATTTTTTCGAAAATAACACTTCAAAAAAAGGAATGGGCCATGCTTTTTTTCTTATATGATATAACACAACCCTAATTTTTAAAAATTGGACTCTTTCTCAAAATGCTTAACACAAGCAAGTCGAACCTTGGTTTTCGGAGTTCGAAAGCGAGGGGGAGTAAAAATCCTAGTTGCCATTCCCCCTCCCCCGCTAGTGACCCAGCGGTGGTGGCAGGTGGCCGAAAAATGTAAAATCGCTGAAATTTTTAGTTTTTCACCGAATTTTTTTTTGTTTCACCGGAGTTATTTTTATCGATTTTGTCGATATCATTGCTTTGGACAAGTTTATACACACAAATTTACCCAAAAAATAATTATACAAGGAGAGAAATACAAAAATATACAAATAAAAGCTGAAAATTTATACAAACATCCATAATAGTGCAAAAATCTGAAAATATATACAATTTTATTCATTGTACATACACGAGTATACAGATTTATACAAGTTTATACACGTCTACAGAAGTTTATAAACTTGTATAAAATATGTATAAACTTGTACCAAAAATCTTATACAATGTCTTGGGAAACTTTTACATACTTGACAAAAATACTAGATTTATACAAATTCCTGCAAGAAAAACACTAGATTTAAAAATTATAAAATAAAGTTTCAACAGAAAATAAGTAGATCTCGCCGAATTTTTTGAAAAAAGGTGAAAAAAAAGGAACATGATAAACAAACCCTCATCGAAGCTTTGACCGAAATTTACTTCGGGTAATCGATATTATTCTTCAAAAAGCGGAAAAGAAAACAGCGGCGGCGAGAAATACATGGCGATGGAGGTGGCTGGAAGGATGGTGGTGGAAGGGGTGGGGGACGAGGCGGTAGTGGCGAGGGGGGGAGAAGAAAAGGAAGCAGAAGAGAGGAAAGAGTCAGGGGCTAGGGTTTTTTCGTGGAGAGTGGGCTAGGATTTTTTTGTAGAGAGGGTGCTTTGAGTGTAATTTTCATTTAAAAAAATAGCAAAAGTAGGTCTACTCGAGAAATATTGAAAATAAGGGCACATATTGATAACTTTTGTGTGTTCCTTGTCTTTTAGTGTAAAACTGACACGACCCGGAATCCGGTTAGGCCGTGCGGGCACCCGACATCCTCCCCTAGACCCGTCGGGCGAACCCTTACCAATTAAATTAGGAAAATAAATATAATAATTCATAAATAAGGACAAGACTAAAAAAAATACAGACATACTGATACCTCTAAGCTGTACAAAAGAAATTACAGCTGACTACCCAACATACTAGGTTTAGGGCTATCCAGACCAGACATCTAAGAGTACAAAAGAAGACAGATACCTCCTGAAGGGAGCAAAATGCAACTGAAATAATGAACAATAAACTGGTGGCCATCCGGAATAAAAGCTGGCTCACCCTGACAGCTGACGTCGTCTTCGCTCCTTCACAACGTGGCGAACTTGATCCTGGAGCGAACCTGCCGAAACGAAATAGATAGACAAGGAACAAAGAACAAACAAGGGTGAGTCAAAAGGACTCAATAAGTGGGGCAGACTAGCCATCTCAAAGAATAGGATAGCTAGCCAGGGAGAAAAGAAATAAATAGACCAAATTCCTCTTATTTAAATTATAAAAAAGGCAGAGCCAGATAATAACTAGAAACACGTATGGAATGAAAAACTCATCAACAACCAGGAACGTAAGGTAGCCAAAACATATAGGTATCCCGAATACATCAACAATCAGAAACACATCCTGTTGCGGCATGCAACCCGATCCATATATTCATCCTGTTGCAGCGTGCAACCCGATCCATATATTTATACCGTTGCGGCGTGCAACCCGATCCCCACAACCCAGCATACGAGCCAGAAATATATAGGCAAACTGGGATATGTCCACAACATAGTATACATACCGCATACATAAAATACAACACAATACACACAATAGTCAAGTATGCGGTGCAATGAGATGGGATGAATGCGGTACGATGCAATGCAGTCATATATGCTGGTACCTATCTCCGGCGCGGGACTCTCATCGTCTACCAGGAGATATATGCAATAATGACCCTTCACCGGCTCGGGACTCTCATCGATTACCGGGAAGTATATGCAATGATGACCCTTCACCGGTGCGGGACTCTCATCGCCAACCGGGAAGTATATGCAATAATAACCCTTCACCGGTGCGGGACTCTCATCGCCAACCGGGAAGTATATGCAATAATGACCCTTCACCGGTGCGGGACTCTCATCGCCAACCGGGAAGTATATGTAATAATGACCCTTCACCGGCTCGGAACTCTCATCGATTACCGGGAAGTATATGCAATGATGACAGCTAGAGTACAATGCTCAGATACTCAATACAATACCAACAACAGGATATAACATATAATATACGATGTAAATCCAAAGTTATGGCGTAATGAGTACCGCTTATCGGCAGCTACACACGTAAGGAACACGTGGTAGAAAATCCACGAGGCCAAATGCCTCCAAAGAAATGGATACAAACACTTACCTTGTTACAAAGTTAGCACAATTATTCAACAACCACTTTGTCCTTTGAATTCATTGCCAAACGATCCCACTGTGTTCAATAACCAGAAAAATATATCACATAAGGCTAAAGGCTTCATTCCCTACATCTTAGGGTAATCCGGTTAGGAACCTGATACCCTATTCGCATACGCAATACGCAAACCAGGCCTATGTAAGGGGTTTAAGATCACATAACCAAACCCTAAATAAATTACATTTATAAGTTGCCCATAACTCCCTGAGTATGGATATATAATCAATTTCATTATCAGGGTCCATTTGACCCGTTAAACTATTAATTGAACTTATTAAAACGATGTCTAATATTCCAATTTTTACCGTTAAAATATATTTAAACACACGTAATAAACTCAAATAATATATTAGGATCATTACCTGAATGTTTCAGGGTGAAAATTCTACTTTTTTCCGGCCCCTTTTCTCATTTTCTGGCATTTTTCTTCTGCGTGTTTCCCATTTTGTTTCTGTGTTTCTTCCTGTTTCTCATTTTTTATCAAGCTCAAAGTGAAGCTCAAGATATATATAAGCCCACCGCTATGCAAACTCTTTTTCTTTCTAAATTTTTGTCTTTTTCCCCTTTTTTTTTTTTTTTTTTTTTAATTTTCTTTTCTTTTCTTTTCGCGATGAAAATTAAAACGGAACTCTACGATATTCGAAATGATCCCAACTTTTGCATACAAGTTATACAAAATATATGTAACATACTCATGAAGGCGGATCTCAAATTGGACTCCCGAAACTCAAGATGCGAATTTAAATAGAAAAAGTCAAATTATTTAACTTTCGGCATTTTAGCGGAAACTAGCCGAACAACATCGAAATTCACTTTCGAAAGTTCACCAAAGTCATAAATAATCATACGAACCTAACGGCGCTTTCGGATTTCGAATCATAGCTCGTTCGCCAATACCGAGCTCGAAAATCTCTTTTTAATATTTATCGACAATAAAAACTGAAACCTTCTTCCGATGCCTACCAAACGAGGTCTGATTTAGCTCAAATTTTACAGATAAGTCTCAATGGACCTTACGAATATTTTAAAATTATCAGCACGCCAATCGGAGTCCTAACTTCTTAAACGACTGACCGAGGTCGTTTCATTCTCCTCCACTTATACTCTCGTTCGTCCTCGAACGAGCCTAAGTCTAAAGAAAAATTCGCACAGATAGCAAAAGAACTTGCACGACCTTTATAAGCTACTCCACGGGTATTATTTCCTGATTACATGATCAGAATTATAACACGCATATCGAACTTTTGGAACAAAATATATCTGGATAATATGATAACACCATTGCCCAACTTATTTTGATTAAACTGACCCTTCCTCGATCACGAGAGGAGATTTTTACTTTTTCGAAACAAAGATACATGAAACCTTGAATGGGTTAACATGATTCAGCCGATAATCACCTCTTCGATATACCTTTCGATATAGAACAAGTCGATGAAACAAAGAATTAGCTTACGCTTCAGCAACGCCTTAGAGATTTAATATTATGATTCGGTATTTGGAGGAAGACTCCTCCACTTAAAGCACAAACTCATGCAGCTATTTGAATAGGAATAATCATTCCCGTACAACCTGCTGGACTAAAGAAGATATAGCTAAAAGCTGAACGTAGGCAGACCCAAGCTACCAACTACCCTTTCGAGTTGCCAAACAGCTGCAACTCTCAAGTTCACAACTCCATACCTTTGCCGTAAACACCACCGCCTGATGGATGGTACTTCTATATAAAAATTTCGGCAGAGTTTCTCCTGAAACTGGATGATCCGTAAAAACAAAACCAGCACTATACTATACATGGAAATGGATACCCGGATAAACTGATATCCAAAACAATAATATGCTTACCCGGCTACAATAACACGTACTCTGGCTCAACACAGGAAACGTCACAAGCGGCTACCAATCGTCCAAGCTCACTAGTTGCTCTGATACCAACTGACACGACCCGGAATCCGGTTAGGCCGTGCGGGCACCCGACATCCTCCCCTAGACCCGTCGGGCGAACCCTTACCAATTAAATTAGGAAAATAAATATAATAATTCATAAATAAGGACAAGACTAAAAAAAAAATACAGACATACTGATACCTCTAAGCTGTACAAAAGAAATTACAGCTGACTACCCAACATACTAGGTTTAGGGCTATCCAGACCAGACATCTAAGAGTACAAAAGAAGACAGATACCTCCTGAAGGGAGCAAAATGCAACTGAAATAATGAACAATAAACTGGTGGCCATCCGGAATAAAAGCTGGCTCACCCTGACAGCTGACGTCGTCTTCGCTCCTTCACAACGTGGCAAACTCGATCCTGGAGCGAACCTGCCGAAACGAAATAGATAGACAAGGAACAAAGAACAAACAAGGGTGAGTCAAAAGGACTCAATAAGTGGGGCAGACTAGCCACCTCAAAGAATAGGATAGCTAGTCAGGGAGAAAAGAAATAAATAGACCAAATTCCTCTTATTTAAATTATAAAAAAGGCAGAGCCAGATAATAACTAGAAACACGTATGGAATGACAAACTCATCAACAACCAGGAACGTAAGGTAGCCAAAACATATAGGTATCCCGAATACATCAACAATCAGAAACACATCCTGTTGCGGCGTGCAACCCGATCCATATATTCATCCTGTTGCGGCGTGCAACCCGATCCATATATTTATACCGTTGCGGCGTGCAACCCGATCCCCACAACCCAGCATACGAGCCAGAAATATATAGGCAAACTGGGATATGTCCACAACATAGTATACATACCGCATACATAAAACACAACACAATACACACAATAGTCAGTATGCGGTGCAATGAAATGGGATGAATGCGGTACGATGCAATGCAGTCACATATGCTGGTACCTATCTCCGGCGCGGGACTCTCATCGCCAACCGGGAAGTATATGCAATAATGACCCTTCACCGGTGCGGGACTCTCATCTCCAACCGGGAAGTATATGTAATAATGACCCTTCACCGGCTCGGGACTCTCATCGATTACCGGGAAGTATATGCAATGATGGCAGCTAGAGTACAATGCTCAGATACTCAATACAATACCAACAACAGGATATAACATATAATATACGATGTAAATCCAAAGTTATGGCGTAATGAGTATGCCTATCGGCAGCTACACACGTAAGGAACACGTGGTAGAAAATCCACGAGGCCAAATGCCTCCAAAGAAATGGATACAAACACTTACCTTGTTACAAAGTTAGCACAATTATTCAACAACCACTTTGTCCTTTGGATTCATTGCCAAACGATCCCACTGTGTTCAATAACCAGAAAAATATATCACATAAGGCTAAAGGCTTCATTCCCTACATCTTAGGGTAATCCGGTTAGGAACCTGATACCCTATTCGCATACGCAATACGCAAGCCAGGCCTATGTACGGGGTTTAAGGTCACATAACCAAACCCTAAATAAATTACATTTATAAGTTGCCCATAACTCCCTGAGTATGGATATATAATCAATTTCATTATCAGGGTCCATTTGACCCGTTAAACTATTAATTGAACTTATTAAAACGATGTCTAATATTCCAATTTTTACCGTTAAAATATATTTAAACACACGTAATAAACTCAAATAATATATTAGGATCATTACTTGAATGTTTCAGGGTGAAAATTCTACTTTTTCCCGGCCCCTTTTCTCATTTTCTGGCATTTTTCTTCTGCGTGTTTCCCATTTTGTTTCTGTGTTTCTTCCTGTTTCTCGTTTTTTTATCAAGCTCAAAGTGAAGCTCAAGATATATATAAGCCCACCGCCATGCAAACTCTTTTTCTTTCTAAATTTTTGTCTTTTTCCCCTTTTTCTTTTTTTTTTTAATTTTCTTTTCTTTTCTTTTTGCGATGAAAATTAAAACGGAACCCTACGATATTCGAAATGATCCCAACTTTTGCATACAAGTTATACAAAATATATGTAACATACTCACGAAGGCGGATCTCAAATTGGACTCCCGAAACTCAAGATGCGAATTTAAATAGAAAAAGTCAAATTATTTAACTTTCGGCATTTTAGCGGAAACTAGCCGAACAACATCGAAATTCACTTTCGAAAGTTCACCAAAGTCACAAATAATCATACGAACCTAACGGCACTTTCGAATTTCGAATCAGAGCTCGTTCACCAATACCGAGCTCGAAAATCTCTTTTTAATATTTATCGACAATAAAAACTGAAACCTTCTTCCGATGCCTGCCAAACGAGGTCTGATTTAGCTCAAATTTTACAGATAAGTCTCAATGGACCTTACAAATATTTTAAAATTATCAGCACGCCAATCGGAGTCCTAACTTCTGAAACGACTGACCGAGGTCGTTTCAAAAACTTCCTAATATAAAACACACATAGGGTAGTCATAAAAAATCAATGATAAATCGTTCAAAATCATGTCACCTCCTTAAACTAGCAACAAACCACTCCTCCTCCACTTTGTGACAGACTGCGTAACTAATTGGATTTGGAACATCCAATGCACAACTAATCAGATTTGGAACATCCATTTAAGCACTATATTAAGTATTATATATGTTCTATAACTCCATCCCATCTAAAACATAATAAGAGTCTTCTGGATAGGTGCATATTTCCAACTTACTCTAAGATTCTTGTGTTAAATTATTGGTCTCAAAATCGACCTAGAAGGTAAGTATATCCATTACTTGTTCATCTATTTTTGAATATATTACAAATATATATAAACGATTCTTCATATGCATTTTTAGATGGAAAGAATAAAGGTATTGCTTCCGTATGACGATGAATAGGTTGATGACTATAGATTCATCACTTACAAGGCTGATTGATTGCTACTTGATTGCAATTGTTCTTATGCCGTTCTTGTTAGAAAAATTGTTGATAATCTCATTGTTGATATGTCCAAGTATAACTTGGATATCAAATATTTATTTAAAGATGGATACCAACCAATTTTGATAAAAACGACATGTGTTTTCGACTTATGTAGAGATGAGAGAACAAGACACGATATCAGTCAGTATCCATTTTGTATCATAAAGGACGAGAAAATTCTTGATGTTAGTCAGAAAAAAAAAAGCAGTTTTGGATATGGATGATTTTGGAGGGCATGAGAATAATATGGAAATAGACATTCCTGAGGTGGTTGACATGATAACTACGGGCAAAGGTGAGGAATATGAAGGTACACCAAGTGATGAAATTAGTGTTATTAGCACTCCATTCCACGAGAAGATTAAAGAAGATCAGGTTTACAATGACAAAGAAATGCTGTAAAGTGTAATGAAGAATTATGCGCTAAGAAAAAGGTTTGAATATCAGGTCGAACGTTCTTCAGCTACCAGGTATGAAATATGCAGCATGCATAACTAGTATGTGTAACTATACTATATTATTTAATTTTTTTCAATTTGTGTATATCTAACTTTGCATATTAATATTGCTAGGTACTCGTTGGAGTGCATTAATAGCGAATTTCCTTGGAAGATGAAAGGTCCTAGCTTGAATGGTTCAAGTGTGTTTGTGATTATGAAATTCAACGATGTCCACAATTGCCCAATAGAAGAGAGACTTATTTCTCGGCGACACACAATAACAAACATGATTGGAAGTTTAATAAAGGGAAAGTTTGCAAACTCAAAAATCATTTACACACCAAAGGACTTAATAAGAGACATTAAAAAAAATATGGTGTTCAGTTGAACTATATAAAAGCGTGGAGGCCTAAAGAGAAGGAAATTCACTTTTTGAGGGGTGACTCAATCCAGTCGAATGGGAAGATCCCAAGCTATCTTTATATCCTGAATAAAACGATATGCGGTCCTTTCTGAAGTTGCATAAATTAGGTGATGGCTTATTCGAGTTTGTTTTTGTTGCTTTGGCTGCATTTATAAACAAATAGAAGTACGGCAGACCTGTTGTGGCTGTTGATGGTAGTTTTCTAAAGGCGCCATCTATGGGGACAATGCTCATAGCGTGCATGTTGGATACTGCGGTGTGTTCAAGTTATTTACTACTTAATGACTATGCGTATATATTGAATATTACGTGTATATCTGTGGGGTTTTTCAAAAAAAAAAGTGTACTGTAGTTTTTTATGCACTTATATATTGTGGTTATATTGTATGCATGTATCTACGATGTTAGTCTGAAGTTTGAAAATCCATAAAAATTACTCCTTGAAAAATTTATTGCATATTATATTTATACGACCGAATAATCATGGATTTATTTGGGAACTGTAATATGCAGGTCATATATTGTCACTAGCATATGTTATCGTTGACTCCGAGAATGACGATTCGTGGGAATAATTTTTCGATGCTTCAGGGAGCCATATGGGATACGAGATGGTATGTGTGTAATGTCAGACCGCCATGAAAGCATACAGAGTGCAAGTACAACTGTTTACCTCATTGTGTATGCACATTCCATTAGTGGAATAACATAAAAGTGAGGTTCAAGAAGAGCAAAAGACAATTGAAGGATGTATTTTTCGCTCTTGCAATGACGTATATGGTGGAGGAGTTTGATACACGAATGAACAATATAGAAAAGATTGACAGTAGAGTTGAGAATTATTTGAAGGATTTGGGTATCACAGGTGGTCCACAGCACACACAGTTGCAAGAAGAACCTTTTTCATGACTTTGAACATAGTTGAATCTGTAAATGTCGCGAATAAACAAGCAAGAGAGCTGATAACTCCAAGTTCGTGACTACTCCTACAATACAAGTACTTGAGTGGGTGGAGGATCGAGACTTGGAGATGGGCGCCAAAGAAAAGTTGAGAAAGAGCCCAGGAGCTGAAAAGAGGCTACATGTTGAAAAGGAACAACTAAAGTGGTCATACGTCAAAGGAGAGCAAGGGACTCAATTGTTTACCTTTGATCCACTAGCTCATTCATAGCTTAGTATAGATAGCTTATTATTCCCATTTTTTAGGGTTAGACTAGACTTGATGATGACAAAGCTTTGAAAGCTTCTTCATGTTGTTATGTTTTACGTATTTATGTTTCTATGCTTTTCATTTGATTAGTTGATTAGTTGTGAGTTATGAATAGTGATTTCGTTATTGATTGTTGACTGTCCCGGAGGTTGGAAGAGTTTATCAAACTCTTGAGATTTTTGATAGATTAGAGGCGATACTTAGGCTTACTAAAGGAGATTAGGATATATTTTTCCTAATCGGTGCAAGATTCTTCACTAAGTATTGTTGCTATCTTTCCATCTTTTACTTGTTTCTGTGGTTTCCTTTTTCGTCCATTGTAATTTGGTATTAAAGCAAGGATAGTGATTATTCCCTATAATTACTGTTTAATTTTTTATTATCAATTTATCAAAAAAATAAAATCACAAAAGAGTTAGTGTGTGTTCTTAGTGTAATTAAAAAAAAAAGTTTTAGTTGTGATTTTGATTATGATTCAGTGTTTGAGAAATTCCATGATGTCTTGGTGTTGACTTCATTGTATTTTTGTTGTTGGTTGATGTTCTTGGGTTCATGAACAATTTGAGTTGAGGATTTTGAAGAACTGCATTAGAGGCGTTCTTGAGTTCAATGTGGGTATGATGATGTAAGGTCCAAAAGTTATTTAGATTTGACTGGGTGTTTAGCCCAAAATCATGGTCAAAATTGTGCCCACGAATTTAAACGTGGACTGAAGCAGAAAGTTGAACAAAATTTCTGCAGAATTCGTGGCCTCAAACATGGAGACGAAATAAATCGTGGCCATAGAATCGTGGACTAGGCCATGTTTTAAAGCGTGGCCTGCTTGAGTCAAATTTTCAGCGACATATTTTAAGTTTGTTTTTGATCCGAACATAGGATTTTTTCATTCTGTTTCACTTTCTTTTGAATTTCTTAGCTAGTTAACACTTAGTATTTAGTTCCCACTTGTGTTTAGCTAGTTTTTGAGCTTGTGTTAATTTTTTTCGTACTAATTTCTTTAGAGTTTTTCTTCTTTTAGTTTATAGTTAATTTCTTGACTCAAGTCCACGTCTTGATTTTAGTTGTCCGTTCTTGTTTAACATAAACTCCACTCCGACCTAAATTATTTGAGGATTGTTGTAACGATTTGGGAGTTATTTGACAACCAATATTGAAATTTCACCATTGAGTGGTAAAAGGTAATTGAATGTGTGAGATCATCTTGAGTGGACACAAAAACCAAAAGTGTCAATTGTATGAATCCGAGGGTTGAGTCACATCAAAGTGAGACAATATAATGAGTGTGGTGAAAGCTATACTTCTAATGTGTTTTCTTAAGTGGTTGTAGGTACATCCATGAAGGACATGAGAAGTTCAAGATCAAAAGGTGAAACACCAACACCACCATCGGGCCAAAGTAAGCTTTAGGAAGTATTGTTAGAAAAGTCGGAACAATTGGATTATATTGATGAAAGATTTGGTAGTATGGAATGGGGTTGGAAAGAATAGTAGAAAAGAGGAGTTCAAGGGTGAAAAGATCTTTTTCACACCGACGTAAGGTTGGAGCAAGTGCCAGTGAACATGCTACATCTACTCCACCATCATCAGAACGACTCCATAAATGGTTGCAAGAGCAACTTTAAAGTATGGCAATCGAAAGTTCGTACTATGAGACAATCCCTGAAGCTTGATCCACTCTGCCAAATCATTATGTTACCCCACATTACTTCTATTATCCACTATACTACCATACACCATACCAATTTTCTACACCATCACAAAGCACTCCATAACCCAATTAGACCAATGTACCATAAATGACAAAGGACCAACCATTTCTACCTATGGAACCTCAAGATATAAAAGAGGAAGAAAATTTTCAATATCCACAATTTCAAAATAAATTGAAGGTGAGGTTGAGAGACAAAAGAATGAGAAAAGTGAGGATGAGAGACAAAAGATAGAGAAAAGTGACAACTCTAGAGTGAAAAAAGGATAGAAAGCGTGGAGTGAAGTAAGTGAGTTGTCACAACAAGAGAGAGAGAAGAGCTTAGAAGGAAAATGAGAGAGAAGAAATAGGGAAAAGAAAAGATGAGTGAGGATTTTTCTTATTCTAACCCTTATATCATTTCTTCTTTCTCTAGTAGTGTTGTGTCTTGTAAAGGAACATTTGGAGGAAATCACCTAATGGAGCTATCGATTGACGAACAATAATCTTTGAAGAGCTTGGAGAAAAATGAAGCTACCTTTGCGAAAGAACCTTTATACTTGATTGTGTAAGATCAAGGTAAAGAAATTCCTTTAGAAGAGTTTTAAGGTAAAATAGCTTATCCTTCTTCTCTTAGCACTTTTACCATTTGTGATGAATATTTGAGTTTTAAGGGATAGCTATAACATTGTTGAACCTAATGATTCCTTACATTACAATGACAATGATGATTGTGTGTTGCCAATTAATAATGTCAATCTTGACAAGTCATAAGCTAGATAGGTGCTTAATACTGTAAAATGTGATGTTTTTGATAGTGTTGAGTGTGGAAAGGAGACATTAGCTAAGAGTGCTTGTGCTTTGACGGATGATTCTCGTCCTAGCTATGATGAGTCTTTAGATAGTGAAGTTGACTTTGAAGTAGATCATTATGAAAGTCCACCCTTGCGGGATAAAGAGTGTAGTGATTCTTGTGAACCTACCTTGTTATTATTTGATAATATATGTGATGATGGTAGTGACTTGAGTCTAATTGAATGAAAAGGTGTTGAGTTGGAAAGTGAGCATGCCTTTCTTATTGCTAGATGTGATTACTATGTTAGATTCTTCTAGTGATAAAGACATGAACTTTGATTCTCTTTGTGAATGTAAATCTACTCCTTGTCCATATTTTAAAGTGTATGATAATCATTTGTATGGAACTATGTAAGAAGATGATAAGGAGATTTTTGAAGTTAATGAAAACTTCTGTAAAAAAAGGAAGTAAAGAGTTTGATGCTAGCACTAGTGTTGACTACTTTACTTATTCAATTCCTAACTCTAAAAAAACATTCTTGTTGGGTTATAGATATGCGACCATGTGTAAAAATATTTGTTTGGTTAATTGGAATGGTCGTTGTGAGGAAAGTGCTACCAATTTCGTTGACTACTTTGAGAAGGATCAACAAAAGGAAGTTCATAAAGGAAGAAGGCATCTTAGACTAACATTTGATAATATTTGGAATCAAGAGGTTTCTACCCTTCCCAATTGTGAAGATGGTATGTATTATTGGATTATCTAAAGCCATTGAGATAAATTTCTCTATCCTTAATTATTATGGTGTTATTTGTGGGACAATATATAGTGAGATTTGCCTAATTTCTTTTAAGTTGTCATATGAAATATTACTTGGAGTAATTTGTGGGTTTAAGTTTGTGTTAAGCCTCGAAATGGTGCTTTCTTGTGTTAGTATTCATATGCATGAAGCTTATTGTGAGTCCATCCTTAAGTATGAAACCATGTGTCATTTTTGTATCAACGATGGTTTGTTTTCTTGATTGATGCTTAGGCTTGGACTATAAGACTTTTGAGGTTATATCGTTTGATTCCTATCTTTCTAGGATCCAACTTGTACTCAGTTTTGAGAGATTCTTTAAATCCTTAAATGTTTGTTATGCTTACGATTATTCTCATGCTTAGGTGTGTCCTTTGATTGTAACAAGTTTTGATTTGTGTTGTATACATGCTTTATTAGGCTCCTTGGATGTTTGGGTGTACCATGAAAGTTTCAAGTTTATGTTGAATTAGAAGTTTCTGTTATCCTTTGCATGCTTGTGATGACTCATTGATATTTGTGGCTATGAAAATGCATCCATGTATGGAAAATGAGAGATTTGAGGTGTTCCTTGTCAAGATAAATACTTGTGTGAGCTATGTTAATTCTTGAATTTACCCTATTATTTCCAAGTTTGATATGGCTAGATGTTATTTCATTGTGTTGAGAAAATACTCGTTATGAATTACTTTAATGTTTGGCTATACCGCAAAAGTGTAAAACTTGGGCATGACTTTGAGAAGTTTATTCTCTTGATGTTGATTGATAAGAAGTTGTGTGACTTGCTCCTAATGTTTGCCTCTTTTTTATTTTGCATGGTCCAAATTCGAGGACGATTCTTCATTCAAGGGGGAGAGGATGATAACTCCGAGTTCGTGGCTACTTCTAAAATACAAGCACTTAAGTGGGTAGATGATCGAGACCTGGATATGAGCGTCGAAGAAGAGTTAAGAAAGAGGCCAAGATTTGAAAAGAGGCTACATGTTAAAAAAGAACAACTAAAGTGGCCATACATCAAAGGAGGGCAAGAGACCCAATTGTTTACCTTTGTCCCATTAGCACATTAATAGTATAGTGATAAGTAAAAAATTACCACTAAAAAATTAAGTTGTTATTTCTCTTTTAATACTAATGTTTATATTTTCTATGCAGAAAGGACCTTGATATTATAAATAATTCCAATAGCTCATCAATCAAAAAAGCATGTGGCGGAAGACAAAGTTAAGTGTTAAATACTGAAAGAAGAAAGCCAAGATAAAATTAACCAACGCAAGAAAGGAAAGGAAAATGGAAAATACAACATTTTCTAAGTACATCTGCCACTTACAAATCTTGTGGAGAAAAAAAAGTTATGCTACACATGGCCAAGTGACACCAAGAGAAATAAGAAAGACAAACACTTGACTGTTAACAAATTTGGGCAAGAGCTATGTGAAAGGAACCCTATAAATAGCACCATTCTGAACAACGAAGGAGGACGGAGAGAGCGAGAAGAAGAGAAAGCTTGAAATACACTCTAATTCTTGTTCAAAGAAACTTCTCTTTTCTATTTTCATCACTTGTTTAGAGTTGGAAACTTAGTTCCTGATTTTAATTAAATGAAGAAAAATATTCTTCTTGATTATTTCTTTCTATTTTCTTATCTAATGAACAAAAATATTTTCGTCAGTATTATTAGCTCCAGTATTGACACGACCCAGTATTTTGACTAGGCCGTGCGGGCACCCGACTACCTCCCTAGACCCATCAGGCGAACCCTGTAGGCTTAAGCCAAGACATACGATTTGAAACGACTTAGATAATACAAACTTTACTTGAAAATATTAGAACATCAATTTTAAAAAAATATAGAAATGCGTATGAGACGCACATTATATATAAGCTGACATATTTACAAGACGTCAGAATAAATACAGCTACTACCCAAAATACATAAATCTAGAGGTTTCCAGATATGACATCTAAGAATCCAAAAGATAAGTACATCTCCCGAAGGGAGAAAAATGAGATAAAACTAGAATATATACAACCGGTGGTCTTAATGAACAAGTTGGCTCACTGACAACTAGAAAGGGATTCTGCTCCTCAATCACGCTGCGGTTGATTGGGTCCGGGAGCGAAATCTACCGAAACAAAAATACAATATAAGAAACAGGTATGGAGTGAGTCATAAGGACTCAGTAGGTGAGGAGTAACTACTTAACTCAAAAAAATAGTTAAGTTAGCCAAGAAAATTGTAAGTAATGGCATATAACCGATAAAATGCACAGATAGGCAAGTAGTAGTCATATACAACATACATAAGGATATGAAATGAATGCAATTATAATGCCATGGGTTCACATGTGCCTAATGAATGGAGCGGAATCCTCCTACTCCGGGGCGGAATCCTCCTGACCTTAATATGATCCAAGGAGCGGAATCCTCCTATCCTCAGAAGACATAACAGCCTAGAAATGAAGAAACATAACCAGAAAATACATAACAAGGTTGTGGCGTAGTAAGTACGCCATATCGGCAGCTACTCACGTAATGAACACATGAATAAATCATCCAAGGCCAAAGGCCATCAAAGAAGCGGATAAAATCACCTACCTCTAGTTCTAGGCCGATAATGCTACTCTGCAACCTCCTTTCCTACCTGACGTCCCTTAAAAATATCCCTCTCTAAGTCAAATAAGTTCAAACCTACATATAAGTTCCCAAAAGATGATTATTTAATGTTTCAATGGAGAAAGAGAAAAAGCACCAAAATACCCCTCGGCCAGGATTAGTCGAAAATCTATAAACTATACATTTTTGGACTTCTTGTAATCCCACGAGTCCAATGGTATCATTAATTTTTATATCTGAATTCAATTTCATCAAATTTCTTAATTTCATAAATTTTAGGGTCCTAACTCAATTTTTCAATTCAATTTCAAAAAATACTAGCTAGGAATCATGAATTAATGCAAGTTAATGTCATAGGATTGATACCTGAAGAATTGTCACAATTTGGTACCCAAAATTCTCCTTGGAACTTATTAGAACCAGCTGATTTTTTCAGAATAAAAAATGGGATGCAATGGCCCTTTTATACAGTAAACAATCTGCTTACAGTGCAGCTTTCACACCAGAAACAGATGGTGTTGTTTTTGAGTCCAAATGGCACCATACAAAGTTCAGAATGATTCTAATTTTTTTATACAAGTTATACAAGACTTGTTTGACATTCTCGCGGAGACGGAACTCGAATCGGATCTCTGGAACTCAAGATACAGCTTCTACGGAAAGAGGTCAATTTTTTAACTTTTTGGATATTAGCGAAATTAACCGAACGGCCTCGGAATTCACTTCTGAAAGTTTCTACATGTCAGAAATGACCATACAAACCTAACTCAACTTTTGAATTTTGAATCGAAGCTCATTTACTTAAATCGAGTTCGAAAAACTCTTTTAAGCTTTACCGACAACTGAAATGAAAACCTTTTCGAAAATTCTACCAAACGAGGTTCGAATCAACTCAAATTTTACATACATGTCCTAATAGACCTTACAGAGCTTTTAAAATTATCGGCACGCCAATCAGAGTTCTAACTCCCGAAATGACTACCTATGGTCGTTTCAAGTATGGAGTAACTTTTCTTGTGTTGGAAAAATGATGGATCTTGATACTTCTATATAATAGCAAATATTATTCTTCAATCTCATGTGTCTGACCTGAATCTTTTCTATCAATAGATTTTCATCTAATCTTCTAGATAGATTTTATTTAATTTGTCTGTATCTAACTATTTTATATTACAAACTAATTTTTTACTAATTTTGTAATCACAAGAGGCAGTAAAAATAAGATAGTTAATTGTAATATTGACAGACACTCATATATATTTAACCACATCTATCTATTCTATGTTACAACTGATTTACACTAATTTGTAATCGAAAGAGGAAAATTGTGCAGAAATCAACTGTAACAAGTAAGGTAACCGAAAGTGACTTACTAAAAGGAAATAGTAAATTTTCATCCAATCATCTGTTACTAGTACTTTATTATTACTACTATTTTGATAATTAACCGTATAATCAAGAGGAGTGCAATTAATTATTAAACTTAAGTAATAATATATAAATGTATTCGTGAGAGACATTTATACATTTGTGATTTGTGAAACAGAAATTGAAGAATAAGTAATTTTACATTTATAAAAAGATGTATCAAGTGAAATTAAGATCCCAACACCGTTACTCATATTTGTGAAAAACAAAAAATGTTCATTTATTTTTCCTTTAATGCATTACTGAGTGATCAACTCACTATTCCAATGTTTTTGATATTTTTCAAATAGTAATTGAAACAAGAAACATCTATAGAATAGATAAACCAATCTCCATGGGATCGACATCTTTATATACTATTATTCGATAAAACACACGTAAAAATTTATATACACTAGTGAGTCAGTGACTCATAAAATTTTTTTGCGTCTGCCGAGGATAGGAAGTGTATGACCCGTTCATCCTCAAGTGAACTAGCCAAATACGATCCTGAAATTGAAAAATCCTTGCGACTGTTATGAAAAGAACAGATCTCCCAATCTCAACCTTCCACACAAGAAGAAATGGAGAACGAGTAGCTTAGTAATAATAACAATCCACCTCCACCAGTTCAAGTAGAAGAACAATTTGATGAGGTGGTACCACGACGTGATAGAATACTTCAAGGTTACACCAGGCTAGATCATTTTGAAGGAGAATCAAGTGTAAGAAGACCACCAATAGCAGCAAATAATTTTGAAATCCGTACAGGTATGATTCCAACCATTCAACAATCATGTTACTTTAGTGGTGATACAAGTGAAGATTTGCATGTTCATTTAAATGATTTTCTTAAATTAGTTGAAACCTGTAAATATTATGGGGTCACAATAGATGCTATCAGGTTACAACTTTTTCCTTTTTCATTAAAAGGTGAAGCCAAAATATGGTTGCGAAGCTTACCAAGAGGTTCCATTACTATATGAGACCAAATGACCCAAAGTTTCTTAATAAGTATTTAATTCCCATTTGGAACAATTAAAATGAAACAAGAAATCAATAACTTCATGCAAACATATACTGTATCTGTCTATCGGACATGGGAAAGATAAGAGCAATGTTAAAATAATGTCCACACCATGGCATCTAAGATCCTGATATAACATATATTTGTTATCATGGTCTTACACCCTCTGCTAAAATGTAATTGATGCAGCATCATGAGAATCTATTATAGGAAAAACCACTACAGAGGTCATGCAACTACTAAATGAAATTTCAGAAGATGTTGTTCAATGGCCCCCCTAACAGAATAATTATCAAAAAGCATCATGAGTTAATCAAGTAGAAGCTCTGACTTCATTGGTACAACAAATTGCGGTTCTAATACAAAAGGTCGGGAGAGTCCAGGTAAATGCTCAAACATCAGCTCAAATTGAGAATTGTGATGTTTATACGAGGTAACCATCCCAACCATGAGTGTCAAGCTTCTTTACAAAATAAGGAATAATTAAGTTATCGGTTATAGAAATAATTACCCATTTGGTAGTCCTATGATGCAAAAATATCCAGGATTTCAATGGAGCAATCCTAATGGTGCGGCAAACCCACAAAAAATACTTTAGTCAAAAGCAACAGGTGCAAGACCTCATGGATACCAAAATCAAAATAGAGGGCAACAAGATTTTCAACAATATAAACAACCTCAACGAGCTCATCAGTCAAGCCTTGAAGACCCTCATGTCTGAAAAAATTCAAGGTGCTCTACCAAGCAACATAGAGAAAAGTCCAAAAGAACACCTTAAAACTATCTTTCTGTGGTCAGGTAAGAATCTTGACGATCCATATGCTAATAGACAAGGAAAGACACAAAAAAAAAAAGGAAAATGTAAATGAAGGTGAGATGAAAAGAGACACTAAACTTCTAAAGGGACATAAAGATAACGGGAAAAGGTACTAAAAAGTGAATTAACCAAAAATCCTCACTATGTACTCTTCCCCTTCCCCAAAAACTGAGAAGAGAAAAGCTTGACAAACAGTTTTCAAAGTTTTTGAAAATATTGAAACAAATTTTAATAAATATATCATCTACATATGTTTTAAAACAAATGCCTTCTTATGCTAAATTTCTTAAAGAAAATTTTTTCAAGTAAAAGGAAATTGCAAAAAGTTTCAGTGGTAAGCTTACTGAATAATGTAGTGCTATTCTTCAACATAAACTTCTAGAGAAACTTGGTGATCCAGGTAGTTTTACAATTCCATATATTTTAGGAAGTGTTCATTTCGAAAAATCATTATGTGATTCAGGCGCTTCTATAAATCTAATGCCTTTTTCAATTTTTGAAAAATTAGAACTTGGTGAAATAAAAGACACTGGCCTGTCTCTTCAATTAGCTGACCAAAATACCAAGAAACTGAAAGGGGTCATAGAAATATTACTCGTAAGAGTTGACAAATTTGTATTTCCCGTAGGATTTATAGTACTTGAAATGAAAGAAAATGCAGAGGTACCACTAATTTTGGGTAGACATTTTTTCGCAACAGGAAGAGCAATAATTGATGTCCATCAAGGACAATTGATACTACGAGTTGATGAAGAAAAAGTAAGTTTTGACATGCAGAAAATAATAAAATTTCCAGAAGATGAATCACCATTTTTTTGTTTTCAAATTGATTTTTACACTAAACTTGCAAATGAATACAAAGATGATTAATTAATTACTGATTCATTGGAAAGATGTTGGGTAAGGTCAGATACGAAAAATGATGATGATTTAGCAATTAGAGAAGAAGATAACACATTAGAAAATGAGGAAGTTTTAGCAGAAGAAGTTCAACCAAATATTGAACTAAAAACACCTTCTTTCCATTTAAAATATATTTTTCTTGAACCTAAATTATTTGCAGTAATTATTTCATCTTCTCTGACAATAAAATAAGAAAACGAACTGATTAAAGTATTGAAAGAATACAAAAGAGCCTTAAGATGGACTGTAGCTGACATTAAGGGAATTAGTCATGACATTTGCACTTATAGAATCCTTATGGAGGATAATTGCAAACAATAGTTCAACCCCAAAGAAGACTAAACCCCAGAATGCAAGAAACCGTCCTATTCGATATCTGACAATCCTTGGGTAAGTCCTACGCAAGTAGTACCAAATAAAGAAGGTATACCAGTAATAAAAAATAAAATAATGAACTCATACCTACCAGAACAGTCACAGAGTGGAGAGTCTGTATAGATTACAAAAGACTCAATGACACTATAAGAAAAGACCGTTTTCATTTACCTTTTATTGACCAAATGTTGGAAAGGGTGACAGGCTATGGTTTTTATTGTTTCCTTGACAGATATTGGGTATAATCAAATACTAATTGCTCTAGAAGATCAAGATAAAACAATATTCACATATCTCCATGGTACGTTTTCTTATCGAAGAATGTCATTTGGACTATGCACCGCTCCAGCTACATTTCAGCGCTACATGTCGTCAATCTCAGACATGACCGAAAAATTTCTCGAAATCTTCATAGATGATTTCACACTTTTCGGTAAAATATTTGAAGATTGTCTCTATCATTTAACTTTGGTACTTACGAGATGTGAAGAGAAAAATTTGGTTCTTAATTAACAAAAAATCATTTTATGGTAACATATGGAATTGTTTTAGGACATAAAATCATGTTAATGCAATCGAATTCGATAGAGCTAAAATTGATCTTATAGTTGGATTACCCCCTCCTACCACTGTTAAAGGTATATGAAGTTTCTTAGGAGATTTATAAAAGATTTTTCAGAAATTTCAAAACCTCTTATTAACTTACTAATGAAACATGTGAAGTTTGAACTTTCAGATGATTGCATAAAATCTTTTGAAATTCTCAAAAAATAGTTGAGTGATACTTAAATTTTTGTTACTCCTGACTTGAGTAAGCTATTTAAAATAATGTGCGATGCAAATGATATAGCCGTGGGAGTTATATTAGGACAAAGAAAAGACAAGATTTTTAGACCTACATACTATGCTAGTAGAACTCCCAATGAAGCTCAAAAGAACTATTCCATAACTGAGAAAGGTCGACTCGTAGTAGTATGTGCGTTTGACAAAGTTTTGTTCTTATTTGATAGGAACAAAGGTGACGATATTCACTGACCATGCAACTTTAAAATACCTATTAGAGAAAAAAGACGCTAGACCTAGATTGCTACGATGCATACTCCTTTTGTAGGAATTTGATCTTGAAATAAAAGACATAAAAGTTTTAGAAAATCAGGTAGCTAATCATCTATCTCGTCTAGAAAATCCTCCTATCGAGACATCAAATATCAAAGAGGAATTTTCAGATGAACACATCTATATAATCACATCTGCTATGAATCAACCACCTTGGTTTGCTAACATCTCCAACTATTTAGTTGGAGAATGGATCCCAAAAGATTTTTCTTACATACAAAGAAAGAAAATTAAAACAGAAATATGATACTATTTTTGGAAAAATCCTAATTTGTTTAAATGAAAATGGCATGGTCGGGAGATATGTAATAGAAATAGAAATAAACAGTATCCTAAGTCATTGTCACGATGGAGCTGTAAGAGGGTACTATGGAGGAAGAAGAACAGGTGCTATAGTGCTCGAAGGTGGATTTTTCTGGTCCACTTTGTTCAAAGATGCAAGAGGTTATGTCACCACTTGTAAAAAGTGCCAAATAGTAGGTAACATTACAAAAAAAAATATGAAATGCCTCTTAAATCTATTCTTGTGTGTGAAATATTTGATGTCTGTAGTATTGATTTCATGGGTCTTTTTACTCCATCTAATGGGTGTGAATATATTTAAGTAGCGGTTGATTATGTTTCAAAATGGATAGAAGTAACGGGCACTAAAAGAAATTATGCTCGTGTCGTTTATGCTTTTCTGAAGAAAAATATATTTTCAAGGTTTGAAACTCCACGAGTTATTATAAGTGATCAATGAATTCATTTTATTAACAGACAATTTGCTAAGTTACTATAAATATATGGAGTGACTCATAAATAGGAACTCATGCTCAAACAAGTGGACAAGTAGAAGTATCCAACACAACCATACGTGGGAGTTGGTTGATCTTCCTCCTGGTAACAAACCTTTAGGTTACAAATGGATTTTCAAAAGAAAAATGAAAGATGATGGTACTATTGACAAATACAAGGCTAAACTGGTCGTTAAAGGTTTTTAACAACAAGAATGCCTTGATTAATTTGACACATACTCTCCAGTAAGTAGAATTGCATCCATACAGATGCTAATAGCTTTGGACGCCATGTATGGTCTTCAAATCCATCTAACGGATGTTAAGACAACATTCCTAAATGGAGATTTGGAGGAAAAAATCTACATAAAACAACCCAAAGGGTTTTTGGTTCCTGAAAAGGAAAAGAAGGTATGCCGACTTGTTAAGTCACTTTATGGACTAAAACAAGTACCCAAACAATGGCATGCAAAATTTGACAGTGCTATGTTGTCAAATGGCTTATAGATTAATAAGTGTGATAAATGTCTTTATATTAAGAACACTACGAGTCACGTAGTCATTGTTTGTCTATATGTGGACAACATGTTAA
This sequence comes from Petunia x hybrida, assembly GCA_037355625.1. Classification (NCBI taxonomy): domain Eukaryota; kingdom Viridiplantae; phylum Streptophyta; class Magnoliopsida; order Solanales; family Solanaceae; genus Petunia; species Petunia x hybrida. The sequence goes on along the minus strand of JBBBVM010000712.1, from coordinate 2,135,977 downwards.
TTAAGAGTAAATATATTACCGACATAAATGCTACTAAGCGTATGCTAACTAGCAAGTTTGACATGAAAGACTTAGAAGTTGTTGATTTAATCTTGGAAATTAAAATTCATTGAACTACTCAAGGTCTAGCATTATCTCAAACTCATTACATCAAAAAGGTCCTAGAAAAATTGAAGTATTTAGACTTCAAAATATCAAAGACTTCAATTGATGTGAATATTCCCATTACAAAGAACAAAAGGACAAAGTATGCTGCAGCGAGACTATGCTAGAGTATTGGGAAGTCTAATATACATCATGAATTGTACACGAGCAAATATAGCTTGTACTATAAGTAAACTTAGTCGATACACATGTAATCCTGGGCAAAATTACTGGATGGCAATGAAACGAGTTTTGGGTTATTTGGAATATACCCAAGACCATGCTTTGCATAATTGATATGATTGATTGATAAATTTTTTATACCAATAAATATTATTTTTATTAAATAAATATTAAATATTATTTAATAATAGTTAATCAAAATTTAATATTTCTCGCCTGGTTTTTTCGTAATTAATTCCCAATAGATTTAATTTAATTGAAAAGACATCAGGTACCTTCTCCAGAAAAGGTACTATGGCACCTCTTCAACACTTGAGACTTGTCGTTATAAATACAGAGGCATTCTGCTTCATTTCTTCATCCGAAATTTTCTTCACTTATCTATACTTTCTGTATTTGGTTTCAAAACAAAAAGTAAGTCGAGTCTGTGTGATTTGCTACTGTTCTTTGAGTTCGCTGTTTGCTGTGATTTGAATTACCGCTATCATAGTAAAGTTATTTCGTTCTATCCCGGAAGAAATTAATCCACAAACCTTGGGTAACTGTGAGGGGATTAAATTTCTTAAGGACGGGCATAGTATACTGTTGGCTCGAAATATTCTATACTCCATCTCTTTCTGATTTATTGTTTATTTTCAAAAGTGCAGACATCTAACAAGCATATGGTCGCTTTATACACTATTTCATGATTATCTTGAACAATGTTGATTAAGGAATATTTATGTATGTAAAAGATGATTTTGATTCCAGGGCGTTTGATCTCGAACTTCATGGAATTAATTTAATTTAAGGGCTTTTGGCTTGATCTTGAAGTTGAGGGGTTTGATTTGATTCAACCACTTGAGAGCTTGTTCTTGAATATATGGGTTTGATTTGTGCCTTTGAGCTTGATCATGAGTATATGGATTTGATGTGATCATGAACACGGAGGAAAACTTTGATCAGGAACGTGAAATGGACTTTGATGTATGAAAGGCTTTTGATCACTACCGTATAGGAAGGCTTCTTGATTTATAGAAGACTTCATGACCATAGCCAAGAAGACCAGACTTTGTGATTTATAAAAGACTTCTTGATCATGGCCAGGGGGAATGACACATCCCGATTAAGGGTAGGGGTCACAAATACCCTAGTCGAAGTAGGGATCGAATACAGGGACTTGCACGAGACTCAATGTAGTTGGATTTGCACAAATTCGATTGTTTTAGTGAGTTAACCCTAAAATTGAATTGAAATTTATCTATAACTAAATGGAGATATCTTAATGCTACATTTAACAAGTAATAAAGAACTAGGATACTAATCTCCTCTTGGCCCTCTAATTCAATGAGTTTAGTTCTACGCTTCTACACTAAGGTCACCCAATGGACCTTGCTCGCATATACCTAACTCAACCCTCTCGGTGGTGAGTCAAGACTACCAACTCTTGCCCTCTCGGTGCTAAGAGCTGGTGCTTTGAGCGCTAGCAACTAGTCCCAAGTATGGTATCCCCCTCTGGTGTTCAACCCGTTGACCCATGGTAAATGCAACACACCTACCCCGGTACCCCATCACTACACTTCCCATTCCTAGATTCACCCTCTCGGTGTAAATCTATTGGGCTCAACTTGAGTTGTACACCTCAAGTTGTTGTAATAAAATCAAAAGTAGTAAAATGAGGTATTCCTAGGTGCTTAGAAGCTTATTATACTATACCCATTAGATTATTGGACTAGGGTTTAATTAACACCCTAGTGGATGATTTAGCAACTCCTACTAAAGAATGAATTAAGACTTGTAAGTAATGAAATATGCATTCAAATAGTGAGGTAGTAATGATTCTTACAAAATATAATGTTGTTCTTCACAAACTAAAGAAGCTTGACAAAGAGAAAATGGACTTTTGTCTTTATCTTGCCTCTCAAGTAATGTAAAGTGTGAGATGTCTTGAAAGACCTACTTCTAGCTATATATAGTGTTTGCTAAAATTAATTACAAAATTGCCATTTGCAGGTTGGGCGAAGGCCCTTTTTGCAAGGGCTAAGTACTGGAGCTGGATTGGGCGAAAGGGTTGTCCCCTCTTGGACATGGGATGGCGCCCTTTTCTGGAGTTGTATGAGAGGGCAGTCGCCTTTCATTAGGCGACCGCCTTTTCTTCTCTTCCACAAAAGGGCGAAGTGCATCCATGTGATGTAGTCGCCTCTTCTTCTCAACATCTTTTCCTTGACTGGAGCAATAGGCGCCCACCTTTTCAGTATTTCTGCAGCTTCTTGAATCTTAATCACTATCTTGGGCATTCTTGCTCTTTTTGGTATCTACTCTTTCATTCAGCATTAGCACCTGAAACCAAGCAAAAGACATCAATCTTTTCTAAGTATTGGTCAATTTCGGGTTCAAAGACAAAATTTTAAGCGAGTTAAAGTATGCAAAATGTGTGCAGGGAACATGCTTTCTGATTTATGTATTTCTGCCTTCTTTTAATGCTTGATTGATCTCCCTCTTTTGGCCCAATGAAGACCTCTATTTATAGTTGTAGGAGAAGCGAGTTTGTAATAAATACAAACTTTATTCCTTCAATTTTATTGGTTCATTTAAGTCAGGTATGAGTAATGCAAACTTGCGCATTTAACATCAAACTACCTTGACTTCAATTAGCACTGCAAAAATTGAAATATATTATTGTGTCCTTGCATGATAAGGCACGAAAATTAATTTCCAGCAGCAAAGTTCCATTAAGTTAAGGCAATATCTTACAAGAGCCTTTTCATGTCTATTTATCCTTCACTAATTCTTTAGGACTTTCATTTGCAATATATTCCTTCTAGAGAATATTTAACTAAAAGACCCTTATTTTCTTTTTGGCTTATTTTTATTGAGAAAATTGTTAAGTGAGCTTAAGTGTTGGTTGGAGGCATGTTTAAAAATAAAAAAAATTGCGGGCATAAGTGTATATTATGGGAAAGTATATAAGTCTAACAAAAAATGGGTCTTTTAGCGGGTCAAGAAATCAAAAATGGGTCTATCACATTTTAAACCGATTTTTCCTTCCATCTCTTCTAATTTTTGAGAAAACCTTTCATCCTTTCTTCCATTAATTTTATCTCATTACCGTTCTAATTTCAAATCTTGCATAAACCACACCGGTCTCTTTAACAATTTTCACCAGTTTTTCAAGATTTGAAGCTGCAATTGAAGTATCCTCGAGAAATCCCAATTTATTAAGCTGAGAAACCCTAATATCATTATAGTTTTTTTCTGGTTCTTTGTTAGTTTTAGAACTTATGAAAAAAATTCAATGGTGTTTTTCGAAGAAATTTAGGTTTTTATTTATTGTCCTTCTTTGATTTTTCTTTCTTTGTTGTTTATTGATTTGCTCGTTTTACGTTATTGCAGTTAATCAAATGGATTTATTTAGATTTTGTTTTGATTGGTTATGTATGTAGATAAAGTAATGGCAAGGCCGAAGTTATTGAATACAGCTACTCCTAGTGCTAAAAAGAGAAATATCATAAGAATAAAATTAAAAGGAAAAGAAGCGAAGAAGAAATCTGAAGAAGAGAACAATAAAAGCGTTAGAGTTCCTAAAACTGATGTTGCTGAGATGGATAAACATTCAGCAGAAGGTGACAATCAATCTCCAAGTGGTAGAGGAGATGAAACTGAAGTCGTTGAACTTGATAAACATCCAGAAGCAAAAAACAATCAATCCACAAGTAGTGGAGTTCCTGATAGTATTAAAAATTCAGCAGCAAATGACAATCAGTCTACCAGTGGTAGATTGGCTGAAAGTAAAGTTTCTGAAAGTGCTAAAAATCCAGGAGCAGATGACAATCAGTCTACAGGTGGTAGAGTGGTTGAAAGTGAAGTTCTTAAAAGTGATAAAAATGCAGCAACAGATGACAATCAATCTCCAGTTGAGGAAACTGGTTTAATGGATGCTGAAGTTGGTGAAAAAGAACCCTAGATAAAGAAGACCATAGATGATCACTCTGCAAAAGATATTGTGGTTGAAGAGGCTCGAGTCGAACTCCAAACTGAATATATTGTGGTTCCATTGGATGAACTCTCCGAGATAGGGAAAGGTAAGAAAAGCAGGGATGAAGGTGGTGATGATGATATAAAAAATGCTTCTGCTCATGAGGAATGATGGATATAATTTATTCATATATTTTCATATATTAAATATTAAGTATGTTAATAAAACATGAATAAATATATCTATTTCTCGCATATTTTCTAACATATTTTGCAGGAGGAAGAAGATATTCAAAGAAGAAGAAAATGACCATTGATGTTGCTATACGGCTCTTAGTGTGACGATAACATTGATATTTATGTATGTGATTTTTCTAATTTAAAACGGACAAATATTGTCGCAACTATAGATTTAAGCTATTTGAATGTGTGAGAAAGCTATAAATTCAAGCCACTCAAGTTTATGAAAAGTTCATTAGCTCAAATTTTGGCATCTACGGGAAACTCAATGATTCAAGTCACAGGTGTTCAAGTCATTCAAATCTATGGAAAAGTCATAGCAACTTTTGCATCTACGGAAATGTCATAAATCCAAGCTAACTTCACATCTATGGCAAAATCTTTAGTTTGAGAATTCTATAAATAGGTGTTTATGTTTTGTATGAAATTCATCCCCTTGCAGAGGCAAGAGCTAGTCTTGCTCTTCCTTTCTCTTTCAGTTTTTCTTTTTGTCTTAGTAAGAACATTAATATTTTTCTTTAATTTTTATTTTTTCTCCATAATGGAGTAATTTTCTTAGGTTGAGATATTAGATAAAGCTTGATAATATTATTATAATAGATGTCTAAATTCTATTATCTTTTCGTGTTAATATTCTGTCTTTATCATCTTTATATACTAGGTTTAACCATAATCTTTATCTTATTTCTTTCAATTCTAATTCTCACAGAGGAATCGACACAAATAAGTTTATTGATTTAGTAAAAGCTAATCGAAAGAGGTTTTTGCTCACTTGGTATACTCAACCAAAATACTTTTTATTTTAAGCCATTATTTTAATTTCTTAATAGTATAAGCGAGAGTGGTGCTATTAATCGATTATTGTTTAATGTCACTAACTTCAATATATTAATAGTATAAGCGCAAGTGGTGCTATTATGAAATTGTTGTTACGTGGAGTGATTGAATTAGAAATAAGCAATTATTCTTTAAACAATGTCTTTATTTCACTGTTAATCAATTAATAGTATAAGCGCAAGTGGTGCTATTAACGGATTTCTTTTATGTGATTTGATTGAATTAGCAATAATCGATTATTTCATTAAATGGAGAAATAAATAATAAAGTTTTGTTTCTATTATAATAGTTTTATTTTGCCAATTCAAAATATCCCAACCTCTATCTTTTATTTAGCAAACCCAAAAATATTTATTTTTTTTATTTTCAGTGCTTAGAAATTATAATCAACTCTCCTTTCATCGACTTGATCCTCTCAAATAGTAACAAAGATAATAGAAACATGTAGCCTAAGTGGTTCCAATCTCTGTGGGACAATATCTTAAACCATATTAGAATTTGACAAGTACGAGCAGAAATACCGTATACACGTTGGAATCGTCAAGGAAGGAAATGGAGATGAATCAGAAGAAGCTGAAAGTGGTGAAGAAGAAGTTGAAGAAGAAAAATAAGGTGAAGAAGAAGAAGGTAAATTAGGTGAAGAAGAAACTGAAGAAGAAGGTGAAGAAGAAGAATAAGAAGAAGAAAGTGATGAAGAAACTGATCAAGAAGTGGATGAAGCCAGGGAGCCTGAGTGTGAGCCGGGCCGTTTATCAGTGCCTCGATGCATCAAGGAAATCAACATTCGAAAGTATCGACTTAAAACTTGGCTTGATGAAATTCCTTCTTTCATGTCGAAGATATTTGTTCGATCTAGCATTAAAAAGTTTCATATATTCAACAAGTTGTTGAAAAAGTTGAAATTATAAAAGAAATTTAACGAGTATATGTTAGGAAAGCTCCTTGGAATTTCCCCTGTTTTGGAGTTTCAATGGACAGATGGTCCACTCCCTACTTCTGCATAGAATAAAGGATAAAAAGCATCGCGAGGTTTTGTTCTTGGTTGAAGGGAAACCAACTTATTTTGGGCTTAGGGAGTTTGCTCTTATGACTGGGTTGGAGTGTGGGATATCACCCAGCGATAATGCAAATAAAAAGTTATGAGGAAAGGTGAGGAGTTTTATGAAGAACTAACTCATAATTACCCCCCAAGACGGAATAGCTAAAGTGACATCGTCGAGGCTTTTGAGGTTGTTGAAAACTAGCAAAAGATTTAATAAAGAGGAATAGTTGAAAATGTGCTTTTTATGGTTTCTCCACACGATATTGATGGCAAAGGATACTTTAAAGTCAATTGAGAAGGAATGAGTTTGTATGGTTGATGATCAGGAGTTCTTCTCCAAGTATCCATGGGGCAGGTTGTGCTTTGATCTAAAGATTGAATATTTGAAGCCCAAGCTTGACATGGCCAAGCATTATAAAACCCTCAGTGAGAAAGGAAAGCACCTTGATATGCTCTTTTTGGCTTCCCCTAGGCATTTTGGTAAGTCTACAATAAACTAATAGTTAGTTGATTGTTAAGTTTTCATTTTTCGTACTCTGATTAAATTTTTCATCTTAGGCCTAGGTCAATGAAGCATTTCTTGCCATTGGAAGTAGAGCTGCACTGACAGATCAGTCTCCTATGTCGTGCCCTCAGATGCTCAAATAGTACAGAAAAAGGGTGCCTAAATCCTTTGATCCATTCATGGAAGGAAAAGATAAAATTAAGGTAATGTTGCGCTATTTTCATGTCATTAAATTAGCTAACTTTAAATATCTTTTTAATTTGTAAGAAATAGTATTAATTTGCCCAACTTCTGTCCATATTGCGTGCCCTTACTTATTCCCTACTGACCAAGAGGTGCGGTCGGGGTGGGAGGATTTATATGTGGCCTATGCAGATGAAGTTGAGGATCCATCGGTGGATACCCTTAGGGCTGAATTGGAGAAGGCCACAGCCATCAAGAGGACTACTCTAAATCCTGCAGGTGAAGATGATATGGACATAGACGGAGAAGAAGATGAAGAGGGGATGTAGATATTGGTGGAGCTTGTACATGAATTTTTGGTGAATGTGCAGGTCCTTCAAGTGTGATGTCAGTGCTGCAGGTTCTTCTTTGGATGTTGTGCTCGCTAAGCTGAAATTACTGGAGGCCAAATTTGCTGATATTGCTAACCTGATAGCGGAACAATAAGAGGACAGTATGCAAATGCTTGTACCGTCCTTCTATGTGATTGATGAGGCACAGGAAGAGGAAGGCAATGGATTGTGGTACCAATACAAATACCACTTCAATTCTGAGATAAAAGTGTAGATTTGATGAAGTGGATGCTGCAGTTGATGCTAAAGTGGATGCCAGTGTCAGTACCACCAATGCCAATGTTAATGTCAATGTCAATGCAGTTGATGGTAAAGTTTATGTCACCAATAACAATACAAATGCAGTTGATGCTACCAATGCCAATGTTGGAGAGGAAGCCAGCATGAATGATAGTGAAGTGCTGATTAAAAAATGGTGAGGATGCTGAGGAACAGTTTTATGAAGTGGAGGATCCATCTCATGTTGTATTGGAATCTAACTTGAATGGAGGAGTTGGAGAAGATGTTGAAAACCCGAACTATAGAATTGCGGGTGTCTTGAAGAGTCTGAGCAAAGAGTTTATTAACAATGACGAGAACAAAGATTGATTTATCAGTGGTTTGTGTTTTGATGAACAATAGTTAATAATTATATTTTTGAGTCTTATCCGGTATTTTTTTTCTCTTGTTTGAGTATTAAAGTGTTGACAATCCATTGTGGTAACCACATGTTTCGTTTAGCAACCATTATTGTTGACAATACATTGTGGTAATGTATTATATGTTTCGTTTATCAACCATTTTTGCTCGATTCATTTTGCTATTGTTTAAAATGTAAGCCTGGATAACAATGACCGTGGATCTCTAAATAATCTAAAAATTCTTGTGAACCACACCAGTTAATTTTTTACTGTTATAGGTCTATCATCGAAACATACCTAACTATTGGTTGTGGTTGCAAGTTTAGTTTTGGACAACTAGGAATAAAACTATAAACTACTTTACACTTCCCCTTAAGGATTATATTATATAAGCCTGAGCTGTTGGAGAGGCTGTCTAAATAGCAATTGAGCTAAGTGAGTATGACATCGTTTACTAGCCCCGAACAACCATAAAGCTAAGTGTTGGCGGATTTTATGGCTGTCGCCAGCGCTGAAATACTTCCCGAGGTGGAAAAGGAGAATTTGATGTCTACAAGACCAACCCTTGGGGTGTGGATACTCTACACTGATCGAGCCACTAATTCGAAAGGCTCAGTGCTCGGCATAGTTTTGGTGTCTCCCATGGGGGAAAGATTAAGGCATTCCATGAGATTTGAGAAAGTGACCAACAATGAAGCTGAGTACGAGGCTGCCACAACAGGGTTGAAGCTGGCCAAAGAAATGGGAGCAGAAGAAGTGGAATTGAGATATGATTCGCAGTGGGTAGTGAATCAAGTTCTCGGTGATTACTCGGCTCGAGAACCCATAATGCAACCAGTATTTGCTCGAGCACAACAAGTTTTGGCTAATTTCCAAGAAAGGAGAGTCAAGCAAATCCCTCGAGAAGAGAACGCCAAGGTAGACGCCTTGGCCAACTTAGGTTCAGCCATCAAAGATAAGAACTCGGGGACTGATTCGATGGTTTAGTTACTCACATATACGGTAGGAAAAATCAAGCTAGAAGTAAATTCAGTAAATAGAACTTGGGATTCCCATGCCTATCTCATTTCATATTTGGATTTTGGAGTTCTGCCAGTAGATAAGAGGGAGGCCAAGAAGCTTAGGACGCAAGTGGTCTCTTACTCAATGATTCGAGGGCAGTTGTACAAAAAACTGTATATCGGCTCGATGGCTAAATGTTTGGGTCCGAGGGAAGTTGAGTACGTGATGAGAGAAGTGCATGAGGGCGAATGTGGTAATCATTCAGGAGGAAAGACCCAACTTGAAAACTCCTTCGAGCAGGGTATTATTGGCCTGATATGAGCGAGGATGCTAAATTATTCGTGAGAAAATGCGACAAGTGCCAGCGACACGCACCGATGATTCATCAAAAGCTAACCTCTACATTCAGGTTTTCGTCATGGACTTTCATAAAATGGGGGATGGATATCGTTGGGCCACTCCCCAAGGCCAAAGGAGGCGTTCGATTTATGCTCGTGCTCACTGATTATTTCACCAAGTGGATGGAAGCAAGGTCTTTTGCTAAGGTTAGGAAAAAGGAGGTCATCAGCTTCATTTGGAAGAATATCATCTGTAAGTTAGGAGTCCTAAGGGAAATAACTTGTGACAATAGCCAATAATTCATAGGTTCGGATGTCACTACTTTCCTTGCAAAGTGGGAGATAAAAAGAATAGCCTCGACCCCCTATCATCCAAGTACTAATGGGCAGGCTGAGTGTTGCTCCCAACGCACACGCAAGTATACGCGGTCGACAAGTAATAAAGTAATAAGTCAAGTATCGTTCCCACAAGGACTATTCAGACTGGACTCCTAACAAATAATTTCTACTAACTATCCAGGGATCTTTTTCCAATAGTGATGATTTAGTTAACTAAAGAACAGTAATTAAGAGGGTAAAAGTGAATTCAAACAATGGAGCAAAAATTGGTTGCTATCAGTAATAAGGAGACGGTCCAGGGTCAGAGTTACGAACAATCCAGTTGAGTTTTCCGATTGATTCCACTTCTTAAGTCCCGGATTACTAACTAACAGATTAAATGTACCCGTGAAAACCTTTCGATTCTTCACGGTCTATGCAGGCTACTCCAATCCCTATATGTCTATGGGTTGAATCACATGTACGCATTAACGATTTCTGTAATTAGTTAAGCTAGGCGAGCAAGTATATGTCTATCCTACTCACAAATTGGTTCCCCGATGCCTGGGTTCACAATCTAGCCCTACTCTTTCTTATTGAGTTAATAATTTCCCTCTTTCGAGTTCAATCTAAAAACCATAGATAATGCGTAATAATCGGGCCCTGACAATTACACAAGTAAAATCAAGAAAGAATAAGCAATCCGTTATGGGATTCAATTAATGGGAATCAATCTTCAATCATCAACCTTCATGAAATACTCTAACCCTAGAACGTAAGATTTAGCCACGGATATTCATAATCACAAGGCAATGAATTGATGAAATAATGATGTAAATGATTAAATAGATGAAAGAATAGGAATAAACCCTTGTTCAATGAAGTATGGTGCTCTCGAAATGCTCCAAAGTCTGAACTTCCTTCAAAAACGAAGTAAAAGAGTATTTATAGGGTTTACAAAGGCCTAGTAATAAGTTACACCTAAGCCTAGACGAAATAGGAAGTCCAAAAACGCTCCAGGGGCGCTGTAGCTGGCGCCCCGCGCCCCCGAACGCGCGCACAAAGGCAGTGGACGTCGAAATCCGGGCGCTTTTGGGGCGCACTGCGCCACTCAAAGCGCCAGAAGGCTGGGCGCTTTTGGAGGCGCGCCGCATGGATTACCGCGCCAGGCAAAATCCTGCTCCTCCTTGCTCCGCGGCTCGCTTTGTGTCGTGCCTTCGTGTGCTCGATCCAATCCTCAATCCAAATCCAATCTTTTCTTGCTCGATTATGCTCTTTAAAGCTCCAATTGCACTTCATAACAACCTACACACATACGACACAATATCAGTGCAAAATCACATTCATAAACTAGAAAACAGGCGAATAAAATACTCAAACGTGAGGAAATATTAAGGAAATATAGGCATAAAATGCCAAACATCACCACCCCACACTTGAACCTTTGCTCGCCCTGGTCTGCCTATGACTATGGTTGATACCGATCATTGAACAAATGCACACATGACTACTATGGGTCCAACAAACATGCCAATAATTTATCAAACTCAAAAACACGAGAACAACCACCCCGAGATAGCTCAACTGCACAAACCCAACTCATTGCAACCATGCTCCAACAAAATCACACCTATCTACTCAACCAAGAATCCATGACTTTACCTATTTCATGCAAACTATGTGCCCTCACCAAAATGAAGCAAGAGAGTGTCCCCCAAATATCACACACACCGATGAATATCAAGAATAGAATGGGGACAATAGCATAGAAAGAATTCACTCACTCTCATGAAAATCTCACATGTCACACACGATGTACCATAGGCTTGCCCGTAGTGTAGGACTCCACTAATGTAAGCTCACTCCAATCGGGATTAACTAGGACTTTAAAAAGGTTGCAATGTAGGCTAAGGGGCTGGTAGGATACATATGGGTAATAGTGACTACCTCCCTAAGCACTTTAATACATCACAATTAATTTGAGCACAAGTCTCATCAAAGCCACCCAATCAACAACTTTCACACACACATTCTCAACAAGTAGCAAATTGTTTCTTTTAAGCACACACTAGCAAGGATGGGTATTCTTCTCTCTTTATTTCTTTTTCCAATTTTTTTTCAACTTTGCTCTTTTTTTTTTCTTTTTTTTCTTTTTCTATTCACTTCTTTCCAAACCTTGCCAATGCTCATAATCAACTACTACACAATTCATCAAATATTTTCCTCATTGGTTCCACTCAAAAACCTCCCAATATTTCAACCACAACTCCACAATAATATCACATTATCAATTAAAGTGCTTAAGGAGTAAAGGGCCAAAAGAAAGCAATTTAGAACAAGTGGGTAGGCTCGCGGTGTGGGTGCCAACAAAAGGTCAAAACGATCACAACAATCAAGTCCAAGGTGTATATGTAAGGGTAGGCAAGTCAAAAGAAGGCCTGTATCATTTTCCGACTAGAGTAAACCTAGGATTTCGTTTTGCACACACACGGGGCAAGTTCTAGACACCAATATGCAAACATGGAGTATAATAAGAATATGTCTCACAACACATATTGCACACAGTCCACACAAAAAGGCTCCATCACAACTCTCAATCAAGCAAATAGAGTGCAACTTGTGGAAAATTAAGCACTAATGCACAAAGGTTCACAACAAAGTCAAGTGAGTGGACTGAAGCATCTCAAAGGGGTCATTCTATTTTTTCTAGGCATGCATCTCAATTTAAAACCAAAGGACACCACAAATAGCACATGCTCAAGTCCAAGTACACCGGTATCAAACAAATCAAAGGCACCTAGCATTCTACCTATTTCCTTCGTCTAGGGCCACCTATAACTAACTACTCTAATCCTAATAAAAATAAAAAAATACCCGATTCAAAGGCCTCCCCGTGGAAAAGAACCGAGGTCATAAGAAAAACCACGGGGTGGATGACATGTACCACTGACAAAGACTAAAAAGAAAATCTTTTTGAAATTTTTTCATTGGTTTTCTAATTTTTTTCATATATTAAAGCAAGAAACAAATAAAAATAAAGTCAAGTGACAAAGGAAAAATCCTAACGGTACATGCATCCCTAACCTCAAAAATAACGGGGAGTTCCCCACCCCACACTAAAAACTAAGCAATGTCCTCAGTGCGACAAAAAATAAAGTACAAGGGGTAAAAGAACTTCGCTGAAGGCTCTAGTCCTTGGTGCTAGCATCCTCCAAGCTTCTGTATAGTATGAGGTACTCAGACTTCCCTCATCAGGTCAACAATATTAGGCAGGGGTGAGGACACCCCACACTTAAGCTCGACATACCTGAACCTGCAATCCAAAGAAAAAAACAAAACTACGTGACACTATAAATAAAATAATACAAGTACAACTCGGGTTGCCTCCCGAGAAGCGCCTTAGTTAACGTCGTGGCACGACGACACTTTTAGCTCACTTCCAGCATTTATGTCTTCTCTTCTTACGACGAACCTTTGCTTTCTTCCTTTCTTTGAGAGAACCCATCTTCACTTCAATTGGTTTACTTCCATGTTCTTGTTTGACACATTCGATCATAGAGCACTCTTCAACCTTAGCTATGTGCTCCTTCTCATTATACACCTTGAAAGTAACCTTTTCTCCATGCGCTCTAACAGTCATCTCACCCAGCTCCATGTCAATAAGTGCCTTCGAGGTGACTAAGAATGGTCTCCCCAAAATGATTGGAGCTTCTAGGTCCTCTTCATAATCTAGGACTACAAAATCAGCAGAGAATGTAAACTTACCAACTTTAAGCAACACATCCTCCAACTTACCATCGGGGTGAGTGAGTGATCCATCCGCCATCTTAAGAGTAACTGAAAAAGGCTTGATTGCTCCTAGCCCTAACCTTTTGCAAACAGATAGAGGCATGAGATTTATGCTCGCACCCAGATCACACAATGCACCCATGATATTATGCCCTCCAATGGTGCAAGGAATAGTAAACCTCCCAGGATCTTGAAGTTTTGGAGGTAGCTTGCTCAAGATTGTGCTGCATTCCTCAACTAACTCCACTGTATCTATCTCTTGAGGCTTTTTCTTCTTGACTAAAATTTCTTTTAAGAACTTCACAAAGGATGGCATCAATTCAAACACATCAGTCAAAGGGATGTTAACTTGAAGCTCTTTCAACATACTCACAAATTTTTGATACTGGGCCAAATCCTTCGATGATATAAGTCTCTGCGGGAATGGTGGAGGCGGCAGAGGTGCCTCATTTTTCTCTTCTTTCTTCTTTACCTTCTCCACTTTTTCAGCTTTTTCTATTTTAGCTCTCTCCTCAGACTTGGCCATCAGCTCTCCACCTTCAATTATAGTCACTGCAAGACATTGTTCAGGCTCTTTTTTAACAGTACTTACTGCTCCCACCAACTGCCCCAACTGGTGCTCAAGGGTCTTTTGAGCATTGACAAGATCTTGTATGGCATGTGCATTGGTTGCAGTGTCAGCTATCACTCTCTGCTAGCCTGCCATTATATGCTTTAACATATCTTCAACTGAATTGCTAACCTGCTATGGTGGAGCTGGAAGTGGTTGGTAGTTATTTGGGGCTCTCATGTTGCCTTGATAATAAGCATTACCAAACTGATTTTGACCCTGCTGCCTGTTTTGATTACCCACGTAATAAACTGACTCTGGATTAGAGGAACAAACCTCTGTAGCATGATCTTTACCACAAACCTCACAAAAACTCTGGAGTTGTTGCACTGGAGCCACTGGTTGCTGAGTCTTTGGCAGAGCTAGCTTGCTAATTTGATTGGAAATAGCATCCATCTTCGCCCTCAGCTCTGAAAATGCATCTAACTGAAGTACCACAGCAGCTTTCTGCGTAGTAGCTCTACCATCTCCCTGCCAATCAGGATTGCTCTGCGAAAACTTATCTAGTAATTCATAGATCTGGTCAAAGTTTAAGGCTAGTACTTGGCCTCCAGCAGCAGCATCTACCACGATCTTAGTATGCGCAGTCAACCCCTCAATAAAAGTATGTGCAAGAACCTCATTGGATTGGTTGTGGTGTGGACAATCTCTCAATCACTACAAGAAATCAGACTTTTTGTAGCGAGTTTTTGTGGCGACCTTATATGATGCCACAGAAAGTTATCATTTAGTGGCGACATTTATAGTCGCCACAGAAGGTAAACCTTTAGTAGCGATATGATTTTTGTCGCCACTAATATATGCAACTACAGATTAAAATTAAAATTTTCCCTTTGAAAAAAAAAATTGGCTGTGGGTTTTAGTAGCGACATGCAAGTAATCGCCTCTAAAGGTTTTCTGTGGTGATGGTGTCGCCACTAATAGTTTATAATTATTGTACTTGTTAAGTAAAAAAAGTAAAGGAAAGTACTTTCGGAGAAGTACTACTACTACTCAAGAGACCCAAATTTTCTCTGCTCAACTTGTTTTTCCCCAATCCCATTGTTTCTCCCTACACAAAAACCCTCATATTTCACTCAAATCTCAAAACGATTCTAGTCTAAAATTTCATCCAACTTCAAAAAGTCCATTTTCTTCTCTCAACTTCTCCCGAATTTTCCCTCATCGTCTTCAAGCATCGACCAATTAGTCCATCTCCAACTCCACATACTCAACTTGGGTTTAATCTAAGTAGAAGTAAAGGTAAGATTTATCAGATCTATTTCTCATGTACTATTCTAATTTTATTAAATAGATTTAAACATATGGAATCGGTATAGAGGATTTCAAAGCATACGACATACCCAATCTGTTCGGGTATTATAGTTTATAATGTCCTATTTGTGAATGTCGTAAAAGATTTGTTAGCTTGATTTTTTGTATTACCTAATCAGTATTTGCTTTCAAATTATTTAGCAATGGAGAAGATTGATGAAATTGTATGCGCTAAAGTCCCATCCCCCAAAGCTTTGGTACATGTGGTTAAGAGAGTGGCAATTTCTGCGATTTCCTATAAGATTTTGTAGATTTCACCTCCAATTTCTCTAACATAATTGAAAATGTGCAATTAGGAAAACAATAATCTTAAGACCTTATCGGTGGCAGTGAGGATTCCGGTATTTCAGTCTGAAGCTCAACCTATCTCGACCTCCTTCAAAATTGATTTTTTCAGGAAGATCTGACAGTAAGTTGAAAGTTTTTTTTACTTTTTGGAGGTATCTCAATTGTTTCTGTTTTTAAATTATGAATTCGATTCATGTATTGTGCATTTAAGATTTCACTAGTGAAGAGAAAATTTTTGTACTATAGATTGACAATAGCACATGAAGTATCACAACAAGTTAATTATTTCTTTTATGTAATTATTTGTAAATGGTTGGTTCTTCAGAAAGATCTTTTGGAAATGGAGAACAGAAAATGCAAGAATCAGGTTTACGAATGTGAAGTTCGAATCTATTGTTTTAGGCCTTCAAATAATTAGGTGCTTTGAAAGGAAGTGAGAAATTGCTGAATTGGGGATGTGAATTTTCCTTCCATACGTGTCTTGGTAAAAACCTGAATTTTCCAACTAGTAAAGCCAAATTGTTATACTCTACAAAAAGATTCAGCGCTTGATTTAGGTTGGCATGGTTGCAGTTGCAACTTCTGTTTATCATATCTTGGATGAATTTACAACTTGACACTGAATTTTTCACTCCGGCTAAGTTTAACGAAGGATATAATTTTTTGTTGCTTATTTCTTCAATGAAATATACATTTCTTAGTCTACTCAGTAGATTATAAAGAATTCCCAACCAAAAATATTAATTTCTTTTGCTTTTCCATTCATTTTACTTGGGCTTTCCAGTTTTCATGCTCAACAAATTGAGTGAAATCAAACTGACTTGATATTTTTGTGTTTTATATATTAAAGTGACATGCACTTTTTTATAGAGATGCCTTTTCATTACAAAGTAACATTATATTTCTTCTACTTAGTGTTTCCTTTTGCAAGTGCTCATCTTCACAGTGTTTAGTCATTGCTAATTTTTATTTCGATGAAACCAAAAGAACATAGTGCTTTCTTCTTATCAGTAAGTGAAAAAAAGCAAACATGTTATATGAATCCGTAATGACTATCTTTATTATCTGATCAAGATTGAAAGAATTTTGCACCATAGAGTTTAAAGTTATTTCTTGATATATGTAATATGTTAATTAACTTATTTGGATCACATATGTTTTTCCCTGATTTGATTTTGGCTGGATCTGTGTTTTCTCATTTACATGTTGGTTCAAACTATATTGTTCTAATCATAGCTAGTCGACAACATCCTTCAAACTTGTTTGTATCATGCAAGATAGAAGTTCTAGAAATATTGAAAGATATGGGAAGAAGCTGAAGCGCTACTTTTCGATAGCTACTATTCGTTTCAAGACTAGGTTGTAGAAAGCTACTGACTATTTGTTTAAAGGCCACGTAGTAGCAAGTAATCTAGCATGAGTATCACTATTCCTTGTATGATTCACTACAAAAACTTGCCTTGAGTAATATTGCTGGTTAGTGCCAATTTCTAACATTCTAATTGACTAATATGTCCTATCTTTTGATGGGCCTTTGAACTTATTCTAAGCTTATTTTTCTCCTTGGATTGCATTGAGAGTAAAAGGTCGCATTGTATTTTTTATAATGAAAAGTATAAATTGTATTACTTTCTCTTATCTGCTACAGCTAGTGTATTAAATAGCAGCCCACTTGTGCATGCAATGTTCAAAGAGATAGTAAGAGGACAGAGTATTATATTGCCTCAGCTATTCGCTTTTTTATATCACTATTAAAAGAAATGATCTTTTCTAGTCTTTCCACCAACATATTCTTGTCTAATTTTTGAAGTATTTACACTCTTTTTTTTTTATCTCAGGCTTAAGGTTTTGATGAATGGAAAATCAGTGAAAATGAGGAATTTGAAGGACATTTTGTAGCTCCTTTTCTTTCATGTGTAAATCCGATGATGTTGACTTATAAAGTATTCTCTATTTTATATGATGACATTTACGTATTATTAAGTTCTTTTCGCGAATCACTGGTAATATCCTTGTAATCATCGGTTTCTATTGTCATATTGATGTATTGTGGGGCAATTAGAAGCAAAATATATTCATATATTTTTTTTAAAAAAAAATCTTATTTGTGGCGACTCATAGTTGCCACTGAAAGTATATTAAAAAGGGTCATTCAAGGTATCACGGTATTGTGGCAACTATAGTCGCCACTAAAGATCCTTTATTAGTGGCGACTCTAGGTTGTGTAACCTTTTTTGTAGTATGTCTCATTCGTTTTCTGTAGCGAGTCCAATCGCCACTAAAAGCCATATATCAGTGGCGACCCCCACAAGTTGCCGCTAAAAACTTTAGTTTCGGCTTGTAGTGCAGCAACTCAGTGGTCGCCACTAAAAGTTTTTAGTGGCAACTTTGTGGGCTTTAGTGGCGACTTTTGTCGCCACAAATAAACAATTTTCTTGTAGTGAATAAAGCTTTAAACCGCTCCCAGGCTGAATACAAAGACTCTCCTTCTACCTGTCTGAAGGACATAATTGCACTCCTCACCCGGGCTGTCTTGGCAGATGGATAAAACTTAGCTAAGAACTTCCTAGCCAAATCATCCCAAGTAGTGATAGACCCAGACTTTTCAGCCTTTAACCACCTCTTTGCTGCCCCAATCAGTGGAAATGGGAACAATGTCAAGCGAACATAATCTATAGGAACTCCCGTCGGTCGGTCGGTGTATAAGTATCACTGATCTCCAAGAAATTCTGGATGTGTTGTTGTGGATCCTCGCTAAGTAATCCAGCAAATTGTCCAGTCGCATGTAACAGTTGTATCATGTCGGACTTAATCTCAAAGTTTCCAGTAATTTCAGGCTTAACTATGCTCGAGGCTACTCCCTTTAGGCTGGGGAGAGCAACATCTCGCACAGCTAAAGCTCGTTTTGCTTCCATTCCTGTAGGTAAAGATCAAGCAGGACCTAATACCTGAAACAGCACAAAACTCAAAACAAAAATTAAACCTGAATAGAAAATAATAAATCGTCTGAAAAGAAAACAGTCAATTGTTTAGACCCCGGCAACGGCGCCAAAAACTTGTTGCTCCCAACGCACACGCAAGTATACGCGGTCGACAAGTAATAAAGTGATAAGTCAAGTATCGTTCCCACGAGGACTATTCAGACTGGACTCCTAACAAACAATTTCTACTAACTATCCAGGGATCTTTTTCCAATAGTGATGATTTAGTTAACTAAAGAACAGTAATTAAGAGGGTAAAAGTGAATTCAAACAATGGAGCAAAAATTGGTTGTTATCAGTAATAAGGAGACGGTCCAGGGTCAGAGTTACGAACAATCCAGTTGAGTTTTCCAATTGATTCCACTTCTTAAGTCCCGGATTACTAACTAACAGATTAAATGTACCCGTGAAAACCTTTCGATTCTTCACGGTCTATGCAGGCTACTCCAATCCCTATATGTCTATGGGTTGAATCACGTGCACGCATTAACGATTTCTGTAATTAGTTAAGCTAGGCGAGCAAGTATATGTCTATCCTACTCACAAATTGGTTCCCCGATGCCCGGGTTCACAATCTAGCCCTACTCTTTCTTATTGCATTAATAAATTCCCTCTTTTGAGTTCAATCTAAAAACCATAGATAATGCGTAATAATCGGGCCCTGACAATTACACAAGTGAAATCAAGAAAGAATAAGCAATCCGTTATGGGATTCAATTAATGGGAATCAATCTTCAAACATCAACCTTCATGAAATACTCTAACCCTAGAACGTAAGATTTAGCCACGCATATTCATAATCACAAGGCAATGAATTGATGAAATAATGATGTAAATGATTAAATAGATGAAAGAATAGGAATAAACCCTTGTTAAATGAAGTATGGTGCTCTCCAAATGCTCCAAAGTCTGAACTTCCTTAAAAAAACGAAGTAAAAGAGTATTTATAGGGTTTACAAAGGCCCAGTAATAAGTTACACCTAAGCGTAGACGAAATAGGAAGTCCAAAAACGCTCCAGGGGCACTGTAGCTGGCGCCCTGCGCCCCCGAACGCGCGCACAAAGGCAGTGGACGTCGAAATCCGGGCGCTTTTGGGGCGCCCCGCGCCACTCAAAGCGCCAGAAGGCTGGGCGCTTTTGGAGGCGCGCCGCATGGCTTACCGCGCCAGGCAAAATCCTGCTCCTCCTTGCTCCGCGGCTCGCTTCGTGTCGTGCCTTCGTGTGCTCGATCCAATCCTCAATCCAAATCCAATCTTTTCTTGCTCGATTATACTCTTTAAAGCTCCAATTGCACTTCATAACAACCTACACACATACGACACAATATCA
This sequence comes from Petunia x hybrida, assembly GCA_037355625.1. Lineage (NCBI taxonomy): Eukaryota > Viridiplantae > Streptophyta > Magnoliopsida > Solanales > Solanaceae > Petunia > Petunia x hybrida. The sequence continues at coordinate 2,115,909 of JBBBVM010000712.1, read as the reverse complement.
GTGCAAAATCACATTCATAAACTAGAAAACAGGCGAATAAAATACTCAAACGTGAGGAAATATTAAGGAAATATAGGCATAAAATGCCAAACATCACTGAGTCCTCGAATAGGATAATCGTTGAAAACATTAAGAAAAGGCTCGATGAAGCAAAAGGCTCGTGGCTCGATGAGTTACCCGGGGTGTTACGGGCAATGCGTACCACTGAAAAGAACAACACAGGTGAAACCCCATTTTCCTTCACTTATGGGATTGATTCTTTGATTCCTGTGGAAGTCGGCGAACCCAGCCTTCGGTACACTAATGCAATTGAAGAATCAAATCAGCAAGCGATGCGTGTGGAGTTGGATTTGCTTGAAGGACACAAGGAAATGGCTTTGGTTAGATTAACGGCTCAGCAAAGGCAAATCGAGGCTTATCTAAATAGGAAGGCAAAACTCAGACACTTCAAAGTTGGAGATTATGTGCTAAAAGCCTTGAACCAGACTATGAAGGAGAATAATGCTGGCAAACTCGCCGCAAACTAGGAAGGGCCTTACCGTGTCAAGGCAATAGTTGGAAAGGGATCTTATCAGTTAGAGGACTTGAAAGGCAAATTGGAACCCTCAAATTGGAATGTGTCCAACTTGAAGCGTTACTATTTTTGACATCGAGGTATGTTACCATTTGTCAGCAGATTTTCAGCTACGACATCGAGCCGTCAACGCTCCAATCCCTAGGTCGAAGTAATTCCAGCGGAACCCTCATTCTTCTTTGCTTGACCTTTTCAGGAAGCAGAGGGAACGAAGTGCAGTGTTCGGGTCCTCGTTAATTTGCAATCAAACACTGGGGGGATGTAAGACATGGTGTGTAGTCAAGATTGACTCGAAAACTAGCTATCCGCAACCGGGGACTGTTTCCCGAAGATTAGCTTAGTATTTTTGTCTTGTTTTCATTGCCCAGTAGCAGTTGTTTGTTTTCATAAATTTACCTCCTAAGTCTAGCTTCGGCTAGGATTATGTAAACGCCAACTATGGCTTATCAATAAAACAAACTTGATTTGACATCTTTTTGTTTCTATGTTTCATTCCCGAAGTTATGTTACTCAAGGGGGATTGTCTCTTTATGCCACTGCTTAGGAACGAGACGTGGTTCCAAGCTAGCATCGATTTGTTATGAATTGTTAAAGTCTTGCAAGCAAAAAATATTCTAGGTGGCCTGTCGCACTTTTCAAATAAAGTAAAGACTAACATTTAAGAAAGAAAAGCTAAGTTTTTTTAACAAAGGCCCAGAGGCTTCAAAAACTATTTACATCACATGGCTCGATGACCATGGCAAAAGAAAAATACAAAAAAACAAAAAAAAGGAAAATGATAACTAAGCTTCGGGGTCATCTTTCCCATAGCTCGAAGTCTCATCTTCAGATGCCTTGTTGTCCTCTTCATCTTCTTCAGCCTCGTCTTCACCCGAGCTGTCACTTGAGGAAATCTTTTCCATGATCAGCTGAGCCTTAGCTGCGTCGCTCTTGGCCTTGTCAAGTTCCTTATCCAAATCTATCACAGCGGTTTTGCATTGTTCGAGGGCCTTCAACCATGTTTGGATAATGGCCCAACTTTTATCTAGCTGAGCCCTTGTGGCCTTAGCCTTAAGCTTCGCATCCATGGAAGCTTGCCCCAAAAGGCCCCAACTTCAACCTCAACCGTTGTCGTTCAACCCTCCAACTCATTCATTTCGAGCATCTTCTCAGCCAGTTTGGTGTGATAATCCTTAGCAACTTCTACAAACTTGGCATTAGTTCGCTCAATTTCCTCATTCAGCTTTTGACTTTCATCTCGTGACTCTCCTTATTCACTTTCATTTGAGCCTCGAGGGCAGTGGAAACTTACGAGCTTGATTCAGCTCAAGGTCAGATTTATCAGCAGCTTCACGAGCTTGGTCTAGCTCGAGGTTGGACTTGGCCAGTTGAGTTTGCAGCTCAGAAACTTGGGTCTGAAGCTCCGACTTTAGGCAGTTCCAAGCGTCTCCAACCTGTTGAATAGAAGCTGCTCGGTGAACCTCCATTTCCACAGCCTTGATCGCATACAAGTAGCTCTGCAAAAGGTTTGTGTGAAGGCCAGGGTAAAAAAGATAGTTGAAAGGGGAGAAATCGTAAACGGCAAAAGCATACCTGAATGGCGTGCTTGGCAGAGTTGGCCATCAAATCCTCATGGACTATGTCTTTATCCCAAGCAATCCTCTAAGACCCATGGGGACTGCCATGGTGTCATCAAAAAGACACAAGTCAGAAGGAATTACAATCCTTCTTAGGCCCCTTTGAGATGACGAAGCGCAGGAAGGTTCTGAATTGGCTCGTACGGTGCTCGGTGCTACTCTCTCTTCAGTAGACGAGGGGGTCTCAGCAGCACTCCCCTCAACGGTAGGAGGAATTTCAACCTTGCCAACTTTGGCCTTGCCTTTGGCCTTGGCAGTAACATGGTCAGACCCCTCGAGGTCTACTACTTCAATCTCTTTGGGAGCCTCGACGTCCACATCGCTGGGCTCGTCCCTCAGGCCCCGTTGCGGCTCGACAATAGCCTCGGGACCAAAAGCTGAAGTCACCTCCACTGGAGGGTGCTTTGCTTTAGTTGACTTCTTCGAAACTTGTCTCTTCCTTTTCGAATCTGTAGAAACGTGGATTGGAGGTTTAGGGACAAAAGAAGAAGAAGTTGATGCCGCAAGTTTTTCGACCAATGAAGATTTTGTCGTCACCTTTAGAAGTCCCTCGGCCAGGGGAACCCTCGGGGACTTTAGATTTTTCGAGAACCTCAGCCAGGTTCTCTATCACGTTTAAACTTTCCCCAGTATCGGGGACATCCTTCTCTTTTTTCTTCTTTCCCTTTGTCTTGGTGCTAGCCGCCTTGTTAGGAAAGCCTACAAAAGAAAGGGTAGATTTAGCATGAAAGAAAGCTCGAGCAGATTCCAAGGAAATTAAATAGTAGCAAAAACTTACCGTGTCGTTTGCACACCTATTTGTTTTCTTCCAATGCGGCTATACTCATCCATGTTCTCAGGGGCCGCTTCTGAATGTCAATGATTGCTTGAACCCAGCTAACCAAATTGGCAGGGGTACAACTGGAACCTTATCCGCTGAGGAATTTGAGGCAATAATTGGAAAATAAGTTCGAGGCAATGAATGAAAGATAAGAAAATCACGAGGAAAGCCACTTACGTGCACTGTTCCACACTTCAGGAAACCCAGGCTCAGGGGACAGTAGACTGGTCGGGAGAAGAACATAGAGATCACACCAGCCACAGTCTTTTATGTTTCCTCGCTCTTTGTAATCAACGAGTATTTGCCTCTCTGTGAGTTGGACAATCCCACCTTTATGTAAATTAGGGTAAAAAAGGGAGATCAAGTGTTGAAAAGTGAAAGGTACCCCAGCCTTTCGACTTAAGAAATCGAGGCATTGAACAACTCTCCAGAGCCCGAAGTCCAATTGGGCCAAACATAAGTTATATGTTCGGCAGAAGGTGTCAATTAACCGATGCACAAGGAGAAAAAAACCTATCGTGAAGGGATAGGTGTAACAAATGAGTGCACGACCACGTGATCAGAGCTACTACTATTCGGGACAGGAACACCAACTTTGACCTCGGGGCCCCAATTGCAATCCTTCCGAACCAAAGCCACGTGGGATTGAATAATAAGGCTCGGTGTAGTTTGGACTGGCACATTTATATTTTTCTCTTGCCTTGCAGCTGACTGATCCTGAAGCTTGAAGTCCTTATCTGTATCAAAATTTGAGGGGATACTTTGATAAGGCTCAAGTTCTTTGACAATAGGAATTTTCTTTGGCTTTGAGGATTCCGCCTCAACCCCACCAGCTACACCAATATCGGCTCCTCTGTTGTCTGCTTCATCAACTACGTCGGCATCATCATCTTCGCCGACCACCTTCTCAAGTTAATTATGACCAGTGGTGGCTTTATGCCGCATTGGGTTTAAACCACCCGACTGTGAGGTCACCTCAATGTCATTGTCAATCGACGGGATGATGTTCAAAGGTTCAAGAATATTTACAAGTTCACTGCCGATTAACATAGTGGCGGTATCAGGGTGTCTTTCATCAGAAGGACCAGAGGAATTTTTCACGGAATTAGTGGCAGACATTTCTGTTAAGGGAATTGATGAAGATTTTTTTACTTGAAACTGTGGTTTGAAGAAGAAGAAGTTTGAAATTGTTCTTGTTAAGAAAATTTATTGTTGCTCAAGAAATTAAAAGTGAGGAAGAAGGTGGACAAGTTGGATTACTTATAGAGGATGGATCATCATTGCGTTTACATTGGGAAGGAGGAACGAAGAGTCTCGGCCGCTAAACAGTCGCCACTTGTAACGAATGAGAATTCAAAGTGACTGATGCCTTTTCAAATTGCTACTGACATGACCCGAAATCCGGTTAGGCCGTGCGGGTACCCGACATACTCCCCTAGACCCGTCGGGCGAACCCTTACCAATTAAATTAGGAAAATAAATATAATTCAATTTATAAATAAGAACAATACTTAGAAAAAAAACACAGACATACTGATACCTCTAAGCTGTACAAAAGAAATTACAGCTGACTACTCAAAATACTAGGTTTAGGGCTATCCAGACTAGACATCTAAGAGTACAAAAGAAGACAGATACCTCCTGAAGGGAGCAAAATGCAACTGAAATAATAACCAATAACTGGTGGCCATCCAGAATAAAAGCTGGCTCACCCTGACAGCTGAAGTCGTCTTCGCTCCTTCACAACGTGGCGAACTCAATCCTAGAGCGAACCTGCCGAAATGAAATAGATAGACAAGAAACAAACAACAAACAAGGGTGAGTCAAAAGGACTCAATAAGTGGGGCAGACTAGCCACCTCAAAAAAATAGGATAGCTAGCCAGGGAGAAGAAACAGATAAACTAGATTCCTCTTATTTAAATTATAAAAAGGCAGGGCTAGGTAATAACCAGAAATACGTATGAAACCATAAACTCAACCAGGAATACGAGCCAGAAACATATCAACAAATAAGCAATGCACGTATAAGCAGAACAGTAGTTATATACCACAAGTTTACACAATGGTATGAAATGAAATGAAATGAAATGAGATGAAATAAAATATGATGCAAAGGGTCACATGTGTCAAATGAATGGAGCGGAATCCTCTTATTCCGAGGGCGGAATCCTCCTGCTCCGAGGGCGGAATCCTCCTACCCTCAATATGATGCAATGGAGCGGAATCCTCCTGCTCCGAGGGCGGAATCCTCCTACCCTCAATATGATACAATGGAGCGGAATCCTCCTGCTCCTGGGGTGGAATACTCCTGCACCCAATATGATATGCAATGTGATGCATATGAAAGACATATAATGCATATAAATGCAATGTGATGCAATAATAACCCTTTACCGGCACGGAACTCTCATCGACAGCCGGGAAGTAGATGCCAACTCACAGCCAGAGTACAATGCTCAGATCCTCAATGCAATAACAACAACAGGACATAACATATAATATATAATGTAAATCCAAGGCTAAGGCGTAATGAGTACGCCTATCGGCAGCTACACACATAAGGAACATGTGGTAGAAAATCCACGAGGCCAGGTGCCTCCAAAGAAATGGATACACATACTTACCTCGTTACAAAGTTAGCACAGCCACTCAATAACCGCTTTGTCCTTTGGTTTCATTGCCAAATGATCCCACTCTATTCAATAAGCAGAAAACTATATCAAATAAGGCTAAAGGCTTCATTCCCCACATCTTAGGGTAATCCGGTTAGGAACCTGATACCCTATTCGCATACGCAATACGCAGGCCAGGCCTATGTACAAGGTTTAAGGCCACATAACCAAACCCCAAATAAATTACATTTATATGTTGCCCATAACTCACTGAGTACGAATATATAATCAATTATATTCCACTATCGGGGTCCAATTGACCCTTTAAACTATCAGTTGAACTTATTAAAACGATGTATAATATCCCAATTTTTACCGTTAAAATATATTCAAACATACGTAATAAACTCAAATAATATATTAGGATCATTATCTGAATGTTTCAGGGGTGAAAATTCTACTTTTCTCCGACCCCTTTTCTCATTTTCTGGCATTTTTTCATTCCCTTCTGCGCGTTTTCTCTTTACCTGCTTCTGAATCGTTTTTGTTTTCTGTGTTTCATACTTGTAGCATATATGCCCACCGCCACATCTGGTCATTTATTTCTCTTTCTTTCATTTTGTCTTTTTCTCTTTTCTTTTGTCTTTTCCTTTTTTTTAAATTTTTTTTTTTCGCGACGAAAATTAAAACGGTACCCTATGATATTCGAAATAATTCCAACTTTTGTATACAAGTTATACAAAATATATGTAACATACTCGTGAAGGCGGATCTCAAATCGGACTCCCGAAACTCAAGGTGCGAATTTAAATGAAAAAAAGTCAAATTATTTAACTTTCGGCATTTTAGCGGAAACTAGCCGAACAATATCGAAATTCACTTTCGAAAGTTCACAAAAGTCACAAATAATCATACGAACATAACGGCGCTTTCGGATTTTGAATCAGAGTTCATTCGCCAAAACCGAGCTTGAAAATCTCTTTTTAATATTTATCGACAATAAAAACTGAAACCTTCTTCCGATGCCTATCAAACGAGGTCTGATTTAGCTCAAAATTTATAGATAAGTCTCAATAGACCTTACGAATATTTTAAAATTATCGGCACGCCAATCAGAGTCCTAACTTCCGAAACGACTAACCGAGGTCGTTTCAGCTACACGTGTCGCCACGTCAATTTTTCGCCTAAACTCATTCTACTCCTCGTATCAGTTGTCCGAGGAGTGGGAAGACTATCTATATTGGGTAAAAAATTACTTGCATACGTAGCAACTCAGGAGCGTGGCTCGAGGCATGTTTCAATGGTGGTTTATCGAAGTACTCTCGAGGCATAAAGCTTGACCCTTGAGGCAAAACCTCGAGGTCAAAATCCAACACGGGCCTCGAAAGAAACTCACCTCGACGAATGGAAGACCCGTCTCCTTGAGGTAAGAAGTCGAGCCTTGGGGAAGCGGTTATGCTTCAGCAGATGAGCAGTCTCATAACGGTCACCCATTAATTTAGAATTTAATGGGGACAATCATGGGAAGACCATGATCATAACGTGGGCAGTGGTTAGTTAATGCCTTAATTACCTTTGTATTCAGTAGACTATAAATAGCACTTAGTTTTCCTTGTAATGACATTCAGAAATACATACAAAAACACTACTTATTTGCTATTGTTCATCTTACGTTATTTGCTATTCATTTTCTCAGTTTATTGAACAACTTTGATATAACATATTGCTTGTAAACTACGTTACAAATTCGATTGATTGACCTAATCAGATTTAAACCAATACACAATATTTTAAGTTGGCCGATGTTAAATTAGAAACAAAAGTCTAACCCATTTTATTTAGTTTAAACCAGGCATGCAGTCTATTTGTCTCCTAAATCTCATTTTTAGTTAAATGAAGCAAAAATCCTTCAAAATATATATATATATACACTAAACAGGTCTTTATTTTTATCCCCTCTATATTTAATCCCATCAGTATAATTGCGGGATAGCTTGTTCACGAGACAATTAACCCTTTATTAATTATTAATATCAACGGAAAAGCTGCAAAAATATCATAATAATGTTTGAGATTTATTTTATATATGTCATCGCTAACCTATTGGTTCGTAAAAGTTCTCACCGTTATTTACTGGCTCAAATGTACCCTTGAACAATTAAAAAAGCCCATAAATACCCCAGTACTAACGGTGGAATCCACGTCGGTGTATATTTGGATCTTTGAATTGCTATGCTTCAAACTATTGCATTTTTATTTTTAAAATGTATAGAGACTTTGGCATAAAGGCATAACTTTGAAATATATCAAAAAGTATAGGCTTAAAATATTATTAGTGCACTGATCATGTCTCTTAAACAGAAATTATCCCCACTAAAATTAAAGTAGTAAGATATGCGATAAAATATAATAAATAAATTTAATTAAGCCGAATGAAGGTTAAATTATTCAAAGAAGCAATAAATAAATATTATTCAAATCTTTGGGGTGCATATCTTGAACTAAATAAGTATTTCTAGTGCGTTCTAGTTATTTACTTGAACGACGAGTCAATTATCAGAAATATTTTTTTAATTCAAATCAAACAAATGTGCTTTATTTTTTTGACTGAATAATTTTTCTGTTCTCTATGTTTTCTCGTCAATTGTGAGATCTAAGTAAATTTACAAAAGGAAAAAAAATTAAGACGATGTGGCTTTACAACTTTAACTTTATAAACATATTCCTGAACAAATAAAGCTGTCCAAATATACCACCAAACAATTAAAAAGGTCCAAATATACCTGACTGTAGATTCCCGTTAGTGTGAGAGGCATTTCGGGCCTTTTTAATTATTCATGGGGTATATTTGAACCAAAAGATAACAACGAGGGCTTTTGTGAATCGGTAGGTTAACGAAGACATTTATAAGATAAATCTCAAAAGCTAAAGAGTTTTTGAACCTTTTTCCACAATATCAATGATCTTTATAAAGTTTTACCTTATATAACAAATTAATCGTAATATATTTACAACATTATAAATCCATCCACAATTAGCCTCAAAAACACCAAGTAGTCTACTCCATTACCACAGTGACACGCACCGCCATATTCTTCTCTCCCCACCTATATATATATATATACATATACTCTTCACATATTTTGTTGTTATGTGCCACTGAGAGAAATCGAAGTAGTACTACATTTTTTTTTGAAAAAAAACATTAGGGTTTTGGTGTCCGTTTTCACGCAGTTTCACATGCATGTAGTGTGTGTGAAAAAATACCTAGGGTTTTATTTTTTGCACTAACTTTTATCGCATTGTAACAAAATGGCTGGAAAAAACGTGATCTTCGATGAAGAAGGTTTGTATTTGTGTTTAATTATTTAGTTGAAATTATTTCTTACTTAAATATAGTTGCATGTATTTTTTAGTATTTTATTGATTCTTTTTTTTTTTTTTTTTTTTTTTTTTTGTAGATGAAGTTGGAATTGAAGATGAGGAAAGGGATGAGGAGCCTGTTGATGGAGACGCAGTCGATGAATGGGACGACTATGATGAAGACGAAGAAGAAGAGGGTATTTTAGCCCTTATTGTATTTTTGGTCGATTTTTTTCTTATTAGTTTTATCATATTATCCTCCTGCTTGAAAAAGATTTATTCCCTATTGATAATGTTTGAATAGTGGACTGAGTTGGGCCAAAATAGAATGAAATGGATATACAGGATATGTATATGGCTAAGACTTGGTGGATAGAGTTACTTGCTATCTGTATTAGGGGCGGATGCAAAAAATTAAGGGCGGGTTCGGCGGAACCCGGTGAGTTTGTTTAATTTAGAATCTATAACATTCAAATCCTTAATCCGCCTCTGATGTGCGTTGGTTGTTGAAATAGTCACATTAAAAAATAAATTATACATATATTATTATTATAAAAAGCAGAATGTTAGCAGAATATTAGGAGATTAAATGTCGGGAGACAAAAATATCTTCAAAATAGTGATTGATCTTTTTATCCTTGATATAACTATAATATTGGATAAAACTGTAAACTTTAATTTCCTTCTTTGTATAATTGTATTCTGTTTCGGTTTGTACAGTCAATTAGTAATATACTGTAAAACTTGATTCAAAGTTTACTCGAAAACAATCAATGAATCCTTACAAGGCACCTAAGACTTTGAATTCTACCGAAACACTGTCATTTGACTATGCAATAGTAAATTAGAATCCTAAAACCAACTATGCTAAACTTTTACTTAGACCAACTAAACGAGTAAACGACGTAACAAAAGATCTCGAAAAAAGATAATATTTGTTTCTTGATAAACTTCCTAAAGAGGTTAGAATCCTAAACTTAGGAAGTATGTTAAAATTTCCACTATTCTAGGCCAAACGTCCTCCCAAATCCCAATCACTAACTTTTTTGGTTAATGCCTTCATAATTGTCAATGTCTTCATCTCCACGTTTGAATCTTTTTTGCTTTCATCCCATAAGTGAAAAAGACTGCATACGAATTGGGAGGAGTAAAGGAGCCAGTATGTGAATATCTATTAAAGCTGAAGTGTTTTTGCAATAATTTTTAGACTGCATAAGGATTTAGTAGTTAATTCTTAAAATGGTTACTGAACTAATGCAAAGTATCTAAAAAAGTCATTTTCTTTTGGTTTAGGACAAAAATATCACTCAACTTATCCAAAGTGCCTTAAAAAGTCATTCTCCCAAGTTGTGGTTAAAGTTCACCGAAAAATGCTGATGTGATATTTTATTTTAGTTCTTTTTATCAAAATATTTTAATTTTTTTAAAAAATATCAAATTATTTATTTATGAGATAACTTACTGATGGATTATTTATTCTTCGTCTTTATATTATAGGTGATTTTGGTATATTACTGGTGTATATTAATGTCTTATTTGCATATTAATAGTATATTTGATTTCCTGCTATTTATATATTAATAGTATATTTGATTTCCTTCAACCGTAAATTGTACATCATATACTAATTATTCATATCTATGTAAAGTGTGAGAACTTCATAAGAGCGACGGGATTATGGAAGTATACTCCTCAGTAATTTAGCATTCGATTAAGCTGATTTTAAGGAATGCTTATTGAAAAATACCAAAGTGTGGAAATAGTATTATGGTAGTTTTGTAATTAGGTACCACAACAAATATGCTAAAGAGTGTAATTAGAAATTATAACTGATGTAGTTATTTAAAATCTTTCCCAAACATTATAGTTGAAAAAAGTAGCACAATAAATTTTTTATATATTTTGGGCATAATAATTATTAAATTTTATATATATGGTTTCATATGCGGTATATCTTTTAAATATTTTGGTTAATAAAATTGATTTTTACTTTAAGTTAGAATCTTTTTCTATAGCATATTCTTATTTAATTTTTTTGAATTAACAAAATTTGAGAGGTTTGAAGTTTGAATTGTCATAGAAAAACTTCATATTCAAAGTTTGAAGTTTGATTTATCATGGTCAAATATCTAAAATTTTGAGGTGGCTAATACCTTAAATTTGATGATTTTTTTAAAATATAAAATATTTGTTGGGTCCATTTTTAATAAAAAGAACTATAATAAAATGCCACGTCAGCATTTTTTGGTGTAGCCCGCTCTCTCTACGGTTTTGCTTAGCCATGATCACTAAACTCACCAAACCTACAGCATATTCACCTTTATCACTGAGCGGTCATTTAGGGGCCTTAGCTGGTGATACGGGCTCTTTCCCTCTCGACGATGAAGCTAACTTTAACGCACAACTAGAGAAAATGACTTTTTAAGGTATTTTGGATAAATTGAGTGATATTTTTGTCCCAAACCAAAGGAAAGTGGCTTTTTTAGATACTTTGCATTAGTTCAGTGACCATTTTAGGAATTAGAGCTTGGCCATCATGGCATTTTGCTTAGGAGAAGATGGAAAATTTGATGAAGGGTTGATTTAACCTTGAAGTGTCTTCCATACGTTATGTTCCTTCCAACAGTTGGAGTTCTGATTTAGAAGGCCCATCTCGATACTAAAAAATTCGTGATTATGGATATGTATATATATAAAGATATGTATAAGCTTATGAATGCATCTAAGTCAAGTTACTATTTTTTGTTGATTATTGTCTTTTGGTCATGTTCAATGGTGATGAACCTCTATTATGTTAAAGGTTATATTGTACTTTATCGTGCTAATTAAAGGGTGACATCTTAACGTTCTAAGTATAAACTAAAAACTATAGAAACAGAAGTTATTAGACAAACTTTAATTATGCAATCAGTGGTTGATTTTATTTAAATTAATTAATGTTTCATATGCTCATCCTTCAAGGGACATACATGTGGTTAATTTCTCATCTTCTTTGCATATATATACTTCTGCCATCTTCAATTAAAGTTTTTTTCATGAAAGAAAGATCAAGTGGTTCTACATGATTTCATGAGGTTCGCACCCTAAAGGCAGCGGCGTATAATATTCATGAGTTGCACTTTTAGTAGGAAGGGGAGATATGCAAGAGTTTGCCATGGAAACCACTAGAAATATCTAATTACAGGCAATTATTTGCCTTGAAGCTACTTATAGCGAACGTGCAATGAGTTATCACCAAGGGTGTTTAGATGGGTGAATATGATCCCTCCACCTTTAACTGGGTAAGGAATCGAGCACTGAAAATGAAAAGTTATTCAGGTATGGGGCACTTGCCTTATAAATGACATTATACAATGCGAATATGAATATGAATTAGCCAAGGCCGGATGAGAAACCAAAAAGAAAAACGTTCAACGAATTACCTTTTTGACATGAATTTTTTTCTCACAATTGATATGTCAGTCTCCTACTTCTAGCACGATTACATGTTCATTTGTGACCAATGTGTCCTTCGTGTTTCAGAATGAATCAAACACTTAGAGCCTGTTTGGGTGAGCTTATTATAAGCAGTTTATAAGCCATAAGTTGCTTATAAGCCACTTTTGAGAAGTTATGATTTCCTAACTTCTCACTTTTGGCTTATTTTAAGTTCAAAAGTGCTTATAAGAACATTGCTTTTTGAGTTACCAAACACTCAAAAAGCACATATGTGCTTTTAAGCTACTTTTAAGCTTACCCAAACAGGATTTTAAACCATTTCAAATGAATAATTCATTTATTATTAATTTGAAATAATCATCTAGTTTAAGCAGTGTAGCAACAACAATTTTACCAGAAATTGTACACCTCGCTCTAGATAAGCCATAACACTTTAAACAATTGAGACTATCATCATAAATAAGTGAAATCATAGTAGTGGTTCTAAACGCCCATGACGAAGCATCAGACTATTGAAACAGTTGATATGAGCTTTAGCGATGTAATTGATGCGGCCCAAATTGAGCCAAAGCACCAACCATCAAGAGCCAAGCTTGAAGGATGCAAAGGATAGAAGGTCAAGTGCTTCGGAGGATAGTTCGGGAGCGATTTGAAGATATTCCGCTTGAGCACGACTTGGATGGACCTCCCTAACACCTAGGAGAAGCGACTAACACAAATTTGAGCTCTTCTCCACATGCTCCAGGAGGAGGCAAACCGCCTACCCCCAATTTGGCTCGAAATGCGGCTACAGATGGAACTTCCAACTCTTTGAACTTTTGGCCAGACGCTCCACCTCAAGAACCAGGCGCTCCGCCTCTGCAGGCTCTCTTACACTAGGCAGAGGGCCTAGTCCTGTTACATGCTTGATGGGATTTTAGCTAGTTTTAAGACTATTTCCTATTTTAGCCCTGTGTGGTCTATTATGTTTTGACCTAAGTTGTGGGCTTTTATGTCAATTATTCCTAGGTGAGATGAACCTATAAATATCTCCTAGGTCTTCTTATTTCATTAGACAACCTTGACATTTCATGAATACTTGAGAATGCTCTCAATGAAGAACCCTTATATGGCTTGATTTCTTATGGTGAATCCATTTGAACTTCATTCCTTTCTTGATCAAACTCGTTTGCAAGAGCCAAGTGCCTCTTGAGGATAATTTGCATAGTCTTGGTGTCTCTTGACACGATCCAAGGGTGTTTCAAAACTAGTTCTTCGAAGCTACCTTGGTGGTTGTTCGAGTTACGTCATACTTGTATTGTTACTTTATGCTTCCGCATTTTATCCCGTATCAGTTGGTATTAGAGCAAGGCTAGGATTTGTTCTTACAAATTCTCGTTCTTTTCTTTGTGCCTACGTTAGTTTTATATTTAGATTTCTTATTGTTTTTGTTTTTGAGAAAAAAGAAAAATAAACAAAATAGAAAATTTGAAAAAACACAAAAAAATTGATTGAACTTGTTGGATTCGATGACCCATTCAATGGTTGATATTGGAGATTGTTATATGATGTATTCTCATTGATTTAGTACCCTTATATCGTGATTTTGAGTTGTGGATTCGATTTTTGAAATTTTGAAAATCCAACTTGAAACCCTTGCTTGAATAGCTTTGAATCTTGAATCAAAGCTTATTATTGATTGTTTGGACTTAAAAATAATTGGGGTTCGTTGGGGATCATTAAACACAACTTTGGGTATCCTTGGAATTGAAAAACAAGTGGAAATCGATTGGAATTTGCATTGGAAAACGGGCTTAGAATAACCCAGAACGTATTGGAAAAGTTGCAGAAGTTCCAGCCTTGGGTGGACCCTAGAGAACAACTCTTTGAAGTTTTGTTGGGCGAAGCGCCCCTGAATCTAGGCGGAGCGCCTGACACCTGATCCAACTTTGGGTAGCTTTTTCGTAGGATTTCGTGTGTTCTTTGCTTGCATTGCTTCTGGCTAGTACTCCTTGAGTATTTGTCCTACTCTTCTAGTGCTAGTTCTTTGAGCTATTAGGATAACTCGTGCGTGATTGGGATTGAAAATTCAAAGAAGAATCGTAAAAGTTCTTGGCTTCAAGTGCTCACTCATATAGTCGTTCGTCCATAGAGTCACATTAACTCCACTCTTCCCGAAGAGCACTTGACTTTTGTGGACTTGTAGGTTATTGAGGAAGGTTGTTCAATACGTGAAGCCTTTGGAATAAGCTTGAGTGATCCTACCCTACTAAATTGAGTGTACCCGAGTGACATTCAAAAAGTGAGGGAATGTGTGAGGTTTTTACACTAATCTCTTCTTTGTCTTTGATACTTATAGGTACATGGCCGAAGAAGGAAACAAGACTATTATGGTCCCGGAAAGCACTTTGGCTACCCTATTGGCCGAGGTGAAAGCCATAAGTGTGAGACTTGAGAACCTTGAAAGAGGAAGAACCCCGAGTGTTCACAAAGATGTCGATGAAGGCACAAGTGATGGCTCAACCATGAAGCCGGATCGTTTTGCCGAGTTAGCTCAACAACAAAGGTTGAGAGATGAGGCTACTCGTCGTGAAAGAGTGTTGGTCATTCCCCAATCGGTTGGCATTCCCCAACAAGTGGGTATTCCTCACAACTTGGGCATTCCCCAAGGTAATGTTCCACCACTTATGAGACCCCATAGAAATGTTGGGCCCTATAAACAAGATGTTGATATTCAAGAAGGGGAGAACCCAAGCTTAATGATGACTATGATGAACATGAGCCACCTTACCTGAATAGGAGGCCAATGAATGGAGGTCGTGGTATGAATAGAGGTCGTGGACCTCAAGGAGGTTATGTGGGGAGGAACTTGAGACGTGAGTATGATGATTTTAACGACTACTATGGGGTCAACCGAAACCTAACCGTGGGGGTCGTGACAACAATCTCAATAGTGTGAAGATCACTATCCCACCTTTCAAAGGGACTAGTGATCCGGAGTTGTTTTTGACTTGGATGGCGAGTTTGGAAAGGGTCTTTGATACTAATGACTTGTCGGGTGAAAAGAAGCCTACTTATGTTATTGCTTCATTCGAGGCCTATGCTTCTACTTGGTGGGAGTCGGTTAAGAGGTCTAGACAAAAAGATGTGGTTGCTCGAGCGCATTACTTATGATGAATTGAATCAAGTGATGAGTGACAAGTATGTTAGCACAAAGCACCTCCAAGAACAACTTAAGAAGCTCTATGAAATGAAACAAGGCCTCAAATCGGTTGAGGAATACTTTTATGCGTTTGAAAAGAACCGGATGTCCCTTGACATGGAGAGGGAAGATGAGGAGCAAGCTATCATTCAGTTCAAGCAAGGCTTAAACCAAGACTTGGCTTCTCAATTGAGATTTCATGTTTTCCATTCACTCCAAAATGCATTCAATGCCGCCATTGAAGCCAAAAGGTGGAGTAAAAAGACAAAGCCACTCGCTCTAGAGGTAACACCACATCTACTCCTATGAGTCGACCCATGGATTGGAATAGCCCAAGTACCGGCGGTGCTAGTGGAGGTCGAGAAGTGAATAAGCCTTTTGAGAAGATAACACCAAGGAGTGACTCTAAGGAATCGGGAGGTAACTTTAAAACTCATTTACATGCTCCTAGTGCTTCATCTTTTCAATGTCACAAATGTAAAGGCTATGGGCACTTTACTAAAGATTGCCCCACCCGTAGAACAATGATGATCATGGATGATGGGAGGGTATGTGAGCAAGAAAATGAGCCCGAAAATGAGGGAATTGGATGAGGTGAGCGAGTCGAGGGTGAAGAAAAAGTGGAGGAGAATGATGAACTTAATATGACTCTTGTGGTATGTAGGAGTTTGAGTGCCATGAGTCTTGAGAAGGAAGAGAATGTGCAAAGGGGGAACTTGTTATATGCTAGGTGTAGAGTGGAGGGACAAGTGTGTTCTTTGATTGTTGACTTCGAAAGTTGTGCTAATGTGGTGAGCCAAACCTTGGTGTCACAATTGAAGTTTCCTACTCTTAAACATCCACATCCATACCGATTGCAATAGTTGAGTGAGTGTGGGGAATTGAGAGTGGTGAAGCAAGTCTTGATCAAGTTCAAGATTGGGACTTAAAGCTGTCACGACCCTTTTTTCAACTCAAAAAGAAAAAAAACTTTAGTTTAAAAGGTTCTGTGACGGTGTTCAGAGGTACACAATTATTTAGAGATTTTTTCGGAGTCGCCACTTGACAAGTTTAAGGTGTGCCAAGTCACCAAAGTGGTGTACCTAGAACACCTATGACTCGTAAATGGTCTGCGTCAGAGTTCCGGGTAAGGATCTCGGTTGACTCTCGGGAAGGTATTAGGCACCCTTGAGTCCTGTGCCAAGCACAGTTGCTTTTATTGACGCATTTCGACTCTTTGAAATTGTTTATTATTTTGCCTTGGTTTATTTCGCTTTGATTTGATATTAATTTTCCTTTCAAGTAGAAACTCGAGTCGAGATATAATTGCACAGGCACTTCACCCGAACAAAATCTTCCGACTTAAATTAGTTAAATTGTGCAGGCACTTCACCCGAACAAAATCTCCTAATTTAAACGAGTTTCATGTAAACGATTAGTTATTTGCTTCGCCTCGCTTCAGCCTAATGATTTGCCTAGCCGCTCATTACTTTTGTTGTTCTAGTCCGTTTTGCCCATTTGAGTAACAGTTAGCTTAATTATTTATTTAATAGTACTTCAATGCAAAAAGAAAAATTCGAGATACCACTGTCTCCTTTTCCGTGACAAAGCTGTTACAACTATAGTTCTTGTTAACAAGGCCCAATTTTAACGTTTTGGACCAGATTACATTAGTGGAATAGCCTATTTGATCCATTTTTTTTACAAATTTGGATCATTAAACCATTCAAATCCCATTTGCGCCTAATTTTTTCAGTTTTTTTTTTTTTAGCAGAAAAGTGTCCACGTTTCCAGATCTGATTTTTATGGCTGATTTTTGTAACAAGTTATAACAACAAATATCCAAACCACAAGATACATCAGCTATACTTGAAACATAATACATCAAACAAACATAAGAACACTATTCTTCTGGCCTTTATGAGGCTGTTTCATACATTATAAACATTTCAAATAAAGATAAATATTACCACATAAAAAATGGCATGAAGGATTACCTATGAGTGACTTCTCAAGCAACACCAACAATGAACAAGAGCCAGCCCAAACACACCAATACCAGCAAGAAATAGCAACAGCAATGACCCCCTTAAACTCAAAAAGTTTCAAACTTTGAACATCTCTTTCTCTCTGTTTTTTCACTCTTTCTTTCTAAAAAGAAACTCTCTATATTCAGATCTTCTCCTTTATTTTTTAGAGAAGTGAAAAATGTGTATTCCAGATCTTGTCTCTCAAGTTTCAGATCTGGTTTGAAGTTTCCAGATGTGTCTCAAGAGAGAGAAGTGTATTTTCAGCTATCTTTTCTCTGTTGGTGTGTTCTGTGTGTATCCCCCCCTCTTTAGAGGAGTCAAGACTCCTCTTAAATAGAAGAAAAATAAGAGTTGTTCAGGCAGATCCTTTGTGATCCCCAAA
Organism: Petunia x hybrida; assembly: GCA_037355625.1. NCBI lineage: Eukaryota > Viridiplantae > Streptophyta > Magnoliopsida > Solanales > Solanaceae > Petunia > Petunia x hybrida. The sequence goes on along the minus strand of JBBBVM010000712.1, from coordinate 2,097,913 downwards.
CATTAAATGCTCTCCCACCATAAGACAAACAAAGCATGCTATGCAATAAATGAAAAGCAAAATGGGTGAAGTGTGAAAGTGAGTAAAGGACAAGAGTCACATGTGCCACACTTGCTTTTCAGCAAAAGCAAAGAATCCTATGTGAAAAGCTATGATTTTCGGCTGACTCTGAGACTTCTTTAACTTGTATTTGACTCCCATTTTTAGACAAAAAGAAAACTAAAAAAAATTAGAATTTAAAACCTAGACTAATGGATAAAATCCAACTCCACGAAAACAAACAGTTCAAAATATGTATTCCAGGTTCCCAACCCCCTAACAAACATACAATTAAGCTATAAGTCTAACCCAAAATCCCACTTGGTTAAGACAAATTCAGGCATCAAACAACTAATCTGGTCATTTAAAAGGGTAACTTTCATAAGCAAAACAGATAAGGTTTTCACAAGTCCTCATCCCTCACTCTTTCACTATAACATCCAAGTCAAGTAAGGACCCTCCTTCACAGTCAGGACATAAACTCACATACAAGTCGTATAGCTTTCAAGCTTTGGACGTAGGCAAACGGTCATACTAGACAAAACAGAATACTTCCTTTCATTTTTTTTAACTGAGATAATCATGACAAAACAGAGTGATCTTGATACCATTTTGATTGACAAAGAACAAGTCAGGCGAATACCTACTCATGAGTTTAAAATAATCAGTGAAACAATACCAATTTTATATATGAACAAACAATACATATGCGTTGATACTATACACGATTTTTCCAGCTACATATCTAACTAACAAAGTATGCGAAGAACAGAAAGGGACTCAAAGTTACTGTCTTGTTAAGCTAAACAGCATCGCAACCAATGGAATCAAAGCTTCAATGACACACTCTTACCATCACCGTGCTCCAGCTTCCTGTCCACGCACCACCACGACCTCACCGCGGAAACTGCTTCAACACCACTAGAGCGCGATCATCACAGCAGAAACAGCCCCGACACCATCGCCTAGCTGCTTCGGGCCACCTTCGCCACCATCACAGCCCTCGGATCAGCTTTGACATTTTCAGCGTCACAGCCACTGCCTTGCCTTGGCTTAATATCGCTATTCTCATCGACTCACTAAGTCGCTGCCTCGCTTCTCTCGGATCAGCTTTAGCACGTCGCCCCGACTCGCCAATGTATCGCCTCGGATCAGCTCAAAACAATATCACACCATCACACTAAACTGCCAAGTCCCACCAACGTCGAATCGTTGCCTTGCTTCAAAGAATAAGCCTCGCCAAAACATCGCCGAGCTGCTGCTCCAAAAACAAATAGGGAAAACACCACAGGCCACTAATTCAACTGAAACACCTCCTTCACGCCACCATCGCAACAACTCCTTCACGCCACCATCGCAACAATTCCATCATCACACCCCATTGCACAGCCACAAGTCTTCCTGTCACCGCACACACCATCACAGTTCCACTCCATTCACGACATCACAACCGTGCCCCCGTCAATACCCCAGCTTACAAACATAACACCATAGCCAGGGCTCGAAAATGGAATAACGAGGCAGGCGAAGACAACGGGAAAACGAGGTAATTTCGGGAGAATTTAAGCTTAGAAAATGTATAAGGAAGGGTGAGAGGATACTTAGGCCGGAGAAAACTCATAGTCGCCGGAAAAGTTTCGGATCCCCCATTTGAAATCCCGATCTATGTCGAATCAATGAGTATTTGGCGAAATTGACCCCATAAATGGAGGGAGGGGGTCGAGAGGAGCCTGAACATGTATTTTGTTCGCCTGAGGAGGTGTCACCGCCGTGCGTCGCCACCAGGAGCGGCGGGTGGGCATGGGTTCCCTCATCTCTTTGAGCTTAGTGTAAAATCAATGCCAAAAATAGCAAAGTTTGGATTTTATATGCTAGAAGAGAACGGGCCGGGTCAAGCCTAGAGTTGGTTGATTGGTTCTTTCTGGATTTTTACAAATGGCCACTAGAAGTTTAAGCTATTTAAAGCACACAATTAACTTGAATTAGAATCACACAAATTGCAATACTACCATAATTAAAACTACAATTAAATATATAACAAGTATTTTTGATATTTTTTATATTTTTCTTCTAATTAATTAACTAAAATTAGCTAAAATAGGATGTAAATATCTAAGAAAGATAAGCAATGATCACGACAAAATAAACACAATATTTTGAGAAAAAATTGAATTTTTGTGCCAAAATTTGGCGATTACAGCTGCCCCTCTTTGTTCGGAAACGCGAAGAGTTTTCGGACAAAGACGTAATCAACATCTAATTTTGGCTTTTTGGTTCTAGCCAAGAGAGAACAAAATTGCGACCGTACCTTGAATTTCGGTTCGAACCAGATCAAGACTACCTACATATCCCCGGACTAAGGAATCAGGTCGGTGTAGTTCCTCACGTGTGGCAGCTGGGACTACCGCATATAAACAGACACTAGACTCTCCTATACTAACACTAAGCACTCTCTAGACATACACAGACTATCTCTAGACACTTTCAGAACTAACTGGGACTGACTCGATGCTCCTAGACTTACCCGGACTAACTAGAGATACTTCTACACACACTGAGACTGTTGTTGCTGGTTACTGCTGCTCGTTGCTGGCTGGTGGTCATTGCTTTTACAAAGAAATAACAATACAATATTGAAATATAAAATTACAATTCCTAAGCTAACTCTTCATGCTTCCCAAGCTGATGAAATGGTCTGAAACTCCCACTAACCAAGTGGGTCTTGAAAACTTGAAATTGCCGCTCAGGTGGACTTTAACTTGAAACTTGAAATTGCCGCTCGGGCGGGCTTTTAACTTGAAAGTTGAAATTGCCGCTTTGACGGGCTTTGACTTGTATGTTGAAATTGCCGCTTTGACGGACTTTGTCTTTAAAGTAAAATTGCCGCTTTGACGGGCTTTGACTTGAAAGTAGAAATCGCCGCTTTGATGGGCTTTGACTTGAATGCTGAAATTGCCGCTTTGACGGGCTTTGACTTGAAAGTAGAAATTGCCGCTTTGACGGGCTTTGACTTGAAAGTAGAAATTGCCGCTTTGACGGGCTTTGACTTGAAACTTGAAATTGCCGCTCGGGCGGGCTTTTAACTTGAAAGTTGAAATTGCCGCTTTAACGGGCTTTGACTTGAAAGTTGAAATTGCCGCTTTGACGGGCTTTGACTTGAATATTGAAATTGCCGCTTTGACGGGCTTTGACTTGAAAGTTGAAATTGCCGCTTTGACGGGCTTTGAAATTGTCGCTTTGACTTGAAAGTTGAAATTGCCGCTTTGACGGGCTTTGACTGGAATGAAATTGCCGCTTTGACGGGCTTTGACTTGAAAGTTGAAATTGCCGCTTTGACGGGCTTTGACTGCTGAAAACTTGTAATTGCTGCTGGGGCAGGCTTTGATTTGAATGTTGAAACTTGAAATTGCCTCTCGGGCGGGCTTTGACTTGAAAGTTGAAATTGCCGCTTTGACGGGCTTTGACTTGAAAGTTGAAATTGCCGCTTTGACGGACTTTGACTTGAAAGTTGAAATTGCCGCTTTGACGGGCTTTGACTTGAAAGTTGAAATTGCCGCTTTGACGGGCTTTGAAATTGCCGCTTTGACGGGCTTGACTTGAAAGTAGAAATTGCCGCTTTGACGGGCTTTGACTTGAATGCTGAAATCGCCGCTTTGATGGGCTTTGAAATTGCCGCTTTGACGGGCTTGACTTGAAAATTGAAATTGCCGCTTTGACGGGCTTTGACTTGAAAGTTGAAATTGCCGCTTTGACGGGCTTTGAAATTGCCGCTTTGACGGGCTTGACTTGAAAGTAGAAATTGCCGCTTTGACGGGCTTTGAAATTACCGCTTTGACGGGCTTTGAAATTGCCGCTTTGACGGGCTTGACTTGAAAGTAGAAATTGCCGCTTTGACGGGCTTTGACTTGAAAGTTGAAATTGCCGCTTTGACGGGCTTTGACTTGAAAGTTGAAATTGCCGCTTTGACGGGCTTTGATTTGAAATTTAACTGCATCTTGAAATCTGCATACCCTTTGATGATCTCTTTCATGGTACACTCCTTGGTGTGGCATACTTTGTGCCGATGTGAAACATTGGGCTCCAATTATCAAGGTTGGTCCTGACTTACTTTAGTACAACTATGAAACTGTAACAAGTTTTGCAAGACTTTCTTTGCTCGTTTGATGTTGGAGAAACTGAAACGAACTGAAGTAAGAAAAAATGATGGAAACGAAAAAGCTTCTAACCAAAAGATGAAAAAAATGATGACGTCCCTTACGGGAGAGGTAAAGGACTGAAGAGATGACGATCTTATTAACATGACATGTATTTTGGAATCAACTCTTAATCCGCTCACATAGTCCATCCATGACTGTGTACCCAGCTTTCCCAATCTTGTTTGATGGCAAATCTAACGACCCTCATTCGACTAGCAGTGCCCTTTCGGGTTTTCACCGACTAGCCTCTCTCTTTGTTCTTTTAACTCACTGTTGTCTTGCAGCGCCCTTTCAGGTTTTCACCGACAAGACTTCACTTTTTTTTTATTATTATTTTTTTTTCTTTTCATTTCTGTCATTTTTCGCTCTTTCCCAATCGACCTCCGATCTTTCCTTGCTGCTCGACCCCGTCTTTCTTTCCTACCTTTAATTTGGCCTTTATCTTGATTCCCCGGAGAATTTCTCAATTAATGACCTTGATGCTCCCAGCTCCCAAATGCGATTGTCGGCTTATAAGAATGCGACTTTACAGCGTGGAACTTATCCCTTGATACCCTACTCGGCTTGACATTCTCAATGATCGGTCAGAAGGGTCTTTATTTGGACTGTAACATTGGATTTGGTTAGTTTATGAAGAAAGGGGTTCAACATAAAAGCTCAGAACATCTCATGAGACGATCAGATGAATATCACAAACTATGAAATCACTGCTTTTTTTGAAAATAAAACAAACTTATTTCCCCCAGTTTAGGCAAATTGGGGACTATTTCTCTTCTTTTTTCTTTTTTTTCTTTTTTCTTTTTTTTGAGTTTTTCTCTTTAGTTTGAGAAGCGGCATGAAAGCATCTCATGAGATGATTTTGGTGAATGATACAACCCTTGGAATCATTTCTTTTTTAAAAATAACAACAAACTGTAGCCCCGGTTTAGTGAAACCGAGGAATTATCTTTTGAATTTTCTAATATGAAAACATAGGGAATATTGAGATTATCCCCCGAGATGAACAAAATGAAAGAAATGGATGTTGACTTTCTCCTCTTTCTTTTTTTTAAAAATAAACTATTTGAGTTTCTTCCTCGGTTCCGAGACTGATATCTCATGAAACATATGAATAGATGGTACAAAAACATAGAAGTTTGTTTTTTATTTTATTTTTTTTTAAAATAAAATAAAAACAAACTTCTGCCCCAGTTTAGCATACATTGGGGATTTGAATTTCTTTTGACATTGGCCGCAAACTTGAAGGCAAGCTTTTGCGTCAACGAGGAATAGGGGAAAAATAAACTTTCCCCTATTATGACCGCACCCGAATGGTTGCCTACGTATCCTTTTGAGAGGAATCAGGTCAGACGTAGCTCTACCACTGAGGTAGATTTTTTTTTTTGTTTCTTTTTCAAATATTTTTTTCTTCATTTTTTTTCTCATTTTTTCCAATTTCAATCACATTGATTCCAAAGGAGGGCAGCCAAAGAAAAATACTCAAGGCTCAAAGGGCTAGAAAATTGGTATTGTGTTTGGGTAGCAGAAACGAAAGCCGTTCGTCATCCCGACCCGAGAATGCCTCGCACAAATAACGATTCAAAGAATTGATCTAGACTTATCCATGCGTGTCATCGACTTCTGCTTCACTGATGGTTCTCAAAACTGGTATTTCAACTTCGGTCGAAGCGACTGTGCACGATCTTGAACTTCTCACCGATCTCCCTTATCGGATAACTACAGATTAATTCCCAACTTATTTTGCTCCCTCTTTTGTCCCTCGTTACTACTCAGATAGCTCACAATGTAAGACCACGTGTTTAGATCAAGACGTAAATTCTGCACGCATGTCATGTTATTAAGGCCGACAAAACATAAGATAGAATACTAAGAAAACAAGACCGAGAAAGAAAATAAGAGAAATAATGTCGAGACGAGAGAAAGATCTCGCTTTTCATTGAATTAAAGATAGAAGGGTTTGAATATCAAAATAAGCAAAATAATGCACTTGGATTACAACCCTTAACTAACCAAGTACATAGAAAGATTAGCAAAACAAGCTACAACATTTCACAGTCACTCAATTGCAAGTCAGGGCTAGTTTTCCTGTGTTAGGCATTGTCGAGCCCTTCACCAAAATGTACCATGCCGATACCAAAGAAATTCCCTGAATCTGGCAACATCTTCTGTTTTTCCTCATTTTCAGCAACTCCCATCAGGGTAGACTTCACTTCTTTGGGATTGATGAATGACCCAGTAAGATATGGAATTGGCTTCTCAAGAGACATGTTCATCTTCTTCATTTCTTCAACCCTTAGTCTGTCTGCCACCCCAAGCACAATTTCAGGAACACAGTTCACTGTCACAAGCATTTGGTTAGCCCTAATTGATACATCACCAACAGGTACTATCGGCATTGCAGATTCAGCTCTCAAATCTTCTCCACATACCATTCCCACCATATTCACATCATCATGGACTGACAAAGAGTTTTGGTTGATTTTTGGGGCATCTGAGCCCTCGACTTGAATCTGACCGTTATCAATCAAAGCTTGGATATCCTTCTTGAGAAAATGGCAATCCTCAGTGTCATGCCCCGGTGCACCTGAATGGTAAGCACATTGACGAGAGTCGTCAATCCTATCCCTAGGATACATTCCTCCATAGATCGGCCTCAACATATCCAAAGCCTGCAACTTCTCGAAGACACTAGTGTAAGATTCCCCGATTGGCGTGAGCTTTCTCTTTTTCTCTTCCCGCGCCTTCTTGTGTTCGGGTCTTGGGATGAAAGTAGAAGGTCTCCTTGATCGATATGGAAATTCTGGTGGAGTCCGATATTGATCATGTGGAGCTTGGTGAGTGTGGTATGTAGACTGGGCTGGCGCGGTCCATTGCGGATATGCAAATTTTGGAGCATATGGTCGCGCTTTTTGGAGTGGAGGAATGGAATGTTTTGTATCTTGTAAAGGGTAGTGTTGCGAATGATGCTTCTGTGAGGCTCGAGGGCGTGAGTGGAGCCGTTTGTACCGTTCCTCATCCCTCCTTCCTGGACCTCGTTCTCTTTCATCTTTCTTCCCAAGACTCTCCGTCCTAACTAAGCCTGTGAATGGTGGAACAGAGACCAGGGGTGAAGCACACGTCTGTTTCGGCGGAGGTGGTGGTTCCGGAGGACACACTTGGGAGGTTATCATAACATCTGCTGTGCTATAGTAAGGAGAGTCGGGAGAATACTGCAGGTCCTCAGCTGTAGGGCCTTGTGCCTGATGTAAGACAGTCGAGGCATGCCCGAGAAGACTAACTGGCACGGTATGACAAGCTTGTCCCGTGTTCATGGCGATATACATATCAGCCACCAATTGTTTCAGATTTTTGACCTCCTCAGTCAACCTCTTGTTTTCCAGCACCAGAAGTTCATGGACGCCGATCTCAGAATTTCCCTTATCAAACGACATGGTAACGGGTTCCTTTGATCCTTTGTGTATGTGTGGAATGATGCCAGAATTCCGTACCAAATCTCCAAATTCCAAAGCTATGCAAACAAACCGGGTTAGCACAAAAGAAGCACATATTGCAAGCCTAAGGTTGTTATGCGTCATCCCGAAACGGTTGACGGCGTAAGCCGAGTGTACCGGTCGTATCCCCGAAAGATTACAACATGCCTTGAGCAAAATCAGCACAAAATTGTAACTGGCACGTAATTTAAAACAACGACGAGCTTGGAGTTTCTCCTCTTTTTTTTTTCGAATATCCCTTACATCAAAGTAATAGACAAATTTAAACTACGATACTAGACCGACTCAATAGACAAGTTTTTTTTTTTTCCTTTTTTCAATTTTCTTTCATTTGTTTGATTTTTTTAAAAATTCCTTTCTGACTCAACAAACATGATTTTAACAATGATACTAGACCGACTCAAAATAATATTTAACGCGACCCATGAGTCAAAATATATAAACAGACTGATGTATCCGGACTGTGAAAATAATGAGACTCGACATTCGAGTAGAGCCAGACTATTACACGAGGAACAAAGCAAAATACAGTTCAAGTAATTGTAATTGATTGTCCTTACCCTAACTTGACCTTAACAAAACAAAATAAAGTGGGTTTCCAAAAAAAATTTTATTTTATTTCTTTTTTAATGAAAAATTAAAACTCAACCCGAGATTCAAACTGAACTTAAGAACGAATTATGAAAACAGAACCTTCATTTTTTTAAAATTTAATTAATTTGTTTTTCAATCCCAAAATCAGACATTACGACATCGTAAAGATGGGCACAAATGATTTTTGAAACAAACTCTTCGATCTAATTTGAAAATGAATCTTAGAGTATTTACAACATCTGACCATTATGACGACACGATAACTACTTCGACACAAAACGTTACACTGATTAAACACATAATTGGTTCAAAAATTTTGCCATTTCGACGGCACAAAACCCGAATACTTTATTTTCAGAACTTGGGACAAGACTTGGACACAGATCCCACCACAAAGAAAAAAAAACAGAAGGTCCCAAAATTTCGCCATTATAACAGCGCAAAACTATGACAAATTATTTTCTAATATCTGGGACCAAACCCGGACACAACATGATACTCAAAAAATTATTGAAAATTTTTGCCATTATAACGGCGTAAAACAAAGGCTAAAACCCGTTTTCTATCATTTCCTCTTTTTTTTTTCTTTTCAAAAATTGACTCTCGGCCCCCGGTGATCGGTCAACATAACAACTCTTCGACTAGAACAAATGCAACACATAATATGCCCAATGACGTATCTTTCGGGACACGGGCCCCACTATGACACGAGGGAGTCAGCCTAGACAAATGCGGTACCGGTGTACCGCACCTCACTAAGTCTAATGACATGCAAATAAATCGGCCTAGATAAAAGCACAGGTTCAACTCTAGGTGACTCAATGGGTTCATGTTCTATAGTTTCTGGCAATTTGGAAGTGCCTCAGGGTTACCGGTCGACAACGTCTAACGGCCTAACCCAACGCACCTCCTCCTAAAGAATGGTTAACTTTTTGTGTCCTGAGACACGACAGAAATTCCAGACGCTGAAGCGAAACTGGCGTGCATGTGTGCAGTGTTCCAGAAGACTCAGAGGTGTACGAGAGAAGACAGTTGTGTATATAAAGTTCAAACATATCAAAGCAGTAACATTCAAGGCAATATATACAAATAATATTCAAAGCCGAAAATGACAAATTTTAAAGCCTGAGACTCTCAGTTTTCACTTTCCTCCCCAGCGGAGTCGCCAAGCTGTCACGACCCGTTTTTCAACTCAAAAAGAAAAAAAACTTTAGTTTAAAAGGTTCTGTGACGGTGTTCAGAGGTACACAATTATTTAGAGATTTTTTCGGAGTCGCCACTTGACAAGTTTAAGGTGTGCCAAGTCACCAAAGTGGTGTACCTAGAACACCTATGACTCGTAAATGGTCTGCGTCAGAGTTCCGGGTAAGGATCTCGGTTGACTCTCGGGAAGGTATTAGGCACCCTTGAGTCCTGTGCCAAGCACAGTTGCTTTTATTGACGCATTTCGACTCTTTGAAATTGTTTATTATTTTGCCTTGGTTTATTTCGCTTTGATTTGATATTAATTTTCCTTTCAAGTAGAAACTCGAGTCGAGATATAATTGCACAGGCACTTCACCCGAAAAAAATCTTCCGACTTAAATTAGTTAAATTGTGCAGGCACTTCACCCGAACAAAATCTCCTAATTTAAACGAGTTTCATGTAAACGATTAGTTATTTGCTTCGCCTCGCTTCAGCCTAATGATTTGCCTAGCCGCTCATTACTTTTGTTGTTCTAGTCCGTTTTGCCCATTTGAGTAACAGTTAGCTTAATTATTTATTTAATAGTACTTCAATGCAAAAAGAAAAATTCGAGATACCACTGTCTCCTTTTCCGTGACAAAGCTGTTACAACTATAGTTCTTGTTAACAAGGCCCAATTTTAACGTTTTGGACCAGATTACATTAGTGGAATAGCCTATTTGATCCATTTTTTTTACAAATTTGGATCATTAAACCATTCAAATCCCATTTGCGCCTAATTTTTTCAGTTTTTTTTTTTTAGCAGAAAAGTGTCCACGTTTCCAGATCTGATTTTTATGGCTGATTTTTGTAACAAGTTATAACAACAAATATCCAAACCACAAGATACATCAGCTATATTTGAAACATAATACATCAAACAAACATAAGAACACTATTCTTCTGGCCTTTATGAGGCTGTTTCATACATTATAAACATTTCAAATAAAGATAAATATTACCACATAAAAAATGGCATGAAGGATTACCTATGAGTGACTTCTCAAGCAACACCAACAATGAACAAGAGCCAGCCCAAACACACCAATACCAGCAAGAAATAGCAACAACAATGACCCCCTTAAACTCAAAAAGTTTCAAACTTTGAACATCTCTTTCTCTCTGTTTTTTCACTCTTTCTTTCTAAAAAGAAACTCTCTATATTCAGATCTTCTCCTTTATTTTTTAGAGAAGTGAAAAATGTGTATTCCAGATCTTGTCTCTCAAGTTTCAGATCTGGTTTGAAGTTTCCAGATGTGTCTCAAGAGAGAGAAGTGTATTTTCAGCTATCTTTTCTCTGTTGGTGTGTTCTGTGTGTATCCCCCCCTCTTTAGAGGAGTCAAGACTCCTCTTAAATAGAAGAAAAATAAGAGTTGTTCAGGCAGATCCTTTGTGATCCCCAAACATTAAATGCTCTCCCACCATAAGACAAACAAAGCATGCTATGCAATAAATGAAAAGCAAAATGGGTGAAGTGTGAAAGTGAGTAAAGGACAAGAGTCACATGTGCCACACTTGCTTTTCAGCAAAAGCAAAGAATCCTATGTGAAAAGCTATGATTTTCGGCTGACTCTGAGACTTCTTTAACTTGTATTTGACTCCCATTTTTAGACAAAAAGAAAACTAAAAAAAATTAGAATTTAAAACCTAGACTAATGGATAAAATCCAACTCCACGAAAACAAACAGTTCAAAATATGTATTCCAGGTTCCCAACCCCCTAACTAACATACAATTAAGCTATAAGTCTAACCCAAAATCCCACTTGGTTAAGACAAATTCAGGCATCAAACAACTAATCTGGTCATTTAAAAGGGTAACTTTCATAAGCAAAACAGATAAGGTTTTCACAAGTCCTCATCCCTCACTCTTTCACTATAACATCCAAGTCAAGTAAGGACCCTCCTTCACAGTCAGGACATAAACTCACATACAAGTCGTATAGCTTTCAAGCTTTGGACGTAGGCAAACGGTCATACTAGACAAAACAGAATACTTCCTTTCATTTTTTTTAACTGAGATAATCATGACAAAACAGAGTGATCTTGATACCATTTTGATTGACAAAGAACAAGTCAGGCGAATACCTACTCATGAGTTTAAAATAATCAGTGAAACAATACCAATTTTATATATGAACAAACAATACATATGCGTTGATACTATACACGATTTTTCCAGCTACATATCTAACTAACAAAGTATGCGAAGAACAGAAAGGGACTCAAAGTTACTGTCTTGTTAAGCTAAACAGCATCGCAACCAATGGAATCAAAGCTTCAATGATACACTCTTACCATCACCGTGCTCCAGCTTCCTGTCCACGCACCACCACGACCTCACCGCGGAAACTGCTTCAACACCACTAGAGCGCGATCATCACAGCAGAAACAGCCCCGACACCATCGCCTAGCTGCTTCGGGCCACCTTCGCCACCATCACAGCCCTCGGATCAGCTTTGACATTTTCAGCGTCACAGCCACTGCCTTGCCTTGGCTTAATATCGCTACTCTCATCGACTCACTAAGTCGCTGCCTCGCTTCTCTCGGATCAGCTTTAGCACGTCGCCCCGACTCGCCAATGTATCGCCTCGGATCAGCTCAAAACAACATCACACCATCACACTAAACTGCCAAGTCCCACCAACGTCGAATCGTTGCCTTGCTTCAAAGAATAAGCCTCGCCAAAACATCGCCGAGCTGCTGCTCCAAAAACAAATAGGGAAAACACCACAGGCCACTAATTCAACTGAAACACCTCCTTCACGCCACCATCGCAACAACTCCTTCACGCCACCATCGCAACAATTCCATCATCACACCCCATTGCACAGCCACAAGTCTTCCTGTCACCGCACACACCATCACAGTTCCACTCCATTCACGACATCACCATCGTGCCCCCGTCAATACCCCAGCTTACAAACAGAACACCATAGCCAGGGCTCGAAAATGGAATAACGAGGCAGGCGAAGACAACGGGAAAACGAGGTAATTTCGGGAGAATTTAAGCTTAGAAAATGTATAAGGAAGGGTGAGAGGATACTTAGGCCGGAGAAAACTCATAGTCGCCGGAAAAGTTTCGGATCCCCCATTTGAAATCCCGATCTATGTCGAATCAATGAGTATTTGGCGAAATTGACCCCATAAATGGAGGGAGGGGGTCGAGAGGAGCCTGAACATGTATTTTGTTCGCCTGAGGAGGTGTCACCGCCGTGCGTCGCCGCCAGGAGCGGCGGGTGGGCATGGGTTCCCTCATCTCTTTGAGCTTAGTGTAAAATCAATGCCAAAAATAGCAAAGTTTGGATTTTATATGCTAGAAGAGAACGGGCCGGGTCAAGCCTAGAGTTGGTTGATTGGTTCTTTCTGGATTTTTACAAATGGCCACTAGAAGTTTAAGCTATTTAAAGCACACAATTAACTTGAATTAGAATCACACAGATTGCAATACTACCATAATTAAAACTACAATTAAATATATAACAAGTATTTTTGATATTTTTTATATTTTTCTTCTAATTAATTAACTAAAATTAGCTAAAATAGGATGTAAATATCTAAGAAAGATAAGCAATGATCACGACAAAATAAACACAATATTTTGAGAAAAAATTGAATTTTTGTGCCAAAATTTGGCGATTACAATCATGATGAGCTTATGTTTGATGTCGTGCATATGTAAGCTTGCCATATCTTGTTGGGAAGACTTTGACAATATGATAGACATGTGATTCATAATGGCCGAACCAATACTTACACGGCTAAGCATGAGGGCAAGAAGTATGTACTTAAGCCTTTATAACCCAAGCAAGTGAGTGATTATTATAGGCTTATGAGGGAGCTTAAAAAGGCGGCTAAAGCTAAGTCACCCATGGTGATTGAGCCCGAAGTCGTAAATCTTGTTGTTATGCCATCTCCAGTTGAAGGGATGAGCCACTCTACTCCAAATGAGGAAATTGTTGAACCTCATTCCTTTGAACTTGAACATAAGGGACAAAAGATTGAGAGGAGTAAGGGAGTGAGTGGAAAAAGGAGAGGATGTGTAGAGTGATGTGAGTGGATTATCACCTTTTTATGAACATGTTAGTTCATTGTCTTGTGAGGACTTAATCCTAGTTGGTGCTTGTAATACATATATTGAACTTGCAACTAGTGAAGAACCTAATGGTCAACTTGTGTGTGCATGTGAGCTACTAGTTGAGAGGGTTGATAAGCAACATCATGATGTGAGCTTGGTATTCAATGAACCTCTCTTTTGTGAAGAAGTTGTAATTGACCATGCTTGTGAGCCTTATTATGACACACCACCAATTTTTTATAAAGGGAAAGATGAGTTGTTTGACCATGCCCCTATTGATATAATTGACCTTGGTGGGCTTATGTGTTGTAGTGAGGATGGTAGTGACCTTGAGGAGTCTCTATTGCATGAGATGGATAGAGTTATCTATGATGACTCCTCAAGTGTGGGTGATGAACCTAGTTTTGATACTTCACCTTTGCTTGACCATAAGGATGAGATGCTTAGTTTTACTAACCCTTTGTTTGAGGGCATCTTTATTTGTGGTGGTGATTTGTATCGAACTAGAATTGAGAATGAGTTAGAACCTCCATGGTGTAAATAATTTGACTCCTTAGACAACTCTTTGTTTGAGATTTTGAGTGAGGTGGATGACTCTTCTAGTGACCCTACTCTTGGTTGTTTGGGTTGTGATGATGAAGAAGTCATTATTAATGCCTTTCTTAAGAGTTTGCCTTGTAAGGAGGGTTGTCCTAAGAGTGAATTTGGAGGTGAGAAGGAATCTCTTCGTCTGAATAAGAGTGCTTTTAAGAAGGGGAGTGGAGTAATTGATGCTAGTTGTAGATTGAGCTATTTTGGTTACTCCATCCCATATGTTGATGACACTTTGAGAGTTGAGCATGCCAAAACCTATGTACCACATTTTGAAAATATTGCATTAAAGATTTGGTATGTTGGTCATGAGCTTAGGGATCATAAGAAATTTGATAGTTTGATCTTGCATTTTCCATGCCCTATTGGTCTATTTGCTTATTCTTGCGTTGAGTGCACATCTTTGTTAAGCCAAGTACTTGTTGTTTCCCTTGGAGGCATGAACTCTTTCATTGCTATTGATCTCTGGTTATACCATAAGAGTGTGTTTTCCACATAATTTTCACTTACCTACTTTCGTAGTAGGAGATTTTGCTTGTGTTTGTCATTGCTTGTAGTTCTTGATGGTTTGATTTCGAGGACGAAATCCTTTCAAGAAGGGGAGGATGATGTAGCCCGAATTGAGCCAAACTACCAACTATAAAGAACCAAGCTTGAAGGATGAAAAGGACGGAAGGTCAAGCACTTCGGAGGAGAGTTCGGGAGCGATTTGAAGATGTTCCGCTTGAGCACAGCTTTGGACGGACTGCCCCAACACCTAGGAGGAGCGTCTAACACTGATTTGAGCTCTTCTCCACATGTTTCATGATGCCGGAAGGGTAGAAGAGTATACAGTAAAAGAAGATTTGGTCCTTCTTCCAGAATAACTAATTGTCAAGTTTAATAATGACAGTAATGATGAAGATTGCTTAATATAAGAACATCATTACTTGAAAAGACAAGTAGTACAAAATATATGATGGAAAAACCTATCATTACTATAAAATTGAATATCTCAACCAAATGGCTTGATAGAGTGTAGAGAAACCAAACTTACTAATTGAATGAGCTTTTTCAATTACATAGGCCCATTATCTTCATTCGCTTCGTGAGAGCCGCAAAACACATAGTTGAAAGTCAAAGGACCCATACTACCTGCCTAACCTCACTCTGAGTGACCGTAGATCAGAAGCGCCTTCTAAACCACCCTATTTTCAGCCTCTTTGATTGGTAGGAGGGCGGGCGGGCTAAGCCCCCTACTAAGATTCAATTCATAAGGCTAATTTTATGTTGTCGTGAGGCTTTGGTTAGGCCGACTACTATAGGCTAGCTACTTCTAGCTTCTACTCTGGCCATTCCACTTTAGTGTAGTTTTAGTTTGTATTGATACTGAATGAACATATCAAACAAAGGCGAGCAGTATAAGCCCTTCTCCGGCCTAGGAAAAGCAACGAACTTTAGAAGCTTAGGCTTTGTTCACCTTTGGACACGAACACTATTCCATTCCCAGTGGAAACACGTCTTAGAAATTGAACGACAATAAGATAAGTCAACATTCAATCTAAGACAACGCTGATAGCTTGTAGCGAATAGCCCCATTATGAAACCAACCGAAAGCAGCCTTTGGTACTTAAGTAGTTAAGGTTTGGAACCCTTGAAACTATGATATAAAGTCATTTTCTTGTTGCCTAACTCTTCTCTGGTGACTCGCTGCCGCATTTGTAGAAAAGGAAGGAGCGGAAAAGGAAGAACAACTCTTTGACCTTGGCACATGAGGTGGCAGGTTTGGTCAGATAACATAATGGAAATATATTGGACTGAAAATCTTGGAATGACGGTTCGACCCCGTCCTTGGCATCAAGGAGTTGTGAGCAACACAAAAATTTAATCAATCAAATGGTATAATATTACGATAGGAGGTTTTCCTTTATTATAGAAATGCACAGACAACATTCTGAAACTTCCAAACCAAAGAAATGTAAGATGAGAAGGAGCTTTTGTGCTACGCTTTAATATAATGAATTCAGTAAAGGTAGAATAGGTCCTATGGTCGATCGAAGGTGTTGTGCCACTTGAACACAAGTCTATCTGACCTTCAATCCATCTTTGTCCAGCCAGCTCATAACAAAATGTTAGATTAATCTCAAGGCTGGCGCAACCGAATTGGTTGGGGAAAAGGAAACTCCAGCGACCAAGCACTCCCGCCCCCAAAAACAGAGACCGAATAACCGCCAGGTTGTCGAGGACACATCTTAAGAGGAGGGGGCGCCCTCTAAGTTGACCACCCTACCCACTCATGGACTATGAGGGGGGAAGGCGAACAAGAGCAGACTTCGTTTTTGGGTTCCCGAAGCCCCTAACGTAGCTCCTGCACAATTCCCAAACTTAAGAAGCTGGGGCGTACTTGCCTGAGTGACGAGAATTTGTCTTCACAAACCTGCGAAACTTTCCCTTTCCCTTAAGTTGATCAACCTGCTGATAAGATTCAGCAGGAGAAAGAGTAAAAAAGTAATTAAATTATGTACACTAATAAGTACCAAAACACATAGTAGCCGAAACCGATAACAAAGCCTAAAAAGGATTTCAAGAAATGTGAGGTATTTGGGGTTGATCAACATGGATGGTAAATTTGGCTAAACTCAAAAATTAGACATTACTATTAGTTTTGCAAAGAATGTTGATTTAAGTTTATTAATTTTTTAGATACATGTTGCTTTTGAAGAAAATACGCACATCATATTATAGAAAAACTTAGATCATTCAAACGGCTTATATAATGGTACTATGGTTGTATATAGAGGGTTTGACACTAATATCACGCATCCGTAAATCATGATGGGCCAGTGTGATTCAAAGCGTATGTTTATCTCTAGAATTCAACTTTCACCTCTAGAAATTGAAGGATATTCATTAAAACTTGTCTAAATACAATTTTCAGTATACTTATATTTTTCAATGGCAATAATTAAAGCTCGTAAGTAAATAATCCTAAATGTTAGACTGTGTTGCCCGCAATATATTTTCTCAAACAGACTACTATATGTTATATTTCCAAAAAGATATAAATAATGATATTAAAAGTTCTGATCATGACGAGCAAACAAAGGGTCATGAGGTAATGAACATAGAAAAAAAAAACATCATTTATAATGAAGTATTAGATAAGACATGATAATTTTTTTTAATTCTATAAATACACAAAGGTAAATGTCGATCGATTGAACATCTATGTTCCATTGTTAACGTGCAAATGCACGTTAATATATATATATATATATATATTGATTGCACCTTGCAAAATGTTATCAAAAGCGAATGCGTCTCTAAATGATATTGTGAAAATATGCCATTTGTGCACTTTCCCCTTCCTTGGGGTGATCCCGTAGTTAGAATATTTTGTGTGCTGTTTAAGTTTTGCACATATTTTTAACAATTTATGTAAAAATAGCCTCATTGTTTTTATTTTAATGGATCTATCAAAAGTTGTTGACAATGTATCATAAACCTTTAAGTACAATTAAAAATTCAATTATTCGTAAGTTTTAGTCATTACGAATCATCTAATTTTGGGACACTATTAAGAGCTTACAAATAAGTTCTAATAACTCGATAAGAAATTGTAAACAACGAATTTTATATAGGTCTATAAAGGTTTATATGAAAATTTGAAGTACCTGTTAAAACTATATAAATGGAGCTATTCTTTTATAAATGTGGTATTGGCAAAACTTTAAAAATAATGCACAAAATATATATTGAAATTAATTGTTGTGGGTATGTTTTGTAAGAGGTCAAATGACTTAGTTGCAATACACCTAATTTTATTTCACATTATATTTCATATAAAATTAGTGATGTTTGATAAAACTTTTGACTAAATATATAATATCAAAGTTTAATTATAATACTAACTCATAGGAGAGTGATATGATAAATTTTTTTAGTATTATAATGTTTGAGAATTTAAATAAAGTAATATTAAGTTAAAAATTAAGATAAATCTAAGAGAGGGAGTGGAAGTACTATATTCTTTTGAGGAAAAAGAAGAAGAAGTCTATAACCATGACTTTGGTAATGTAAACCACCTAAAAAATTCTTTGAGACCATTCCCGTTTAAGAGTCTGGTTGGCCAAACTTTTAGGGAGCTAAAAGTGCCTATTTTGGAAAATCGAGGTGTTTGGCCAAGTTTTTAAGAAAAAATAAGTGCTTGAGAGGCAGCAGAAGCTGTTTTCTGCTGTGGAGAAGAATCTGAAAAAAGTAGTTTTTCCCTAAAAGTACTTTTGAGTAGAAGCATAAGCTGTTTTTAATTTTCTATGATTCCAAAAATATCCTTACCAAAAATACTTATATACCTAATTGCCCCTATATATTTTAACCTAATGATTATAAAAATACTTATATACTTAATTGTCCCTATATATTTTAACCTAATGATTATAATATATAAATAATACATTACTTTTTTAATCACTATTTTTTTCTACGTACACTTATATCACTATTGTTACAAACTTTTAATCAAATAATATCTTTTTTTAAGATATAGATCTAGAATATTCAATTATGAATGCTTTATTTTAATTTTTTTTACTAAATAGAAAAACAAAATATAGTGTTTGAGAATAAATATTTAAAATCATTCATCTAGTTAAGTAACGGTAAAGTGAGTCTTCAAATATCCTTACTCGTAATTTAACACTCAAAAGTACTTTTTCAAAAAGTTTGGCCAAACAAATTACTACTCAACGGTTGATAGAAGTGCTTTTCAAATGAGTTGCCAAACACAAACTGCTTTTCTCCATAAGTACTTTTACGAAAAATACTTTTGAAGAGAAGCACTTCTCAAATAAGCAGTTTTCAGAAGCTTGGCTAAACAGGTTCTAAGAGCCTGTTTGGCCAAGCTGTCAAAAACTGCTTATTTTGAAAAGTACTTTTATCCGAAGTACTTTTCAGATAAGTACTTTTGAAGAATAAGCAATTTGTGTTTGGCCAACTCATCTGAGAAGTGCTTTTCTTAAACAGTTTGTGTTTGAATAATTTTTACAAAAAGTACTTTTGAATATCAAATTACGAAAAAGTGCATTACTAAGATTCATTATGCGACTAATATTATTTAAATGTATAAAAGATTTAAATATTTTTCTAATAAAAGAGTTAATTTAATATTTTATTTTTCATTTAGTTTAAATATAAAACATAAAAGAAAATATATACTATAGTTTTTAATCAATAGAAATAAGGTTAAACCAAAAGAGGGAAGTAGAAAACAAAGTTTTATTTATATTTAAGATATATATTGGTTAAAATAATTAAATATACTATGGTAAATAAATATTTTTGGTAAGGATATTTTTGTCTTAAAAAATTAATAAACTGATTCTTCTTCTGCTTCTGGGGAGAAGCAGAAATTTGTAGCTTCTCCCCAACAGCAGAAAAACTGCTTCTGCTTCTGCTTCTTCACAAAAGCACTTATTTCTTTTGGCCAAACACCTCAAAATTCTTCAAAAACGTTTTTTTCTTGAAAAAAAAGTACTTTTGAATTCTGAAAAACTTGGCCAAACAGGCTATTAAAGATAAAAGTGTTTAAAAAGAAAGGTCCTTGCAATAGATAACCTCTAAATAACATTAACTCATATAATATGTTCAAGATATAATAATTTTTACATTATTAATCAAGATATACTATATTTTTAATATTATTAACAATATAAACAATCTGATAAGAATCAAACGCGGAAAAATAAAGTAAAGATAAAAGCGAGACGTGGCTCGAATGAATAAACCAAGTAGCACCGAAGAACTAGTTTCGATACACCCCGGGAGATTGTCAAGGAACACCTACACTAGGCAACTACCCTCGAGTTACACCCGGAACCCGCAAGTAGAATGATCGGGGAGGGGTTGATGTTCATCTAGATCCGCTAGAAGAAGACAAGTCCCAAAAACAAGCTTCATTCATTCACAAGAGTTCAACTCTTACAATATTCATCATTCATCAAAATTAGCTAAGTCATGAAATAGACTAAGCTAGGCTATTTATAGGGGTTTCCAAGCTTTAGGTAAAAGGTCTAAATTTCCCACACATTAGGCTTTAAGTTAAAAGACCACGCAGGGCCAAAAGAGTCATTACACACTCAAATTCTCGGGTGTCCAGCGTTTGGGCGAAGCGCCCATGCTCTAGGCGGAGCGCCCACAAAATTGGCCAGTGAGGTGTGCTGGGCGGACCGCCTGGTGCTTAGGCGGAGCGCCTGGCCCCTGTGCATCTTGGGCGGGGCGCCTGGCCTGGGACCTTCTTGACGCGTCTTCAATTCACCTCCAACGCTCTTGACTTCTAGTCCTTTGCATCCTTCAAGCTTGGTACACATTGGAAAGTGTCTTGGCTCGATTTGCCCCTTATCATCCTCCCCTTCTTGAAGAGATTTGGTCCTCGAAATCAATGCGCTCTCATCCATGACATCATCACCTCCTCGGGGTGCCCAATGCTCTCTTCCCTTGTACTTCTTGAATGTCACCTTGACATAGGCTTCTTCCAAGATCTCTCTTGCCTTAGCATGGAGTTTAGGACCTACAAGCAACGACAAGAAAACACAAAACCTCCTACTTCGAAGGTAGGTTAGTGCAAAAAGTGTGGAAAACACACTCTTGTGATATAACCAAGCATCAATAATAAGCACAAATATCACATCTCCAAGGAGATCATCAAGTACTTGGTTTAATGAAAACATGCACCCAACACAATAATGAGCAAATAGGTCATGGGGACATGGAAAATGAAAGATCAAGCTATCAAAATCCCCTTGATCCTTAAGATCAACATACCAATCTATCCTCAAAGTGTGATCAACATGCGGAGTGGAGTGAGTCAAATAACCCAACCTACAAGTAGTATTAAGTACTCCACTCCCCTTCTTTAGAGCATACTTACTCACACAAAGGGATTCATTTTCACCTCCAATTTCATCACCTAAGCAACCCTTCTCAAAAGATAAGCTCTCAAGGAAGGTATTGATAATGGACTCTTCTTCATCATAACCCAAACAAGCAATAGTGGGGTCACTCAAAGAGTCTTTTACCTCACCCAAGTTCTCACACAATGGGTTGCCTAAGAAGTCAAACCCTTCACATCATGGAGGTTCTATTTTACTACCCACCCTAGTCCGATACAAGTCATTGCCATTAATGAGGATGCTTTCAAATAATGGATTAGTAAAAGCATGCATCTCAATGTCATGATCAAGCATAGACAGGTTATCATGACTAGGTTCATTACTCTCACTTGAGGAGTCATCATAGACAACCTCGTCCAATTCATGCAATTTGGACTCCTCAAGGTCACTTTCATCCTTGCCATAACACATTGGTCCACCAAATAGAAGCATATCAATTTGGGTATGATCTACTATTTCATCTTCCCCCTTGTCAAAGATTGGTGGTGTGTCATAGCAAAGGTCACAATCAAAGTCAACTTTCACATCTACACTAGAGAGAAATTCACAAAATAATGAGCTCACATCATGATGTGGCTTATCATTTCTCTCAACTAGTAATACACAAGCACACTTAAGTTGACTACTAGACTCTTCACTAGTGACATATTCACTAGATGCATCACAAGCTCCAACTAGTGTTGAGTCATCACAAGACAAATAGCTATAGGCTCATGAAAAGATGAAGCAACACTTACATTTGTAGTACTTCCTTGATCACTCACAAGGCTTGAAGTTTTATATGTAACTCCTCCTTCATGAAGCTTACATTGAAGATTTTCCTCCTCTTGTCTTTCTTTCCAAGCACATGGTTGAGGCTCCAATAGCTTGTCTTCAAATGTACCTACACAAGAACTAACACAAGAAAAGGTAGAAGATGGAGAATAGTTAGAACAATGGGTGCCCTCACTCTCAATTTTTCTTTCCTCACCTCTCATTTCTTTCAATTTTCCCTCAAGGTCAAGTGTAGTTTGTGGTGACAATCCACTCACATCACTCCTCAAATCCTCTCATTTTTCCTCTCTTGGATTTTCACCGGTCACTCCCTCACTTCTCTCTTTCTTTTGTCTCTCATTTGAAGTGGAGTGACTCTCACTTTCATCATGTAATGGCAAGACAATAAGATTGTTTGCTTCGGGTTCAAATACAATGGGTGACTGCTTTAGCCGCTTCCCTCAACTCCTTCATACACTTGTAGTCTTCCTTTACTTGCCTTGGAATCAAAGGTCTAAGCACATACTTCTTCCCATCATGCTTAACCATGTAGGTGTTGTCTCGGCCATTATGCATCACATGTCGATCAAATTGCCAAGGCCTACCAAACAAGAGGTGGCAAGCTTGCATAGGCACTACGTCAAACATATGCTCATCCACATAATTCCCTATCTTGAACTTAATCATTACTTGTTTCACCACCTTCAATTCACCACACTCGCTAAGCCATTGCAAACGATAAGGATTGGGGTGTTTCAAAGTGGGTAACTTCAATTGGGAAACTAGTGTTTGGCTAACAACATTGACACAACTTCTTGAGTCAACAATCATGGAACAAACAACACCCATGACTCGACATCTAGCATGAAAGAGGTTTTCTCTTTGATCATTTTTCACCTCCTCTTCCATGAATATGGTACTCAAGCTCCTCCTAACCACCAAGAACAATTGAGGATCTTCTTCTTCCCCTATAGCCTCTTCACAAGCAACCTCTTCACTCTCCTCATTTTCGGGTTCACTATCTTGTTCATACACCAAATTACCTACCACAACCATGGTCCTTTTTGTAGGACAATCTCTAGCAAAATGTCCATACCCTTTGCATTTGTGGCATTGAATAGAAGAAGAAGTAGGATTGCTCAAGCGAGTTTTAGAATTACCTTCCATATGTGGTGAGACTTCTCATATGGCTTCTTCACCTCTTTGCTAGCACTTGCACCACTTGCACTTTGAAAATTTGCATTTGGAGTCTTCCACTCCTTTGGCTTGCTTGTGGAAGTATGAGTGTTGCTCTTGTAGTTGGTGGACTTCTCTCCCTTAAGCCAATTCTCGGCATCAATTGCGGCTTCAAAGATATCTTGAAGTGAAAGATAATGATGCAATCTCAATTGAGAGGCTATACCATAGCTCAAGCCATTCTTGAAATGGATCACGGCTTGTTCTTTACCTTCGGTATCCATATCTAATGCCATCCGGGTCTTCTCAAATTCATCATAGTACTCATGAACCGTCTTGACACCTTGCTTTAGATCATAAAGCTTCTTAAGTTGCTCTTGACGATACCTAGGAGTCACATACTTAGTATTCATAAGGCCTTTCAACTCATTCCAATTCACATTCACATGCACACCCGCTCTCCTTCTTGACCTCTTTATGGACTCCCACCAAGTAGAAGCATAGGCCTCAAAAGATGAAATAGCATAGGTGCCTTTCTTCTCCTCGGTCATTTCATTTGTGTCAAACACTCTCTCCATGAGTAGTACCCATTCCCTTAAAGATTGGAAGATTAAGCTTCATACTATTGAGATTATTATTGTCACGACCTCCATGGTAAGGCTCCGGTTGGCCTCCATAGTGGTCACCATAAGCACCATAATCCCTCCTAGTATTCCCTCCAACATATCCCATGGGTGGCCCTCGACCTCGGCCTCTACCTCTATCCACATTACGACCCCAATTCATGCCTCGCCTCGGTTGATATTGATCTTCATACCCATAGGCCTCATTACCATACTCGGCTTCCTCTCCTCCTTGAGCTTCAACAACTTGCTCAAGAGGTGGAACATATCTAACGAGTCTTGGAAGTGGAGCATTTCCTTGGGGATTGCCTAAGTTGTGGGGAATGCCCACTTGTTGGGGATTGCCCAACACTCGCTCTTGTGGAGCTCCATCATTCTTTAGTTCATATTTCTTGGCTATCTTCTCAAAGTGTCCGGGAGTCATAGGAGTGCTATGACTTGTGCCTTCTCCGGATTCAATTGGGACGCTCGGGGTCCTCCTTTCAACGGTCTCAAGCCTCAAGGTTATGTCTTCCAATTTGGCCATGATGGTGGCCAATGCAATTTTAACGGAATCATCTCCATCATTTGTCATTGTACCTACAAAATGAACAAATGTTAGTGAAATCACCTCACATACACCCTCACTTGTGTTTCACTCGGTTCACTCATTTAGTGGTGGTGGATATTTCACTCGAACTTGAATCTAAAAGCTTCACGTAGATGAACAACAATCCTCAACTCAATCAAACTATCCACAAGTCAAGTGTACTCCGGGGTGAGTGGAGTTTATATGACTCAATGGACGATAATCACTTTAAAATGAGGACTTGAGTCAAAAGATTCTAAGAGCCTTCTTGGAGTTCTACTCTCCAAACTAGGCACGAATTACCTAATAGCTCAATGTACTAGTGCCAATTAAGTAGGGAAGTTACTTAGATAAACACTAGTTAGAGGTTAAGCAAGCAAAGAAGCAAGAAAACCTAGGAAAACTACCCGAATCACACCCTTCAAAACGTAGACGGAGCGCCTGGGGGGGTGGGCGGAGCGCCCCTAGGTGAGGCGGAGCGCCTGCTAAACAACAAGTGGGGGAGGGCAGGCGGAGCGCCTGGGTTTCAGGCGGAGCGCCTGGAGCTCGGGCCCCTGCTCTTCCAACTTCGCTTTTCTTCGATTTCAACCCAAATTTTTGATCGATTCCACCATGTTTTGCACAAATCAAGGTACCCAAAGTTGTATATTGATATTCTCTTCAAACCCCAATGATTATCACACCTAAACACCCAACAATTAATGAACAATCATCAATCAAAGATCCAAAAAGGGTTTTTCAAAAGGGTTTCAAAAGTGGGTTTGATTCTTCAAATTTGATGTTATACAACTCCAAATCCCATAAATTTGGTATCAAATTATTTGTTTTTCAATTTATAACAAATTCCGATAATCAAATCCACCATGAACAATCAATCAACCCAAGAATCAACCAAAATCATCAAGAACAAGGGTTTAAGAAAATTGGGGTTTCAAATTTTCAATTCTCGTAATACCAATCCAAAGCAGGAGATTTAGGTACCCAAACGACGGGTTTTCAACAAGGATCAATCTCCAATAACATCCATAACATGAATCAAACACATCAAAAAGTTATGTCAAATTTTTGGATTTTCAACTTTTTCAATTTTTTTTTGTTTTTTTTTCTTCTTTCTAATAACTTCAAGAATAAGAAACTAAAAAAAAGATACTAGGCATGAAGAATCAAGGATCGGGGGTTTGTAGAAATAAAACTCGAGCCTTGCTCTGATACCAAACTGATAAGGATCAAACGCGGAAAAATAAAGTAAAGATAAAAGCGAGACGTGGCTCGAACGAATAACCCAAGTAGCACCGAAGAATTAGTTTCGATACACCCCAGGAGATTGTCGAGGAACACCTACACTAGGCAACTACCCTCGAGTTACACCCGGAACCCGCAAGTAGAATGATCGGGGAGGGGTTGATGTTCATCTAGATCCGCTAGAAGAAGACAAGTCCCAAAAACAAGCTTCATTCATTCACAAGAGTTCAACTCCTACAATATTCATCATTCATCAAAATTAGCTAAGTCATGAAATAGACTAAGCTAGGCTATTTATAGGGGTTTCTAAGATTTAGGTAAAAGGTCTAAATTTCCCACACATTAGGCTTTAAGTTAAAAGACCACGCAGGGCCAAAAGAGTCATTACACACTCAAATTCTCGGGTGTCCAGTGTTTGGGCGAAGCGCCCACAAAATTGGTCAGTGAGGTGTGCTGGGCGGACTGCCTGGTGATTAGGCGGAGCGCCTGGCCCCTGTGCATCTTGGGCGGGGCGCCTGCTTGGCCTAGGCGGGCGCCTGGCCTGGGACCTCCTTGACGCGTCTTCAATTCACCTCCAACGCTCTTGACTTCTAGTCCTTTGCATCCTTCAAGCTTGGTACACGTTGGAAAGTGTCTTGGCTCGATTTGCCCCTTATCACAATCTCTACATTATAATAATTCCTAACTAACGTATACATGTAGATAATGACCCCTTTTGGGTTACTCCTTGTATGAAAGAACTAGAAATTGCTCCCCTTAATTTCACTTTTTCTTTAGTTTTAAACCAAACACGCATTCTATTTATGTCTCTTTGGAATTCAATGATGCAAAAATCTTTCAATAAAAAAAAATATGTTGTACACTAAATGGTCTGTGCATCCGAGGGTATGGCCTGGTAGTCAATTATGCTGGATGAGAACCATGAGGTCTCAGGTTCAAATTCAGCAGAAATAAAAAAATTAGAACTTTCTTCCATCTATCCAAATTTTAGTAAGTAGACATACTTGATATCAGTTGCTGGTGGGAGGTCATCATATGAAAAATAATCCGTCATTGTTTTCTTCATATTATAATCCTGAAATAGTTTGTCCCCGAGACAAGTGAGCCTATAATATCAATGCATAAAAGGTAATCATTTACACCCCCAACTTTTTTTTAAAAATCATCTCCGCTAAATTATGGATAAAAGTGTCGCACCCCTTTTTTGAGCTCGGATTGAGTCAAAGATCGGGTTTGACTAGGTGACTCGGTTGAGTTGGTTTTGGAGTCACCACCTAATATCTTCTAAAGGTGTATCAGGTCACCTAAAATATCTAAGATTAATATTAACTCTGGGAGTCATACTGAGCAGAGATTCTAAGGTAAGAAGCCCTTATGACTCGGGAAGAAGGTATTAGGCACTTCCCGAGTCCTGCTAAAAGTGGTTCCCGAGTAGTAAACCAAAATTGAGAGGAGTAGAAAGAGAGAGTAAGGAGGATGCTGGTGAGTCTTTCAGTGTGTGTAAAATAGGAGAAAGGGCTGCCCTTTTATAGTTTTGGAATAGGGTCTTTAGGCTTTCAAAATACAAGTGTGAAAAGGAATAAAAAAAAAAATCAATAACAAGTATTAAGGCAAGAGACAATCCCACAGTAATCAATTTGTTAATTAAAAGAGGTTCACTTCCATAAATAAACCTAATTACATAATTTTCGAAATTAGAATATCATATTCAAAGAGAGGTAAAATCATACTCTTTTAAAAACATATATACTTTCAGAAATTAGCTACATAATATTCTAAACCAAACATGCTGATTTTATGCAAATTAAGACTCCAATCAAAGTTCTATTTCAAAATTTAGAGGAAAATATTCTACAATTATGTATCAAACCTTGATTTAGGTTTCAGATTACTTTCAAAATGACTGAATTAACATACTGACCCTTTTTCAAATCCCTACCATATCCTAATCAAGTCAGATTTCAAGAATTTCCATTAGTTTGGTGAGTGATTATATTCACACCTAGATTTGACTATAAACAATCATGTATTGCATAGTATCCTACTTCAAAACAGCCTAAATACATTAGAGGTACAATCCCAGCCATAACAAACATACATGCTATTTTGTAAGATTTCGAAATTCAGAAAAAAAAAAATAATGATCACTAAGTTCACAATTCGCATACAATTTTCCTCCTTTTAATATAGTGTAAATGTCAAAATCAAACAGAAACTTCAACGACTAATAACTAAACAGGCAGGCTTTAAAAAAATTATTAGTAGGCGTCACGACTTTAACGATAAGTATGATTTTAATTTAATGATTTTATTACTAATTGAAGCTAACATGTTCAAGAGATAAAAATAAGCATGTTGTTCATAGGTTAAGCACAAAAGAAAAAAGAAGAAAATGGAAAGTGTTACCCCTTTCACATGAAACCGGGCCGGGTCCGCTTGACAGTCACGATTCTGTCCATTTTTGCTTCATTTTGATTCCGAAATTTTCGATCTGTGTCTTGTATGTATTGAATCCATCCTAATCTTGTCTTGATTGGTTCAGATTTGCAAGGATTTGCTTTGATTTTCTTGTTTTCCTTTTCGAATCGTCAGAGAGAGAAGAGACAGGAGAGAGAAGGGTGGCGTGCACGACGTTCATGGCGGAAATGGTGGAAGAAGGTAGATTCGGGGTGGATTTCGGACAAAGGGTGTATCGGGTCGGGTTTAGAGCGAGGGGGAGAGAGATAAGAGAGGGGTGGCGGCTGAAATTTGTGGAGGGAGTAGGGGAAATGTTATTTTAAGGTTTAAGTGTAAGGGGCTTGTTTGTATTAAAGAACAAAAAATTAAAAATGGGTGGGGCATAGTGTGGACACATAGACAGCTGAGGTGTGTGCCCTGTGTGCATGTGTGGACCAATTTAATTTGATGTGTATATGTAGCATAAGTATTGAGCGTATATGAGTGTATATATATTTAGTGTATATAGGAGTATATTTGGCCAATAATTAATTTAAAATGCCAAGAAATGAAAGAATAATTAATAAAACATAAGGAATAATGTTGGTAACTTAGAAAAAAATAATAATTAATTCAAAATAATTATAAATGGGTTTAGATAGTATTAATTAAGTGTAAATAATTGCAAAATAAGTATTTAAGCGAATTAATTGTACATATAGTTGCAAAATTGCACAAGTATTTTGAAAACGACCTAAATGATGCAGTTATGTAATATAATCACATTTAAATATATATATCTATATATATAGGGGATTGATGATAAGGGTGACACAGATAAATGCATGATATTTAATATGATTTTGTCCGAGAAATTAATATTGCATTTTAAATTTAGGCATGGCCTATTATGAAAATCAGAAGGACAAAATTGGGTGTCAACAACTGCCCCTCTTTACCTGGGGATGATGAAAGACTCTTCGGGCAAAGTCGTTGACGAAGCAGCCAATTTTTTCACGGCTTTTGAAAAGTGTGGTTAGGAATTGTGCATGTCTGAGAATGATGTGTAAAAATAATGTTTTGCGGTATTGCTTAGACGTCGGAATGTTTCCTGCAATAAAAGTGAACTTGTTGCAAATAAAATTTATAAACATGAAGTGAACTTTCCTGTCATAGGATTGTCTTGCCAGTGCCTTTCGTCATGAGATATTTGTCTGCTCGTTAGGAGCTGCTAAGTGCCTCTCGTCGGGAGATATTTTCTGCTCGTCAGGAGCTGCTAAGTGCCTCTCGTCAGGAGATATTTATTTGCTCGTCGGGAGCTGCTAAGTGCTTCTTGTCAGGAGATATTTTCTGCTCGTCAGGAGCTGCTAAGTACCTCTCGTCAGGAGATATTTATTTACTCGTCAAGAGCTGCTAAGTGCCTCTCGTCAGGAGATATTTATTTGCTCGTCAGGAGCTGCTAAGTGCCTCTCATCGGGAGATATGTGCCTGTTGCGTCGGGCTGTATACCCTGCATACAACGAGTAAAGTGAAGTGCTGAAATAAAATGACGTTACCGTGTCCGCAATGTTGCTTGAAATATTGCCGTGTTCATTGCTTTTCGATGCATGCGCTCAAAGAAAAATGTGTAAGTTGTGGAGAAAGAAGGTTCGATTTGTGCATTCTTCGCCTGTCTCGCGCCTTTCTTTTGTGGTGTCTTCTTTTGTGAACGCCAGAACTTGGTCAGGCTATGGGGAATATAAAAGGAAAAAAGCAAGGAGAAAACATGCAGGTATTTTGAAAAAGAATTTGTAAAAAATTATGTTTTATTCCATTGAATCGTAAACCGCATTGTGTAATACAAGTAAAATACTGCAATTGTTCCTTCTCAAACCATACTAAAATCCAACCTTGGTGAATTTTGAGAGGACCTCAAAATTCTGCCCCAATTTCTGCATTTTGCCTTCTCTTGAAATTTTTGAGATTTCCTCAAAAATTTCTACCCCAGTACTGATTTCTGTTTGTCCTTTTGAATTTTGGAGAGATTCTCAAAAATTCTGCCCCAGTGTCTACTTCGTGGGGAAATATAATTTTTATATTGATGCGACCGAACCTCTAGATAGGTTGCCTACGTATCCCAGCTTGGGGAATCTGGTCGTTACGTAGTTACAGATTACATGAGATATTGCATAAAGAGTAAAGCTAGTAGTTAGTGCGGGTTCTCAGATGTAATATCTTTTGACAGAGTCTCCATTGGTCGGTTTCGACCAAACTTCACCATCCATTTCTGCCAGTATAAGTGCCCCTCCAGTCAGAACTCGATGAACCATGTAAGGCCCTTGCCAATTTGGTGCAAACTTGCCCTTTGCTTCTTCCTGATTAGGGAATATCTTCTTCAGAACCAACTGGCCGGGTTTGAATGACCTTACACGGACCTTCTTATTGAACACCTTTGCCATTCTTTGTTGGTACAACTATCCATGGCATATTGCGTCCATCCTCTTGTCGACAATGGGTGCCAACTGTTCCATTCTTCTTTTAATCCATTCGGCATCTTTCAATTCTGCTTTTTGAATGACCCTTAGAGAGAGAATCTCTACTTCTGCTGGTATCACTGCTTCAGTGCCATAAACCAGGAGATAAGATGTAGCCCATGTCGATGTTCTCATAGTAGTGCGGTATCCCAATAAAGCATAAGGAAGATTCTCATGCCACTGTCTTGAATTGTCAGTCATCTTGCGCAATATTTTCTTGATGTTCTTGTTGGTTACCTCAACTGCTCCATTCATCTGAGGCCTATATGTAGTGGAAATGTGTTGCTTGATCCTGAAAGTGTCACAATTTGATCTCATCAAGTCATTATTGAGATTGGAATCATTGTTAGTGATGATCGACTCAGGAATGCCGAATCAACAGATCATTTTGTCCCGAACAAAATCAGCCACTACTTTCCCCGTCACCGACTTGTATGATGCAGCTTCTACCCATTTGGTGAAGTAGCCAATAGCTACCAATATGAACCTGTGTTCATTTAACGCGGCGGCTTCAAGCAGCCCTATGACATTCATCCCCCAGGCAGCAAATGGCGAAGGTGATCCCATAACATTAAGCTCATTCAGAGGTACTCGAATCATGTCTCCGTGCACTTGGCATTGATCGCATTATTTCACGTATTTTATACAATCATTCTCAATGGTCATCCAAAAGTATCCTGCCCTTAGTATCTTCTTTTGCGAGCACAAAACCATTCATGTGCGGACCACAAGTCCCAGCATGCACTTCTTCTAGCAACCTTGCAGCTTCTTTGGCATCCACACACCTTAGCAAACCTAAATCAGGCGTCTTCTGGTATAGGATTTCACCATTTAGGAAGAAACTATTTGCCAATCTTCGCAACGTCTTCTTTTGAAGGTTTGTAGCATTCTCAGGATAAATGCTTTCGTTGACGAATTTCATGATGTCATGGAACCACAGCTCTCCATCCAATTCTTCTTCCACCTGATAATAATATGTTGGTTTCTCTTTCACTGCTATGGGTATTGCATCAATGTAGTTCTTATCAGGGTGCTGAATCATGGAAGATATGGTAGCCAGGGCATCAGCGAACTCATTCTGTAGTCTAGGCACATGCCGGAATTCTATCTTGGTGAACCTCTTGCTTAATTCTTTTATGCACTCCATATATGGTAATATTTTAGAATTATTTGCCGCCCACTCGCCTCGTACTTGATGAATCAACAAATCTGAATCTCCAATTGCCAATAGTTCTTGCACATTCATGTCTATTACCATTCTGAGTCCCAAGATGCAACCCTCGTATTCTGCCATATTGTTGGTGCAAGGGAATCTGAACTTAGCGGTGGCCGGATAATACTGACCAGTTTCAGAAATCAATACTTCCCCAATGCCAACTCCTTTGAAGTTTACTGCTCCGTCAAAGAATAGTCTTCAACCATCATACTCTTCTGCAATGTTTTCTCGAACGAACATGACCTCCTCATTTGGGAAGTAAGTGTGCAAAGGCTCATAGTCGTCATCCACGGGATGCTAGGCCATGTGATCTGCTAAGGCTTGAGCTTTCATTGCTTTATGAGTGACAAAGGTGATGTCAAACTCAAAGAGTAGCATTTTTCATTTGGCCAATTTTTCGGTAGGCATAAGCTTCTGAAAGATGTATTTGAGGGGATCCATTCTTGAGATCAGCAAGGTTTCATAAGATGTCAAATAGTATCTCAGCTTCTGTGCTACCCAGGTTAATGCACAATAGGTGCACTCCAGCAGTGTGTACTTAGCCTCATAAGTGGTGAATTTCTTGCTCAGATAATATATTGCCTGCTCCTTTCTTCCTGTCGAGTCATGATGTCCCAATACACATCCAAATGCTGAATCTACTACAGACAGGTACAATATCAAAGGTCCCCCTGGTTCGAGTAGAACCAGCACGGGCGAGCTAGACAAATACTCTTTTATCCGATCAAATACTTTCTGGCAATGCTCTGCCCACTCAATAACTGCATCTTTTCTCAACAACTTGATAATGGGTTCGCATATGACAGTGGATTGAGCTATGAAACGACTAATGTAATTGAGTCATCCCAAGAAACTCATGACTTCTTTCTTGCTCTTCGGTGGTGGCAATTTTTTGATGGCTTAGATCTTAGCCGGATCCAACTAAATACCTCTTCGGCTGATTATAAAACCCAATAACTTTCCGGCTGGAACACTAAAAGCGCACTTTGCAGGGTTCAACTTTAAATTGTACCTACGCAAGCGATTGAAGAACTTGCGCAAATTGTCCAAGTGTTCTGAGTTTTTCCTTGATTTAATGATCACGTCATCTACATACACCTCGATCTCCTTGTACATTAGGTCATGAAACATTGTAGTCATTTCTCTCATGTAGGTAGCTCCGGTATGTTTCAAGCCAAAAGGCATCACTTTGTAACAGTATATTCCCCAAGAAGTAGTGAAAGCCGTCTTTTCTGCATCTTCCTCATCAATAAGCACTTGATGATAACCGGCGAAGCAATCTACAAAAGATTGTAGCTCATGCTTTGCACAATTGTCATCAAGATGTGTATGTTTGGCAGAGGGAAGTCATCTTTTGGGCTTGCTTTATTCAAGTCTCTGTAATCCACACAAACACTGATTTTCCCGTCTTTATTCGGCACTGGTACGATGTTGGCCAACTATATCAGATATTCGACTGTTTTCAAGATTCCTGCGTTGAGCTGCTTGGTTACCTCCTCTCTAGTTTGCACTAAGGTTGATGACTTGAAAGTCCGGGATTTTTCCTTAACCGGCAAGAAACCTGGATTAATGGGTAACTTGTGTGCCACAACATCTGTGCTTATGCCTGTCATATCATCATACGACCATGCAAATACATCTTCATACTCTTTAAGGAATTCAATGTATTGTTTTCTATCTTCTGGAGTTAACTGCGCACTAATTCTTGTTTCTTTCACTGTTTCATCATCACCTAAATTAATCACTTATGTTTCATCCAAGTTTGGTTTAGGCTTATTTTCAAATTTCTCAATTTCCTATTGTCTTGCCTCATCAAACTCTTCATAATCAAGATCGGACTCCTAAAACCCAGTTGTTTCATTACACGTTGCAGTCGCATATTCAATGGAATTATTAGTTTGAGTGCTGAAAAAGTAAAGTAATGCATAATTAAAAGGGTTAACAGAAGTAAAGGAAAAAAAGCAATATTTTTATTTATGAATCCTTGCAAAATAATGTTTGTAGGGAAACATTTGATTACGACAACTAAAAACGAAAAAGAAATGCAATTGTAACGACTTGGACTCGTGTTTTATTTTGAAAGCATGAAAAAGGGACAAAGTCCCCTAGCTCTACCAAGGTCCGCGGTATGCCCGGGCCAAGTTGCTGGTCCAATTATTCAGTGCAACTCTAGATTCAACTCTTGCAATACTAGGAGGTTCAATGTGCTCTTCCAAGATCACACAACAATCTTCATCAGATAAGAACAACTTCTGCATGCTTGCCAGCAGGTCTTCCTCAGCATCAACAGCCTCTGACTTGTCTTCTTGCACTGTGGGTGCCTCCCCGTTGTGACCATCCAGGAGACCAGACGAGACAAAAACATGTAGCAGAGGTTTGACAGATCTTTTATAGTACTTGAAATCCAAAGATGCTTCTTCCAAACTCTCTTCATAACCCATGAAATAGCCTATGCCAGACTTATCCTTGTCGTCTCTCATCACAATATGAACATGCTCCAACAAGTCATCCAAATTTCTGCCCAAACCTTTTCTGGGTTCATAACCTTGCCTCAGCATAATACCCATTACCCAGTCTCCGGGCCACCTTGCAGGCTGTAGGAGTATGTTTGGTTCCTCAATTTGCAATTCCTCAGGCTCGGGTTCAGGTACTCTAGGTATCCATAGTTGCCTTCCTCTTATCTCTTTAGAGATGCGCTTCTAGTCAGGATGGGCATTGGGTGGGTACACATGATGCTTCTATATCTTGGCAGGTATCGTTTCATGAAATTCACGTACGGGTACACCCCAATCAAACATCAGGGGCTCCTAGACTAGATCTCTTCCTTCATAACCTTTACCTCGGCCATCCCAATAAACACTGTAGAAACTCATCTTCTTCTTGGTTACTTGCGGTGTGTTGACAAGTTTGGGAGCAAAGTATGCAGAATATCCTCCTTGTGTTGTATTGGTACACCCTCTGTGACTATTGTGGTTCCATCCTCCACATTTCTTATTGCAGTTCTTGTGGTACTCACCTTGACCACCATACACTGCTCCTACGAGCTCTACCGTGTAGAAGTTTTGTCCATCTGGAAAGTTTCCTTCAAATGTTGGTATGGTCTGCTCATTGTAGATGGAGTTACTCCCTTTACTGAATACCACAACTTCCGTGTTATCCCACTCGAATTTCACTGTCTAATGTAGGGTAGATGGAACTGCCCCAGCCATGTGTATCCAAGGTCTTCCAAATAGTAGATTATATGATGCCGAGATATCCATGACATGGAACTTGGTAGTAAACTCGACCAGACCAACCATGATGGTTAGGCTGATCTGTCCAATGGTGCTCCTCTGTGACCTATCAAATGCTTTTACCTTCATGTCACTCTCCCTGATCTCACTTTGGTCAATTTCCATTCTTTTCAAAGTGATGAACATGCATATGTTCAAACCAGAACCTCCATCGATTAGGACTCTTCCTACGAACCACTCTTTGCACTTTATAGTGACATGCAAAGCCTTGTTATACCCGAGCCCTTCTGGTGGTAATTCGTCTTCATGGAAAGTAATTCGGTTAGATTCCATGACTTGCCTAACCATGCTAGCCAGATTCTCAACAATGGTATCTATCAGTACATGTGCTTCATCTAGCACCTTCATCAATGCATTCCTGCGATTTTCTGAATTTACCAGTAGAGATAAAATAGAGATTTGAGCTGGAGTTTTGCCCAAGTGTTCAATCATAGAGTAGCTTTTTGCCTGCATTTTTTTCCATAACTCTTCGGACTTTTCCTCGCTGGCTCCTTTTCTGTTTTGCTCTCTGTCATGAGCAACATTCTCGGGAGTATAGAATCTCCTACTTCTAGTCATACCTTGTGCTGCAACTGTCTCAATCACTGTCTTCCTTTTTCTTCTCTTTTCTGCTTCATAATCCCATGGTACTGCCTTGTCATCATATGGTGGAACCACGTCCACATAGAACTTTGGAGTTACTTCCACCTTAATAGGGACTGATGCTTTAGCAGCTTGTGCAACAGAAGCGAATGTTGGTGCAGCTTCCTTTGCTCTGATGATGGTTCCTTCTAGATTGCAGTCAACCTCTAATTCAATCAAGTTTACCCTGTTATCTCCATGATCGGGCAGAGGGTTGCTGTGCATATTAGGTGGCTTCAAGTGTATCACTTTCTGATCAATCAATTCTTGTATCTTATCTCTCAAAGCAAAGCACTTTTCGGTGTCATGGCTGGGCCTTCCAGAATGGTAAGCACAAGTCTCGGAATGGTCAAAGAATGGTGAGATCTTTTCAAGCATCTTGAATAGGATAGGCTGGATATATCTTGCTGCCTTGAGTCTTTCGAACAGCTGGGCTTGGGATTCAGCAAGTGGGGTATAGTTTCTTCTAGTCATTTGGTTATTGTCGGGGCGGGGTCTAGGAGGGTATGTGTTAGTGTTTCTGTAGTTTGGATTTTGTGGGTATGCTGGTCGTGGTGGATGTGGGCCTTGGAAAGTAGGTTGTGTGTTGTATATAGGATAGGCATGTAGTGATGGAGCGTATGGGTATGGCGGAAGGGGTGTTTGATAGTAGTGATTGTGGGTGGAGTGTAATCAAGAGAGGTAGTGACGAAAGAGACTTTGTCCTTCTTCTTCTTCTTGGTGATACCAATGCAACCAGTCTGCAGGGCTTTGTTAGTGGCTTGTAGTGCAGCCAAGCTAACAATTCTCCCAGATTTCAAGCCATCTTCAATAATATCCCCAATCTTGATCAATTCTCCGAATTTCTTATCCTGCATATTCAGCATCCTATCAAAGTACACATCTTCTTGTATGCGGATAAAGGTTTCCACTATTTCTGTATCATCCATGGGTGGTTGGAGCTTTGCGGCTTCAGCTCTCCGCCTTGTTGCATACTCTCTGAAAGTTTCATTAGGCTTTTTCTTTAACCTCTCCAGATAGAAGCGATCAGGCATGACATCAGTATTGTGCCCAAAACTGTCGACAAAATCTCAAGCCATAGCTTCCCAACTAGTCCACTACTTCAGCTGCTGCTTGGAATACCACATCAGTACATCCCCTGTCAGACTGCGGTTAAATAATTGCATCTTGATCTTAAGGTCAATCTGGAAAAAGTTAAGCAAATCGAGGTGACTAAGGAGACAAGGGGATTAGCTTATGAAGACCTGTGCCTCTATACCAATTTAAAGTTGCGTAATGGTTGCAAGACACCTAAGTTCAATCTGTTCGATGGTGAAAAGACTCGATGGATCACTTAAGGTCATACTGTGACAAGCTTAAGTGAGCCATCGGGTCACCGCTACCATCGAACAGATTGAACTTAGGTGTCTTGCAACCATTAGGCAACTTTAAATTGGTATAGAGGCACAGGTCTTCATAAGCTAATCCCCTTGTCTCCTTAGTCACCTAGATTTGCTTAAATTTTTCCACCAACCACTTAACTTGCTCTTTTGTGTTGTCTGTCTCCTCCCCCGTCCATGCATATATATCTTGCTCTTTGATAGGTGATGAAACAGGTTTGTTTTCAGCAGTGAAGGTGTGGAATTGAGTGTTGGGGTTATTTTGGGGTACTTTTGGTGGTGCAACATAAGCGGAGTATATGAGGTCTTTTTCGGGAAACATGGGATCTTTGTCATGAGGGAACGCATGTTTGTTTGGGTCAGTAGTTCCTTCAGCATAGACAAGGGGAATTCTATTCTTCAACTCAAACAACCTTTGTTCCAACTTTGTGTACTTCTAGTACGCGATCAGACCCTACTTTCCGGGAGTTCCTCCGATCATAGAGTTGGTAGTGTTTCCGTCAACCTTGTCAAACTCAGCCATGATATTTCGTCTCGTCCTTGTCCTTGTAGGTAAAGGGGGAGGTGTTGAAATCGATCCTCTAGATCTCAGACGATAATGTTGCTCGGTCGGAATGCACAAACCAACCTTCGGGGATTGGAAGCGAAATAACCTTTAAAACAACCAAAGATAGATGTGAGTAAAATGTTAGAAAGTTTAATATATAAGTTGATATCATGCAATCATGTCCTATTATGCAGGGTACCTTTATGCCAGAGGTAGGCCTATCGATGCTTCAAAGTAATGTTTGCGCCAAGTGTTTCATTTTGTTTGCTTGAGAATAATCAAAACAACTCTATAAACCCAAAAACAAGATATTTTATTGATGGAACTGTTTGGCTTTATTACAATCACTAATCTTGCAAAAAGGAAAAGAAAACGACTCGACTAGAAAGGGAAATGACTCGATTGAAAGGGAAATGACTCGACTGAAAGGGAACAGACTCTACTAAAATTCAATCTAAGGCCAAGCATAGGCATGCTCCAATCAAGCATTCGGTTTGACATCATCATCTTCTTCTTCATGCTCTTCCTCTATCGGGTCCTCTTCTTCAAGGGGTTCCAAACGCATCAAGTCCGACTCAAGGAGGTCCTTCCCAGTCTATATGTCATTCAAGGATTTTAAAAAAGCAGAGAGAATCTGCACTCCTAGTACTTCTTTGTCCTAGAACATGTCGGAGTTTCACCGTTTTGTCCATCCAAAATCTGGCTTCTTCTTCTTTAACCTTCCCTTGGTATTGCCTCCTCATTTCTCGACTCTGGGTCGCATTCAGCTCCACCTTCTTTTGATTATATTTGGTTCTCATCTTTTTGTACTTTTCTTCAAAATTAGGGGTTTCGATTCTTCTTTTGAGTGTAGGCTTATTAGATCGAAACCTCTCTTTATCTTCATTAAGCCAAAAAGGATAAGCTAAGGCGACATCGGGGTTAACCCTGTCGTCTCGGTCGTGACAAAATTGTCTCGTCCTCCTTTTCTCCCATATGACTAATATCATCTCTCGCATAGTTCTATCTATGTCACCCATTTCAGTATTGAGATTCCGTCCTTCTACTAGTCTGGGGGTTGATTGCATCGTTCCCACTTGCCTAAGAATTCTTAGAGAGACGTAGTAATGAGTCCCTCGAAACCCGGTCAATGTCAAGAAAGTAGCGTGTTGGCCTTGCACAGGGACTATAAAACAAGCACAGTGTTTTCACTCACTGTACATCCCCCTCTTGTAATTGACTGAGCTTGTCGAACCAACCACTCATATTTAGAGGCTTTTCCCATTGTAAAGTACTAGACATGCGAGCTGCGTGTGTCATGATGCCGTCAGGTGTATGAGTTATTGGTGCAGATGGGGGTGCCTCGAGCTTTTGGAGGTGCTCGATTAACCATATCTGCAATAAGAGATTGCAACCTTCAAAGTAGTCTGCTCCTTTCTTACATTTAGTCAAGGCCCGATAGATGTCTCCCACGATCATTGGAACTAAACCAACTTGGCGCTTGTTAACATCTCTATACAACACCTCAACCACCAACGTCGTCCCTATATGGATTCTTCCTCCTTTCTCGGGGAAAATCACAACCCCCAAGAAAGCAACGGTAAAAGGACCAAACTCAGTCTGTGCCCAATCTTGGACTTCTAATGCTCCTGGAAAATCATATCGGGGGGTGGTGTCCCCAAACCTAGAGTACAAAAATTCTAGAGTGACCCTTTGTATTTTGAACCCCATTGTAGTATGGTTCATGAGGAACCCCCAGAAAGTTGAAGAATTCATCAGGTTCCACATCTCGAGGGTACATCATAGTCTCTGGCCCAGACGCTAATCCGAATAAACCTCCAATTTCTTCCAGCATGGTGCTAAATCTATACCATTGAAGTGAAAAATCGCTCTCTTTTAATCCAAATGAGTGGCCGCTATAACCAAACCAGGTACTGTCTCGTACCATATAAGAGACAACAAATCACCTAGTAGCGATTGAACCCGCCTTTTGCTAGCATCGGTCAAATCGTCCCACCAAAGTTTGAGCACATAGGGAACTTGAGCAACTGAGTCAAACTGGAGTGAGCCTTTGGCAGCCATAGTCTAAAAACAAAAACAAATATTAAAATAATCCTAACATTTTGATCAAACCCGAGCAAACAATCAGCATTCGGCGCAAGCATTTTATGCATATGAATATTTGTCATTTTCGGGTCATGGATCCTTTTGACGTTTGGACAAGGTTTGTTAATTTAACTTAACGTGCCATGGACATAAGGCCTTTATATGTTTAAATGATGTGAGAAAAATAAACATGCATTGCCAATTATTCTTAAAATCTCCTTAAAACTTTGT
Source organism: Petunia x hybrida (assembly GCA_037355625.1). Classification (NCBI taxonomy): domain Eukaryota; kingdom Viridiplantae; phylum Streptophyta; class Magnoliopsida; order Solanales; family Solanaceae; genus Petunia; species Petunia x hybrida. The sequence goes on along the minus strand of JBBBVM010000712.1, from coordinate 2,058,092 downwards.
TATATAACTTCGAAGTTTAATACATAACAGATCTTTTGAAAAACAATAGAAAACAAAACAAAACTAGACATCAGGCTCCTCCTCTAGTCTGGCTTTCTTTGCTTCTCTCACTATCTCTTGAGCTTCTTCAAAAGCCTCTGCCAAATGACCTTTGGCTGCGAACAAATGAAGTATGTCCACGGCACTGCACTTGGCATTCCATTTCCCGAATTTTTCCATCAACCCCTCCACTTTTCCTTCTAGGTCAAGTGCACGTTTTTTCATGTCTTTGTCTCCTTTTGATGCTTCATTTCTGATTCTGATACTCTGCACATTAGCCACTTATATTTGAGTTGTGCCTCCACATCTTTATCTTTGATAGTGTCGCTCCTATTCAGCCCCACTGTGATCGTCTCTTTCAACTCTGCTTGCAACCAGTCTGTGTAGTGTGGTTCACAACCCACCTTATACCGATTTCGTTCTATAGACTTTGGGTCCAGTATGCAACGCTTTTTCCAACTGTCGATGATTTCTCCAGCTAAAGCAATCTTCTCCTCAGTGTAATCAAGTTGTTATCGTCCCATGAAAGCCATTTGTATTATGCATTGTTTCTTACCAGCTTGCCTCATGACTCTTCACAGGATGTATGGTTGAATGCCTCGTAGCCCCATTAGAGTAAAAAAAGGAGTGGCATTATTGCTACATGTTGGTTTGAGTATGTCTGCACACCCATTCACCATTTCTAAATGCTCCTTGAACCAAAGTTGCAGCAACAAGTTACAACCCTCGAAATATTTAGCCCCTTTCTTGCAAAGTCCCAAAGCTCCATAGATGTCAGGCAAAATCATAGGTACCAAAGTGCATTCTCGTTTGTCAACCCCATTCATCACAACCTCCACTACGTTGATCAATCTCACAACAATATAATGCTTTGAACTTTCAGGAAACACCATAATACCCAAAAACCTGACTATAAAAGCAAAAATCTTCCCTTTATACCAACCATCATAGGATGTGAAATCACCACGCTTTTGATCAAAGGCATTATTATGACAGAATTTCTCATACAGAAAAGACAAAGGTATACCACCCTTTTATATGAATTCCACTGCATCATTTTCAGCTAGGCCAAGCAATTTGCGAAAGCCACTCAAAATCGGAAATTTTGGGATGATGATTGTCGTTTCTTGCCACGTACGCTTTTCTTTAATCATACCCGAATATTCTATAAAACCACCTATTTCTTCTAACAAAGGCATCAACTTTACGCCATTTAACCTAAAAACATTCCTTTGCTCGTCCCAAAATGTCACCGCTGCCTCGATAACACCACGACAAGGTTCTACATCCATTAACAAAGGTGGATGTCCCTAGTACTTGTGAACTCGTAGGCGACCATGATCTCCCAAGTTATCCCACCAATGTACCAACAGAGGATGAGCACCCATGCCATGAAGACCTACAAATAAATAAAAAGTTAGAAAAAACACTTTACCCCCATTTTGAGAACAATATGGCCGACACATGTTTATTTTTCAAAAATGCAAATAATCATGTCCAAACGCTCTTTGAGTGTTAAAACCCCATTTGGATGTTGAATAAGTCTACCTATTTAGACTTAGAAACAAGTCAACTAACATGGTATCATGATGCATGATTTTCCTATTGTCTCCACTAAGAATTGGTTTAGACAAGGTTCTTCCAAACGGACAACTTGAAAATGGAAAATTTTTGGGACCGTCGGCTGTACCATGGACTCGGCCTATCCTAAAACTTTTTCGAAGGGTGCTTTGCAGGAGTGAGAGCGGCCGTCAAACTGACGCAACCATTTTTGTTCACAATATGTTGTACAAGTGAACATTGATGAGGAAAAATGTCAAATAAAATGCATTATACAAAATCCAAAAAGATATTACAACAACAACAACAAAAAAAATAAAACAAAAGAAAGAAGTTAGTCCCCAATGATGATAATAATAATAACAATAATAATAGTAATAAAATAATAATAATAATAACAACAACAACACAATAAATAATGAAAAATATCCCAAATTTCAAAATTCATTGTAGTTAGGACTTTAAATATTCCCCAGCGGAGTCGCCATTATGTCGCACCCCTTTTTCGAGCTAGGATTGAGTCAAAGATCGGGTTTGACTAGGTGACTCGGTTGAGCCGGTTTTGGAGTCGCCACCTAATATCTTCTAAAGGTGTATCAGGTCACCTAAAATTTCTAAGGTCAATATTAACTTCGGGAGTCGTACTGAGCAAAGATTCTAAGGTAAGAAGCCCTTATGACTCGGGAAAAAGGTATTAGGCACTTCCTGAGTCCCACTAAAAGTGGTTCCCGACCGAATTTATATTTTTTGGGATATCTAATTAATGTGTGAATTATAAGCAAAGGCATTCAAATAAAATATATATTTTAAAGCCACAAGGGAAAGGACATGCTAAATCAAGGTTCAAAGGCACAATTTCACACTTAAAAAGGGGACTAACCAAAATAAGGCTAGAAAATTATGATAGAATTAATAAAGGACATTCTATGCAAATGCATAAATGCAAGCAGTAAACAGTTTCAACAAAGAATTTCACTGCGTGCCCTCCATAAGGAGTGGTTTTGCAAAAATGCCCGCGCTAAGAAATGTTTTAGCAAAATACCCTTTTTTGCCCGGAGCCAAGACTTCAAGGCAAAAATCTTGTAAGTCTTAGCAATTGCCGAAACTTCAAAGGCAAGTACTATTTTGCCAATACTTCAAGTTATATGGCGAGAATGCAGGGAAAGACTAGAAGGGGTAAGTTTTGGCAATTGCCAAGACATACGATCAAGTGCGGCAAGTGTTGCATTTTGCCAACACTTTAAGGGTAAGTTTTGGAAAATAGAGAGGGGTCAAAGGCAAGTCTTGGCCTTTGCCAAGACTTTCGACCAAGTGCGGCAAGTATTGCCTTTTGCCAGCACTTGAAGGGATAAGTGTTGAAAAACAAAGAGATATAAAGGCAAGTCTTGCCCCCGACCTAAAAACTTGACAGGGGTATTTCCGTCAATTTTTTTTCATTAAACCTTAACGGGGACATTTTTGCAAAACATCTGTTAGCGCAGGCAAAAAAGCAAACCATTTGTTCCCGTAGCATATTTCTGCAAATCAGCCCAGTTTCAGCATATTCTGAATTTTGCACTCATGATCTAGGCCCACTGCCTGATTGCAAATTTGACCAACATTTATTTTTAATTCTAGGGACGCTAAAAATGTGATAACGTCCTAACTCTGAATTTATTTCTGAAAAGTCAGTGAAAATTTTGTTAAAAGAATTTTAAAACAGAGGAACGACAATTTACTTTGAAATTCCCGAAAATACATGATAATTGTAACAGAGGGGCAATGAATGTTATCATGTATACGGGATGTTAGTCGTTCAAAGAAGTATTTTTAATATTAATTGTCAAGCACTATTTATGAACGACTATTACGTTGGGGTCATGCCAAAATGTTTTACATATATATATATATATAGAAAGGTTTTGACTTTTAGAAAGATGGACGTACAAGTTGAATGCATATAAAGGCACACGCACATAAATATATATTGATATTAAACTTGCATTTTCCAAATGACTTCATGCAATACATGTTAGGCGATCTAATTAAGCGAGTCCAATTTTTTTTAGAATATATATACTTAGATTGTATAACTTGACTTCCCAAAGTTCATACAAAACTTGTTAAAAATCAGTTTATTGTTGAAAGAGAGGCCCACATTTTAAAAAAAATCGACTCAATTGCAAAAATATGACACGGGAAGCAATGGTCTGGCAAAATGCCCTCAATAATAGTGGTTTAGCAAAACTGCCCTCCATTAGTTTAATGAAACTTATTCTGGACAAAAATACCCCTCACAACTAATAAAAAGATCCACACGATCCTCTCCTTCCTTTTTTCCATTAAAACAATCTCTAAACCCTAAAAACCTACAACTTTTACAGATTCCTCCATTGAAACGAAGATTCACGGTTAGATTCATTCAAATTCCTACTCTCTTATATTCATTTGGATAAAATTGTAGAAAATCTATGAAAATAAGTATCTCACACAGACTTCTTGGCAATGGCCACCTTGCACAGACTTCTTGGAAATTGCGAAAACTTTAAGCACTATTGCAATGGGCAACTTGTCTCTGTAAGTCTTGACTATGCAAAGAGTTTAAGCTCTGGTGCAATGGCACCTTATACAGACTTCTCTGGCAATTGCCAAGACTTCAAGCTTTATTGTAGTGGCCAACTTGCAAAAGAAAGTCTCTGCAAATCTTGGCTATTGCCAAGAGTTTAAGCTCTGATGCAATGCGCACCTTATAAAGACTTCTTAGAAATTGCCAAGACTTCAAGCCCTGTTGCAGTGGGTAATTTGCAGAGAAAGTCTCTTCAAGTCTTGGCTATTGCCAAGAGTTCAAGCTCTGGTGCAATGGGAACCTTGCACAGACTTCTTGGCAATTGCCAAGACTTCAAGCCTTGTTGCATTTTGTAATATACGAGAAAGTCTCCGCAAGTCTTGGTTATTGCCAAGAGTTCAAGCTCTGGTGCAATGGGCACCTTAACTAGGAAATCAAAGTGGAATCCAACACAAGAAAAATAAAAATAAGATTGAATGAAAGTTACGAACATCGTCATTAAGGGTCAACTTATCATTGGACAAATCAAGAAACCAATTTCTTTTATCAATGGTAACACCACCCAAGTGATATTACCAAATTCTCTGCAACTTTCGGCAATAGCCAACACTTTAAGGTCGGGTGGAAGGAGGCAACTTGTAGTGAAAGTCTCTGAAAGTATTGGCAGTTGTCAATACTTTACGATCTGGTGCAATAGGCAACCTGCATACAAAGTCTCTGCAAGTATTGGCAATATCCAAGACTTTAAGCTCTATGCAAGAGGCAACTTGCAGAGAAAGTCTCTTCAAGTCTTGGCAATAGCCAAGACTTTAATCTCTGTGCAATAGAGGCTACTTGCAGAGAAAGTCTCTGCATTAATGGCAATAACCAAAACTTTAAGCTCTATGCAATGAGCAACAACAATATATAATTGCTATTGTCAATAAGAACCTTAAAATCATCTTAATCAAGCATAAGAAGTAAAAAAAAATTCACAGGAATGTCAAATTTAATTCAACAATCATCAATCAAAATGGAAAAAACTTACAGATAAGTATATAGATAATAATTACCAAAAAAAATACAGAAAAAAATAAATACAAATAAAGGATTAGAAAAAATAAAAATTACATTATAACACAAATTAAAGAAAATAATAAAATAAATAAAACTTTTACAGATTTTCTAAATCTCTCTAGGACACAAAGAAGGACGAAGGAAATGAAGGAGGAAAGAGAGAGGAAGGAAGGAGGAAAGAGAGAAGGAGACTGTTCCATGTGAATTGGGTTTAGGCAGGGGCAAAATGGTCTTTTCGCATAGTGAGGTATGATGTGGAAGACATATACTTAAAACATTTGAAAGTTGGGGCAAATTGGTAAGACCAGTGCTTATGAAGAGCACTGCATGAAATTTTTTGAAAAAAATCAGACCTGTAGTAAATGGGCCATTTCAGGTTTGCAGAAATAGTCCTAGTTTGGGCAGAAATTGAGTAAATAGCCACTTCTTAACAAAAATTTCAGATTTTGAATTCTTTTTTCAAAGTTGCTATACATTTAATCTGAATACTTATTTTAGACCTTAACTAATCAGTTTTCTCCAACTAACATACATGCTGTTATTTTTATGAATGATAAATGCACACAAGAGGAGTAAGGATTAAGAAAAATGCCCCTAATTAGCCTAACAAACTAGCAGCAGTGTGATGCGTTTTCTTACTGTTTTTTAAACAGCATTTGCACCAATTTAAAAGGCCATTGCCTCACACTTGAACAATGCACAATATATACAGGCGGGGATGCCCTAATAAATACACAAACAAGAGAATCTAAGAGGAGATTTAAAGTTATGAAAAGTGCCCTGTGTACACCCTTAATGGACTTCCAAGCTTATTGGGAGTATTGTTTCAAATCCTAAAAGTATCAAACTAAAACCATCACCTGTTAAGTTTTCTTTAAAAGAACCTGCATATGATGCTAAATCAATGGTATGACCCTTTTAAGAGCCATCCAAAGAACTCACAAAGAAAGTTAGCAAATGGCCGAAAATTGGCCCAGACCAGACATCATACCAAACAAGAGCAAAGACAGGCAGTTTTCATGAAAGTGACAATAACACCATAATATTCAGTTCAAACAGAGGCTATACCTTAAGCAAATTCAAGGGATGAAACTTGACAAATAAAAATAACAAGAAGCCACAAGTAGTGCTACTTTTTTGCTTCAAAACAGTAAGCCAAACAGTGGAGTAATAAACCAGAATTGAGAGGAGTAGAAAGAGAGAGTAAGGATGCTGGTGAGTCTTTTCAGCGTGTGTAAAATAGGAGAAATGGCTGCCTTTTTATAGTTTTGGAATATGGTCTTTAGGCTTTCAAAATACAAGTGTGAAAAGGAATAAAAAAATCAGTAACAAATATTAAGGCAAGAGACAATCCCACGGTAATCAATTTGTCAATTAAAAGAGGTTCACTTCCATAAATAAACCTAATTACATGATTTTCGAAATTAGAATGCCATATTCAAAGAGAGGTAAAATCTGACTCTTTTAAAAACATATATACTTTCAGAAATTAGCTACATAATATTCTAAGCCAAACATGTTGATTTTATGCTAATTAAGACTCCAATCAAAGTTCTATTTCGAAATTTAGAGGAAAATATTCCACAATTGTATATCAAACCTTGATTTAGGTTTCAGATTACTTTCAAAATGACTGAATTAACATACTGACCCTTTTTCAAATCCCTACCATATCCTAATCAAGTCAGATTTCAAGAATTTCCATTAGTTTGGTGAGTGATTATATTCACACCTAGATTTGACTATAAACAATCATGTATTATATAGTATCCTACTTCAAAACAACCTAAATACATTAGAGGTATAATCTCAGCTATAACAAACATACAAGCTATTTTGTAAGATTTCGAAATTCAGAAAAAAAATAAGGATCACTAGATTCACAATTCACATTCAATTATCCTCCTTTCAATATAGTGTAAATGTCAAAATCAAATAGAAACTTCAACGACTAATAATTAAACAAGCAGGCTTTAAACAATTATTAGTAGCCGTCACGACTTTAACGATGTAGAAGCATGATTTTAATTTAATAATTTTAATACTAATTGAAACTAACATATTCAAGAGATGAAAATAAGCATGTTGTTCATAGGTCAAGCACAAAATAAAAAAGAAGAAAATGAAAAGTGTTACCCGTTCCACATGAAACGGGGTCGGGTCGGGTCCGCTTGACCCGTCACGATTATGTCCATTTTTGCTTCATTTTGATTCCGAATTTTTTGATGTATGCCTTTTTTGTATTGTATCCATCTTAATCTTGTCTTGAATTGTTTGGATTTGAAAGGATTTGCTTTGATTTTCTTGTTTTCCTTTTCGAATCGTGAAAGAGAGAGAGAGGGGAGGCAGGAGAGAGGGGTGGCATGCACGGAGTTCATGGCAGAAATGGTTGAGGAGGGTGGATTTGGGGTGGATTTTGGACGAGGGGTGTATCGGGTCAGGTTTAGGGCGGGGGGAGAGAGGGAAGAGAGGGGTGGCGGCTGAAATTTGTGGAGGGAGTAGGGGAAATGTTATTTTAGGGTTTAAGTGTAAGGGGCTTGTTTGGATTAAAGAAAAAAAATTAAAAAATGGGTGGGGCATAGTGTGGACACATAGACAGCTGAGGTGTGTGCCATGTGTGCATGTGTGGACCAATTTAATTGGATGTGTATATGTAGCATAAGTATTGAGCGTATATGAGTGTATATTTAGTGTATAAAGGAGTATATTTGGCCAATAATTAACTTAAAAATGCCAAGAAATGAAAGAATAATTAATAAAACATAAGGAATAATGTTGGTAACTTAGGAAAAATAATAATTAATTTAAAATAATTATAAATAAGTTTAGATAGTATTAATTAAGTGTAAATAATTGCAAAATAGGTACTTAAGCGAATTAATTGTACAAATAGTTGCAAAATTGCACAAGTATTTTGAAAACGATCTACATGATGCAATTATGTAATATAATCACATTTAAATATATATATATATATATATATATATATATATATATATATATATATATATATATATATATATATATATGTATATAGATAGGGGATTGATGATCAGGGTGACGCAGATAAATGCATAATATCTAATGCGATTTTTTCTGATAAATTAATATTGCATTTTAAATTTAGGCATGACCAATTATGAAAATCGGAGGGACAAAATTGGGTGTCAACAAATAGTCATCTCTCCTCCTCCCGCCCTACCCCCACATCCTCATCATATGCAATACTTATCTTGCCCTTGCCCTTTTCAATCATCATATATAGTATAAGTTTTTAACTAAGAGATTAATCTTACCTATAATTTAAATAATATTATGTCTTATTATAATGATTTATGTTCATTAATATTATAATAAATAGAGTAAGTTTTTTTTGGAATTATTACAAAACTAAAGCTATTTGTAAGATTGTTATTTTAGAATCATATATGTATGTATGCAGTGTGTGTGTACATATATATATATATATATATATATATATATATATATATATATATATATATATATATATATATATATATATATAATATTTCACTTTCTTTCTTATTCTCTATTTTGTATATAAAATTTCGAGTTTAGAATTACAACAGAAATTATAATTTTTAGCCGATTTAAGTATGAATATATAATATTTTGTATTTATTATAAAATCTATCATTATTTTAAATATTTGTATTCATGCGTTTAGACCATTGACCTCGAACAGACGTATGACAAAGTCCCTAGGGAAGTGTTGTAGAGCTATCTGGAAGCTAAATGTGTATCAGTAGCATACATCAAAGCGTTTAAGGACATGTATGACGAAGCGAAGACACGAGTTCGGACAATAGGAGGCGACTCAGAACGCTTCTCCGTTGAAATGAGGTTGCATCAGGGGTCAGCCCTTAGCCTGTTTTTATTTGCTCTAGTGATGGATAAATTAACGAGGAATATTCAATGGGAGGTACCATGGTGTATGTTATTCCAGATAATATAGTTTTGGTTGAAAAGACTCGCGGTGGAGTTAATGATAAGCTGGAGGTGTAGAGGCAGACTCTCGAGTCTAAAGGTTTCAAGCTGAGCAGAACAAAAACTGAGTACATGGAGTGCAAGTTTTGTGATGCATCTCAGGAGTCGGATGTGGAAGTGACGTTTGGCGCACAAGTCATCTCCAAGAAAGGAAGCTTCAAGTATCTTGGATTAATTCTTCAAAGTAATGGAGAAATTGACAAGGATGTCACTCATCGGGTAGGGGCTGGTTGGATGAAGTGGAGGCTCGCTTCTAGTATCCCATGCGGTAAGAAAGTTCCACCTAGGCTTAAAAGTAAGTTATGCAAAGTAGTCGTTAGACCAGCTTTGTTGTCTGGAGCAGAACGTTGGCAAGTAAAGGTCGTTCATGTCAGAAGATTAGCGTAGTAGTAGATATGAGAATACTTAGATGGATGTGTGGACATACTAGGATGGATAAGATTAGGAGCAAGGCCATACACGATAAGGTGGTAGTGGCTGCAGTGGCGGACAAGATGCGAGAAGCGAGGTTGAGGTGGTTTGAACATATGAGGAGGAAGAACACATATGTTCCGGTGAGAAGGTGCGAGGTGTTGACAGTGTTGAATCTACGAAGAGGTAGAAGTAGATCAAAGAAGAACTGGGACGAGGTGATTAGACATGACACAACCCAACTCCAGATTACCGAGGACATGACCCTAGATAGGAAAACGAGGTCGATGATTATGGTTGAAGGAAAGATAACAGTCTAGTGATTTTTATCCATATTAACAACAATATTATTTCTATATATTCTATTTCCAGCTTATTTTTTGTATTTATTTGCTGTTGGTATTCCTTGTTTATCTTGGCATGCTCGAGTTTTTTATCAACATTTTATTTATTTGGTATTGTCATCTTGCTTCTTTCATACATGTTTTCAGAATATTTTTATTAGCCGAGCGTCTATCGGAAACAACCTCTCCACTTGGTGAAGGTAAAATTTGCATACATCTCACACTTCCCAGACCCTCCTTAGTGAGATATCACTAGGTATATTGTGTTGTTGTATTCATCCGTTAAGCAGATGCTCAAGTACAATCTATTTTATTTTTATTTTTTAATAGTGTAATTTGGTTTCTATTGATAAAATTATATGATCAAATTATTTTTAATCTAATTTTGTATTTGTTTCATTTACAACGCATTAACCTATGTACCCAATTATTACTCAATACTCCTTACTCTTTTTTTAACTTGAAAATAATTTTCACCCCAATTTATAAATGAGTTTTTTACACTATATACCCATGAAATTCAAAATATTTACAAGTCATACCCATTAAAAATTACAATACTCATGAAATTAAAAATATTTACCAACCTACCCATTTATTACTGTATACCTTTGTTATATCTTATGAGTGTATACCTTTAAGGTATACTGCATAAAGTATACAAGTCTAGATATGAGTGTATTACTTTAAAGTATACTGCATAAATAATAGTATACAAGTGTATATGAGTAGAACATGTAAATAGTTTATGGGTATAACTTGCAAATATAAAACTTATGGGTAGAAGTGCATAAATATTTTAATTTTGGTGGGTATTTTCGTAAATGTCCCTTTATAAATTTGTGTTCTATATTAACAAAATTAATTGCAATAAGCTATTTACAGCATTATAAATCCATTCACAATTTGCTTCAAAACACAAAGTACTCAACCCCATTAGCACAGTGACACGCACCGCCATATTCTTCTCCCCCCACCTATATATACCCCCAAAAAAGTTTCTTCACGCATTTTGGTGTTAAGTGCTACTGTGAGAAATCGAAGTAGTACTACATTATAAAAAAATTAGGGTTTTGGTGTTCCTTTATGTGCGAAAAATTACCTAGGGTTTTCAGTTTTGCCCTAATTTTTGCCGCATTTTAACAAAATGGCCGGTAAAACGTGATCTCCGATGACGAAGGTTTGGTTTTATGTAAATTTTAGCTAATTTTGTTTAGTTGTTAAATTAAATGCATGTATTTTTGATAATAATTGTTAATTTTTTGTGTGTAGATGAAGTTGGAATGGAGGAAGAGGAAAGGGATGAGGAGCCTGTTGATGGAGACGCAGTGGAGGAACGAGACGACGACGATGAAGACGAAGAAGAAGAGGGTATATTTTTATTATGGTTGAATGTTTTCATGTTATTTTAGCATATTATCCTATAGGTTGAAAGTTCTTTTAACCTTTTGTTAATGTTTAGTGGACACAAAAAAGATTTGGGTGATAATTTTTTTTCCATTTTCGTAAGCCTGGGTGGCAGAATTAGCCGGTATGACGTTGCCTTGTTGGTGGGAGGTACCGTGTACTGGGTGGAATAATGTGGTGTGGGCTGGTTGGTACGGACATATCTCTAAAAAGAAGATGACCCTGAGTATAGTGGAGTGGAGGTTTATAGGCGACGTGAACTACTTTGGTAATGAGACATAGTTGATTGGTTGCTAATGTTTGTGCTGGAGTTTCGAATTACGTGGATTAAGGTTTAGGAGATAGATGGTTAGTCGAATTGGCTTTTTATTTTTGGAAGGAAGTGGAGCAATTTCACATGAGGATGTTAATTTTGATGGACACGCTTTTTTGTGTTCCGGTTAGGTACAGTCATACTAGTGAACTTGTGTCTGGATCCTTTTTTCCTTCCTTTTTTTTTTGCATCATATAGTGTTGGTAACATGGAAGGCACTGAGCTTGTTACTAGAGTTACAAGATGGACTAGTAAATCATGGTCCTGCAAGAAATTCCTACTTTAGATAGTTGATTTTATGGAAGATAAGGTGGAAGCCTCTATGGAATAAGACGATTTATCGTTGGCTGTATTATCTTGTTAGAAAACCTCTATTAGATATTTTAAAGGCTTTTATGCTTTTATGTATTTGTTGTAATTGGGTGTTCCCTTTTGTTGTTGTAATTGGGTATTCTGGTGCTTTTATTTGAGCAGAAGGTCAGGATGAATATGAGAAAGATGGGTTTATAGTAGATGATGTAGAAGAAGAAGAAGATGAAGAAGATAGAGCTGACAGTGATGATGAGAGGCAGAAGAAGAAGAAAAGGAAGAAAAGGTGAGTTCCTGTCTTTTCCACTGCATAATTTTTCCTGCCGATGGTTCCCTTATATACGGCTGTTTCAGGGAGTCAGAGAGGAATTATGTGCTTGACGAAGATGATTACGAACTCCTCCAGGAAAGCAACATTGCGGTGCCTCGTCCCAAACTTGTGAGTTTCAATTTTGCTTACTGAATAATCACGCGTACTAAAACAAGTATGTGGTGGTATTGGTTTTGGTCAGTTGTTGTTTTGCATCTTCTGATTTCACTCCTGGCTGATTAGGAGAGCAAAAAGTTCAAGAGGCTAAAAAAAGCTCAGAGGGATATGGAAGATGAGCATACTGGTTTTTCTGAAGAGGAGGAGTTTGACGAAACTGGGAGGCGAGGTCGTACTGCTGAGCAGAAGCTTGAGCATAGCTTATTTGGTGACGATGGAGGTAAAGATCAGTATACTTGTCTTCTTTGTTAAGGGATTTCTCATGTTATTAGTTGAACTCCATGGAATATATCTAGGGCAACCACTTGAGGATATTGCTGAGGAGGAAGAACAGCCAGAGGAAGAGGAGGATGCTGATATTGGTGAGGAAGATGAAATGGCCGACTTTATTGTCGATGAAGAAGAAGTTGATGAGCATGGTGCTCCTGTTAGGTAAAACATCTGAGCTATATGTGGCTTTGGGGTTCTTCCTAATGTTCTACGTAGTTTTCTGATTTATCTCGCATTGTCTTTTTTTTCTGTTTCTCTTTTTTGCCCCCTCTTAGTTGCTTGCTTCTTAAATTGTGATGCAGAAGGAAGAAGGTGAACAAAAAGAAGTCTAGGCAGGCCCCAGGAGTTTCGTCTTCTGCTCTCCAGGAAGCCCATGACATATTTGGTGATGTTGATGAACTTTTAATGCGTCGAAAACAAGATCGGGCAAAGTCAGGCAGGCATGATGAATCTGGTGAATGGAGGGAAAGGAGACTTGAAGATGAATTTGATCCTATTATTCTGTCTGAGAAGTATATGACTGAGAAGGATGAACTGATTCGGAAAATAGATGTCCCTGAAAGAATGCAGGTGCAACAGACATTTTTTCTTTGCGATTGCTTTTTACATCTTAGTTTATTGGCTGGTAGGTTGTGTTATTTTGCTTATTTGCTGTGCTACTTTCATGACAGCCTCTTGTTAATTCTTTGTAGTTATCTGAGGAAAGCACTGGTCCTGTGCTACCTGAAACCATTAGTGTGGAAGAGACTAACTGGATATACAATCAGCTTGCTGCTGGCATTGTGCCTCTTTTCAAAAGGCAAGAAAAGACGCAAGATGATGCGCCAACCGACAAAGAGAATGAGCTGCCAATAGACAAAGATGACATTATGAGATTTCTGGATTTGATGCACGGCCAGAAGTTTGATGTGAGTTCTGAACCTTAGCTTGGATATGATCCTTTCTATGCATGACATTTGGAACTCCGCAAATTTTTTTCTTGTTATTAGGTTCCTTTCATTGCTATGTACCGGAGGGAGGAATGCATGAGCTTATTTAAGGATCCAGAAGATGATGCAACTAATGGTGATGGCCCCAATAATTCTGACAGACCTGCAATAAGATGGCATAAGGTGAGACTTGTTGTCAAAGTATAATGGACTGTCCCATGTTGAGAACCTTGGAAATAAGAAATGGATATTATTCCGCAGGTGCTTTGGGCAATCCAAGATTTAGACAGAAAGTGGCTCCTCCTTCAGAAGCGGAAATCTGCTCTCGAGTTGTACTATAGGAAACGCTTTCAAGAAGAGTCTCGTAGGGTATACGATGAAACACGTCTAAGGTTGAACCAGCAGCTCTTTGAATCAGTTTCCAGATCACTCAAGGAGGCCGAGTCTGAACGGGAGGTTGATGATGTTGACTCAAAATTTAACTTGCACTTCCCGCCTGGAGAGGTTGGTGTGGATGAAGGGCAATATAAAAGGCCAAAGAGGAAATCACAATACAGTATTTGCAGCAAGGCCGGCTTATGGGAAGCAGCTAGCAAGTTAGGATATAGCGCCGAGCAATTTGGTTTCCAAATGCAAGCTGATTTTTCGAAGGTAAGTGCTCTCTTATGAGTCATGAATCTGCTGAGTGTTGAAGAACTGAATTCCAATCGTTTTTTGCCTTGATTGAAGAATCAGTTTGATACCCCATATTACTGATTTCACCAAACATCTGAAACTCCCTTTCCGAACATCACTGCTTCCTAGTCTCAGTCAGCTTGTTGACATATAAATACGTAACAAAAATAAGATGCATTCAATTTGTAGTATCTTACCTTGACAAAAAAAGAGAGAAAGATGCATTCAGCTAAGTAGATGATACTAAATGATGACCTGGATTTACTTAAATATGCACTCTCTCCTAGGTAGGCAGCATCCTATTACTACAGATGACCTGCTAACGCATCAACATATTTAGAACCTTTAAATCGCACTGTGCTGAGAATTATTTTTTCAGCCTTCAAATTATATCCAAATAGCTACATTGTTCCCTTTTCTTCATCCCTTTTGCAGGAGTTGGGGTTAATTTCTGTCCATCCGATGTGGATGTCATTTGTACTAGGTAAAACTAGGAAATGAATGTGAAACTTATAATTTTCTTGCAGGTGGTTGAACTGGAGGATGCTAGAGAAACACCAGAGGAGATGGCATCAAACTTCAAATGCGCAATGTTTGAAACACCGGAAGCTGTGCTCAAAGGCGCTAGACACATGGTATGAGGACGTTTATGTAATACTTGCTGCGTAATGATTTTGTTGCTATTTTTAACTGTGAAAGCTAATCCATTTTAGGCAGCAGTTGAGATAAGCTGTGAACCAAGTGTCCGGAAACAGGTGCGGACTACCTATATGGACCACGCCATAGTATCTACGACTCCTACTTCTGATGGGAATGTGGTGATTGATTCCTTCCATCAATTTGCTGGAGTAAAGTGGTTACGTAAGAAACCTCTCTCTGCATTTGAGGATGCACAGTGGCTTCTCATACAGAAGGCTGAAGAGGAGAAGCTCCTTCAAGTTACTATCGAACTACCAGAAAAAGATCTCGACAAGTTGATAACTGATTCAAAGGATCATTATCTAAGTGATAGTGTGAGTAAATCTGCTCAGTTATGGAATGAGCAGAGAAAGCTAATACTAGAGGATGCATTTTTCAATTTTCTCTTGCCTTCGATGGAGAAGGAAGCAAGAGCATTGTTAACGAGTAGAGCAAAGAACTGGCTGCTTATGGAATATGGAAAGTGTATGTGGAATAAAGTGTCTGTGGGACCATATCAACGCAGAGAAAACGATGTTGGCTCTGACGAAGAGCCTGCACCCAGAGTTATGGCTTGCTGTTGGGGCGCTGGAAAGCCAGCAACCACTTTTGTGATGTTGGATTCGTCGGGAGAAGTTTTGGATATCCTGTATGCAGGGTCTCTCAGCCTTCGTGGCCAGAATGTTAATGATGAGCAGCGGAAGAAGAATGACCAACAGAGACTGTTAAAATTCATGATGGATCACCAACCACATGTTGTAGTGCTGGGAGCTGTAAATCTGTCTTGTACTCGGCTTAAGGAGGATATTTATGAGGTGTGCGTCCTTGAATTTTATTTGATTGGCAACAAATGTATAATAGATAAGCTAGCAGTGTTCTGATAGGATATGTACTGCCCGTTCCAGGCATATTATAAACAGTTCGTTTTTTCTGTCAGCATAACTTCTTTATTTGAGATATATGGGGACGAATCTCTTCCTATAATTTTCAGATAATTATCCCTTCCAGGCTAAAGTAAATCTCGACTGTTTATGTGATTCAGATAATTTTCAAGATGGTGGAGGATAATCCAAGAGATGTTGGTCATGAGATGGATAATTTGAACATAATATATGGAGACGAATCCCTTCCGCATCTCTATGAGAACTCCCGGATTTCAGCTGACCAGCTTCCTGGGCAGTCAGGTAATTATACTCCCGTGAACTTCTATACAACTCCTAGGATTAAAAGTACTTATCCACTCCAGTGTCTCAGGTATTGTGAGGCGAGCTGTGGCGTTGGGACGTTATCTTCAAAATCCTTTAGCTATGGTAGCGACATTGTGTGGACCAGGGAGGGAAATTTTATCTTGGAAGCTGAGTGCTTTAGAGAGCTTTCTTACACCAGACGAGAAGTACGGGATGGTTGAACAGGTTATGGTGGATGTAACTAACCAGGTGGGTATTGATCTTAATTTGGCTATAAGTCATGAATGGTTGTTTGCCCCCCTGCAATTTATTTCGGGGCTAGGACCCAGAAAGGCAGCTTCTCTTCAAAGATCCTTGGTAAGACAGCAGACAATCTTCACTAGGAAGGATCTCTTGACTGAACATCATCTTGGTAAAAAAGTATTTGTCAATGCAGCTGGCTTCTTGCGAGTTCGACGCAGTGGATACACTGCCAATAGTAATACATATATTGATTTGTTGGATGATACAAGGATCCACCCGGAATCTTATAGTCTTGCACAGGAGGTGGCCAAAGATATTTATCTTATGGATATCGGTGAAGATAATAATGATGATGATGATGAGTTACTTGAAATGGCGATAGAGCATGTGAGAGAGAAGCCACATCTGATGAGGTCATTAGAAGTCGATAAATATGCTGAATCCAAAGAACGTTTAAATAAAATGGAAACCCTTAACCATATAAGGTTGGAGCTGATGCAAGGTTTTCAAGATTGGCGTAGAAAGTATATGGAGCCAAGCCAGGATGAAGAATTCTATATGATTTCTGGCGAGTCTGAGGAGACCCTTTCCGAGGGAAGAATTGTGCAGGCAACAGTTCGCCGTGTACAACCACAGAAAGCTATCTGTGCTCTCGAGTCTGGATTGACTGGCATTCTTACCAAGGAAGATTCTTCAGATGATTGGAGAGATGTCAATGATTTGACTGAGAAAATGCGTGAAGGTGATATCTTAACTTGCAGAATCAAGTCAATCCTAAAAAATCGGTACCAGGTTTTCCTGAGTTGTAAAGAGAATGACATGAGAAACAATAGGTATCAGAATATTCAGAGCTTTGATCCGTACTACCTTGAAGATCGTAGTTTACAGATTGGAAAGGATAAAGCTCGTAAAGAAAAGGAGCTCGCAAAGAAGCATTTCAAGCCGAGGATGATTGTTCATCCCCGATTCAAAAATATAACAGCAGATGAAGCAATGGAGGTATGTTATTGATACATCTTTGCAGATATTGTATGCAAATTTGGTGCACAGTCCTTGTGTTTTGATATTGAAATATGGGTTTTTAAATGGCTGTTCTAGGCTTCTAGCATTTGATGCTTAAGCTTATCTTCGTACTATCTTCATACTTTCTGCAGTTCCTGTCGGACAAAGAACCGGGTGAAAGTATTGTACGTCCCAGCTCACGTGGACCATCTTATTTGACTTTAACGCTCAAGGTGTACGAAGGAGTTTATGCTCACAAGGATATTGTGGAAGGTGGAAAGGAACACAAGGACATAACAAGCTTGCTACGTATTGGAAAGACATTGAAAATAGGGGATGATACTTTCGAGGATTTAGATGAGGTACTTTAGATATTTGCCCTGTTGTTTTATATTTATGAGTGTAGTTCCCGACTCCCGATCTGGTTTTTGCATCTCTTTTCCCGCTGCTTGTTGGGAGGGAGAATTGCAGGGAATAGGGAACATATGTTCCCTGTAGTCAATATGAATTTAGCCACTAGCAATATTAGGTCTTCCATCTGGAAAAAAGAGTTAAACAAAGCAATAAATAGAAATCCTTAAGATGATGGTTGAAGCTTTCTGAAAGTAAAACTAGAACAGCGTTATCAATGCACTTAGTTTGCTTTTTAATGTTATCGTAACGAGGAAATAGATTTTGCTCTCTCTCTCTCTCTCTAGCAGTCCTTTTCTCCTGATCTCTTTCTTTCTGGACTCATGCAAAATATAAAATTTGTGCTTAAATGGTGCCCAATACATTGGGCAGGGGAGATCAAATTTGGTGAGTAAGAACCAGACTTTCTGAGCCTTTTTCTTACTGTAGTTAGAGCTGAGAGCATCATTTTTTTTTTGATAAGTAGAGCTGAGAGGATCATTTAATTTTATTTGCTACTTTCTCATTTTTATCTGATGAAGCTAATTGTATTTGCTGCTTCTCAGAGAACGCTTTTAAGTATTAATTAATTGCTCCCATGACGAGAGATGGTAGCTCATGTGGAAAGCACCCTCCACCTCCAACCTTGTGATTGGGGTTTTGAGTTACCAAGGGAGCAAAGTGGAAAGGATTCCTTCAGAGAGGGTTCTGAAACACCGAGTAAGAATCTCATTGGTTTTATGTTGTGTTTGTTTCAGGTGATGGATCGGTATGTTGATCCTTTAGTAGCTCATTTGAAGGCCATGCTAAATTACCGCAAGTTTAGGATGGGAACAAAGGCAGAAGTTGATGAACTTTTAAGAATTGAGAAATCTGAGTACCCTATGAAGATCGTCTATAGCTTTGGTATTTCTCATGAACACCCTGGGACATTCATTTTGACTTATATTCGGAGTTCCAATCCACACCATGAGTATATTGGTCTGTACCCGAAAGGATTTAAATTCCGCAAGAAGATGTTTGAAGAGATTGATCGCCTTGTATCATATTTTCAAAGACATATTGATGATCCTCATGACTCTGCACCATCAATACGATCTGTTGCGGCAAAGGTACCTATGCGTAGCCCTGCAAGTGGGGGCTCCTCTGGATTTGGTGGCGGTTGGGATGGTTCATCCAATGATGGTGGTCGAAGAGGTGGTCAGTCTGGGGACAGAGGTTCTAGACCAGGTAACGTCTTCTGTTTTGTCCCTCCGTGTCGTGTGTGTGTGTGTGTGTGTGTGTTGGGGGGGGGGGGGGTTGTCTTCTATCTTCCACTTTGTAACATGATGAAGGTTTGCTGTTCGTCGAGGTTTGAAAGCGCCTAAACCAACTTTACGGGGCTGCCTTACCAGTGACTTTCCTAGAAACCTCTTTTGTTTCCTTCCTAATTCCCAAGTTGGAGTTGTTCTTTGTCACATACTTTTATGGACAGATTGGGTGGTATCTTAGATTGGGGCAGCAGAGTGCCCCTTCTACTCTTCTTCTCACCTAATAAAAGGAGTTTTTTCTTTTTGGGTGGGGGTGTGGGTGGTGGGTCTGTGTTTTTTTTTTTTTTTTTGGGGTAGGGGTGGGGGGTTGTGGTGGTCGACTTGCAGGCAAGAATTGTCTCAACTGCTTATCCTGCTCTGCAGGCGTGTTACTACACTTTTCTACATGAAACTCAACTTAGGTTGGTTCTTCAACTGAGAGATTAGAGGAACCGTTGTGGGCGAGAGAGCCTTTACGGCTTACCCTTCAGCGTACACTCTGAAAAAAATGTGTTTCATTCCATTGGAAGTCTACCCTTTGTTGCAATATTATATGCACAGTTCATATTCAGAGGTTGATATAAGGGGTGAAAGACACATTCTGATTGTTGGGCACTTTCTGTTTTGCAGGTAGAAATGACTACAGAAATCGAAGCAGTCAGGATGAGCATCCAAGTGGTGTACCAAGGCCCTATGGTGGCGGTGGTCGTGGGCGTGGGCGTGGTCGGGGAACATATGGACGCGGGTAGAGGAAATAATGATAATGACGGGCAAGATTCAGATTATGGCTCTCAAAAGTGGGGTTCTAAGGAAGGTGGAGGAGGTTGGAGCGCAGAAGTCCAAAATTCACCAGCCAGGGATGCTTTCTCTGGTGGTTGGAGTGGTGGTGGAAGTGGTGGTGGAGGTGCAAGTGGCAGTGATGCAGGTGGTTGGGGAGGCAGTGGTGGCGCTGGTGGATGGGGACAGGACACTGGTGATCAGGCAGATGATTCTGGCTGGGGTGGCAGTAAAAAGGGTTCACAGTCAGGTGGCAGCGGAGGGTGGTGATCATAGCATGACCGCAACAAACTCCTTTTAACGAGTAGTGCTTACTTTTGTAGTCTTTTGGATATATGACCGACTTGTTTCCTTTTGCAAGCCTAGTTATCCAGGTTTCGCATTTGCATTCTGGAATTGAATCGTTAAGTAGCATGTGTAATTATGAATCTATGCCTTCCATATGATCTTTTTCCTTCCCTGTCAGAAAATGTGCACACCCGCAAGGTTGGTTGGCAAATCAAACTAAGAAACTCAAAATCATATTTGATATTTGACAGATTATTCCAGAAGTGGCTCTGTTAAACATCAAACACTTTGATGGGTTACTTTATAACAGTTTGGGAGACTAATTTAAAAAGTGAATAAAAGCAAATCAATTTAATTTGAATTGGGCCAGTTTGTGCTACCTATTTCAAAGTATGACATTCAGTCATAGGTAAATGTGAAGAAACCACTTAATGGTTTTTTTTCGCCTTTGATGGGTGGCTTTGAATGCAAAAAATTTCACTACATGTACTCCTTTAACCTAGGTTATGGTTTTTTGTTCCCACTAAAGAATGGTTTAGCAAAATGGTCTCCGTAGGCAACACTTCACGTTATAAATTTTCAAGTGTTCCTTCGGGGGGGAAACACTTCAAGTGTAAATTGCAAATGTTGCCTGCAAGGCAGCACTTCAAGTTATCTGGAGATAATGTTGACAGTGATAAAAGGTCAAGTGCTGCCACGGGGGCAACACTTGCATCACTTGTCATTCTATACTTGAAGTGTTGCCCCGTGGGTGCACTTTATACTTGAAGTGCTGCCCCCGTGGGTGCACTTGTCAAGTTATAACTTGAAGTATTGCTCCCGAGGGAGTACTTACTTAAAATTAGTGAGGTCATTCTTGTAAAACCACTTTAAGCGAGGTCAATAAAGCAAATCATTGCCTAAGGTGTCATAGTTTTGTAAATTACCCCTTTGAATGCATGGTTTTCATGACATTCCATTGATAGAAGTAAGCTATATGAAATTCCATTGATAGAAGTAAGCTATATGAAAAGAAAAGAAGTGAATAGGGTAAAATTTCACTATATCACATTTTACTATTACAGTAAAATTTTCTTGATTTTTTGCGTTATTATACAATATGTTATCCATATCAGAGTTGTAGTGTCGTTACAATAGTCTGATTATCGGAAAAGGGTCAAAACTACCCAGAACTATTGGAAATAGCTTAAAAATACCCTCCATCCACCTTTTGGGTTGCCACAGCCCATGCCGTTATTAAAAGGTCCAAAACAACACCCAACTTTGACGGGCCATGCCAAGCTGGCCTCATTAATTGACATGACCAAATCTGATTCAGCCACGTGGATTTAGTTGTCCACGTAATAATACCACCTCCATTCATAACTCACCAATTGTATAACCCCACCCACACCCTAATGGAAATAAACCGACCCGAATATAACCCACAATCAAATTTAAAACCCTCACTATATCCTCACTTTCTTTCCCAATCAGCCAAGGTTCCACATTGTCCCTTCTTCATAAGGCATCCAAAATTCGAATTTTAAAGAAATAGCTACAAGAAATAGCTTCAATGTCGGGTAATTCTTGCTCCTCTAGTGTTCAAGGTTCTCCTCGTCTATGCAATTGTGGGATGATTGCAAATTGTTTCACAGCTGGTACACCATATAGTTATGGCCGAAGATTTTACAAATGCCCTCGTTCCGGTGTAAGTTTAAATTTTTTGGGTGTTGTTTTGTTTTAAATCTTTCGTATTTACATTAATTAATTAGATTGAGCAGGCATCATCGTGTGGGTTTTGGAAATGACGCAACACTGATTTTTCAACTCAAGCTGAAAGGGTGATTCACAATTTAAGAACCTCATTGGATGCAGTTCGTCAAGAAAGAGATGACTTGAAGAAATTGACCGATGATCTGGATAAATTGAAGGCTATAGAAGTGATGAAAGTGTCAAAATTGAATGAAAAACTCCAAAAAATGATGACTATTTTGTTGTTGTCATGGGCTACTTTCATTGGATTTGTATTGGCTAAGTTCTTATAGTCAATTAGAACTAGTTTCATTGTTTGTAATGAAGTTGAAGTTGGTTTTAAGGATTAATGTTGCAATGAATCTATCATTGTGTGTAATGAAGTTGGCCAACTATTTTGTGTGTAACCTATCATTGTGTGGAAGTTGAACCTATTAATGAATCTTCTTTGGTTTTATAGTTTTGTTGTTGTGCATAACCAATATGTGTCATGAACATACACATGTTGGAATAAAGTACGTAATAGCACTTCATGCACTGTCAATAACATAGCTTAAAAACTGGTGCAACAAAACTAAGAAACTAAGAAACTGGTGCAATATAAAGAAGAAACTGGTGCAACATAACTAAAACAAACAGAAAACTGGTGCAACAAGAAACTGGTGCAACATAACTAAACCAAAAAACTGGTACAACAAAACTAAGAAACTGGTGGAATAAAGTACTTAATAGCATAATCATATTCAATAAAAAGCAGCAGTTATCACAAACTGCATAGTCAATAACATAGTTTGCCAACTTAATTGGCACATTCAACAACACACTTAACAAGTTTGCCAACTTAATGGTCCCAAACACATCAAATACCATATACAAGTAAATGAGCTATGACACAAAAACCAACTGCCATTGTCATAACACATTAACTTATCCAATATGCATCTACTGACTACCTAATCGCCAATCCAGCAACAAAAAAAAAAAAACATAGGCAACAGATAGCCACTGCCTCTTCCCCTTCTTACTTGTAGCTTCCCAATCTTTTTTTCCTTTATTTCTTGCAGCTTCCCAATCTTTTTCTCCTTCATTGCTTGCAACTGGTTTGATGTCATAGCTGCCTTTCCATTCCATGTTACCTTTTTGGGTGAATATGGGAGTTTGGTAGGCTGACTAACTCCAGTATGATCACCTCTGAAAGAAATTTTCCTTGCTCCATTGCCCCTTCTTGCAGCTTTCTTTTCAGCTAACAGT
This sequence comes from Petunia x hybrida, assembly GCA_037355625.1. NCBI lineage: Eukaryota > Viridiplantae > Streptophyta > Magnoliopsida > Solanales > Solanaceae > Petunia > Petunia x hybrida. The sequence goes on along the minus strand of JBBBVM010000712.1, from coordinate 2,034,900 downwards.
TTGTCATCTTTAGAGAGAACTTTGGGCAATAAAACTGGGTCTGCCTCAATGCTACTGTCAGAGTCAAAATCACTATCTAGTCCACTGTCTGTGCCACTACCTATGCCATCTGAAATACCTGCAGTTCCAGCTTTAGAAGTTGATGCACCAGCTGAAGTTCCAACCTTAGAAGTTGATACAACAGCTGATGTTCCAGGTTTACATCTAGTTTCAGCAGCAGTTGTTGGAGGTCTAGGTGCCTTAGAAGCTGATGCTGCACCAGAACTTGCAGGAGTAGGTCTTAGTCCAAATCCAGGTGGTGGTTCCATGGCTTGATGTGGTTCAAGTCCAGGTGTTGGCATAAACACAAACTCTGAATCTTGGCTGGCAGGGGGTGGTGCAGAACAACTCACATCTTCCACTGTTTGTGCAGTAGCTTTTTTTTTCCTTGGCCTTGGCTGGTAAAGATCTTCAACTCCAATTGGTAAATATTTAGCATGTCTTCCAGTCACCTATAAACATAAGTAAAAAAGACAAGTTAAACAATAACACAAACAAAGAATTAATAGAATAAAATAGTGTACAAGGCTTACCAATAGACATATTTTGATATTATGTCTTTGTTGACTACATTAATTACAACTCATTTGAAGAGCCTTCCTGCTTGCACTGTAAAGTCCATTTCTCCTTATAGCTTCATCTTTTTGCCTGATTCTTTTCTTTCTTGGCCTATCAGCTGTGCTAGATATTGGTGATGGTTTCATTGCTTGATGTGGTTGCACCCTCCAGAATCTTTCACCTCTAACAGGCTGCAATTTGTGCTTATACACATTCAGGAAAGCATCTCTGCTGTAATACCAGTGTATTCGAGACACTGGATCAATTTTCATGTGCAAGAGAGCCTAGATGGCATGAGGACAAGGGATTCCAATCAGGTCCCATCTTCTACAGGTGCATTTTTTGGTGGTCAGGTTAACTTTGTGTCTGTCATTACCCTCAGAAACTTCATATCCATCATCCCCATTGAACTCTACAATGCAGTCGTGAGCTATCATCCTCCAGTCAGCAAAAAGCTTCATTGCATGTGGACTGAACTCATCTCTCCATCCCCTACCCTCAATTTTATGATCTTTCAACAGATTCATAACCTACATGTACAATAAAAAGCAGTTAAACATAACAGAAATGTCACTAATAAAAGTAAAGTATATTGAAACAAGAACATGTACTTTTACTCTTATATCCTCTAGCATCCCAACAATTGGTTTGTATCTAGCATCCAAAATCCATGCATTGAAAGACTCAGTGAAGTTATTATCTACCATGTAGTTTTTGCACTGTGTATCAAAGTATGCTCTACACCAACTAGCAGGTGGATAAGTGACCAAAGTCTTAGCAGCATTCTCTTCAAGACTACCAATTTTGTTTAGATGATCAAAAAATTCTTCTTCAAAGGTGCTCCAAGCAGACCACCACATATACTTTTTTAGTTCACCACCCCTCCATTTCTTGGTCCAATTTGTTTCAATGTGCCTCATACAATACCTCTGATGTGCCTGAGGGAGCACTCTTCTAACTGCCTCCAACAACCCCTATCAAGCAAAGCATTAACTAATTAAAAGAGTAATAATATACAAACAATAAAGTAAAATAAATTAAATAAATTAACAAAAGCTAACCTTTTGCATATCAGAAATGAATGTAACACCTTCTCCATCCTTCAAGTCCAAAGACCTCTTCAGCAGCTCCAAAAACTAAGACCAGGAGTTAATTGTTTCCTTGTCAACAACAGCCCATGCCAATGGGTAAAAGTGATTAGATGAATCTTGAGCAACATCCACCAATATCTGCCCAGTTATGTTTCCTCTTAAGAATGTACCATCAAGACCAATCAGAGGCCTTAAACCACTTCTCCAGCCCTCCTTGAGAGCTTGGAAGCATGTATACATCCTTAAAAATCTTCTTTTCCCTTCAGCCAAAGCATCCTTGGATATATTGATAACTACATCAGATCCAGGATTGCTGTTTCTCAACTCCTCAGCATATGCCTCCAATCTGTTATAGTCATTTATGAAACTGCCCTCCAATTCATCTAACACAATTTTTTCACTCTCTTCAATTTGGACTCATGCATATTTATTTTAAATCCCCCCTCCAAGTCTATTTCATATCTTTAACCCTGTATTGAGGATTACCCTGAACCTTCCTTTTAAAGTAATGAGCCAATGTGTTTGCATCAACTCTCCTACCCTGAACCTCACAGTGATTGATAATGCTAGAAGCTGCCACATCATCATCAAGTTCATCTACGGCAAACAAGTTCACTGTATTGAACTTGTCAAATAGTAGCTGCTGAAGGGTCCTTATCCCTTCATCCCCTTCCAACAGATAATACCTACAAGATAAGCAGGTAACAAGCAGCTGCTTCACCTTATAAAACCCTAATGTTTCAGTAAATTCTGTGCAAAGGTCTATGTAAGATAAGAAGTCTACTTCATACCCCTCCCACTTGTGTATTAGCTTTTTCCTATATACTATATGTGGTTCTCTCACCCACTGACCCCCATAATGAAATACAATGTCCACCTTTTCAACCATTATCTGAAAATTTCACATGCAACAACATAAATTAAAGTGAAAAAGGGACCACAATACAGTAAAGAAAGCAACAATATATACATAAAACACAGCATATAACAAAGGGGTAGGGACCACATGTTCTGTAATTTATTACTCAAACCGATAAAACCCTAATTTTTAAACCGGGTTATTCAACACAGCACATAACAAAGGAGTAGGGACCACATGTCAGTAAGTTATTACTCAAACCGACAAAACCCTAATTTTTAAATCGGGTTATTCAAACAATCGACACTAAACAAATGCATCAAAAACATCAATATACACCATATTTTACAAGATTAAGCATTGTATCTACAAGTTTTAGCATAAACTAAAAGTTGAAAAAAAAATCTAACTTTTAAACTTGAAAATGGATCTAGAATACTAACCTGAATGAGCGTAATAACCCTTCTCTAAGATATGAAATCGCCTTCTTATTATCCAGCGTTAATTTTCATCAAGCAAGATATGAAATCGCCGACAGTAAATAATTTTCTTTTTACTACGAGGGGAAGGAGTTTAATTAGGGTAAATGAAAGTTTTGGTGTATTTGGGTAGTTTTGATCGGGTAGGAAAATGAGGGGTCGGGTCCAGGGGCGGATGTAGTATAGCAAATGCGGCTCACGTGAACCCATGGTCTGTCCACGAAACTAGGTATTTTATGTATATTTTTTTCAAAATGTCTAATATGATGTTCAGAAACCGATGCTCCAAAAGATTAAATGGTTCACTTGATCAAATGATGGTTCACTTATACTCAGGAGTAAGGATTGATCCCATTTAAATGTCCTTTAATAATTTTTTCCTCCATATACCATCATATAAAATTATATGTAACTTATATACACAATATAATTTTTTAATGAAGGCCGTTCGTCGATCATTTTTGGGACGCTATAACTTCACTTCTAACAATGATGAACCCATCCTTTTAAAATCTTAGATTCGCCACTGGTCGGGTCGGTTTATTTCTATTAGGGTGTGGGTGGGGTTATACAATTGGTGGGTTATGAATGGGGGTGGTATTATTACGTGGACAACTAAATCCACGTGGCTGAATCAGATTTGGCCATGTCAATTAATGAGGTCAGCTTGGCATGGCCCGTCAAAGTTGGGTGTAGTTTTGGACCTTTTAATAACGGTATGGGCTGTGGCAATTCAAAAGGTGGATGGAGGGTATTTTTAAGCTATTTCCAATAGTTGAGGAGTAATTTTGACCCTTTTCCGGTCTGATTATAGTAGGCATACAGAAGAAGTGAACAAGAAGTGAACTTCCTTTAACACTTGGCATTACATGTGCAAAATTGAATTTGGTCACGGGTGCTTGCGGTGTACCCCACAGCACAGCATTAAGTAACCTTTGTGCCCGTGATTGACTCGTTTTGTTCATTATACTTGAATCCGTTTTATTATTAGTATTTTTTTTTTGGGTCTACACTTTGTTTTTGTGAATTCGTAAAAAGAAAAAGAAAGTTTTTTTATGATCGTATTAGTTAAAACCTAAAAGTTAATCGCATTTCTTGAGAATAACATAATAGTAGCATTGAATAATGAAAGAATTCCAATTAACATCATAGTAAAAAATTTCAAAATAAAAATTAAAGCCACTCGTTTCAGTAATTTTGTTGATAATTATCAATACTCAAAGGTCTATCTGCAAAAGTTAACAAAAAAGGGGAAAGGAGCTTAAATACTTATTCTGTATAATTGAAGTAATATATTTATTTAAACTAGGGAATTCATTAAAAGAACTCATCAATTACATTTAAAGAGTGCGAATCACAGTTCAGGCTGTTATTATTTAAATTATAGATCCTTGAGTGAAAATATGCAGAATTAATGTTTTGTAACATTTAAACTTACATAAACGAGGGATGGATAAAGAGAAAAAGGCATTGTTTGGGATATGACAGGAAAATGTCTATAATTTTAATTTGGAGAGGGAAATATTTTTCAAACAACTCTATTTCTAGTCATGACGAACAAATTTTATGCATACAATAATAAGGGTATAAATACATATACCATGCTATGCTTTCTGTTTTATTGGTTCACCTAGAAATAGGTTAGGCTTTCTATCCAAATCAGTGAGAAGTTTTTGTTTGGCTGAGGGTCCTCTTCGAAATTGAAATAAAGAAAAAGAGGTAGATATGACTTAACAAATAATAACTAGGTATGGCGATTGCTTACCATTTAATATTCACCCTGTAGATAAAGTTGAGAACAAGTCAGTTACCTCCCGTTTGTTTATACTTTTTCGGGAGATTTTTTGGGAGAAAGTGTTTGTTTATAATTTTTGACCAAAATTTGGAGCAAAAGTCTCAAAAACCCAAAAAAGTTAAATCCATTAGAAATTTTATCAACTTTAAAAATATACCCAAATTATTATTTATAAAAATACACACCTTCATTTTTTTATGGTGGTTGTCTAAAGTGCCAAACGAGCTATGGGTACAGTTTTGAATTTCTCTTTATGGAATTAATTAGGAACTTTATGTAGAAGGTCTTGAACAATTAATCCAATTTTTTATTTTTTTTATTTTTTTTAGAACATCAAATTTTTAGATTGGAAAAAGAGTCCTAGATTTGTTTCACACAGTTATAACATGACAAGAGATTCAGTCCGACATAATGGTTCTAGAAAGATTAGTTTGCTTGAGTTGTGTATTTTTAATGTTTTTAGAACTTATGATGTGATTCATGTTTCTATATTTTTTCAAATTAAAAGTAAAATTTGTTTCCAAAAAGTATGTTCAAACACTTTTTCAATCTCAAACCAAATTTCATCCAAAAAATATTTTTAAAAAACTACTTGGAATCTATGTCCTAAGCGCTAGCTTATTCTCTTTTACATGCTTCTTTTACTTTTTAAAGTAAATTACCTTGTCCAGTGTCACTTTATTTGCTCGTTAAGGTAGGATTTTACTACTAGTAGCTTTTCTTCTTACGAGGTTATTTTTCTATTATTCCAAGTTACTCTTTTGTCTAAGCTGGTTTACGCAGAAAGAGTTAAAAGAACCCCCTCTCTCTCTCTAATTTAATGTATAATTTTTCTTGTTTCTTTAAAGAAAAAATTACTCTCTCCGTCCCAAATTAGTTGTCATCTTCAGTTTTTTCACGTCCATTAATAAAATCATAAAATAGAGTGTGTATTTTACTATATTACTCCTATTTTTGTTGAGAATTCTTTTATTTATTAAGGGTATAGTTGGAAAAGACTAATAATTTTAGTCTTGAAATCCTAAAGTGTTAACTAATTTGGGACAAATGATTATTGCTAAAGTGTCAACTAATTTGGGACGGAGGGAGTATTTTAGTAAGTTCTATTGTACCCAGTGGCGGATGTAGAAGGTAGACTACCGGTTCGGCGGAATCCAGTAGGTTTAGCGCAGACAGTGTATTTGTGTTAAAAAAATCACTGAATATGTTAAAAAATCAAGTCGAGAACCCAGTTACTTGCACTTGAGATTGTTATTCGAAAATTTAGAACCCATAAGGTTCAAATTCTGGATCCGCCTCTGATTGTACCAAAAGATGTGTGTAAACAACTTGAACCAAAGAAAAAACGAAACCCGGTAGTAGTTGTGGAACTGTGGAAGTGCTTTCAATTGAATACATGAATGTTAAAATTTTCAAGCAAGCCTATTAAGAAAAGAGAGATGAGAAAAAAAGATTTATGACACATGTTGAAAAAAAAAATCAACAATTTGGAGAAAAAAGTGTTTACCCTTTTATAAAGAATTTGTGATTCAAGAGTTTTCCTACTATGTGAAAAAAGTCCAATGAAGGAAGTAAAAAGTAGATTCTTAATCCATTTTTAGAATGAAAATGCTGTTTTATCGATAGTAAAAATCCATTTTTGTATTAGTAGATGAACTATCTTCTTCACTTCATCTAAAGATTTAATCTAATTAAGTAACTCATTAATCAAGCAACAATCGAATTACAATTTAACTATTTTAATAGGACTTAGTGTTAGTACAATAGAGTAATTTTTTAGCTTCCATCGCAAATTAAATGCATTTGGCGGTACAAACTCTCTATCTGCATTGCTCTCTGCTTAAAAGTTTAAACAACTCATTTTCAAAATAAACATTTCAAGTTAAGTGATTATCGACTTTAACTAAAAGTGACTTTAATCTTTAACGTGATTTTTTGAAAAGAAGTTCTGTACTTGTTTTTAAAAAATTACCATATTTATGTTGACAAGACAAGGGACCAAAGTTGACAAAGAACTTGGAGAACTGCAACCTCTCATTTACATATATGACTTTATTATAAAATCCAAAAAACCAACCGATAAAGCCATAAGTAACACTTCAAAAACGAGTTAAAATTTTTGTCTATCGAGTGTATAATTTTTTTTTTGCACAATCAAGTCGTGAAGAGATATTTAAAAGTAATCTTTTATAGAAAATGAGATTTCATAGTTTTGGAAAATAAGATAGGTGATAACATAATGTCACTATAAGTAACTTAAATCTAAATACAAAACACCATTGTACCAAGATAACAAAAACTATATGCTGTACTAAAAAGAACAGTTGATTTGCAGAAGTAACTCCACCATTTCCAGTTACATCCTAACCCTAGAAAAAATAATTCTATCTCATTTTATATTGTTACACTTTCAAACATCTAACTTTATTAATTAAATCATCTCCATTTTAATTTGTGCGTCTTAACTTGTTTAAAAAAGGAATATCAGCTTTTATATTTAGTAAGTTTTTAATTCAACTATTCTCCTTGTTTATCCTTGATGATGTGTTTGGATATAAGTGATCACATAATTTAAAAGATATTTTTGATATATTGTACCCGTCTTTCTTTTTGAATCCATAAAATTTAAAAATTTTATATTTTTAAATAGCGTGTGAACAAATTAAGACACAAAATGATACAAAAAGGGTAATAATTTTAACTATGATACAATATGTATTCTTAAAAACTTTCTATCTTTTTATTCTTCTACCTACAATATTTTCTATCCACTGGTCCGATTAATTCGGGCTTGCGCGGTCTATTAGAGAAAAAAATATTCTTTACTGTTGACCGGTCTATTTTCAATTCTCGAACCCGAAATACTATATGATTAAGATTAAAAGGATCTTTCCACCCCTCCACCGTACCACACCTCTTTGTGGTTCTTAAATTTGAAATCCAACACAATCTATTAAAGTAGTTAAATCAAATTAACATGAAACTGCGCTTACTTCAGTCAAGTACTAGTAGTACAAGAAAAGAAATTATTATTACTACATATTAGCACCACTCTATTTTGAGTGTTACCAAAAAGGAAGTTTAGTTTCTCTCTCCTTTTTTCTCCAACACACTCACAGGAAAAAAAGGGGAAAGAGAGAAGAAAGAAATCAAGAAAAGCAATGGACTACTTTCTCTCACTACACTACAACTACAACAACAGCAACAAAAATGGAGTTTAGTAAAATAGCCACATTTTTATTTTTATTGTCAAAATGGGTAAAGTAGAAGAAGACCAGCAACTGCCCATATCAACAGTAGCTGCAAATAGCTCAAATGCAGTGAATAATTGCAACACAAGATTCAGTTTTAGATGTTTATTTGCTTTGTTATTTGGTGCTGCTGTTTTCATTTCTGCTATTTTCTTGTTGCCTATTTTTCATACTGGAGATGTTGGGGATCTAGATCTGGACCCCAAATTTAGAGGTACTTCAATTTGCTTTCTTTTTTTAATGCCAACATTTTTATGTTATAGTAGTAAATGTAGCAATTTTTGTAGTCTGTAGTATTGTAGCAGATCTTCCAATGTGTAATTTTGTTGTGTTAGAATTGGTACCAATTTTCTTGAAGTTGGCAACATTTTATCGTATTGTAAAGTTTGAATCTTTGTACTCTGTAGCAGGTTGCTCAGTATATTACAAACAACAACATACCTAGAATGACCCCACACGTGGAGTTTGGGGAGGGTATGGGGTGTATGCAAACCTTACCCCGACCTCAAGTGAGGTAGAGAGGTTGTTTCTGATAGACCCTCGGCTTAGGTTGCTCAGTATAATTAAAGAAAAAAAGAGTGTTGTAGCAGATTTTTCTGTGTATTTTTGTTGTGTTAGAATTGGTACCAAATTTTGCTGAAATTGGGTCTTTTCTAATGTCAACATTTTCTATTTTAGTAAAGTTTGAGTCTTTGCTACAATTTTCTTGATATTTGGTTTTTCCTAATGTCAAAATTTTATGTTATAATAGTAAAGTTTGGATCTTTGTAGTCTCTAGCAGGTTGCTCAATATTATTAAATAATGAAAAAGATAAATTGAAAGTTGTAGTCTTAGAATTGGTACCCAATTTGAAGTGATTTTTCAAATTTATAAGTTGTTTTGACTATGTCAAACTTGAAAAATTAAGTGCTCTTAATTTTGATACTCAAGAAATAGAATGCATTTGCTGGGCATTATGTAGTGGATAATGTTGATCTGTGTTTGTCTGTTGTTCCTTATCTGGTAAATTGTTTTTTTTTTGTCTTTTGACTGAAGATATCTGTATTATGACATAGTTGATGACTGATAGGTCATATATTAAAGCTTATGTTAGTATCTTTTTGAGGTATTCTCCTATTCTAGTAATTTTATAGATACTTTTAATCAAATCTTTAATGCAAACTTTCAGTGTGAAGTATTTCCGTTCTCCCTTGTGCCTTTTGCTCATCTGTGGCACCTCAAGAAAATGTAGCCATTTTGATCTGAGTTGGAGTAGTAATTAGATTTGGAAATAATCGACCTGTTTATGTAGTGTAGCTATCTACGTTGTGAAGAATTTGATGTATACATATACTCTATCAATTCAAGAGTGAAGGAGGAAATTGGTCATGTGGATGTTGTGAGTTTCAAAGTTACTTGACATGATCGGGTTTACTGAAGTACTTTTTTATGCTATTAGACATTCTCTGATGTTAACATTCTTATCCCAACTGCATGATGTTCAAGAAACAGCTTTATGGTTCAGGACCTTCTTGATGGTAGAGCAATCAAAGATGCCTGGTTATCTGCTTTTGTTTTGCATTCTTTAGCTTTAGGATATTACACTCTATTAAACAAGATAATTTACCAACTGGGTTTACTTTTCTGTGGGAATATAGCATGCAACGCAAGCCGATGTTATTTACTCTGAGAACTTTTCATTTCTTTGTCCTGCATCCTGTTATGGTAATCTCAGAATCTACTAATATATTTAATTGTTGCAGTTGAATGAAGTACATCATTTTGCACATTGGATATGCTTTCACCTATTGATTTGTCACTAATGTTTGTCTGGGGGGCTTTCTAGGTCATGACATAGTAGCCAGTTTCATGCTTGAGAAGCCAGCTTCCTTAATGGAGGATTATATCTTGCAACTTGAAGATGATATTTTTGATGAAATTAGTGTTTCCAACACTAAAGTATGTCAAATGTCCCTTCTCTCTGGCTTTTCTTAGATCTTTTTCATTTCCTATCTTGGATTAACTTCTTTTGCTATTTCCTTTTCTAACTGATTTATGCTTATAACAGGTGGAAATAATATCATTAGAAAATATAGCCGGATCAAACATAACAAGGGTAGTCTTCGCTGTTGATTCTGATGCGAAAAATATGAGGATCTCTCCAACTGCTCTGAGTTTAGTTAGATCCGAACTTGAAACTGTAATTACTCACCAGTCATTCTTCTGCGCCTGACGGCATCTTTGTTTGGGGATCCTTTTTCCTTCGATGTCCTGAAACTCAGAGGAGGGATTACTGTGAGCCCTAAACAAAGTGGATTCCTAATGCAGAATGTGCAGATCCAATTCAACTTCACGTTGAAATCCTCTATCGATGAAATTCAAGATAAATTTGATGAACTAACAAGCCAGTTGAAATCAGGGGTACATCTTGCATCATACGAGGTTCGCAAATATGATTGCTCTTTGGTGCATTGACTTGAATGTGCATTGCTTTCATCTGATGTTTGTCATTGAAGCAATTCGCGATGATGTCATTAAGCAAGTCTTTATGATTTTCTGTTCTATTTCCTTGTCCTTTCCTCATGCTCTTTTGCTTATTATTCTTGCTTCACAGAACCTTGTGACGCCTACAGCTCTTCTGTTTTATTTACTTAATACAGTTGACTAAGTATAGTAATACTAATAGCATTCCGTTAAATGAATGGCAAATGACAGATAGTAGCTGCAACCTGTAGTTTTCTATATTTCATATTTATATACCCCAATATTGAATATACTTGTGAAAGCATCGGTCCCTTGGTCAGGGTAGAGGATTCATGGTTTCTAATTGTTGTTCAAAAGCTTTCATGTTTAGTGTTTGCATGTTGATTGATACTTTTCACTTCTCTTTGGCATGCAGAACTTGTATATCAAGTTAACTAATATAAGAGGCTCAACAGTGAATCCTCCCACTATTATCCAGTGTCGAGTTTATTTAGCAGTTGGGATTCCTTCCAATTCGAGGTTGAAACAGTTGGCTCAGAACATTCGTTCTAATTCAAAAAACCTTGGCCTGAATAACACCGTATTTGGAAGGGTTAAACAAGTTAGCCTGTCTTCTACTTTGCAACATTCTCTTGGTGGTAGTCCTTCACCTTCTCCAGCCCCTCAACCTTACCACCAACATCATCACCATCACCACCACAGCCACCACCACCACCGAGATGCAAATGTTGCTCCTGCAATTTCACCATCTCCGAGGGCTGAGAAAGGTGGATCAGCTGGAAGGAAAGTTTCACCAATATCTGCACCTGAGCCAGCATCTGTACCAGTGCTTGCACCTGCTCCTGTACCTGCAACTCACAAAAAGAGGCATGAGGCTCTACCACCTTGTCACTTTGGGAGATTCCCCAAGAAGGCGAATAGTCATCCGCCTGTGCTACCACCTGTTAGAGCACCAGTCCCTGCACCTCAACTTGCTCCCTCTCCACAACAGCAGATACATGCTCCACCACCTACCCCGCATAAAATCCCTGCATCAAGCCCATTCCACTCTGTAGTGTATGCTCATACTCAGCCTCCTCCAAGTACTCCTTCAGTAGCAGAGCCTCCTCACACGGTGCCTTCTGGTTCACACTTGCCGTCTTCATGTAAGTAGTTTACCGAGAATATTTTGCTGTTTGTTTCAACAGAAAAGCTAATAAACTCTTGAGGCATGTTAATCAACCATTCATCAGCCTGCAATTTTCTCTACCCTTCTATCAGCTGAGAGGGGATGCGGAATTAAGCTAATGCATATCTTCTAATCTTGTTATATTGTTTATCAGTTCTGGATCATGAAGTTTTGTGCTTAATCACTCACTGTACCTTTTCTGCTACCAGAAACAAACTTATGTACTCAATATGGTCTTACTAATTGTTCTATTTGTTTCCTCTTGATACTAAATTATACGTGATTTACTCCTCATGCAGCTTCTGCAGGGATCTTCTCTTCTAACTTGTGGGCGCTCCCGCTGTTTCTACTTCTTGTACCGTGTCTCATAGAAGGATAATGGAGGATTTTTTTCTCTTGGTAATGCCAAATTTGCCCCAGTATTAAAATGAGTTCCACATATCATTCCATCCACACGAAGAAAACTTAATGGAGGAAAGCTTTGTGAAGTGGGAACAATGCCAAAAGGGCATCCCGCTCACACAAATGAATATATGTGGTTGTTTGTACTTGTAAATACTGTATCAAAGATTCAGTACCGCGATGCATTTCAGGTCAAAGTCACAGAGGTGACAGGCCTGTAATGACATGCATTACCACTGTTATGTATGATCCCTCTTGCATAAACGTAAAGAGGAAAAAAAAAAAAAGCAACCAACAAATGTATAACAATGCCTTTTTGTTTCTAGTATCTTCTTAGCCAACAGCTAAGATCCCTAGCTATGAACAACCCCTTAACTTTGTTCTGTCAGTTACTCCATGTGTCGCCTGATATACTTGTTCACCAACTCACTTGGGATTGAGGTGTAGTTGTAGTATTCTCCCGATTTACTTGTTCCTGCAACAAAACATATGGTTTATGAATCATCATATGATATTTTCTCACCATAGAGATGTCTTTTTCTTGAACATTGTTGTACTATAGGGGCTGATGTAATAATGGATGACTAGACTTAAATTAACTAAGTGTGTGTTCGCGCTAACAAATATTTTATCTTTAGTTCAAGTTCGTTTTTATTTATTTACTTCAGGTTTGCAATACACCTCTTCATGTGTCGGTTCTAAATTTTCTTAAATAGTTTAAACTTATGAGGCGATTTGCATACTTCAACAATGAAAATAAATCACAGCAAAATTGATTGTTTTGGGACATTTGATGAACTAACAAGAAAAGAAAAGTGTTAAGATTTTATTTGCCGCCTCCACCACCCTTCTAGTTCAAGCACCTCTAAGTTTCCATTGCCACAATACCAAGGAAGAATTATTATTTCTTTTTATCTTTAGAAGTGATTGATGGATCATAAAGAATTATTGGCTGATTTCAAATTGGTGAAAGTACCCTACTCATATTTTTATAGAACTTTGCCCTTTTCCTTTAAAAATCTAAATTTGGTGTATCTACATTTTTGGCTTATGGGAGACAAGCTTTGGCTAGGATCATGATAACTCATGTGTGTACATTGTGATTTAGATATGTTATCTAAAAATTTTAATACAACAAAAAAACTTTCCACCATCTTTAGTTAGCCTTATTTAGAATGGAATGTTAACATGTGCTGGGACAAATTTTATCCTTCAAGTGAAATCATGATAAGTGTGAGTATGACCCCCTCCAAACCTAGAATACTCCAAATTTTTTGCACATTTGGTACATTACATAATGAAAAGAACTAGATTGTTTGCAGGTTAGGGAAAGGAATGGAAAGAAAAAAGATGGAAAATAAAGAAGATGGATTATTTTTTTTGTATTGAGAAGTCACACCTCGTGAAAACAACCTCCTAAAATAAAAGTTATGACACCTACCATAAATCTAAATGTTATTTAACCATTTCTTGAATCGCGCGTATTGAAGAAATTGAGTGTATTAAGCAGCTTACTAACAGACGTTATTGGACCTAAGTAAAGATTGAGGTTCTTGTTAAGAATAATTAGGATAAATATTAGACAGGAAATCAAAATGCTGAGTTAAGGAATCAAGAAAGTCACATGAGTAGTAAACCAACTTGTAGTTGTATACTTAGGTGGAGTTTGAATGTGACAGAATCATATGTGTGGGTCCTTTTTGGTGGGTGCATACAGGCTGGAAAATAGTTGTACAAAGTGTCGAGGAATGATCCAGATTATGTTTTTATATTTTTGTGTAGTGAATTTGATCATATGCTTCAATGTTGTTTTGGGTGTTGAACATATTTTGACCTCTGAAAAGTGGTTTATCCAATTTCAAACATCTAACGAGTATTTTTGGTCCTTTTCCCTATCTTCTAAGGTCTAATCACTACCATTCTATTTGCTGCAATTTATGAGCTTCATCTTTGTTGTAAGGTATTGTGTTGGGCCGTTAGGCTCTTTAGTGCTTGAAGAGCGAGGGAAGTGCAGAAATAGCCATTTTTGGACTGTCATTACAATTTAAGTCACTTATTAAAAATAATTTAGTTTTTAGCCATTTTTTGAACTTCAAACTTGGGGTCTGATCTTTAAACCTTCAAGTTTGAACTTCAACTTCAGATCTTCAGGTTGAACTTCAAACCTTCTATGCGTAACTTTAAACCTGAAGGCCTGAAACAAGTTTGAAGTTAGGCATGAGAGGTTTGAAGTTCGATATTGTGGCTAAAAATTAAATAACTTTTAAAAATTGACTAAAAATTAAATAGCATGGGAAAAGCAAAAAATTTCACTACGTGTATCCTCTTATGACTGGTTATGTCTTTTTGTCCCCACTTAAAAATATTTTAGCAAAATGACCTCCTACTTAGTTTTAAACATATGAAAAGACTCTTTTGTCCCTGACAACAAGAGGAGCAATGCATAGGCAGATTGGAAGTGGTTTGCGCAGCCCCTCCTCTTCTCTCTCTTTTCTCTTCCTTTTCCTTGCGAATTAAGGTTCTTCGTGTTAGGATTCTTCATCTGGGTTAGTTTCTCTCTTCATCTTTTTGAAGTTTTATTTTTTTCCTTTGTTGATTTTTATTAGTAATCTAATTTTTGCTTCCGTCAATCGTTAAATTTTATTGCTAATCAGTAATATTTGTTTAATATTGTTTAATAAGTACTACTGTTTAATATCTTATATGAAATTATATTAATTACGTAGTTGATGTAATTTTAGCAAAGTGTTGGTGTTTCACTTTGTTTTCCTTTTGCTGTAGAAACGGTTGCCCACAGGGCAACAGTTGACATAACATTCAAGCATAAGTTCTGTTGGCTATTGCAATTTGTTTTCTTTTTGCTGTAGAAACTGTTGCCCACGGGGCAACAATTGACACAGCGCGTAAGCATAAGTTCTGTTTTAGGGAAGCTGCTGCCTATCAGTTGTGCTTTGCTTATTGTTTAGTAGTAGGTATTCTCTTTTTTATTTTGTTTCTTTTTGTGATGTTGACATTACATTTTTTATTGTACATGGAAATTTGTTAGTGTGAGTTTATTATGGTGTGTCGTAATGTATGTTATCTTTCCTTTATTATTATTTTTATTTTCATATAAATGTTAACTTTGTATGTGGATTAACTGTATTTTTTATTTTTTTGTGTCATAGGAAGGAGATCAATTCTTTAAGTTTGATGCCAGGGGTTGTTTGGATGGTGATATGAAGTATACTAGTTTGGTTAGTATGATTCTGTTTGATCGTCAGATGATGATGTTGAAAAGTGGCCTTTTGAAAAATTTATGGAGTTGGATGATGTGAATGTTTCTTGGAACCTTGTGATTGCATAATGATTTCACATACGTATTGTGCTAATTTTGTTGTTATTATTATTTTCCTATGGTTTTCAGTGTTGTGGTTTGTTTTTTCAGGTTATGTGTAGTGAACCTTATCAATTGCAATCTATAGACGACGTGGAACCAACCAGTGGACGTCGTTGCTAGGAAAAAGAGAAAATGTGGATTGGCTGATGATTTTGATATGCCATTGTTATGTTTGTATCGCGAGTCACAAGATGTTGTGTCAAATACACCATCTACTAATATGGAGATCGAGAAATTTTGTACGGCAGAAGATTTGGAAAGACCTTTTGTTTTAGATTCTATGTAGTTTTGTAATGCTACAACAGATTTTTTAGACTTTGTCCTTCTTTTATTTTACATTTGAATTTGTATTTTGTTACACTATATTAATGTTAATATTTATATTTTTAAGCATTATTACGTGTTACATATTGTTAATTTTAGCTAGACATTAATCTTGTTGGGGTTGAGGAGGGGGGGGGGGGGGGACTTGTGACTTATCAAGGGTTTAGGTGAAGTGTTGCCTACACAATAACTCATAAATGTTTGTGTTTGAGAATTTTGTTAGTTGTTAATCTCTATGTGTTGCCTGAAAGGCAACATTGCAAGGTTCTTGTGTGAGATAATTTGGGGTGTGGTGAAGGCAAGATGGTGCCTGAGAGGCTGCATTTTTAAAACTGTTTGTGTAGGGGGTTTGCTTATGTGGTAAGGGTTGGGAAGTGCTGCCTATGAAGCAACCTTTTCAGGCTATTGCGTTGGAAAATTTGTGACATAGTGTAGGAAATGTTATCTAGGCAACACTTTATGACTATTGGGTCTAGGATTGAGTATGTTGAAAGGGGTTGGAACTTGGAAGTACTAGTTGGGAGTCAATACTTTACTGCTATTATGTGGTAGAAATTATGACGTGTTGTGGAAAAGTGCTGCCTAGGAAGCATTTCAAGGATATTGGTGGGGGGAGGGGAGGTGGAGGCCAAGTGCTGCCAAGCAGCAACTTAATGGAATTGGCTAGGGGAATTTAGTTTGAGGGGAGAGGGTAGAGGGTAGAGGGGAGGGGAGGCCAAGTGCTGCCTAGGCAGCAAGTCAAGGCAATTGCCTGTGAGGATTTGGTAAGGGTTAGCGAACAACTCTTGCCTATTAGCCAACACTCACAGGAAAACACAATGATGGAGGGGTTAATGGAGAAATGAAGCCAAGACATATTGAATGAAAATACAATAAGACAAAAGCAAATAAATTGTTCTTTAAAATGTGCTTCAAAATATCTAACAAAACACTATATTAAAAAACATAGTGACATGAAAAAATAATGCTAATATGGTGAAGCCGTTGGAGTAGATTCGTGGACGATATTTGGTCCACCAATCATCATTTATACGTCTTGTAAGCACCATCTCTCTGATTTTGTCAATCAAACTTTCTACGCCGCTCTTCAAAATAGCGCTCCATGTTCCATTGTAAGCAATGTATATGCATTTTGTTGCCATCTAAATTCTGCACGCATTGAAAGGGTTACACGAGTTTAGAGTTTGTTCAATAGATTAACGAGATATATAGACGCAAATATTCAATTTTTGCTTTATTTAGTGGTGTACGTAGGCATTGGAGGTTGACTGGCAACAAGAAGCCACAACTTGTGGGGCAATTTAGTACACACGTAAAGTGCTGCCTGTTATGCATCACATGTACAGATCTCTCTACATTTTATTTTGCACCAAACCTTCAAGTGTTGCCCATAAGGCAACACTTGAAAAGACACTTACTATGCATTCAAAACTGCTGCCTATTAGGCAGCACATGTAGAGCTACTCTACATTTGAACCAGAACTACTCTACATGTAGTGTGGCCCTGTGGGAAACACTTACAAGGCACCACTTCAGGCGATGAAAAGTGCTGCATATTAGGCAACACATGTAGAGTTTATGTAGCAGCAATTGTTTGCAGTTCAACTGTAAGTGCTGGCCACAAGGCAGCGAGTGCATTACAAATACATTACATTGCAACAGATCTTAAAAAGCTTTTTCCGTTGGCACCAATTAACATACATCATCTACAAGTTATTTCAAGTTAATTTAGGCAAAGCAATGCAGTTGCGACTAAATAAGAGTAATTGCAATTTCTATTCGTAAATTCTGCAGCAAATACAGATTCAAAGTAATATAAATTTTTTTTGCAGCAACTGAAAATCAATGTGACGTTAATTGCTGGTTATCTAGCAGTAGTTTTCAATCATTATCATCAAAATTCACAAATCGCATTAGCTAATCTGTGATTATATAAAAACTAAACAAATTCCACGAATTTATGATGAAATTATGCAAAATTTAATTTAAAAACTACGTAAAATTAATGGAGTATTGAAGAAACTTACATTTGAATCTTCTTTTTTCTGGAAATTTGAGTTCTTAGGTTAATCAGTTGGAAGAGTAAAGGGACGAAGGTCTGGAAATAAGTTGCAGAGTTAATGGAGGGAAGGTCTGGTTTATATGCTGTGTTTATATGATTTGTTCAGGGGTAATTTAGTCTAAAAAAATTCATTTAACTTAAAGAAGGCCATTCTTGCTAAACCACTCTTAATGGAGTCAATTAGGCAAACCATTGCCTTAAGTGTCATAGTTTTGTCAATTAGGCAAACCATTGCCTTAAGTGTCATAGTTTTGTCATTTACCCTGGGAAAAGTGGCTCTGACAAGGTTTTAATTAATTTTTAAAAAATATTTAATTTTTAGCTACTAGCTTGCACTTCAAACCTTCAAATTTTAACTTCAGACCTTCATGTTTGAAGTTAGGTAAGGCAACTTCCAACTTCAAATCCAAAGGTTTGGAGTTCAACATAATGGCTAAATACTAAATAATTTTTAATACTGACTAAAACTTAAATGGGCTGCCTAAAGTAGGCTCCCACACAAAATTCTAACGCTTGTCTTTTTTGTGTTAAAATTTTTACTCCATCGCTATTTTTTAGAGTGGTAAATGAGTTAGATCCGACATTTGTAGTGTTTTAGATGAGTAGCCACCATTTTAATACGAGCAATGTATTTGAAGAATAGTCACTCTAGAGTTAAAGGGTAAAAGTTGGAGTTTAGAGTTAAAGTTGGTGTTTTTATGCTAGAGTTTGAACTTAGCATAAAATATTGAGATTTGTAGTTATAAATACTTAATTTCAGGAAAAACACCTAACTTTTGAGTTGAAGTAGTCTTTTTATAATGAACTTCATGAAAAAGATATGCGTATGAATTGAAATTCATATTTTTTTAATCCTGGAGATCAAAGTCCAAGATATAAACCTAAGTTGAAGCATTATCAGAAGGTCTTGAGGCTCATGTCTGGGGCTTTATTCTGTGAGGGTTATTCCTTAAACGCATGTCTGTGCGTGCTGAGTACGCGCAACACCCAACGCTCAATGCTCAGGGCTTCGCCCATACAAATTATTTGTCAAATTCCATAATTAACATTATTCATCCACAATTTTTTTAAAGTGAATGATACAAGTTTTATTCTTCTATAGAAGATTGAAAATTGAGTATAGCTCAAATAACGCGACATCATTTTGCATGTATTATAAATTTAAATATCATAAGGGAATATAATCATTTTTACATTTATTTTAAAAATGCATTAGCAAAGTTTATATCATCACTCGCTATTGGTTTGCATATCTTATTTCGGTCTCATAAAATTATTAAACATCTATTATTTTTGTAGACTTAACCAATTTTATATTTATTCATGAAGATGTAACATTTTACATTATAGTAGCAGTAAAGTTTAATGACTACTATTTACTTTCAATTTTTAAAAAATATAATTTTTAATTATTTCAAAGTTAAGGCTTTCTAGTTTATTTTTATCTCTAAATACTCCCTCCGTTCCAAAATGGTTGTCTTAGTTTGACTTGGAGCGGAATTTAAGAAATGTGGTAAGACTTTTGGAATTTGTGGACCAAAATAAGCCCTACATAAATATGTGGCTATAAAGCATTTCATTAAGGGTAACATAGTAGTTTCAACTCAAAAATATTTCCAAATTTAGAATTGACATTCTTTTTGGAAAGGACTAATAAGGAAATAGTGTCATCCATTTTGAAACGGAGGGAGTAATAACTTTAAGACAATTCAATTATTTGTATTTATAAATAATACTAGATTTTTTTTTTGTTTCTATATATCTTCTTTGGTTATTTTTAATTTTTTAAAAATTTTTATATTTATATAAATTTTATTGTAGCTATGATATTTTATTAATTTAAAAATTTAAAAAAATTAAGATTTATGCCCAGGACTGCCCTGTGTCTTGGGACTTACGGTTTGCTCCATAAAAGTAAAATGTCGTGCCTCACGCTCCCACATTTAAAACCTTCGGTTTGTAGTTATTAGTTAGAAAAATTGATTAAAAAAATGAGTTTTGAACTAAACTTAAGGTTTTTATTCAAAAAATTTCACCACGCATCCTCAAAATTAACTCGTGCTGCCTTTTTATCCCCATTAAAGATGGTTTTAGCAAAATGACTTTCATTTTATTTGTATGTAGCACTTCAAGTTATAAATCGACAAGTACTGCTTCTTAGGAAGAGGTCAAAGTGCACGTGTTGCGTGCGAGAATGTGGAAAGAGATTGAAGGGCGATGTTGCCTATGCGAGAGGGAGTCAAAAGCAAGTGTTGCCTCTTAGGCAATACTTACGAGAAAGGAAGGGCGGGATATGGGCGTCATTATAAGATTTTATAGAGGCATTTCTGTCCAAAATTTATTCATTAAACTTAGCGGATGTCAGTTTTGATAAACCACTGTTATGTGGGTTAAAAATAAAAACCATTTCTTATGGTGTCATAGTTCTGCAATTCTCCCGTTTTTATTTTGGATTTCTTTGTCCAACATAAAAGGCTCCAATATTTGCAGCTAAAATTTGTTTTAATTAAAAATGCTGAACTTTGGAAATACTATAACAATGTTTCCATTTAGAATTGTAATCTTATGGATATTCTTTAATTAATTTTTAAATGCACGCTTTGAGCGCTTAAGAATTGGATATTTATCAAAATTTCTCGGCCTATTTGTAGAAATCTGACACTATAGGCAATGGTTTGACTTTTTGCCAGTGGTTTACCAAAAATGTCTCCCAGTAAGTTTAATAAATAATTTTTGGACGAAAATATCCCTATGGATCTTATAATGACGCTCGTATCTCTGTCCTCCCTTTCTTTATAAGAGGCAACACTTATCTTTGACCCCACCTTCTTAGGCAACACTTGCCCCTTAACTCTCACATTCTCTCAGAGAAAGTGTTGTCTGTGCAGTATTTGGTCGTAAGTACATTTGCCTTTGACCCATCTCTCTTAGGTAACATCTGCCCCTGAATCTCACATCTCATAGAAAAAATATTGCGTATGCAACACTTGCCCCTTCCAATCTCTTCCTGCATTCTCACAGATAACTTGAAGTGTTGCTTGGGCAACACTTGCCACTTGACCTCATCCTAAAATGACAACACTTGCAACTTGGTAAGTTGAAGTGTTGACTCGGGACCATAAGAGGGTATTTTATTAAATGGAGGCAAACTCTAAAAACTAGTTACTATGGAGGGCACGTAGTGAAATTTTATGAGTTGAATCCAACCCATGACTTAGCTAGATGTTCGAATAAGCCCATAAGTCCATTGAACTACCAAAGTTGGTAAAAATTTGACCCTATAGCCAATTTGCACCGCACTAAATGAAAACTAGTCAATGTTTTTTTTTTTTTAGAAAAGTAGCCAGATCCAAGAAACACGAAAAATCCCAGTATCTTTTACCTTAATTCTTGAACTAAACTTTTAAGAGTTCAAGAATAATATACTGGGATTTAGCTAAATATGAAGTCCTAGTATAAAATATTTGGACTTTGAAGTCTCAATAAAAAAATGAACTTTTATACTACATGCCCATATTTTATAAAATATTACATATTTTTACCCATTTTAAATTTTATTTCACTTCATGCCCATTTTAGCATAAATATTTACACAACTATACATAGTACAAGAAGCTCTCTTTTAGCCACTGTGAAACCGTGGCTATCGACTGCATTTAGCCACGGTTCAACCGCATTTAGCCACGGTTAACGGCCGCGTTTAGCCGCGGTCCTGCAATAGCTACTGGAACTGAAGCTAACAACATGTAGATTTCAAGACCCAATTAACTTTTATCACTTAAGACCCATGGCTAATTTGGTTTTTATATTTTACTACTTTTATATTAATCACAGTTCAACCATGACTTAGTAATCCCTTTTTTTTAAAAAAATTGATATTTAAATGAGAGACATTTGCTAAATTTTATAGTACAGTGAGAACCCAAACATATAATATATATGTTAATAATAGTGAAGGTCTCTTAAAGATGCAACTATAAGCTATTTGTACATATTAAACAAGATTTTTGAAACGACCTCGGTCAGTCGTTTCGGAAATTAGGACTCCGATTGGCGTGCCGATAGTTTTAAAATATTCGTAAGGTTTATTAGGACCTGTCTCTAAAATTTGAGCTAAATCAGACCTCGTTTGGTAGGCATCGGAAGAAGGTTTCAGTTTTTATTGTCGATAAATATTAAAAAGAGATTTTTGAGCTCGGTTTTGGTGAATGAGCTCCGATTCGAAATCCGAAAGTGCCGTTAGGTTCGTATGATTATTTGTGACTTTTGTGATTTTTCGAAAGTGAATTTCAATGTTGTTCGGCTAGTTTCTGCTAAAATGCCGAAAGTTAAATAATTTGACATTTTTCCTTTAAATTCGCATCTTGAGTTTCAGGAGTCTGATTTGAGATCCGTCTTCGCGAGTATGTTACATATATTTTGTATAACTTACTTGAAAAATTTGGGATCATTTCGACTTCTCTAGGGTTCTATTTTAATTTTAATCTTCATAGCGATTTTATTATTAAAAAAAAATTAAATTGAAAGTCGGTTATGCTAAGGGATTAAATCCCTTAGCAGCTGCTACACGATATGGAAACACAAATATTGAAACATATACAGAGAAAAGAGAAATTAAGAAAAGAAAGAGGAAAAAAAGGAGAAAAGGAGTGGAAAAATAGTGGAATTTCTACCCCAAATCTTCAGGTAATGATGTTAACTCATTATCTTAGCTTATTACGTGTGTTTGAATATATTTTTATGGTAAAAATAGGGTTATTAGACATCGCCCTAATGGCGTAAATTGATAGTTTAAAGGGTCAATTGGACCCCGATGATGGAAATGATTATATATTCGTACTCAGTGAGTTATGGGCAACATATAAATGTAATTTATTTAGGGTTTGGTTATGGGACTTTGAACCCTGTACATAGGCCTGGCCTGCGTATTGCGTATGCGAATAGGGTATCAGGTTCCTAACTGGATTGCCCTAAGACATAAGGAATGAAGCCTTTAGCTTTATTTGATATAATTTTTCTGCTTATTGAATAGAGCGGGATCGTTTGACAGTTAATCCAAAGGAAAAAGTAGTTGTTGAATAACAGGGCTAGCTTTGGAATACGGTAAGTGTTTATATCCATTTCTTTGTAGGCACTTGGCCTCGTGGATTTTCTACCACGTGTTCCTTACGTGTGTAGCTGCCGATAGGCGTACTCATTACGCCTTAGCTTTGAATTTACATTCTATATTATACGTTATGTCCTGTTATTGGTATTGCATTGAGAATCTGAGCATTGTACTTTGGCTGTGAGTTGGCATCTACTTCCCGGCTGTCGATGAGAGTCCCGCGCCGGTGAAGGGTTATTATTGCATCACATTACATTCATATGCATTACATTGCATATCATACTGAGTGCAGGAGTATTCCGCCTCAGCTTTATATTATATCGGGTGCAGGAGTATTCCGCCCCAGGAGAGTGCAGGAGTATTCCGCCTCTGGTTTGTATTATATCGGGTGCAGGAGTATTCCGCCCCAGGAGCAGGAGTATTCCGCTCCAGTTGGTTATCAGATTGGATTCCCCTCGAATGCAGGAGTATTCCGCTTCGGGATGGGATTACGGGCACATGTGACCCTTTGCATCTCATTTCATTTCATGTCATTTCATTTTATTTCATTTCATCTCATTCCATTTCATTTCATACTATTGTGTAGATTTTCTGTACATGACTACTGTGCTGCTTATATGTGTATTGCTTATTTGTTGATTGTTGTCTGGTTCCGTTTCCCTGACTAGCGTATCTATTTTTCGAGGTTGCTAGTTTGTTCGCACTTATTGAGTCCTTATGACTCACCCCTATTTGTTCTTGTGTTTTCTTTTCGTTCGGCAGATTCTGCTCCAGGACCCAGCCAGTCGCGTCGTGATTGAGGAGTAGTACGTTTTCAGCTGTCTACGGTGAGCCATCCTGTTCATTGCGGCCACCAACTTCATATATTACAGTTTTCCTTACTTTTGCTCCCTTCGGGAGGTGTGTATATCTTTTGGCCTTCTTAGATGTCTGATCTGGAAACCTTTAAAACTGTGTTTTTCTGGGTAGTTAGTTGCATCATTCAGACAGCTTGTATGTTTGTCTATCCTTGAGAGTTATCTTATGTTGTTAAAGTTTGGTTCATTTTCATTTCAAGGTAATTCTTCACAATTTATATCAATTCAGTCAATAGGGTACGCCCGACAGGTTTAGGGGAGATGGTCGGGTGCCCGCACGGCCTAACCGAGAATTTGGGTCGTGTCATTTGGTATCAGAGCCCGGTTTAGAGTCTTTCCAGATCATGACAGTGTCTAATAGAGTCTCGCTGATCGGGCGGAGACGTCTGTATCTATCTACGAGAGGCTATGATGGCATTTAGGCAGTTTCCCTTCTTTCTTTCCTCGTCGTGCATGAGTCTTCTTATCTGAAATTAAATATTTTTTTTATTCTCCGCAGTAAATGGTGAGAACGCGCACGAATGTTCAGCGAGAGGCGAAGGAGCCAGCGGTCGCCCCTATGCCTGCTGCTCCGCGAGGTGGTGGTGTTGGCCGCGGTAGAGGTCGTGGTCGTGGTCGAGGGGGAGGTAGAGTTGTCCAGGCAGCGAGGATGGTGGATCATGTTGATCCTGCTGCAGAGGTTCCGGTAGTGCCAGCTTTTGCTGGGCAGGGGGAGCAGGGCTTATTCGTTCCCCCCGCACTTCATGACGCTTTTATGAGATTCTTAGCGACGCAGACGCCCCAGGGACCTCCTATTCCTCAGGCTGCCGTAGATGCTCCTATCCCTCAGGCAGTTCCTCAGGCTGCGGTAGATATTGGTTCTCAGGCTCAGCAAGCCCCCATTCTAGCTCCACATGTAGCCCCAGCAGTTCATGTTCCAGGTGGTTATGTTCCAGAGGTAGCGGGTGTTATACCTCCGGTTGTTCAGGCTGGTCAGCCAGTCCAGGTAGCAGTCAAGTTGATGATCCGGCAAGGCTGCATTATTTTACCCGACTTAGTCCTCCGAAGTTCTCTGGTCAGAAATCAGATAAGCTTAAGCCTCGTGAGTTTCTTGATCAATGTCAGCGTATCTTATAGGCCCTTGGATATCTTGAGCAGTATGGAGCTGATTATACTGCCTTCCAGCTTGAGGGTCCGGCTTTAGCTTGGTGGACCGCACTCCAATCAGCTAGGCAGGGCTTACCTAAGCTGACCTGGAGTGAGTTCTCCCATCGATTCATGGAGAAGTTTTTCCCTCGCAGTCAGCAGGATGGGAAGAGGAGACAATTTGAGAGGATTGGATAGGGTAATCTGTCAGTCACGGAGTACGAGCTTTTATTTTCAGAGATGTCCAACTATGCTCCAGATCTCGTGCAGGAGTCTTCTGAGAGGGTCGGACGTTTTATTGATGGACTTTCCCCTCATTTGCGGTCCCAGATGGCTCATGAGATTGAGGCTGGTACTCTATTTGATGTCGCTGTCGATATTGCCAGGAGATATGAGGCCTATCATAGATTGGAGATAGAGGAGTTAGAGCGGGAGATTAAGAGATCTCGTGGTCCAGGGCATTCTAGTACCTCGTATGGAGGTAGGAGTTATCAGCAACAGAGTAGGCCTCCTATCAGACCAGCTCAGTTTCCAGCGCGTGGTTCTCAGAACGCGCCTACTTCTTCTCAGGGTCAGTTTTGGTTTCGCCCGCGAGATCAGTCTCAGTTTGATCAGCGTAGATTTGCTCCAGGATGCTTTATCTATCAGGATCCAGGGCATCATAAGAAGGATTGCCCTTATCTCCTTCAGCAGGGTAGTAGCCGCCCTTTCCCTCGCCTTCCTGCGCCTATGCAGCAGCAACCTCAGGGTGCCCCTCCAGGGTCTCAGCCAGTTAGTGGTGCACCACCACCCGGTAGAGGTCGTGGACGTGGTCCTAGTGGTCCCTCTAGAGGTGGTCATCAGGGTAGCGGCTCAGCTCAGCCGCAGAGACAGCTATATGCACTGCCGGCCAGGCAGGATGCCGAGGCATCCCCAGCTGTTGTTACAGGTATTTTATCTGTTTGTGGTCGAGATGCATATTCTTTGGTGGATCCGGGGTCTACATCTTCATATGTATCTCCTTATTTTGTTTCGGGCTTTCATGTTGATTACATGCATCTTCGTGATCCATTATGTGTTTCTACTCCTATTGGAGATATTATCATTGTGAATCGAGTTTATCCAGCTTGTACCATATCTTTTGGGGGTTGTGAGACACTAGTAGATCTTTTAATCCTAGATATGGTTGATTTTGATGTTATTATTGGCATGGATTGGCTGGCGTCGTGTCATGCCATATTAGATTGTCATGCCAAGTCTCTTCAGTTGTCTCTTCCTTGTTCAGCACCGGTGGTATGGCAGGGCTCTTATTTGCCACCCATAGGGCATGTTATTTCTTTCCTGAAGGCAAAGCGGATGATGGATAAAGGGTGTTCAGTGTATCTTGCCATGGTTCGAGATACCACTGTGGAGATTCCATCTCTTGATTCTGTTCCTGTCGTTAGGGAGTTCCCTGACGTGTTTCCAGATGATTTGCCAGGACTTCCTCCTGATCGAGAGATCAAGTTTGGCATTGATATTGTGCCAGGGACTCAGCCTATTTCTATCCCTCCTTATCGCATGGCCCTATCAGAGTTGAAGGAGCTGAAGGAGCAGTTGCAAGATTTGCTTGATAAGGGGTTCATTAGGCCGAGTATTTCTCCGTGGGGTGCTCCTGTTCTATTCGTGAAAAAGAAAGATGGGACTATGCGGATGTGTATTGATTATCGTCAGCTAAATAAGGTCACCATCAAGAACAAGTACCCGTTGCCTTGCATTGATGATTTGTTTGATCAGTTGCAGGGTGCCAAATTCTTTTCGAAGATCGATCTGCGATCTGGTTATCATCAGCTAAAGATTCGCGAGCCAGATATCTTGAAGTCTGCTTTTAGGACTCGTTACGGCCATTACGAGTTCCTAGTTATGTCCTTTGGGCTGACTAATGCCCCTGCAGCTTTTATGGATCTCATGAACCGGGTGTTTAAGCCATTCCTTGATTTCTTTGTCATTATCTTCATTGATGATAGTCTTATTTATTCTCGTAGCCGCGAGGAGCATGATTATCATCTGAGGGTGGTTCTTCAGACCCTCCGTGATCGTAAGCTGTATGCCAAGTTCTCGAAATGTGAGTTTTGGCTTGATTCTGTGGCATTTTTGGGTCATGTGGTATCTAGTGAGGGTATCAAGGTTGATCCGAAGAAGATTGAAGCAGTGCAGAAATGGCCTCGTCCTACCACTCCGACGGAGATTCGCAGCTTCCTTGGGTTAGCAGGTTATTATCGGAGGTTTGTGGAGAAGTTCTCTAATATTGCAGCTCCTCTGACTCGCCTGACGCAGAAGGCGGTTCAGTTTCGATGGTCCGATGAGTGTGAGGCAAGCTTCCAAAAGCTTAAGGCCTTATTGACTTCAGCTCCAGTGCTATCCCTTCCTTCGGGCACCGGTGGATTTGTAGTTTATTGTGATGCATCTCGTGTGGGCCTTGGTTGTGTCCTTATGCAGCACGGGAAGGTAATTGCTTATGCTTCCAGACAGTTGAAGCCGAATGAGAAGAATTATCCGACTCACGATTTAGAATTGGCAGCTGTGGTCTTTGCTTTGAAGATATGGAGGCATTATCTTTATGGCGAGCCTTGTGAGGTGTATACGGATCATAAGAGTCTGCAGTATCTTCTCTCTCAGAAAGATCTTAACGGCCGACAGCGGAGGTGGCTTGAATTGATTAAAGATTATGATCTCATTATCCGCTATCATCCTGGGAAGGCGAACGTGATAGCAGATGCTTTGAGCAGGAAGTCCATGGGCAGCATGGCTTTTCTTTATGCTGATATGAGACCATTGGCCCGAGAATTTCAGTCCCTTGGTGACTCTGGCGTGAGATTTCTTCTCCCAGACTCCACTCGAGTCCTAGCATGTATTGCAGCTCAATCTTCCTTAGTCAATCAGATTAAGGGAAGACAGTTCGAGGATCCTCATCTGTAGGAGTTGCGTGGTCGTGTCCTAAGTGGAGGAGTTCCCTCCTTCGAGCTTGATTCAGATGGAATTCTTCGGTTTAATGGTCGACTCTGTGTTCCTGATGCTGGGGATTTGAGGCAGTTAGTGCTCGGCGAAGCTCATAGCTCGCGCTATTCTATTCATCCTGGTATTACAAAAATGTATCAGGACCTCCGAGAGCTATACTGGTTGAAGGGGATGAAGAGAGATGTATTTGATTATGTATCTTGTTGCTTGAACTGTCAGCAGGTTAAGTTCGAGCACCGGAGACCAGCAGGGCTAGCTCAGGCATTGCCCATTCCCGAGTGGAAGTGGGAGCACATCACGATGGATTTTATAGTTGGTTTGCCAAAGACCCTGCGGCGCCATGATTCAGTCTGGGTCATTGTCGACAGACTGACTAAATCAGCTCATTTTATCCCTGTAAAGACTACTGATTCAGCTCAGAGACTGGCTCGGATTTTCATTGAGCAGGTGGTTAGATTGCATGGTACTCCTGTATCTATTATCTCAGATCGTGGTTCCCAGTTCACTTCTCAGTTCTGGCAGTCTTTTCAGAGGGAGTTGGGGACCCAGGTGCAGCTTAGCACAGCATTCCATCCTCAGACTGACGGTCAGTCCGAGCGGGTTATTCAAATTCTGGAGGACATGTTGAGAGCTTGTGCACTTGACTTCGGGGGTTACTGGGATGATCATTTGGCATTAGCAGAGTTCTCTTATAATAATAGCTATCAGTCTTCTATTCAGATGGCACCATTTGAGGCCTTATACGGTCGTCGATGTCGTTCTCCTATTGGCTGGTTTGAGTCTCGAGATGTCGAGGTGATGAGTTCAGATATGGTTTGTCAGACTCTTGATGTTGTTCGTGTTATTCAGGATTGTTTACGGACCGCCCAGAGTAGGCATATTTCATATTTGAACCGGAGGAGCCGAGAGTTAGAGTTTGAGGTCGGGGACATGGTATTTCTGAAAGTGTTACCGATGCGAGGTGTAAAGAGATTTGGTAGGAAAGGAAAGCTTAGTCCCAGGTTCATTGGCCCTTTCCGTATCGAGAAGCGTATTGGTAAGGTAGCTTATCGGCTTGACTTGCCACCTTCTATGCTAGTTCACCCAGTTTTCCATGTATCGATGCTCCGGAAGTGAATCCGAGATCCTTCCGAAGTGATCGAATTAGACCCTGCTCAGCTAGATGTGAATCTGGCTTACGAGGAGTTCCCAGTTGCTATAGTTGCGCGTGATGTCCGGAAACTTCGTTCGAAGCAGATTCTGATGGTTCGAGTACGATGGAATAATCGTCCACGTGAGGAGGACACTTGGGAGCTTGAGTCCAGTATGCGTGAGAGGTATCCTTACCTCTTCGACGATTCAGGTTCGATCTTGGTCTTTAAAGCCTAGAAGCTCTTATCATTGTATATGATTTTGGTTTCGTAGTAAATGTCATTGAAAATTGGTGTAAGCATTCTCATTAGAGGTGTGAAATCTATTTTAGACTCTTGCTCGTTCGAGGACGAACGAGAGTCTAAGTGGAGGAGAATGAAACGACCTCGGTCAGTCGTTTCGGAAATTAGGACTCCGATTGGCGTGCCGATAATTTTAAAATATTCGTAAGGTTTATTAGGACCTGTCTCTAAAATTTGAGCTAAATCAGACCTCGTTTGGTAGGCATCGGAAGAAGGTTTCAGTTTTTATTGTTGATAAATATTAAAAAGAGATTTTTTAGCTCGGTTTTGGCGAATGAGCTCCGATTCGAAATTCGAAAGTGCCGTTAGGTTCGTATGATTATTTGTGACTTTTGTGATTTTTCGAAAGTGAATTTCAATGTTGTTCGGCTAGTTTCCGCTAAAATGCCGAAAGTTAAATAATTTGACCTTTTTCCTTTAAATTCGCATCTTGAGTTTCGGGAGTCTGATTTGAGACCCGTCTTCGCGAGTATGTTACATATATTTTGTATAACTTACTTGAAAAATTTGGGATCATTTTGACTTCTCTAGAGTTCTATTTTAATTTTAATCTTCATAGCGATTTTATTATAAAAAAAAATTAAATTGAAAGTCGGTTATGCTAAGGGATTAAATCCCTTAGCAGCTGCTACACGATATGGAAACAAAAATATTGAAACATATACAGAGAAAAGAGAAATTAAGAAAAGAAAGAGGAAAAAAGGAGAAAAGGAGTGGAAAAATAGTGGAATTTCTACCCCAAATCTTCAGGTAATGATGTTAACTCATTATCTTAGCTTATTACGTGTGTTTGAATATATTTTTATGGTAAAAATAGGGTTATTAGACATCGCCCTAATGGCGTAAATTGATAGTTTAAAGGGTCAATTGGACCCCGATGATGGAAATGATTATATATTCGTACTCAGTGAGTTATGGGCAACATATAAATGTAATTTATTTAGGGTTTGGTTATGGGACTTTGAACCCTGTACATAGGCCTGACCTGCGTATTGCGTATGCGAATAGGGTATCAGGTTCCTAACTGGATTGCCCTAAGACATAAGGAATGAAGCCTTTAGCTTTATTTGATATAATTTTTCTGCTTATTGAATAGAGCGGGATCGTTTGCCAGTTAATCCAAAGGAAAAAGAAGTTGTTGAATAACAGGGCTAGCTTTGGAATACGGTAAGTGTTTATATCCATTTCTTTGTAGGCACTTGGCCTCGTGGATTTTCTACCACGTGTTCCTTACGTGTGTAGCTGCCGATAGGCGTACTCATTACGCCTTAGCTTTGAATTTACATTCTATATTATACGTTATGTCCTGTTATTGGTATTGCATTGAGAATATGAGCATTGTACTTTGGCTGTGAGTTGGCATCTACTTCCCGGCTGTTGATGAGAGTCCCGCGCCGGTGAAGGGTTATTATTGCAACACATTGCATTCATATGCATTACATTGCATATCATACTGAGTGCAGGAGTATTCCGCCTCAGCTTTATATTATATCGGGTGCAGGAGTATTCCGCCCCATGAGAGTGCAGGAGTATTCCGCCTCTGGTTTGTATTATATCGGGTGTAGGAGTATTCCGCCCCAGGAGCAGGAGTATTCCGCTCCAGTTGGTTATCAGATTGGATTCCCCTCGAATGCAGGAGTATTCCGCTTCGGGATGGGATTACGGGCACATGTGACCCTTTGCATCTCATTTCATTTCATGTCATTTCATTTTATTTCATTTCATCTCATTCCATTTCATTTCATACTATTGTGTAGATTTTCTGTACATGACTACTGTGCTGCTTATATGTGTATTGCTTATTTGTTGATTGTTGTCTGGTTCCGTTTCCCTGACTAGCGTATCTATTTTTCGAGGTTGCTAGTTTGTTCGCACTTATTGAGTCCTTATGACTCACCCCTATTTGTTCTTGTGTTTTATTTTCGTTCGGCAGATTCTGCTCCAGGACCCAGCCAGTCGCGTCGTGATTGAGGAGTAGTACGTTTTCAGCTGTCTACGGTGAGCCATCCTGTTCATTGCGGCCACCAACTTCATATATTACAGTTTTCCTTACTTTTGCTCCCTTCGGGAGGTGTGTATATCTTTTGGCCTTCTTAGATGTCTGATCTGGAAACCTTTAAAACTGTGTTTTTCTGGGTAGTTAGTTGCATCATTCAGACAGCTTGTATGTTTGTCTATCCTTGAGAGTTATCTTATGTTGTTAAAGTTTGGTTCATTTTCATTTCAAGGTAATTCTTCACAATTTATATCAATTCAGTCAATAGGGTACGCCCGACAGGTTTAGGAGAGATGGTCGGGTGCCCGCACGGCCTAACCGAGAATTCGGGTCGTGTCAATTTTATCACACTTACATACAATTTTGAAACATTAATTACAAAAAAATAAAAATATTATTCATATTACAAAACATAACATTATTTTTAATATAGAAGTTGTTACAAACAACTAGAAAGAGAAAATCCTAGCCCCCACATCATATCCCTCTGCCCTGCATTAATATACCTTTTTACGTTTGGATTGAAGTGTGAATGCAGTCGAACAAATAATTATTTTCGTTTTTGTTGTTTTAAACACAATATACTTTTTGTATATATCGTATACTCTTCAGGATTATCTTTTTGTGTTTGGATTGATATGTGAGTTCCTATCAAACATATAGATGTTTCAATTTTTATTATTTTAAATAAAGTATACATTTTTGGTATACCTATTTGTGTTTAGATCAAAGTGTGAGATGTTATCAAACAAGTGGAGATTTTAGTTTTATTTTTTTAAACAAAGTATACATTTTTTGTATACCGTATACTGTTTTTGGTATACCCATTTGTGTTTGGATCAAAGTGTGCAATACTATCGATCAAATAAATATTTTAATTTTTATTATTTTGAACAAAGTATACCTTTTGGGTAAACTATATACTCTTTTGGTATACCTTGTTATGTTCGGATCGAAGAACGAGATGATATTTCAATTTTTATTATTTTTGAAGAAGTATACCTTTTTGGTATATTGTATTCTCTTTTGGTATACCCTTTTGTGTTTGGATCAAAGAGTGCGATGCTATCGAGCAAATAAATATCTCAATTTTTGTTGTTTTGAACAAAGTATACCTTTTGGTATACCTTGTTATGTTCGGATTGAACTGCGAGATTTTTTAGAACACATAGATATTTTAATTTTATTATTTTTAAAGAACTATAACTTTTTGGTATATTGTATACTCCTTTGATCTACCTTTTTGTGTTTGGATCAAAGTGTGTGATGCTATTGAGCAAATAAATATTTCAATTTTTTGTTGTTTTTTACAAAGTATACCCTATTAGTATACTGTATACTCTTTTGGTATACCTTGTTATGTTCGGATCAAAGTGCGAGTGTTTCAGAACACGTAGATATTTTAATTTTGTTATTTTTAAAGAAATATACCTTTTGATATTGTATACTCTTTTGGTATACTCTTTGTGTTTGGATCAAAGTGTGCGATGCTATCTAGCATATATATTTCAATTTTTGTTGTTTTGAACAAAGTATACATTTTGGTATATTGTATACTCTTTCGGTATACCTTGTTATGTTAGGATCGAAGTTCGAAATGTTTCAGAACGCATAGATATTTTAATTTTCATTATTTTTAAAGAAGTATACCTTTTTGGTATATTGTGTTCTCTTTTGTTATACTCTTTTGTGTTTGTTTCAAAGTGTGCGATGCTATCGAGCAAATAAATATTTTAATTTTAGTTGTTTTGAACAAAGTATACTCAATTGGTACACTGTATACTCTTTTGGTATACCTTGTTATGTTCGGATCGAAGTACAAGATGTTTCAGAACAAATAGATATTTTAATTTTTATTATTTTTAAAAAAGTATATTTTTTGGTATGTTGTATACTCTTGCATTTGGATAAAAGTGTAAGATACTATCAAGCAAATAAAATATTTCAATTTTTGGTATTTTTGAACAATTGTATACCTTTTTGGAAAAGAAGAAAAAAAGAGAAAAAAAATTGAGTATATAAGATTATGGAGAAAGAAAATAAATAAAAAAAGAGATTTTTACATAAAAGTACAAGTTTTAGAAGTTATTTACAAAACATAGCAATATTTTAGCAAAATTATCCATTATAGAGGAAAGGAAAAGTTAATTACAAAACAAAACAAAAATATAGCAATATTTTCCCATAACATAGCAAACCATTTTATTCTTCCTCCTATTTCCCCTAATATCACTTTTCCTCATCTCATTTCCCCAATTTCACTTTTCCTTCCACTATTTCCCCCAATTTCACTTTTGATCCTTCCATTTCCCCCAATTTCACTTTTAAACCTCTCATTTCCCCCAGTTTCACTTTTTCTCTCACCATTTTCCCCAATTTCACAGTATTTAACTGTTTCTGCATCGTTTCAGCACTGTATCTGCGTTGTTTCAAACTGTTTCTGCATCGTTTCAGCACTGTATCTCTGCTGTTTCAAACTGTTTCTACATCGTTTCAGCACCGTATATATATTGTTTATGTATCGTTTCAGCACTGTATCTGCGTTGTTTCAAACTGTTTCAGCATCGTTTCAGCAATGTATTTGCGTTGTTTCTGCATCGTTTCAGCACTGTATCTGCACTGTTTCAAACTGTTTCTGCGTCGTTTCAGCACTGTATCTGCGCTGTTTCAAACTGTTTCTCCATCATTTCAGCACTGTATCTGTGTTGTTTCAGCGCCGTTTTAAGACTGTTTCGGCATTGTTCAAGCTGTTTCAGACTATTTCAATGTTGTATCAGCACTATTTTTGCTTCGTATCTAACTGTATCTCGTTGTATCTAGTCCGTTTCAAGCTGTTTCAGCACCGTCTGAAGACTGTTTCAAGGAATTTTCTATTAAAATATTTATATGTCATTTAGTTATTCTATGTCTAAACAAAGTTACTCTTTTTTTGGAAGTAAAATAATCAATACACAACCAAGTATCATTAATTGCTTCACTCAAAATATTACTGGACTCTTCTCTTCATAAAACGTATCGTAAAAAGGTTGCTACGAATATTTTAATCTTCATTAATGATCCCAACAAACCTGCCAGGTACCCTCCTTTCCACCCATTCATTCACTTATCACTAGTAATTTATATTCAATCTCCAACACAAAAATGGCTTACACTAATTTGTTTATTCTAGTAGTTCACTTTTGTTGCAAATGACTACTACGTTGGCAGAAGTTTCAGCAATTATAGTGTTTGGTGATTCATCTGTGGATTCAGGCAATAACAACCACATTTCCACTATTCCGAAGAGCAATTTCGAACAGTGTGCCATTTTCTAACAGTGTGCCATTTGTTGGGGTTGATTGATCCATTGATAGTCCAGAATCTTAACCGATGATGTCTCATGGCTCTGTCTAGTTTTGTGTATTATCTGTGTTAATATTGGATATAGATCCAAACACACACACACACACACACACACACACCAAAAATGGTGGAATATACACCACCAGTAGCGGCACACAAAAACGGAGAGCAGAAATAAGAGAAAGATGGGGGTGGGGGTGGGTGATGGCGTTGGGGTGGTAGGGGTGAGGGTGCTGAGCGGTGTGGGGGGTGTATGTAATTTGGGGAGTAAGAGAGACTAAAGGTGAGAGTAAATGTGAGGGGTGTTGTAATTTGGGGAAATGAAAGTGAAATGTGTTGATTATTGTTAAATGTGTTAGGAAAAATAATGTTATGCATTGTAATTTGAAAAATATTGCTATTTTTTTATAATACAGGGGTGTATGTTTGTATATATGTGTAAAAAATACATAAAAAAATGGAGAGACATGAGTAGTGCTATGACAGGAGAAAGAAAAAGAAAGAAAAAAGAAAAAAAATGAAAAAAGAAAAAAAATTGAAGAATTGAAAATAGAGAAGGAGAAAAGAATAATAAAAGAATGACAAAAAAAGAAAAAAAAAATATGAGGAGAGAGGGGGTACTTGAGCTCCTTGTTTTATGCCTCAAAATAATAAAGTAATTAGCTAATGGGTATAACATGTAAATAATTTATGGGTATTAGTGTAATGAGTAGAGCCATATAAATAAAATAGGATGTATGTGTATTTTGTAAATCCCCCATAAAAAAGAGTAACGGAAATTTACACTGTACAACACTTCTAAGGATAATATTTACATTTATATTACTGTTGTTAAATAATTACGCAAATAGCAGATAATTGAACATAAATAGCATACTTATTTTTATTTATAGCATATTTTAAAGTTATAGGTGAAAAATAAACACTAAACCACAAATTAAGGAATATAATTTCCGACTTTATCAAATAGTCTATCCAGAACAGTATATTTTCAACCCTTTCTCGCCCATACCTTCCCCCTCCCCATTCAATTTCACATAAGATATGCCGTATTAACCATTTATACAATAAAGCCAATTGGTTATATGTTTGTTTGTCAATACACCATATTTACCCATCAAATACATATAAAAGAATTTTTTATATAGACTCTATACAAACCTACACCCTTATATTATAAAAAAATAGCAATATTTTACAAATTACACCACATAACAATATTTTTTTAGCATATTTCATTTTCCCATTACCCCTCCCTTCAATTGAAATTTCTCAAACCCGCCCCCACCACAACTACCCTTCCCAATTTCCACCGGCCGCCGAAGCTCCACCGGTGCACAAAGCCGGATCTGAAGCTGCTGCCACCAACCACCCCATCCACTGCTACTGCTATCATCCTCCGACTGTGGTGTCTCCCCCCGCCTCACAATGGTTTCCCCGTTTTAGATCTCGTGTCCCCCCAACCCTTTGTCCCGATTTCTCAATCATAGTTTGTTATTTCTGTTGTTCTAGATAGATGAGCTAGCAACTTTCTCGGATTCGCCTGCACCACCGGTCACTAGGATCCTTTACAGTGAGACGAATATATTAACAAGGATGTATGTATGTATGCAGATACAACGAGATACAGTTAGATACAGAGCAAAAATAGTATAGATACATCAAGATACAACGCTGAAACAGTCTGAAACAACTAGTGAAAAAATCTGAAACAAAATATAAAAAATAATGTGAAACAACACAAAAAAGATGAAATAGTTTAGAAACAGTGATAAACAATGCACAAACAGGATGAAACAATGCTGAAACAGTCTAGAAACAACTAGATACAGTCTAGAAATAGTTAGATGCAGTGCAAAATAATGCAGATACAACGAGATACGACAAGATACAGTGAAATACGAGGTGCCTGGTAGTTGAGATATAACGAGATACGAGGTGGTTGATAGTTGAGATACAATGAGATACGAGGTGATTGGTAGTTGAGAAACATTGAGATACTGCGAGATACGAGGATGGGAGGAGAAAAAGTGAAATTGAAAAAAATGGGAGGAGGAAAAGTGAAATTGGGGGAAATGGGAGGAAGAATGTAAGGTTTTGCTATGTTTTGTAATTAACTTTTTCTTTCCTCTATATTGGATAATTTTGCTAAAATATTGCTATGTTTTGTAAATAACTTCTAAAAATTGTGCTTTTATGTAAAAATTCCTTAAAAATATACAATGTATATTAAATATTACAAACCATTTATATATGTATATATAAATACACCTCAAATACACAAAAAATATATAATATATATTAAATTTTACACACCCTTTATATTTTGTATATATAAATACACCTCAAATACACCAAATATATATGTTGTATATTACTTTTGCACTCACTTTATATTTTGTTTATCTATTTAAACCTCAATTACATAGTATATATACATTGTATATTTGTCCCTCTCAACTTCTATCATATCTTACTATATCTTTCTTTGTCTTTTTCAAATCATAATATTTTTGGTTAAATGTGGTTTTGAGGTTGGAGGATTTGGATGA
Source organism: Petunia x hybrida (assembly GCA_037355625.1). NCBI lineage: Eukaryota > Viridiplantae > Streptophyta > Magnoliopsida > Solanales > Solanaceae > Petunia > Petunia x hybrida. The sequence continues at coordinate 1,997,641 of JBBBVM010000712.1, read as the reverse complement.
AATTTGATTTCTTTGTGAGGGGATAAGGGGTCGGGGTAGGTGGTGGTTGTAGGAGTTGTAATGGAGGTAAAGTAGTGGTAGTAAACTGATATTTTGTGGTAGGGGTGGGTAAAGGTGGTGTTGAGTATCTTCTCTTTTTTTCTTGCTTATTTATTAGGATTATTAATCGATATCCTATCTTAGTGGGATTGGATATATCTGCAATTTTAGTAAGATTTATACTGTCAATTTTTTTATTCATTAAATAAGAGTGCTATCTGATGTAATTATTCTTTAAAAGTTGCTTATTTATGAAAATTCCCCAAAAGAATACTTGAAATTTTAAAATTTCCGTTCAAAAGTCCAAGTTTAAAATATTGTGGCTAGTCTTCAAAAATCTATTATATATTAAAGGGAGAAAAGTCTAGCACCACATTAAGCCAAGTGGCAAGCAAATAAAATACCACTTGGCAATTTAGGATAATATACTTATTTTTAGTTAATTTGTTATTTTTCCTAATTTGAATGGAGAAGTTAGTTGGAATTTGAATTTAAAAATAAATCTATATATTTCTTAAAAGGTAAAACAATCACGCCAAAATAGGTTTTTGCGCTGGATTGGAGTCATATACAAAGTCTGTTTCTCTTTAACCTAAAAATAAAAAGATAAACACGTTTACCACAACTGGACAGTTTTTAAACTGCTTCTAAATAAAAAAGAGACTACATGCAATTACAAATTGACAGTTTTAAAACTGCTCCTTTGCACTCAAAACAAACCATACGACGGCTCTCCTTTTTATCAGAATGCAATTTCACAAAAAATAGTTGCATCCATGGTTGAGGCGTTCTAAAAGAATCTTTATCTCTACGTAATTTTAGCCTACTGGTGATGGACGAGTCCTTAAGAATAACACAAGGTCCTCATTCAAGAAAGAAAAAAAATAGAAGAATGAATTTCAACACAAATTCAAGTGGGTATATAAAGAGAAAACGTGAGAATGATTTCAAGATTATGGATGGTAGAAAAGTCTGCAATTGGGATTTCGCTCATCCGCATCACTGTTTGTACTTCCTTTAACCCTTTTACTTTTTATTGCTTATTATGTACTTCGAATATTAGAAACTAAGCCATTAATTAGTCTTTGATTTCTATTTTATTGGATTTACAACAATGACCGTAATCTACTAATGCATTCGACGTTGTAGTACTAATGGGAAGAGAAAGCTTAACACTGATGAGTTACTAATTCATACATAAGGATAAAGTCTTTAGTTGGAAAATATAGAAAACGTATATATGTAATTATTTGTCACTTGAATCGACACATTAGTGGTTGAATATTACGGGTTAGGAAGAAGCATTGTCATGACCTTTATAGGCATAATAATAATAATAATAATAATAATAATAATAATAATAATAATAATAGTAGTAGTAGTAGTAGTAGTAGTAGGAGCATTAGGGTATGTTGATGGTGAAGTGAGGCTAGGTGGTTACAATTTAAAGAATTGAGAAAGTTTACCGTAGTACTTAATACAAGAAAAAAAAATACTTATTTGTGTTTTGTATAATGTGTAAACAAACAAAACCTTCTGCAATTAAGTTTATTGTAGCAATGAACTCACTTTTGAGATGTTAACATGCAGGGCAAGCTATACTTTTGGGATTTCATCTTCTATGGGGGAGACATGGAAGGCATATCTAGACCAGGCGTAAAATGTTGTTTCTCTGGTATGGCCATTTAAGCTATACTTTTGGGATTTCATCTTCTATGGGGGAGACATGGAAGGCATATCTAGACCCGGCGTAAAATGTTGTTTCTCTGGTACGACCATTTATTAGTAATATTACAATATCTTTGATGATTCTTTGTTATAATTTTACAACAAAACTAGAATGAGTTGCATAATTTGTTAACTATTGAGTGATTTTTGCCTTAGTTATTGAGATTTCACCTAATGGGGACAGTGGTGGTGCTCTTTGGTGGAGTTACGGGAGTGTTGTAACGAATCCAATACGACAGCCACAAGCTATTGACTTTTTTAATCATAAACAAGTTAGTTAATTTTTATTTTGTTCAGTCCAGAATGTGCATAGAAGATGTTTCATCAGAATGAGTAGCAACTACATCTAGACTATTTTATATAGATGCAATTTGCAAAGTGCTGTATAGGCCAGGGAGCTTAATAAACCTATTTAAATAATTCAAGGCCGATAGTTAAGGTAAGGGATGTCTGGATATTTCTTTCTAAGAATTGTGGTAATCTAATTTTTTTTTTAACTTTATGTGAAGAATAAATATTAATAAGAAAATTAAATTAAATTCACACAATCAGGACTAAATGTTAATAGATTTCCATCGTCACTAGCCTATACCCATTGTCATATTACAATAAAACCTGAAATATATAGAAGTTTGATGTTAGAAAGAGAAGTGTTGTATGTGTTTATACTTTTGAAGTGTTACATAAGCTACGTATACCAGTATTAATCACCCATAAGTGATGATCTGATTTTTGTCTTTAACATATAGGATCAAACCAAACGTTTACTATTTATAGGTTACACAAATTAGCACATCCTATCAAGTGAAGTTTCAAAATAAATTGAAAAAGATGGTGGAATTCATTTATCAGAGTCAAAAGAGACTAAATTTTCTTTCATTACCATTTACAGTAACTTCGTATATTATATTGATGTTAGTTGATGACTTGATTTTCAACAGAATAATAATGAGGTCATTTACACTTGCAGGTCATGGAAAAATCATCAAGAATGCTTCATGTTATGATCCAGACAAGCATTGAGAATATTGCCCAGAACGCGAACACCCAAACACTGCATTCTTCTTGGAAATTATATTGTAGAATGAAAAGGTATGATAAGATCTTTTTGGTGAAGTTTTTCCGAAATATGTTCGTGCACAATGATAATCTTTATGCTGCAGTGAAACAATTGTGATGTTTTGGCATGTTTATAGATATTGGGATTATAGTTTTAGCGTCCGAAATGTTTTATCCAAAAAGTAGGAACGGTTTATAGACTTGAATAAGTTTAGTACTCACAAAGCAAAATTTGACAGTTCAAAAAAGCAAAATCGGATAGATTAATAGGGGACACACTTTTATTATAAATAGTACTAAGAATGATCCGGGAATGTGGGTGTACTCACCTCCTCAGGATTCAAGCTTGGTATTCAAAGAATATATGTCAAATGAGAGACAAGTTTGCAGGGGCTATGCACAAAATGGGTGGCTCACTCCTAATGAAAAATATACTATCTCAAGTGGATACAAATGGAGAAGAGGGACAGCTGAACTATGGCCTTAGAGAAGGTGGGTGTGGAATAGAATGAAAACACCAAAGCACTGTTTATTAACTAGCTGGCAATGCATGGGAGGCTACAGATACTGGAAAGGCTACAGAAATTTAGGGTGTGTCAAGATACACAATGCATGCTGTTTGGAATAATTAGGGAAATACCGGAACACCTGTTCTTTGATTGTGAATTCTCAGCAAGATGTCTTCAAGATGTAGGCCACTGGATGCAGATGGGGATAAGGCAATGCACTCTACAAAGCATTTGGCGACGTATGGAGAGAGGAGTCCAGGAAAAATCAGGAAGGGGTTTGTAGTGTCAGCTGGTGCAGCTCTTGACTACCATATATGGAAGGCAAGAAATGAAACACTTTGGAATCAAGGAGTGCCTAGGCCACAAAACCTATGTGAGAACATAAAAGCTGAATGTAAATATAGAGCTAAGATATTGTTAGCAAGGAAGCATAAGAGAAAAGAAAGGGAATTGATAGAAGCTTTCTACAGATAGTAAGAGTTAGATAGATAGACAAGTATAGGAGCTACGTGAGCAATTTTGTAACTGAGGTGTTTTATTGGAGTAATAAAATCTCTTCTGTTAACAAAAAAAAAAGGATCCGAAAATTGTGCAATCACTGACATATATCCACAAGTTGAAATGACATCAATTTATTTGTAACTCTAGCTTGGGTGAACAAATAGAGTGGTTATTTTGAGTTTTTCTAGCTATTGTTACGTTCTTTTGAATATTAATTCTTTATAATATCAATTCTTTACTGGTGTTTTAGCTTCATTCCATATTCAAAATTGTTCTTTTCTCCTTTCTTTTTTTGGTTGAAGTGATGCATCTGTTTGTCTTTGTCTATGGCATAATTATATAATTGTCTTTATCTTCTATTAAACAAATACTATAACATCTCCAACATAATCTGCACAATAGTCTTTTTTAAATATAAATCATGACATTAGAGGGAATGAAGTAATAAAAATATTTTGAATCGAATATTATCCAAGTAATATGTCCAACATAATCTGCACAGTTTTTGTTGAAATTGAAGTCGTGTGGTTAGTGTGAACTGAATGGTAAATTTTTACTCTAATTAAGTCTATGTCTTTGTTATGTGATAAGGATAAGTATGATATGATAATTCTATCTTTATTACTGAATTCCTAACAAACATATATGATCTTTGATTTTGAATTAAATTAAATGAAACTTTTGTTGGAATGAATTCCAATGTCTTCACCTATTATATATAGTACATGTTACTTGATGTAGAACTTAATTTTCGATTTTATTAGGTTTAGGAAGTCAGGTGGTGAAGCAGTTCAAGCCAAAATTGAAGGAGGAGTCTTTATTATGTAAATTTAATGAGGTAGGATCAATCTTATTCTTATTTACTGTCATGACCATACAAACTATGGGGTTAATTATGGGGTTTTATTATTATTTTCTTATATTTAAAAGCTACAAACATAGTATTTGGTCTTTTCATATCCAAAGGAATTTTTCTGAAGCAGCATAGGCGAATAAGCTTTTAAGTGTAGAGAAAATTAGTTGAGTAGGAAGAAAATCAGACAATTGATTATTAAGAGAGGGGAGTACATTTAACAAATTTAAATGGTATATCATCCTGTTTGCTGCTTGCCTGCTTCATGATTTTGTATTCAATTAGCCTTGAGCTAATGGCAATTTATTTCAACACTTTATTTGCTATGCATGGTAACACTGATGCAATTAAGGAACCAACAGAAATTCACGCATTACCTATTTTGAATTTAAAGATAAAGTTGTCCTCTCACTCCTCTCTTTACCTATTTAATCCCCCCAACTCAAAGTGGGGAGTCATATCTCAGAAAGTTTAATTTTTTATTATCTCAAAATCTATTTGAATTATGCTGCTTATTTATTTTAACCCCTTTTTCTTTGTTTTATGTTACGCCTCTTGCTCTTGATTGATTTTTAAAATTAATATGGCATGTATTGACGTCCAAATATAGTCCTAATTTGTAATTGATTTTGATGCTACAGGATGAAGTTGAAGAAATAACTTTGCAAATTTATGTTACAAGTCAGTTTATCGTCCTTGCACATATGAAGTTATGATATGATGAAGCGAGCAAGTATCCCTAATATTTGGACGCTGCATGACAAGTATCATTTTTAAAGAGTGTAAACTTATAGCATGCAGTCGTAAAGCAGATACTTAAATCAAACACATTAAACACGATTGTGATACTAACCGATGCAACTTGGTAAGCCAGAGTTCATTAGTGTAGTGATTTCAACATAATCAAGCAACGTCCTTTATCTATTTTATGTTTCTCTTATTTAGTCCTAAATGTATACATTGTACTTATATTAATAATTTATATGTTTATTTGAATCCTTAACTTTTTTCTTTCTTTTATTTGGATATATTGTAAAATATGTATTTTTTAAGATTGTATATCAATAATTACTGCACCTTTGCTAATGATATATATGGATTACCGAAAGTGTCACTGTTTGTTAATTGTGATTTCACTTTTGTATCATGATTTCAAACAGTTATTATAGCGACAAAGACACAAAACGTTGTTGGTTATTAAACCATTGAGACTTGAGGCTATTGGCCTTAGCAAGTTTCTCAGGCTATGATTTGCTTTAAAGATTTGATTATATTTACAATTCAATTACTGTCATGCACATTCATGTAGGGAGAGTAATAAGCAAGCGAGTGTCATCGTCAAAGCTCTATATCTATGAACAGCTTGGCGGCGCGACAAAAGGACAAGTAATGGTTGGTGTAAGGTAACTGTTTAACGTTACATTGTTTCTTCATCTTCAATTATTTTTGTTGTTTTCATTCTTTAAACAGCGTAGATGGTTATGCATTTTTTAATTTTTTAATTTTTATGTGTTCCTTCATTGAAAAACTTACTCTTTATTTTGTTCAGGTAAAACTCACATTCTTCTACATATGCATGTTATATGCATATTATGGACGAGTGAGTAATCTCTTCAATTAGATTTTTCATTTTTCTTTCAATCCACTTTTTAGTTGTTTCGTTGTATGACCGTACGAGAGTGATGAGGTAGGCATTTTTATGGTGGCAAAAGTAGCTCCAATAGCTTGATCTGGATCCTTTTTAAACTCATGAAAGTGTACTTATTTCTTTTAATTTTTTGCTTGCTTCTGTACACTAAAAATTTAGAGTTTAAAATTCATTTTGAATTGGAGTAAAGTTTCAAGTTCTCAACGTATTATATACCTTTTAGTGACACATTATTTAACTCGCGTTGGCTTGCATCTCAGATTACTCACATGCTACCATGATTTTGTACGAAGTAGTTTCTTCGCCAAAGTAGTAAGGTATACTTTGATTATACTTCAACTTTGATGTATTTATTCTTATTGTGTTATAATTTACTTAATGATAAAAACATCAGAAAGAGTTGTTAGAAAGACATAGTACATATTTTATAATGAGTTTGCCGTGGTGAAGGTATAGGAGTGGTCTAATAAAATGTGTGAGGGGGTGGGAGTGCATAAATTTATACACACATATACAATATTCTTAGTTTATAAAAATCTCAATGTTGTGCTTCATCGTATATATTTATGTTAATTTAAATTTACATATGAATAGTATTATCTTTTATCTATGTTAGAATTGATTTAGATATAAGAATTTATTTATTGAGATATGTGTCTTTATATTGAGATATGAATTGGAAAAAACATGTGGAAGGAAGAAAACCACAAATCCAACTAAATGTATCATATGTATATATATCGAAGGTTTTTTTTATTTCATAAAATGAACGTTAGTGAAGATGTTTGAGCTTTACCATCCTTGAGTTATGTCCGTCTTCAACAATATAATTTTTACAAAGTCCGCAATTGATTGAAAATATTCTAGGATAGAAGTAGAATTGAAAATTCAAATATAGCCAAATATGAAGTTAAGAGACGAGTATTTACACATGGACAACTTTAAGTTATTCTTTCATGGGTGACAAGTTGAAAAGGACTGGAGATCTTATTTTATGATTATGATGGACAAATGACAAATGAAGCTAGAAATGTAGTGTATAATGAAGTTTTCGTAATTTAATTAAGATGTCATTGAATATATTTTTCATCTAAATATTATTTGTTATTACAATTCATGTTGTTTGCATCACAAATTATATGGCCATTATATAATTTATATCGCAAACTATATGATAATTTGGGTTCTCTGATTTTTTTTTGATAAATGTATCATTAGTATTTAAAAAAAATTAATAGCATTGTTTAGGAGTGATTTTCCACGCAAAAAGAAAATAATTAGGAAACCACAATAACTAATATCAAAATTATATAAAAATTTATATATGCTATTTTGATAAATAAAATTTGCTCGATTAATTTTTATTGATATCAACCGCGCATCGCGCGGGTACTATACTAGTAACGTTTAAAATCTGGCTAGTTTTTCAAGAAATTTATAATTATTGACTGATTCTCGTAAGGTGGTGCGAAAACCAGCTCATGTTTGGGAACTTAGGATTTATCAACTACAGTGGCAAGCATGTAACCATTTAGCCAACTGTTTGACACATTACACTATCTTTTACATTGCTACATATCATGGTATAACTGTTAATGTCCTGCTCGACAGGATTTCTTACACTGATGAGTATTGAGTAACAAATAACAGTCTATAATAAGTTGTAAACGAGAACAATGAGTGGATTAATTTGAACAAGTAGTAAAATCTTTTTCGATTTATTGCCTAAAACTAATGCGTTCTTTGACATTAACTCCTCGCCGAAGTAAAGTGATGGCAACGCTTTGGTTAAAAAAAGAAAAATAAAAAGAAAGAAAAGAAAAGGAAGAAGACATAATTGGAATAAATTAATTGGAAATGGTGTTGTATAGTAATACCGCTAATTAGATACTCCTAACAGATTATGTATGGGGTTAACACACTATTTATGAGAAAAAAACTTACTCACACCAGGCGTATACACCAAACCACAAGCTAATTATGGATAAGTAATTTAATAAGATTAAAAGATGTGTTAATTAACTATGGTTAAGAGAGAAACATGTACGCCAACACATATCCTGCATGTATTGGATTGATGTATATACCCGATGTAGATAAGTTTTTTCTATATTTACGAGGGTTAATACACTATTTTAGATTTTCAAGCAAAGAAGCTAAATATATCGATTAAAAGTTGGAGGTTAGTTTGGTTTCTGGAAAATAATTTTGCCCATCATTTCAGGTGGCAAAGTAAAAGTCATTTTAAACTACTTAGTATAAACTTTCTACTTATATAGAAAGGTGAAAGGGAGCAGCTTGGGGTCGTCCTCCCTAGGGTTGCGTGCCCTGATTTGCTAAAACAGCCACTTTTTTATTTCAGCTGACTAGGTAGCCAATTTATGCATAATTTGCTAAAATAGCCACTTTTTGGATTTAAGTTGACTAGGTAGCCATTTTGCATATATTATATTATACTGATTTGGCAATTTTAAGGTTACTGATTGGAACTGTAGTCACTCTTTACACCGCATGCAGATCAAGAGGCTACACATTCAAAGCTATAAATTGAAGCTTAGCTAGCGGTAACAAATCGATGCAAATCAAAGAGCCATATTCAAATCTATAAATTAAAGCATTGTTATTATATTTTCATCAAATAACCATAAAAATGGGTATTTAGTTGGCAAGCTATGCAAAATAGTTTATATATTTAATTAGCGACCCTAAAGTGGTCACTTGGTTTTGCAGGACCAGTTTTACGCCTATTACTTGAACCTGGGGCGTACGACTCATTGGAAAAGATTCCTATATTTAAGCAACAACAATTTTTAAAAGATAAATGTCTATGTATATACTATATACTAATAGTTTAAATATTTGTCACAGTTGATAAAAAAAATTAGAGAAATTAATCAAAATAGCAATCGCGTAAACAAAAAGTAATCGGTAAATAATTAGGATGAATCACATTCAAAATATAGAAGAATGAAACTCTATGTTGGATTTGGTCCTAGGTTGGGACAAGCTTTCATACCTAGCTATAACACCACTGAGAGCTGCTTGGAGTTCAGTACCCTATGGATTCGTGAATAGCCACTTTTAGGGATGCAATATAATCAGTTTTTTTTTTTTTTGTGTGTGTGTGTGTATGTCAATCAAGTAACCACTTTTAGCATTTGTGATTCAAAATAGCCAATTTTTTAACACCTTACCAATCAGATAGCAACTGTACTGTTCTTAGTTGACAATACAACCACTCTTGGAGCAGCCTACCAACTTAATTAAAAACATAATATATAAATGTACTCAAAAGCTTAAAGGCTTGGAAACATTGTAGCATTAAATTATCATACTCCAATACTATCTCTGCTTACACCATTGATATTGATCAAATTATAAATAATTCACTGTAAACCCAAATCTTTTAACCACATCCAAAATACATCTAATCTAAATCCTGAAAAAATTTAGAAGAAAAGGGAGCATGAACATATATCATGAAGCATACATATCTAACTGAGGATATTGAACTCCTACGGCTACTATTTAAGCCAAACTCTTAATTCTTCAAACATTTGCAATCAACATACTTCTTCTCCTAATTGAATATCTCATCCTGTCAAGTGTTAGTGAATTTATAAAGACATAGCAACATGTTATAAAGTTGTGAAGGGACTATATATTCTGGACTTTTATTAATAGGAGAGACTTACATGGGTTCTTTGGTTGGAGGGTCTTGTTCAAGTCTGAAAATAAGAAAAAAGACCCCTAGTTTTAAATATTAGGTATAGGGTCCTTATTTATGATTAGTGTTAATGGTAAGAAATTTGTATCCAAAACGACCCTCAAGTATTTTAAATTACACTTTGGTCCCAATTAAAATTAGCCTCATTTTATCTAAAACTAAAAAAGCTTCTCTCTACACTACTTCTCAACATCTTTTTCTTATACTTACTTAATTCAATGCTTCTTTTCATGTTCTTTCCTTCAAACACAGCTCTCCTAGATGAAAATAACCTCATTTTTATTATTATTCTTTGTATAGAAGATTGGTGAAGGTTTTCCATTGTTGAAGATTGAAGCTTTGAATTGGGTTTGATTATATGAAAATAATTTTTTGTTATTTCAAAATGGGTGTTGTTTAAAATCGTTAAGAATGGTATTTAGAGGGTGTACATAAAATTTGAGGTTATTTGGAGTTAATTTGGATAATATTTGGACTGATTTCTACTCAAACCCATAGTTCAAAATCGTACCAGATTCAAACATCCCGATTGATGTTTAAACATTTCTTATATATGTTTGGCACATTTTGATATATGCTTAAAAATCTTTCAGGATATTTGAGAGCATTTATTTCAAGATATTTAAAACATCCCAATGAATGTGTAAACATCTTTTTTAATGATTCAAACATCTTAGAAATGTTTAAACATCTCACTTGGCATTTGAAACATCACGCGAGATGTTTACATATTTATTGGGATGTTTCAAGTATCATGTGAGATGTTTCAACGTTTCAATCAATGTGTGTGTATTAGATAGTTTCTTAAACATAAACTTATAGATTTAATGATACTTGAACATATATATGAGTAATTATATAAATAGCTAAATATTTACGTAATGATATTGAACAACTATTGAGTAATTATACAAGAGATTAAACATTAACATATTTATTTAATGATAATTGAGCACTTATCATGTGATACTATGAATACTTAAACATTTACTTATCTAATTAATGATAATTGGAAGCAATCCCACAAATAATTAACTATTTATTTTTTATTTAATATCAATTGCCCATCTATCGAGTGGCTCTATGAATAGTTAACTACTAATTTATTGATTTAATTATAATGAATATTAATTGCATGATTCTATACATAGTTAAACATAATTTTTTAATGAATGAGAATTGAACATTTATAAAATGATTCTATGAATAGTTAATCATTAATGTAGTGAATTATAATTTAACAACTACCAATAACAACAAAAATATACCCAATTTATCCCACATGTGGGGTCTGTGGAGGGTGAGATGTACACAAATCCTACCCTCTCAAACATGGAGAGGCTGTTTCAGTAGACCCTCAACTAGGCAAAACATTTAGAAAACGTTTTGAAAATCAAGATAGAAATATCATGCTAAAGAGAATGATAAAATTAAAGTGCATCCAAAATAAACATATACTCCCTCCGTCCCAATTTATGTGGCGGTGTTTGACTTGGCACAGAGTTTAAGAAATAGATGTTGACTTTGGAAAGTTTCAAATTCACCTTTGGAAAAGTAAGAGTAAGAAGATTATAGTAATTAAAAAGTTGTTAATAACTTTTAAAGTGAGTGGGTCCCAATAAGGGTAAAATAGAGATAGTCCATTAAATAGTTATCAAATAAGGAAGTGTGACATTCTTTTTGGGACATACTAAAAAGGAAAGAGTACCACATAAATTAGGATGGATGGAGTGATAGCTATAAAGGTGAAGACTAAGGTGGAAATTGTCTATATAGGCATATCTAATAAGAGAAATTGAACAACTTCTGATTAAAATGGTAGTTAAATGTTAGCTTATCAATTTAAAGATGATTGAACATCTATGAAACGATTCTACGAATAGCTAAACATTATCTTAGAGAATATAACGGTATTTGAACAACTATTGATAGCTTAACAACTATCATTTCTATGTTAGCTTATCAATTTAACGATAATTAAACAACCATCGAATGACTATACAAGTAGTTAAATGTTCTTATATCAACTTTACAATGATTAAGTACTTATGGAGTGATTCTATGAATAGTCTAACACACTATTTCAATTAATGATAGTGAGCATTTATAAAGCAATTCTACACATAGTGTTAACTATTAATAATTTTCGACCAAAAAGACTATTAATAATTGATTGAATGACAACTGATCATCTCTAGTAACATTAATTTTTGTATTAATGATAATTAAACAACTATCAAGTGATTATACAAGTAGTTAAAGGTTAACATGTTAACTTAACAACGATCGAGCATCTATCGCTCAATTCTACAAATAGTTAAGCCGTTAACTTATTGATTAAATTAAAATATAGAGTATTTATCATACGATTCTAATAATAAAATGTAAGCTTAATAATAATAATAATAATAATAATAATAATAATAATAATAATAATAATAATAATAATAATAATAATAATAATAATTGAACATTTATAGAGCGATTTTATCAACATTTAAATATTAGCTCGTTGATATAATGATAATTGAACATCAATACATGTTCGAAAAACTTAATTTTAGTACTTTCCAATTACGAATAAAACTTTTTGCATAATTACGTACATATTACATTCAAACGACCATTAAATACTTAAACATATTATATAAGTTTCAAACGTCCTGCCGGATGTTTAATTTGCAACATCAGCGATTATGTTTAATCATATATTGGTATGTTAATATTTTTGTGATTTTTAAACATTTATCAAGATGTTTCAAACATCTTGTAAAATACTTCAAACATCTTGTAAGATGTTTAAACATCTCAATGGATGCTTGAAAATTTAAAATTTTTAAACCTCTACCAAGATATTTCACATATTAATGGATGTTTAAAGATTTCAAACATCTTGTAAGATACTTCAGACATCTTGTAAGATGTTTAAACATCTCAACAGATGCTTGAAAATTTAAAATTCTTAAACATTTACCAAGATGTTTGAAACATCTTGTAAGTTGTTTAAACATATCAATTGATGTTTAAAAATAAGATTGTTGTTTAAACATTAACTTACTGACTTAACGATAAATGAAAATCACCCAAACAACCAAGAAATATTTAAATATGCAGTGAGACAATTTTTTTTTATTTTTAAGAGGAAAGTTCATATTTTTTTTGCAGGATGTGGTAAAATAAATAGTTTTTGTAGTGTGAAGAGAAGAATATGATAAAATAAATAGAAAAACATGAATTTAAAACGCAAAAATAAGATATATGACTTATATATTTGATTAATACTATTATTATATTAAGAAAAAAATAAGGATCATATATACATAATATTAACAAAAACAAAAAAGAGCTACTTGGTCAATTCTACCATAGGTGGAGGATGAGCGCTTAAAGACCCGATTAAAAATTTTGATCTTGTTGAGTGCCATCAAAATGACCTTTATTTATCTCTCAAAAGTCCTAGAGATGTTTATTACATTTTAAATGTTTGAAAAATTTCGTTGGATTTTTAAACATCTATCAGAATGTTTTTTAATCTTGTCGAGTATTTCACAATGATCTATTTAAATACGAGGCAAACTTATTGTTTATGCTTCAAACAATCAATGATGTTTAAACATCTCACATAGGATGTTTGAAACGTCATGCGAGATGTTTACACATTCATTGAGATGTTTCAAATATTATGAGATCAAACCTCTTAAACATCTATGATATATGTTTAAACATCAATCGGATGTTTGAATCTGGTAATAATTTTCAACTACGGGTTTGATGCAAAATCAGTACAAAGCATATCCAAATCGACACCAAATGCTCTCAAATTTTGTATTCAAACTCCAAATACTAATCGCAATAGTTTACAACAACACCCACTTCAAAATGGATTAAAAATCTAGTTTGAATATTCATACCCAATTCACTTTAAAGTTGGTTCCCTAATTTTGAACTTCAAATCTAGGAATAGAAGAAGTAAAAGAAGAAGAAGAAGAAGAAGAACAAGAACAAGAACAAAATAGAGAGTAAAGATGGGGATGAGGAAGGAGAAGATGAGGAAGGAAAGAGAATGAGGAAAAAGTAGTAGGAGAAAATTGATGTTTTTTTTTTAAAAAAAAAATCTTGTGGGTTTTAATTATAACCCACAAGTTTTAAAAATGATAATCTGCCCCCCACTTACTCCTTAATCTCACTTACACAATAAAAGAAAGTCAAAAAGAAAAGAGCAAAGAGGAGAGGTCCCTTTTATTATTTCAAAACTTGAGAGGACCCTTTAGTGCATATTTCTCGACTTACATACAAGGCAATGAAGAGTTATTACACGAGGGAACAAAATTTAAAGAAAAAAAAGAACTCCGTTGATTTAAAATACAAATTCTAGCGTAAATAATTTTAAAATTACCTAATATATATGATAACTTTCTTTTATCATATATACTCTATCACAAACATTAAAAAAATATAGAGAGGAAAATCACATTCTTTAAGCAAAGATACAATCTAGGAAAACTACCTTTTATAGTACATAGTGATAAAACTCTCAAACTCGAAAATATATTAATAAAAATAAAATTATTATAAGAACTATACTTGATAGTGTTTATTTTAGCGCATTATGGCGATCCATCAGGGTCTGATAGGAACCTTTTTAAATTATATTCCCAGCAATTTGTTAAGAAATTTATTTAAAGTCTGCCATTCAGTGTTCAAGTTCTGACTATAAGAGCTAAAAGTTAAACAATTTTTACGGAAATTTATCACTAAAATATCTTACTAATGCATAAATTTCAATCTTTCCCAAGCTTGGGCTCGAGCTGGCCCGGGCTCATCGCCCCTAAGTATGGAGTATAGTCGTGGTGATGACAACTTTGAATATTTTCTTTTGCTATTTCTGTAAACGTGTAGTTAGTATAATGGAACATCACTACTTTATTAAATGTGACAACGAAACATCCGCACGTGCAATTACGTGGCATCATACTTAGAAATTTCTCCTTGATAATGAAATGACCATTATGCATTTATCATCAATCAATGTAATTATTAGTTTAGGAACTATCTACGTGGAGCTTTGTAATTGTTTACGTGATTTGTTCAATTATTTTGATGGAATTCATAATCATCGTTTCATGACTATGTGAAAAAATATCGCTGTAGTAAATACGGAGTACTTCAATATACAATTGATTTTTAAGCAACTAACTAATATTATGTTGATAAACCATTTTCGTAATCCATAGTAAATTTTAGTGCATGTCTCAAAACAGTATGTGATATGTCAACCAAAACTTCAGAATAATGCTAAACTAATGATTAAATTATAATTGTTATTGTATATTTCTAAAAGATTTTCCCGGTAAACAGGTTGGGCGGATGGAATCTGAGACGAAGGACTTGTAGTATTTAAATTTGACAAAAAACGAAAGACCACCTAACATAATTGTGGCTGACCGATTTCACCTTTATTATATCACACATACATGCAACAATTTAATTATGATAACTATAAAATACAAGCAACTTCACCCGAGTGAGCTTGCTTATTTTGGCGGTCTAAAAAAAGTAGGAGAATTACCGTAGGCCAACAATCGTAAAATTTTATAAATTCATGACGAATCTTCATAATACATACTTAAAAAAAGTATTCGAAATATAATTAGCATACAACAACATATTTGAAGTATATAAAAGAAAATCAACATATGAATAAACAAGTTGTAATAAAGATCATTTATTATTAATTACTACTATTATTATTGATTTTGCAATCACATAACAATAAAAAAAGCTGTCATATCTAGTGTACAAACTATTACAATGGGGGTGACGTGACGCAATTCCCCCTTTCATCCCCCACCAAATTCCCGTCGCCGGCAGCTAAATTCCGTCTAATATTTTCAATCCACTGTTTTGATCCCATCAATTGAACTCAACAAACCCAAAGAATTCGTTAATCCGATTTCAGATTCCGGATCTTCTTCATTTTCGACCCGTTTTTCAAATTTCGGATCTTTGATAGAACCGGGTTTAAAAGATCCGAATTTAGGAGTAACTTCAGGTGTTGAACATCCGGAGAATTTCGGGTCAAAAGAGAAAGAAAACCCGGAATCCGAAATTGAATTTAAAGACTCGAATTTATCTAAAGCACTTGGGCAATTTTTTCTTCTTTTGGGCTTATGTATAATATCATCTTCTTCTTCTTCTTGTTCTTCTTTATTGGGCTTTTCTCCCTCCTTATTGCCGGAATTTGAATCGGGCTGGGCCGGAATTGAACACGTGGCAGATGGTGATTGGTTGGATTTTGAGTCATCCATTGTTAGGAGAGAGTAGAGTTGTGTATAGTAGTAGAGTGCGTGTGAAGTGTGAAAGTTTAGCTTTTTTGGATTGGACGGTTGATATATTATATGGGTAACATTTTCATTTTTTCTTTGTTTATTCTTTAATTCTAACAAGGTTCTTGCCTTCTTGGTTTTAAGTATGATCATTAGTACTAAGAGTCAATCCCTATAGCAAAATGTAAACGACTTTTTGCCCCAATAGTAAAGCTTTTTTTAAATATTCTTTTGTACAAGAAAGTCAATACACAATTAAATTTTTACTCTTATATTTTATACAAATTATAAAAAATGCTTAATATAGATAATAAAAATGCCATCTTTTAATTAGGATTGTGATGCATTTTCACATCTTCAGGTTCACTTCGTACATGTATTTGGTTCTGGAGAGATATAATGGATGACTACGTTATTCATTACTAAACATTTATTACTATCCAAGGATCAAGGATGACTTTTTACATCTCCAACTTAATGAGGCGAATGGACATTCATCCGTTGGAGAAAGTGAACAAACACTCAATATATTTGTTACTAAATTGCTTATTACGGTAAGAACTCACCAAATAGCTAATCAAATTCTGTGTTTAAGTATTACAAGTGAAAAGTTTATTTTCTTCCAGTTTCACTTTATCTCTGGCAGTAGCCGAGAGACAGTACTAAAATTGTATTTGACAAGTAAGTTCATTTTTTTCTTTGTTAATTCCTATAATTATTCAACACACTTTGTTTCACGCATTGTTTATGCAAGTTCGGTTAAGAACCACTATTTTTTTTTTTGGGGAAGCTAAAATATTTATCTTTGATGGTATTTGATCTTTCATAAAATACAACATCAAACTATCAACATCTCACCCGCAGTTATCCTGTTTCATTTCGTAATCGGCTTAAAATTTGCACAAATACAAATGAGGTAAGCGGTATGTCTTTCGAATAGAATTTTGTTTGACTATAATTTTGCTATTGTGAATTTTGAAATTTCTTTTCGTGTTTTTTGGTCTACTTTATATATATGTACTTGTGTTTTAGAGTAAGTTCATTAATATTTAGGAATACTGCAAGCGGAATAGTTGCAATATTTAACAGAAATCTTAATACATTTATCATTGTATTTTTTTAAATAATTTACAACTTTGATGAAACTCTAATCCTTGGTCAATTTTAGCCGTTCAAAAATCACGGTGACACCATTATTTTCATTTCCCTAAAGAACGAAATGTAAGATTGTTATTAAGACGAAATAGAATAGTGACCTCCTCATGTTTCTTTGACAATTTTTTGAAATTTAAGATATCAATTGTGCAACTCAAGCACAAATTTTTTTAAACAACAATTATATAATTCTTTTAATATATTACATTCATTATTACGGACACACGCGCGTTGCACGTCTCCAAAAACTAGTAAATATATAAACGGCGTAAAAGAGCTGCCTCCGGTTTCAAGACCCGGTTGAAATTTGACCCGTAGCCACGTTTTTGAATACCATTTAATATTTAGCCTGTGCATATGTGACCTATAGCCACATTTTAGCAAAAGAGCTGCCTCCGGTTTCAAGACCCGGTTGAAATTTGACCCGTAGCCACGTTTTTGAATACCATTTAATGTTTAGCCTGTGCATATGTGATCTATAGCCACATTTTAAATTGCTAATTAATGGATAGTCTATATTTGCGACATATTTGAGAATAGCCTATATTTGCAACATATTTGAGAATAGCCTATGTTTGCTATATTTTAAAATACCCACGTTGAATTGCAAATTCTTTTTAAAAGTAGCCGGTAGTAGTTGCTGAGTTGCAAAGAAAAGATATATTTTTTGTTTGACTCTGACCAAAAAAATAAAAAAGATCCAATGAACTAAAATTGGATAAATTTTAAAAAATTAGTTTTTCACGTGAACCAGACAATCAAGTACACAAAAATCTATGAAGATCATGATTAGCAAACTGGACAATGAAATACATAAAAAATGGTGAAGTTCATGATTAGCTACTCCTTTAGTGTGCGTATTTAGACTTCAATAAATGATTATTTATTCTACATTTTGAACTAAAAGCTTAACTTTATAAAATAATGTCCTGAAATTTTTAGCGTAAAAATCGAATTTCATGACGCAATGACTAAAATATAAAATGAAGCCATTAGAGTGGTTAAATGGTATCATTTCTACAAAAAGAATAGAAACTTTAAAAGAAATAATTATTATAGTCAGTATATATAGAATATACAATTATTATTCATATAACATACATGAAATATGTATAAGAAATATATAAAATTGCTATTATTCATTTTAAAGGCACATAGTATTCCACTATGCCGAAAAAAATTCAGAATAACTACGTAAAATATTTTTGAGAGAATGACAGAATAAATTTTAAGTTTGAACTTATATATTTATCAAAGAAGAATTTGTATCATGTATTTTTCTTAGAGTAAAAGAGCTAGAAATGAAATTTTAAAAAAATCAATAATGAGCATTCCCTCTGTTTCAATTTATATAGCAGCATTTCATTATTAGTCTGTTTAGAAAAGAATGAAAACTTTCTAAATTTAAAAATAATTTAACTTCAAAATTACTACTTCATCATTAATGAAATTATTTATAAATACACGAATATCTATGGCTTATTTTAGACCACAAATCTACATTTCTTTCTTAAATTCCGACCTATTAAAATTATGATATATAATGTGAAACTAATAGAGTACTGTTATAAATAAAATATAAAATAGCAGTAACAATATAAGAGAGTATAGCAATGATATGGAGAGAGATAGAAATTTTATTGCTCTATCAATTTCTGTGTCTTTTACAAGGTGAAGAACACCCATTTATATAGGATAAAGATCATCACTATAAAGTTACAATAACTAAATCTCATCTTTAATAGATACATCAATTTAATGAGCTAGTTCAATGGATGAAGTAATGAACAACATGTTCATGAATGGACATCCACATTCTGTGGATTTGTAACACTCCCCCTTGGATGTCCATTACACAAAGAGTATGCCTCGTTAAAACCTTACTAGGAAAAACCCAGCGGGAAAAAGCCTAGTGAAGGAAAAAGAGTACACACATCTTATGATACGCATTTAGAGCTGCCTCATTAAAAACCTTACCAGGAAAATCCAATGGGACAAAACCTTGGTTAAGGGAAAAAGAGTGCAGCGCGTATTTCACTCCCCCTGATGAAGACATTGCTTTATATCTCGGAGACGACGCATTCCAATCTTGTATATCAACTTCTCAAATGTTGAGGTTGGCAATGCTTTAGTAAACAAATCCGCCAAATTATCACTTGAACGTATTTGCCGAACGTCTATTTCACCACTATTCTGAATATCATGAGTAAAAAAGAATTTTGACGAAATGTGTTTTATTCTGTCTCCTTTGATATATCCTTCTTTTAGCTGAGCTATGCATGCAGTATTATCTTCATATAATACAGTTGGAATCATTTGTAAAGAAAACCCACACATTTTCTGAATATGTTGAGTCATCAGTCTTAACCAAATGCATTCACGGCTTGCTTCATGAATTGCCAATATCTCTGCATGATTTGAAGAAGTAGCTGCAATAGTTTGTTTTACTGAACGCCATGATATAGCTGTGTCTCCACATGTAAATAGATAGCCTGTTTGAGAGCGTCCTCTATGTGGATCAGACAAATATCCAGCATCCGCATAGCCAGTTAATTGTGACTTGCATTCATTTGAATAAAACAATCCCTTATCGATAGTCCATTGGAGGTATCTGAATATATGCTTAATACCGTTCCAATGTCTTCGTGTTGGGAAAGAACTAAACCTTGCCAGTAAGCTTACAGCAAAAGATATATCTGGTCGAGTATTATTGGCAAGATACATCAGTGCACCAATTGCACTAAGATATGGTACTTCTGCGCCAAGAAACTCTTCATCATTTTCACAAGGTCGAAATTGATCTTTATTTACATCAAGTGACCTCACAACCATCGGGGTGCTCAGCGGATGTGATTTATCCATGTAAAACCTCTTAAGAATCTTTTCAGTATATGTTGATTGATGGAGAAATATTCCTTTTGTCAAATGTTCAATTTGTAGACCAAGACAAAAATTAGTCTTTCCAAGGTCTTTCATTTCAAACTCCTTCTTCAAACACTCCATAGTATTTGTGAGTGCTTCATGAGTTCCAATAATATTCAAGTCATCAACATACACAGCTATTATGACAATTTCAGATCCAGACCTTTTTATAAAAACACAAGGACAAATTGGATCATTTTTATATCCTTCTTTCAATAGGTATTCGCTAAGGCGATTATACCACATACGACCCGATTGTTTTAATCCATATAAGGATTTCTGAAGCTTTATTGAACAAGCTTCTCGGGAACCTTTAAATGCTTCGGGCATTTGAAATCCTTCAGGGATTTTCATAAAAATTTCATTGTCTAATGAGCCATATAAATAGGCTGTGACAACATCCATTAGACGCATCTCAAGTTTTTCTTGTACTGCCAGACATACAAGGTATCTGAAGGTGATTGCATCCACCACAGGAGAATATGTCTCCATATAATCAATGCCAGGTCGTTGCGAAAATCCTTGTGCTACAAGTCGTGCTTTATATCTAACGACTTCATTCTTCTCATTTCGTTTTTGCACAAATACCCATTTGTACCCTACTGGCTTTACACCTTCAGGTGTTCGGATGATTGGTCCGAAAACTTCACGTTTATCAAGTGAAGTCAATTCTGCTTGAATTGCATCTTTCCATTTTGGCCAGTCATTTCTCTGTCTACATTCATCGACAGATTTTGGTTCAAGATCCTCGTTTTGCTGCATTATCTCAACAGCAACATTATATGCAAAACTATTGTCGACAACAATATTATTCCGGTTCCATAGTTTTCCCGACATAACTTATTGAGATCTCTTCAATTTCATTATTTTCAGGTACCCGAGCCTCTCCCGAAGAGGTCTTATTAGTTGTTATGTCTTTATGCTCGTTTTGAGCAATTACCTCCGTAGTATGATCATTTTTATCATTTGCTCCTTTTCTTTTTCGAGGATTTTTATCTTTGGAACCGGGTGGTCTACCACACTTTAGGCGTGCCTTAGACTCACTTGCACAAATAGATTGCCCTACCGGGATATCAACTCGAATTGGAGCATTTGCAGCTGGAATATGGGATTTAGTTACCTTTGGTAGGTCAGTGAATGCATCTGGCAGTTGATTTGCAATATTTTGCAAATACACTATCTTTTGAACTTCAAGTTCACATTGATTTGTACGAGGATCTAAATGAGATAGTGTTAATGCATTCCAGTCTATTTCTTTTTTCAGCTGCTTATTCTCTCCCCCTAATGTTGGGAAAACTGATTCATCAAAATGACAGTCAGCAAATCTTGCTGTAAATAAATCTCCCGTCATGGGCTCAAGATATTTAATAATAGACGGAGATTCATACCCAACATATATCCCCAACCTTCTTTGGGGTCCCATCTTTGTGCGGTGTGGTGGAGCAATTGGCACATATACCGCACATCCAAAAATTCTAAGATGGGAAATATTTGGGTCCTGACCAAAAGCCAATTGTAATGGGGACAATTTATGATAACTTGTCGGCCTGATCCGAACAAGGGCTGCTGCATGCAAAATAGCATGTCCCCATACTGAAATGGGTAATTTTGTTCTCATAAGCATTGGTCTAGCCATTAATTGGAGGCTTTTGATAAATGATTCTGCTAGACCATTTTGAGTATGAACATGAGCAACAGGATGTTCAACTGTAATCCCAGTTGACATACAATAATCATTAAATGCTTGAGAAGTAAACTCAGCAGCATTATCAAGACGAATTGTCTTAATCGCATAATCTGGAAATTGTGCTCTCAATCTTATTATTTGAGCAAGCAACCTCGCAAATGCCATATTGCGAGTTGATAATAAGCACACATGTGACCATCTTGTAGATGCATCTACTAAAACCATAAAATATCTGAATGGTCCACATGAAGGGTGTATGGGCCCACATATATCACCCTGTATACGTTCCAGAAATGCGGGGATCCTTGTCCCAACTTTAGTTGCTCTAGTAATTAATTTTCCTTGAGAACATGCAGCACAAGAGAATTCTTTAAATTGAGGAATCTTTTGGTTCTTCAATGTATGCCCATGTGAATTCTCAATTATATTGCGCATCATATTATAACCGGGATGGCCCAACCGGTCATGCCAAATAATAAAATCATTTGATTCAGTAAACCCTTTGTTTATAATGGCATGTGATTCAATTGTACCAATGTTTGTGTAGTACAAACCGGAGGAAAGAGCGGGGAGCTTTTCAAGAACATATTTCTCGCCCGACTTTATTGTAGTAATATAAAGATATTCAATCTTTCCATCAGTTTTAGTCTCAATATGATAGCCGTTTTGGCGAATATCCTTGAAACTTAACAAGTTTCTTTGAGACTTACTACAATACATGGCTTCATCAATAGCCAAACTTGTTCCTCCAGGTAATAATAAATTGGCTTTGCCATAACCTTGAACCAACTTTGTACTACCACATATTGTACTAACATTGGACTCTTTATTAATCAAATAAGAAAAATATTTCTTATCCTTTAAAATTGTGTGCGTTGTAGCACTATCCAAGAGACATATATCTTTGTTATTGTGCTTGAATCCAACTGAAGACTGGGGAATTTTCATTTTCTTCATAAAAAGATAAAAATTACATAGTAAGAAATACTAAAAATAAAGTACAAGAAAAGTACTTTTAAACATTGAAACATAAATAAAGATGACATTTTTTTTTCTTTCCTAACTTTAAAACATAAAATAAAGACAACATTATTCTTTATTATTTTTATTCCCCAGTTACAACATCAGTTCATCAGTTACGATTCTCAAAGAAGTCTCCAGCTTCTAAATGGGTAATATTTGGGAGGCCTTCAAAAAGATCATCATCTTTTATGGCAAGATACGCCTCCGTCTCATCATGCTTGTCAGCAAGATGTGCCAGATGTGTCCCATTGTCATTATTCTGAAAGGTCAAATGTGCCTCCACATTATTTTCATTTCTTTTGAGCGAAGCTTGATAAAGCTTGACAAGATGTTCCGGCGTACGACAAATTTTCGCCCAATGACCTTTCCCACCACATCGATGGCAAATATTATTATTCTTGCCTTTTGAAAGATTAGCTTGAGAACCCTTATTGTTCTCATATTTATTTCCACCGTGACGACGAGTATTATTTCGTCCCTTGCCGCGCCCACGACCATGGCCTTTACCACGGTAATTATGTTGCCTTCTTTCAGGCACATTATTTGTTGCTGCAACATTCACCTCAGGGAATGGAGCATGCGCTCCCACATTCACCTTAGGGAACGGAGCAGATCCAGTGGGACGGGCTTCATGATTTTTAATCAACAGGGAATTATGTTGCTCAGCCACCAGAAGGCATGAGATCAACTCAGAATATTTTGTAAATCCCTTTTCATGGTATTGCTGCTGTAATACCATGTTCGATGCATGGAAAGTGGAGAGTGTCTTTTCCAACAACATAGCATCATCAATATTTTCTCCACATAATTTTAGTTGAGAACTGATCCTGAAAACAGCATAATTATATTCGGTTACAGTTTTAAAATCTTGTAACCGTAAATGAATCCATTCATCTTGAGCCCTTGGTAGTACCATGGCTTTAAGGTGATCATACCGTTCTTTTAAGTTAGTCCACAATTCGAGTGGATCTTTCACGGTTAAATATTCTGTTTTTAATCCTTCATCAAGATGATGGCGAAGGAAAATCATGGCTTTAGCCTTATCTTGGCTTGATGTCTCATTTCCTTCTTTGATAGTATCACCAAGACCTTTGGCATCCAAATGTATTTCGGCATCAAGCACCCATGACAAATAATTTTTGCCGGATATGTCAAGTGCCACAAATTCAAGCTTTGATAAATTTGACATAGTGAAAAACTATAAAAGAAAACAAAATGGATTAGTAATAATCCAACGAAACCAAAACAAGGATATGTAGTATTATATTTCTTGTCCGTTAGTTCAAAAGAAAATTAGTAAAGGTGCAAGTATGTTATAGTGTATTATAAGAATATAATAAAGATGAAAAATAACAAAATTTTATATATTAATATAATGAGCAGTAGCTCATGGACAACCAAGTGTACCAACAGTAGCTTTTATTATTTTGTACCTATTCGCATGAAAAATTATTCATGAGGCTGCAATGACAAGGGAGTAGCAGATATCATATATACCTTAGTTGATGGCTAGAAAAATCTGAAACTTAGCTCGAACAAGATCAGAGCTATTTCGTACTGATAACGTGTTATAAATAAAATATAAAATAGCAGTAACAATATAAGAGAGTATAGCAATGATATGGAGAGAGATAGAAATTTTATTGCTCTATCAATTTCTGTGTCTTTTACAAGGTGAAGAACACCCATTTATATAGGATAAAGATCATCACTATAAAGTTACAATAACTAAATCTCATCTTTAATAGATACATCAATTTAATGAGCTAGTTCAATGGATGAAGTAATGAACAACATGTTCATGAATGGACATCCACATTCTGTGGATTTGTAACAAGTACTACTTTTTCATATTAAAGGAGAGCTGCCTCCGGTTTCTGACCCAGTTAACAATTTGACCCGTAGCCACTCTTCTAGATTTTAACTAAAATATAGCCTGTAAGGATTTGACCCATAGCCACTTTCTTAAATGCTAAGCATTAACGAATAGCCTATCTTTGCAACATAGTTGAGAATATCCACGTTAAAAATGGAGATTTCTTTTTAAAAGTAGCCAGTATTAGTAATAGTTGTTTTCCAAAAAAAATATAGATTCTTTGCTTGACCCTGACCTAAAAAAAAAGTCTAATGGACTAAAAAAATTGCCACATAAACAGGAGAATCAACAACAACAGCATACACAGTGTTACCCCACAAGTGAGGTCTGGAAAAGGTGTGATGTACGCAAATCTTACCCCCACCAAAGTGGAGAGGTTGTTTCCAGTAGACGTTTGGATAAAGAAAATATTAAAATAAGATGGAAATACCATGATAAAAGAAAAGAGAATACTAATATAAAAACTAAAGATAATCAAGGTAATGAAATAACATTAGCAATAAAGATGGAGAATAAAATAAAAATATTATAGGAGTATAGTAGAATAATACTAACGACAATTTAACAGAAACCGTTTGACTATTTTCTAACGTTTTACCCTAATTTTCTATATACATATTCCTATCTAAGGTCAAACAAATATAATAGAAAATTTTTTATCGTCGCATATTGGGCCCGTGCTTGCATGGGCACCATCCCACCTAGTATATTGATATGTATGGTATTATCTTTGACGGTGGTGTGATAGTTGAAATTTCTTTATTTTTAATCAGATTGATACAAGTTGTGAATAGATAGAATCTTTTAAGCAGTTTGTTGAAATTGTTTGATTTATAGCTAATCTTTGATAAGACGGTTGAAATTCAAATATTTTTAAGTAGAGCTATGTAAATAGAATTATTCAACGAGTGTAATGAGATTATTGAAAATATTCTATTTTGAAAATAAATATTTGTATCGACTCTTGCAAAATTTTAACTTTTTAAGGAGTGTGATGTGACAAAAATTCTTCCATTTTTTTTAGGGAGTTTTATTGTCGAGCTTCGGAAATAAATGAACCTCTTGCTATGAAGTGCTTTATCCAATTGTGAATCTACTTTGCGTGAACTCAAAATTGATTTGACTATTGAAGTTCGGCTTACGAAAGTAATTTGGCTAATGAAGTTAGGCATAAACGGAATCGAAATTTAGTTTCGTGGACTAAGTTTAGGATTTTTTACATAAAAGTACAAGTTTTAGAACTTAATTACTAAACATAGCAACTTTTTAGCAAAATAACCCTATATAGAGGAAAACAAAAGTTAATTACAAACCTAGCAAAAATATAGCAATATTTTCTCATAACATACCAAACCTTTACATTCTTCCTTCTATTGCCGCCACTATCACTTTTGCTCCTCCCATTTCCCGCTATTTCACTTTTCCTCCCACCATTTCCCCCAATTTTACTTTTACTCCTCTCATTTCCCCCAATTTTACTTTTCCTCATCTCATCCTCAATGTATCTCGTTGTATCTCACCATATCTCAATGTTTCCATCTGTTTCTAGATAGTTTTAGCATTTGTTTCATCTCGTTTGTGCGTTGTTTCTCATTGTTTCTAAACTATTTCACCTTTTTTGCATTGTTTCACATTATATTTTACATTTTATTTCGGACTTTTTCCTAGCTGTTTTAGAATGTTTTAGTGCTATATTTGCACTATTTTTGCTCCGTATCCAACCGTATCTAACTGTTTCTGCGCCGTTTGAACTGTTTCTACAACACTGTATCTAACTGTTTCTGCAACGTTTCGGTTCATTTCAGCACTGTATCTAACTGGTTCTGCACCGTATCAACTGTTTTGCAGCACTGTATCTAACTGTTTCTGCACCGTTTCGGTTCATTTCAGCATTGTATCCTACTGTTACTGCACCGTATCAAACTGTTTCTGCAACACTGTATCTAACTGTTTCTGCACCGTTTCGGTTCATTTCAGCACTGTATCTAACTGTTTCTGCATCGTATCAACTGTTTCTGCAGCACTGTATCTAACTATTTCTGCACCATTTCGGTTCATTTCAGCAGTATATCTAACCATTTCAGGTTGTGTTCCGCACTGTATCAAACTGTTTCTGCACCTTTTCAGACTGTTTCACCATCGTTTTAGACTGTTTCAGCGCCATTTCAGACTGTTTCAGCGCCGTTTCAGACTGTTTTTCACCGTATCTAACTATTATAGACCGTTTCTAGACTATTTCTGGAGCTTAACGGGACTATATAGGCCTCCAAAATCGTAAATTACATCTAATCAAAACTTAAACGGAGGAGAATAAATTTAAAAAAGAAGATAATATTTTCCATCTAATTTAACCATTCAAGATTCAAAAGTTTTCTGTATCTAACTTAATAAAGCTACTTAGAAAAAGATTAGATTTTTACAATGTGAAATAAAAAAACAACACAAGGGCAGCTAGAAAATGAATCTCCTGATACATATTCCACTCTATTAAAAGTTTGCTGTAAAAAGTTTGCTTTCGCTTGTCGTTTCCATGGCAAATAACAAGCCAAGGGTGTGGTTGGGCAGAAAAAGGAGGCCGACCATATTCTATTTTTTTGCTCATGTGATTCTCCAAGCAACGAATATTTTCTGAAATATCTGTATTTTTATCTTTTTCTGCATAACAAACAAAATGATTATGCATTGTTAATAAGAACAAAGAATCAGGTAGAATAAGAGGAAAGTGTATCAGCAAATAATTTGACAAATAACACTACAAATTTAGGAAAGTCAAAAATTAAACGTTCTGCTATCACTAACAAGATTAGAACATTCCTCTCCTTTTATATCGTTAAGGTGCAGGTGGATCAATTGCTTGTAGGCATGTCCAATTAGACTCGTGAACAGTTTTGCATTATTTTTGTAGCCCGTCTAGAAAATGAATCTCTAGCATTTGTGTCGGTGGTGTAGTTGCTTGTTTGGATCTGAGAGAAAAAAATGGGGTGGCGGCTGGTTTATTTGGGATTGAGTGGAGAAAGTGTTTTAGGAATTTTAGGAGAGTGGGGTGTAAGGGTAATTATAAAAAAAATGAAATGTGTAAAAATATGCTAAAAATATATTGCTATGTGTTGTAAATTATAAAATATTGCTATTTTTTTGTAATTAAGGGTAAAAATTTATATATTTGTGTGAAAAACCCAATTTGAATAAGTGGATACACCTTAAATGGCATTTGCAAAAACAGAACTTTGCCCTGTTGGCCCTATATGAAAACACAGATAAGCATCACATGAAAGATCATATCCCAAAAGAGGCTGAACTTTTGGATATATTTAACAAATAACAATATGTGTTCATGGTCTTGAGAAATTGAGCATTTTTACCTTTTATAAAAATAGTAATTACGAAAAATGCTCTCGCTCCCTACACAAAGCAAAAAATGGTACAATTCGATTGCACTTATTCATATAGTGAGCCAAAAAATTATGTCCATTTTAAAAATAAATGATGCTGTATCATTCTCACTTCGTACATCCATAAAAATAGTTAGTAACCACGAATTTCCTGACAAACTTATTCAAATAATGAGCCAAAAAAATATCCATTTTGTAAATAGATGAGGACATATCGTCCTTACTTCGCTCATTGATACACTCCGGTTAAGGATGAGGGTTCACAATTACCCTAGTCAATTGTAGGGATCGAAGTCAGGGACTAGCGTGAGACTTGAAATAGTCGAATTTGATTAAGTTCTATGAGTTTAGTAAGTTAATCCTAGAATTGAAATATAATTGAATCTATTGTAAAATAAGGGTAATATCAAGGTAAATTAACAATATGAGAAAATACTAGGATACTAACTTCCCCCTTGCCCTCTAACCAAGTGGATATAGTTTAAAACTTCTTCATACCAAGGTCACCCAATGGATCTTGTTCGCATTTACTCAACTCACCCCCCCGGGTGAGAATCGAGACTACCAACTCTTTCCCTCTCGGTGCTAAGAGTTGATGCAAAAAAGGGCGAAGAAAGTCTAGAGAGCCTCACATTCCATACTTATAAAAATTTTCGATTGTGAAAAATGCGCGGTCGCCCTTTTTGAAAGGCGACCGCATGCTCTTGGCTCCTCTGAACATTACCATTCCCTCAGCTGCCATTACTCACCAAAGGGCGGCCGCCTAAGCAAGGAGCGGCCTCCCTGTTACCTGAAAGGCCATAATTTTTGCCCCTTTCTTAATCCAGCTGCAATTCATCTTTGAAACCTACAAAACAACAACTAGTTAGCTAAAAACCTTGGGTTGTCTCCCAAGAAGCGCCTTAATTAACATCGCGGCACGATGTCGACCCATTAGCTCAAGGATCAATCAAAACGACCAAGGCCACCATCTTGGTGCCTTCCATAACTCCGAAGTAATGTTTCGCCCGGTGCCCATTCACTCTAAAACTTCTACCATCATCACCTTCCAAATAAAGGGCACCATAGGGAGAAACACCAACAACCTTGGACAGGCCACTCCATTTCGACATCCACTTTCCTGGAAACAATTGAAGACAGGAATTAAACAACAACACAAGATCTCCCACTTTGAATTCTCGATTCCATATCTTCTTATCATGCATAATCTTCATTCTTTCTTTGTACAACAAGGTATTTTCATATGCGTTGAACCTCATTTCATCAAGCTCATTCAATGCATCCATTTGAGATTTCGAGGCTAACTCCCAATCCAAATTCATCTTTTTCAAAGCCCATAATGCCATATACTAAAGATCGATCGGAAGATGACAAGCGTTACCAAACACCAATTTATAAGGAGACATACCTATTGGAGTTTTGTAAGCCCTCCTATAAGCCCAAAGTGCATCATCCAATTTCATAGCCCAATCCTTTCGGTTTGTTTTCACGGTCTTTTCCAAAATTTACTTGATTTTTCGGTTAGACGCTTCAACTTGTCCACTAGTTTGTAAATGATAAGGAGTTGCGACTTTGTGCTTGACTCCATACTTTTCAAAGAGAGAGTTAAATTCCTTGTTGTAAAAATGAGAGCCACCATCACTAATTATGGCTCTAGGAGTGCCAAACAAGTGAAGATGCTATTTTTCAAAAACGCCGTGACACTTCTTGCTTCATTGTTTAGTAGAGCTACCGCTTCCACCCACTTGGACACATAGTCAACGACCACCAAAATGTAATTCATTCCACCCTAGCTTACGAATGGACCCATGAAATCAATACCCGACACATCAAACAATTCAACTTCCATTATAGAATTTTGAGGCATTTCATGTTTCCTTGACGCTCCCCGGGCTCTTTGGCATCTATCATAACCTTTCACAAATGCATGAACATCTTTGCAGATAGTAGGCCAATAGAATCCACACTCTAAGATCTTTGAGGCGGTCCTAATTCCACCATGATGTCAACCATATGACGATGAATGTCATCCATTTACAATCTCCCATTGCTCGACATCCGGGACACATCTCCAGATCATCCCATCCAGACAAATTCTAAAAAAATAATATTCGTCCCAATAATAATGACGAGCATCCTTCATGAGCGTTTTTCTTTGATTGTATGAATAATCATCGGACAAATCTCCACAAACCACAAAATTGGCAATCTTCGCATACCATGGTATTTTCTCCAAGGCTATTGAAAGTACTCTTTCATCCAGAAAACAATCATCAATTTCACCATCTTCACGAGGTCTCCCCCCTTCTTCCAATCTTGAAAAGTGGTCCACCATTTGATTCTCGGTGTCTTTTTACTCCTTCACCTCAACATCAAACTCTTGAAGCAATAATATACATCGGATCAAATGAGGTTTAGAGTTATTCTTTCTCATCAAATAACGAATGGCCGAGTGGTCGGTATGGACAACCACCTTAGATCCTATCAAATAAGCACAAAATTTCTCAAATGCAACCACCACCGCTAAAAATTCTTTCTCGATGACCGTGTAGTTCAATTAGGCACCATTCATGGTCTTACTAGCATACTAAATAGGATGAAAAATATTTTCAATCCTTTTGCCTAACATGGCACCAAGAGCCACATAACTTGCATCACACATCAATTCAAAGGGCAACTCCTAATTGGGACTTATAATGATTGGCGCAGTAGTAAGCCTTCTTCTCAATTCTTCAAATGCCTTGAGGCAATCATCATCAAACACAAATTTAGCTTCTTTTTCAAGTAACTTGCATAGGGGGTGGGTAATCTTCGAGAAGTCCTTGATGAATCTTCTAAAAAAACCCGCATGATCAAGGAAATTTCTCACTCCTTTCACGGTTGTAGGAGGAAGCTTGGAAATCACATCTATTTTAGCTATCCCGCGCTTGGACACCTTGTGTTCCAAAACAATTCCTTCTTCCACCAAAAAGTGGTACATTTTCCCAATTAAGCACCAGCTTTGTTTCTTCACATCTTTCAAGTATCAAATCTAGGTTGTGTAAATAATCATCAAATGAATCACCAACCATGAAAAAGTCATCCAGAAACACTTCCAAGATGTTTTCCACCTTATCATGGAATAAAGCAAGCATGCACCTTTGGAATGTGGCGGGTGCATTACAAAGACCAAAGGGCATCTTCTTGAAAGAAAATGTCCCATAAGGAAAAGTGAAGGTTGTTTTCTCTTGATCTTCCGCTTCAATAGAGATTTGATTGTACCCGGAGTACCCATCAAGAAAATAATAATAAGCTTTCTCGGACAACCTATCCAACATTTGATCAATGAACGGGAGGGGAAAATGATCTTTCTTTGTAGCCTTGTTGAGCTTTCGATAGTCCATGCAAACTCTCCACCCGGACACGGTCCTAGTGGAAATAGCTTCTCCCTTCTCATTATGCACAACCGTCATTCCTCCCTTCTTGGGCACACATTGGACTGATGATACCCAGTAAATATCAGACAAGGGCTCAACAACACCCCCATCCAACCATTTGTTGATCTTCTTTTTGACAACTTCTTGCATGGCCGGATTCAACCGCCTTTGATGTTCAACCAAAGGTTTGCTACCTTCTTCAAGAATAATTTTGTGGGTGCACACTCCCGGATCAATGCCTCTAATGTCAGCTAGAGTCCAACCAATAGTCCGAATTCTCTTTCTCACCACTTGTAAGAGCTTATCTTCTTGAGATTGGTTCAAATGGGATGAAATAATTATGGAAAGAGTGGAGTAAGGACCAAGTTAGGCATATCTCAAGTGACTTGGTAAAACTTCGAGTTCAAGAGTGGGGGTTCTTCAATGGAGGTTTTAGTTGGCGGAATCTTTCGATTTTCAAGATCAATAGAGAGTTTCTTTGGAAAATAGGGCTTAGTGCCAAATCCCTGCTAAGACACATTGCTTGACACTTTCTTCATCGTCAACATCCATATTCCATAACACGGATGCCAAGGCATCAAATTCCCTTATTAAGCACTCCTTTTCTACCAGTGCATCCACAACTACATCAATATAAGAACATGATGGATCTTCAACGGGTTGCCTCATTGATTTGCAAATATGAAATACCACCTTCTCACCATTGAATCTAAATGTTAACTCCCCCTTCTCCATAATGCTCCTCCCGTGGCCAAAAAGGGTCTCCCAAGAATAATTGGCACGTTATAATCAACGGCACAATCCAAGATAATAAAATCCGATGGGAAGATAAAACGATCTACCTTCACAAACACATTATCAACCACCCCAATCGACCTTTTTATAAAATAATAGGCCATTTAAATATTTATTGAGGTCGGTCTTGGTTCTTTTCCACCCAATGCCTTGTAAACGGCATAGGGCACAAGATTGATGCTTGCCCCCAAATTACATAATGCTTTCTCACAGTGTCTTCCCTCAATAGTATATGGGATAGTGAATGCACTGGGATCTTCCATCTTTATTGGTATCACATGAGACATAATTGCACTACATTGATGAGTGACCTTGATGCTTTCAAACTCCGAGAACCTCTTCTTTGTTACCAAATTTTTCACAAACTTTGCCAGATCCAGCATTTGTCCTAAAGCATCAACGAAAGGTAAGTTGATAGAAGTAGAAGCAATCTTCTCCCAAACCTTCTTGGCATGATCGAATCTTCTCAATCTTTTATTTCTTTGAGAAAATAGTGGAGTGGGCTTAGTAGGAATAGCTTCTTTGGGTGGTGGAGGTTGTTTGGTAGCTTTTTGGGTAGTAGTGGGTTTTGGTAGTGGAGTTTCCTCTTTAAGAGGACTTTCTTGTTCTTGGACATTTTGGGCTTCCACCTCTTCATGCATTTCATCCTCATCTTCTACTTCATCACTCAAGATCTCCCCTTCTTGTACACCCTCTTCAAGCTCCATTTGTATATCACCACCTACTATTTTAGGATCATCCTAGTTATGATGGCCATTACTTGATCTTTCTCATTCTGCTTAGGATTCACTACCGTATCACTTGGAAATCCTCCATGTTGTCTTTGATTCACTTGATGAGATAATTGGCTATATTGGGATTCAAGCGACTTGATAGAAGTCGAATGTGATTGCACAGTTTGCTTGATTTCCTTTATGTCACCCGAATTGTCTTCTTGGAGTTTCAACATCTTCTCCATCATTCCTTACAACCTTGAGTTCTTAGGGTTACTTGAACTTTGTTGAGATTCATGAGAACCTATTTGATTGTCATTTGGCTCTCTCCCTTGGTTGGTACTATTCCACTTATGAGTGTTGCCCATTGATTATAAGGTTTCCATTGCCTTGAGCTTGATAGCCTTGTTGATTATATGAAGATCTTTGTCCTTGATAAATATTAACATAATTGGCTTCCTCATCTTGCTCTTGGCCACCTTAGGGTGGCATTTTCCCTTCTTGTCCGTGAGGCATAAACCCTATAGGAACACAGCCCGGTGGGGCATAACCCATAGGATAGGGTTGATATGAATAATTGGCACCACGGTGAACTTCCTTAGGAGGAATCTCAATTGCATTCACTTGCTTTGCGGGCTATTAGGTTGTTTTCAATTTGTTCTCTGTAAGCAATTCAACCGTTGCAACAAGTTGAGCCATTCTTTCTTCTTGAGATTCAATTACTTTTGCAATTATGTCATTGTTGGGATCATATGTACCCGGCCTCCTTACTCTTGACTTCCATGCTCTTGGTTGCTTTAGGACCTTGTTGATGAGGTCGGTTGCGTTTTGAAAAGTACCCTCCATTAAGCCTACTTGAGCAACATGGTTTATGGTTGTTTGATTGTTGTCATCAAGACCTTTATAGAAAGTCTCCAATAGAACTCTATCTGGAAAACTATGACCGGGACAAGAATGAATGAGCTTGAGAAATTTACCCCATACTTTGTGCAATGGCTCACCTAATTGTTGTTGGAAATAGTAGATATCATCTCTCAAGTCCAAAAATTTACCCGGTGGGAAGTACTCGTCTAGGAAAACCTTCACCAACTCATCCCAAGTGTGAATACTCCTCTTTGGGAATCCATCCAACCAAGCCCTAGCTTTCCCTTTTAGAAAGAATGAGAAAAGCCTAAGGCGAAAAGCCTCATCGGTCACACCGGCATGCTTGTTAAGAGTTCATATTTCAAGGAAAGTTTGGAGGTGTTTATTGGGATTCTCCTCTTCTTCTCCTCCAAACAACCCTCAATTGTCAAGTGAATTCATAGTGGTCGATGGAATTTAGAAGTTAGCCATGGCTCTAATGGGTGGAGGCACAATGGCTCCACAAAAGCCATCATTAATAGCTTGCTCCCTTCTTGCATTTCTTCTAGCCCTTGGACCTCCTTGAGCTTTAGCATTCAGTTGTGCTCCATCTACTTGTTCTCCATCAAGTATTTAATTTTATTATCTTCTTCCTAATTTTCATTGACCAGTTTAGGAGGAGGTGGTGGGTCATCTCCTTGGGGGTTACCCCCACCTCCCACTTGGTTAGGTGGATTTGCTATCCTTGGCGGTATTTTCAATCAACACCTACAAAGTCAAACAAAACAAAAACCAAAAGCGAAAGGTGCTCGGATTAAGCTAACTAACAATAAGAACTTAAACTAATTCAACTAAATTGTCTACCGAAGTCCTCGGCGACGGCGCCAAATTGTGATACGCTCCTGTTAAGGATGAGGGCTCACAATTACCCTAGTCAATTGTAGGGATCAAACACAGGGACTAGCGTGAGATTTAAAATAGTCGAATTTGCTTGAGTCCTATAAGTTTAATAAGTTAATCCTAAAATTGAAGTATAATTGAAACTATTGTAAAATAAGAGTAATATCAAGGTACAATTAACAATATGAGAAAATATTAGGATACTAAATTTCCCTAGCCCTCTAACCAAGTGGATATAGTTTAACAGTTTTTCACACCAAGGTCACCCACTGGACCTTGCTCGCATTTACTCAACTTACCCCTCCCGGGTGAGAATCGAGACTACCAACTCTTGCCCTCTCGGTGCTAAGAGTTGATGCATTAAGTGCTAGCAACTAGTCCCAAGTAAGGTATCTCCCTCTGTCACGCCTTATTTTTTTTTACGAAAGTGTAGTTTTATTTTAAAAGGCTGTGACTAGTGTTTTAAAGGTACAAAAAATATGAGATTCGAAGTCGCCACTTGACAAGTTCAAAGGTGTGCCAAGTCACCAAAAGATGTACCTTTAGAACACCAATGTCTCGTCAATGATCGGCATCAGAGAATCCGAGTAAGGATCTCGATTGACTCGCGGGAAGGTATTAGGCACCCTCGAATCCTATGCTAGGCACAACTACTTTATTGTCGAGTTTTGATTTATTAAAAATGGTTGTTATATTTTTTATCGTTTAAACAAAAATTGTGTCAAATTACCCGCTGGGTATACCTCAACACAACATTATACGAGAAGTTATCCGAAAAGTATTTTAAGAACAAATTGATTTGCCTAGTAAGTAGATCACAAATCATACTTATCATTATAGGTTTGCCTAATCATATTGTGTTCCATTATTAGTAACTTTCGATTTAAAAGTTTAACAAAAATTAGATGGAAGCCAAAGTGATTCTATAAAAAAAAAGTTTATGACTATTTACCAAAAAGATGGTTGTTTATCCAAGAGTTATCACATAATAGACTATACTTGCAAAAGAATGTTAAGCCCAATAAACTTTCATAAACGATTTGTTAAATAACTCATTTTTGCACAAACAGCCCACAAAGTAAGTTTTTTTTAAATTTTGACCAAGCTTTTGCAATTTCAGATTTGAAAATGTTACTTTGCACCAATGTTTTTGTTTTAAAGGCTATTTTTTATAAAAAAGTTATGACATTCTATATTTTTCTTTTCAACAGTGACTGTTTAGCGCAATAACGTGGCCACATTTAAAAAAAAAGCCCTAATCAAGTGCCTAATCGTTCATGTTACGAATTTTATTCAATATTGCACTTATAATCTTATTTTTAACACTTATTTTAAATCTGTCAAGTTTTCTCAATTTCAATAAATTACACCATCTGAACTGCTTTGCAAAAGAAACCCAGATTTCAAAATCTCACAATTTTTGGCAATGCATAATCTGCTTTAAAACAAACGGTCCAGATTCGCAAAATTATAGAATTGAACCTGTATGTATTATACTTATCACTTACATCTCATCACATTATTATATGAATACATGGTCCACAACAATGGAAAACACTCGTAAAGGGATAACAACATTAGACATGTAATAATTCACAATTAGTTAACAGTTTTTGTTTCACCCTTATTCAAACATAGCAGTAGGTTTTGTAAATTGAAATACACATAAGAAGACATCATCAAGCCTTTAGAACATGCTCATTTCATTAAGAAAAATGATGAACATATAAAGTTTAAAGGTTACCTATGCGGACAAGCTCCTAGCAAAACAAAGCCAAGTAAAAACCACAATCTGAAAGTCCAAGCAAATAATAGTAACAAACAACCCTTACTAGCAACAGAAAACATCCCCCTTGCTACTCTATTTTAACCTTAAACTTAAAGATAAGAGCTCCAAATACCCATACTGACTCTCTCTTTTCTTGCTGTTTTTTTAAAGTGTTTGTTATGTTTTTGCTCTCTGTTTTCAGCTTTTTTTTTTTTTTTTTATTACAACGCTCTTCTTGTCCCCATTTAATGTGTTGTAATCTTCTATTTTTAGAAAGGAAAGAGTGGGGGTAGTGGGGTGAGGTCACCCCTTTGTCACACTCCCTTACCCTTCTACTCATTATGTCCCTAAACCCCACCTTTTTAAGGTGCTTTGGACAGAGGCAGCCACTCTAAAAATTGTCGAAAAGCTGAAAATAAAAGCTGTCCACTAGATATGACGCTTATGGGTTGGACTAAAAGGTACATGGGCTTGGACTTACCTTCAATCCAACCCAATCTCATTTTCACCACATTACAAAACTAGTTCTAATCATAACAACCCATGGAATTCTGGCCATAAGTTAACTCCCAGTATTAACTTGGCCAAACTAAAACATAAAAATGGAACTAGTCCAAAAACAACAGAGTACAGAGGACAAAGCTTAATCACTGAAGGAACAACTATTAAACTAACTTCAAACTTAACCTTTAATGGACAAAGCAGACTACACTTGCTCAAAATAAATTCAAACCATAAATCATGAATCAAGAAACTGCACCTTTCAACTCTTAACATCAATTGAACTATAAAACTTAGTAAGAAACTGTATGGACATGTTTGTGACAAAGGATAGAGTATGCAATTCATGTTAAGGTTCTAAATTAAATATGTATATGTACTTCTCATTATAGTTTCAAACAAGTTTCATGATTTCACTCTCCAACGGGTTTAAACAACTTCTTTCTAGCTGAACAAAATCAAAGATGAAATTTTTTACTCAAGGAGGTAGATAGACCAGTTCAAAACAGTGCACAAAAATATTTCTACTTAACACCAAGTATAGCAAAAACCAGATCAATTCATACTTGCAAAAGATTAAACATAAACTAAGTTGATATTTTAGTCAGTTGACCTTTAACTATTCAAACATACCAGCTCCAAACATGCTAGTGAAACCAGGTTCATCTAAAAAACTAGCAGAAAATCACAACTTAACTAAGAAGAAAACTTACAATCACAATATCAAAAGAATTAACTTTCCATGCTTCAGATTCAACTCACAGTCAAACATAGCATTAAAACACACTTAAGACATGATTTCATGCTTAGACAAAGCACTACAATACCTAGATTAATATTTTTACTTAAACAGAGTTGAGCAGAGGACTCATTCTTGAACCAACGACCATAATCTCGAGTATAACAGAACTTTAGGCAGAGAAAAAACTAGACAGGGAACCGATACCAAACCTTGCCACCAATACTGAATAAATCCACAAGTTTAGATAAGGGGAAAAAAAAAAGGAACAGGGACATGCTTTACAAAGTTTTCTGGTTTAAACTTGAACCTAAACACATATGCAGAGTTATCATACCTGCACTAACGTCACAACAATCATAATCATATGTCCATACCAACTTGTTTAACTTAAACGAACTTCTATTCAAAAATGAAATTGAGGCGACATGAACATACTTAAAATTTCAAATAAACTGGTGGAAGCAATACATACATATATGCATAGTCTTTTTTCTTTTCATGTCCAAACAAAACACTTAACATCTAATCAAATAGAGTTTCTAATACGAACACGAACTACATACATATAGAAAGATAGAAATAAAAGTTGAATCTTCGGCTAACCCGTCGCCAAAACAATCACAATCACTGTGCAAGCACTGCAGCATCTTCGTCTTTACTGCCTGCGTTCCAGTCGCCACCCCTGTTGCCTTGTTGCACGAGCTGCTGCATCATCGCCAGCCTCGCTTCAGCCTCATTGTCTCGCTGCCCAAACAATGCCATTGCGGCTCTCTATAGCCACCATCACAGCCCCTATATTATTTCACTAGCACAAAAACAAAACTCACCACAAATGCACATTAAAAACAACCCTCATCACCGCCATTTCCGCCGTTGCCTCGCCAACAAAATTAGTGTCAAATGCTTAATGCTTCAACTCTAACGCAGCCACAACAACATCATACATTGCGCACACCACTGCAGTCTCGCCACGACACTGCTGCCTAAGCATCCACCACCAAACAAAATACACACGCACACCCCATTGCACTAACACAACCCCTGCAAACCACCATGCACCACCACTAGCTGCCGCAATGGTAAAAAAAAAATAAAAAATGGGAAACGGGCAGCGGGGGACGAGAAAAAAAATGGAGGGAGTTTTTTGAAAAATTACCTTCATAATAGTGTAGAAGAGAGTGAGAGGAGTCCATTGATGTAGGGTTTGGCCGGAGAAGATAGAAGGTCGCCAGAGTCGGGTTTGATCGCCACTTCAAAGGCCGATCTACGACAAATGGTGGAGAATTTGCAAAAATTAATCATGGAAATAGAATGAAGGGGTCAAGAGCTTTCCGGTGATGTATTATTGTATTTTTTTGGCCACCAACGATGGTGGTCCGGTGGTGGCAGGCGGGCGGAACCACGGTGGCTCGATGGTAGTTTACATTCTCCTGCGGGTGGAATTTGGCAAGAGTTTACCCTATTTTGTGATGGTTAAGGAAAAATGAAATAAAAAATGGATAGTTACGGTTTTATATAGAAGAATTGGGCCGAGTTAAAAGGGTTGGGCTTGGACTCATGAGATGTGGGCTGCATTTTCTTTCTCTTTGTTTAGTTTAAATGGACCAAGAGCCCTTTAGCAAAACTAGCACAATTACTTTAACTAACATAGCAAATTTTTGCAATTAAAACTTAACAAACACAGTAAATTATAACTAAACCAGGATTGATCAAACTAAAAATGCTTGAAACAATTATAAAAATAGATCCTATAATAGCTAACTGAATTATAAACTATTTCCTATTTCTTAGCCAAAATTAGGTGATTACAGCTGTCCCTCTTTGGTCGGAAATTTGTAAATTTTTTAGGGTATGACAACTTAGTGACTCCACTGGGGAGAATAGTGAAAACTGGAATCTCCGGCTTTTTGAATTGTCGTTTTGTTTTTATTTATTAAACATTGGTTGTTATTTTTATTGCCGTGTTCACATGAAAAGTTGAATGTTATCGCTTGATATTATTTGGACTGTATATATAAACAGTCTTCTCCGCATACACCTTTGAGTCTCTGAGCACATGCACACGTACACTTACCAGATTGCGTGTGGCATTTGGGACCTTTCTTGCTAAAATTTCCCACGATTTAAGAGGAAGGTGTGTTGGGGTTTTAGGCTAGAGCAATATTGCCAAATGGCCCTGACGCATTTTTCGCCCAGTTTGTTCACCGGATTTTCAGCCAGTCTAGACACCGAGTCAGTTGAGTCACCTCGAGTTAAACCTTTAGGCCAAATTATTTGCATTCCATCTAACTTAGTGAGGTGCGGTACACCGGTATTGCACTTTTCTAGGCTGACTACTTTTATATCTAAACGGGACCCACTTCCCGAGAAAGACATGTCTGAGAAATTTTTATGTGTTGCATGCGCCGAGGAAAAGTTGTTATGCTGACCGAACTGGAGGGGAACGAGTTTCGAAAGAAAAGAGAAAAAAAATTGAAAAAAGAGGAGGTAAGGTGAATACTAGATTTTCCGTAGATGTCTTGTTTTTGTAATTTTGAGTCATACCGCTATAATGGCAATTTTTTTTCAAGAATATTTATGAGTGCCAGTATTGGCCAATTTTGTAGATGTCAGTTTTGTGTTGTTATAATGACGAAATTTTACAAAAAAATACTTAATACTCAAAAGTCAGAAAAGATTTTTTTGGCGTCAGTCTTTACGTCATTATAATGGATTTTTTTTTCAAAAATGCATATGTATTGATGTTAGAAATCTTTCTTTGGATCTAGTTTTTTACGCCTTTATGCTTGCAAATTTTGTCGAAAATACTTTTCTTGATTTCATTTTTGTGTCGTCGTAATGCTGAAATTGATATACTA
This sequence comes from Petunia x hybrida, assembly GCA_037355625.1. Taxonomy (NCBI): domain Eukaryota; kingdom Viridiplantae; phylum Streptophyta; class Magnoliopsida; order Solanales; family Solanaceae; genus Petunia; species Petunia x hybrida. The sequence goes on along the minus strand of JBBBVM010000712.1, from coordinate 1,956,660 downwards.
AATGTCATTGTTGGTAATTTTTTTGGAGTTAATTTTTGTGTCGTTATTATGGCCAAATTTTTTCAATGGGTTTCAAAGTGCCCTGGTTGGCCTACAAATTATGTTGGACCAAATTTTACGCTGTCATGATGACAAATTTTTTTAGACATTTTTAGGATCCTAATATAGCAAATTATGATTTCCGTATTGTGTTTGTATTGCTTTGAGAAGATTGTCAGAATCTGGTTCTTTTTTATCGGTCATTATTTTATTAAACAATAATTTTCATGTCATTTAAAATTCTGACACATGGTTTTATAAGAATCATGAATGCGTCATCTTCTAGGTCTAACAAGAGAAAATACTCTGCTAGTACCACTCCACCATCTATCATGATGATTGATGGCCCACTCGATGAATTAAAGTCTTGGTGGAAAGGAATGAACAAGATGCAGAGGGATTTAGTCCATCAGAAGTTTGGTTTTTTGACTGACCTTATGAGTAAAGATATGATCCTGCGTCAAGATTTAGTTATTGCGCTAGTTGGATTTTGAAAACCAGACCGAAATACTTTCTATTTTAGAGATTTTAGATGACACCGACCCTCGAGGAAATACCAAGGCTCATTAAGCTAGATTTCTAGAAAAAGAAACTGATTGCTTCGAAGAAGGTCAATGTGCACGATTTCTTTAATAACATCAGGGTACGAGTAGATGCCTCAATCGTTAGTGTTCACATTTCATTTGACTACCTCTATGACAAGGTAAAATACGAAGATTGGTTGCTACTTTGTCCACAGGTCTTTGTGTTGGCTTTTCTAGGATTACTGGTTTTTCCGTTACCAGACAGAAGGATATCCATTAAGATCAGTTGGATTATGAAAGCTCTATATGGTGCAACACCTGATTCTACGATCATGCCGACTATTCTGGATAGTATCTTTTATGCTTTGACTCTGTGCCACAATGGGGAAAATGTATTCTTTGAGGGATGTAACCTCCTGTTACAAGTGTGGTTCTTGGAGCATGTGCGCCCCCGGCCACCTAATCCTAATGTTAGGTACTTTACCTTTGGTTATCTGGGTTATCATTTCAGACATATCCAGAAAATTATGTTTCCAAATAGGGAGCGTGATTGGAGTTTGTACTTGGGCTCCCTCACGCCGGATAGGATATTGTGGCAGTATAACTGGCTTCCTGAGGGGGAGGTTGTATACAGATGTGCTGATCGTCCTTTTCTGATTCTGATGGGCTTGAGAGTATCTCAGCCTTATGTCATACCCGATTTTGGACTCGACTCGAGGCGAGTCAGGTTTCGGATTTGACTGGGTAACTCGTTTGGAGTTAGAGTTTTGGAGTTGCCACCTAATAAATTTCCTAGGTGTATTAGGTCACATATTAATTTCTAATTTAATTTAAAGACTAACTTCGAGTTGGTCTACGAGTCAGAGTTTCGGGTAAGTGTTCGAAATAACCTAGAAGGTAGGGGTTAGGCACCTCCTAAGTTCTACTAAATGTGGTTCCCGGCCGATTTCTGTATTGGGTTTAACATATTGCTTATAAAAGGACGAAAGCTAAATAAAGTAAATAAAAGAGATATGGGATGCACAATAAACAAATAAGCAATTCAATACATTTGAATAAGTAACCTAAAACAATAGTTATGTTGCACAAATAGCCATTAATAAATAACCACTAGACATTTAAACAACCCTAGATTTTATTATCCTATTCGGATCAGAACCCGACTTTTGTAAGGGACGATAGTTTCAGAATCCACTATCAAATATAGCTCGGATAATTTCCATCATATCCGAGGGGCTTAATTTACCCTTAACCCTCATACCCTCTTTAAGTATTTAACTAAAAGCGCTTTCTAATGTTTTAAACGTCCTAAAGGCTTACTAGTGCCCCAACTTAAAGTCCCGGAGGCTTTTGGGACTACTAATAAATATAAAAATATCTAGACTTTCCTAAGTATATTAAGTGCTCCAAATCTAGACATCTAGGCGTCAAATAATGATACGGTCATGCATAGTAATCAAGGCAAGCGATATCAAACAAAACAATTCTCAACAAAGTGTAGCAATTAGACCTCCCAATTAAACTTAGGAAAAGGCATAACATTAAATTCAAATTCAGCAACTTCCAGTAACGTTTCCAAGATATCACATTTGCAGAAATGATCCAATTTTAAGACAGTCTTACATTTCTAGCCTTTTCAGAAAATGATCTAACTTAGGACGATCTCAAATGGCGTAGATAGTCTATTTAGACTCTTAAATTTTAGTTTTAGCCACTCAAAATTTATTTCTACGTTATCAAAGTATACAATTTACAGAAACAGTCCCGTTTCAGGTAATATTGTGATTTTAGCCTATTTTACTATTTTCAGCAAAGCAGCCCCCTATTATAATCTGATTTTAAACCTGTCTTATTCTATAAAATTTGTCAAATTATGACACAATTAAACCAGCAATTAAACCAGCAGCTTCACACTTCGCACATATCATTCTGTTTTAACATCAGCTTGCATTTTAGGCTACAAAACACAAAACTAAAAGGCAAAGATCAGAAATAGCCCCTGTTTAGCCAATTGGTTGCTCACAACCAGCAGTATACATGCTGCACCTGTCCTATACGATAACCTGTGCATCTTATGATGCTTAGTACAAACCATACAGCCTAACGAATACAACATCAAGTGTTCACGTGACGAATATTCAAGGAAAAAGGATAAGAAAAAGGGCCTTTGTCCCTTTGTTTCATGAACTTTCTCAACTCCAAATAGAGACTCTTTTAGACCCTGGTTCATTTGTGTTCAACCCCAAGTGCCTTTTATAATCTACTAAAGAAATAGCCCTTTAGCCATTTATTCAAATACCTGCAAAACATCTGTTAACGAGGTATGGCCTTTGGCCATCCTAAAATGGTCCAGACTGGACCAATAGTAAGCTGCAGTAAAGGTCAGTAGGGACTAGGGTGGCCAAGGAAAGGCCTAAAAGTCATGGAAATTCACACATAAAAGGACCAGATTCGAAGCAATAAAGATAGTGTTATCAAACAGTCGCTAAATCATTCAACCAGCAAAAAGATTGTACCTTGGTGTGTCTGAAATAAACAAGAGAGGAACAGGCAGCAAGAGCAACAACACATATATGTTAAAAAGGTGTCAGTTTGGTCTTAAACCAACAAGACAAGGATTGAGAAAGAAAGAGGAGAGAATCTATGTTTCAGTATATCCAGAAGTATATGGTTGTTTCTGTGTGATGGGCTTCAGCATGTAGAAGTGGTCTGAAAGTCTTGCAGTGTGTAAAGTGTGTCTAGTTGTGCATTCAGTGTCTAGGTTCTGTGTGAGGTGTAGGAAAGTGTCTGAAGTTGTCTGTTCAGTGTGTTTAGGGATGGTATTTATAGTGTAAAAGGGCAGGGTAGGTAAACTTATAAAGAAGGAAACAATTCAAAAGTATTCAATTTGAATTTTCAAAGATACATCAGTTTTGAAAAATAGAGAAAGGGAGATATTTAGTTTTTCTGCATAAGGAAAATAGCATTACAGAATCAATCAAATGATTTGTAAAAGTTGTGCTTAAGGAAAGACTAGGATAAAGGATGTGTATTAAAGTAGTAGATCAAGTTTACTTATATTGCTTAAAACTTTTGAAATTCAAACAGGAAGATCAGTAAACCATATGTATATGTACAGCCAGACGACAAAGGCTAGAAAAGCGACGCATTCTCTTATGCGATATCAACACAAACAGTTGTTAATCCAGCATAATTTTCAACAGCACTTTCACCAAACAGGCAGACACTCCAGAACGCAGATTAAATTGATATGATATAGTTTAAATCTATTAATTCTGATTTTAGGAGCTAAATTACATGAATACTAAGGATAACTACGTCGAATAAATTTTATCATCAGACCTCAATTTTAAGCAAATAAAAATAGATGAAACAGGCATGGTCACGCATATGTTCAGCTTATCAAGCGTATGAAACAGACATGATTTTCATGATTTCAGTCACAAAAGTAAAAGAAAAACGTAAAGAGAAAGTTGTTACTGGATTTCCAACCGGGCCGGGTCGGGATAGTTTGAATCTGCCCGTTTTCTGCTTGATTTGTGGAATTCAAATCTAAATCCTCAATTTCTTGCCTTGTAAGTGTATAAACATTGATATTCTCCATGATTTTGACGAGATTCGCCCAATTCTTTCTTCTTCCTTTTCGGTTTTCATAGAAATAGGGAGAAGATTGATTTGTTCCCTTTTTCCGTGTGAAAGCGACAAGGGGGAGAGAGAGATGAGCGGGGTTTCAGCGGAGATGGCGGAGGAGACGGCAGGGGACTAGTGGACCCTAGACGAGAATCGGGGAAAGAGGGAGAGAGGATAAGGAGGGTGACGGCTGGTATTGTGTGTGTGTAAATGAGAGAAGTGTTTTAGGGTTTTAGAATTGGGGGTGGGGTTGTAAATATTAAAACGTATGGAGTGATGTGAGCCGTTGGATAAAACGAGTGGAGGGCTCAGATTTGGCTACGTGGGCACGCGTGTGTATGTGTGTGTAATGTATATCAGATGGGGAAACAATTAGTTGTGCATTGACAGGTGGTACCTTGTGCTAAAGCGAGTTGTACATGCGCATATTATGTGCATACTTGTGCTAAAAGTCTGTATAAGCGAGGTGTTAGGCTTAGGTGGTGTACACGTGGATAGAAAATGATGACGGGGACTAGATGTAGTGGGAATAAGTTGTAAAATAACAAATTGACCAGTGTTTAATTAAAATACTTATAAATATAAATAATTAGTATAAAAATAGAAAATTTTGTGCATAATTTTAAATAAATATATTTAAACACAAATAAATATAAATGACCACAAATAATACTAATTAGATATAAATAGCCACAAATAATTATTTAGATGATGTCGTAATGCATTAAATTGTACAAATAACGTACGTATTTTAGAAAATAGCCTAAATGAATGCAATTATGTAATTATAATCACAATTAAATAAATATTATGTAAATACGGATTAATAATAGTATTACACACGTAAAATGCATGCTATCTAATGCAGTTTTGTTTGAAAAATTACTATTATCGATTTTAATTAAATATAACCAAATTGCGGAAAACGGAGGGACAAAATTGGGTGTCAACACCTTATGCCCCTCTGCATGTGCTTAGACAGTTGGGTCGAAAGAAGGTAGTCCTGATAGTTGAGGACATGAGCGCCTATGTCTCAGATTATCCTCCAGGCCAGTTTACCCTCAGGGAAGAGATCTTGCACTTGTGGGACACTAGGAGACACCTCCAAGGAGGGACACATGTTCAGAATCAACTCAGGGGAGAGGTCACTCGAGAGTACGAGTTGTGTTATCGCCACCAGCCTATCCCTAGAGAGATGCTTAAGAGATCAGGAACAAGTAGATTGACATTGAGGCAAGGTTGGAGATGCAGTACCAGTCGTGAGATTGAGGGTGAGTACCGTGCCACTGTACAGAGTTTAGTTACAGAAAGGTACGCCGCTCGAGGTGCTCAATTTGAGAGTGAAGGCATTACACACTAGTACCTAGATATTGTGAGATGACTCCACGCTTTACACCATAAGGCATTGACAGAGAGGGATACTGCCTGAGCCGCTCTGGCTGAGAGCGAGAGATTAGCATGTCAGCGCCTTGAGACTATTGTCCGCCTGCATAATCTGTATGATCAGGCATTGATTTTGAAAGATGATGCGCTGAGATTGGGCACAGACCAGCTTCAACAAATAGCCGTGGTAGAGAGAGTGATCGATCAAGGTCAGCAGCATGTGGTAGAGCTGGCGGACTATTTTTTTAAAATGTGCCAAGATCATAAGATTTCGTCGAATAAGACTATCATCATTGAAATCCCTCATTTCGTCAAGAATGTATTTCAGCATTTCACATATTGCGTGATGTTCTGAGCCAGCCTCTGTCACCAGACGAGGAAGATCATGAGGAGCCACTTGAGTCAGATCCTGAGGAGCTGGCTGAGTCAGATCTCGGATCACCCTAGCAGCCAGATCTCACATTCAATTGTCAGGAGTTTGCATACATAGTAGTTCGAGATGATACAACTTATTGCTTTCTTTTTGTCACATTATTCATCATCTCGACATGTTGTACTTTATGTTGCTTTTTGAACTTAGTAGTTGTAATATATTTCTTTTTCAGTTGTTGCTTTTACCTTTTGGTTGTGCTTTTGATTTTTCTGTATAAAGCGTATAAAGCACTGTCAGTATTTTGTTTAGTAATGAAAATGAAAAAATATTTTGCTTATTTTTTATGTGTTAATTTATTTCACCCTCTGGCCTCTCTTGAAAAAAAAAGAAAAAAAAATGAAGAATCAAACAATACACTTGAGATTCTAATCCAAACCACTTCAGGATGGCGCATGACGACTTTTAGGCTTCTAGGCGCACTTTTTTCGTGAGATATGTTATTTCCTAAACTGCTCTGTTTGCCATAACTTTGATTACCAGTGATTTTGGCATAGAACTTTAGCAGCATCCCGCCGTTATACAAGTGGATCAAAAGGACGTTTAACAACACTTTTCACCATGCCGTTCGACAGAGAGAAATCTGAGACTGGTTCCATGGAACTATTGACACTAGAAAATGAAAAGTTGAATGAGGAGGTCCAAAGCTTGAAACAATTCTTGGTTGACATGCATCACGCACTAAATACGGGAGATGCACCTCCTCCTAAGCCAGCCATCCTAGATGGGCTCGTACCAACAGAGTTCTTGCAAGCACCGGGCACATCTACGGCACCCAAGGATCCGTCATATCTCCCTGGTGCGGGCATTATACATGGTGTAACAAATAAAGCTGAAGTGTGCCCTCATCCAAAACTCCCACAACAAGTACAACATGGCCCACCCCACGTTCCTGCCCAAGCATTCACAATTGTTGGGGGACCTACTTTGTAATGGTCGAATGGCGACCTACAGTTAAGGAACCAAGATAAACAATCCGGTCAAGCTCAGGGTAATGTTCTCCGCCCGACTGAGTCATACGATCAAGGGCACCACTTAGAGTCACATGGTGGTATTAACAGATCGGGAAAGACAGAAGAGAATGATTTGGCTCAGAAAGTGAAAAGTTTAGAGTAAACTGTGAAAAACATACAGGGACAAGGGGGTAAAGCTAATGTTTCATACAAAGACTTGGGTTTGTTCCCTCATGTGCCACTGCCTGAAGTTTTTGTTGTGCCAAAGTTTGATCCATACATTGGACAAAATGACCCGAGGATCCACTTGAAGATCTACCTTAACACAATAAGGGGCATTGAGAATGATGAGTTACTGATGGCATACTTTGCTGATAGTTTGGGAGGACCGGCAACAGAATGGTTCATACAACAAGATGTTTCGAAGTGGGTCACCGTTGATGAAATGGCCAATGCCTATTTTGGTTACAAAATAGAAGCTGCTCCTGATCGTTCTTCTTTGAAGAAACTAAGTGAAAGTTTTAGAGAATATGCCTACAGGTGACGTGAACAGGCAGCGCGTGTGAGCCCTTTGATCCCAGATGATGGTTGAGAGTTTGTTAAAGTGCTCTATGAGAGATACTACCAAGTGATGGCCTCTGCCATTGGAAAGCATTTCAGTAAAGCTGTACGAATTAGTGAAATGATTGAAAGAGGAATCAAGACTGGCAAGATTGGTAGTCAAATAGCTTTGGGAGCCACTACCCAGGCGCTACAGTCTGAATCAAATGGTTTTGGGAAAAAGAAGGAGAAGAAGAAGAGGTGGTGATGGTAGGATCGAGGCCAAGAAGAAGTGACAGTAGATACAATGACCGTCCAGAATACACTCAAACAAGTTCGCCGCAATAATTTTATCCGTCGCACGGCCAACAATATGTTATGACATAGTTCTCATTTCTTGTAAGTGCAGCATCTTATGCTCAACCAATGTCAGGTCCACAATGGCGTGCACCCCCTGCCACAGTGCTGTATAACAATTAACATGCACATGGTCAATTCCCGGATCAGAAGGAGATGCCTTATCGACCACAAGATCCACCAGGTTTCAGTCTGAACATGCAACAAAGAAACACGCATCAAGAAAGGAAATAGTTCACCCCGTTAGGGGAAACTTACATCAATCTGTTTGAAAAGTTGCAACAAGCTAATTTGTTGAAGCCAATCCCAGGAAACATGAACCCGACTGGGAGAATTGATCACTCACACCATTGTGCATTTCATTATGGAGCACCTGGACATGACACAGAGTCCTATTGGGAACTTAAAAGGCTAATCCAAGAAATGATAGATAACAATTAGATAAAAGTCATGGGAGACAAGACGTAAAATATGGATCAAAATCCTTTGCCAGTTCATAAGTTTCAGAATGATGTGCACATGGTAGCAATGGTAAGCATGAAAGAAGATGTGAAAGGTAAAATCGCAAAACAGATTGTGGCAGTTGGTCCTTCTACTGACATTAGAAGCTATGAACTGTTTATTGTTATATCGGCCGCAAAACTAAGTGCACTTGTTGTCAACAAGGCAAAGCGATATGTGGGTGTTGAACCAAGTTTCATAATTCCGGCCGCAAAGCAAGAAAAAATTCAAGCCAGTAGGCCAGTGTTTATTGTGCAAGGGGCATCATACAAGAAAGCTCCAGCCTTTGAAGTCAAGGCAATGAAGTGTGAACTGGTTATCATCACACATGAAACACAACTCCCCGTCAAAAGTACAAAGGCTGTTCTTTGGAACTACAACGAGACAATCGTGTCTTACAAAGGGAAGAAACTTATAGAGGTTGTTGCTGACGTAAATAGTTTGACTCGGTCTGGGAGATGTTTCACCCCAGAAGAAATGAGAAAGGCTAAGCCAGGTCAAGAGGTCCAAGGACCAATCAAAGAGACAGTGTATGAGAAAGAAGCTGAAGAATTTCTAGAGAAAATCAGAGCCCCAGATTATTCTATCATCGAATAATTGAGAAAAACTCCAGCTCAGATATCGCTTTTGTCCTTGCTGATGAACTCTGAATCACACAATAATGCATTATTGAAAATACTGAATGAGGCTTGCATTCCAGAGCAAACTACTGTGGCTAATCTCGAAGCACTTGCTGGTAGAGTATTTGAGACTAATCGTGTGACGTTCACCGATGAGGAGCTACTAGTAGAAGGAACCGGTCATAATCGGGCACTTCATGTTTCAGTTAAGTGTGAAAACTCTTATGTTACACGTGTTCTAATAGATGGCAGTGCATGATTGATCATTTGTCCTTTGTCTACACTGAAAATTCTAAAGGTGGATATTAGCAAAATTAGAGCCAGTTCCTCTGCTGTCCGTGCTTTTGATGGAGGGGTTCGAGAATCTTTGGGCATTATTAATCTTGAGTTAATCATTGGTCCTGCAACCTTCAACATTGAATTTCAAGTCATTGAAATGGATGCATCTTATAATCTGTTATTGGGTCGACCATGGTTCCACATGGAATGTGTTATACCTTCCACGATTCATCAGGCGGTCAAGTTCACTTGGAACAATCAAGTTGCCGTGGTTTTTGGAGAGGATGGCTTGCAGTTTGACAACAGTCTAGCCGTACCAGTCCTCGAAGTTGTCACCACGCATCCGACTATCATGTATAAAACTTCTGACGTGGTTTATGTAGAAAAAGTAACAGAAGGGAAACCTATGCCCGTCCCAAAAGTGTCAGAGAAGTCCATTCTGATGGCTTCTAAAATGCTGAAACATGGTTTCAAAGTTGGAAAAGGTTTGGGAGCATCGCTACAAGGTAGAGTGAGCCCAGTGGAACCAATTGGCATGCTAGGCATGCAGGGACTAGGATTTAAGCCAAAAGCAGCTGATCACAAGCAAGCAAAGAAGAAGAAGTCGAAAGTTTGGTCCCTCCTTAAGCCAATTCAGTGTCTTGCCCAATATTTTGTGGGCTATGTCATGAAACCAAAAGCTGCTGCTGAAGATATACACACAGTGAAAGATGATCAGGATGCACCATTTGACTTGGGTGGAATCTTTGAAATCTGCATGATCCAGCCGGTTGAAGGCTCCAGCAATGCTTCAATACAGTACATTGGCCCGAATTTGCACCTGACCAACTAGAATATAATTCTCCTCTCCATCAGGAGAAGGTCTTGGTAGACTGTTTGTTTTGCAGTTCTCTTTTGAATACACTTGGATATTCTAAGGGTTGTATTCCAAGTGTATTATTTGCTCATCTTTTTTGTAATTCAAACCCTTTTTCATCAATGAAAGGCCTGAGAGCCAAGCTTTCCTCTAATCTCTGTCTCATATTCCTAATTTTATTTTACTTTCGTTTATCCGTAGTTATATATCTGCTGTCTTGATATCATGACATGTGCAAGGAACTTACTGTCCATCCTGGAATCGCAACCTGATTTTGGCTCCGTAACCATAGTTGAGGTTGAAAGTGATGAAGAACACAGTGAGGAATTCGTTAATGGGGTTGGGTATGATGAAGAAGAGGCTGATTTTGAAATAGGTCTGGAAATGGAATGCCATGAGGGCAAGCCTAAACCCAATTTGACTGATACAGAAGATGTTAACCTTGGGTGCCCTGATGATGTGAGGGAAACCAAGATGAGAATGTATGCCAACTGTCGCTCCAAACGCACACGCAAGTATACGTGGTCGATCAAGTAATAAAGTGATAAGAAAGTATCGTTCCCACGAGGACTATTAATTAACTATTAACTAGACAAACTTTAATTCAAATATTGTTCAAGAGAGTTAAACCAGATTTCGAGTGTGTTTGATTAACTAATTAACTAAAAGTAATTGAAGTAAATAGAATGCAAGACAATTCAAGGGTTTTAGATATCTGTGAGAAAAAATATTCCAGGATTATGGGACGATCACCAATCCAGGTGCACTCATCCGCTAATTGAACTAACTTTATTTATCTGAGTTACTAATCACAGGGTTAATTATACTCACAGAGCTCTTTCGATACCCTGCTCGCCTATTCAAGCCAACCTAACTCCTATATGTCTATGGAATTAGAATTAACAAGAATGCATGTGCTTCTCCTGTAAACTGATTGAGCGTGACTGTTAGGTATATTTCTATCCTAACCGCGAAACCATTCCCGATGCCTGGGTTCAGGAACACGCTTTATTTAATTCTATCGCAACCTACGGTTCCCACTTTCGAGTTCAACCTTAGGTTCATGGATAATACTTAACAACTGGCCATGAAATCAAGTAATTCAGAGCAGAATTAAATAAACAACTCAATCTGATAAATTTAATAGAATTCAACCAACTTCAGAGTACAACTTTCATGGTTAACCCATAACCCTAGAATAATAGAGTTTAGCTACTCATAGACAAGTTAGCTTTCTCACAAAATAATCTAGAATTCATGAAACAATAAAGAGGAAAGAAGAATTACAAATCAATTGATGAATCTTCATTCTCTAGCCTCTACTGTAGTTCTTGCCTCCAAAAAGTATGTAATAATCCAGAGAAAAATGTTACAAGGGTTTAATAATAGGAAATATGCTAGTGGCCCACGTTTTTAGCTAGTCCTGGCAGCTCTGGGACTATTTATCATCGCATACACCAGAGCATGCCAAGCATCCGTGGCTGTATGCGCTACTTCTCTCAATTTCTTCAATATTTGCACTCTTCCCGGACCATACAACTTAGCATGCCAAGAATCCATGGCTGTACCCATCGCTGTACCTATCGCTTCTTCCTTGTTCTTGTATAAATCACGCTCCAATTTCCTTCAATTCGCTCCTAAAACATCCAAACACCTCAAGTTAGCATTTTACTATAAATCATGCATTGTTGAGCACATAAGACACTGAAAATAACTCAAAAGCTATAAAAATCGACGCCGAAACATACGATATACGCCCAACATCACCAACCCTAAAAGGAAAGATGATATTCTGCAAGTGCTTTTTGAATATCGGGATGTTTTTGATGGTCATATGATGAAATGCCAGGTTTAAGCTCGGATTTGATAGTCCACAAGCTACCGATCCAACCTGGTTTCTCTCCAGTAAGACAAATGCAGTGGAAATTCAAAACTGATATGATCAAGAAAATTCGCGAATCATGAAACAGTTGTAGGTGAAAGTGATTCAACCGGTCCAATACACTACTTGGTTCGTGAATGTTATTCCAGTTCCTAAGAAATATGGAAAAACAAGGATACGTGTCGACTATCGAGATTTGAACAAGGCAAGTCCCAAAGACAATTATATTCACTCTCGTAGACAATTGTGCCAAACATGAGATACAATCATGCGTTGATTGTTATGCTGGATACCACTAGATCCAGATAGATGAATATGATTTATACAAAATGGAATTCACTCCGCCTTGGGGAACTTACTGCTACAGAGTGATGTCGTTTGGTTTGAAAAATGCTAGGACAACCTACATGAGGGCAATGGCTGCCATTTTCCATGATATGATGCATAAAGAAATAGAAGTGTACGTGGATGACGTGATTGTCAAGTATAAAACGGCAGAAGATCACGTGAAATATCTCAAGAAATTCTTTGAAAGGCTCCGTAGGTACAATTTGAAGTTGAATCCAGCAAAGTGCGCCTTTGTCGTGCCCGCATGAAAATTGTTAGGTTTTATTTTCAGCAGGTGAGGTATTGAATTGGATCCTACAAAGGTCAAAGCAATACATGAATTACCTCCGCCTCAAACCAAGAAGGATGTTAAAAGATTTTTAGGCAGGCTGAATTACATTAGTAGGTTCATTGCTCAACTTACCACAATATGTGAGCCGATCCTCAATTTGTGGAAAAAGAATGCATCAATTGTATGGACTGAAGAGTGCCAAGATATACATTGTTGGAAAGGACATATTGTGCTCTGACTTGGGTCGCACAAAAGCTGAAACATTATTTGTTGTCCTACATCACTTATCTCATTTCCTAGATGGACCCGTTGAAGTACATATTTCAAAAACCAATGCCAACTGCTAAACTTGCAGAATGGCAGATCCTGCTCATGGAATTTGACATAGTTTATGTCACCAGAACTGCAATGAAAGCTCAAGCCTTAGCTGATAATTTGGCTGAGAATTCAGTAGATGATGACTATGAACCATTGAAAACCTACTTCCCTGATGAACAAGTAGATGTGCTTGAAGAACTGATTAACGAAGAAGAGCACATGTGGAAAATGTACTTTGATGGTGCTTCTAACTCAAGAGGTCATGGTATTGGGGCAGTCCTCATCTCTCCCACGGGTCATTATTACCCGGCGGCAGCCCAGCTCCGTTTCAGTTGCACTAATAACACACCGAGTATGAAGCATGCATAATAGGTCTACGTATGGCATTAGACATGGACATCAAAGAATTACTTGTGATCAGAGACTCTGACCTTTTGATACGCCAAATGAAGGGTCAATGGGAAACTCGAGACCTTAAGTTGATCATGTACAAGTAGTGTATGGACGATATTCGCTATAAGTTCGAAGTTCAGACATGTTCTCAGAATGCATAATGAACTGGCTGACGCATTGGCTAAACTAGCCTCGATGCTTGTCCATCTTGATAATATCCACATTTATCCGTTGAAAATCCTGGTCCAAAGTCAACATGCTTATTGCAATGTGGTTGAAGAAGAAATTGATGGTCAACCGTGGTATTCTGATATCAAGAATTTTCTTCTAGATAAACATATCCGCCAACAACAGAAAGCAATCGGAAAAGAACCCTTCGGCGACTGGCAAGTGGTTTCTTTTTTAGTGGGGGAGTAGTGTATAAACGAACACCAGATTTGGGACTATTAAGATATATGGATGTAAATGAGGCCACGAAGATTCTTAATAAAATGCATTAGGGGATATGTGGACCCCACACGAGCGAGTTTGTGTTAGCTAAGAAAGTAATCAGAGCAGGATACTTATGGCTTACCATGGAACATGACTGCATTACTTTTGTGCAAAAGTCTCATCAATGCCAAGTACACGGTGATTTGATACATTCACCCCCTTTAGAGTTGCACATAATGTCAGCTCCTTGGCCTTTTACAGCATGGGGCATGGATGTTATTGAACCGATTGATCAAAAGCATCAAATGGGCACAAATTTTATTCTGGTTGCAATATATTACTTCACCAAATGGGTCGAGGCCATCACTCTCAAGTCTGTGACTAAGAAACCCGTGGTGAATTTTGTTCATTCAAACATTGTATGTCGCTCTGGTATCCCAAGTATCATAATCACTAATAATGCAGCAAATCTGAACAGTCATTTGATAAGAAAAGTGTGTGAAAGATTCAAGATCACACATAGGAATTCCACACCTTATCGGCCAAAGGAAATGGTGCTGTTGAAGCAGCAAATAAGAATATCTAGAAGATCCTTAGGAAAATAGTGCAAGGATCCCGTTACTGGCATGAAAAGTTGTCATTTGCTTTTCTCGGTTACCGCACAACTGTGCGCACTTCCATAGGTGCGACCCCATATTCACTTGCTATATGGAACTGAAACAGTCATACCAGCAGAAGTTGAAATACCATCTCTTAGAATTATTGTAGAAGCAAAAATGGAGGATACAGAGTGAGTCAAAACCTAACTAGAACAATTGTCATTCATTGACGAGAAAAGACTCAATACAGTTTGTCACGGTCAGTTGTATCAACAACGAATGGCCCATGCATACAATAAGAAAGTTCGCCTCCGTGATTTGAAAGAAGGAAAATTAGTTTTGAAATGAATCATTCCTCATCAGGTAGAAGCTAAAGTAAAATTTGCTCCAAATTGGCAAGGGCCATATTTGGTAAAGAAAGTATTGCCAAATGGCGCCTTGTATCTTACAGATCCAGAAGGCAGGACAACCGAGATACCTGTTCAATGTCGATGCAGTCAAGAGGTACTACGTTTGACTCCAAGGCAGCTCATTTTTGTGAGGCATTATCAAAACAAGATGATAGAAGGCTTTCATCTTCGCTATCCAAAATTGTATCTCTCTCTAGTTTTTTGAGTTTTTGTACTTTTTGAGGCATATCCTCAGATGGAGTCAATGTAATTGTACTGAAATAAAATGAAATTAAAAAAGATCAAAAGAAAGGCTGGCATTTAGCCTAGAGCTACGTCTTGACCTGATTCCTCTTTTAAGGATACGTAGGCAACCATTCGGGTATGCTCATGACAGGAAAAAGTTTATTTTTCTCTGTCTCACATTGATGCAAATCCTAGTCTCCAAGTTTGTGGCCAATACCAGAAGAAAATTCAGGGCCCCAGTTTATACTAAATTGGGGCAGATTTTTGTTATATTTTTAAAAAAATAATTCAAGGGTCGGGTCATTCGTCCCGGTCTTCCCAAAGAGCCCCAGTTTAGAAATGGTCATCCCAAAGAGCCCCAGTTTATTCTAAACTTGGGCAGAAGTTTATTTTTATTTTAAAAGAAGATGTTTCCAAAGGCGGTGAATTTTACTCAGTTACCCGATGATGCATTTTGGGCATTTATGCCTAACCTTCTTTTATGGCAAGCCAAAGGTGTCATCGAAAAAGTGAAGTTTTGCTTTGTAAAGTGATATTTGACTTCGAAAAAGTAAATGATGTCTTGCTGGTGAAAATTCGAAAGGGCGCCGCAAGACAAAAGTGAGGCAAAAGATTAAAGAGAGAGACTGGTTGGCTAAAACCCGAGAGGGCGCTGCTAGTCGACCTGAGAGTCATCCCAACTCTGTTTGGTTATGGTCTGATACCTATCATGGAACAACTTTCGATTAACAAGCGGCGTTTGTCAAACGGGAGTCACCCAAGATATATGTCACGATCATTAGGGCTGCCAGTATATCACCGGATAAGTTCTTCCTTTCAGAAAGACGTTTCTTGTTCAAACAACTTTTGCCCTTAAACTTTTTGTAACATTTTTTTAATCTTACCTTACTATTAACTCTTTGCCCTTTCGGCACTAATCTTACATGTGCAACAAAATAGATTTGCAAAACTCTGTCTTTCAGGATCACAGTTGGCTTCACCAATTAGGGCACACCCTTGACAATAGAAAATTTGGCTAACTGGGGCACACCCCTGGCAATGCAAGAGTTTAATTCCAGCAAATAGGGCACACTCTTGATAATGGAATAGGGAACTCCCTTGACAATGAAGAAGTTCAACAATTAGGGCACACCCAGAATAAGGCACTCCCTTGATAATGGAAAAGTTCAGCAAATTAAGGGCACTCCCTTGATAATGGAAAAGTTCAGCAAATTAGGGCACTCCCTTGACAATGGAAAGGTTCAACAAATGATGCGGGGCATACTACCTCAAGGCCGTTCACTAAAAGTCAAGCAAAGTTGATTAAAGACACTCATCTCCACTTGACTTGGAAGGATATGGAAGAAGGCCCCAAGAGCGACTTGAAGATCATGCTTTGGTGTGCCATGGATGGAGGACCCTCTAGGACACTTGGAGAGGCTCAAGAGACACAAAATGAGACACCCAAGAGGCTTCAGGAAGAGGCGGAGCGCCTCCCAGATGAGGCGGAGCGCCTCCCAAAATCCAGAGAGCTGGACCTCAGAAGGCGGAGCACCTCAGAGAAGAGGCGGAGCGCCTCCTAAGAATCCAGAGAGCTGAAGCTCAGAAGGCGCCCGCCTCCTCCCCAGGCGGCCGCCTCCCCCCTGTGTCAGCATGCGGGATTTTTAACTACTTTTTGTTTGAACTTCCAACTATAGCCCTGCGTGGCCTTATTTGTTTTAGTCCACTTTTGGGGTATTTTAGACCTTTTATTATGACTAAGTGAAGCCTATAAATACTTCACTTAGCCTCATCAAACATTAGCTTACCTTTGAATCTTATGAATGAAGAATTGAGTTTATCTCTTGTTATGAAGAAACCCTCTTTGTTTGGCTTGAAATTCACTAGCGGATCCTAGTTGAGTCTCGAACCGAAACCCGATCATTCTACTTGCGAGTCCCGGGTGCGACTCGAGGGTGGTTGCATAGTGTAGGTCCTTCTAGACGCCGATACGAGGGTATCTCGGGACAAGTTCCCCGGGGTTACTTCGTAGGGAGTTCGAGAAGTGTCTCGCTCTCCTATCTTTCTTTTTTGTCTTGTCGTTTTGATCCTTATCATCTTGGTATCAGAGCAAGGCTCGAGTTTTGTTTCTACAAACCCCTGACCCTTGATTCTTCGTGCCTAGGTTAGTTTTGACTTTAGGTTCTTGTTTATTGTTATTGAAAAGAAGAAAAACACAAAAAAATTGAAAAGAAGAAAAAAACACCAAAAATTTTTTTGATAATGGATTCTTAGATTGTTGGACCCGTTGTGTGATTGTTATTGGGGTTTGTTCCTTATTGGAAACCCGTTCTTTTGGTACCCCAGACACTCGATTTGGAGTTGAAACACAAAAAATTGAAAATTTGAAACCCTTTGAAAATTTGAAAATTTTGAAACCCTAGTTTTGAAGATGATGATCATGGTGGATTACTTGTTATTGATTGGGGTTTGATAAAAGTTTTTGGGGTTTGTTCTTTGTGATTGAAACAACATTGGGGTACCTTTGAATTGCTAAAACAATGCGTGATTAGTTGGATTTTTGGGTGCAAAACAAAGAAAACACGAAGTGAAACTGTGCTGGAAGTTGCAGGAGGCGGAGCGCCTAAAACCTGAGGCGGACCGCCTAAAGTCTGAGACCTCTCTGGACTTTTGTGTGGCAGAGCGCCTCCCCCAAAGAGGCGGAGCGCCTCCCATTGTACACTGCACTGGGCGGCCGCCTACTCTGCTGAGGCGGGGCGCCTAATCCTGAAGGTGTTCGTTTCGGGTAGTTTTTCGTAGAACCTCTTGTTTCTTTGATTCCATTGCATCTAGCTAGTACTTCTTTGAGTAATCTTTCCTACTTGAATTGTGCTAGCCCTTCTAAGCTATTAGGAAACTCAAGCCTAGACTGGAGAGTAGAAATTCAAAGAAGACTCGTAGTCTCATTTGGCTCAAGTCCGCACATAAAGAGCTTATCGTTCCAATAGAGTCCTATCAACTCCACTCACCCCGGAGTGCATTTGGCTCTTGAGTTGAGTGATGAAGTTGAGGTTTGCTATTCAACTTAGTGAAGCTTTGGATTCAAGCTAGAGTGAAAAATCCACAACCACTAAACGAGTGATCCGAGTGAAACACTTGTGAGGGAGTGAGTGAGGTTGTTTTGCTAACGTTTGTTTCTTGTGTAGGTACAGTGTCCACCGAAGGAGAAGATTTTGCTAAGAGTGCCCTTGCTACTATCCTCGCCATATTGGATAGTATGAACTTGAGGATTGAAAACCTTGAGAGGGTGACATCAAGTGCCCTAGGTGAGCAAGGGACTTCCAATGTTCAATCGGAGAAGGGGACCCCGAGTGTCCAAGTTGAGAAAGGGGCCCCGAGTGCCCAAGTTGACGGTGTTGAGGGCACAAGTAGCCCAACCTTTACCCCGGAACAAGTTGTTGAGTTGCTCAATCTCCAACAACGGGTAAGGGAGGATCGTGATCGAATTGACCAATTGTTGGGCAATACCCAACGTGTGACTATTCCTAACCTTATGGGCAATCCCCAAAGGAATGCTCCACTTCCCGGACCAATCCGGAATGTTCAACCTCTTGAGCAAGTTGCACAAGCTCAAGAAGGGGAGGAGGATGATTATGGTGATGGTGGGTATGATGCTCACTATCAATTTAGGGGACGGAATGTGGATAGGGGTAGAGGCCGAGGTCGAGGGCCACCCATGGGGTACTATGGAGGGAATGCTAGGAGGGATCTTGGTGGTTATGGAGATCACTTTGGAGGCCAACCGGAGCCTTTCCAAGGAGGTCGTGAGAACAACAACAATCTCAATAGTGTGAAGCTCACTATTCCTTCTTTCAAAGGAAGTAGTGACCCCGTGGAGTACATTGATTGGAGGTTGTCTATGGAGCGTATATTTGACACCAATGATATGCCCGAAGTGAAGAAGACCAAGTATGCAATATCTTCCTTTGAATCCTTTGCTTCTACTTGGTGGGAGTCGGTGAAGAGGAATAGAAGGAGGACGGGATTGGCTATTAACCTTACTTAGGAAGAGTTGATCCGTGTGATGGATGAGAAGTACTTGACTAGCCAATACCGAGTGGAACAACAAAAGCGCTTCTATGAGTTGAAACAAGGTTCCAAAACGGTTGGGGAATATTTCAATGAATTTGAGCAAGTCCGAATGAATCTTGACTTAGATGAGGAAGATAATGAGACGGCCATGATCCGTTTCAAAGGAGGCTTGAACCGAGACATAGCTTCACAATTGAAGTTCCACAAATATGATGATCACTACAAGTTATGTGACGATGCGGTTGAAGCCGAGAAGTGGCTCAAAGAGGAGAAAGCCCTCCGTTACAAGAGTAGTGCTACTACTTCCATGAGCAAGCCAAAGGATTGGAAGCCTCCTACTCCGAATGCAAGGTTCCCAAGTGCAATTGGCACAAGTGGTACAAGTGGTGCAAATGCTAGCAAGGATGTGAAGAAGCCGTATGAGAAGAACACACCTAATGTGGGTGGTAACTCTAAAACTCAATTACATGCTCCTACTTCTTCTTCCATACAATGCCACAAATGCAAGGGCTATGGACACTTTGCTAGGGAATGTCCTACGAAAAGGACCATGATTGTTGTTGGTAATGAGGCATATGAACAAGAGAGTGATCCGGAGGATGAGGGAGTAGAGGGAGATGAGAGAGTAGAGGAGGATGTGGAGGAAGACATGGTGGAGGATGAGGATCCTCATACTTTCTTAGTTGTGAGAAGGAGCCTAGGAGCTATGATTGTGGAAGATAGTGAAACCTTGCAAAGGAAAAATCTATTCCATGCTAGGTGCCGGGTCAAAGATGTTGTTTGCTCAATGATAATTGACTCGGAGAGTTGTGCAAATGTTGTGAGTCAATCACTTGTGTCTCAATTGAAGTTGACTACCGTAAAGCACCCCAAACCTTACCGATTACAATGGCTTAGCGAATGTGGGGAGCTTAAAGTAGTGAAGCAAGTGATGATTCGTTTCAAAATGGGAAGTTATGTAGATGAGCATATGTTTGACGTTGTGCCTATGCAAGCATTCCACCTACTCTTTGGGAGGCCTTGGCAATTCGATAGGCAAGTGGTGCATGATAGTCGTGTCAACACTTACACGGTCAAACATGAAGGGAGGAAATTTGTGCTTAAACCCTTAACTCCTAAGCAAGTAAGTGAGGACTACAAGAGAATGAAGTAGTTAAGAGAGGTGGCAAAGGCTAAGTCGGTGGTGAAGACTAGTCCTTTGGCCGAAAGTGTGGTGGCATTCCCACCATCTTCTACCGGTGGCATATGTGCCATGATGCAACCGGGCGAGCTCTTGAGAGGAAATGATGGCAACAAGCTACTTCTTTGCCTAGTGCACAAAGGTATGATCCTTGCATCCGATGTTAATTCTTTAACTAACCCATTACCTAGTGCAATTGAAAGTGTTTTGAAGGTGTTTGAAGACATGTTCCCGGATGAAATGCCAAGTAGACTCCCTCCCTTGAGAGGGATTGAACATCAAATTGATTTCATCCCGGGGTCTCAAATCCCAAACAAACCGGCTTATAGAAGCAATCCGGAGGACACAAGAGAATTGCAAAAGCAAGTAGATGACTTGCTCACTAAAGGCTTGGTCCGGGAGAGTTTAAGTCCATGCGCCGTACCGGTCATTCTTGTGCCCAAGAAGGATGGGACGTGGAGAATGTACGTGGATTGCCGAGCCGTGAATAAGATAACGGTAAAGTACCGTCACCCTATTCCACGACTTGATGACATGTTGGATGAATTGAGTGGGTCATGTGTCTTTTCCAAAATCGACCTTAGGTCCGGTTACCATCAAATTCGGATGAAACCCGGGGATGAATGGAAAACCGCATTCAAGACCAAATTCGGTCTCTATGAATGGTTGGTAATGCCCTTCGGGCTTTCCAACGCACCTAGCACTTTTATGAGACTCATGAACCATGTTTTGAAGCCTTTTATCAATAAATTTGTAGTTGTCTATTTTGATGATATCTTGATCTATAGTAAGACAATAGATGATCATGTTGGCCACTTGAGTCAAGTTCTTGAAGCGCTACGAGCCGAAAAGCTCTATGCCAATTTGAAAAAGTGTGCCTTTTGTGTGGAGCAGGTTGACTTCCTTGGGTTTGTTGTGAGTGCCCAAGGAGTGGAGGTGGATGAGTCCAAGGTGGAGGCCATACGTGATTGGCCAACTCCTACCACCGTGACTCAAGTGAGGAGCTTTCATGGTCTTGCTATTTTTTATAGATGATTTGTGAAAGACTTTAGCTCTATTGCTGCTCCACTCACCGAATTGGTGAAGAAGGACCAACCTTTTGTTTGGGGAGAGCCTCAAGAGAAGGCCTTCCAAGAGTTGAAAAGTAGGTTGAGTACCGCCTCTCTATTGCAATTGCCCGACTTCGGAAAGGCATTTGAGGTTGAATGTGATGCCTCGGGGGTGGGAATTGGGGGTGTTTTAATGCAAGATGGAAAACCCATAGCCTACTTTAGTGAGAAATTGAAGGGTGCATCCTTGAACTACTCTACGTATGACAAGGAGATGTACGCCTTGGTGAGAGCTCTTGCTAATTGGCAACACTATCTTTAGCCTAGGGAATTTGTGATTAAGAGTGATCATGAGTCACTCAAACATCTTAGGGGCCAAGAGAAGTTGAACAAGCGTCATGCCAAGTGGGTAGAGTTCATTGAGTCTTTTCCCTATGTTATCCAATACAAGAAAGGGGAAGACAATGTTGTGGCGGATGCACTTTCTAGGAAGTTTGCTCTAGCCACCACTCTTGCCTCTAAGCTCATGGGCTTCGAGAGCATTAAGTTGATGTATGCTCAAGACCCTAAGCTAAAGAGCATTCATGAAGCTCTTGAGAAGGGAGAAAGAGTTGAGAAGTACCAATGGGTTGATGGCTATATCTTTAAGAATGGTAGAGTGTGTGTTCCTGAGTCCTCTTAGAGGGAATTGCTTGTCCGTGAAGCCCATTGTGGGGGCTTAATGGGACACTTTGGGAGAAACAAGACCTTGGCCATTCTCATGGAACAATTCCATTGGCCAAAGATGGGGGTACAAGTTGAAAAGCTTTGCAAAAATTGCCTTGAGTGCAAGCATGCTAAGTCCAAGACTAACCCCCATGGTTTGTATACTCCTCTCCCCGTACCTACTAGCCCGTGGATGGATATCTCGATGGACTTTGTTATGGGTTTGCCACGGTCTAGGGGGGACATGATAGCATTTATGTTGTCGTAGATAGGTTTTCCAAAATGGCTCACTTCATTCCATGTAAAAAGTGTGATGATGCGCAACATGTTGCTTCTTTGTTCATTGATAATGTGTTGAAGTTGCATGGTGTGCCTCAAACTATTGTGAGTGATAGGGACACCAAGTTCCTTAGCCATTTTTGGAGGAGCTTATGGGGTTCTCTTGGCACCAAGCTTTTGTTTTCTACGTCCCACCACCCTCAAACGGATGGGCAAACCGAGGTGGTGAACCGAACTTTGGGTGCTCTTCTTAGAGCTATGACCCGAGGTAAGGCCGGGACATGGGTTGATAAGTTGCCTCTTATGGAGTTTGCATATAACCGTACTTTGCATAGTTTGATTGGTATGACTCCGTTTGAGTGTGTGTATGGCTTTAATCCTTTGATTCCACTTGATCTAACCCCCTTGCCCAAGGAATTTGTTGTGAGTTTTGAAGGTAAAAGTCGAGCCAAGGCTATGGTTGAGCTTCATGCTAAAGCAAAGAAGAACTTGGAGGAAGCCTACGCAAAGGTTGCTTCCAAGAAGAACAAGGGAAGGAAGAAGCTTGAGCTCAAAAGGGAGATTGGGTGTGGGTACACTTCCGCAAAGAAAGGTTCCCAAACCTTAGGAAAGGGAAGTTGGCACCCCATGGAGATGGACCATTCCAAGTGCTTTCCAAGACCAACAACAACGCCTATGTGATTGACCTACCCGGTAAGTACAATGTGTCTAACACTTTTAATGTGACCGACTTGTCTCTTTGTGATGTAGGGGATGGTGATACCGGAGAGGAGGAGGCCATGGTTTCGAGGACAAAACCTTCCCAAGAAGGGGAGGATGATGCGGGGCATACTACCTCAAGGCCGTTCACTAGAAGTCAAGCCAAGTTGATTCAAGACACTCATCTCCACTTGACTTGGAAGGATATGGAAGAAGGCCTCAAGAGCGACTTGAAGA
The DNA here is from genome assembly GCA_037355625.1 of Petunia x hybrida. Taxonomy (NCBI): domain Eukaryota; kingdom Viridiplantae; phylum Streptophyta; class Magnoliopsida; order Solanales; family Solanaceae; genus Petunia; species Petunia x hybrida. Next base: position 1,933,471 of record JBBBVM010000712.1, on the reverse strand, counting down.
TCATGTTTTTGTGTTCCATGGATAGAGGACCCTCTAGGACACTTGGAGAGGCTCAAGAGACACAAAATGAGACACCCCAAGAGGCTTCAGGAAGAGGCGGAGCGCCTACCAGATGAGGCGGAGCGCCTCCCAAAATCTAGAGAGCTGGACCTCAGAAGGCGGAGCGCCTCAGAGAAGAGGCGGAGCGCCTCCCAAGAATCCAGAGAGCTGAAGCTCAGAAGGCGCCCGCCTCCCCCCTAGGCGGCCGCCTCCCCCCTGTGTCAGCATGCGGGATTTTTAACTACTTTTTTTTTGAACTTCCAACTATAGCCCTGCGTGGCCTTATTTGTTTTAGCCCACTTTTGGGGTATTTTAGACCTTTTATTATGACTAAGTGAAGCCTATAAATACTTCACTTAGCCTCATCAAACATTAGCTTACCTTTGAATCTTATGAATGAAGAATTGAGTTTATCTCTTGTTATGAAGAAACCCTCTTTGTTTGGCTTGAAATTCACTGGCGGATCCTAGTTGAGTCTCGAACCGAACCCCGATCATTCTACTTGCGAGTCCCGGGTGCGACTCGAGGGTGGTTGCATAGGGTAGGTCCTTCTAGAAGCCGATACGAGGGTATCTCGGGACAAGTTCCCCGGGGTTACTTCGTAGGGAGTTCGAGAAGTGTCTCGCTCTCCTATCTTTCTTTTTTGTCTTGTCGTTTTGATCCTTATCAACAAATTAGGGCACTCCCTTGATAATGGAAAAGTTCAGCAGTCGGGGCACACCCCTTACAGTGGAAGTTTGTTATTTTCAGCAATTGGGGCACACCCATTACAATGGAAGATGTTTAATTTATGCAATTAGGGCACACCCTTTACAATGGAAGTTTGTTTAATTTCTGCAATTAGGGCACACCCTTTACAATGGAAGTTTGTTTAGTTTCAACGATCAAGGCACACCTTTTATAATGGAAGTTTGTTTATTTTCTTCAATTAGGGTACACCCTTTACAATGGAAGAGATTATTCAGCGATCGGGGCACACCCCTTACAATGGAAGTTTGTTTAGTTTCAGCAATTAGGGCACACCCTTTATAATGGAAGAGTTTGTTCTCAGCAATCGGGGCACACCCTTACAATGGAAGATGTTTAATTTTAGAAATCGGGGCACACCCCTCATAATGAAATTTTATTATTTTTTAACAATCAGGGCACACCCTTTATAATGGAAGAGCTTATTTTCAGAAATCAAGGCACACCCTTTATAATGGAAGAGCTTTTCAAGTTTCAATACAAGCCATAATGAAAGAGTTTTCAAGTTTCAAGACAAGATCATCCGGAGCGGTGATTTTAATTTTCAATCAGAGCAACACCGACCTTGGGAAGCGTGAAGACTTAGTGTAGGAGTTGTTAATTTTACATTCCAATATTGTACTTTCATTTCTTTGTAAAAGCAATGACCACCAGCTAGCAACAAGCAGACAGTAACCAGCGACGACAATTTCTTGAGTGGATCGAAGTGTTCAGCCTCTTGGTGTCTAGAAGTGTATTTTGTCAATCCTTATAAGCCCAAAAGCTTCTAGTCTTTAGTACTGATTGTGTGCTCTTTCAGACAGTTCGAGAAGCAAAAATTAGTTGTAATTATGTCTTTGCTCGAAAAATCTTCGAGTTCCCGACAAAAGAGGGGCAGTTGTATTCACCTAATTTTGGCGCAAAAGAAAAAGAAAAAGAAAAAAAAAAGAAAGCTCAAATTAGCCTTGCTAATTTTCTTAGAGTTTTTGTTTAATCTTCCTATACTTTTACTATAAGGTTTAGCTATTTTTAGTCAATTAATTAAAAGAAAGTGAGTGAGAATTATCAAAAATTGTTCTATTTTGTGAATAACTTTACTTGAACTTTTTGTGTTAGTTAAAATATTTCTTGTGTATTCTCTTATTGATTGTGTAGTTTGTTTAATTAATTAATTGTAATAGTTAGTTGTATAAGTGGACTAAAGTTTGGTTGTGTCTTGAGTAAATTAGCATTGGGACACTTTTTAAAGTTCTGAAAAAAAATAGGCAACCCAAGTCCAAAACCATTAACCCAACCCAATAAGCTACTGACCCGACCCACTGTATAAATATATAAACCTAAAAACCCTTATTTTATTCATTTTTATTTCTTAGTCTTACAAATGGGGAAACTCTGTCCATTTCTCCCCAGGGCCACCGGAAATGGCCTAACTACTGATCAACTGTGGTGTCGCCCCCTCTCCGCCACCGGACCACCGCCGTCGGTGGCCGGAATGCAAAAATACATATTTCGAAAGATCTTGACCCCCTCTTTCCATTTCCAAGCTTAGTTTCCCTAAATTCCCTCTCATTCGGCGTAGATCGGGCCTGGACAGTCGTTAAAATTCCTGAACTCTGGCGGGCTTTGATATTTTCTTACGATTTCTTTTTCTCTTCTACTGTCCAACCTTGGCCCCTTTCCTTCTCCATTTTTAATTAAACTAATCTAAACTAGGTTCACTTTAATTAAAAATGGAAAAAGTTATGGCTTTAAGGATGATTCTGTCATGGAATAATAACGAGGAGACAACGATTGTTGATCAAACTCGCTGATGATGGCGAGGGCAGTTTGGTGTGATGGAGACGAGGCAGTGACGTGGTGGCCTTGGAAAATCAATGGCGTATTGGTGTTTTTGGCAAAGCATTGGTATGAGGGTTGTTTTCAGTATGTGTTTGTGGTGAGTTTGTTTTTGTGGTAGTGCAATGATAAAGGGGCTATGATGGTGGCTATAGAAAGCCGCAATGGCATTGTTGGAGCAGCGAGACAGCGAGGCCGAAGTGATGCTGGCAATGACGCAGCAGCTCGCGCAACGAGGCAGGAAAGGGTGACGACTGGAACACAGGCGGTGGAGGTAAAGACGCTGCAGTGTTTGCACACTGATTGTGAAAGTTTTTTGCGACGGGTTAGACGGAGATTTAACCTTTATTTTATCTTTCTATATTTTTTTAGTTCGTGTTCGTATTAGAAGCTCTATTTGTTAGATGTTTAGTGTTTTGTTTGGGCATAAAAAAAGAACTATGTATATATGTATGTGTTGCTTCCACCAGTTTATTTGAAATTTTAAGTATATTTCTTTCGTCACAATTTTATTTTTGAACGGAAGTTCGTTTAAGTTAAACAAGATTGTAGGGATATATGATTCTGATTGTTGTGACGTTAGTGCATTTATGATAACTCTACAGATGTGTCTAGGTTCAAGTTTAAACCTGAAAACTTTGTAATACATGTCCCTGTTCCTTTTTTTTCCTTTATCTAAACTTGTGGATTTATTCAGTATTGGTGGCAAGGTTTGGTATTGGTTTCCTGTCTAGTTTTGTTTCTACCTAAAGTTCTGTTATACTCGAGATTCTGGTCATTGGTTTAAGAATGAGTCCCCTGCTCAACTCTGTTTAAGTGAAGAGATTAATCTAGGTGTTGTAGTGCTTTGTCTAAGCATGAAATCTTGTCTAAAGTGTGTCTTAATGCTTTGTTTGACTGTGCGTTAAATTTGAAGCATGGAAAGTTCACTCTTTTGATATTGTAATTGTAAGTTTTCCTGTTAGTTAAGTTGTAGTTTTCTACTAGTTGTTTAGATGAACCTGGTTTCACTAGCATATTGGGAGCTGGTATGTTTGAGTGGTTAAAGGTCAACTGACTAAAAATATCAACGTATTTTAAGTTTATTCTTTTGCAAGTATAAACTTATATGGGTTTTGCTATACTTGGTATTAAATAGAAATATTTTTGTGCACTGTTTTGAACTGGCCTGTCTACCTCTTTGAGTAAAAATTTTCATCTTTAATTCTATTCAGCTAGAAAGAAGTTGTCTGAACCTGTTAGAGAGTGAAATCATAGAACTTGTTTGAAACTACAATGAGAAGTACATGAACATATGTTTAATTTAGAACCTTAACATGAATTGCATACTCTATCCTTTGTCACAAACATGTCCATACAGTTTCTTACTAAGTTTTATGGTTCAATTGATGTTCAGAGTTAAAAGGTGCAGTTTCTTGATTCATGATTCATGGTTTGAATTTATTTTGAGCAAGTGTAGTCTGCTTTGTCCATTAAAGGTTAAGTTTGAAGTTAGTTTAATAGTTGTTCCCTCAATGATTAAGCTTTGTTCTGTGTACTATGTTGTCTTTAGACTTGTTCCATTTTTATGTTTTAGTTTGACCAAGTTAATACTAGGAGTTAACTTATGACTTGATTTTTCATGGGTTGTTATGGTTCGAATTAGATTTGTAATGTGGTGAAAAGGAGATTGGGTTGGATTGAAGGCAAGTCCAAGCCCATTAACCTTTTAGTCCAACCCATAAGTGTCATATCTAGTGGACAACTTTCATTTTCATCTTTGGGACATTTTTTGAGTGGCTGCCCTATGTCCAAAGCACCTTAAAAAGGTGGGTTTTAGGGACATAATGAGTAGAGGGGTGAGGGAGTGTGACAAAGGGGTTACCTCACCCCACTACTCCCTCTCTTCCTTTCTATAAATAGAAGGTTACAACACATTAAATGGGGACAAGAAGAGAGCTGTAAAAACAAGAAAAAAGAAGCTGAAAACAAAGAGCAAAAACATAACAAACACTTTGAAAAAAAGAGCAACAAAAGAGAGAGTGAGTATGGGTATTTGAAGCTATTATCTTCAAGTTTAAGGTTAAAATAGAGTAGCAAGGCGGCTGTTTTCTATTGCTAGTAAGGGCTGTTTGTTACTGTTGGTTGCTTGGACTTTCAGATTGTGGGTTTTACTTGGCTTTATTTTGCTAGGAGCTTGTCCGCATAGGTAACCTTTAAAATTTATATGTTCATCATTTTTTCTTATGAAATAAGCATGTTCTAAAGGCTTGATGATGTCTTCTTATGAGTATTTCAATTTACAAAACCTACGGTTATGTTTTAATTAGGGTGAAACAAAAACTATTAACTAATTGTGAATGATTACATGTCTAATGTTGTTATCCCTTTACAAGTGTTATCCATTATTTTGAACCATGTATACATATAACAATGTGATGAGATGTAAGCGATAAGTATGATACATACAGGTTCAAGTCCATGAATTTGCGAATCTGGAACGTTTGTTTTAAAGCAGGTTATGTAGTGCCAAAAATTGTGAGATTTTGAAATCTGGATTGTCTTTTGCAAAACAGTCCAGATAGTATAATTTATTGAAATTGAGAAACAGGACAGATTTAAAACAAGGATTAAAAATAAGATTATAAGTTCAAAAGTAAATAAAATTTGTAACATGAATGATTAGGCACTTATTTTGGGTTTTTTTTTTTGGAAAATCTGGCCATATTTTTGTGCTAAACAACCACTGTTGAAAAGAAAAATATAGAATGTCATAATTTTTTTTATAATAAAAAACAGTCTTTAAATCAGAGACATTGGTGCAAAGTAACATTTCCAAATCTGAAATTGCAAAAGCTTGGTCAAAATCTAAAAAAGAAAAATTACTTTGTGGGCTGTTTTTGCAAAAATGAGCTATTTAAAGAATCGTTTATGAAAGTTGATTGGGCTTAACATTCTTTTGCATGTATAATCTATTATGTGGTAACTCTTAGATAAACAACCATCTTTTTGGTAAATAGTTATAATTTTTTTTTATAGAATCACTTTGGCTTCCATCTAATTTTTGTTAAAGTATTAAATCGAAACTTACTAATAATGGAACAGAATATGATTAGGCAAACCTATAATGATAAGTATGATTTGTGATATGCTTATTAGGAAAATCGATTTGTTTTTAAAATACATTTCGGATAACTTTTCGTATAAAGTTGTGTTAAGGTATACCCAACGGGTTATTTGACACAATTTTTGTTTGAACGGTAAAAAATATAAAAACCATTTTTAATAAATCAAAGCTCGACAATAAAGCAGTTGTGCCTAGTACAAGATTCGAGGGTGCCTAATACCTTCCCGCGAGTCACTCGAGATCCTTACTCGGATTCTCTGACACAGACCATTGACGAGTCATTGGTATGCTAAAGGTACACGTTTTAATGACTTGGCACATCTTTGAACTTGACATGTGGCGACTTCGAATCTCATAATTTTTGTACCTTCAAAACACTAGTCACAACCTTTTAAAATAAAACTATACTTTCGTAAATTTTTTAGGGCGTGACACCCTCTCGGTGTTCAACCCGGTAACCCGGGGTAAATGCAACACATTTACCCCCGGTACCCCGCCACTACACTTCCCATTCCTAGATTTACCCTCTCGGTGCAAATCTAGTACTTATTGGGCTCAATTTGAGTTGTACACCTCAAGTTGTTGTAATGTAATTAAAAGTAGTAAAATGAGGTATTCCTAGGTGTTTAGAAGCTTATTATGGTATACCCATTCGATTATTGGACTAGGGTTTCGTTAGCACCCTAGTGGATGATTTAGCTACTCATACTAAGTAATGATTCAAGACTTGATAGTAATGGAATATGCATTGAAATAGTAAAGTAGTGAGGATTCTTACACACAATGATGTTGTTCTTCACAATACAAGAAAGCTTGACTAAGGGTTAATGGTGTTTTGTCCTTATCTTGCCTCCCAAGTAATGTAAAGTGTAAGATGTTTTAAAAAACCTAATTCTAGCTATATATAGTGTTTGCTAAAATTAATTACAGAAATGCCATGCTCAGGTTGGGCTGGGGTCCTTTTTGCCAAAGGGCTGAGTTCCAGTGCTGAATTGACAGAAGGGCTGGCGCCTCTTTGGACATGGGCTAGCGCTCTTTTCTGAGTTTGTATGAGAGGGCGGCCGTACTACATTGGGCGACCGCCTTTCTTCTTTTCGAAGAAAATGCGGCACATCATAGCAATATGTGGTCACATCTTCTTCACATCAGCGTCTCCTTACAAAGTGTAATGGGCGCCCGCCCTTAGCATGGGCGGTCGCAGCTTCTTCAGCAGATTCTCCTTGCAAAGTGCCATGGGCGCCCGCCCTTAGCATAGGCGGTCGCATCTTCACAAGTCATCCCAATCATCAACTTCCTTACAAAGGGTTGGGGCCTCTTAAACCCAGTTAGAGACTCAGCAGGTATGCACCATCAGAGGAAGGGCGGTCGCCTTTTGCATTGGCAGCCGCCTCTTCAATATGTCTGCAGCTTTTTGAATTTGATCACTTTTCTTGTGTAATAATGCTCTTTTGGTTTCTTCCTTTCATTGTAGGGTTTAACACCTGAAATCAAGAAAAATACATCAATCCTTCGTATAGATTGGTCACTTTTGGATTTAAAGACAAGAGTTTAAGCGAGTTAAAGTAAGCAAAATGCTCACGCATCACTTATCTACAAAATATAAAGAAAAACATAACATTAGGACAATCTATCCACGCTATTCATATAATAAGCCGAAATACTCTGTACAATTTGCAAATAAAAGAGGCCATATCATCTCATCCGTCAAAATCCACAAGAAAACATAACATCAGGACAATCCGATCACCATCTCCGTTAATCCTCCATCATCACGATCATCATCATTATCTCCCTTACCACCGTCTTCGTAATCCTTCTCATCGTCAGTACAAAAAATTTGGTAGAATAGTTTTTCTTCTTTTTGTTTAAAAACTTCTTCCATTTCTTTTCTTCCATATTTTATGGAAAATTCCAGTTAGATGTAAAATCGGACACCAAACAACATACTTTTTGGTGGAAAACTTCTCACAATTTTCATTTAACGAGGATGTATTTATACATGTGTGGAAACTTAACCTAACTTGGTGACCAAGTAGCTTATGGGCCTGGCCCAATAGCACAAAAACAAAACTCTATCCAACTAATTACAAGTATAGCCCTAACACTACCACTATTTACAAGACAAGAAATTACATATGCCATTACCCTTCTCAAGTTGGACCATGAAGATTCCTTATGCCCAACCTGTCGAGGAAATAATCGAATTGTGCCCGTCTCAGTGCCTTTGTAAAGACGTCTGCAAGTTGAGTGTCTGTAAGTACGTATCAGGGACGTATTGTGCCTCCGATAATTTCGTTCCGGATGAAGTGACAGTCAACCTTGATATGTTTAGTCTGCTCGTGAAACACCGGGTTCCGAGCAATGTACAAAGCCGCTTGACTGTCACAATTCAATCGTATCGGAGACAAATGACTTATGCCAAGATTCCACAATATTCATTTGAGCCATTTCAATTTGCATAGAGTCATGACCATCGACCTATATTCAGCTTCACCCGAGGATCTAGAGACAATTTGTTGCTTCTTTGTTCGCCATGATATCGTGAGTCCCTCAAAGAAACATACCAACCGGTCAAAGATCTCCTTGTCAACGGGCATCCTGCCCGATCAGCATCACACCATCCGAACAAACAGAGATCACATCGGGAGCTCATCACAATAGCTTGACCTGGACAACCTTTTAAATAACTTGCCTGATAAGAATCAAAATGCGGAAAGATAAAAGATAGGAACGAGACGTAACTCGATCACTAATCCCAAGTAGCAACGGAGAACTAGTTCCGTTACACCCCGGGAGAAGGCCAAGAACACCTACGCTAGGCAACTACCCTCGAGACGACAACGGACTCGCAAGTAGAATGGTCGGGTTCGGTTCAAGACTCAACTAGGTTCCACTAGTGAGTTCAAGCAACCAAAAGACAAAGGTTTCTTCCAAAGAGTTCAACTCTATTTTCATTCATCAATAATCAAAGTAAGGTAATGTTTGAAAGAGGCTAAGTGAAGTATTTATAGGCTTCACTTAGGGCTATTAAAAGGTCTAAAATACCCCCAAAGTGGGCTAAAAACAAATAAGGCCACGCAGGGCTAAAATTGGAAGTTCAAGCAAATATTAAAATCCCGCATGTGTGCAACAGGGGGAGGCGGTCCGCCTAGTAGGGGGAGGCGGCCGCCTTCTGAGCTGATGGTCTCTGGATCTGGGGGAGGCGGTCCGCCTAGGTGGGGAGGCGGTCCGCCTAGTATCCTTCAAGCCTCTGGATTTTGGGAGGCGCCCCGCCTCAACTGGGAGGCGCTCCGCCTCTTGCTGAAGCCCCTTGGGGTGTCTCATTTTGTGCCTCTTGAGCCTCACCAAGCGTCCTCGAGGGTCCCCTATCCATGGCTCACCAAAGTATGACCTTGAAGTGCTCTTCCTTGGCCTTGGACGATGCTTTTCGGATGGTTGCTCGATTTGGGTCTTATCATCCTCCCCTTCTTGAGAAGATTTCGTCCTCGAAATCGAGGTTTGGTCTCTCATAGCATCAACAACTCCTCGGGGTGGCCAAAGCGCTCCTTCTTTATCCCTCTTGATCGTCACTTTGATATAGGTTTCTTCCAAGATCTCCCCCGCCTTAGCATGGAGCTTAGAACCTACAAGCAACGACAAGCAAAAACACACAAACTTCCTACCTTGAAAGTAGGTTAGTGCAAGAAGTGTGGAAAACACACTCTTGTTGTATAACCAAGCATCTATAAGAAGCACCAATAGCAAATCTCCAAAGAGAACATTAAGTACTTGGTTCACTAAAAACATGCAATCAACACGATAATGAGCAAATAGGTCATGGGGAGATGGGAAATGCAAGATCAAGCTACCAAAATCCCCTTGAACCTTAAGCTCAAGATCAACACACCAATCTATCCTCGAGGTGTGATCAACATGTGGAGTGGAGTGAATCAAATAGCCCAACCTACAAATAGGGTCAAGCACTCCACTCTCCTTCTTTGAAGCATACCTACTCACACCAAGGGATTCCTCTTCCCCTCCAACTTTATCACCTAAGCAACCCTTCCCAATAGACAAATTCTCAAGAAATGTATTGATGATGGACTCTTCTTCATCATAACCCAAACAAGCAATAGTAGGGTCACTCGAAGAGTCACCTACCTCCTTCAAAGTCTCACACAAGGGATTGCCTAAGTGGTCAAATCCTTCATACCATGGAAGTTCCAATCGACTAATCACCCTAGCCCGATACAAGTCTTTACCACTAATGAGATTATCTTCAAACAATGGAAATATGAAAGCATGCATCTCAACATCATGATCAAGCATAGACAAGTTATCAAGACTAGGTTCACTTGAGGAGTCATCATAGAAAGTCTTATCCAATTCATGCAATTTGGACTCCTCAAGGTCAATACCATCCCTACCACAACACATTGGTCCACCAAATAGAAGCATATCAATTAGGGAATGGTCAACTACCTCATCCTTCCCTATGTCAAAGATTGGTGGTGTGTCATAGCAAAGGTCACAATCATGGTCAACTAACAAATCTACACTAGGGAGGGGTTCAATGAACAAGGAGCTCACATCATGATGTGGCATAGCATCCCTTCCAACTAGTGTTTCACATGCAAACTCAAGTTGAAAACTAGACTCTTCACTAGTGGTATACTCACTAGATGCACCAAAACCACCAACTAGTGTTGAGTCATCACAAGACAAGTAGCTAGTAGGCTCATGAGAAGGTGAAGCAACACTTACATTCGTAGTACTTTCTTGATCACTCACAAGGTTCGAGGTGTCACATGCAACTCCTCCGTCATGAAGCTCACATTGAGGCTCCAATTGCTTGCCTTCAAGTGTACCTACACAAGAACCTTCACAAGAGAAAGTGGAAGATAAAGAAGGGTTAGAACAATGGGTGCTCTCACTCTCGATTTTTCCTTCCTCACCTCTCATCTCTCTCAATTTTACCTCATGGTCAAGTGTAGTTTGTGGTGACAATCCACTCACATCACTCCTCAAATCCTCTCCTTTTTCCTCTCTTGGATTGTCACCGGTCACTCCCTCACTTCTCTCTATCTTTTCTCTCTCATTTGAAGTGGGATGACTCCCATTTTTATCATGCAATGGCAAGACAACAAGATTGTTGGCCTCGGGTTCAAGTACAATGGGTGATTTGGCTTTAGCCGCTTCCCTCAACTCCTTCATTTTTTTGTAGTCCTCACTCACTTGTTTAGGAGTGAGAGGTTTAAGCACAAATCTCTTCCCTTCATGTTTGACCGTGTAAGTATTAACACGACCATCATGCACCACTTGCCTATCGAATTGCCATGGCCTCCCTAAGAGTAGGTGGCACGCTTGCATGGGCACAACGTCAAACAATTGTTCATCTACATAACTTCCCATTTTGAATCGAATCATCACTTGTTTTACCACTTTAAGCTCCCCATGTTCGCTAAGCCATTGTAGCCGGTATGGTTTGGGATGCTTCAAAGTAGTCAACTTCAATTGGGTCACAAGGGATTGACTCACTACATTTGCACAACTCCCGGAATCAATTATCATAGAGCAAAAAACATCTTTGACCCGGCACCTAGCATGGAATAGATTTTCCCTTTGCAAGGTTTCGGTATCTTCCACAATCATAGCTCCTAGGCTCCTTCTCACTACTAAGAAAGTATGAGGCTCCTCATCCTCCACCGTGTCTTCCACCACATCCTCCTCTACTCCCTCATCTTCCTCTGCTCCCTCTTCTTCCGAATCACTCTCTTTCTCATATGCATTTTCACCAACAACAACCATGGTCCTCTTCGTAGGGCAATCCCTAGCAAAGTGCCCATAGCCCTTGCACTTGTGGCATTGTATGGAAGTAGAAGTAGGAGCATGCAATTGAGTTTTAGAGTTACCTCCCACATTAGATGTGTGCTTTTCATACGGCTTCTTCACATCCTTGCTTGCATTGGCACCACTTGTTCCGCTTGCACTTGGGAACCTTGCATTTGTGGTAGGAGGCTTCCAATCCTTTGTATTGCTTGTTGGAGTAGTGGTGCTACTCTTGTAGCGAAAGGATTTCTCCTCTTTGAGCCATTTCTTGGCTTCAACCGCATCTTCACATAGCTTGTAGAGATCATCATATTTGTGGAACTTCAATTGTGAAGCTATGTCTCGATTCAAGCCCCCTTTGAAACGGATCATGGCCGTCTCATGGTCTTCATCATCCAAGTCAAGATTCATTCGGATTTGCTCAAATTCATTGAAATATTCCCCAACCGATTTGGAACCTTGTTTCAACTCATAGAGACGCTTTTGTTGTTCAACCCGGTATTGGTTAGTCAAGTACTTCTCATCCATCACCCGGATCAACTCTTCCCAAGTAAGATTAATAGGCATTCCCGTCCTCCTCCTATTCCTCTTCACCGACTCCCACCAAGTAGAAGCAAAGGATTCGAAGGAAGATATTGCATACTTGGTTTTCTTCACCTCGGGCATATCATTGGTTTCAAATATTCGCTCCATGGTCAATTTCCAATCAATGTACTCCACCGGATCACTACTTCCTTTGAAAGAAGGAATAGTGAGCTTCACACTATTTAGGTTGTAGTTGTTATCTCGACCCCCTTGGAAAGGCTCCGGTTGGCCTCCATAGTGATCTCCATAACCTCCATATTCTCTCCTAACATTCCCTCCAACATACCCCATGGGTGGCCCTCGACCTCGGCCTCTACCCCTATCCACATTCCGACCCCTAAATGGAAAGCGAGCATCATACCCACCATCACCATAATCATCCTCCTCCCCTTCTTGAGCTTGTGCAACTTGCTCAAGGGGTTGAACATTCCGGATTGGTCCGGGAAGTGGAACATTCCTTTGGGGATTGCCCATAAGGTTTGGAATAGTCACACGTTGGGGATTGCCCAATAGAGGTATTTGCAAAAGAATTGTAACTGGTCATGCACAGTTTGTAAAATCGTAGTAACTTGCGACGGTGCTTTTAAAAATAGCCTAATTAGTGTGCTTATGTGAAATGAGAATTTGTAATAAAAAATAATGGGTGGCTTGTCAGTGCAATTTTGTCTAAAATGGTTATGGAAACAGGAGGGACAAAATTGGGTGTCAACAAGGGCTCGTGCTACATTCAAAATGAGTCGATGCTTCAGTTCAACCCTACCATTTTGTTGCGGTGTCCCGACACACGAAGTTTGAAATAAAAATCCTAGTTCAAGAAAATACATTTACAAACTCGAAAACTCTGTTCCATTATCACTACAGACACATTTAATTCATTTATTAAATTGTCGTTCCACTATTGCAAATAAAATTTTCAACTTTTGTCCAACTCGATTCTTATCGACTAACAAAAATACTCAGACCTCCCGTGAGCAATCAATAATAGTCAACAAATATGAAGCACCACACGAAGACTCAGTTCTATAAGGACCCCATAAATCACAATGAATATCAAAGTTCGAAAACTTTATTATCACTTAACGCGAATACATTTCTTGTTTGTTTTGCCCATAGGCATACATCACAAGTTTTCTAAAACTACCTTTACGATGCCTATCATCTAGAACTGAAAGAGATTTGGTTACTTGTACTGAGGGGTGCCCTAACCTTTGATGCCATAATTCCATTAGATCAACCTTCATTGCCTTCATCCTGGGTATGGTCCGAAAATAGCAGAGTCAGTCTTTTTGTTCACCGCTCCAATCAATTTCCTCAGAGCTCGATCCTGCATAACACAATTTTTTTTAGTGAAATGTACAATAGAAGCAAACTGATTAATCAATTGAGACACCAAAATCAAGTTGCATGCCGTTCTGGGCACATATAAAACTCCACGAATTGTCTTGTATTCATTAAGTTCTTCTATGTGCTGCTTCAGTTTGCAGACTTACCAGACACTGTGGGCTTGCCCGTAGACCTCCCAAAAAGTTCAACTGTCCAGTCATATGATTCGATGCTCCCGTGTCAATTATCTACGAAAACCTTATTTGTATACCAATTGATGTTTCACTCGATCCTAGCTTCTCTTTGTTCAACAAGCATATCAATATCTGCCATTGATCATTGCTTAGTCCGGGTATATTTAATTGTCCAGGCACAGTTGCGTGTCCGTATTCCACATTTTCGGACTCAGCCTATGCTGCATTAGCTCTAGTTCCTCCACGTCCTTGACCAATATACAATCCATATTACTGATTGCCACAACCACGACCACCTATTGCAATATTAGTCCTCTCTCTACCACGACCGCCAGTCTGAAACCCTGACTGTTGGTTTCCTTGCTTAGGTGGATAATTCCACCACTCCAGATATTTTACGACCTCATAGCAGCGATCCGGAATGTGCCCACCACGATCACACAAATGACACTCCTTGTTGTCGTAACCTCTCCGGAGAGGTGGCTACCCTTGAGATGCCATTGCCTCCCCCCATTCCTCCTGTCCTCGTGCTACTCCCTTCACACGTTCATCTTGAACAACCTTGTGGTAGACTTGGTTCAGGGATGGTAATGAGTCCTGTGCCAAGAAATTGGAACGACTTGTCCCATAGAGGTTCTTATCCAAACCTATGAGAAACAAATGCACTCTCTCTTCTTCCTTCTTCTTCTCCAGTGCAACCATCAGGTTACATGTACAGTTTCACATGAGCACGTTGGAAATATGTGCAGTTTCCACATGAGCACGTTGGAAACTTTTCATTGTTTTCGAGTTCCTCCCAAAACATTGCCAACTTTCCATAGTAAGTTGTAATAGAAAAACACTTTTGCCTTCACCCAGCCAGTGCAACTTTCAACTACTGGATTCTTGTTCCATTTCCAACCGAGAGTCGATCTCGAATACTGTCCCACAGATTCTAAGCAACTTCTGTGTGTGATATGGTGGTTCAGAGTGTTGGTTTAATTAAGTTCCTTATCCATGACACCAACAATGAGTTTATTGTCCACCAATCATTCAAATCCATCGAATCATCATCCGGTATCTTAATAGACTCATCCACAAATCCAAATTTCTTCCTTGCATGAAACGCCATTCGTACGGACTGTGCCCATTTATTATAGTTATCACCGGTCAGATGGACCTGTGTGATAATCAATCTAGGGTTGTCGTTTGACGTGATGTGGTATGGAGAAATCGTCTTCCGTACGACAGCCCCATCACCAACAACAGTCCATTCATCTCCAGCTCCAACGCCAGCTGGTAGAGCAGCCATCACTTTTCAGTCTCAAGGATATTTTTTCTTTTCTAATGGATCAACACGGTGGCTCTGATACCATGTAAAATCGGACACCAAGCAACATAGTTTTAGGTAGAAAATTTCTCACTATTTTCATATAATGAGTTTGTATGTGGAAACTTAACATAACTTGGTGACCAAGTAGCTTATGGGCATGGCCCAATAGCACAAAAATAAAACCATATTTAGTTAATTACAAGTATAGCCTAATATTACCACTATTTACAAGACAAGAACTTATATATATGCCATTATTGGAACTTTGTATAAAGCAAGGAGTAGGTACAATTTTCATTCAAATAATATAGGTTGCACTTTAATCGACACTACCTTAGAATCAATGAGTGCTACCTTAGAATCGATAAGACCCTCTTGCACATCAACTAATAGAGGTTGCATTTACTCTTGTTATGTTTCCGGCAAAGTCCCGTCGACTGCACTTTGTTATATTTCAACCTAGCCAAATTTCAATTGTTCAAAATTCAATACTATGAAAAAAGTGCTTAGAATTTTAATACTGGGTTAAAGGGTGGGCAATTCACATAAAAAAATGGAACATTTGAGCCATTGGGTTCGACCCAAATTTACAGGAATATGACACTATGGCGCTACTCTCATATTTTTTGCTCCCACAAGAAAATTCTCCCATTTTAACCCCAATTGCCAAATTTCGACGCAAAAATCCTGGCAGCTCCTGGTGATTGCTAAAAATATTTGAACAAAAGTATGACGTGTGTCTCTAATTCTCTGGTGATTGGGGCTTAATTTCTTGCAGGAATGATAAGTGTGATGGCGGCGCCAGAAGTGTCTTTGGCACAAATCTTTGATATTTAGACCAGAGATCTAAGTTCAATGGTTAATGGATTTGTCCATCATCAATATCGTACATTAGAGATTGTATATGACGTTAACTCGTGCATCTGGATTTTTGATGGGATGCCAACGACTTTGTCACTAAAATAGAAGCAAAGCAATAGGGAAAAGCTCTTTTATCTACGGGAAAAAAATACAATTAACAGTCCATATGCATCAATTACTTTTCACTAACCCAAACATTTTCTAGCCCTTAATTTTGTCAATTTTTGCAACAAAATAGATATTAAAAGAAGGAAAATCCTTAAATATTTGATACCTATAATTATGGAATTATGGCAATTAGATAGATAATGTATACTTTTTTAGGGTGGTCATCTATCACAATCTTCACAAATCAAGACTACCGATAATACTATCATTAATGTCAATTATACTGCCAATAATTGAATTTATCAATAGCAAAAAATCATTGAAGGACATGAGGATCATACTTCCCTTGTTCCTCATATAGTAAACTAAAACATCAATGTAATCTAAAAATAAAATATATCAGGCTACATATTATGCATGTACATAGGAAATATAAAATGAATATTTTAAATATATTAAATATAGGTAGTTTTATATACATATTTTATTGATATCTGAATGTACAATATTAATATTTCTATATGGAAAATAAAATGCATATATAACGTAACTATTTTGAAAATATATCTTTTGAAATATTTTATCTTTATGAAAATAAAATGCATTTATAATGTACATATATAGAGTACATTTTTCAACTTCTAGAAAGAATTGAATATGAATTAAATATATTGAGTGCTAATATAGAAGAAACATATTTAAAAAAAAGAACATATAAGGAAAAAAATGCATTTAAGAACGGGAAAAATTGATGAGTAGCCAATTTTGGATGCCCTAAGTGAGTAGAGAAGATTTAACTAAAAGACCTCCAAAAAAACTTGTCTAACTAAATGACCTCCTCTTTTTTTTTTTTTTTGACTTATTTTTTTAGGGAAAAAATGTTAAGTGTGCTTAAGTGATATCGGGGGCTAGATTAGAAATAGAGAAACTTGTGGGTGGTTTTGAAACTTGTGGGAAATTATATAATTCACCCAAAAACGGATTTTTTTCTGGGTCAAAAATAAAAACGGGTCTTGCACTATTTCTTCATCCTCTCTTCCAATTTTTTCGAAAGCCTTTCATCTTCTTCTATAATTTTTTGCCTCCCCCATCCCTCCCCCCATATCCATAATTCACCCAAAAATGGATTTTTTTTCCGGGTAAAAAACAAAAACGGGTCTTGCACCATTTCTTCATCCTCTCTTCCAATTTTTTCGAAACCCTTTCATCTTCTTCCATATTTTTTTCCTTCCCCATCCATCCCCCCATATCCAACACGTCATTTTGGTTCAAAAGCTTTCTAATTTATTTTTTTTCGGAGCAAAAGCTTTAATTTTTTTATTTTGAAGGTGTTTTGTGACTACATTGGCTTGGGTTTAGCTCTTTCGAGGTATGTATTGTGTTTTCTTCAACTAATAAGCTTCAAAAGCTCTGTTTTGTTGCCTTGACGGTGCTCCATTAAAGGTCTGATTTTCAGATTTGTAGTTTTCAGATCTGCTGTAACAATTTATCATCAACCAATCCTAGTCGATTGTAGACCTTATCGCAGTTAATAGACCATTGATGGGAGCTATGTAGTGGTGGATGCTAATTTCTTGGATCAATGGTTGAGATGGCAACATGTTGGTTTGACATTCCAAGACAAATGAAATTATTACTTATCTTTGCAACACCTTTAAGAAAATAATATAGAAAGCGAGATTGACGTTGATAACGCTATTTATTTTATATTTTGTTTTCTTCTTCTTTCTAATTCATTATTTTTTTTCGAAGTAAAATCTTCAATTTTTCGATTTTGAAGGGTATTTTGTCACTACATTGGCTTGGGTATAGCTTCTTCGAGATATGCGTTGTATTTTCTTCATCTAATAAGTTTCAAAAGATCTGTTGTGTTGCTTTGACGTTGCTCCATTAGAGGTTTGGTTTTCAAATCTGCTGTAACAGTTCATCAACCAATCCTGTCGATGATTGACTTTACTTATTACAATTAATAGACCAATGATAGGCAATTATGCAGCAACAGATACTGATTCTTTAGATCAATTTGTGGAGGTAGCAACATATTGACTTGATATTCCAAGACAAGTGAAATTATCACTAACCGTTGCATTAGAAAAATAATCTTGAAAGCGAGATGGATGTTGATAGGGCTATTTTGTCGTGCTTGAATTGTTGCTTTAAGTTATAAAATGTCAGTTGATTGATTGAAGACTAACGTATTGAATAATCGACCAAGAAGAAAACTACATCACCCTTACAACTTTTCCAAGAGTCCCTGTATAATCTTGTATCTTTTATGTATCAAAAAGAATTTTCAGTAATGAAAGCTTTAAAATTATTGTTATTGTTGTTAGTTAAATAAGACTTTTGGTTTATACAAATTTTGTGTGCTTTCATTAACTTGGCTTGCGCCAATATTTAATCCACACAATGTAATACCTTTCATTAAAATTCCTAAATCGAACTTGAACGACACTCAACCAAAAAATCCTTATACTTAATCAATTATCCACTACTCAATTTATTATTTAATGATCATCACGAAGATAGTTGATTATGAAACACAGTGGTTGATAGTATTTAACAAGTAATTTACACTCAAGCAGTAAACAGTCGATTATCAACTATTAGAAAAATGTATTTGATTTAAAATATTTAGCATTAAATTAATAAATAAGCAACATCTTAACTACTCAATTTTGGTCCATTATAATATTTCATCAATTTAACTTTGATGTATTTACAAACTAAGTTAAATACTAATTCAATAAAAAGTCTATGCACAACATGGTTGTAGTCTATTGTACACCTATCGCTCAGGTGATGTGTTGTTGTTGTTGTTGTTGTTGTTGTTGTTGTTGTTGTTGTTATTATTACCATTGAGAAAATAACACGCGCCCGTTTGGCATTTAAATTGATAACCCACGCCAAGTATACAAACAACCAAAATATATTCAATGTGTCATAACATAGTACAATACACTTTCTAAAATTACTATGATTTCTATAAAAGTTGATAATCAACTATTTAGGAGTGATAATCATCACTGCTAGGATTAAGGTAGATCATTTAGGCATTTATAGATTAAACTAATTGGAAGATGCGAATCAACCTCAATTTGGTCTATTGTACACTTATTGAAAAGCTGAGCGTTGAAGATTTACCGTTCAGGATATTACCACGCGCGCGTTTGGCATTTAAGGTTGATGATATTTGGGGTTTAGGATCTTGGGTCCACGCGCTTGGGGTTTGGGGTTTGGGCTCTAGGGGTTAAGGTAGATTATTTTGGCTTGTGGGTATATTATCAACGATCTGAAATTACACTATTTTTTATTGTCAACATTGCTTAGGTTGATAATATACGTTCATGATATTACTTAAAATAATATAAAAATCCTATGTTAAACACTAGTAAGGGGTAATTTAGTAATCTACGAACTAGGAAACCACTGAAATGACAATTTTGTTGCATAATGTACCTTAATGATGGACAATAACATTGATAAGGAGTGACATATATAACATAATGTATACTAATGTTAAGGTTATGAGAAAGCAAGACATCTTTCTCTAAGCATGGAAGAAGATCACATTGCTTGGTTCTCACATTGGGAAGAAGATCATAATGTGAGAAGCAAGCAATGTGAGCGGTACATGACCATAATGTGAGAAGCAAACAATGTGATCTTCTTCCATGCTTAGAGAAAGATGTCTTGCTTTCTCAGAACCTTAACATTAGTATATATTATGTTATATATGTCACTCCTTATCAATGTTATTGTCCATCATTAAGGTACATTATGCAACAAAATTGTCATTTGAGTGGTTTTCTAGTTCGTAGATTACTAAATTACCCCTTACTAGTATTTAACATAGGATTTTTATATTATTTTAAGCAAAATCATGAGCGTATATTATCAACCTGAGCAATGTTGACAGTAAAAAATAGTGTAATTTCAGATCGTTGATAATATACCCACAAGCCAAAATAATCTACCTTAACCCTAGAGCCCAAACCCCAAACCCCAAGCGTGTGGACCCTAGACCCTAAACCCCAAATATCATAAACCCTAAATGCCAAACGCGCGTGTGGTAATATCCTGAACGGTAAAACTTCAACGCTCAGCTTTTCAATATGTGTACAATAGACCAAATTGAAGTTGATTCGTATCTTCCAATTAGTTTAGTCTGTAAATGCCTAAATTGGGATGGTCGCTCTAGTTAATTTTGTTAATGTGAAATTAATTTTCTCTAGTAATTTAGTTATTTTATTGGTTTGATTACTGTTAACTCTAAGCGCTTTTCCTATGTTTCCACAATTTATCTAATAGACTATACTTGGTAAACAATCAAAATTACAGTATAATCAAACTTAAAACAGGGAGATGAATAATATCAATAGACTACAGTTGTGGATAATCAAAACACAACTGAAACTAATATTACCAATTGAAGCAACATTACGAAATTAAAAGGTCTAGACCATTAAAACATAAACAACAAAAAACAGACCAATAACAAACGACTAGTTCGGTTGATTGGGTGAATTTGGTGGAGATTCTTCAATCATATTCAGTGGTCCATTTGGTGAATTTGCGTCTTAATGTATGCAAATGTTAATATACCTAGAACGGTTGATTATCAAGTTCACAAACTTGAACTTGATTTTTTTTTTGAAATAATTCTTTACGTTTATTTATATCAATTTTTATGGGACATGTATAATATATTTAGGATGGTTGATTATTAATTTAGCAAAGTGTTTATTTTTTCTTTGAATGTATATCTTTTATTAATCAAACGACATTATATTATTGATTGATGAAAAAAATTATTCTGTCGATGCAGAGATATCCCTTCTGATATTTGAATGTATGCTTATTTTTATTTTGTATCAGATTTGAAATGGACACACGTCATCCTTCTTAATATTAACTAATTTTTATTCTATAATTATCTATAAATAAACCATAGGTAGTTGATTATATATTTAGTAGAGAGTTAGTATTTTTATGAATACATATTTATTTTTATGGTATCAAATTTGAAGTGTTCACATGTAGTCCTTCTTTATATTATCTTTTTTTTTTTACAATAATCTATTAATAAACTTTCAATAATTAATTATTAATTTAGTAAAGTGTTATTATTCTTTTAAATATATGTATTTATTTTATTTATTTCAAATTAGAAGTTTTGAACATTTCTGCAATAAATATTTCAAAAATAGGTCTACTGCTATCACTAGCGACATCAAGGAAAAATACACACATATTACTATTATTTTATGAATGAACGAACTATTTCGCCCTTATAGACGCAATATTAAGCATCTATCTAATGGATACCACGTGTCGGTAGCAAGTTAATTAACCACGTTCAATGACGTTGTTAACTAACTTGTCATGCATAGCGTCTAATTTTAAGAGAATATGTATAGTTGCACTTGTCATGGAATGTCAAGCAAACATGTTGTCATCTCCACCCATTGATCCTAGAAATCAGCATTCACTACTGCATAGCACCCAATCAATGGTCTATTAATTGCGATAAGGTCTACAATCGACTATAACTGGTTGATGATAAACTATTACAGCAGATCTGCAAACCACAGATCTGAAAACCAGACCTTTAATGGAGCAGCGTCAAAGTAACAAAACAGAGCTTCTCAAGCTTATTAGATGAAGAAAACACAACGCATATCTCGAAAGAGCTAAACCCAACCAAATGTAGTGACAAAATTCCTTGCAAAGTCGAAAAATTGAAGCTTTTGCTCCGAAATAAATAAAAAAAATTATCGAGCTTTCTTACAAACAAAAATTATGAAATGGATAGTGAAATAAGGAAGATGGAACTAAGATTTGTAAGAGATTGAAACAAATTGTGAGCTCAAACACTGATTTTGGTCTGTTTTCGAGCTAAAACGAGGTGGAGAAATTTTGGGGGTGGGTGAATTTTGGGGGAAGAAATTTTCTATTTTTAGTAAATTTTTTTTTATGAAGATGGACCATTTTGTCATATTCAGAACTTGGAACGGGGGGGGGGGGGGGGGGGGTGGGGGAGGTTGGAGTGTTTCTATTTTTTAAAGAATGATTAAGTTCTAATCATGATTAAAAAGGAGGAGGTCATTTACCCAATTCTTAAAACTTGGAGGTCATTTTTTTAATTGAAGACTTGGGGAGGTCAAACACCAAAAAGCCCCAAGTGAGTATTATCCACTGTTTTAAAATTAATTGAGAAATAACAAAAAATTCGCACGCACACTTACACTCCATTAGCATTGGCAAAACACCCTAACTAGTCTCAGTATTTTATACTAGTTCAAAATCCCATTATTTTATACTGGGTTCATGTTCAAAGCTCATTTATATACAAAGTCCCAGTATAAAAATACTGGGACTTTGAACTAACATGTTGAAGGTCCCAGTATTTTATACTGAGACTTCGAACTAACATGTTCAAAGTCCTAGTATAAAATACTGGGACTTGTCCAGAGCTGGATAGTCTTCAAACAGTTTTGCGCCGCTGGCTAGTATTCAATTAGCACGGTACAAATAGGCTACGGGGCCAAATTTTTACTTTAAGAACAAACCATTGCGGTGTTACCCAGTAATAACGGTCACGTATAGTGCTTATTCAATAAAATATTCATTTAGATATGATAATAACTCCTAACTTAGCATTGATCTCTATATTAAAGACATAAATTAGGGATGCATTTTACATATTTATTTATTTATTTATTAAATAATATTATTTAAATTATTCTATTTGGCTAGAGAAAGAAAGGAAGGAACAAATATGTTTAGAGTCCACTGCTTTTGAGCTTATATCAAAGCCCGTGATAAAAGGCATGGCATTGCCCATTGCCATTGATAAAACGAATGAAAATTGCTTCGCCATTTTCTTCCATTAGTCTACAGCCTATAATCGTGTGCTAGAAGCAATATTCTAGTTCTAGGATTAAATAACAGTGAATTTGACTGATTATTTATGTAAAATTTTAGCTAATCGTTGTGCGTTTATAAATGAGCATCACATTTTTTTGTTTGCATTCTCATTGGATAAAAGACCAGAAATGATACCTTTATAAAAGTATAAGCCATTCCATCACGATGAATTATCTTGAAAAGAGACGATTCAAATTATAAAATTATACAATTTAGTCACTTTAATTACTAAAAATCTAGCACAACGTGTTTTGGCTTTTCACAAATTGTTCATAATTGATTAGGTTTACTTTAGGAAAAATGTGTTCTAAATTTTTGTGAACTGTTTAAAAACTATGATCTGGTTCGGTGTCATCAAATATTTATAACAGGGTACAATTAAATATTATGCACATCGAGAAACCCCTAAATTTCCTTTTTACCTAACTCATTGTCTTACGTATAAATTTAAGAGTCTTAAGAACTTAAAAACTACCTTAGGAAACATATGATTGGCTAGGAGTTGATGGCAGCATAACACCTGAGGAAACGCTATTTTCACCTTATAGGGTCTCTGCTCCCCGATCAATTTTCTAAATTATAAATTACCAAATCGAACCGAACCCCAATAATGCAAGGAAAAAAAAAACATACTCCGTAGGGAATAGAAAGTGGGACTATATGTCATGCCCATTTTAGAGTGTGTGATTGGATATATCACTCTCATGAAATGTCTAATTCCTTGCATTTTGATTTATTGCAAATCCAACACATTTTAGCATATAAATGAGAGAGAAACACCCTCCCTCCCCCCCTCCGCCCTCCCCTCCCCCCCCCCCCCCCCCCCAAAAAAAAACCCTCTTAATTCACACACCACCTCAAGTCCTCAGCTCCCCACCCTTCACATATTTTACCTTTTATCCAATAAATCAAGCAGATCTAAGCATTTAGGGCTGATGAAATGCCTGAAAGAACTGAATATGTTTCTCAACTCTTAGCCATAATTACGACATAGAAAAACACACTCAAATGGTTGCAACTGTTTAGGTTGATGATGAAACCTCATTACAAGAAATCATTGTACGCTCTCCAATTATTTGCATGATTGAATGAACTGCTACTGTTTTAGTTGACATCATGATAGAAATAATATTACTTATTATTATGAAAATGGAGTTGTCTTTTCTTGCTGATGCCTCTCTTTTATTTATCCTTTTCTTTATTTTAACATTCTAATCTTCCTTTAAAGATTTCTTAAAGAGGAAGATTTCCATAATGTCCTAGTTTCATTAAATCTTAAACTAGCTATAAAAAGTGATATGTTAATATCAGGAGTTTTTAGCGTGAATTAAGTAGTAAAAATTTCGCGTAGGCGCCTGTTTGGCGCGCGTTAATTGATAGGGGGGAAAACACGCGGAAGCTAAAGACGATATGAAAATACGGAAGCTAAAACAAGATAGGCGATATCTAACAAGATATTGAGATAAAAACCAAGACGAGGCTTGAAACGATTACCTAAGTAGCACCGAGGAACTTGTCTCGATACACCCCGGGTGAATGTCAACGATCACCTATACTACGCAACTACCCTCAACAGACACTCGGCTCTTGTAAATAGAATGATCAAAGAGGTTTTGATGTTCAACTTGGACTCGACCAAGTGAAATCATGCCCACTCACGGGTTCTTCATTGAGATTCACTCAAATGATACATCATTCTATAATCAAAGTTGTGTAATGAAATGAAATGGCTAAGGGCTCTATTTATAGACCCTTTCTAAGACTAATGTGAAATAACTAAAAAGCCCTCAACTAAGTTAAAACAATATATAACACTGAGGGGCAAAATAGAAAGTTCACACAAAATTCTAGCTTCTTCAGCGTAGTGGGCAGAGCGCCTGAAATTGGAGCCTTCTTGGTCAGTGGCTCAGGGAGGCGGAGCGCCCAAATAGTGGGCGGAGCGCCTACTTGTGCAGCATCTTGGGCGGACCGCCTAGGTGCTTGGGCGGACCGCCTGGGTTCCTGGGTGGTGCGCCTAGGTGCTTATCCGATCGATACTTCTCCAAATCGCTCCTAAAGCCCTTGGATTCCCGTCCTTTGCATCCTTCAAGCTTGGCACTCGTTGATTGGAGTCTTGGCTCGATTTGCCCCGTATCATCCTCCCCTTCTTGAGAAGATTTCGTCCTCGAAATCAAGGCGTCCTCTTTCATGGCATCTTCATCTGCTCGGGTTGCCCAATGCTCTCCTCCCTTGTTCTTCTTGAACGCCACTTTGGGATAGGCTTCTTCCAAGTTCTCCTTTGCCTTAGCATAGAACCTAGGGCCTACAAGCAACGACAAGCAAAACCAAAAACTCCTACTCCGAAAGTAGGTTAGTGCAAGCAGTGTGGAAAATACACTCTTATGGTAAAGCCAAGTATCAATGATAATGAAAAAGCTCATGTCTCCCAAGGAAACGATAAGTACTTGACTTAGCAAAGAAATGCACTCAACATAAGAACAAACAAAAAGATCATTAGGACATGGAACATGCAAGATCAATTTATCAATAATCCTACGATTCCTAAGCTCATTACCAACACACCAAACCTTCAATGCAATACTTTCACAATGTGGCACAATGGTTTTGGCATGCTCAATTCTCAAAGTGTGATCAACATGTGGGATGGGGTAGGCAAAGTAGTTCAATTCACAACTAACATCAATTAATCCACTCCCCTTCTTAAAAGCTCTCATACTCACACTAAAAGATATCTCCTCACCTTCAATTTCATCCTCAAGACAACCCCCCTCACAAGGTAAACTCTCAAGGAAGGCATTAATAATGACCTCTTCATCATCATAACCCAAACCAATAAGAGTAGGGTCACTAGAAGAATCATCTACCTCACCCGAAGCTTCAAACAAAGAGTTGTCTATGGGATCAAATCCCTCACACCATGGAGGTTCCAACTCATTCCCAACTCTAGCTCGATACAATTTACCACCACAAATAAGGATGCCCTCAAACAAAGGATTAGTAAAAGTACATAGCCCATTCTCAAGGTCAAACAAAGGTGAAGTATCATAACTAGGTTCATCACCCGCACTTGAGGAGTCATCGAATATAATCCGATCCATCTCATCCACTAGGGACTCCTCAAGGCCACCACCATCCTCACTACAACACATAGTTCCACAAAAGGCAATTATATCAATAAAGGCATGATCAAACAACTCATCTTCCCCTTTATCAAAAATTGGTGGTGTGTCATAACAAGGCTCACAAGTATAGTCAACTACCATTTCCTCACTAAAGAGAGGTTTATTGAATATCGAGCTCACGTCATGATGTGGCTTATCAATCCTCTCAACTAGTGGTTCACATGCACACACAAGTTGACTAATCGACTCTATGCTAGTTGAAAATTCATTAAATGCAACACAAGTATCAACTAGCATTGAGTTCTCACAAGACAAGGAATTATCATGCTCAGAAGAAGGTGAAGAAACACTTATATTTGAGTAGCTCTCGTGAGTACTCACATCGCTTGAAGTGTCGCGTTCAATCTCTCCTTCATGAAGCTCACAATGAAGATCTCCGTCCTCTTGTCTTCCTTCCAAGGCACACGGTTGAGGCTTCAATAGCTCGCCTCTAAGAGCACCTACACAAAAGCCAATACAAGAAGAAGAAGAAGATATAGTACGGTTAGAACAAAGGGTGTCCTCATTCTCATTTTGTCTTTCCTCTCATATCCTTTCTTTCACTTTTCTTTCAAGGCCAAGTATAGATTTGGGTGACAATCCACTCACTTCACTCCTCACTTCCTCTCCTTTTTCCACTCTAGGATTGTCACCGGTTACTCTCTTACTCCTCTCCATCTTTTATCTCTCACATTCACGAGCATTGGCATGAGGTTCAAGAATTTCCTCATTTGGAGTAGAGTGACTCTTAACTTGAAATTCACCACCTTGGGGATTGCCCAAGTTGTGGGGAATGCCCACTTGTTGGGGAATGCCCAACATTCCATCATTAGTGCCTTCTCCGGCATCTTTTTGGACACTCGAGGTCCATTCTTGTTCAAAGCTCTCAAGCCTTGCACTTATGGATCTCACCTCAGCCAAGAGGTAGGCCAAAGTACTTACCAGGACCATAATGGTATCATCAACGTCTCCGGCCATGTGCCTACAAAACCAAAAGCTAAAGAAAAGGGTTAGAGTAAAAACCTCACTCGCTCCTTCACTTTTGAATATCACTCGGGTACACTCAATTTAGTGGTGGGTAGGATCACTCAAGCTTGATTTCAAGGCTTCCTCGTAGTTGAACAACCTCCTCAATAATCACTCAAGTTCACACGAACCAAATACTCTTCGGGGTGAGTGGAATTGATGTGACTCGATGGACGATCGGCTATATGAGTGCGCACTTGAAGCAACAAAGTTCTACGAGTCTTCTTTGAGTTCTAATCTCCACTAAGAACGATTGATCCTAAATGCTCAAAGAACTAGTACTAATCAAGTAGGGATGTACTCTACAAGTACTAGTCGGAATAATTTCAATCAAAGAAACACGAAACCCTACGAAGAAAAACTACCCACGGCTGAAACAGGGTTCAGGCACACCTCCCAGAAGTTAGGCGCTCCGCCCAGTGTATTCAGGCGCTCCACCTGGGCTGTGAGGCAGCAGCTTGGCTAGGCGCTCCGCCCAGCGCTGTGTTCCAGCTTCTCCCACAACGTGTTTTTGTCGATTTTGACCCAAATTCTTCAACGATTTCAAGTTGTTTCTCAAATCCAAGGATACCCAAAGTTGTTTTCAACTATTGCAAACAATCCCCAATGATTTATATCAACAAACAACCATCAACAAGATCGAATCAAGCTTTCGAAGCAAAAATTTCAAAGTTTCAAGACTTTTGGGATTTCAAAATTTCGAGCTTCAATCTGTAACACCAAAACACGTTATAAAGGTGTCAAATCAACGGGTTAACAACATATAAAAATCCCCGATACTTTTTAACACTTGGGGATTCGATTCCAACCCGATCTATGAATTTTTTTCAAGTTTTTCAACTTTTTAATTTTTTTTTATTTTTTTTCTTCTTTTCTGAAGAACAACAACACAATAACAACAACAACAAGAATAAGAACGCGGATTCGTAAGAACGAAGCCTAGGCGTGCTCTGATACCAACTAATAAGAGGAAAAACACGCGGAAGCTAAAGACGATATGAAAATGTGGAAGCTAAAATAAGATAGGCGATATCTAACAAGATATCGAGATAAAAAGCAAGACGAGGCTTGAAACGATTACCTAAGTAGCACCGAGGAACTTGTCTCGATACACCCTGGGTGAATGTCAAGATTTACCTATACTACGCAACTACCCTCAAGAGACACTCGGCTCTTGCAAATAGAATGATCAAAGAGGTTTCGATGTTCAACTTGGACTCGACCAAGTGAAATCATGCCCGCTCATGGGTTCGTCATTGAGATTCACTCAAATGATACATTATTCTATAATCAAAGTTGTGTAATGAAATGAAATGTCTAAGGGCTCTATTTATAGACCCTTTCTAAGACTAATGTGAAATGACTAAAGCCCTCAACTAAGTTAAAACAATATACAACACTGAGGGGCAAAATAGGAAGTTCACACAAAATTCTAGCTTCTTCAGCGTAGTGGGCGGAACGCCTGATAGGTGGGCAGAGCGCCTGAAATTGGAGCCTTCTTGGACAGTGGCTCAGGGAAGCGGAGCGCCCACTTGTGCAGCATCTTGGGCGGACCGCCTAGGTGCTTGGGCGGACCGCCTAGGTGGTGCGCCTAGGTGCTTCTCCGATCGATACTTCTCCAAATCGCTCCTAAAGCCCTTGACTTCCCGTCCTTTGCATCCTTCAAGCTTGGCACTCGTTGATTGGAGTCTTGGCTCGATTTGCCCCGTATCATTAATTGATCCGTAGCCACTATGCTAAGTTTCCAAAGGTGAACAACCCCCTGAATAAATTCGCTGAGAAATAGCCACCTCCGGACAAGTCCCAGTAACATGTGTAGTTCAGAGTCCCAGTATAAAAACCTGGGACGGAGACTTTATGTATATAAAGCACCAGGGGACTATCACATTATAAAATAATGTGACTTTGAAGATGTGTAGTTCAAAGTCTCAGCATAAAAACCTGGGACTTTATATATATAAAGCACCGGGGGACTATTCCATTATAAAATAATGGGACTTTGAATATATGTAGTTCAAAGTCCCAGCATAAAAACCTGGGACTTTATATATAAAAAGCACCAGGGGACTATCCCATTATAAGATAATGAGACTTTGAACATGTGCAGTTCAAAGTCCCAGCATAAAAAACTGGGACTAGTCCGGGCTGTTTGCCAATGCTAATGGAGTATATGTGCGCGCGGTGGCTATTCCTCAATTAATTCTGAAACGGTGGATAATTCTCATTTAACGCGTCCAAAAATGGTTACGCATCAAAATCACCCAATTAAGTAAGTCCAAACCATCGAGGGTTGTGGTGGGATGAATATGATCCCTCAGAAATGGGTCTTATGGGGCGCGTACTCAGATTAGCCGGGGCTCCAATAAGGATACCAGACAATGGACGAGAAATAAAAATAAAAGAGGAGTTTTTAGTGTGCTTTTCTACCGCGAAAGGGAACGCCTTTTCTTGAGGCAAATGGTGGACAGTGAACCGGCCTACTATAAGTAATACTCTAAAAAGAGGAAGTTAAAAATATATTTTTAGTCATTATGAAAGAGAAAATATTGTTACAAAAATAGTCCCTTTGTAATTCTCGTCACAACTCACAAGGATAGAGTAAGAGGCAAACAAAATTCAAAATATGGAACATTGTTTGCCGGTCACCTTAATATTAATTTCACGTATTTGTTAATATCCATATAGAGCCAGATACACGAAATATATATAGCTCTTCAAGAGTACTTCATCCGTGCTATTTTAGCGGTTCCTTTTAACTTTTTCACTTTCATTAAGAAAATCAATAAATACAATACTAAAATTATTCTTATTAAATACTTTTTGTGAATTAAGCAATACTAAGAAGAATTAGTACTTCTTTAATGATTAAGATTATAATTGGAAACAACTAACAAATTTAGTCTTGAATTTTTAAAAGGACAACAATTTTGGGACAAATCTTTTGAGCTAATTGGACAATGGAAATAGAATCAAGGGAATAAATTGTCATGACATGAAAGTATTTTGTCATGACATATATCAAACATGCTGCAACGTCCCAAAATAAAAAAATGCGATCATTTTAATGTGGTCGAATTGTGTACTATTATCATTAAAAGGTCATATTTATTGTTCCCAGCTATCACTAAAGAATATGGTATGATTGATTGAGAGAGGAGAACTCCTTAGAAGAGAGTATGCTTTACCCACTTAATAGGGATATAGCCGGACTTGTGAACGCTTAAACGCAGAAACTATTGCCACCTTACCAGGAACTTTAATGTTAATAAGGAGAAACTTTCAAGAGTTAATTACCAAATTAATGGTGGACACATACAGATATTTAATACAGGACATATTTATGTGGAGAATCGATGTTGCAGAATCATATATGTTCCCACTAAACCCTATTTAGTGACTTCCATGCAGATTAACCATATGTTTTTCTGGAAAGTGGACTTGTATGCTCTAGGCCTTATCCAATCGAATATTGTTCTTTTGCCTTCAAATAGATTTATTGAAAATTCAAGTGGATATCTTTCGGTCGCCAATTCAACAGTTTCTTTTTCCGTATTAAAATCTTTTTTTGGGTTGATACGATCATATATCCGAACGAAACCCTATCCAATTTTCAATTATATATCTAATATAATAGTAACAAAGTCACGTGGTTCCAGGATATAGTTAAAAAGTAATGAAAAGATTGAAAATCTCACACTCAAGAATTTGATAGTATTAACAGTGCTCCTTTAATTGTAGAGAACTGATCTGTAATTAAGCAATGTTTTGAAAAGAAAAAGGTAACTTAATCATGTTTCTTCCGCCAAATGTTGGAAATTAAAATAGGGTGATTTACAGGGATAGCTAAGTTTTGGCGTCCTGTCACAGATTTAGTGCCATAAGGAAAGTTTTACAAATTTAGTGTTGCTCCCAAACGCACACGCAAGTATACGCGGTCGACAAGTAATAAAGTGATAAGTAGAGTATCGTTCCCACGAGGACTATTCAGACTGACTCCTAACAAACAATTTCTTAAGAACTATTCAGGGATCCTTTTCCAATGGTTGAGATTTTACTAACTAAAACAATAATTAAAGCAAGTAATTGAGATTAAGTAACAGAGCAAATTCTAAGTTGTTATCAATGAAAGAGAAACGGTCCAGGGTCAGAGTTACAAACAATCCAGTTGAGTTTTCCAGTTGATTCTACTTCTTGATTTCCTAGATTGCTAACTAACAGATTAATTGTACCCGTGAAAACCTTTCGATTCTTCACGGTCTATGCAGGCTACTCCAATCCCTATATGTCTATGGGTTGAATCACGTGCACGCATTAACGAATTCTGTAATTAGTTAAACTAGGCGAGCAAGTATATGTCTATCCTACTCACGAATTGGTTCCCCGATGCCCGGGTTCACAATCAAGCTCTACTCTTTCTTATTGCGTTCATAAATTCCCTCTTTCGAGTTCAATCTAAAAACCATAGATAGTGTTCAATTATCAGGCCTCAATAATCAAACAATTATGATCAAGAAAGAATAAACAATCCGTAATGGTAAATCAATATATAAAAATCAACTTTCAAACATCAACCTTCATGTATTTACTCTAACCCTAGAACGAACAAACTATAGAATTAAAGAGAAGAATAAGAGAAAGAGAGAAAGAACTTGTTAGAAGACATCTAGGGCTCCTCCCCTCTCCTCCAAAATTGCTCCAAAGTCTGAACTCCTATGAAAAACTAAGTAAAAGAGTATTTATAGAGTTTACAAACACCTAGTAATAAGTTAGACCTAAGCCTAGACGAAATATGAAGTAAAAACGCGCACAAGGGGCGCTATAACGGGCGCCCCGCGCCTCGGAACGCGCTGCCCAAGACAGAACCCGTCGAAATCAGCCCGCCTTGGCCATGCGCCGCACCCCCAACCGCGCCTACCAGGCTGGCGCGTTGGGCGGCGCGCCGCGGAGGCTACAGCGCCCAGCCATTTTTCTGTTCCGTTCGCTCCTTTGCTCGCTCGTGTCGTGCCTTCGTGTGCTCGATCCAATCCTCAATCAAAATCCAATCTTTCCTTGCTCAATCACGCTCTTTAAAGCTCCAATTACACTGCGTAACAACCTACATACACACGACATCAAATTAGTGTAAAACCACATTCATAAACCATAAAACGAGCGAATAACAAGCTCAAACGTGAGGAAATATTAAGGAAATATAGGCATAAAATGCCATACATCACCACCCCACACTTGAACCTTTGCTCGCCCTCGAGCAAGTCACATCTCACTTCCCAACCTAGGTAAAACAGGTCTGCCTATGACTATGGTTGATACCGATCATTGAACCAATGCACACATGTCTACTATGGATCTACAAACATGCCAACAATTTACCAAACTCAAAAATATGAGAACAACCACCCCAAAATAGCTCAAATGCACAAACTCAACTTAATGCAACCATGCTCCCACAAAATCACACCTATCTACTCAACCAAGAACCACCAACTTCACCTATTTCATGCAAACCACGTGCCCTCACCAAATATGAAAGAGAGTGCCCCCCAAAGATCACACACAACAACAAACATCATGAATAGAACGGGGGCAATAACAAATGAATTCACTCACTCTCATGAAAATCTCACATGTCACACACAACGTACCATAGGCTTGCCCGTAGTGTAGGACTCCACTAATGTAGGCTCACTCCAATCGGGATTAACTAGGACTTTAGAAAGGTCGTAATGTAGGCTAAGGGGCGGGTATGATACATATGGGTAATAGTGACTACCTCCCTAAGCACTTTAATACATCACAATTAATTCATCACAATTCTCAACAAGCCACCCAATCAACAACTATCACACATACACCTTCTCAACAAGTAGCATATTTTCTTTTTAAGCACACACTAGCAAGGAAGGGATATCTTTCTCTTTTTTTTTTCAACTTTGCTATTTTTTTTTTCTTTTCTTATCATTTCATTTTTTTCAATTTCATTAACTTCCAACCTTGCCAATGCTTTCCACTACTTCACAATTTTCACAATTATTCCCCTTCATTAGCTCCACTCAAGAACCTCCCAAAATCCAACCACAACTCCAAAACAACAACACAATATTAACTAAAGTGCTTAAGGAGTAAAGGGCCAAAAGAGACAATTTAGAACAAATGGGTAAGCTCGGGGTGTGGGTGCCAACCAAAAGGGTCACAGAAATCACAACAACAATTTTTTTCAAGGTATACATGTAAGGGTAGGCAAATCAAGAGAAGGCCTTGTATCATTTCCCGACTAGAGCAAACCTAGGATTTCGCTTTGCACACACACGAGGCAAGTTCTAGACATTAATATGCAACATGGAGCAAACAAGTATATGCCTCACACACACTTTGCACATGATCCACACAAAAGGTTCCATCAACAACTCTCAATCAAGCATTTAGAATGCAACTTGTGGAAAATTAAGCACTAATACACAATGTTCACAATAAAATCAAGCAAGCGGACTCAAGCATCTCAAGGGGGTTATTCCATTTTTTTCCTAGGCATGCATCATAATTTAAAACCCAAGGACACCACAAATAGCACATGCAATCAATTCAAGTCCACCGGTATCAAACAAACCAAAGGCACCTAGCATTTCACCTATTTCTTTCGTCTAGGGTCACCTATACTAACTGCTCTAATCCTAAAAATAAAGAAAATAAAAAAAAAACTACCCGGTTCAAAGGTCTACCCGTGGAAAAGAACCGAGGTCATAAGAAAAACCACGGGGTGGATGACATGTACCACTAATAAAAACTAAAAAGAAAATCTTTTTGCAATTTTTCATTGATTTTCTAATTTTTTTTAATTTTTTTTTCATATATTAAAGCAAGAAATAAATCAAAATAAAGTCAAGTGACAAAAGAAAATCCTACGGTACATGCATCCCTAACCTCAAAAATAAATAAAAGGGTAGTTCCCCACCCCACACTTAAACTAAGCAATGTCCTCAGTGCTAAAAATAAAAATGCAAGGGTAAAGAAACTTCCCTGAGGGGTGCGATGGAGTGCGGTCCTAATCCTCCATTACGAACCCACCAAGCGTCCGTACGGCATGAGGTACTCAGACTTCCACCAATAGGTCATCAATATTAGGCAGGGTTGGGGACACCCCACACTTAAGCTCGACATTACATGAACCTGCAATCCAAATAATTACCCAAAGTAATATACAACTATAAAAATAATAATAAAAATAAATAAAAGTAAAGAAAGCAAGTTGGGTTGCCTCCCAAGAAGCGCTTGATTTAACGTCGCGGCACGACGAAGACAACTTCATCACTTTTTCCTCCACCTTGAACTTATGAATTGAATCCCCAACTTTGCCTCAAGTTTACAACTATGGTATTGGGGTGGTGGCAAAAATACAAAAGGACCAAGTAAACAATGCCGCATTTTGCACTTCTTAGCCTTTAAATGAGGGATGTCGTTTTGTCTCCTTGGCATCACAAACTCTAAAATATAGGCACCTTGTTCCTCCTCCTTTTGTTTCTTCATAGGCTCGGGTGGCTCAATTTTCATGTCACCATCCAAACACAATGTTGAAAAATGATTGGAATGAGGTCCAATGCGCTTTAATTCTAAAATTGCATTACTTTTGACACCCTCACTTGCACAAACACAAGAGTCCTCAAATATGATATTTTCTATTTTCTCACTTGACTCTAATGTGATTTCCTCAACTTCGGCATCATCAACTGCTATTGGGTCGAATGGTAGGAATTCCACTTTTTGCTCCTCAAATTGGCTTCTAAGCTCTTCTATCTCAAATCTACCAATCACGACAACTGATAATTGAGCTTCAGACACCTCAACCATATCACTCAAATTCTCCTCCAAGTCGTGAATAGTCAAGCCAAATTCGTCAATCTCTTGCCCGAGCACAACCCTTTCTTCCATAAATTGCCTCGTCATATTTGTAAGTTCACTCCTGAAATCCCCATAAGCTTCTAAGAGTTTGGCTTGCTCCATTAGCCAAGTTTCGCTAACAACCTGCACTTTATCGCTCCTGTCAAGCTCACAAACATCATTAGAATCATCACAAAAATTATTGGGGGAAGGAGCATTACACTTAGGACAATCATTCCACCGACCACCACACAATTTACAAAAATTCCAATCAAAGGTGGTAGAAAATTCACATAACCAGTCTCGCAGGGTTGAAAGAGTTGGACAATTTTCCCACAAGTGGGTTCCTCCGCAAAGTAGACAAGAATCAATAAAACTTGAGCAACCATCGTTCGACCCACTTTCATTAAAAGATGCCATGTAAACTAGTAATACAATAATAAACTAAAAATAAAATAAAAAATTAAACCTGAATAGAAATAATAAATTGTTCAAAAAGAAAACAGTCAATTTAGTCCCCGGCAACGGCGCCAAAAACTTGTTGCTCCCAAACGCACACGCAAGTATACGCGGTCGACAAGTAATAAAGTGATAAGTAGAGTATCGTTCCCACGAGGACTATTCAGACTGACTCCTAACAAACAATTTCTTAAGAACTATTCAGGGATCCTTTTCCAATGGTTGAGATTTTACTAACTAAAACAATAATTAAAGCAAGTAATTGAGATTAAGTAACAGAGCAAATTCTAAGTTGTTATCAATGAAGGAGAAACGGTCCAGGGTCAGAGTTACAAACAATCCAGTTGAGTTTTCCAGTTGATTCTACTTCTTGATTTCCTAGATTGCTAACTAACAGATTAATTGTACCCGTGAAAACCTTTCGATTCTTCACGGTCTATGCAGGCTACTCCAATCCCTATATGTCTATGGGTTGAATCACGTGCACGCATTAACGATTCTGTAATTAGTTAAACTAGGCGAGCAAGTATATGTCTATCCTACTCACGAATTGGTTCCCCGATGCCCGGGTTCACAATCAAGCTCTACTCTTTCTTATTGCGTTCATAAATTCCCTCTTTCGAGTTCAATCTAAAAACCATAGATAGTGTTCAATTATCAGGCCTCAATAATCAAACAATTATGATCAAGAAAGAATAAACAATCCGTAATGGTAAATCAATATATAAAAATCAACTTTCAAACATCAACCTTCATGTATTTACTCTAACCCTAGAACGAACAAACTATAGAATTAAAGAGAAGAATAAGAGAAAGAGAGAAAGAACTTGTTAGAAGACATCTAGGGCTCCTCCCCTCTCCTCCAAAATTGCTCCAAAGTCTGAACTCCTATGAAAAACTAAGTAAAAGAGTATTTATAGAGTTTACAAACACCTAGTAATAAGTTAGACCTAAGCCTAGACGAAATAGGAAGTAAAAACGCGCACAAGGGGCGCTATAACGGGCGCCCCGCGCCTCGGAACGCGCTGCCCAAGACAGAACCCGTCGAAATCAGCCCGCCTTGACCCCCAACCGCGCCTACCAGGCTGGCGCGTTGGGCGGCGTGCCGCGGAGGCTACAGCGCCCAGCCATTTTTCTGTTCCGTTCGCTCCTTTGCTCGCTCGTGTCGTGCCTTCGTGTGCTCGATCCAATCCTCAATCAAAATCCAATCTTTCCTTGCTCAATCACGCTCTTTAAAGCTCCAATTACACTGCGTAACAACCTACATACACACGACATCAAATTAGTGTAAAACCACATTCATAAACCATAAAACGAGCGAATAACAAGCTCAAACGTGAGGAAATATTAAGGAAATATAGGCATAAAATGCCATACATCATTTAGCCATCGCAAGAAAGTTTATGGCTATTGTCAGACCTGCCGTTGCCAACAATTTTTCCTGATGAGGTCATTTTTGTAAGACTTTACTTACAAATGTCAAAACTGCAACAACAATGCCAAAACTATCTATTTTGTGCAAAACCTTCATTAAAGTGTAATGTAGATCCTATTTCAAGTTTACATATTAGGAAGATCATTTAACATTTTCATTACACCAAGTTTTTTAAAGTAAAAGTACTTCTTACATCAAAAATGTTATTCAACTTTGCTTAAGTTTTAAATGAAGCAACTAAACTAAATTTTCTTGTAATAATAGAAGAGAACTTTATCTAAGTATCACATAAGTTAGTACTAATATTATCACGCATAAGAAGGTGCGTCCATTAATGACTTGCCGTGATACTCAAACAAAATTAAGTGATTTTTTTTTCTTTTTTGCTGATCGAAACATATTTTATAGCTTTTGGTAGTGGTATATTGAATGACTAATTCATGTATTTTTTAATCCATATATTATTAATTCACGTATAACTTTTATTTCCACCAAACAACCTCTGAAGGTGTTGAATGAACATCCGTATAATTAACCTTCTGTTTTATCTAGTTCACCTACAATGTATTTGCACTTATCATGCACTTTCATCTACTTTCTTGTGTAATGCGTTAAAAATATTGGATAACCCAATAGTTGTCATTTTTATAATTTTTAAATAATACTTTTGCAAGCAACCACTAGCCAAAATTTAAAAGTGAAAATTTCATTGAACTGAACAATAAGGAACGTTTCTAGAATGAAGCTCAAAATCTTTGAGAAATAATTTAACGTAACCCATGTGCAACATCATAATCCTGGTAGTATTTAAGAGATTGTTTGGTTTGGAAACAAGTTATGCATGTATTAGCACTGCAGATATTAGTTATGCAGATATTAGTAATGCATGTATTAGCTATATGCAGGTATTATATCTTGAAAAATGAATGGATTGTTGTATTAAGAAATTAGTATACATTTCATAAAGAGAGGTGATGATATATTTGTCTTCTCATAAATTAATTCCCGTATTACTAATATCCGCATTATTATTCCACCTTCTACCCCGCACAAAATAATACATAGATTCACTCATGACACGACCCGAAATCCGGCTAGGCCGTGCGGGCACCCGACATCCTCCCCTAGACCCGTCGGCGAACCCTTACTAATTAAATTAGGAAAATATATATAAGTCAATTTCTAAATAAGAACAATACTTAGAAAAAAAAGCACAGACATACTGATACCTCTAAGCTGTACAAAAGAAAGTACAGCTGACTACCCAACATACTAGGTTTAGGGCTATCCAGACTAGACATCTAAGAGTACAAAAGAAAACAGAT
This sequence comes from Petunia x hybrida, assembly GCA_037355625.1. Lineage (NCBI taxonomy): Eukaryota > Viridiplantae > Streptophyta > Magnoliopsida > Solanales > Solanaceae > Petunia > Petunia x hybrida. The sequence continues at coordinate 1,895,365 of JBBBVM010000712.1, read as the reverse complement.
ACCTCCTGAAGGGAGCAAAATGCAACTGAAATAATAACCAATAAACTGGTGGCCATCCGGAATAAAAGCTGGCTCACCCTGACAGCTGAAGTCGTCTTCGCTCCTTCACAACATGGCGAACTCAATCCTGGAGCGAACTTGCCGAAACGAAATAGATAGACAACAACAAACAACAAACAAGGGTGAGTCAAAAGGACTCAATAAGTAGGGCAGACTAGCCACCTCAAAGAATAGGATAGCTAGCCAGGGAGAAAAGAAACAGATAGACCAAATTCCTCTGAGAAAAGAAACAGATAGACCAAATTCCTCTGAGAAAAGAAACAGATAGACCAAATTCCTCTTATTTAAATTATTAAAAGGCAGAGCCAGATAATAATCGGAAACACGTAAGAAACTATAAACTCAACCAAGAATACGAGTCAGAAACATATTAACAAATAAACAATGCACGTATAAGCAGAACAGTAGTTATGTACCACAAGTCTACACAATGGTATGAAATGAAATGAAATGAAATGAAATGGGATGAAATGAAATGAAATGAAATCTGATGCAAAGGGTCACATGTGCCCGTCATCCCATCCCGAAGCGGAATACTCCTGCATTCGAGGGGAACCCAATCTGATAACCAACTGGAGCAGAATACTCCTGCTCCTGGGGCGGAATACTCCTGCACCCGATATAATATAAAACAGAGGCGAAATACTTCTACACTCTCCTGAGGCGGAATACTCCTGCACCCGATAAAATGTAAAGCTGAGGTGGAATACTCCTGCACTCTCCTGGAGCGGAATCCTCCTACCCTCAATATGATATAATGGAGCGGAATACTCTTGCTCCTTGGGCGGAATACTCCTGCACCCAATATGATATGCAATGTAATGCATATGAATGACATATAATGCATATGAATGCAATGTGATGCAATAATAACCCTTCACCGGCGCGGGACTCTCATCGACAGCCGGGAAGTAGATGCCAACTCACAGCCAGAGTACAATGCTCAGATCCTCAATGCAATACCAACAACAGAACATAACATTTAATATACAATGTAATTCCAAAGCTAAGGCGTAAGGAGTACGCCTATCGGCAGCTACACACGTAAGGAATACGTGGTAGAAAATCCACGAGGCCAGGTGCCTCCAAAGAAATGGATATAAACACTTACCTTGTTACAAAGTTAGTACATCCACTCAATAACCGCTTGTCCTTTGGTTTCATTGCCAAACGATCCTACTCTATTCAATAAGCAGAAAAATATATCAAATTAGGCTAAAGGCTTCATTCCTCACATCTTAGGGCAATCCGGTTAGGAACCTGATACCCTATTCGCATACGCAATACGCAGGCCAGGCCTATGTACAGGGTTTAAAGTCACATAACCAAACCCTAAATAAATTACATTTATATGTTGCCCACAACTCACTGAGTATGAATATATAATCAATTTCGTTATCGGGGTCTATTTAACCCTTTAAAACTGTTAATTGAACTTATTAAAACGATGTCTAATATTCCAAGGTTTACCATTAAAACATATTCAAACACACGTAATAAACTCAAATATTGCATTAAGATCATTACCTGAATGTTTCAGAGTGAAAATTCTACTTTTCTCCGGCCTCTTTTCTTATTTTCTGGCATTTTTTCCCTCACTGCGTTTTTCATTTCTCTCTCTTTCAATTATGTTTTAATGCTGTAGTAAGAACTAAGGGATATATATATCCCTTAGAATCCATCGCCAAGGTCAACATTCATTTTCTTTCCGTTTTTGTCTTTTTCTCTTTTTTTTTCTTTTAAAATTCGCTATTACGATAAAAATTAAAACGGTACCCTACGATATTCGAAATTATTTCAACTTGTGCATACAAGTTATACAAAATATATGTAACATACTCGCGAAGGCGGATCTCAAATCGGGTTTCCGAAACTCAAGATGCGAATTTAAATAGAAAAAGTCAAATTATTTAACTTTCGGCATTTTAGCGGAAACTAGCCGAACAACATCGAAATTCACTTTCGAAAGTTTACAAAAGTTACAAATAATCATGCGAACCTAACGGCGCTTTCGGATCTCGAATCGGAGCTCGTTCGCCAAAATCGAGCTCGAAAATCTCTTTTTAATATTTATCGACAATAAAAACTGAAACCTTCTTCCGATGCCTACCAAACGAGGTCTGATTTAGCTCAAATTTTACAGACAGGTCCTAATGAAAATTACGAATATTTTAAAATTATCGGCACGCCAATCGGAGTCCTAACTTCCGAAACGACTAACCGAAGTCGTTTCATTCTCCTCCACTTAAACTCTCGTTCGTCCTCGAACGAGCCTAAGTCTAAAGAAAAATTCGCACAAATAGCAAGAGAACTTGCACGACCTTCATAAACTACTCCACGGGCATTATCTTCTTATTATAGGATCAGAATCATAACACGCATATCGTACTTTTGGAAAAAAATATATCTGGATAATCTGATAATACCATTGCACAACTTATTCTGACAAAGCTGATCCTTCCTCGATCACGAGAAGAGAGTTCTACATTTTCGAAGCAAAGATACACGGAACTTTGAATGGATTAACATGATTCAGCCGATACTCACCTCTTCGATATACCTTTCGATATAGAACGGGTCGATGGAACTAAGAATTAGCTCACGCTTGATGCAATAGGGGAGCTTTTTGAAGTACATTGTCACTACACACTATAGAAGATTTGATGCAAGCAATATTATTTTTTTACGAACGCATTATGCAACATCTCAGTTGATGTTAGTGTTGTTCCGCAAGCTCCTTGTGGGAATATAGTTACTCATATCCTAATGTATGTCAAGGGTTCATCTGAACAGAGTCTATCATATAAGGATAAGGATCATGCAAATACTACTGGATAGTATGATGCAGACCAAGAATGATCTTCAGACTGAACATCTACTTCAGGGTATTGTCTTTGAATTGGAAATATTATGACTTGAAAAATTAAAAATAAAAGAGACATGTAGTTGGACCTTGAGCTGAGGCAGAATACCAGCAACAAAGTTGATTACATGTGCACTTATAACGCTAAAGTATCTTCTCAAAGAGTTGAGGTGTGAAAGAGATATACACACCAATGATGGATTGTCGACAAGCTGCACTAGACCTTTAACTCTAAATTTCCATGAAGTAAAACAGCGTCAGTATGAGGATCCAGTTCTGGTTGAATACAGACAGATAGCCAGAATAAAACTGGAGTCACCATACAGGGTTACTACTGACGGTGTTTTCATGTATAAAGATAGACTTTGCGTTCCTGATGTTGCAGATTTACGTGGACAGATTATGATAGAGGCATATTATTCCAAATACACTGTTCGTCGAGGTTCGACTAAGATGTACCATGATCTTAAGCAGATTTCTTAGTGGGATGGAATGAAGTATGACATAGCAGAATTTGTGGCTCAGTGTTCTAACTGCCAGCAAGTTAAAGTCGTGTCATCTTTCCAGACTTTATGCTTTCAGCAGATAGGTACGTATATACGATCAGGTTGTCAGCTTATCTCTATCATTAATAGATTATTAGTGGGTTTAGCAATGATCGACACTCATCGTAGGTTTCTATCGTGGCCTTAGGTTGGGTCGTGACAAAAGTGGTATCACTGCCTTAAAGATTTAGTATTACCATTCAGTATTTGGAGGAAGACTCCTCCACTTAAAGCACAAACTCATGCAGCTATTTGAAAAGGAATAACCATCCCGGCACAGTCTACTGGACTAAAGAAAATTTAGCTAAAAGCTGAACGTAGGCAGACCTAAGCTACCAACTATCCTTTCGAGTTGCCAAACAGCTGCAACTCTCGAGTCACAACTCCATACATTTTCTATAAGCACCACCGCCTGATGGATCAAATCGAAGGTCAAATGATGCCTCTCATTACCCTTAGTAGCTTTGAAAAACAACAATGTGCTTACACGGCTACCTTGACACGCACTCTGGCTCAACATAAGTAACATCATGAGTGGCTACTAACCACCCAAGCTCACTAGTGCCGGAAGAAGAAAAGATGGCAATAGACCGATGATGGAAATAATTAGAGCTTCAGGAAGCTCATCTTCTTATTTGCTTGGCTACCAAAGCTAGACTACTTCCAAGTCAGGCTAACCAAAGAATCGAAATTGAAGAAATAGGCATTAAATAAGCTTTATGGAATGACATCTATGCCAATTTAACCTCCCAATAAGAAGGAAACTCTGAAAAATTTGCCAGAAAACCCATTTATAACCGAGACAAGTTCATGGGATAACATGACTTTACTAATATCTCGAACCAAGAGGAGACACGTAGATCGAATATTACTTAATAAGCACTTTACACCGGAAGAAACAACGACACTCTTTGATGGTGATGAACTAGAATCCAATCATCCAACCAACACGAAATTCCAAAAAGAGAGGTAAACTGATTTGACATAATAACAGAAGGTGGAACAACAAGATGCCAGACAGACAATACCGACACTTACTGCCAAATCTCTCATATTTAGACTAGAAAAATTAGTAAGGTCTCACAAATGCCAGGAATAAATCACACCAGAAGCTCGCCCCTCTACCGCAACCGATTCTCAATAGAAACAATTTCCAATGGAACCATGGTAAGATAAACGAAGTCCAGACCGATCTGAATAATCAAATCTTACTCACATATAATGGAAGAAGAAATACGTGGGTGTACTACATCGGATGCCTCAGCATCCTGCCAGACTGGCAGTTCATAAAACTGCTTCTGCGGCTGAACTAAGCCGCTACACTAATAATTACCTTTTGAAGAATAACTGCAACCACGCTCTCAACCTTTACTGGATCGTGGCATTTCTCTGGCTGATTGGGATCTAAATGAAATCCCTGCGACTGGGCAGGTGCCTGAGGTCAAAAGAATGATGACTGTCTACTTGCTAGAGTAAGGAAAAACTCCCCAAAGGATAACCAAACTCACGAAAATGATAACACCTTTTTCGCGAAAAATGGAAACTGGAAAGATTGTTGATAGCTACAAAGAGAAAAATTGGGTCTAATATTGACGAACTATTGGCGCACTCTAAGAATCGCGTGACACATGCTGAGATGACCTGGAAGGTGACCTCCCAAAATAATCGGAACTCTTACCTCCAAATGAGGTACCATGGTTACCCACTAGGGCCACGAGATCTCTTGCTCTCCCGCTCTAACTCTTCCCGCTCTAACTTATGGTATGCCTAATACATTTAAGCAATATCAACGACGACATCAAATAAAGTCCCAACCTCAATCTCTTGAGCTATCTGGGATCTCAAGGAAAAGAAAGGTTATCAATAAATCTTTGAATCTCTCGAAAGGCTCATGGACTAGTTCTCATGTATATTCAGCCATTCTATAGAATTCAATCTCATATTCTGAAACACCAACAGGCTAACCGACAGGCTACGCAGTCCAATCCACTCAAACTGGCAACACTTTTCATCTCGCTCGCTACTCGAAAAAAAAACTTTTCCACGAATCTAGAAGAAAAATCGAACCAAGTTAGCTAATAAAAGAGCGGCCCACCAATTCAAGGCTGGACCCTGAATCTGGAAAGAAGAATAATCAACACCATACCGCTCGATATAATCAAGAGCCTGAAGGATACGCTGACATCATTTTATTTTAAAAAAAACTTACACAGGGATTATCTGATGCATGGCTTGAGAATATCGGAAGGTTCAACCAGATAAAATAATACAGCATCTTCGGACACTCAGACCGAGCTATTACCTGGGCTAGCTAACTAACCAGAATAATTAGTGGCGCAACACATGCTGCCTCTGGAACGTAATTTACTGGGGCAATATTAAGAACTGGAATAGGAGCTCTCTGAGACCGAACATCTGTATCTGCGTCAACCTGATAAGCTACCTAGTGAATAATAAGTTTTTGCGGTATCTGCGTCACCAAGATTCTCGTGAAAGCACCGTAGAGAGCCAAGGAAACCATAAGGCCCTGCTCCCTCGCCCATCGCGAGCTCGTACGGCTGGGACCTCCGTAACTAGATCGTCAGCACGATCAAAACTCTCGGGGCTTCGTCAGTGCTAGCCCCAGGCTAGACTGCTTCGTCTTGAACTCATACCGTTTGCTGATTCATCGCACGAGGGTTCACAATTAACACGAAGGAATTAACGAATTAACAAAAATACTTTTAAATCCTAGACCAACGCACGATCAGAAATGAAGGAAGCGAAACTTCCTAAATACCATCATAGCCTCTCGTAGATAAGTACGGACGTCTACGTACCCATCAGCGAGACTCTACTAGACAATGTCTTAGTCTGGATAGACTCTAAACTGGGCTCTGATACCAACTGACACGACCCAAAATCTGGCTTGGCCGTGCGGGCACCCGACATCCTCCCCTAGACCCGTCGGGAGAACCCTTACCAATTAAATTAGGAAAATATATATAATTCAATTTATAAATAAGAACAATACTTAGAAAAAAAGCACAGACATACTGATACCTCTAAGCTGTACAAAAGAAATTACAGCTGACTACCCAACATACTAGGTTTAGGGCTATCCAGACTAAACATCTAAGAGTACAAAAGAAGACAGATACCTCCTGGAGGGAGCAAAATGCAACTGAAATAATAACCAATAAACTGGTGGACATCCGGAATAAAAGCTGGCTCACCCTGACAGCTGAAGTCGTCTTCGTTCCTTCACAACGTGGCGAACTCAATCCTGGAGCGAACCTGCCGAAACGAAATAGATAGACAACAACAAACAAAAACAAGGGTGAGTCAAAAGGACTCAATAAGTGGGGCAGACTAGCCACCTCAAAGAATAGGATAGCTAGCTAGGGAGACAAAAACAGATAGACCGAATTCCTCTTATTTAAATTATTAAAAGGCAGAGCCCAATAATAATCGGAAACACGTAAGAAACTATAAACTCAACCAAGAATACGAGCCAGAAACATATTAACAAATAAGCAATGCACGTATAAGCAGAACAGTACTTATGTACCACAAGTCTACACAATGGTATGAAAAGAAATGAGATGAAATGAAATGAAATGAAATCTGATGCAAAGGGTCACATGTGCCCGTCATCCCACCCCGAAGCGGAATACTCCTGCATTCGAGGGGAACCCAATCTGATAACCAACTGGAGCAGAATACTCCTGCTCCTGGGGCGGAATACTCCTACACCCGATATAATATAAAACAGAGGCGGAATACTCCTACACTCTCTTGGGGTGGAATACTCCTGCACCCGATAAAATGTAAAGCTGAGGCGGAATACTCCTGCACTCTCCTGGGGCAGAATCCTCCTACCCTCAATATGATACAATGGAGCGGAATACTCCTGCTCCTGGGGCGGAATACTCCTGCACCCAATATGATATGCAATGTAATGCATATGAATGACATATAATGCATATGAATGCAATGTGATGCAATAATAACCCTTCGCCGGCGCGGGACTCTCATTGACAGCCGGGAAGTAGATGCCAACTCACAGCCAGAGTACAATGCTCAGATCCTCAATGCAATACCAACAACAGAACATAACATTTAATATACAATGTAAATCCAAAGCTAAGGCGTAAGGAGTACGCCTATCGGCACCTACACACGTAAGGAATACGTGGTAGAAAATCCACAAGGCCAGGTGCCTTTAAAGAAATGGATATAAACACTTACCTTGTTACAAAGTTAGTACATCCACTCAATAACCGCTTGTCCTTTGGTTTCATTGCCAAACGATCCCACTCTATTCAATAAGCAGAAAAATATATCAAATTAGACTAAAGGCTTCATTCCTCACATCTTAGGGCAATCCGGTTAGGAACCTGATACCCTATTCGCATACGCAATACGCAGGCCAGACCTATGTACAGGGTTTAAGGTCACATAACTAAATCCTAAATAAATTGCATTTATATGTTGCTCATAACTCACTGAGTACGAATATATAATCAATTTCGTTATCGGGGTCCATTTGACCATTTAAACTGTTAATTGAACTTATTAAAAGGATGTCTTATATTCCAAGGTTTACCGTTAAAACATATTCAAACACACGTAATAAACTCAAATAATGCATTAAGATCATTACCTGAATGTTTCAGAGTGAAAATTCTACTTTTCTCCGACCTCTTTTCTTATTTTCTGGCATTTTTTCCCTCACTGCGTTTTTTCATTTCTCTCTCTTTCAATTATGTTTTAATGCTGTAGTAAGAACTAAGGGATATATATCCCTTAGAATCCACCGCCAAGGTCAACATTCATTTTCTTTCCGTTTTTGTCTTTTTTTTTTCTTTTAAAATTCGCTGTTACGGTAAAAATTAAAACGGAACTCTACGATATTCGAAATAATTCCAACTTTTGCATACAAGTTATACAAAATATATGTAACATACTCGCGAAGGCGGATCTCACATCGGGTTCCCGTAACTCAAGATGCGAATTTAAATAGAAAAAGTCAAATTATTTAACTTTCGGCATTTTAGCGGAAACTAGCCGAACAATATCGAAATTCACTTTCAAAAGTTCACAAAAGTTACAAATAATCATGCGAACCTAACGGCGCTTTCGGATCTCGAATCGGAGCTCGTTCGCCAAAATCGAGCTTGAAAATCTCTTTTTAATATTTATCGACAATAAAAACTGAAACCTTCTTCCGATGCCTACCAAACGAGGTCTGATTTAGCTCAAATTTTACAGACAGGTCCTAATGGTCATTATGAATATTTTAAAATTATCGACACGCTAATCGGAGTGCTAACTTCTGAAACGACTAACCGAGGTCGTTTCAACTCATTAATTAATTCGGGTATTATTAGTGCAGGTTTCTAAATCCAAACCAAACGTTATATTATTAGTGCAAATTTCTATATCTTATTACAAAATAAACCAAACACTGCACTATATTGTAAGGAATTTTATGCAGCTATTAATTTTTTTGCTTAACCAACCAAACGACCACTTATTTATAGTTAACCTTTACAGAAAGTTGTAATGATTGACAGATATGGATGACTTCACAAAAGAGAATCTTATATTTAGTGCTCATAATACCACAATCAAGTTGCCAAGACTATAAGAATAAATAAAATCTATATGTAGTGTTGTGAAATTTGATGACACAAATCCTTCAACTTGGGCTCATATCACTGTATGTAGTGAAGGAGGAAAAGTTATTGGAACAGACAGAAAGTGACTATGTAATCATATAGCAATAAATTTTGAGGAATGTGTCCGATGCCGAGTGGATAATACATATCCGAGTACATATCCACAGGGAAAATTTTCTTAAATTCAAAAAGGGACAAAAATATTTCTAGCTGTGATATTCTGAAATATGTATGTAACATCGTTATGATAACTGAACGGATGTGTGTCATTTTACTAGGAGGAAGATGAATTTAAAGAGACGAAGTTAGAGAGAAAAAGTAGAGAGAGAATATCTTGTTCATCATAGCTTGAAAATGAAGCTATTGCATGTACTCTCTCCGTCTTATTTTAGTTGTCTCTTTCAGTTTTTTCACACCCTAGAAAAAAACCATTAAATAAGGTGTGTATTTTACTATATTATCCTTATTTAATATTTGACTATTAACCTTTTTGGAGAATTATTTTAATTATTAAGGGTAAAGTTGGAAAGAACTAGTAAATTTAGTCTTGAAATCCTAAAGAGATAACTAATTTGGGACAAACCATTTATCCTAAAGTGACAACTAATTTGGGACGGAAGGAGTATATATCAGCTCGATCAATGGTTCGATTCGGACGGTTATTTTAAAAAATTTGTACCATCCCAATTTTTCGGTTATTCTAGAATGTATAACCAAAATTTGGATTTTCGAAACCATCCCAATCATATCGGTTTCTCCTCGGTTTCGGTACGGTTCGATTAATATTTCGGTATTTTTTAAAAAAAAATTATCGACTAAGACTACCATTTTTGTATACAAGACAACAATATTAAAAAATATGTATCACTTTCATTGCAAAACTCATACGGTTCTTGTGATTAAATCAAAATATCAATATCATCTTAATTAAGTACTAAACGATATTAGAGATAACAATGATATCACAATCAATTGAATATTTGGCGAATAGTGCTTATACTGATTCACTATAATATGATGTAGTGAAGCACTTTACAATACCTAGTCTCTATATAACATTATGAAAGAGTGGTTAAGAACGAATAAACAAAAATCTAGACGTTTACCTACATTATTTCGACTGTTAAACTCATGTGCATTTACTTTTTCAATAAAATATTTGATTATGATGTATTGTTCTATACTAAATGAAAGATAAAAATAAACATAAGTCGGCATAAATTTGAAAAGAGATTAAACCTTCACCTAAGTAGACAAAATTTACAAGATGAACGCAAATGGTCCGCGTAGACCTTCTACAATAAATTTTTTCACTTTTGTAGGAACTAGTTTTTAAGGAATTTAGAGTTTAAAAATGGCGAAAGCACTACACTATTGAAGCATGTTAGTTTCAACTTTTAGTAGTAGTAATTGTACGTGCTTTGCATTACTGATTTCACCCCAATGATTAACGGCTAAAAAAGTTATGCTTTGTTGATTTTAGAATTAATTAAATTATATATAGTTATACATATAAGTTTCATATATAAAGTATATTTTATGCATGTAAATTTATCAAGTTTGGTTCGGTATTTTTTCGGTTTCCTTTTATAAAATAAAAAACCTAACCTAATAATCGATGCGGTTATGACTTTGCATAAGAACATACGCTTTTTTATTAAAGAACCAAAATTTTGGTTCGGTGCAGTTCGGTTCGGTCGGTTATATCGGTTTTTGAAAAACCATTGACACCCCTAGCTGACTCACACTCTAAAAATATCTAACTTCTCCAACTAACTATAACTAATACTCCCTCCGTTTCAAAAAGGATGAACCTATTACTATTTGAAAGGTCAAACAAGATTATGTTTGACCACATATCTTACAAATATTTTCTAACTATTTTGAATTGTTAACTATTGTGACTTATAGTATTTTTCATGTAGTTTCTAAATATGTGAATTTTATTTAAAAAAATTTAAAAATTCGATGTGCAAATTCCCGGTTAAAATTAGTCAATTTGACCCTCGTACTCCGCAAAGATTCATCCTTTTTGAAACGAAGGTAGTAACTCCCTAAATTCTAGATAATTGCACATTAGTCCTTCTTTTCAACACTCCCCCTCAAGCTAGGTTTTGTTGCACAAAGATGTTAAACACACCTAGCTTGGTCTTCAGATACTCTAGTTGAGTCTTACTCAACCCCTTTGCCAGCAAGTCTGCATGTTGTTCCTTTGTAGCTACATATTTGGTCTTCACTAGTCTCTTCAATATTTTTTTCTCTAATGAAATGAAGGTCTATCTCTATTCGCTATGTTCTTTCATGAAACAATGGATTAGAAGCTATCTGCATAGCAGCTTTGTTGTCACAGTGTATGGCGACTGGTAATTCTATGTTGAACTCCACTTCCCTGAGTAATCCTAGCAACCATATTAACTCAACTACTGTAGAGGCTATGCTCCTATACTCAGCTTCTGCAGAGCTCCTTGACACAGTGCTTTGTTTCTTTGACTTCCATGAGACTAGAGAGCCTCCTCACTTGATACAAAAATCAGATATTGATCTTCTGGAACTTGGACATGCAACCCAGTCTGCATCACAATATGTAGTCATAGTTCTGTTGTTTGAACTAGATAACATGATTCCTTGTGTAGGACTGTTCTTGATGTATTTCACTACCCTTAGTGCATCATCCATATGAGACCTCTTTGGTTGTCCCAAGGACTGACTCAATGTTTGTACACTGAGTGCAATATCAGGTGTGGTCAGAGTCAGGTATAGCAGCTTCCTAATCAGTCTTTGGTAACTGTTGGTATCTATTAGCAGCTCATCTTTCTCACTTCCTGGTAGCTTAATGTGATCATCAAAGTCTTTTGTGGTTAGCTTTACATTCACTTCCAGAGAGGTGACTGCTGGCTTAGTTGCTGATAGCGCTAGTTCTGATATAAGTTCCACGGCATACTTCCTTTGATGCATTAGTATTCCTTGTTTTGATCTAAAAAATTCTTTCTCAAGGAAATACTTCAGCTCACCTAGATCCTTCATCTTGAAAGCTTGTTGAAGTATTGTCTTGGAACCCTCAATTAGCTTCAAATCACCTCATGTGATTAACATATCATCTACATATACCAGCACTACTACTATATTGCTTCCTGACTTCTTCATATACAAGGAATGATCATAGTGGCTCTGTTTGAATCCAAGTCTTACTAGTGCTTATGAGATTTTGGAATTTCATTGTCTAGGGGCTTGTTTTAGCCCATACAAGGATTTTAAAAGTCTGCACACTGGTCTCTTCTCGCCTGGCTTCTGCAGCCTAGAGGTAGCTCCATAAAAATTTTATCAAACAAATCACCCTGAAGAAAGACACTATACACATCCATCTGGTGTATATGCCGGTGTAAAGAAGCAACAACAGAAAGTACTGTTCTAATAGTGACCATCTTCACCACTGGTGAAAAGGTCTCTTGGTGGTCAATACCCTCTTTTTGACTGTACTCTTTGGCTACCAGCCTAGCTTTGAACCTTTCTATTTCTCCTGAAGCCTTGTACTTGATTTTATAAATCCACTTGCAACCAATAGGAATCTTTCCTTTAGGCAATGAAACAATGTCCAATGTGTGATTACTCTCAAGAGCAGCCACTTTTGTTTTCATAGCCTCTACCCACCTGGAGTCCTTCATAGCTTCAGCATAGGATTGCGGCTCAGTTACAGCTGAGAAATCTGACAAGTATGCTTGATATTAGGGTGACACAAGATCATATGTAAGGTACTAGTTCATAGCATAGGGTATATTGTCATGAATATTCAAGGACACAAAGTCTTTTAGCCAAATAGGAGGAGCTTTTGGCCTGATAGATTTCTTTTATTCTACAAGAGCAGGTATAGGTTCCACAGGCTCTGAAGGTTGTGCTTGCTATATAGGAGAAGCTTGGATTGGCAGTTCTTCATTTCAGGTACAAGATCAGCAGGTTCAGCTTCTAGAGGCTCATCAACAAGTTGAATTTTTGGAGAGGCAGGCTCATATCAACAGACTCAGTGTGTGCGTGAGGCTCTTCTGCTTGTTCATCAACTGAGATGAATTTGTCAGGAGTTGACTGTATTATTGGAGAGTCATACATAGAAGAAAGATGCTGAGAGGTGTCATTAGAGGGAAATGGCTGTGAGTCATGCGCTATCTTTACAAAAGGAAATACATCCTTATTAAATATAGTGTCCCTATTAACGAAGAAGGTTTTGTTAGTTCGATCAAAAAGCACATAGCCGTTATGAGTTTCAGAGTCCCCCATGTGTACAGAGGGAATAACTCTACTTAGAAATTTGTCTCTTTCTTGTACATGTTAGGCATAACATAAGCAACCCAGAGTCATGAGATGCTCAATATTGGGCTTTCTTCCATACAACCTTTCAAATGGGACATGCCTTGAATTACTGAAGAAGGCAACATGTTTATCACATAAGCAGCTGCCAAGACATAGTGACCCCAGAATTTCAAGGGAATATGAGCCTGAAACCTCATAGCTCTGGCAACTTCTAGAAAATATCTACGTTTCCTCTCAGCTACTCCATTTGCTGAGGGGTATATGCACAAGTCCTCTGATGGATTATCCCTACATTTTTGAACAAGTCTTGACACACTGCATTATAAAATTTTGTACCATTGTATGTTCTGGTTATCTTTACTTTCTTTCCAAACGGAGTTTGTACATAGAGAAGGAAATGCTTCAGTATTACACATGATCATATTTTAATTAATAAAAATATCCAAGTCATCCTAGAGAAATCATCCACAAGGGTCAGAAAGTATTTATTTCCATCAAATGTTGCAACCTTGTATGGTCCCCATACATCACCATGAATCAAATTAAAGCTTTGTACACTTTTGATACTACTGGATTAAAAAGGAAGCCTAGTATGTTTAACAATGGGATAGACATGACACTTATTTACAATAGACACAATGTCATTATGATATAATGGAAAAGCTTCTTGAGAACAACATGAGATACATGTTCTAATCTCTTGTGTCATACATCAATATCAGTCTTACTTATTTCATAGCCTTGACTTCAGTCTCTTACTTCTCCTGAGCAGCTAACACTTGCTTGCCTTCTCTTGCAGTATCCTGCCTTAGTAGTATGTACAAACCATTCCTTTCTCTACCAATCTCTTTCACCTTCCTAGTGAAGAGATCCTAAAATATACGATAGTCAGGAAAAAAGGTAACAGAACACCCAGTTCTTTTGTAACTTTGGATACTGATAGAAGGTTGTATTTAAACTGAGATATATGCAGTACATTACTAAATGTATTTATGGAAGATATAGTGTCGTTTCCTACATGAGCTACATCAGTCATATCACTATTTGTGAAATGCCCTTAACTAGCCATTTCGAGAGATAAGACTCCGATTAGATGGCCGATAGTGTTAAAAGATCCGGAAGGTCCATTAGGATTGCTCTGGTAAGTTTGAACTGAATTAGACCTCGTTTGGTAGTTCTTGGAAGAAGATTTCAGTTTTGGTTGTCGATAAAGCTTAAAAAGAGGTTTTTGAGCTCGATTTGAGTAAATGAGCTCTGATTCAAAAACCAAAAGCGTTGTAAGGTTTGTATGGTTACTTTTAACTCGTGTGAACTTTGGGAAGTGAAATCCAAGATCGTTTGGATAGATTTTATTTAAGGCACGAAAGTCAAGAAAGTTGTAAAATAACAATCATAAATTTTGATGAAATTTGGGTCTAATAATGTTGCTGGGATTTTCTCCCAACATACTTTGAATTACGGGGTGTTCCAACCATCAAATTTAAGTTCTACGAGTCTAATTTCTAATGCATTAAACCATTTTCCAATGCAACGTTGGAGCAGAGAGATGTTCACGTTTTCGCGAGACTGCACATGCAACCCCTTTTGGAACCCTTTATGGCGGTGGCCGACCTTTAAGGGTTTTAAAAAGGGGTAGAACGTTTATCTTAAGTCATTTTGCCTCAAAATCAGTCCCTATACTTCCTAAACACTCTCCTAAAGGTCTCTAAGTGTTTCAAGGGTTGCCAAGAATATTTAACCATAATTCCACATCAAAGTTGAAGTAAAATAAGGATATGCTCTTCTACGGTATTGTAATGGCATCAAAGGTGATTAGGAGCTAAAACAAGCTTAGTATTCGAGTTGCAGTTGCTGTCTAAGGTGAGTATATTATCTTCTTGGTTGTGCTTAAGGTTATTTTGGTGTTGGTTATGTTGTTTGAGTAAAGAATTGTAACTCAATACTTGGAAGTTATATGGAATGGTGTTCTTCTTATTGGACTGTGTTGGAAGCTATATTTATGAATTGTTGTGGCTAGAAAATGAAGAGAACAACTTCAATATGGTATACTTGATGTTGTTATATATGTCTAGGTATTTTTGAAAGGGGTTGATGGAAGAAATATGTATAAACTTGAAGTAGAAAGTAAAAATTAATGTGTGGTACATATAGGTTGTTTTGAAAGGATTTATGGAGTTGGAGGAAGTCAATGATATAGGAGGATGCTGCCCAAATTTTCTCAGACGAGCTACTAACTTAAGTTACAAACGTAATATTTATTTAGTATTAATCATGAGCCTCATCGTGCTATTGTAGATTGAATTGTTATGTGGGCTGCTTGAGATGTGTAAGAAGGAAAATGAGGTCGTTCAGTAATTATTTGACCTAGGATTTGAGGTAAGTTGTTCATTCCAATTCTTTGATGGCCTTCTGCCTCATGGAACTTCTACACACGTGTTCTTATGTGTGTAGCTGCCGTTAGACGTACTTATTATGCCATAACTTGTTTATTTCTTGATTGTATTACTTATTGAATTGTGTTGTTTTAGATATAGTATCTAGTTAAGTACTAAAGTATTATGAGGTTATCGTAAACATCCATTGTTAAGCTTAAGGCTTGATATTATATTGAGGAAAGAAGTTCTGATGCGATTATTCAAATGAACTTGGGTGAAATAGAAGTATTCAATTAAGTTATGACTATTTATAGGATCGTAGAGCATGTTCACTACGTCAGGGCTTGGATAACATTGCATTGCATCATACATTTCATGATTGAGCTTGGTAACATATTGGGAGCAGGAGTATTCTGCTCAAGGAGGCAGGAGTATTCCGCTTGGATTGTATATTATATCGCCGGATTCGATGAGTATCCTAATGCAGGGTAGGATAATCCTGAGTTATATATCTCACGGCGTCGATGAGAGTTCCGCACTAGAGTTATCAATTATTTGGACACACGTGACCCCATTGCATCATAAGACGTTCATCTCATCTTCATTGTACATATTGTTGGACATTATGTGATTGGTTTCTATATGTTTTTTACTTGTAATATGTGTTTCTGGTTGTTTATATATTTTTGGTTATTATCTGCTCCCCTCTTCTCCCTGGCTAGTTTATCTGTTCGTAGAAGCGGCTAGCCAACCCCACTTATTGAGTCATTTTCACTCACCCTTTTGGTATTTCTTGTCTATTTCTTTTATTTCGGTAAGTTTCGCTCCAAGACCGAGTTCGAGGCGTGATTCAGGAGCGGAGACGTGTTCAGCTATCAGGATGAGCCAACCTTTATCCGTGATGGCCACCAACTCTAGTTCTATCATATTATCCATATTCTGCTCCCTTCGGAATATGTATATATTCCTTGTACTCTTAGATATCTGGTCTGGATAACTCTAAATTTAATATATCAAGTTATTTGCTGTAGTTCGTTTTGTACAGCTTAGTTTTGTATATAAGTATGTTTCTATTTTCTAAGCCTTGTTTCTTGTCGTTAAGTTAGTTTTATGCTCAACTTGTTATTTCGACTGAAAAGGGTTTGCCCGACGGATTTAGGAGAGGTTGTCGGGTGCCCGCACAGCCTAGCTGGAATTCGGATCGTGTCAATTTAGAAGAAAAAAATTCCTTTGCTTGCTTGATTCAACCTTAGTAGGTTTAAACAGTAATGATCTGAAGCCATATGATTTGTAGCACATGTATCTATTATCCATTCATTATTCCTTCTTTCAGCAAAAAAGATATTACAAGTACCTGTTGCATTTGCTGAAGCTGACTTAGCGGTAAAAGAGTTCTAGTTCAGCATTTGCAATATTTGTTCATACTGAGAGGGTGAGAAATCACCTTTGCCACCAGATGTACTGCTTTCAGTTTGAGCATTGTAAGCATTAGTTGAGTAACCTTATCCATTTGATCTCTTGCTCTTGAAGTTAGGTTGAAAACCTATTTCTCTGTAGCAATTCTCTTTGCTATGTCCTTTGCAATTACACAGCTCACACTTAACATTGATAAATTGTTTCTCATTCTTCTGAAAATTGCCTAGTTTATTTGTAAAAAGAGCAGTATTTTCATAGCCTTCAGGTGAAAAGTAGGGAGGAGCTCCCAGTACACCCACAGAAGTTGTAGCAACTACTTTTTGACACTCATCACTCATTATCATTGCATAGGCTTGATTAACACTAAAAAGTGGTGACATTAAGAAAATTTGACTTCTAGCTTGAATATAAGAATTATTCAATTCCAAAGGGAACTGGAACAGTTTGAGTGATCTCATGTATTTAACAAAGTCTTTAGACTTATCACAATTAGAACCGGGTAAAGTCACTAAGGTCTCAAATTCATCCCAGAGATCCTTGAGTTCAGAATAGTATGAAGCTAGAAAGAGTACCTTGAATTATGGTTGCAATATCCCTATGCAAATTGAAGGTTCTAGAACCATCGACCTTGTCAATATTTCACGAAGATCTTCCCACACTGAATGTGTATCCGTAGCGTACACCACAACTTTCACCAAATCCTTTGCAACAGAACTCATGAGCCAGGAAAGTACAATAGCATTACACCTTTCCAATTGATTCCAGAACTCAAGCTTGAATTTCTCTTTCTTACAAGTGCCATCGATGAATCCAATTTTATTTTTACCTAACAACAAGATCCTCATTGATCTGCTCCATAAAGAGTAGTTCTCAGTTCCAATTAATTGTACAGAATTCAGTAAGGATCCACTATTATCCGAAGGGTAAAGGTAAAGTTCATGATTATAGTCAATTTTCTCACGATTTTTTGAATTATTAACCTGATTCTCTACATTTTTGCTCAAATTTACAAGCTGAGCAGCTGAAAAAATTTAGGAAAAACGAGATGCAGCTAAGGATGAAGCTCGATGAATCAACCACGAGCTAGAATTCACGCTCGAGGCACTGATACCATGTCATTTTACTAGGAGGAAGATGCATTTAGAGAGAGAAAGTAGACAGAGAATATCTTGTTCATCTTAGCTTGGAAATGAAGCTATTACATGTATATATCAGCTCAGATGAGCTGCTGACGCACACTCTAAAAATATCTAACTTCTCCGACTATCTATAACTAATAACTCCCTAACTTCTAAATAATTGCACATTAGTCCTTCTTCTCAACATTGTGTCATATATTTTGAGTGGATGGACATATCTACTTACGTATCCTTAAACAAAATTATCACTACAACAAAGAAAATGCCTTAATTCTGACCAAGTTAAGTTGACTATAATAATTCTTAAAGTTTGATGGAGCGCTTTATAGGTTCAACTAAATATAATATTCTTGGCATGTGGATGTGCACGAAAGCAATTAAATGAATTCATATCTTTAAAATAATACAATATTAAATTGTGAATTCAAAATTAGAGTACAATAAATTCAATGTAAACAACCCCAAATATAATGTTACAAGCTCCCTGCAATTAAATTTTTTACTATTTTTGATGAATTCTCACTGTCGATGTTGTTTCATTTAAGCATGTAATTGCTCGGAATACCCATTGTTCTATAGTGAGGATCAATTATAATCGACTACTAGCTTAACATTAGCGATGGGCTTATCAAAGCTCTCGCCTTTTATCTGATTTGAATCGATAATGCATGTGATACTGATAGAAAATACAAGCCAAATGTTCTTAAAGAAAATATATACTACTAGAAACTTGACACGGTTTCTAGTCTGAATATTGATATTATGTTTGGTATATATTCTGTGATCCATTTCCTCAGCAGCCAAATGGGTATAGATTTACTCTATATTCCTTGTCGAGTGACGTCTTATAGAATCTGTTTTCAGGTTTTTGGAAGGAAAATACAATGAAATGAAAAAATGAATATTATATACTTTTGTATAAGAACATGTGCAGCCTGAATATTGATACTTCTTTTCTTCTCTCTTTAATTTATTTTGGGATTAAATTCTCTGCAAAGTGTGAGAAAATTTGATATAACTCTGTGAACCCAAACTAATCCAAAAAGGAAACGAATCTCTTAGAATTAGAATCAGATTACTTTCCATCAACCTTAAGAATTTGATTACGACAAGTCGAAGGAATATACTCTTGGACAGGTTGGACAGGAGTGTACTTTATAGATCATAATCAACACCTTAAAATGTAACACACAAAGAAAGTTCATAATATTGGTTATATCTTAATTAAGTAAGAATAACTCTAGTTTTAATTCTAGAGTTAATTTTGTTGATGGTCATCCAACTTTATATTTATTATTCAAAAGTCATTTACCTCTAGTATCCAAAATTCATTCATCTTTGTTTAATTTGTTGCCAAAAAATTATTTTTATCTACTTAATTAATTTTTGGCTAAACTTGAAATGACCAAATTCGACCTCTCCTCCAGTTTTATGCCAAAACATCAAACTTTACACTACATTTTCAGAATTTTGGTCCTTTGTGGAGTGAAATATACTGAAGAACACCCTCTTTTCTTATGCTCTCTGCTATGTTTTCTTTTTCAAATTTTATTGCCAATTATGTCAGAAGAGCTTGTTGAATTCCGAGGGATTCATGTTATTCGCGAAATATCCTTAAAAAAAGTGTTTAACACATCTCAATTTAGGGATTCCTTTGATTCTCCAACTGACCTAAGCAAATGTACCATTTTGATAGTAATGTGAATGGAAGTTGGGAATCTGAAGTTGATTTTTTAGCTGCAAAAAGAAAGATATGTTGGCATAAAATACAGAGTAAGATACTTAATTTGATACTTTTGCTCACTAGATTCCAGCCACCATTGCTTATAAATATTCCAGTACTTGTTCCATTTAATTTTTTATTGATATTGAGCTAGAAATTAACATGGGAGAATAATGGAAACAACTACTTTTTCATATTCTAGATCAGATTAAGATGAATCATGCACAAGGAATCAGCTAAAGAAGTAAGTTAATCTGGAATATTCTACCTGCTCTCAAGCCTAATTTGGTTGTTTGGCCATATTGTTGTTGCGTAATTTATTCAATCAGTTATTAATTTTCCAGGTAAAAATCCATGCAATTGGACAACTTCTTGGAGTGAAATTTTCGTAAGAGCGTCTGCGCAAAAGAAAATCGTACTTGATCAGGGTAAGAGCAGAGTTACAGGAAACCATCCAACTAGCAAAATGAACGGACGACTCCTTTATACTATCTTCTACTTTTCATACTAAAGACGGCACAGTATTACTTAACTCACTTAAGTATTATTACATTTATGTTTTAAATCTGAATTTTTCTCCATCATAGGAATTATTTTGTCACTCTTATATACACTTTCTTTAGTTCAATGACATCATGCATGTGTAAATCTATCTTATTTTCTTTGGAGTTAATTCCTAAAATGATCACTGAACTATTGATAAGTATCTAAAAAGTCATTTTCCTTTGGTTTGGGACAAAAATATCACTCAACTTATCCAAAATACCTTAAAAAGTCATTCTCCTAAATTGTGGGTTAAAGGTCAACGAAAAATTCTGACATAGAATTTTATTTTAGTTTTTTTTTTCTTTTTCAGCATATTTTAGTTTTTTTATTAAAAGTTAATCCAATAAATATTTAATTTTTTTTATTAAAAACCAAATTATTTATTTATTAAATACCCACATACTATTTGACCGAAAATGGTCTTCTTAAGACTACTTTATTTTAGTTTCTTTTATTAAAAGTGAATTCAATAAATATTTTAATTTTTTTTTAAAAAAATATCAAATTATTTATTTATGAAATACCCACGTGCTACTTGACCCAAAACGGATATTTCATAAGAAGACCAGTTTTGGATCAAGTAGCATGTGGGTATTTTATAAATAAATAATTTAATATTTAAAAAAAAGAAAATTAAAATATTTATTGGATTCACTTTTAATAAAAAGAACTAAAATAGAGTAGTCATAAGAAGACCCATTTTAGGTCAAGGAGTATGTGGGTATTTCATGAATAAATAATTTGATATTTTAAGAAAAAAAAATAAAAATATTTATTGGATTAACTTTTAATAAAAAGAACTAAAATATGCTGAAAAAGGGAAAAAAAACTAAAATAAAATTCCATGTCAGTATTTTCCGGGACCTTTAATCCACAATTTAGGAGAATGACTTTTTAAGATATTTTGGATAAGTTGACTGATATTTTTGTCTCAAATCAAAGGAAAGTGACTTTTTTAGATACTTATCAATAGTTCAGTGACTACTTTAGGAATTAACTATTTTCTCTGCCTATGAATTTCGATCAATTTACTTAACAAATGTATATCGGTAACAATCCAAGGATTATTGGTGGTTGATCAAGAACGAGAATGCGTAGTGAAACTTGTCTTTAGACAAAATCCCTTATTGATCATAGGAGGAAGTGAATGATAAGGGCCATATATGGGCAAGTTTATGATTCAACCGTTGACACACCTTTGAAGCTGAAGCGTAAGGGGGGGACAAAATCGTGAGCCCCAAAAGTCCTAAGATAGCCCAAAGGGATTGGGTGAAAGCACAGGCGAAGCCAGATTTTGGAATTTTGGGGTTCATAATTCTAATCCTTTTAAATTAGGGAGTTCTAAATTAATAATTAATATATATTAAATATATTTTCAAGACAAATATACATGATTTGGCCAAAATTACAGGATTCGGCCGAATCCCATCGTAGGAGGCTAGCTTAGCCACTGGGTGAAAGCTTCTGTTCTGTCAATATATATCACATAAATTGAACCAAATTAAAACTAGACATGTACTAACAGTGCAATTAATTTATCATGTGCTCCTAGCAAGCTAGCATGTTTTACATGAATAAATTGAAGTACATGCATGCTCTAACACTTTGATAGGTGCTCTATAGGCTACAACTCTTAAAAGACTAAAAAGCTTAAAGTTCCATGCCTAACCTCACCCTCCATGTCCTGTTGGCTTATACTTATTGAGTCCACAAAAACAAAAGAATTATACAGAAAAAGAGCCAACAGTATAAGTCCACAAAAACAACTGGTGATTTAATCAATGCCAATTATTTGCATATCAAACTGCTATCACCCTTTTGAAATTATGAGTTCAGAATATAATATTCCATCCGTCCAAAATTAGTTGACACTTTAGCAATAATCATCTGTCTCAAATTAGTTGACACTTTAGGATTTCAAGACTAAAATTGTTAGTCTTTTCCAACTGTAACCTTAATAATTAAAAGAATTCTCAACAAAATTTAATAGTCAAACATTAAATAGGGGTAACATAGTAAATTACATACTCTATTTAATGGTTTTCTTAATGGGCGTGAAAAAGGTAAAGGTTGTCACTAATTTAGGACAGAGAGAGTATATATTAAAATTTTAATAGTTGTTTACAGTAACACATGCATATTCAATAAAAATATTGAATTCAGTTTGAAGCCATAACATATAAGGTGCACTATCTTCATACATGATAACATCATTTACCAACTCCTTTAAATAAAAGTTTTATTTCTTGTTTCAAATAATTGATCAGATGCCTAGACTAGAACAATCATTTTAAAGTCTGCTAATAAAATTCTCCTAGTATCAAATGGTCCTAGACATAAAATCATAGAGTCAGCCACTAACTGAGTGGAATATGAATCGGACGTCAGTACGTAAATTGGCAACCCAAATAAAAGATATTCTTTTGATAATCATTAATTGAGGTAGTACAAAAGGGAAACATATATTGCCATGCAATTTCAATAATGTCCAAGAAAAAGTCTTCAAAATTATATTAGTTTATACCAAAATTACATAGAGCCAGCTCTATAATTTACCCAATACCTATATAAAAAAAAGGGAAAACTCAAATTACCCAAAAAAAAAAAAAGGGAAAAAAATTAAATTTAAAGAGCAAAATCTCTTAATCAAACTTTTGGTGATTCCTTAGCTAACATAGGAGGCTGTGGCATTGGGACAGTAATGGCTAATACTGGAGTTGGGATTTTGTTTGCGTCATTCTTCTGCATCTCTATATCATTTGCTTCATTATCTTCAAGAATCATCATTTGATTATTTGCTGTAATTCCCTTCACTGGTTCAGGAATTGACTCCTCAATTTCCTTCTCCTTGTACTCTTTGTATTTTCCCCACAGAACAGAATATAGCCCTGCCACTATAAGCACTGCACCAAGAATTCTGTACCCAAACAATAAAAAATTATTCAGTTTACTCATTGAGAATACAAAATAGAAAACTTAATATTGAAAAGGCCAGGGTGAGAATATTAAACTTACCCTCCAACATAGATTTTCTCAGCAAGAATGAAAGATCCCATAATTGCAACAATGATCATCATCAAAGGACTGAAAGCAGTCACAAAGACAGGCCCTCTTTTTTCCATGACAAGACCTTGTACATAGTATGCAATACTTGATGAGACAATACCCTGAAATTTAAGAAATTGGTTATTATTTTTACTTTTACTTATTGCTAATAAAAATATTCCCGAGGGCCAGCTAGTGCACGGTTATGGAACTTACTGCATAGGCAGCAGCAAGAAGGTTCATGTCAAAACCAATAGTCCAAGCAGAAGGTTTGTGCTCCATTACAAAAGTGACAGCAATAGATTGTAAAGTTCCCATGAAGCAAACAAGGGCAGTTAGTGAAAGTGGAGCTGTATATTTCCTCATCGTGATAGCCTGTAAAAAATATTCAACCACCATTTAGGAAACTAACAAAACATTCTCCTAAAATTCTCTTGAAAAGAGATAAATGAAGTAATTACGAAAGCATCAGTGTATTACAAACCTGAAGAATGAAGAAAGAAGCCCAAGCAAGAGTGGCAAAAATGAGCAAAATAGAACCTTTGAGCCAGTCCTTATCAGAAGATCCACTGAGTTCAGAACCACCATAATTAGTACTAGCATGAATGTGATTTGACCATACTAAGTTAACAACATGCCCTTTGTACAATGTCATCAACATGGCTCCAGCCACTGTCACTATAGTTCCCAACACTTTTGCTTGGCATCTAAGCTTCTTCATGTCCACTTTCTCCATCCTAGAAAATAGTGCACCATTTATTAATACTACAAGAAAAACAAAAGCTGGTCTAGCGTTATAGAAAAAGAAATGCTGAACAATATATGTACCTGCAGAGAACTGCCATGACAAATGTCATCGCAGGAAGCATGTTGCTCATGGCACATGAAAAAGTTGGAGATGTGAATTTGAGTCCAGCATAGTAAAAGTTCTGATCAATTACTGGCCTGTTTAAATTGAAATAATTTAAGTTTGAGAATATTTTGGTTGTCCAATATATGTGAAATATTAACCATGTTTCTTTCCATAGGTAAAATGATTGAACAAGAGACTCACCCTAGAAGACCCAATACAAATATTTGCAAGAACATCATTAGTGTCATTTTTGGCCTAATTTTCCTGTCAACAAATTTAAAGACAGATCAGTTTTGATAATTATATTCAAAAATATAATTAAGTAAATAAAAGTTTGTTTTCTCTAAAAACATAAGTTCCTAAATGCATGAGATGGAAGTTTTAGTTCTCACAATCACCTATTATCAAGAAAAAAATTACTAGAATCAAGTTCGCACGAGAATGAAGTGTGGAACATATAACTACGTAAAAAATAAAAAAATATGCTCTCTCTTGCACGGTTCGACAAATGAAAGCTCCGAATATTCTTCTTTGTGGGTAATTTACCTTTCAAGAATAAGAGCAAAGGGAGCAATAACTGCAGTAGCAAAGGCATGCCTATACACAACAAGAACATAGTGACTCATACCCCTATTAAGGGAAACTTTGGTAATAATGTTCATCCCTGCATAACCAAATTGCAAGGAAATCATGGCTATATAAGGCTTAGCCCTTTGGAAAAAACTGCAATCACATCCTCCTTTAATTCCCTCCATTTTTTTCTTTCTTATGTTATTCTTTCCGCTGAATCTTGAAATCTTTAAGGGAAGAGAGTAATGAACTGATCAAATGAAAGGGAGGAAAACACTCTTAAGAGGAGATTTTGAGTCTTTCCTACGGAAAAGAAGTGAGACATGCAACATATTTATAGATAACATCTGCTAAGGCAATAGGCAAAGGACGTCTCTATTATCCAAATAGAAGAATAAACTTTAAAAGATTAGAATATATTACGTAAGATTTTCAAGCGTGTTAGAATCTCCACACTCACAGTGTAGTGTACTGTGCAACTATCTATTGCAATATTGAATCTAATTGAATATTCTTATTTTGTTTTTATATGTTACATATCATATCCATTTGAGATAAAGTTGATGTAGTCATTTATTTAATATCGTTATGATTTATATTTAGTATCATTTTCCCGGTAGCGAAATTTAAAGTGAGTTTTAGTTAATTGTTCTAATCCATTGTACTATGATAATTAGTCACGCTACCATTAGTACAATGAAATTTAAAGTGAGTTTTAGTTATTTGAGTAACTTAGACTACAAAGACTAAGAACCTTCAACGCTCTGCTTCTGTACGGGCTTCTTCAATTGTAGTCTGCTTCGTCCAATCACACACGATCAACTAGATTTCTGTTTGTTTGCTCTATTTTCTCGCAGTGAATCAATGAATGCGGCTCACCTCAATAACTCTTTTATATAGGATGTAGAAAAAGTCGTTTGCAACTAGGAATCTTCTCAATTATGGAAAGAGAAAATCTCCTAAGATACACTCCTTGTATGACACTGCTTCTCGTTCATATTCCTTAGAGGCGTCCAATGCATAGTCTTTATGCTGACTAGGACTATTAATTTGTACGCGCTAAGCCTTTCTTAGTCCTGCATGGATATGACATTTATCATCTTTCCGATCAGTCGTACCTTCTTATAAGAACCAAGTTCTTGACCAAGTCCTTTGTTTGTCAATCTTCAAAACTTAATCATCATTCAACAAATTTCCCATTTTTGATGATGACAAACAAATGTTGCCAAGTATCCTGTACAAACAACACCAAGACAAAAATAAAACAAAGAAAATTTGAAAGAAAATTTGAAAAAGATGAGTTGGGTCACAAACACCCAAACATTTCCTTCTTCGCCCTTTTGGCATCATCGAAAAGATCCTAAGTGATGCAATATAAAATGGCCTAAACGACAACCATCAAAAGCCAAGCTCGAGAGCACAAGGGACACGAGTCAAGGCCTTCGGAAACATCTTGAAGATCATGCATTGGAACGCCAAGGACGGAGGAAAATAGTGCAGGAAACAGGGCAGCCCAAAACAGGGCAAAACAGGGGAGCACACTGGGAGCTCACTGCCTGCCGAAGAACATTTGTTCTTCGCGATCGCGGTCATGCCTGCGCGATCGCGAAGAGGCTTTGGTTGCCCTGCGCGACAGCGCCCATGGAACGCGAAGGCGAAGCTGAAGATGATGGAGACCTGCGCGATCGCGAGCACTTGGCGTGATCGCGATGCCTTGAATTGATGCCTGCGCGATCGCGAGCCCTCTTGGCGCGATCGCGATGAAGAAGAGCTGAGCAGCGAGCCAGAAACAGCTGCAAGGACAATTTTGTCCATTTATCATTGTAAATGTATAAATAGCACATTAGCTCTTCATTTTATTAGTTTTACCTTGTATGAACATTTGAGAAGAGAGAATTAGAGAAGGCCGAGCCTTTCTAGTCCGAAGCCCGAGGCTTCAAGATTCTTGTATGACTTGGAATCTATGGAGATTCACCACTAGCCTGAATTCCTTGTAAGGTTCGAGTTTCATTCTCCCTTTTGGATAATTTAATTCATGTCTTTAATTTCAATTATCCGTTCTTTCTTCTCGTTTCTTGACTCCCCAATCCTTGTTTCCCGATATCATTGATATCATCTATCTTGTGTTTTATCGCTTCCGCATTGTTTGTATCGTGTTTAGCTTCTGCTCGTTTTCCATTGCATCAGTTGGTATCAGAGCAAGGCTCGGGTTATGTTCTTACAAACCCCCGTTCCTTGTTCCATATGTTAGTATTGTTGTTGTTATTGTGTTTGTTCTTGAAAGATTGAAGAAAAACAAAAAAAATAGAAAAACTAGAAAAGTTGAAAAAAATTGGTTGATTGGGTTGGAATCGAATCCCCGGGTGTTAAAAAGTATTGGGGTTTGTTCCTTATTGTATTCCCGTCGTTTTGATACCCATATCTCGTGTTTTGGTGTTACGATTAAAAAATTTCGAAAATCAAAATCCAAAAGTTTGAAAATTCTTGAAAACGCTTCAATCTTTAATCGAAGCTTGTTGTTGTTGTTTGGGGTTGAAAAACTATTGGGGATTGATTATGTTAGTTGTATACACCTTTGGGTATCGTTGGTTTTATGTATCGGGTTGAAATCGAGCCAAAAAGTTGGCCAAAAATCGTCAAAACCCGTTGTGGAGTTGCTGGAAAAGTTGCAGGAATTAACCCTTCGCGATCGCGAAGAGTAATTCTCCGATAGCGAAGAGCAAAATTATTTTTTGAAAATTTAACCCTTCGCGATAGCGCGCGTCTGGTCGCGATAGCGAAGAACAAAAAATTCCAGAATTCCAGTTTTGGGACAGAACGTTCACAACAGTGTCCGAACAGTTTCCAAACATCTAAACTCCAATTGGACCATTAAATATGATGAGTTTCTAGATCACAAACGAAATTTCATCCGATTCCAAATCCGTTTGGTGCCAATTCGAGTCAAATCTTTTGTGTCCCGTTTCCTACTATACCTCTTGGTTAGTGTTTCTAAGGTAATTGGCCTACTTGAAAGACACTAATCCTTTAGCGTATTAGGATATTCGTGCGTAGAGGAGATTATAATTCAAAAAAGAGTCGTAGAACTCCTTTTGGCCTCAAGTGCGCAGTTTAAATAGCCGTCCGTACATCGAGTCTCATTAATTCCATTCCGAACTTTAACTTGGACATGCTAGTTGTGATTACCTAGGTTCCCAAGTTGAAAGGGCCTCGCTCTTGAGTGTACCTATATTGAGTGATACACGTGAGGGAGTGACTTTTTGGAGGTTTTGTTCTTTGGTGATTGCAACAATGTCGGACAATAATGACGGAGTAGATTATGGCTCATGTGGCGATGATGCGAGTTGCTATGACTCGTATGGTGATGATGGAGACTATGGTTCCTACGAGGGTGATGATGGCCATTACTATGATGATGGAAACCATGGCTCCTATGTTGATGAAGCGGTTCACTATGATGATCGTGAGATTGGTGAAGACTATGAAGCTTGTGATGATGAATTTGATGCCTATGCTTCTAGTCAAGAAATCGAAGATGGTGACGCTTCAAGGTACATTGATCCTACTTACTCTACTTATGATGAATTTGAGCATGATAGTGACATAGATAGAGTTGATGATGATGTTGAGTATATGAATTGTTCTTATGCATCTTCTCTTGGTGTTGCTAATGGAGTACAAGGGAGTAGTGGAGGACCTTCCATTAGTATGGGAGGTGGTGGTGGTTGTTCCGTGGGAAAGAAGAAGCTTGCATCTTCTAGGTACGCTAAGCGGCCTAATGCTTCTAATTCCCATGTGGAGGATGGTTTGAGAAATGGTGTTGCTTTTGCTACAAAGGGGTTGTATGCCGTGAGGGGCGTGGATGGTTGTAGTAGGAGTAGTACTTTGGGCTATGGAACCAAGGCGAGAGGCACTTATGGGTTCCATGGCAAGGTTCCTTCCTCGACTTCCAACAACACTTCTAATGTTGGGAGAGTGACGGGAAGTGGAGATTGTTCTAGTGGTGTTGCCACTAGTGGAGGGATAAGGAAGACCCAAGTTGTTGATGTTGACACTTGTGGGCGTTCAAATTCTCATTTGGATGCCAATGTACGAGATTTGGGTAGACGTAGGTTCGTTGTTGAGGTAGAAGGTATTGGAGGATACTTGCTCAAGATTGGTGATACCGATGCCAATTGTATTAGCACCTCGTTGGTTGATAGGCTTAGGATACCATGCCATAAGCTAGAGCATCCTTATGAGTATGATGGAGTGTGGGTTTCTAAGGAGGCTCGGGTACTCATATCTCATGGGAATTATAAAGGCTATGTGTGGTGTGATGTGTATCCCATGCGTCATGTTGATGTGTGGATAGGTGAGCCGTGGTTGGAGGGGAAGAGGTTGCAATATAGTGTGGTGAAGGATGCGTATCTTGTGGGCGTAGGGCAAAGAGTTTATGACTTTGTGCCTTACCGGGCAAAGAGCCAAGTGCGTACTAGTAGACCTTCCTTAGCTATGCAAAGGAGCAAGGAGCAAGAACTTCATTCCATGGTTGGAAAAGTGCAAACGAGAAGTCCTACAAATACAAGCAATGGTGGGACTAGAGCTACAAAAGAGTTGACAAATGTCAACAAGGTGAGCCCGAAGCAACTTCCAAAGCCGAGTGGTTCACCAACGAAGAAAAATGAGACATAAAGTGATGAGTCTCCTAGTCCTAGATTCCGGGTTGACGTGAAAAGTCCGCCTACTCCGGCTATGGGTATTCTTGGGCCTCGTCCCAATTCACCCAAATTTGAGAGACAAAAGATAGAGAGGAGTAAGGGAGCGACCGGTGACAACTCTCGAGTGGAAAAGGAGAGGTTGTGTTGAGTGATGTGAGTGGGTTGTCACCACCCGAATCTACACCCGACCTTGGAAAAAAAATGAGGGAAAGGAAAGAGGGAAAAAGAAAAATTGAGAGTGAGGGCACCCCTTATTCTAACCTTAATCCTTTATCTTTTTCTTCTACTTGTTTGAGTACTTGTGTAGGTATTCTTGGAGGCAAACCGATGGAGCCTCAACCATATTCCGAGATGGGAAGACAAGGTGAAGGAGAAGCTAAAAGTGAGCTACAAGGTGAAGGAACTACCCATGATGCTTCAAGTACATTGAGTGAGCCCGAGTGCGACTCAAAGGTATGTGATAGTCCTTCTTCCCTTAAGCATGAAACTTCCTTGTCTTGTGGACTTGTATGTGACAAATCTATGCTAGTTGATGATTTGCATGAATACAATGTGTTTGCAACTAGTGTAGAATCTTTGGGTCAACTTGTGTGTGAAAATGAACCACTAGTTGAAGGGGTTGAAAAGCCACATCATGATGTGAGCTCGGTTTTCATTGAACCTCTCTTTAGTGAAAATGTTGAAGTTGACCTTGTGTATGAACCTTGTTATGACACCCCACCCATATTTGATAAAGGTGAAGATGAATTGCATGATTATCCCATTCTTCCCTTTGATTGCTTATTTGCTAATGGTGGCATCTTGTGTCGTAGTGAGGAGGGTTGTAACCTTGAGGGGTCTCTTGAGAATGAGATCGATCGACTTGTGTTCGGTGACTCCTCACGTGTAGATGTGGTCTCTAGTTTGAGAACTTCACCTTTGCTTGCTAGCGAGCTTGAGAAGTGCGCCTATACTGATCCTTTGTATGAGGGCCACGTCGATGAAAATGGTGAGTTGTATCAAACTAGGGTAGAGTGTGAGTTTGAACCTCCATGGATGGGAATGCCTAACTCTATAGATAATCCTTTGTTTGAGACCTCCCTTGGGAGTTTGTCAAGTGACGAGGTTTGTCTTGGAGGAATATTTGGAGGTGAGGAGGTACCTCTCGGTGTGTGTAAGAATGCTTTTAAGAAGGGGAGTGGAGTAGTCGATGTTAGTTGTGAGTTGAACTATTTCACTTACTCCATCCCATATGTTGAGCACACCTTGAGTGTTGGGCATGCCAAAGCCAATGTGTCACCTTGTGATAAAATTGATTTGAAGGCTTGGTGTGTTGATGGTAAGCTTAGGGGTCATAGGACATTTGATTGCTACATGTTGCATGACTTTGATCTTTTTGCTTGCTTTGAAATTGAGTGCTTGTTCTTGTCGAGCCAAGACCTTGTTGTCTCCTTTGGGGAAATACGCTTTTTATTAGGTATCGATGCTTGGCTCTATCACAAGAGTGTGTTTTCCACACACCTTGCACTTAATCTTGTTAAGCTAACCTACTTGTGAAGTAAGAAGTTTTGGTTGTGCTTGCTTTGATTGTAGGTTTTGATGGTTCGATTTCGAGGACGAAATCCTTTCAAGAAGGGGAAGATGATGCAATATAAAATGGCCTAAACGACAACCATCAAAAGCCAAGCTCGAGAGCATAAGGGACACGAGTCAAGGCCGCAGGAAACATCTTGAAGATCATGCATTGGAACGCCAAGGACGGAGGAAAACAGTGCAGGAAACAGGGCAGCCCAAAACAGGGCAAAACAGGGGAGCATACTGGGAGCTCACTACCTGCGAAAGAACATTTGTTCTTCGCGATCGCGGCCATGCCTGCGCGATCGCGAAGAGGCTTTGGTTGCCCTGCGCGACAGCGCCCATGGAACGCGAAGGCGAAGCTGAAGATGATGGAGACCTGCGCGATCGCGAGCAAT
Source organism: Petunia x hybrida (assembly GCA_037355625.1). Classification (NCBI taxonomy): domain Eukaryota; kingdom Viridiplantae; phylum Streptophyta; class Magnoliopsida; order Solanales; family Solanaceae; genus Petunia; species Petunia x hybrida. Next base: position 1,863,613 of record JBBBVM010000712.1, on the reverse strand, counting down.
TGGCGCGATCGCGATGCCTTGAATTGATGCCTGCGCGATCACGAGCCCTCTTGGCGCGATCGCGATGAAGAGGAGCTGAGCAGCGAGCCAGAAACAGCTGCAAGGGCAATTTTCTCCATTTATCATTGTAAATGTATAAATAGCACATTAGCTCTTCATTTCATTAGTTTTACCTTGTATGAACATTTGAGAAGAGAGAATTAGAGAAGGCCGAGCCTTTCTAGTCCGAAGCCCGAGGCTTCAAGAATCTTGTATGACTTGGAATCTATGGAGATTCACCACTAGCGTGAATTCCTTGTAAGGTTCGAGTTTCATTCTCCTTTTTGGATAATTTAATTCATGTCTTGAATTCCAATTATCCGTTCTTTCTTCTCATTTCTTGACTCCCCAATCCTTGTTTCCCGATATCATTGATATCATCTATCTTGTGTTTTATCGCTTCCGCATTGTTTGTATCGTGTTTAGCTTCTGCTCGTTTTCCATTGCATCACTAAGCTCCTGCAAGAACAAGTTAATACTGTCCAATCTATAGCCAAAGGCTGCAAGTCATTAAGCAAGAACACAAGCATACATCCAAGGGCCCAACAGGAATAAATGTAAGCACATAAGAACATGTAATCGAAACAAGAATTTTAAAGCCAGATCATCTAGGGTTCACATCAGCAGAACCCAATTAAGTACATTCCAATCAAAATCAAATTGTCTTAACATAACCTCACCAATAAGGACAAGAAGGAAATCCTAAGGACCTAGACAAGGAATTAAGAGGACATATTCTAAGGCTGAACGTTGAAGTATTTGACAAATTTCGTGGCGTTCCATCACCAGCTCTGCCTAATGTTTATTGCATTCTATAGTCAAACAGTCATTTTCTTGACCCTTCAGCTTCAGCTCCCATTTGAGTTCCTCATTCTTAGCATGCAGCTTCTACACTTGTTGCTCCAGCTCCTTCATCATTTCCTTATATTCACTGGAACCACTTCCTTCAACATCATCACCCTTCTCAATCTTGACCCTATTGGACGTTAGGACTCTCTCTGGTTTGAAGAAATCACATATTTTCAGCATATTCATCTCAAATATTTCATTATGTGTGGGCTTCTTCCTACCCACCCGTGGAACTCCAAAGTGCTCAAAGACCTGATGTAAGAGGTAGGAGTGGACCAAGGCATCTGACTTCTTGGTCTTTTCATAAAATGTCTGATGATCTGCCAATGCAGGTTTATAAGCACACATCTGTCCAGTAGGTCCATGTATGTCATGTCCAACGTACTAGCCTCATTCCCTCTTTCTTCAACACTTTCCTTGGGCGTTTGAGTCTGGAGTTTCCAGTGAACTTCCTGGTCACCTCAACAGGAGTAAATCCATCTGTCCTCTTAGGCCATTCCAACTTCTTATACCTATAATAACCAGCAGCATGCACACCTAAGGTCACTCCTAATTTAACTCTGCCAAACTCAACTTCCACCCTATTTACAATAGAAGACACCCTCCTGCTCTCAACCTTGCAGTTTATAAAGAACTCCCAAACAGCCTCCACATACAAACATCTATTTTCATTTGAAAATAGCTTTGTCCAACCTAAATGTCAAGCTTCTCAACTAGCCTTCTCATTTAAACCTCATTCATGTTAGACTATATGCTCCCAGCAAGCGCAGTCTTTCCAGCAAAGAACTCGTCCCTATCTATGGAATTCTGCCTTTTGTGAGGAGAAATTTCCCCATAATCAGAGTCATCCGGACCTTAAATTTCACTTCAGTTTCTTCACCTTCTTCCTCCCTAAGGTCATCTCCAAGGAAAGAGCAGGTTCTTTGGCTGTTTTTCTAGCTTTTTTCTTTGCAACATATTTCTCTGGCATTTCTTCCTGTTGTCTCAGGGGCAGACCTTGTGGCTGGCTTCCTCACACCTTTAGCCACCACAGGTTGTTCGTCCTCCTCAGTTTCAGACACATTACCCTCACATCCTCCCTCTTCACTATTTTTATCTACCAGTCCCCTTCACATCTTTTCCTCTTTTCACTAACTTCATATTCTTCCCTCTTACAGGTTTCTCGACTGCTTGTTTTTTTCACTCATAAACACAACCTCAACCTCATCCTCATTAGATTTTTTCCTCTTCTTCAACACCAAATTTCCTTTTACTTTTTCTTGTTCCAGACACTTTAACCTTTTGTTCTCAGGTTCTTCCTCTTGATTTTCGTCCTTAGATTCTGACCAATCTATTCCTGCTTCCTCGGTTGTCACATGAACTGAGGTAGAACAAGATTCTTTCTCAGTTTCTTTGACTTCCTCAGCAGGTTCTTTCCCAACTTCAACTTGTTCCCTCTCAACCTCCCTCTCTTTCCTAGTCTCAGAAGGAGCAGCCTCCGAACCAGGTTCGTTGACTAGGACTCATTGAGATCCAATAGATTCAACCATTTTAATAATTTCTCCTACAACTTTAACAGGTTCTACATGCATAACCTTTCCACTCTCTTCTATACTACCAGAACCCCCCACGAGTTTCAAATTAAACTAATTCGTCTAACCCAGCCACCAATTTTTCAGTTTAGGGCTCAAAACTGTATCAGCATAACTGGATTTTGTAGAATCAGGTCTTACCTCTTGAGTAACCTTGTTAGAATCTATTGGAAACTTTTGACACGCTTTCCGTATGTGACACAGGTTCCTCTGCCTCTAATTATAAGATTTTTCTTTTTACCCGCATCTGTTTCTTGGTAAATCTTTCAGCCAAACTTGTAGCACTTGCTTTGGGTTTCTTGGTAAGTTTCAAAGAGACCTTGGGCTTTGATGACTCAAATGGAGAGGCAGAAGATTTTTGTGGTTGATACATGATAGAGAATATTGAAGAATAATGGAAAATTTTGATTAGGGTTTTGATGGAGAGAATTTTGCAACAAAAAAGACGAAGATGAGTGTTTTGTTTTTGGAGAAAAAATAATGATCAGAATGAAAAAAGGTAGACAAGTTTTTAAAGTGTTTGGGAACCAGAAAATGGTGAGGATGTGACTTTTTTTTAGGCTTATAGGGTAATTATGAATCTTTTTCCAAGTGGACAAGGTTTAAAAGTTGAAAAGTATAACCGAATTAGGATAATGACAAAATTTTGGGGCGGTTAAACACAAAATTATTGGCAACGCATATATGGGACAATTTAATTTCAACATATACTTATCAGATTCAAAAATAATGTGTACCTGGACACAGTTCCTCGTTCTTTTCTCAGTTCCCTTGCTTGTGGCTATCAATTACTTTTCTGGGAACAAATTAGATAAAATTACAACTGTACACTTAATTAAACATGCGTACTATTTACAGTACAAATTTAGTATGGACTATACCAAAAAAATTCAAATAAACGAACATAAGATACTTTACTAGCCAATCATTGGGAGAAGCAAGTCCTAGGTCATCAGTGTATTTTGATCATCCCTACTTTCAACATGTTTCTCTCAAATTGCACCCTGTTAAATGCTTTGGTAACGATGTCAGCAATCTGATCCTTAGTCCCACAAGAATCCATATTAATTAGTCATTTCTCAACATTACTCTCGGAAAATGATGTCTAATATCAATATGCTTTGTTCTTTTGTGTTGGACTAGGTTCTTGGAAATATTCACAGCACTATGCTGTCACAAAAAATGAGCACAGGTCCACTTTTAATTTCAAAGTCCTCCAGTTGTTGTTTAATCCGCAACAATTGAGAACAACAAGAAGCAACAACAACATATTCAGCTTTAGCTGTAGAGAGGGCAACTGAATTCTATTTTTTTGTAGCCCAAGAAACCAGACAAGGACCTAGGAAGTGTGCCATTAATGAAGTGCCCTTTCTATCAACCAAATGACCAGCATAGTTAGCATCTGCATATCCAATCAACTCAAAAGTACCTCCACTAGGATACCACAAGCATAGGTCTTGAGTTCCTTTCAGATACCTCAAGATCCTCTTTACAGCAGACAAGTGAGATTCCTTAGGTTTTACTAAAATCTAGCACATAGTCCGATATTGTAGACAATATCTGGACGATTGGCTGTAAGATAGATGAGAGAACTAATGATTCCTCTATACTTGGTTTCATCCGTGGAATTACCAGTTTCGTCCAAGTCCAGCTTAGTTCCAGGAGCAATTGGAGTAGTCATTTCTTTAGATCCTTCCATATCAAACTTCTTTAGTAGCCCCCAAATATATTTTTGCTGATAAATCATCGTTCTCTCTTAAGTTTGTTTGATCTGCAAGCCCAAAAATAAATTCAGCTCACCTATCATGCTCATCTCGAACTCACTTCCCATAGGCTCAACAAATTCCTTACACTGGTTCTCATCAGTGGCACAAAAATGATGTCATCAACATAAACTTGAACTATAAGCAAATCCTTAGCCTTCTTCTTCTTCTTCTTCTTCTTCTTCTTCTTCTTCTTCTTCTTCTTCTTCTTTAGAAATAGAGTGTTATCTATTTTATCTCTTGTAAAGTCATTTTTGAGCAAGAACCCAGACAACTTTCATACCAAGCTCTAGGTGCCTGCTTCAATCCATATAGTGCTTTGTCAAGTTTATACATATAATCAGGGAACTCACTGCTCACAAAACCAGGTGGTTGAATGACATATACCTCTTCATTAAGGTAACCATTTAGGAATGCACTTTTTATATCCATCTGATATAGTGTAAACTCCATGTATGTGGCAAAGGCAATCAACATCCTTATGGCATCCATTCTAGCAACATGTGCAAAAGTTTCATCATAGTCAATTCCCTCCTCCTGACTATATCCCTTAACCACTAACCTAGCTTTGTTTCTTGTGACTAAACCATGCTCATCCAGCTTGTTTCTGAAGACCCACTTGGTTCCAATGATGGACCTATCTTTACGTCTCGGAACCAAGTTCCATACATTGCTCCTCTCGAACTGGTGCAACTCCTTCTGCATGGAAATTACCCAATCTGGGTCTTCTAATACTTTCTTCACACTCTTTGGCTCCATGGCTAAGAGAAACGCAAAGAATGCATAGAAATTCTTCAAAGCAGATCTTGTCATAATGTCTATGTTCAGTTCAGACATGATGTTCTCTAAAGGGTGAGAACTTTGATGTTTCCAAGGTTTTGGCTGTATTTGCTCTGAAGGACCTACTTCAGAACCTTGGGAAGGATCAACTTCTTCGTCATTTTCATCTTTTTGATATGCTGTTCCCCCTTAGTTGAAGTCCCCTAATCACCTTGATGCTTTTCTATCTCCTCTGAGTTTTTTGAGTCTTCAGCAGGTTTTTCTCATGCAAGACCTATTCCATGATCATCGTTTACTCCTTCAATAATCACCATATCTGATTCACCAAACACCACGTGAATACTTTCTTCCACACGCTGGGTTCTTTTGTTGAACACTTTATAGGCTTTGTTTTGCATAGAATATCCCAGGAAAATAGGTTCATCGCTTCGTGCATCAAATTTTCCCAAAGGTTCTTTGACATTGTTGTGAATGAAACGCTTGCACCCAAAAGGTCTTAGATGTGAAATGTTTGGTTTCCTTTCTCTAATTGAGAATATGTTCAACAGGTAGCAAGTTATGTTTACTACTTCAGCCGAGAAGTTCTTTGCTAATCCACTAGAAAGCAGCATAGTTCTTGCCATATCCTCCAAAGACCTATTTTTCCTTTCAACTACACCATTTTGCTGTGGGGTTCTTGGTGCAAAGAAATTTTCATCAACACCATGTTTGAAGCAATATTCAGTAAACTTAGCATTTTTAAATTCAGTACCATGGTCAGACCTGATGCTCACAAGTTCAATGCTAAGTTTCTTCTGAACAATACTAGCCTAATCCTTGAAGTTATCAAATGCCTCATCTTTTAAAACTAGGAACCGAGTCCATGTGTATCTTGAATAATCATCAACTATCACCAGCACCAACGCTTTTCCTCTTCTTATTCTCACTCTCATTGGGTCACATAGGTCCATGTGTACCAATCAAGTGGTTTGAAAGTGTTAACCACTTTCTTTGACTTGAATGAAGATCTCACATGCTTCCCCCTAACACAAGTGTCACACACTTTGATATCCTTGAACTTCTTGGTTGGCAACCCACGAACAAGTTTCTTTGATGCTAGCTTGTTCAACTGTGACAAACTTGCATGGCCAAGACGTTTGTGCCACAACTATGAGTCAGTTTCTTGGGCATTCAAACAAGTCAAGTTATTGTCTGGAAAAGAACCTAATGAAGCTTTATACACATTGTTCACTCGCTTCCCTTCTTTAACAACTTTCCCACTCTATAGGTTCTTTACAATGCACCCTACAGATGAGAAACTTACTTTATTTCCTTTATCACACAGTTAAGAGATGCTCAACAGGTTGTGCCTCAATCCATCGACACAATAGACATTTTTAATAGCTTCATCTAGTGATCTCCTAACCTTTCAAATTCCAACAATTTGACCATTTTTTCCCCTCCAAATCCCCATTAGAATGCTGCGAGTGAGAGAAAATTCCTTCTATGTCCAGTCATGTGCCTTGAACAACCCAACCACTATCAAGAATCCAGCTTGGATTGTTCACTCCCGCTCCAGCCTGCAAAATAGATCAGGGATTAGTTTTAGGAACTCAGAGAAGCTTGAGTCACTTCTTATGAGAAAATGGATAAATCAGATCCTTTTTAGCCCAATCGGGCAAATCAAACTTCTTATTTTTTTCACTGCTTGTTGCTCCCAACGCACACGCAAGTATACGTGGTCGACAAGTAATAAAATGATAAGTAGAGTATCGTTCCCACGAGGACTATTTAGACTAACACTTAACAAACAATTTCTAACAACTATTCAGGGATCTTTTTCTTCAATGGTGAGAGTTTTAGTAACTAAGAGCAGTAATTAAAAGGGTAAAAGTGAATTCAAACAATGGAGCAAAAATGGGTTGTTATCAGTAATAAGGTGACGGTCCAGGGTCAGAGTTACGAATAATCCAGTTGACTTTTCCAATTGATTCCACTTCTTAAGTCCCGGGGTACTAATTGACAGATTAAATGTACCTGTGAAAACCTTTCAATTCTTCACAGTCTATGCAGGCTACTTCAATCCCTATATGTCTATGGGTTGAATCACGTGCACGCATTAACGAATTCTGTAATTAGTTAAGCTAGGCGAGCAAGTATATGTCTATCCTACTCACGAATTGGTTCCCCGATGCCCGGGTTCACAAACTAGTCCTATTCTTTCTTATTACGTAATTAAATTCCCTCTTTCGAGTTCAATCTAAAAACCATAGATAATGCGTAATAATCGGGCCCTGACAATTACACAAGTAAAATCAAGAAAGAATAAGTAACCCGTAATGGGATTCAATTAATGGGAATCAACTTTCAAACATCAACCTTCATGAAATACTCTAACCCTAGAACAATAGATATAGCCACGCATACTCATAATAACAACACAAAGATTTTATGAAATAATGAAATAATGATGTAATAGATTAATGGAAGGAAGAAAAACTCTTGTTCTTGATGTTATGAGCTCTCCAATTGCTCCAAAGTCTGAACTCCCATGAAAAACTAAGTAAAAGAGTATTTATAGAGTTTACGAAGGCCTAGTAATAAGTTAGACCCAAGCCTAGACGAAATAGAACATAAAAACGTGCACAAGGGGCGCTATAACGGGCGCCCCGCGCCTCGGAACGCGTGAGGTTGGACAGAACCCGTCGAAATCAGCCCGCCTTTGATCCGCGGCGCATGGAGAACCGCGCCTGGGGGTTGCGCGCGCTGGGGGCGCGGCGCATGGCCCACGGCGCCCAGCCATTTTCCTGTTCCGTTCGCTCCTTTGCTCGCTCGTGTCGTGCCTTCGTGTGCTCGATCCAATCCTCAATCAAAATCCAATCTTTTCTTGCTCAATCATGCTCTTAAAAGCTCCAATTACACTGCGTAACAACCTACACACGCACGACATAAAATCAGTGCAAAACCACATTCATTAACTAGAAAATGGGTGAATAACAAGCTCAAACATGCGGAAATATTAAGGAAATATTGGCATAAAATGCCAAACATCACCACCCCACACTTGAACCTTTGCTCGCCCTCGAGCAAGTCACAACTAACTTCCCAACCTAGGTAGAACAGGTCTGCCTATGACTATGGTTGATACCGATCATTGAACCAATGCACACATGACTGCTATGGATCCACAAACATGCCAACAATTTACCAAACTCAAAAATATGAGAACAACCACCCCAAAATAGCTCAAATGCACAAACTCAACTTATTGCAACCATGCTCCCACAAAATCATACCTATCTACTCAACCAAAAAGCCACGACTTCACCTATCTCATGCAAACCATGTGCCCTCACCAAAATGAAGCAAGAGAGTGTCCCCCAAATATCACACACAACAATGAATATCAAGAATAGAACGGGGACAATAGCATAGAAAGAATTCACTCACTCTCATGAAAAGCTCACATGTCACACACAATGTACCATAGGCTTGCCTGTAGTGTAGGACTCCACTAATGTAAGCTCACTCCAATCGGGATTAACTAGGACTTTAAAGGGTTGTAATGTAGGCTAAGGGGCTGGTAGGATACATATGGGTAATAGTGACTACCTCCCTAAGCACTTTAATACATCACATTCAAATTAAGCACAAATCTCATCAAGCCACCCAATCACACTTCCACACACACAACTTCTCAACAAGTAGCATTTTTCTTTTAAGCATACACTAGCAAGGAATGGACATTCTTTTCTCTTTTTTTCTTTTTCCACAATTTTTTCTTTTCTTTTCAACTTTGCTCTTTTTTTTTCTTTTTCAATTTCATTATTTTCCAACCTTGCCAATGCTTTTCACTACTTCACAATTTTAACAATTATTCTCCTTCATTCGCTCCACTCAAAAACCTCCCAATATCCAACCACAACTCCAACATAACAACACAATATTAACTAAAGTGCTTAAAGAGTAAAGGGCCAAAAGAGACAATTTAGAACAAATGGGTAGGCTCGGGGTGTGGGTGCTAACAAAAAGGGTCAAAGAAATCACAACAACAATTTTTTCCAAGGTATATATGTAAGGGTAGGCAAATCAAGAGAAGGCCTTATATCATTTCCCGACTAGAGCGAACCTAGGATTTCGCTTTGCACACACACGGGGCAAGTTCTAGACATTAATATGCAACATGGAGCAAACAAGTACACAGGCCTCGCACACACATTGCACATGATCCACACAAAAAGGTTCCATCAACAACTCTCAACCAAGCATTTAGAATGCAACTTGTGGAAATTTAAGCACTAATGCACAAAAGTTCACAATCAAGTCAAGCAAGTGGACTCAAGCATCTCAAGGGGGTTATTCCATTTTTTTTAGGTATGCATCTCAATTTAAAACCCAAGGACACCACAAATAGCACATGCAATCAATTCAAGTCCACCGGTATCAAACAAATCAAAGGCACCTATCATTCCACCTATTTCCTTCGTCTAGGGCCACCTAACAACTAACTATCCTAATCCTAAAAATAAAAACTACTCGGTTCAAAGGCCTCCCCGTGGAAAAGAACCGAGGCCATAAGAAAAACCACGGGGTGGATGACATGTACCACTAATAAAGACTAAAAGGAAAATTTTTTTGAAAATTTTTTTTATTGGTTTTCTAATTTTTTTTTCAATTTTTTCATATATTAAAGCAAGAAACAAATCAAAATAAAGTCAAGTGACAAAAGAAAATCCTACGGTACATGCATCCATAACCTCAAAAATAAAGCAAGAAACAAATCAAAATAAAGTCAAGTGACAAAAGAAAATCCTACGGTACATGCATCCATAACCTCAAAAATAAGGGAGAGTTCCCCACCCCACACTTAAACTAAGCAATGTCCTCAGTGCTAAAAATAAGAAAGTGCAAGGTAAAGAAACTTCCCTGAAGACTCTAGTCCTTGGTGCTAGCATCCTCCAAGCTTCCATATAGTATGAGGTACTCAGACTTCCCTCATCAGGTCATCCATATTAGGCAAGGGTGAGGACACCCTACACTTAAACTCGACATTACATGAACCTGCAATCTAAGGAAAACAAAAACTACATGACACTATAAATAAAATAATACAAGTACAAACTCGGGTTGCTTCCCGAGAAGCGCCTTCGTTAACGTCGTGGCACGACGACACTTTCAGCTCACTTCCAGCATTTACTTCTTCTCTTCTTACGCCGAAACTTTGCTTTCTTCCTTTCTTTGAGAGAACCCCTCTTCAACTTCACATGTGGTGTACTCCCATGTTCTTGTCTGACACATTCAATCATAGAGCACTCTTCAACCTTAGCTATGTGCTCCTTCTCAGTATACACCTTGAAAGTAACCTTCTCTCCATGCGCTCTAACAGTCATCTCACCCAGCTCCATGTCAATAAGTGCCTTCGAGGTGACTAAGAATGGTCTCCCCAAAATGATTGGAGCTTCTAGGTCCTCTTCATAATCTAGGACTACAAAATCAGCAGAGAATGTAAACTTACCAACTTTTAGCAACACATCCTCCAACTTACCCTCAGGGTGAGTGAGTGATCCATCCGCCATCTTCAGAGTAACTGAAGAGGGCTTGATTGCTCCTAGCTCTAACCTTTTGCAAACAGACAGAGGCATGAGATTTATGCTCGCACCTAAATCACACAAGGCACCAGTGATACTATGTCCTCCAATGGTACAAGGAATAGTAAACTTCCCAGGATCTTGAAGTTTTGGAGGTAGCTTGCTCAAGATTGTGCTACACTCCTCAACTAACTCAACTGAATCTATTTCTTGAGGCTTTTTCTTCTTGACTAAAATCTCTTTTAAAAACTTCACAAAGGATGGCATCAATTCAAACACATCAGTCAAAGGAATATTAACATGAAGTTCTTTCAGCATACTCACAAATTTTTGATACTGGGCCAGATCCTTCGATGGTATAAGCCTCTGCGGGAATGGTGGAGGTGGCCGAGGTGCCTCCTTTCTCTCTTCTTTCTTCTTCACCTTCTCCACTTTTTCAACTTTTCCTATTTCAGTTTTCTCTTCGGACTTGGCCATCAGCTCTCCTCCTTCAATTAAAGTCACTGCAAGACATTGTTCAGGCTCTTTTTTAACAGTGCTTATTTCTCCCACCAACTGCCCCAACTGGTGCTCTAGGTTCTTGTGCGCATTGGTGAGATCTTGTATGGCCTGTGCATGGGCTGTAGTGTCAGCTATCATTCTCTGCTGGCCCGCCATTATCTGCTTTAGCATATCTTCAACTGAATTGCTAACCTGCTGTGGTGGAGCTGGAAGTGGGTGGTAATTATTCGGGGCTCTCGTATTACCTTGATAATAACCATTACCAAACTGATTTTGAACCTGCAGCCTGTTTTGATTACCCACGTAATAAACTGACTCTGGATTAGAAGAGCAAACCTCTGTAGCATGGTCTTGACCACAAACCTCACAAAAGCTCTGGAGTTGTTGCACTGGAGCCACTGGTTGCTGAGTCTTTGGTAGAGCTAGCTTGCTAATTTGATTGGAAATAGCATCCATCCTCGCCCTTAGCTCTGAAACTGCATCTAACTGAAGTACCCCTGCAGATTTCTGTGTAGTAGCTCTACCATCTCCCTGCCAATCAGGATTGCTCTGCGAAAACTTATCTAGCAAATCATAGATCTGGTCAAAATTTAAGGCCAGTACTTGACCTCCAGCAGCAGCATCTACCACGATCTTAGTATGCGCAGTCAACCCCTCCACAAAAGTATGTGCAAGAACCTCATTGGATTGGTTATGGTGTGGACAATCTCTCAATAAAGCTTTAAACCGCTCCCAGGCTGAATACAAAGACTCTCCTTCTGCCTGTCTGAATGACATAATCTCACTCCTCACCCGGGCTGTCTTGGCAGATGGATAAAACTTAGCCAAGAACTTTTTAGCCAAATCATTCCAAGTGGTGATAGACCCAGACTTTTCAGCCTTTAACCACCTCTTTGCTGCCCCAATCAGTGAAAACGGGAACAATGTCAAGCGAACATAATCAACAGGAACTCCCTTTGGTGTATAAGTATCACTGATCTCCAAGAAATTCTGGATATGTTGTTGCGGATCTTCATGAAGTAATCCACCAAATTGTCCAGTCGCATGTAACAGTTGTATCATGCCGGACTTAATCTCAAAGTGTCCAGTAATTTCAGGCTTAACTATGCTCGAGGCTACTCCCTCCAGGCTGGGGAGAGCAACATCTCGCACAGCTAAAGTTAGTTCTGCTGCCATTCCTGTAGGTAAAGATCAAGCAGGACCTAATACCTGAAACGGCACAAAACTCAAAACAAAAATTAAACCTGAATAGAAAGTAATAAATTGTTCAAAGAGAAATCAGTCAATTATTTAGTCCCCGGCAACGGCGCCAAAAACTTGTTGCTCCCAACGCACACGCAAGTATACGTGGTCGACAAGTAATAAAATGATAAGTAGAGTATCGTTCCCACGAGGACTATATAGACTAATACTTAACAAATAATTTCTAACAACTATTCAGGGATCTTTTTCTTCAATGGTGAGAGTTTTAGTAACTAAGAGCAGTAATTAAAAGGGTAAAAGTGAATTCAAACAATGGAGCAAAAATGGGTTGTTATCAGTAATAAGGAGACGGTCCAGGGTCAGAGTTACGAACAATCCAGTTGAGTTTTCCAATTGATTCCACTTCTTAAATCTCGGGTTACTAATTGACAGATTAAATGTACCTATGAAAACCTTTCGATTCTTCACAGTCTATGCAGGCTACTTCAATCCCTATATGTCTATGGGTTGAATCACGTGCACGCATTAACGAATTCTGTAATTAGTTAAGCTAGGCGAGCAAGTATATGTCTATCCTACTCACGAATTGGTTCCCCGATGCCCGGGTTCACAAACTAGTCCTATTCTTTCTTATTACGTAATTAAATTTCCTCTTTCGAGTTCAATCTAAAAACCATAGATAATGCGTAATAATCGGGCCCTGACAATTACACAAGTGAAATCAAGAAAGAATAAGTAACCCGTAATGGGATTCAATTAATGGGAATCAACTTTCAAACATCAACCTTCATGAAATACTCTAACCCTAGAACAATAGATTTAGCCACGCATACTCATAATAACAACACAAAGATTTTATGAAATAATGAAATAATGATGTAATAGATTAATGGAAGGAAGAAAAACCCTTGTTCTTGATGTTATGAGCTCTCCAATTGCTCCAAAGTCTGAACTCCCATGAAAAAATAAGTAAAAGAGTATTTATAGAGTTTACGAAGGCCTAGTAATAAGTTAGACCCAAGCCTAGACGAAATAGGACATAAAAACGCGCACAAGGGGCGCTATAACGGGCGCCCCGCGCCTCGGAACGCGTGAGGTTGGACAGAACCCGTCGAAATCAGCCCGCCTTTGATCCGCGGCGCATGGAGAACCGCGCCTGGGGGTGGCGCGCGCTGGGGGCGCGGCGCATGGCCCACGGCGCCCAGCTATTTTCCTGTTCCGTTCGCTCCTTTGCTCGCTCGTGTCGTGCCTTCGTGTGCTCGATCCAATCCTCAATCAAAATCCAATCTTTTCTTGCTCAATCATGCTCTTAAAAGCTCCAATTACACTGCGTAACAACCTACACACGCACGACATAAAATCAGTGCAAAACCACATTCATTAACTAGAAAATGGGTGAATAACAAGCTCAAACATGCGGAAATATTAAGAAAATATTGGCATAAAATGCCAAACATCACTGCCTTTTTTTACAGTCATGCAACTTTCTTTATAGTGTCATGTATTACCACAAAAAGTGCAAAGCATGTTATAAGAGAGTCCTACATATTTGTTGTTAGGATCATAGGGAGGCAACGACTTCTTGTAACCTAAGCTCTTTTTGCCTATGTTGTGATTTTCTTGCACTCAATTCATAGCTTTTAAGGACTTATTCCATTTTGTAAGTCTTGTGAATTCATAGTTGGCCTTTTCAAACATTTCTTGAAGAACTCGGTTCTTCTCAGTTTCCTGATATAGAACTTCATTCTTCCTTTTAAGTTCAGCTTCAATGTTAGTTTAAACCTCACTAATTACCTGCTTGCCAGTAGCCTCTTTCATTTGAACAATTTCAAGTTCAAGGGCTGAGGTTTTAGTTTTATGGGCAAGAACCTGTCCATTGCATGCTGCATTAGTTTTTTCAAGTTGAGCGTTGACAAAGGTGTTGCGCAAGATGGGTTTTTCTAAGATACTTATTGATATGGTGTTCCAAAACGCTGTGCAATAATTGGTATCGGTGCTAATTAATGGACAGACGTATGGTTTGTTCAAGTCATCGAACGGGGTGAAGCAGGGTAATCCTCTGTCTCCTACTTTATTTATTTTGGCAGGCGTTGTATGCACTACATCAGCATGACAATTATGTAGAGTTTGGCTTGCCTAAGTGGAGTCCGTATATTAATCATCTGGCATATGTTGATGACACTATTATTCTCACTTCAATTGATGAATATTATTTGAAGTTAGTAATGGATACTCTTGCTGATTAAACTACTAGAGGCCAGAAGGTGAATAAGGAGAAGAGTACTATTTATATGCATCACCAGGTCCCTCAGGTCATTGTTGACTCGATTCTGGACATTACCAGAATCCCGAGGAAGGAATTTCATTTATTTATCTTGGGGTCCTCATTTATTACGGGAGGAGGAAGAACTGTCGTTATAATAAGCTTGTTGACAAAGTACAAAGAAAGTGACGAAGTTATTTATATGTATCACCAGGTCCCTCAGGTCATTGTTGACTCGGTTCTGGACATTACTAGAATCCCAAGGAAGGACTTTCATTTATTTATCTTGGGGTCCTCATTTATTATGGGAGGAGGAAGAACTGACAAAGAACTAGACGAGCAGCTGCTATATATTTGAGGCGGGCTATTCTAATATTGCATGTGCTTCAGAACATGCCTATTCACTTGCTCTCTGCTTGTGATCTTTCTGCAGGTGGTATTTGCCAGCTCCACAGAATATTTGCAAAATTTTTGGGGAGCAACTCTGTGGGTAGTTCGAGTAGACACGGGGCATCTTGGAAGACTCGTCATCCTATCAGTGAAGGAGGCCTTGGTTTCAAAAATCTGTATGATCTATCTAAGGCTTTATTTTCAAAGCTTTGGTGGAATTTTTGAAACTAGGAGTCCTTATGGGGAAGTTTTATAGCAAATAAATATTTGACGAAGCATCATGCAGTTATTGTTCCATAGAAAAAAGGCACTTTTGTTTGGAAGAGAATGCTTCAATGTAGGAGGGAAATAGAGCATGAGATGTGGTGGAAAATTAAAAGAGGTAGTTTATGGTTTTGGCTTGATAATTAGATGGGTCTTGAATGCATATATGATGTTACTCCACCTGATTTTTATTGTGGTGAAACAACGGTCTATGTGCATGAAACTGCTATGAATGAGGTTTGGAATGAAGAGGTTCTCAGACAATTGTTGCCTGAAGATTTAGTCCTGCATATTTTGGAGGCTATTCAACCTCCTAGTGTTGATGAGGAGTTAGATAGACCATATTGGCAGCCTGTGCCACGAGGTAAGTATTCTATGAGCTCGGCTTTTTACTTGCTTAGACAAAAGAAAATTAGTTCTGATATTTATAAGCACATCCAGATAAAAGGGATGCCCTTTAAAATATCATTTTTCTTGTGGAGGTTGTGGAAGAATAAATTTCCGCTTGGTGATACTTTAAAGAGGTGGTGCTTTCAATTTGCATCTAGATGTCACTGTTGTGTGTATCCTGGGGTGAAAATTATTTCTCATGTGTTTTTGAATGTGTTGTCGCACAGGTGGTCTGGGATTATTATGGCGGGACTGCAGGTCTAAATTTTTAAGGTTTGCAGTTTTTACATATTTTTAACTTATGGTGGGATGCTCCAGGAAACGCGCTAGAGAAGTTGTTTTTTCATGTGATCCCTATTTTCATTGTCTGGGAGCTTTGGAAAAGAATGAATGCTTTATTACATATGGGAAAAATGTCACAGGCTTGGGTTATATTCCAGGTTATACAATATGTGTTAATGTTTTTGCAGGTGCGAAGGAAGAAATATAGGTATACCCCTTCTAGGTGGCTGATTTTTTACGCGTTTTACATGCTCATATACCTAGAATGAGAACTACAATTATGAGTTGGTGTCTTCCTGAGGTATGGTGGATCAAGTGCAATACGAATGGTGCTTCGAAAGGTAATCCGGGGAGGAGTTCTTCGAGTTTTTGTGTAAGAAATGATAGGGGTGGTTAGATTTGTGCACAAACTCAGGAAATGGAGGACGAACAGACTACTAATAATCAAGTTGAGGCATTGGTAATCTACAAGGCACTAAGGTATGTGGTAGAAGGCTCATTCACTCGTGTCATTATAGAAATCGACTCTATGTTTATTAAGAATGTGGTTACCAAACAATGGAAGGTTCCTTGGAATTTTTGGCCGAGTGTGGAGAAAATTTGGAGATTAATAGAGGGAAGAGAGGTGGCATCAACTCCTACATTAAGGGAAGGAAACAGATTGGCGGATTATCTTGCAAATCTTGCTTTGGAAAGTGGTGATGTTTTAGTTAATAGCTTTACTAAATTGGATGTCCAAGTGGGGAAATTTCTTAGTAGTGACAAGTTTAATGAACCTTATTTAACAGTTAGACCATGGAAGGGATGATTGTGCAGCGTGGTCTGGTGAAAGAAGGGGATACAAAGTGCATAATTAGTTTTTAGATGCCTTGTGTTCAAATCTGAACATGAGGTTGTTTTTAACTAACAAAGTATTTTTTTTTGTAGGATTATGGCGCCTATATTTGGATGATTGTACACTTGATTATTTCATTGAATATTTTCTATTGTGTTATCAACCAATTGGGAAGTATTCAATAAATCAATGGTCTATCTTTTGGAGTGCTACCGGATGTGTTGCCATGATGAGGACCGTGATTTTGCAAGAAAAGATGAAGCATTATTTGATAATGTTCTAGACCATACAGTGCAGCGTTCCACACTGTTTTGCAGGGCTGTGGTGCCAACCACTGTATGACACAAATAGAAGCTGCAATTTTGGCGAGGCTTTTCTAAGGCGTCACTTTGGTCACAACGGGGAAGAACTTAAAGCGATGCAGAGCGACGCGGGCAAAACAACTTTTGTAATTCTGAAAGGCGATGCTTCAAATATTTCACATGGGCTGTTGAATACATGGGGAGCTTTATGTTCAGTACATTAATTAATGAGGGATGATGTGATGTTGGAAAGCTACATATATCCATTACACATCATAAGGTTGGACATGGCTGTCCAATGTTGCCAGTGACGAGGGAGTACTTCAGACATGACTGTCCAATAGCTGGGAGTTTTGTCTACTTACTGGAGCTAAGGGATGAATTACAACATTCATGTGGAATTCAATTTATACATTATGTTATAGTTACTCTACAAGTTTATTGTTTAGCTTGATTATTTTACATTAATATGTGCTATGTCTGTTTATAATATTTTTTTTATGATGGTATTAGCACTATGTGCTCAACCCATTAAGAGGTATATAATGAATAAAGATAGTACGTCAAATAGGCTAGTTGCACAAGGTTTTAATATGTACTTATTTACTTTTTGTAAGACTCTTGTATTTAATTTGCTATTAATAAAATTGGTCACTAGGTGTAATGCCTAGTTGATTTTTTGATTAAAAAAAAAATTTCTTCTAGGTTCTTACACTTAGATTTAAGATCAGACACAACCGTAGAGAATTGGTCCTTCTCAGCCTTTAATTTTTTATATCCTTCAAGTAAAGTGATGGTGACTAGTGAGAGATTTTAGAAGAATATGTGTGAAGATTTTCCTTTAAGTCAGCAAGACTTATCTCAGCTGTGTTAACAAATTCTTCATCATTAGCAGCCATGAGTGCTGATTCCTTCTTTTTGAGGTCCTCTTTGTAGAGCTCCTTTAATTTTGCCAAGATCTCCTTTGCAGTATTGCATCCAGTAACTCGAGCTAGCATATTATCATCCAGTCCATACTTAATTGCTAACACTGCCTTAGCGTTTGCTTGAAGCTAGTTCAGATCATGTGAATCAAGTTCCTCAACCAGCTTTGGGACCAAGGATCCGTTTGAAATCTTTTTTAGAGGTATATGGGGTCCTTGCTTCACAATCGCCCAGAGACTGTAATCAGTGGCTTGAAGAAACTCTTTTATTTGTTTCTTCCACTGCTTATAATTGGTTCCTTTGAACACATGAGGTCTGCTCATGCTCATTGCTTCAGTGGTTTCTTCAGCTATTCCATTAGCGCCAAGGATGACACATCCTCTGGTTCTTCTTCTGCTTCAGACTCACTGTCAGATAGTCCCCAAGTTGCAGTAAAGGCTTCCTTTCTTTTCTTCCTTTCAGCTCTGAAGTTTGGTGGATGTTTTGTCTTCTTTTTCTCCTTCTCCTTTGATGCTCTATTCTTCAACCATTCAATTCCCATAAGGGACAATCTTTGATAGCATGATCCATCTTGAAACACTTGAAGCACCCCGAATGATCTGGACTGTCGACTATGTTCTTCTTAGCAGAGGTATCTTTAGTGTTCTTCTGGAATCCTTTGAACTTTTCAGGTTCAAGGATTTTCTGAGAGCCAAACCATGGTCATCTCAACCTCATGCCAATCAGGAGTAGCTTCTTTAGTAGCTTCTAATACCAGACTCTTTTTCTTCTTGGGTACAAGCTTGTTACCTTGCCTCCTTCAACATTTCATGAGTCTTTAGACTACCAATCAGCTTATCCAGTTTTATTATATTCAGGACCTGGGATTCAATGATAGCAGTAGTTTTTGCCTCCCAGATTCAAGAAGTATCCTAAGAACCTTGTTCACCATTTCCTTCTCGAGAAGGTTCATACCTAATGTTTTCATTTCAATTGTGATAATGGTTAGTCTGGTCATCATGTCTTGAATGGACTCCTTTCTTCTGTAGCAAAGAGTTCAAATTTTCTCTTAAGCATCATCATCTTTGATTCCATGACTTGACTTGTTCCTTTATATGCGACTTCCAATGCATCCCAGATTTCCTTTGTTGTCTTGTGTGAGGAAACTCGATTGAACTCGTCAGGGCCAAGTCCACAAGTAACAATCCTTTTGGCTTTATGATTCTTTTCAATCATCCTGTAATCAGCTTCATTGTACTCAAACTTATTCTTAGGTTCAGTTTGTTGAGAAGCTCCTTCTCCAACAGTCTTGGTTAGCACCAAAGGACCTTCAGACACAATCAATCATACTTGATAGTCTTCTGCACAGATTTAATTCTCTATTTTGCCTTTCCACCAACCATAGTATTGTCCCTTGAGTTGTGGAGGCCTGAGTACCGACTGTCCTTCAGTGATAACTAGTAGTGCACTCATGGTTAGATCCTTCTCTAGGTGTCAACCTGACAATGAGAAGATCCGCTCTGATAGCAGTTGTTGCACAAGGTGCACCTATTCAGGACACTAGAAGGGGGTGAGGCTGAATAGTGTCCTCCGATTTTTGTTTTTTTTAAGAACTTTGCTCGTCTTTGCAAGAACGTGGTTCTTGCCTAGTTTCTTTAACCAGTAAAATAAACAACAAACACAAAATAGAAACTAAAGAACACATAAATTTTACATGGAAAACTCCTTTCTCAAGAGAGAAAAACCACGACCCAAGCTCTGGGATTTTGTAAACAACTTCACTAACACAATGAGCAAGTTTTAGGTTACATATTATATTACCAAAGGGCTACACTCTAGACCTGACAACTCACAAAACTACACTCTAGCTTTTACAAGTTTCTCTTCACAAGAATCACCTATTACAACGCTTCTATGAATAAGCACGTAGGTTTCAACTCCTACTCAAAACTTGACTACAAAGACTAATAACCTTCAACGCTCTGCTTTTGCACGAGGTTCTTCAACTGTAGTCTGCTTCGTCTACTCACACACGATCAACTAGATTGCTTATTGTTTTCTCTTTTCTAGTAGTGAATGAATGAATGCGACTCGCTCAATAACTTTTTTATATAGATGTAGGAAATCATAGCAGTTTGCAACTAGGAATCTTCTCAATAATGGAAAGAAAAGATCTCCCAAAATACACTTCTTGTATAACACTGATTCTCGTTCATACTCCTTAGAGGCGGCCAAGGCACAATCTCTTATGCCGACTAGGACTATTAACTTGTACGCACTAAGTCTTTCCTAGTCCTGCGCATGGATTTGTAATCTATCATCTTTACGATCAGTCGCCTTCTTATAAGAACCAGGTCCTTGACCAAGTCCCTTATTTGACAATCTACAAAACTTAATCATCATTTAACATCTAGCATATACAAAATTTAGCTATGCATTTTGAAATGACAGAGTGAGTTTAAAATGTATATTCAAGTTTATATTTATTGCTATTAGTTTTTTTATCATATACAAAGGGTTTGACCCTGAAATACTTGGTTCTGCAGAATTCACAAACTCATTGTTGGATTTGTACTGGCTGGTGTAGCAAATCCTAATCTTGCCGAGATAAAATGCAAATGACAAATTTAGACACAGTTATTAAAGGACAAAACGTGAAAAACACCTCAAGATACTAGTTTATAAGCATTTATGTTTGATCCTTTGATTATTCGTTGGGTAAGATAGCATTTCTTATGTGAATGAGAGCATGAAAGCAAAAGCCAAATATTCCATAATAGTGATAGTTGATTTTTAAGTACGTATCACGACCCCTCACTAGTAGACATAAAAAATTTAGGGCGTAGTATTTTTCAGCAATAGAATATAAAGTTTTAGAATGAGTTTAAAGATAAAAAGGATAACCTGTGTATGTTATTTATTTATTTATTTTATTTTTAGAAAAAGAATGGGGTGGTGGGGAATTCCTTTGCACCCAACAGACAGGAACTGATAGCACCTGTGATACCAAATAAATATTATCAAGAGCTAGTGGGAATATTAGAATATCAACGTATGAGATTCCCAACCTTAATTTTATTCCTTGAGAAACGCAGCGTCACAACCTTTCCCCAATTTATCGCCGAACATTGAATTTCATCTAATTCCACTCAGAAATCGGAAGTTTGCAGAAATTCTTTTGTTTTACTATTTGGTTTTTTGAAATGCACTAACCTGATTAATTCAAATTCACTTTGCATAAAACTCATTAAAAAGAAAACACCTTTCAAAAAGAATTCTCAACTTTTCAACACTCAAATACAAAACAAAATTTTTCCTTCAAACAAACCACACCTAGCTTGTGATTTGTTTATGAATCGACTTCAACTAGTATTATTTTTCTAATTATGTACTCCTATTAGACTGTTAAATTTGCACTCTTTTAAATTCCTTTTGTTGTAGAGGAAAAAGGTGAAATCGATTAGTCACATAAACATGTTCATCTTCCTTTCCTAGAAGATGAATTGATATATTTATAAAGTCCGTCAGCATATCACTAAGTGTACATGCTAGAAATTCTAGAAGCGTGGAATTTAGATCATATCTATAAAAACGTTCCACAAAGAAATTCTTAAGGCGATTGATTTGAAATCTCATTAACATCTTGTCTTATAAGATTCTTTGAAGATGATGATATACTATGACGATGATGATAGCAACACGATTAACCATCACACAAAGGACTGGAATTGACCGAATACGACCTTAAAAA
The DNA here is from genome assembly GCA_037355625.1 of Petunia x hybrida. NCBI lineage: Eukaryota > Viridiplantae > Streptophyta > Magnoliopsida > Solanales > Solanaceae > Petunia > Petunia x hybrida. The sequence continues at coordinate 1,841,960 of JBBBVM010000712.1, read as the reverse complement.
AAAAAAGAAATTTAAGTTATATATGCAAAAAAAAGTGTAAAAAAAAAATAGGAAAAAAAAGAAAGAAAAATAGAAGAATCAGTCATTGCTTCTTTTCTGGTGCAAAGTCACTGCATTATTTATTATTTGCACCAGATTACTAATGAATGCTTATCAAGAATTTATCTGTGATTACCTAAAAGAAGACATTCCGAACAGCCTATAGAGGAGACAAATCTGATTCTAGCATGAAACAAAGAAAAGACAGAAGATTTCACAAAGCGACAATCGAGAAAAAGGGAAAGGCATATAAGTGCTTGGATTACAATAGAATCACTAATACACATCTGCATGTCCTATCTTTGACTAAGTTTTTCTATACAATGGTAATTGTACCATTAATTCGAATTAATCGGGATTTCAATACAAATATTTAGACTTAGCTATCCATTTCGTTTAGATGATCAGGACATCGAGCTTATAGAAAGTGATCTCCAACTTGACTTTTTCTTCAACAATAAGTTCTAATTATTTAGATAAATAAAAGAGAAAAGAAAATGAAAAAAAAAAAGATATAAGAAACTCCGAAGTAGGGATATCGAATAACGGGTGAGACCAAAAAAAGAAAAGAAGAAAGAGGAAAATTGTGTACAACACTACAACCTCAACCTGGTTATCTGGTAGATCAAGTCAAAGATATCATCTAGCCCTAGCAAGGAGCTTATCTATAAGTTGTAGCATCTATCGTGCATCATTTGATCGTTGATTCTATCCTGTCATGCTAAAGTAAGAATGTTAAGTTTAACCCATGAAAATATAATTTGTTTAACTCCCTCATTTTAGACATACGTGTAACCTAAGTTAGCTTGTATGGAAACAGATTTTTTAAAAGGCATACGTGTATAGTATAAAGCAAGATTAAGGGCATTTTATTTTGCCTTTGGTTAGCTGAGATTCCTAGGTTCCAGCAATTAGACTTCCCATATATTTGGAATTCTCCAAACATCCAGTTTAGATTCAATGGAGGATCTCGAGGACTGCTGATGCAATTAGTGGATATCCACAAAGAAAAGCATCGGTGAGCTTAAAGCATGCTGCTACGAATTACGTTATCAACTTAATCATGTAGCCTCTCCTCTTGATCAAATAGGTGGACACAACTAATGATCCTTCAGCTAGATAGATACTGTGTTAATAGTCCCATACCGACAGGTGGGTTGGCAACTTGTCGTCTCCCCATATTTGATATGGTATTGGACTCCTCTGAAATCTTCGTCTCATGAGTTAGTTTTTCGGATTGAATTAGGTCAAATATTCATTTTTTTATTATTATATTTCCTAATTTCTTGATTTACCAGGTCCCCATATTATATAGTTCATGCTTCAGTGGCGTGTAATAGGTGTTAGCAATCCCATATCAGTGGGTGGGTTGACAACCTGTCTCTTCAAATTATTTTGGCAATTCTCGTCTCATGAGCTAACTTTTCGAGTTTAATTAGATTCAATGTCGTTTTTCTTATTGGGCGCATTGAAGAATTTGGAGTTCTAGAAATTAGCCTCTTTTGCTTAGGCCAAAGTTACTGTGCCGGTAACATGAAGTGTAGATCCAGCCTTAAGTGTAACAATTGCTCAATTAAAGAATAAGCACCTAATCCACTTGCGTCAGTCATTTAAATATATTTAATTAAGGGCGAAATTTTGTAAGTTTATTTGTAGTGTAAAATAATGGGCTTTAGCAGAGGGTAAAATACTTTTACAGTGTCAAGTTATAGAAGTTAAACACTTAAACTAATATAGTACTGCACATTCAGTTGCGCGTCTAACAACTCTCCTAATTATAGCCCACGTTAATTTGGACTACATAAATATCTGGAACTTTTGGATGCAGAAAAGGATAGTGTGATGAAATATGTAACTAGTGGGTTTTAATCGATATATCCACATGCTTTAGTAGTCAAGTCTTTGTTAATTATGACTTATTAGAGATTAGTGCATTAACTCCCAATAATTTTCAGTAGCTTAACGAATGAGACAAGAGAAAAGCCATCCCCACGCTGTTGCAAAAAAGGGTGAACTAGCTTAGTGCTTCCATGGTGGGCAAGTAGAAGGGCAAGTAGAAGGTGGAATACACTACCGATTTTTTAAATGACAAATTGGCTTGTGTGCTTAGTTCCATGACAGATCATATTCATACCCTCCCATGACACATCTATTTCAGGAATAGTCCCAATTGTAATGTGTGTGTGTGTGTATATATATATATATATATATATATATTAAAGAGTTTATTTCTTGTTTAATCATTTGGTATTCGATACTCACTTGTTCAATTAATTTCATATATATATATATATATATATATATATATATATATATATACTCCCTCCGTCCCAAATTAGTTGACACTTTAGCAATAACCATTTGTCCCAAATTAGTTGACACTTTAGGATTTCAAGACAAAAGTTGTTAGTCTTTTCCAACTATACCCTTAATAATTAAAAGAATTCTCAACAAAAGTTAATAGTCAAACATTAAATAGGGGTAACATAGTAAATACACACTCTATTTAATGATTTTCTTAATGGGCGTGAAGAAGCTAAAAGCGACAACTAATTTGGGACGGAGGGAGTATATAATAAAAAGTATATTTTTCGTTTAATCATTTGGTATTCGATATTCACTTGTTCGATTAATTTCGATCCTTTCGTGTAAGCTTAGGGGAGAACACACCCATATCAAAAAATTTTATTATCCAGGCTCGAACCCGAAATCTTCGGTCAAACAATAATCAACGGATCTCATCAATATAAACCGCATCACTTAGTATTTTTTTTCCCACCACTGCATTTCTTAGTAATAACTTTTACTTTAATTCAAATCTCCTACATCGCATTATATAATAATTTTACTTATCATCCGATTACGTACAATACCAGATAGTAATATAATTGTTTACATCATGCAAAATCGAAGTAACTAAAACACCGGCCACATGAGGAACCTAAAAAAGCCAAGTTGCGATGTCCAACAAGAAGCCAAGGCCGGCAAAGGATGAAGTGGAGCACAAAAGCACCACAAAATATAAAATGGATATCTATTCACCCCAGAATCATATCCCAACATATCAAGTCACGTCACGCAACGACAGTATAATTTGTGTAAACCAAATTGCGGCCCTAAAAATACACTATTATTAAGGGTACGACCTTAAATTAGGGGCCACAAGAATTTTAGAAAAAAATAAAATGAAATGCTTAAGCAATTATAGTTGAGAGAAACATAAGGGTATCGTACTAACTTGAGTGCCCTGCAAAAGTTTCATCTTTTTGACTAGGTTTCTTAGATGATGAAATCTAATGTGACAAATGACATTATTACAATTGGGTTTTATTTCCCTTTAGTTCTTTTTTTGAGGGTTATCACTTTTTTTCTTTGTCGTCGCTCCTTTTCTTCTGAGTACATTCTGAGCTTTCGTTTTGTTTGTAGGGAAGAGTGAAGAGATAAACAGTGTCCATTTGGGTTGGCAATGTTTGTGTTTTCTAAGGCAGATTCCAATAGGTAGGAACATCTACCGATTGATACCTTTTCCTTTTCACGAGTATACTATCAAGTCATCTGAAATGTATTTAAAATTATATATTTATAATAAGTAAATGTAGTAATTTGAAAATAAGGTGAAAAATCTCGGTTTTATAATTATGATCAAGGGCCAATTTTTCGAACGAACTAGAGTCTTCGAAACTCAGGAATAATACTTCTGCCCAATAACCTTTTCCACTTAATTAGGGCAGCCCAATGCATGAAGCATTCTAGGATCACGCATGGTCTAGGAAAAAATCGCACCCAAAGAGTGTAATGTGAGCAGCCTACACTGATACTTGCATGATGTGTGTGCTCTCGTACTGTGGCCTAATTATTCACAAGTTACAATGTGACTTGACTGTTGTGGGCCTACGATGTATTGACCTAAATCAGGTTAGGACAATAAATCGAATTTGTAATAGGATTAATAAGCAATTCGTCGTATCAAAGATAATAATTAACCAAAAAAATGACAAGCAAAAACGGAAGCAACTGAAAAGAAAAGAAGCAAATGTATTTCTGTATTTCTATGTTCAATTCTGAATGAGTTTACAAAATGATTACATAGGCTATTTATATTTATAGCCGACTGTGTGTAAAAATAATTAATGCATTAGCTACACCATTATAGCCACTTCCCCACATTCATGAGCATGGCTTACCCATAAAATGCTGAATTAATAGGTGACCATCGTGAGGCCATTTATCTCATTGAAGTGTTAAGCGTTCTTCGAGGCGTAGTTTCCACTCTTTGGAGAGTCGAGCTCCCTTTCACTGAGATGAACATCTTCCGAAGCAAAATTGTGACTCCGCGGTCAATGCGTCGAAGGACGAGTCTTATGCCTCGGCGATCTTTCAATAAGTTCCCATTGGTTCATATCTCGAACCGTACACCGAGGTGCTATGTATACAATTGAATTTTCGCCCAATACAGATAGTCCCCCCACTCCTCGTGTACTTGACAGAACTTTCGAGGAGTGGAATGAATTTAGGCGGGAAGTTGACGTGGCCGCACGTGCACCATAAAATGTAAAAAGGCGGTTGTCACTTCGTATTCCCATCCATCACACGTGGCAACTGCTGATAAACCGTGGCCCTTCGTTCCTCCTTCCCCATGTAAACACAATGATGACATTCTGCTCAATATATAGCTCAACTTGCTCCTCTCCTTCTTCACTTACAACTTCTTGAGCAACAATGAAAAAGAATTCCACAGCAAGCTTTGAATTTGAGTTCTTCATCTCCATCCTTCTTATTAAAGATGTCAATCCACTCCGTTCAAAATTCTTCAGGTCTTTTTTGAGAACCAACTCCCGCCATTGACACTAGGTGGTGACGCCGGCAACTAGGTGGTGAACGTTCCAAAGCCTCTTAACATTGTTCCACCTTCCGATGGCAACACTGAGGTGACGTTGCAGCCAGGTGATTTTAACCAAAGGCGGCGCAAGGCCACTACCAATCGTGACCCTGCTTCGCAATATTTATTGAGGAAGAAGAGGACACCGCCGTGGTTGAGGACACTACCATGACTGGAGAAGCTACCGTGGGTGGTGATACCAAGGTAGGTGCTTCAAAACCAAAGAAGAAGAAATACACCATCAAGGAGCTCGAGCCTCATCATGTCATTCCCTTGAAGTTTGATATTACCAATGACTTCCAATTGCAAGAACAAACAGCCGCTGACATCGAGAACAATAGAAATATTCCGGTTCAAACTACACCGAGATTGATTACTCAAGCCAATGTTGGTTTGGTTCGGGAAGAGTGTAATTAGGGCCGCAAGGTCCAGATTGGAATTCCTACTCTGGAGAGCTGTAGCTGCGACAGAGTGGTAAGGCAATCCTTTGTCTACACCTATCCCTTTACGATAGGATTCACCTTGCCTGTTCACGAGGTAATTGACACCTTCTTCCGAACATACAACTTATGTTTGGCTCAACTTGACCTCGAGCTTTGGAGGGTCGTTCAATGCCTCGACTACTTAAGTCGTGAAGCCGAGGTCTTTTTTACTTTTGAATACTTAGTTTCTCTCTTCTACCCCACTTTGCACAAAGGTGGGGTTGTTCAACTCAACAAACGAGGCAAGTACTCGTTGATCACAAAAACCAAAGACATAGAAGACCGAGGATGGTGCAATCGCTTCCTTCTCCGCCCGACCAGTCTCCTATCTCCTCGACCTAAATTTCCCGAGGTGTGGAATCCCACATGTAAGTTACACTTCGGTAGCCCTCGATATTTCATTACTTCCCTTCGTAACTTATCAATTTTTAAATCTTGCTCCAAATTTTTCAGCTGAATCAATTCCAATCGTTCCCCAAAAGACTTGGTCTCTGGGTTTAAGCAATAATCGATATCAAAGAACGGCCGAAAAAATCATGGATGATCTTAGCCGCGTTGGAAACAAAAAAGTGGACATGAAAATGACTCGGTAAGTTTTATTTGTTCACTTTTTAAGTCCCTTCGAGACTCTCCTTTTGCTAACTCCTTTTGCTTTTTTATAGGTCTTCCAAATAGGGCGGTTATCGAGTCGAAAGAGAAAAAGAAGAAAGGGAAGAAAGAGAAGAAGAAGGAAGTCCCTGATGCTGGGGAAAGTTTGAACGAGCTGGAGGGCTTAATTGGGACCCTTGCAGAAACCAAAGTCCCCAGAGGGTCGCCGGGCCAAGGAACTTCGAAAGGTAACAACATCTTTGCTCAGCTAGCTTATTTCCTTCCTTACTTCTTTATCTCTAAGTTTCAATTCAAACTTTCATATATTCGAAGAGGGAAAGATCAACTTCAAAGAAATCCTCATAGGCTAAGCGGCCTCGAGTAGAGGTGGAAACTGCTCCTAGCCCCGAGGCGACAACTGTGCCTCGTAGGGATTTGATTGATGAGCCTGATGAGGAAACTCGCGAGGACATTGAAGTGGTCGATCTCGAGGAGGCAGCTCGCACCACTGATAAAGCCAAGGGAAAAGCCAAACTCAGCGAAGTGGAAGCCCCTTCCAAGGAAAAAGCTGCTGAAAACCTTTCTTGCGCCGAGGAGAGGAGGGCAACAAGTGCTGCACAGGCCGCTTCCGAGCCTTCAAGTGCTTCAGTCTCGCAAAGGGAGTTCAAAAGGATTAGCATTCCTTTGAACTTATGCCTGTTGGATGATAACATAGCAGTCCCCGCGTGTCTCAGGGGACTGCTCGGGCCACTAGAGCGAGATCGAACCAAGGAGATGCCTATTGCAGACTTGATGGCTTATTCGGGTCAGCATGCGATTCAGGTGTACTCCCAACACTTGTGATTTTTTAAACTTTTAACTGTCTTGGCTATATTTTAACCCTTGTCCAACCCTTTTGCAGAGCTGTGTGTATGTAATAAAGGTTTTGGAGATAAAAGTCCATTGAGCTTCCTGCCCCAAGAGGATTGGAGATAAGTGGGAGCGTCTAAAGTCCGAACTCCAATCCAAAGTGGCTGAACTTCAAGGGCAACTGCTCAACTCCAGTCTCGAGCTGGATCAAGCCCGTAAAGCTGCCAATAAGTCTGACCTCGAGTTAACTAAAGCTCGCGAAGATGTTGCTTCTCTCAAGGCACAAATGAGACACAAAAAGAACACCATCAGGCTGAAATCCAAAATCCAACGGATGAAGCCAATGCCGAAGTTAAGAGAGTCGTTGAAGAATATCATAATAAACTGAAGGCATATATGGTTAAAATGAACAAGTTGGCAGCTGAGAAGAAGTCGCTCGAGGCCGAGGTTGGGACCCATCGGGGCAAGGAGGTATCCTCTTCGGCAAAGCTCAAACTAAAGGAAACCATGGGCTCGAGTAGATAAGAACTGGGCCATTATTCAAACAAGGCTGAAAACTTTTAAACAATGCAAAGCCGGGGTGAATTTGGACAAGGAGACAGCCAAGGGTGAAGCTAACGCTATCAAGGCTCAAGAGCTTATGGAAAAGCTTCCCTCGAGCAGTAAGAGCTCAGATGATGAAGCTGCCGACGAGGAAGAAGACAACGAGTCCACTGAGGTTGAGACTTCAATTGAAGAGGAGCCCGAGAAGTGATGACTTCTTTTTTTTTTTTGGCTAAGGCCATCGAGCCTTCTGTAAATAAATTTTGTGGCCTTCAGGCCTTTATCAATGAATTTGAATTTCTGCTAAGTGTTAGTCTTTACTTTGCTTTGAAAGCATTTCCCCAAGTCACTTTAGAATATTTTTGCATGCAAGACTTAAACAAAGTATGTTGGCCTAAATCGGGATAGGACAACAAATCGAATTTGTATTGGGTTTAACTGGTAAATTGCTTGTATCAAAGTGATGTTCGAGCTAAGGTTAAATTCGAACTAGATAAAAGCTTGGAAAAGTAAACGAGACAATGAGTAAGCAGAATCATAAACGAGGCAATGAATAAAAGTATAAGTTGAATATCGTATATCTCATGTCCTGTTTGTTTGCAAATGAATCCTATTTATAATCAGGGGAAAGAATGACGTTATAAATATCATAACTGTGCTTTTATGGCCATTACTCTACATTTAATCATGGTTGGCTCACGATTTTCCCCTTAAATGCTGGAGCAATGGTCGACAGTTACAAAGATCAGGCCTTGTTTGACGAGGTGTTGCTTCTGCTAGGGGATCATGCTATTATGTTGGTCTGCCCGAGCGCGACGCTTCGAGCTTGGTTCTCCTTATTCCCTGAGATGATTTCTCGAGGGGAAGAACCATGGTGCCTCCCTTCGCGAGTTTATCTTGTTGAGTGGGCTCGTGCCAGGTTGCAGGACCCTGCTCGAGACCTCGGTGATTTTTCATCCAATACAGATAGTCCCCCCACTCCTCGAGTGGTTGCCAAATCTGTCCAGGAGTGTAATGAATTTTTGGGCGAGAGATTGACGTGGCTGTTTTTGCGCCGTGAATTTCAAAAATGGCAGTTGCCACTCTATATTTCCATCAATCATGTGTGGCGATTACTGATTGGGCGTGTTTTCCTATTTTATCTTCTCCATGCAATTGTAATTATGGTGCTTTAACCTATATATAGTTGAGCCTCTTCTCCTTCTTTTCCATATTTCTTCTTGCTTTTAACAGTAAAAATCCTTGAATCTTTGCCCCTTTGCAGCCTAGAAAAGTTTGAAAAAATGTCTCAATAGAATTCACCAAGGTCTTCACCTTCCTTTGTTGACACCATGATTGTTGGTGAGGAATTAGTTAATGTTCCTGAACCGTTGAATGTAATTGTTTCTCCTGATTTAACATGGAGGATCTTTCTCGCTCCAGTGGCGTAATTCAAGAACAATACCCAGCTATGGTTGAAACTGTCGAAGCAGTTGTGGTGGAGGACGAGGGTGTTACCATGAAGGATGTTGGTGATGATGGACCTCTCTTAGACGACCTCGAGCTTAAGCCTCACCACGTTATCCCCTCCAAAATCGACTTCTCAAAGGATTTGGTTATGTAGCTTTAAACTGAGTCAGAGGTTATAAGGAAAAGAAATATCCCTGTATGGGATACGCCGAGTCTGATTACTCAGGCGAATATTCATCTGGTTCGTTTTGATTGCAATTGGGGCCTTGAGGTGAGGGTTAGTATCCCTGCCCCCGAGAGCCAAGTGTGCGATCGAGTTGAAAGGCGTTCCTTCGTTTTCATTTACCCCTTCACAATTGGTTTTTCTCTTCCTATCTCCGAGGTGTTGGACACTTTTTTCCATCCTACCAGTTATGTATAGCCCAAATTAGTCCTGGGATGTGGAGGCACGTTCAATGCCTCGAATTTTTGAGCAAATTAGCCGGGTTCCCTTTCACCCTTGATCACCTTTTGTACCTATTTTCCCCCCACCCTTCATAAGGATAGAGTTGTTCAGCTCAACAAGTGAGGCTCATACTCACTAGTCACGAAGAGTGAGGAACCTGAGGACCGTGGGTGGAACGAGCGCTTCGTCCTCCTGCCTACTGATCTTCTGTCTTCGAAGCCCGATTTCCCCGAGCGGTGGAATCAAGCATGTGAGTGTTTCTCTCTTTTTTACTTTTGCTTCACTTTTCTTTTTTGACTCTTCGTTACTGTCTTTTTAGCCAAGACGATCCTAATTGTTCGTCCGAAGAATTTGACTCAATGAGTTCAGGCTATTATCGATGCCAAGCCTAGGCCAGAGAGGTCGTGGATGGTTTTGGCCGCTTTGGATGAGAATCAATGGGGATGCAAACGGCATGGTGAGTTATTCTTTCAACCAATTTTAAATCTGGTCTAATTTTTCAGAGGCCCTGTGTCTCGGCTTTTTACTGTCTCTTCTTTGTTGTAGGAATCTCTAAGAGGGCGATCACGCCGAAGGAGAAAAAATGAAAGAAGGAGAGAAAGGATAAGAAGGAGGAAGTTTCCGAGGTGGGAGATGCTTTAAGTGCCCTTCAAAATTTGATTGGGAATCTTTCGAAGGGAAAAAAGGAAAAAAGAAAAGATGTAGAGAAGAAAAGGACGGCCCCCGAGGGGTCCCCGGACCTAGGGGCCAAAACAGGTCGAGTATTTTTGCTCTTAATTTTACCTCTCGTTTTTGTTTTTCCGTCAATCACCCTCTTTCTTTTTCCTTTCAGTTTTGAAAAAGAAGGAATCATCCTCGGGGAAAACTCCAGAAGCGAAACGAGCTAGATTAGAGCATGTCCCTTTTCCCAAGCTTACTCCTTTTGGCGAGGCAAAGAAAAGTTAGGAAAAGGTTGTGGTTCCCTCTACTCATGAGCTTGAACTGGTTCAAGCTGCTGATAAAGAGATGAGGGGAGTTCAACCTCCGTCTACGGCGACAATGGAGGTGGATGACGCTCGGTCATCTCGAGTGGGAGACAAGACTCCTCGTGCTGCTTCCGAGCCTGCTCCTGATGCATCTTCTTGGAGACAGTTCCATTACATTGAGATTCCTTCCGAGCTCTGTCTTCTAGATGGCGATATCCAGGTCCTGATCAGCCTCCGTGGACTCTTGGGCCCTAAGGAACGCGATCGCCTTAAGGAGTCCCATATTTCTGATTTGATGGCAGATGCTGCTCAGAATGCCATTCATGTACGCTCCTTTTAGTTTTTCCTTTTTTAGCTCTGCATTTGCTTCATTTCCTGATTCTTTGGATTTTTCCTTCGCAGTGTTACATCAATTCCCTTAAGGCCACCGAGATCGAGTGCCGCCGAGATGAAAATATTCGGCAGTTGATGCCAGGATGGAGGCGAGAGCGAGCAGATCTTGAGGCCCAGATGAGTGGTCTTAAGAAAGAGCTATTGAATGCGAGGCTCGAGTTGGAACAAGCTAAAACGCTGCCAATAAATCTGACCTCGAGATGATCAAAGCCCTTGAGGCTAAATCTATTGCTGAGGAGAGGATGACCCGTTTGAAGGAACTTTGTGATGCCGAGCTGAAGAGGGTGAGAACCGCGGCTTAATCAGCTATTAATGAGAGGGCCAAAAAATTCCATGCTGACTTGAAGCAAAAGCTGCTTAAGATGAATGAAATGGATGGGGAGAAAGAGCAGTTGGCCAAGGAGAAAGATCAGCTCGAAAGCGAGATTAAGTTTTTGAGGGATAAGGTTGATTCCTTCTCCTCGAGGCGGGGAATAAGGAGGAGTCGGGCCAAAGTTGATAAGACCCTGAAAGAGTGTTGCGACGGGGTTGACCTTAATGCCGAGATCGCCAAGGCCGAGAGCGATGCTGCCGTGGCCTAGAAGCTGATGGAAAATGTCCCTTCGAGCAGCAAGAGCTCAGATGAGGGAGGTGATGACTCCGAAGCGGAGGCTTAGAGTAGTGCCTTTTTTTCTTTTTTGTTTACGTTCGGTTAAGGCCTTCGTGCCGCTTATTTTGTAAATACTTAGGCATCTGAGCCCTTTTATTAATGGAAATTTCCTCTTTGGAAATATTGAATTTGCTTGCAAGACTTTTAGTGCTTTTCATTGTTTCGAGCTAGCTTAGGACGACGTATCGCCCTCGAGCCATATGCTTAACTTATGATTGGCCATGCATATCAAATGACAGTAAAGAGATGCTGAATCAAAGTTTATTTCATTGATTGGATGCATCTGCATGCCTTTATTACAATAAATGCCTGGTTATCAGAAGACTTAGATGAAAAAGCTATGAGATTAGAATAGAATGAACTTATTTGAGAAAATCCCCAAGGGTGATCCTTGATGAGGTAATTGCTCGTTTCCCAAGGACTTTTCTAGGTGAAGTCCCCGGTTGCTGAGTCTTCGTTTGTCATCATTTTCTTGGTCCGATCGGGGCGACTGTACTCTTCATTGCAATCGATTAATATTCTCGTGCTATTCGTTGCTCTACTTGGATGGCTCTTACTCCCTATGGGGTTGGAAACATGATCACTTGATGTAGGGTTGATGTCACAGCCTCCATTTCGTGGATCCAAGGCCTTCCAAGAATAACGTTGTAGGCCATGTCTTCGGCCATCACTTGGAAGGTGGTTTGCTTGTCTACTCCCTCCGCAGTAGTTGTGAGGGTTATTTCCCCCAAAGTTTTTTCAGTGGAATTGTTGAATCCTGTCAATATGGTCACCTTTGGGACGACCAGGTCCTTCAACCACATCTTCTTGATTGCTCCATAGTTGATGATGTTAACGAGCTGCCAGGATCAACTAGAGCTCGTTTGACATCGCAATCATTGCTCCTGAGCGTGATCACTAGCGCGTCATGATGGGGGAACATCATCCCAGCGCAATCTTCTTTGCTGAACATCATCTCTTTACCTGATTCACCAACTCTTGTTCTCTTCTCTACAGTATTGGATGATTTCGTAATTTTCATTGCAGCAGCAAAATTTATTCCATTTACCTCAAATCCCCCAGTGATGAAATTCACTACCCTCTTCGGTGACTATGCTCGAGGTGGTTGCTCTTCTCTTCTATTATTCGAGTAGTTGTGTTTTCCTTTGTCAGTCAAATATTTTGCTAGCACTCCCCTTTTGAGCAGATGAGCCACCTCGAGGCGCAACGCTTTACAATCCTCAGTTGCGTGCCCGTAGTCCATGTGAAATTCATAATGTTGAGTTTGGTCTGTTTTGCTCGAGGGTGTTCTCATGTCTTTGGGTAATCTCACACCTTGGTCGGTCATCCCTTTGATTGCATTTACCAGCTTGGAGGTTGATATGTTGAAATTGTACTCAGAAATTCGAGGCAAATCTTTCTCCTTAGATACCAGAGATGGGTCCGAGGATTTTTTATTGGAGGATGACCCAGATTTTCCTCTGAGTCTCTGGCTCACGTGTTGATGCCCCTAAGGCCTTGACTTACGTGCTGCTTTTGAGCTCCGTGGTACGGTTCGTATCGATTTTTTGAATTCCCTCGCGGCACATCGGCGCGTCGAGAGGAGTCAGATCGACCTCGGTAGTAATGGCCCTGTCCTGTCCTTCTCCACTGTACTTCCTCGAGCCTGATCTTTGCTGTGGCTCAATCGTGTAATTCATCCCAAGTTCGAGCTTGCCACTTCTGGAATTCTTTCTTTAACTCAGCCGCACCCTCTGAATTAGCCACATTAAGGTTCTTTTAGAAAGCCATGACTGCCAAACTGTCATCCATCTTTGGCAGGTCCATTCTCTCGACCTGAAAGCGCTCGAGGAAGTCCTTAATGGGCTTGAGGTACCCTTGTTTTACGTCGAAGATATCCTCCTTTCTCTTGAGGATCTTTTGGGCCCCAGTGTGAGCTTTGATGAACATATCAGCCAATTCATCGAAGCTGGAAATGGACTCGGAGGGGAGGAGCATGTACCAACGTAACGCCCCTTTTTCCAAGGTGTCGGCGAATTTTTTCTAGAATATGGATTCTTTTTTAATTGTGATTAAATCGTTACTTTTAACTATGGCCATGTATTCCATAATATGCTCGATTGGATCTGTCGTCCCGTCGTATTTCTTCAAAATTTATAATTTGAAATGTTTAGGGACGGGTGCTGGAGCGGCTTCAGGCTTGAAGGATAGTTGGCAATATTTTTCGATATCCAGCGCTCGTTGAGGTTTTCGAACCCCTGGCACGTTTTCAAGTCGGTTTTTCATGCTAGCCTCGAACTCCTTTTTCTACTTTTCGAAGTCAGACGCGACGCTTGTTCGGGACATTGTGGGGGGAGACCTCACATGTTGGTGCCGATGGGAGTAGCGTTGGGGTTTCCTTCATTAAACATCACGAAGGAGATATCACCAAGGTTGGGATGTGCTCTTCCATTCCCAACGAGAGCCTGCAAGGAGCTACGAAGTTGCTCGTTAAACTAGGCCTACGCGGCTACTTGAGCTGCTGCCTGTTCTCGCATTTGTTGTACCGAGTTCACCATGAACTGTTGGAAAGGGTCACCAGAATTTGAAGAGGTTGGATCGGCTGAGGATGCTCCTACGGGAGGTGTTTAGCCGATCGGGGGACTGGATCTATTTGGGGGTGTTAATCCCATCAAGGGAGCTGAATTATTCATTGGGATGGGGTTAACAGGCGGTGTCGAGCCAGTTGGGAGTGTTGGGACCTCCCCATTGGTCTCGGTAGCTCCCACTGTCTGGTCTGGAACTTGGATAGCCATATTATCATTAACAGTATCGGACATCTTAACTTTTGATGGAAAATCGAAACTGCATACTTCGGAACAAACGTTATTACCAAGTCCCCACAGACGGCACCAATTTGTGTTGGCCTAAATCGGAATAGAATAACAAATCGAATTCTTATTGGGTTAAACTGGTAATTTGCTTGTATCAAAGTAATGTTCGAGTTAAGGTTAAATTCGAATTAGATAAAAGCTTGGAAAAGTAAACGAGACAATGAATAAGCAGAATCATAAACGAGGCAATGAACAAAAGTATAAGTTGAATATCGTATATCTCATCTCGTGTTTGTTTGCAAATGAATCCTATTTATAATTAGGGGAAAGAATGACGTTATAAATATCATAACTGTGCTTTTATGGCTATTACTCCACGTTTGATCATGGTTGGCTCACGATATTTCCCTTAAATACTTGAGCAACAGTCGACGGTTATAAAATCAAGCCTCGTTTGACGAGGTGTTGCTTCTGCTCGGGGATCATGCTATTATATTGGTCTCCCCGAGCGCGACGCTTCTAGCTTGGTTCTCCTCGTTTCTTGAGATGACTTCTCGAGGGGAAGAACCATGCTTCCTCCCTTCGCGAGTTTATCTTATTGAGTGGGCTTGTGCCAGGTTGTGGGACCCTGCTCAATACCTCGGTGATTTTTCATCCAATACACGAAGTTTATTTTGTACCAACGCAAGCTTATTATGATGTCTCGTTCTCAAGCTGTGGCAAAGGGGAAAAACTTATCATTTTATAAACTTAACATTGAAATAAATGGATGTTCGAATCAAGTTTGTTTCATTAACGAAATTAAGTCATGCTTTCATAAGACCCAGTCAATAAGACTTTAGGAAATTTTTTTATTGAGAAAGCCACTTCGGGCAGAAACTTAATCAACTAAGTTAATCTACGGGAGTCAGTCCCCGGTGTGCAGATAGCTAGTCTTTGGGTCCGCTTTTGAGTCCTTGGTTCGAGAGGCTTCGTGTCAATCTTGACTGCATGCCGTCCTCTTACATCCCCCAGTGGTAGGGTGTGAATTCATGAAGACCCGAGCAATGTATGTCATTCCCTCCGCTTCCTAAGAAGGTCAAGCAAAGAAAACCAAGGGGTTAGAATTATTCGACCCAAGCATTGGAGCGTCGGCGGCTCTATGATGTGGGTGAAAAGTTCATCCGTCGAAGGGTAATGTATCTCAATGTAAAAAAAATAATGCTTCAAATTAGAGAGATTCTAATTTGAAGGTTCTTGCTTGCCTTGGAGATCTTCCAACTGGTAAGATCCTTTGCCCCCGAACATCTTCCTCTTGGGGAATTCCCTTAACAAAGAAAAAGATTCCCATTCTCCACCTCCTTGTGAGAGCCCACTTTAAGATCCAAACTTTCCTCCTCGCCAGACCCCGGGCAAATTAATTTCTATTTTGATGGCCCACTGGGACAACTCCATTATTCATAGAAATCGAGTAGCTCACCTCAAATCGCACGTATTCCCCATGGGGTAGGGAATTTGATAACTTGATACAATGTAGATTATACAGCTTCCATCTCATAAATCTAAGGCCTACCGAGGATAACATTGTAAGCCATATCCTCGGACATTACTTGAAACATTGTCTTCTTGTCAATTCCTTCAGGAGTAGTAGTGAGAGTAATCTCACCTAACATTTTCTCTGTGGAGCTGTTAAAGCTTATCAGTATGGTTTCCTTCGGGACAACGAGGTCCTTCAACCACATCTTCTTTATAGCCTCGTAGCTAATAATATTAACCGAGCTACCGGGGTTAATCAAGACTCATTTGGCATTTGAGTCATTGATTCTTAACATAATCAGCAAAGCATCATGATGGGGAAACATCATCCCATCGCAATCATCGTTATCAAAAACTATTTATTTACCCGAACCATCTGTTCGAGTCCTCTTCTCTATGGTATTTGAAAGTTTTGCAAATTTCTTCATAGTGGCGAAGTTTACAACATGCATCTCTGATCCCCCTGTTATCACATACATGACACTCTTAGGGGATGGAGCCATTGGAGGTTGATTACCTTCCCTATTCTTGGAAAAATTTTGTTTCCCCTTGTATGTGAGAAACTCTGCCAACTACCCCTTTTTTAGCAGATGAGCTATCTCGAGATGAAGAGCTTTGAAGTCTTCAGTAGCGTGTCCATAATCAGTATGGAATTCACAGTGTAGGCTTTGATCTCTCTTCCGGCGGGGTGTCCTCATATCCCTCGGTAACCTCGCGCTTTGGTCCGTCATCCCTTTTATTGCATTTACCAGCTCCGTGGCAGAAACTTTAAGTTATAATCTGGGATACAAGGTAACTCCTTGTCCTTGGACACTAGAGATGGCCCCGGGGAATTCTTTTGGCTAGCATTCGTGTTGACCTTCCCTCCGAGCCTTTGACTTATAGGTTGCCCACCGAGGCGCCGACTCACATGCTGCTTTTATGAATTGTAAGGGTCATACTGACCACTCGAGTTTCCTCGTGGAGTGTCGACGCGTCGGGAAGACTCCTGTCGCCCTCTATTCTGCCTCTTCAAGCCTAATCTTTGCAGTGCCTCTATCATGCAACTAATCCCAAGTTCGTGCTTTGCCACTACTGAAGCTCTCTTTTCAATTCAGCAGCAGCCTCAGAGTTGCTGACATTTATATTCTTTGCAAATGCCATAACTGCCAAATCATCCCCCATTGTTGGAAGATCCATCCTTTCAGTGTGGAAACACTCGAGGAAGTCCTTAATAGGCTCGAGGTATCTTTGTTTAACCTCGAAGATATTCTCCCTTCGCTTGAGGATTTTCTGAGCCCCAGTATGAGCTTTGATAAACAGGTCGGCTAACTCCTCGAAGCTTGAAATTGATTCGGAAGGAAGGTGCATATACCAATGCAATGCTCCCTTTTCGAAGGTGTCCCTGAACTTTTTAAGGAACATAGACTCTTTTTCTACCGGGGTCAGGTCGTTACTTCTGACCATAGCCATGTACCTAGTTATATGGTCGATTGCATCAGTCGTTCCATCATACTTCTTCAAGATCTGCATCTTAAAGTGCTTAGGGATGGGGGAAGAGCAACCTTGGGTTTGAAGGGTTGCTGCCTGAACCTATCGATGTCCAACACTCATTGGGGCTTCCTGACCTCGGGGAAATTTTTGAGCCACTTCTCAAATTGGGCTTTAAAATCTTTCTTCCACTTTTCTAGGTCTAACGAGACGCTAGTTTCTGCCACTGTAGGGGCTGTCCCGAAGGGTTGGGTACCCATAGGGGTAGTCCTCGAGCCTCCAGACGCAGCTCCATTTGGAAGTCCCCCTGTTGTTGCGCCCATAGGAACAACGTTCAGGATGCTTCCATTAAGAACATCAGGCTGAGTAACAGTAGGATTTGCTATGTTTCTTGGGTTTCCAGCGATAGTTTGCAATGAATTACGAAATTCAGCATTGAAGCCTTCTTACACAGCAAACAGTGCCTGGATTCGTTGTAGAGTATTTATCACATAAGCTTGAAAAGGGCCAGTTGATGCAGATGAAGAGAGATCAATTGATGGTGCAATATTGGTGGAGTCACACCAAATGGTGGAGTTGTACCAATTGGCGTTCCATTGCCCGGTTGGGTTAATGGAACTTGTGTTTCATCTGTAACTTGTTCAACCGTCTTATTAGTTTTATCAGCCATCGTTAAAAAATGGCAAAGAGAAACAAGTAATCACAATGCGCAACTTTGGAAAAATACTATTGCATATTCTCCACAGACGACGCCAATTTGTGTTGGCCTAAATCGGGTTAGGACAACAAATCAAATTTGTAATAGGGTTAATAAGCAATTCGTCGTATCAAAGATAATAATTAACCGAAAAAATGACAAGCAAAGACGGAAGCAACTGAAAAGAAAAGTAGCAAATGTATTTTTGCACATCTATTTTCAATTCTGAATGAGTTTACAAAATGATTACATAGGCTATTTATAGCCGACTGTGTGTAAAAATAATTAATGCATTAGCTAACCATTATAGCCACATCCCCATGCTTCATGACCATGACTTACCCATTAAATGCTGAATTAATTGGCGACCATTGTGAGGCTATTTATCTCATTGAAGTGTAACCGTTCGACGAGACATAGTCTCCACTCTTTGGAGAGTCGAGCTCCCTTTCGCTGAGATGAACATCTTCCGAAGCGAAACTATGACCCCGAGGTCAATGCGCCGAAGGACGAGTCTTATGCATCAACGATCTTTCAACAAGTTCCCATTGGTTCATATCTCGAACCGTACACCGAGATGCTATATATACAATTGAATTTTCACCCAATACATACGGTCTGTAGGCTAAATTGAAATTGATTCTGTAAAACACTAAGCCATTGTTTACACTTTACATAACAATAACAATAATTACGACTCAATTCAAAAATACTTAAGAGTCTTTTACGCTATCATGAATATAATCTATGTTACTTCTGTTTTATCGTATTTCTTTTTCTTATGGGTGTCGTATTTCTTTTTCATCGACTGGATAACAAGGTTATCCGTGGTTGCCAAAAGGGCTCGTACTTCATATGTGTTATTGTTTCTTTGCTCTTAATTTTTATTTTCCCTAAGGTAAAATACGTATTCCCTTTATTTCAATTTATGTGCCAATATTTTCTTAATAGTTTATTATAAAAAGAATGATAACATTCTAAATAGTGCCTTGAAAATATTTGAATTAGGTTAGATTGCGTACATCATACCCCTTGGGGTGGGCTCTTCCTCGGATCTTACGTGATCGCGAGATGCTTGTGCACCGGGCTATCCTTTGAACTTCAAATTACAGTTTTGTCATTAATAAAATGATTAACAACCACACAAACATCTATGTTATATGTTAGATCACAAATTTCAAAAGTCTTCATTTATTTTTTAAACTTCGTACCGAGTCAAATTATAACGTATAAAGTGAAACGAAAGAGTATGTTGAGCTTTGGTTTTGAAGAATGACAAATGAGAAGGACTCAGTGCTCTTGGAGAAGAACCTAGTCCTTAGATAGAAGGGCACGTCTGATCGAAAAGAGTTGCGGGTTGCAAATCCCTGCGGAACAAGGAATAGTGGCGCGTGAATGAATATGTATCCTAGTCATACTAAAAGAGGCGGTGCCCAGGCTGTATCTTCGAAGTGTGAATAGGAGTTGGACTTCAACAAGGAAAGGAGTTGCTGGGAATCCTGTCTTACCATAATTGCAAGGATTCCTTGTAGGACTCAACTAGGGTTACAAGGCCCGTATAAATACAAGTAGTTGATGCAGCCGTAAAGCAGTTATTCACAAATAGAGAGTTGAGAGCATATAAAGGAGATCTAGCATCTTTCTACGTGAGTAAACTGAAGAAGACAACTGACGTGCTTGAGTTGTTCAAATCTAGATATTCTGTCTAGGTTTATTGAGTTGTAAGTTGTCTTATTTTGAGCTTTCATTATTTTTACCTATTGGCTTATTGCAGAAGCACATGTATTAGGTGAACTTGTGATAAATTGCTTGAAAAGCTAGAGTTTAGCTTTGAGTAGTGATTAGGGTCTAGAGTGTAGCCCCTTGGTTACAGTGTCTTGTAATCAGAAACTTGCTCGTTGTGTTAGTGGATTAAGTTCTCAAATCCCAGAGTGTGGGTCGTGGTATTTCTCCCTTGAGCAAGGAGTTTTCCACGTAAAATCCTCGTGTTCTCTGTGTTTGTTTAGTGTGTGTTGCAGTGGTTGAAACAGCAGAATTGCAAAGGCAAGAACTGGGTTCTTAATACAGAAGAATTAGGTTCTTGAAACGAAAATCGGTAGACACTATTCAACCCCCTTCTAGTGTCTTTAGGAGGTGCATAGAGTATAACAAGTGGTATCAGAGCAGGTCTTCTCGTGTGAGGTTAACACCTTGAGAAAGATCAGAATCATGAGCGCACCACCTACTATTACTGAAGGACAATCAGTTCAGAGGCCTCCACAGTTTAATGGGCAGTACTATGCCTTGTGGAAGAACAGGATGGAAAATTACATATGTGCTGAAGACTAACAACTTTGGCTGATAGTATCTGAAGGAAACCTGATCCCCACTAAAATAGTTGGTGAAGGAGCTACTGCAAAACAAGAACCCAAACTGAAAGAGGAGTTCAATGAGACGGATTACAAGATGATTGAAAAGAATCACAAAGCCAAACATCTGGTCATTTGTGGTCTTGGTCCTGAGGAGTTCAACAGAGTATCATCTTACAAAACGGCTAAGGAAATTTGGGATGCCCTGCAGGTTGTGCATGAAGGAACCACCGAAGTAAAAGACTCAAAGAGAAGAATGCTGAAGAGACAATTTGAGCTATTCTTAATGGGTGAGAAGGAATCAATCCAGGATATGATGACCAGGTTGACCATCATTACTAATGAGATGAGATCCCTAGATATGGAATTACCAGAAGTGGAGATGGTCGATAAGATTCTAAATGTGCTTCCTGAAGCGTTGGAACCTAAGATGACTGCCATCATTGAGTCTAAACCTCTAAGATCCATCAAACTTGAAGAACGGGTTGGTAGCTTGAAAACTCATGAAATGATGAAAGACTCAAAAGCTAAGCCAGTCTTGAAGAAGGACAAGACCCTTGCGCTTGAAGCAACTGAGGAAACTGATGAATACGTTGAATTATAATCAGTTGAGGCAGCAATGGTTAGTGCCCTAAGACAGAAGCTCAACCTGGGTAGATTCAAAGGTTTCAAAAGAAGTGGCAAGGAGAATTCTGGCAGGAAGAACATAGTCGACAGTCCGGATTACTCAGGATGCTTTAAATGCTTCAAAAAGGACCACGCCGTCATGGATTGTCCTATGTGGGAAATAGAATGGATGAAAAATAGAGCATCTAAGGAGAAGGAGAAGGAGACGTCAAAGGAAAATGAAAAAGATAAGAAGAAGTCAAGACGACCTCCAAACTTCAGAGCAGAAAGAAGAAAGAAGAAGGAAGCCTTCTATGCTACATGGGGACCAACTAACAGTGAATCTGATCAGGAAAAGGAATCCGAAGATGATTCACCACTAGCTCTAATGGGTATGACAGACATCCGCTCTGATGAAGAAGACCCTCGAGAGTTCAGAGGAGGAAGAGATCCGTCAAGGTCACCTGTGTTCAACGGGACTAACTATAAGAGCTGGAAGAAACAGATGAAAATTTTCCTGCAAGCAACTGATTATAGTCTATGGCTGATCGTAAAGAGAGGACCTCATGTCCCTGTGAAGAGAGCAGCAAATGGAGTTTTGGTGCCAAAGAAGGTGGAAGAACTAGATCCTCAAGATCTAGACTGGTTACAGGCAAATTCCAAGGCTGAATGATACCTGAGGAGAGGATTTACCTATGATGTGCTTGCAAGGATACTTGAATGCAAGTCTGCCAAGGAAATCTAGGAAAGGCTGAAGGAGTTGTACACAGATGACAACCATAAGAAGGACTCCGCCCTTATGGCAACTGATGGAGCTGAAGCTGCTCATTCAGCAGAGGTATGTTTATCTGATCTTAAGGAAACTTTACATACATACTCTTCTGAAAATTTGATCCTAATCACTGCGACCTTGATTGAAGGTTATGAAAAAGAAAAAATTGAAAAGGATAAATTAACTGAAGAGCTAGTTGATCTCAGAATCAAGCACAAGAGTCTCCTAGAACAAAACATTGAACTAGAAGAGGTCAACGCCATCTTAAAAGGGCAGACTCTTGTGTCAAATTCTAAGATTACTGAACTAGAATTGGAATGCAATCAGTTAAGAGAGAGTATAAATGGTAAGCACGTAATAAGTGAAGTTCAAACCTTTCTGGAAAATGAACTGAAAAGAACTAATGAGATTCTGTATCAGGAAACTGAAAAGAACAGGATGTTAAACCAAAAGGTTGAAAAATCTGAACTCGAGCTTACCAGATTAACTAAATGGAATAGATCATCAGAGGCAATGAACTGGGTTCTTGAAAATCAAAACAAGGGAAAACAAGGTTTAGGATTCAAGAAACCATTGCCTCCATATAATCCAAATAGCAAGTACGTGGGGCTGCCTTGCAACATGTCGTGTACCTTTTGTGGTGAAACTAGACACTACAAACAAAGGTGCATGAATGTTAGCAAGGCAAAGGCCAAGAATAAAAGAAGTGTTCTACCGAAATGGGCTAGACAGGATTTGATTTATCCATTCTCTCGTAAGAAGGGACCCAAGCTTGTCTGGGTTCCTAAGGCTAACCTCTAATCTGTTTTGCAGGCTGGAGTGATGGAGAACAACCCAAGCTGGATTCTTGATAGTGGTTGTTCAAGGCACATGATAGGAGATAGAAGAAATTTTCTCTCACTCGCAGCATTTCAGGGAGGTAGTGTGGCCTTCGGAGGAGGAAAAAGTGGTCAAATCGTGGGAATTGGAAAGATTGGGAGAACTCTAGATCATGCAATTGAAAATTTTTACTGTGTTGATGGTCTCAGACACAATCTGCTGAGCATCTCCCAACTATGTGATAGAGGCAATAAAGTGAGCTTCTCATCTGTAGGATGCATTGTGAAGAACCTACAGAGTGGAGAAATTGTTATGGAAGGAAAGAGGGTGAACAACGTGTACAAAGCATCAGTGAAGTCATTACCTGAAAACAACTTGACATGCCTGAATGTGCAAGAAAGTGACTCGCAGCTATGGCACAAAAGGATGGGTCATGCAAGTCTCTCACAACTGAACAAGCTTGTATCTAAGGAGCTGGTTCATGGACTGCCAAGCAAGAGATTTGAAAACATACAAATGTGTGATGCGTGTGTAAGGGGAAAGCATGTGAAATCATCCTTTAAGTCCAAGAAGGTGGTAAGTACATCAAAGCCACTGGAACTATTGCATATGGATCTATGTGGACCTATGACAGTCAGGAGCAGAGGAGGAAAGAGATTCGTGTTCGTGATTGTTGATGAATACTCTAGGTACACATGGACCTTGTTCTTGGCATCCAAAGATGAAGCTTTTGACAGTTTTAAAGACTGGGCTGGTGTAGTGCAGAAAAGGTTAAGTCTAGAACTTATCAGCATCAGATCTGATCATGGAACTGAGTTTGAAAACTCAAAATTTTCTGAGTATTGTGCAAAGAACAGCATAGGTCATAACTTTTCTGCACCAAGAACTCCCCAACAAAATGGTGTGGTTGAAAGGAAGAACAGGTCCCTGGAGGATATGGCAAGGACTATGCTGTTGTCAAGTGGGCTTGCAAGAAACTTTTGGGCTGAAGCAATAAACACTGCATGCTACCTGCTGAACAGGTGTTCCATCAGAGCAATTCTTGACAAGACTCCATATGAGCTACTCAGAGGAAGAAAACCAAGTATTGCTCACCTGAAACCCTTTGGCTGTAAATATTTTGTTCACAACAATGGAAAGGAACCATTGGGTAAGTTCGATGCTAGGAGTGATGAAGCAATATTCCTTGGTTATTCCACTCAAAGCAAAGCATACAAAGTGTTTAACAAAAGAACACAAACAGTGGAGGAAAGTATGCATGTCGTATTTGATGAATCTGATAAGGCATTGGGGGAAACTGAGGCAGATGATCAAGTGATTGGCCTAAGTCGGGAAGAGGGTGTAGATGAACTGGAAGGTTCAGAAGACAAAGAGAAATCAGGAGAGATTCTGAGCACACTAGAACAAGGAGTCAACATGACAGGGGGAACATCAGATGAAGCTGATGATCCAGCAAGTCAGGAAGAACCCCCTCAAGATAATGCTGCAGGTTCTTCCAGTCATATTCAACTGAGGCCATGGAAACATCAAAGCTCTCACCCCTTGGAGAATGTTTTATCTGAACTAGACATAGGAATCATGACCAGGTCAGCCTTGAAGAACTTCTGTGCATTCTGTGCATTCCTCTCATCTCTGGAACCAAAGAATGTAAAAGAAT
Source organism: Petunia x hybrida (assembly GCA_037355625.1). Classification (NCBI taxonomy): domain Eukaryota; kingdom Viridiplantae; phylum Streptophyta; class Magnoliopsida; order Solanales; family Solanaceae; genus Petunia; species Petunia x hybrida. The sequence goes on along the minus strand of JBBBVM010000712.1, from coordinate 1,818,003 downwards.
CTCCAGAAGATCCAGATTGGATTCTAGCCATGCAGGAGGAACTTCATCAATTTGTAAAGTGTGGCACCTAGTTCCTAAGCCGAAGGACAGATCAATAATCGGAACAAAATGGGTGTTCAGGAACAAACTGGATGAGCATGGTATAGTGACAAAAAACAAGGCAAGGTTAGTGGTTCAAGGATACAGTCAGGAAGAAGGAATAGATTATGATGAAACCTTTGCACCAGTCGCAAGGATGGAGGCCATCAGAATGTTGATTGCTTTTGCCACATACATGGAGTTCACACTATATCAGATGGATGTAAAGAGCGCCTTCCTGAATGGTTACTTGAATGAAGAGGTATATGTAATACAGCCACCAGGCTTTGTGAACAATGAATTTCCTGATCATGTTTACAAGTTGGACAAGGCTCTCTATGGATTGAAGCAAGCCCCTAGAGCCTGGTATGAAAGACTCTCAGGATTCCTGCTGAAGAATGGTTTCTCGAGAGGAAAGATTGACAACACGCTATTTCTCAAGAAGAAAGGAAAGGACCTATTGGTGGTTCAAGTGTATGTCGATGATATCATCTTTGGAGCCACTGATGAGAAGCTATGCAAAGGGTTTGCTGATCTGGTGGGAAGTGAATTTGAAATGAGTATGATGGGTGAACTAAACTTCTTCCTTGGACTGCAGATAAAGCAAATGCCTGAAGGGACTATGATTCATCAGCAAAAATATGTCAAGGAACTTCTGAAGAAATTTGACATGGAGGGAGCAAAAGAAATGACTACGCCCATTGCTCATGGAACCAAGCTGGATATGGATGAACTAGGTCCTTCAACAAACGAAACAAAATATAGAGGAATCATAGGTTCACTCCTCTATCTCACAGCCAGTCGACCTGATATAGTATACAGTATGGGACAGTGTGCTAGATTTCAGTCCAAGCCCAAGGAGTCACATCTGACAGCTGTGAAGAGGATCCTGAGATACTTGAAAGGAATTCAGGACCTTTGTCTTTGGTACCCAAGAGGAGGTACTTTTGAACTAATTGGTTTTGCTGATGCAGATTATGCAGGTCATTTGGTGGATAGGAAAAGCACTTCCGGAATGGCACACTTTCTTGGTCCTTGTTTGGTCTCTTGGGCTACAAAGAAGCAAAACTCAGTTGCCCTGTCTACTGCGGAAGCTGAGTATGTACCAGCTGCATCATGTTGCTCACAGCTGCTATGGATCAAACAACAGTTGGAGGACTTTGGTATCAAATGTGGAGCAGTGCCAATATTCTGTGATGACACAAGTGCAGTGAATATTGCCAAGAACCCAGTCCAACACAAAAGAACCAAGCATATTGATATTAGACACCATTTCCTTAGAGATAATGTGGAAAAGGGTCTGATTACTATGAATTCCTGAAGGACTGAAGATCAAATTGCTGACATATTTACCAAAGCATTGAACAAGGTACAGTTTGAGAGGAACATGTTGGAATTAGGGATGACCAAAATAAACGGATGACCCAGCAGGTGATCCCTCAATGATTGGTTAGTTAAGTATTCAATTATCTCTATGTAAAATTCTGTTATTACTGTTCAGTCTAATTTTGTACTTTATTAAGTATACTTGTTCAGCTTTTAAGCACCAGGTGAGGATAATGTGATCCCATGAAGAACCGACTATGTACTGAGAAGGAACCGACTGAAGCTTGTGGAATCATGTGCAGGTACAGTCACACTATCCTGCATGATAGAAGTCATAACTGAAATTAAATTGTCAATTATACGTGTGTCAAGGGAGATCCTCCATGTTCCTGTAACTGTCCTAGATTATAGGAACACATTCCTTTTTGGAATAGAATTCTATTTGACTTGCTGTGACCCCACTACTTGAAAAGGCTAAATTAAATAAGTCCATAACTGTCAAATCCATAACCCTTCCCGGTTCTCAAAAATTTCAAAAAGCTGCTTTTCACTTTCATCTCATTATTTCTTTGGCTTCCCTAATCACCAAAACCCTTTCTCCTTTCGTCAAATAAACACAAAACTCACACATTCAACTACATCGCCTTCTCAAATCTACACTCTCTCTCAAAAGTTCAAGACTGAAAAATTCTTGAAATCTCAGTCAGAACCCTCACAAATTTCATCATGTCTCAAGTACAATCCTCATCCACTTCACCCACAAAGAGTTTAAAGAAATCATCCACAAAACCTCCTCTATCTACCCTTGCTGAAAGGTTTGCTATGGCACGAACTAAATTTCTTAAAAAGGGAGAAAAGAAATTGGTCAAGAAAATGCTGTCAAGAACTGTGTCTACTACGCCGACTTCACAAGTTTCATCCGAGCCTTCTGCTGAGGTAACCCCTGATCCTATCCCATCTACTTCTGTTGGCTTAAAGGAAATAAAAAGCCCTAGTACAGTGGATACTGAAACCCTAGTAACAGGACTAGATGAAATTGTAGGAGAAGTAGATACTGGTGACAAAACTGGTAGGGGGAACAAAGTTGAAGCAAAGGAAAAGGTAGTTCAGGAAGAACCTAAGGTAAAATCGCATGTGCCTGTAGTAGAAAAGACAGATTTAGGTGTGGATGCTGCAGGGAGAGTGATAGAATGACTAAGGGAAGATGATTTAGTTGAATCCCTTAAAAAATGTGTGGATGAACCAAGTGTGAGTGCTGAGGAGAGTGAAGGGGTATCTGTCCCTAAAGGTCCAGCAGTTGGAGGACCTAGTTTTGCTGAGACTTCACAGGGTCTGAGTCAAGAACTTGCTTCTTGCCCAGATCCTACTGAGGTCAATGATGCAGAACTCAATTGGACAGATTCAGAAGAAGAAAAGGAAGAGGATGTTGAGAATGAAAAAATTGAGAGAGAAGAGGTAACCAAGAAAACAGAAGAAACACAGAAGAAAAGGTTGAAAAGAAAGTTTGGTGAGGAAGATGAGAAGCTAGTGTGTGAGGAAGAGGAAGAAGAGGTAGTGTTTGTGAAGGAAAACAGAGTAGAGCCTGATAAGTGGAGGAGACTGGTGAAAGGGGGAATGCCAGTGTCAAAAAGCAAGTTGGTTGATGAACCAAGTGAAAAAGTGATTACAGGACTGTTACTGAGCCAGTGGCCAGGAGAGTTGGAACTAGATCTGCTTTGAAGCAACAGCTGGAGGCTGTTGGGAAGTTGGAAAGAACAATTACCAATGTGAGAGACAGAGAGGCAAAGAAAAAGGAAGAAGAGAAGGAAGCTAAGGAGGTAGAGGAAGAGAGTGACGAGGCTGGTAGTTATGTAGAGCCAAGTGACTCTGAGACTGACAGTGAAGCAGAGAACAGGAAGAGAAGGAGAGGTTCTGAAGAAGAAGTTGATAGAGTGGCCTTCTTTGCAAAACTTCAGGTGCTGCCTGGTAGTATTTTGCATGATGAGAAGGAACATCACATGAAACCACTGCTGAAAATGATTGGTGACCAAGGATGGCTTCGTTTGTTTGCAAACAAAGAGAGGAGGTTATTTGTTGATGAGTTCAGAGAGTTTTACACAAACTGCAGAGTCAATACCAGGAGAGTGTTCACCACTGTGAAGGGAGTTGAGGTAGAATTTGGGAGGAATTAGCTTGGGGTGATCCTTGACATACCTGCTGAAGGTTATTGCATGTATATAAAGCTGAAGTGGCCTAAGAGGACAGATGGTGTTACCCCTCTGAGTGTGGTCAAGAAATTCTCAGGAAAACCCAAGCTAAGAAAGGAAAGGAAGGTAGACAAAAAGGAGATGGAACCAGCACACCAGTTGTTGTTTGAGTTTGTGCACAGGTTCCTTCTGCCTAGAGGAGAAAGAAACTGCGAAGCTAGTGCTCTAGACCTAACTTATATGGACCTGTTGGATAGTGGGTGAGAATAAACTTGCCTGGGCTAATCATCAGACATATTAAGAGGATTGCTGATACAGATCAAAAGCCACACTCTTTAGTGCATTCCTATGTCATTCAGTAGGTTCTAGAGCATTTTGGAGTGCCACTGGAAGCAGGGAAGAAGCCGACCATTCACCAGATGTTTGGGCACAATGTGCTTAAAAACTGTGACTTCTTCACAGAAAGGAGAGCTTCCAAGAAGCCCATGCAGGTCAAGCACGAGCTAGCTGAGGAGAGTGAGGAATATGGACCTGAGGAGACCATAGATGCTGTGAAGGAATTGGAGAGCCATGTTCTTGAAGTGAATACAGAAAATGCAGAGCTTCACAGACAGCTGAAGATGAAGGATCAAGAAATTGATCGTTTGAAGATAGACTGCCACAAGTACGAGGCCGAGCTTGTGATGGAGAGAGCCAAAAATACAAAGCATCTTGAGGCACTTGTTAAACACTTCAATCTTCAGTCTTGAGTCCTCCTGTCCTACCCTCCTGTTCTTTCTCCTAACTGCTGCTAATTCCTTCCATTCTCTCTTGCACATGTGATGGTTGTTTAAAAAAAATTATTTTGGCTGTGTACTAATGGATAGGGTAGTGCTGCTGTCACACCCTGGATAATGATTTTAAATTCTCATGTTTATGACTGTTTGCTTTACAGTATTTGGTTCTTGTTGGGCCCTTACTCCTGCTTCTGTGTGTTTTTTTTGCTGACTTGTTGCCTTGTGCTCTAGACTGGATAGTACTAACAGGTTCATGCAGGTATTTGATTCTTTTCGATGATGCCAAAAAGGGGAAGAAGGAAATGTTGGAGTGTTTGTGACCTAATTCATCTATTTTAATTTTCTGAACTTGTTACCTTTTGTTTTTGTGTTTTTGGGAAACTTTGTCTATTCAGGTTCTTTGGCAACATTTGTTTGTCATCATCAAAAAGGGGAAATTTGTTGAGCTTTGGTTTTGAAGAATGACAAACGAGAAGGACTCAGTGCTCTTAGAGAAGAACCTAGTCCTTGGATAAAAGGGCACGTCTGATCGAAAAGAGTTGCGGGTTGCAAATCCCTGCGGAACTAGGAATAGTGGCGTGTGAATGAATATGTATCCTAGTCAGACTAAAAGAGGCGGTGCCCAGGCTGTATCTTCGAAGTGTGAATAGGAGTTGGACTTCAACAAGGAAAGGAGTTGCTGGGAATCCTGTCTTACTATAATTGCAAGGATTCCTTGTAGGACTCAACTAGGGTTACAAGGCCCGCATAAATACAAGTAGTTGATGCAGCCGTAAAGCAGTTATTCACAAATAGAGAGTTGAGAGCATATAAAGGCGATCTAGCATCTTTCTACGTGAGTAAACTGAAGAAGACAACTGACGTGCTTGAGTTGTTCAAATCTAGATATTCTGTCTAGGTTTATTGTTTGTAAGTTGTCTTAGTTTGAGCTTTCATTGTTTTTACCTATTGGCTTATTGCAGAAGCACATGTATTAGGTGAACTTGTGATAAATTGCTTGAAAAGCTAGAGTTTAGCTTTGAGTAGTGATTAGGGTCTAGAGTGTAGCCCCTTGGTTACAGTGTCTTGTAATCAGAAACTTGCTCGTTGTGTTAGTGGATTAAGTTCTCAAATCTCAGAGTATGGGTCGTGGTTTTTCTCCCTTGAGCAAGAAGTTTTCCACGTAAAATTCTCGTGTTCTCTGTGTGTGTTTAGTGTGTGTTGCAGTGGTTGAAACAACAGAACTGCAAAAGCAAGAACTGGGTTCTTACTACAGAAGAATCAGGTTCTTGAAACGAAAATCGGTAGACACTATTCAACCCCCTTCTAGTGTCTTTAGGAGGTGCATAGAGTATAACAGAGTATTATATAGTGTTTGAATAATATAGATTCCTAGGTGTTAAAAGAAACATTAATGACTGCTATATCTGTCTCTGCCACATATCTTTCCTCATTTCCAGAATACAGTGAACGAAAATGATTGCCAATCGTTACGTAAGGATTCAGTTTTCCTTTGATGATATTGTCATGATTGATTTGTAACAATGTCATATCAATGCTATGTGATAAATGGATCTCCTTCATTTGCTGTTACATCATAAAGTTATATTTTTCGATACATTACTCAGATACGTCTAGTGCCTTAGCGTATGTTTTCGGCTTAATATATTCTAAGTTAAAATTATTACTCCCTTCATTCAAAGGATGATATAATTTGATTTGGATCGAAATTTGAGAAATGAAAAAAATATTTAAAATTTGTGGTCTAAAATAAGTTATAGATAAATATTTGTATAAAATATCCCATTAACAGTAAAGTGATAAATTTGAAATCAAACTATTTTCAAATTTAGAATGGTGCTATTCTTTTTTTGAAATAGATAGATTAATGAGGAAGTTGTGCATTTTTTTATGGAACCGAGGGAGTATTTTTTAGCCAAAGAAAGTTACTGCAATAATCTCCTATTAGGTATTTAAATTGCGTTTATGTGATAAGAGTATTTATAGCTCCATATTGTATACTATGATGTAATTCGATATTCTCTATTTAATTCTACTCATAATTGGTTTGTTAGTCTGCTCACTTTGTCACATTTGCCGGAACTAATTTAATTTAGGAAAAGTAGTCTTTTCCTAAAAATATTTCTCTTGTTGGTCAACATGGTTGGAGATCAAGAACTGATATAAATTTCCAGCTGCTGCATATCTTCTTTAATTTTTAAATTAATGACCAAATCTATTTTGTAGTCCTACAACATACTACTTCATATGCATCCGTCCCATTTTGGGTGACACACTTTTTTTTTAGTATGTTAAAAAAAGAATGACACATTTTCTTATTTGATTAAAAGTAACATTTTCTTTATTCTAACCTTGTTGGGCCCTACTTACATTAAAAGCTAACAACTTTTTAATTACTACAATCTTCCATCTCTAACGTTTTCTTTACATCTTACAAAGACAATTTTAAAACTTCACAAGGTTAAATTTTATTTCTTAAACACCGCGCAAAGTCAAAGTACCTCACATAAATTCGGACAGAGGGAGTACTACATTAAACTTATCAAATAAATTATTTTTTGGCAGAATAGTACACACTACATAAATCCAAGTGTCATAATTTTATTCTCTCATTTTTGTTGGTCAACAAAAATCAGTTGCATTTTAATAGATGTTTTAATTTAAATTATTAGTTGATGGCTTTACAACTGCACATACACACCAATACTCAGAGGCAGATCTAGGATTTTAAGGTTGTGGGTGCCACCCTTAACTATAAAGATTACATAAGAACGGCGCTCGGGTTGATTAAGGTTGATTAAGCCTTGTAAACATTCAATATTTTCGGAAAGTTTCTTAATGATTTTTACATAAATTATAATTCAGTCAAAGAAATATACTTGGATCAGCCATAATATTTCTTGATCGAAGTTGAGCGGAAGCTATTGATCTTCTTGCTGAATTTGTTCTTTGAAAAATACTTTAATCTTTATTTCTTTCTGAGAAACCGTTTCTCTCTCTTTCCTTTTATATAAAGAACAATTATTGATGGAAAAAGTGTTCCCTTTAGGCGGAGAGAGAGAGGAACCTTGTTTAGAGGTGAGTTTCTGAACTTTATTTACTTGTTCCATCAATGTGTAAAGATGGGAAAGTTTAAATAGGTTATAACTCCCAGAACTAAAACGATTAAGCTTAATTAATAATTTAATATTATTAAAACTAAAAAATTAAAATACTCACGTGGGCCACAACTAACATTCTCCCACTTGGCACACGTTCATTAACTTAATGGTTTGATAAACAATCCAATCCTCATGTGCACAGTTAATACTGAATCCAACATTATTTGTTGTTATTAAGTAAATCAACTAATACGAGTCATGGTGGTCATCCATCACTTTCAACATAGTCCCTTCGATGTACTACAATACTAGTCTATTACCCAACACAAGTGTCAATTCTATAAATATCATAAAAGTCTTTACATAAAGTCATACATTGCTTTCAATAATGCCCTTTTTTCAACATGTTCCATAAATGCTTTGGGAGGTAATCCTTTCATGTGAAAGGATCAGTAATCATAATTTTGGCGCTAATATCTTTAGTTGACACTTTATGTTTCTGGACTTATTCTTTGACGACAAGGTATTTCAAGTCTATTGACTTAAGCACCCTTCATATAATTGTCGTTCTTAGCAAAGACCACTGCTGAGGAATTATCACAATAAATTTTCAGCAACATGGCAATACTGTCAACTAGTCGAAGTCCTGAAATAACATTCCGCAGCCATTTAGCTTAAACTATGGCCTCAAAGCATGCCACAACTACTACAGTTTGAATCTGAATATCTAACCATATCAAGATGATCACTCTTTTTCTATAAGTGAGCATATATTTTATTTGCTTAGGTTCCAATTCATTCTTTGGACATTGATTGAGACTGAATTTTTCTCCTTTCTGAATTGGAACGAGACTTGATAAGCAATTTCTATTCCAAGACAACCCTAACGATTCTTGTGATCTATCCCAGAATATTTCTATTCCGATCACATAGGTTGCCTCTTCCATATCTTTCATTTTGAATTTCTTAGAGAGAAATTTCTTGGTGTCATGCATCAAACCAAGATCATTAGTAGCAAGTAAGATGTCATCAACATATAGGACTAAAATTATAAACTTACTTCCATGACCTTCAGATATATACACTGGTCAACAATGTTTTCCTTAAATCCAAAGGCGACGACAGTTTCATAAAACTTAAGATACCATTGTCGAGAATCTTGTTTAAGCCCGTGTTGAGAATTAGTTTTGAAGAATTACAAACAAGAAGGACTCAGTGGTTTCTGAGAAGAACCTAGTCCTTGAATGGAAGGGCGCGACTGGTGGAAAAGATCTGAGGGTTGCAAATCCCTATGGAACTAGGAGTAGTGGCGCGTGAATGAATATGCATCCTAGTCAGACTAAAAGAGACGGTGCACAGGCTCTGTCTTCGAAGTACGAATAAGAGTTGGACTTCAACAAGGAAAAGAGTTACAAGGAATCTTGTCTTACCATAATTACAAAGATTCCTTGTGGGACTCAACTAGGGTTGTAAAGCCCATATAAATACAAGTAGTTGATACAATCGAAATCAGTTATTTTACAAATAGAGAGTTGAGAGCATACAAAGGCGATCCAGCAACTTTCAAACGTGAGATAGCTGAAGAAGACAACTGGTGGACGTGAGTAGAATGAGTCTAGATATTCTGTCTAGGTTCTTTGCTTTGTAAGTTGTCTTATTTTGAGCGATAATTATTTTACCTATTAGCTTATCTTAGAAGCAGCGTATTAGGTGAACTTTTGAGAGACTACTTTGTAAAGCTAGAGTTTAGCTTTTTAGTGATTAGGGTCTAGAGTGTAGCCCCTTGGTTACAGAGTCTTGTAATCAGAAACTTACTCGTGTTGTTAGTAGATTGTGTTCTAAAATCCCAGAGTGTGGATCGTGGTTTTTCTCCCTTGAGCAAGGAGTTTTCCCCATAAAATCCTTGTGTTCCTAGTGTCTGTGATTGGTGTGTGTTGTGGTGTTCAGGTTGCAAAACTGTAGAGGCAAGAACAGGGTTCTTGACTCAGGAGAATCGAGTTCTTGAATTGAAAAATCGGTGGACACTATTCAACCACCCTCCCCTTCTAGTGTCCTTAGGAGGTGCATAGATTATAACAATTGGTATCAGAGTAGGTCTTCTCGTGCTAGGTTAACACCTTGAGAAGGATCAGAATTATGAGTGCACCACCTACCATCACTGAAGGACAGTCAGTTCAGAGACCCCACAGCTCAATGGGCAGTACTATGCCTGGTGGAAGAATAGGATGGAAAATTACATATGTGCTAAGACTACCAACTATGGCTTATAGTATCAGAAGGAAACTTGATTCCTACTAAAATAGTTGGTGAGGGAGATGCTGCCAAACAAGAACCTAAGTTGAAAGAGGAGTTCAATGAGGCGTACTATATGATGATTGAAAAGAATCACAAAGCCAAACGTCTGGTAATTTATGGTCTAGGCCCTGAGGAGTTTAACAGAGTATCATCCTACAAGACTGCCAAGGAGATCTGGGATGCCTTGCAGGTTGTGCATGAAGGAACCACTGAAGTAAAGGACTCCAAGAGAAGAATGTTGAAGAGGCAATTTGAGCTGCTTTCTATGGGGGAGAGGGAATCAATCCAGGATATGATGACCAGATTGACTATTAATACTAATGAGATGAGATCCCTGGATATGGAGTTGCCAGAAGTAGAGATGGTGGATAAGATTCTAAATGTGCTACCCGAGGCTTGGGAACCCAAGATGACTGCTATCATTGAGTCTAAACCTCTAAGATCCATTAAACTTGAAGAACTGGTTGGTAGCCTGAAAACTCATGAGATGATTAAAGACTCAAAAACTAAACCAGCTCTCAAGAAGAACAAGACCCTTGCACTTGAAGCAACAGATGAAGCTGATGATTATGTTGATCTGCAATCAGTTGAAGCAGCAATGGTTAGTGCCTTGAGACAGAAGCTTAACTTGGGAAGGTTTAAAGATTTCAAAAGAAGTGGCAAGTAAAACTTTGGAAGGAAGAACATAGTCGACAGTCCTGACTACTCAGGATGCTTTAAGTGCTTCAAGAAGGATCATGCTGTTATGGATTGTCCTATGTGGGAAGTAGAATGGATAAAAAACAGAGCAACTAAGGAAAAGGAAAAGGAGGCTTCAAAGGAGGATGACAAAGATAAGAAGAAGGCAAGACGTAGCAGAAAGAAGGAAGAGAAAAGAAGCTTTCTATGCTACATGGGGACCAACTGATAGTGAATCTGATCATGAAAAGGAATCTGGAGATGAATCACCACTGGCACTGATGGGATTGACAGACATCAGCTTTGATGAGGAAGACCCTCGGGAGTTTAGTGGCGGAAGAGATCCTTCAAAGCCACCTGTATTCAATGGGACTAACTATAAGTGCTGGAAGAAACAGATAAAAAACTTCCTTCAAGCAACAGATTACAGTCTCTGGTTGATTGTGAAGAGAGGACCTCACGTACCTATAAAAAGAGCAGCGAACGGGGTTCTGGTGCCAAAGAAAGTAGATGAACTAGATCCTCAAGATCTAGACTGGCTACATGCAAATTCCAAAGCTGAATTGTACCTGAGAAGAGGGCTGACTAATGATGTATTGGCAAGGATACTTGAATACAAGTCTGCTAAGGAAGTATGAGAAAAGCTGAAAGAGTTGTACACAGGTGACAACCAAAAAAAGGACTCTGCCTTTATGGCAACTGATGGAGCTGAAGCTGCTCATTCAGCAGAGGTATGTCTATCTGATCTTAAGGAAAATCTATACACATACTCTACTGAAAACTTGATTCTAATCACAGCCACGTTGATTGAGGGTTATGAAAAAGAGAAAATTGAAAAAGATAAATTAACTGAAAAGTTAAGTGATCTCAGAACCAAGCACAAGAGTCTTCAAGAACAAAATATTGAACAGGAAGAAATCAATGTCATCTTAAAAGGGCAGACTCTTGTGCCAAACTCTAAGATCATTGAACTGGAATTGGAACTTAATCAGTTAAAAGAGAGTGTAAACGGTAAGCAAGTAATAAGTGAAGTTCAAACCTTTCTTGAAAACGAACTTAAAAGAGCAAATGAGATTCTGTATCAGGAAACTGGAAAAAACAGGACTTTAAGTCAAAAGGTTGAAAAAACTGAATATGAACTTACCAGATTAAAAAAATGGAATAAGTCTTCTGAGGCAATGAACTGGGTTCTTGAAAATCAGAACAAGGGAAAACAAGGATTAGGTTTCAAGAAACCATTGCCTCCATATAATCCTAAGAGCAAGTACGTGGGATTGCCTTGTAACATGTTGTGTACCTTTTGTGGTGAAATTGGACACTACAAACAAAGGTGCATGAATGCAAGTAAGGTAAAGGCCAAGAATAAACGAAGCGTTCTACCTAGATGGGCTAAACATGATTTGATTTATCCATTCTCTCATAAGAAGGGACCCAAGCTTGTCTGGGTTCCTAAAGCTAACCCTTAATCTGTTTTGCAGGCTGGAGTGAGGGAGAACAACCCAAGCTGGATTCTTGATAGCGGTTGTTCAAGGCACATGACAGGAGATAGAAGAAACTTTCTCTCACTCGCAGCATTTCAAGGAGGCAGTGTAGCCTTCGGAGGAGGAAAAAGTGGTCAAATCGTAGGAATTGGAAAAATTGGGAGAACTCTGGATCACGCAATTGAAAATATATACTGTGTCAATGGTGTCAGACACAACCTGCTGAGTATCTCTCAACTTTGTGATAGAGGAAATGAAGTGAGTTTCTCCTCTGTAGGATGTATTGTGAAGAATCTACAGAGTGGAGAAATTGTTATGGAAGGAAAAAGGGTGAACAATGTGTACAAAGCATCACTGAAATCACTGCCTGAAAACAACCTAACATGCTTGAACATGCAAGAAAGTGATTCTCAGCTGTGGCACAAAAGAATGGGTCATGCAAGTCTCTCACAACTGAATAAGTTTGTATCTAAGGAGCTGGTTCGTGGACTGTCTAGCAAGAGATTTGAAAACATAAAAATGTGTGACGCTTGTGTAAGGGGGAAGCATGTGAAATCATCTTTTAAGTCAAAGAAAGTGGTAAGTACATCAAAACCACTGGAATTGTTGCATATGGATCTGTGTGGACCTATGAGAGGCAGGAGTAGAGGAGGAAAGAGATTTGTGTTCGTAATTATTGATGACTACTCTAGGTACACATGAACCTTGTTCTTGGGGTCTAAAGATGAAGCCTTTGACAGCTTCAAAGACTGGGCTGGTGTTGTGCAGAAAAGGTTAAACCTAGAACTTATCAGTATTAGATCTGATCATGGAACGGAGTTTGAAAACTCAAAATTCTTTGAGTATTGTGCAAAATAGAACATTGATCATAATTTCTTCGCACCAAGAACTCCACAGCAAAATGGAGTGGTTGAAAGGAAGAACAGGTCTCTAGAGGATATGGCAAGGACTATGCTGCTGTCAAGCGGGCTTGCAAGAAACTTTTGCGCTGAAGCAATAAACACTGCATGCTATTTGCTGAACTGATGCTCCATCAGAGCTATTCTTGACAAGACCCCATATGAGCTACTCAGAGGACGAAAACCGAATATTGCACATCTAAGACCCTTTGGCTGTAAATGCTTTGTCCACAACAACGGAAAGGAACCATTGGGAGAATTTGATGCTAGAAGTGATGAGGCAATATTTCTTGGTTACTCTACTCAAAACAAAGCATACAAAGTATTTAATAAAAGAACACAAACAGTAGAGGAAAGTATGCATGTGGTATTCGATGAATCTGATAAGGCATTAGGTGAAACTGTGGTAGATGATCAAGCAATTGGCCTCAGTCGAGAAGATGGTGCAGCTAACTCTGAAGATTCAGAAGACAAAGAAACATCAGGTGAGAATTCAATTTCAAGAGAACAAGGAGTCAATATGACATGGGGGAACATCAGATGAAGTCAATGATCCAGCAAGTCAGGAGGAACCTACCCAAAGTGATGCTGAAGTTTCTTCCCATCATATTCAACTCAGGCCATGGAAACATCAAAGCTTTCATCCTTTGGAGAATGTTTTATCGGAACTGGATACTGGAATTATGACCAGGTAAGCCTTGAAGAACTTCTGTGCATTCTTTGCATTCCTTTCATCTCTGGAACCAAAGAATGTAAAACAAGCCCTAGAAGATCCCGACTGGATTCTAGCCATGCAGGATGAACTTCATCAGTTTGAGAGAAGCAAAGTGTGGCACCTGGTTCCTAAGCCGAAGGACAGGTCTATAATTGGAACAAAATGGGTGTTCAGAAACAAACTAGATGAGCATGGTGTAGTGACAAGGAACAAGGCAAGACTAGTAGTTCAAGGATACAGTCAGGAAGAAGAAATCGACTATGATGAAACTTTTGCACCAGTGGTAAGAATAGAGGCTATTAGAATGCTGATTGCCTTTGCTACATACATAGAGTTCACACTGTATCTGATGGATGTGAAGAGTGCATTCCTGAATGGCTACCTAAATGAAGAGGTCTATGTAATACAGCCACCAGGCTTTGTGAGCAATGAATTTCCTGATCATGTTTACAAACTGGACAAGGCACTCTATGGATTAAAGCAAGCTCCTAGAGCCTGGTATGAAAGACTTTCAGGATTCCTACTGAAGAATGGTATTTCAAGAGGAAAGATTGATAACACATTATTCCTGAAGAAGAAAGGAAAGGATTCATTGGTGGTTCAAGTATATGTTGATGATATCATTTTTGGAGCCACTGATGAGGAGCTATGCAAGGGGTTTGCTGATCTGATGGGAAGTGAATTTGAAATGAGCATGATGGGTGAACTAAATTTCTTCCTTGGACTGCAGATAAAGCAGATGCCTGAAGGGACCATGATTCATTAGCAAAAATATGTCAAGGAACTTTTGAATAAATTTGATATGGAAGGAGCAAAAGAAATGACTACGCCTATTGCTCCTGGAACCAAGCTGGATATGGACGAATTAGGTCCTTCGATTAATGAGACAAAATATAGAGAAATCATAGGTTCACTTCTCTATCTCACAGCTAGTCGACCTGATATTGTATACAGTGTGGGACTGTGTGCTAGATTTCAGTCCAAGCCTAAGGAGTCACATTTGAAAGCTGTGAAGAGGATCTTGAGATACTTGAAAGGAACTCAGGATCTATGTCTATGGTACCCAAGGGGAGGTTGTTTGTAACATATCTATTGCTGACATATTTACCAAAGTATTGAACAAAGTGCAGTTTGAAAGGAACAGGTTGGAGTTAGGGATGACCAAAATACACGGATGACCCAGTAGTTGTCCCTCAATGATTGGTTAGTTAAGTGTTCAATAATTTGTTTGTAACATTTGTTATTATTATCCAGTCTAATATTGTACTTTATTAAGTATACTTGTTCAGCTGATGAGCACCAGGTGAGGCTAATGCGATCCCATGAAGAACCTTCTGAGTATGTAGAAGGAACCAAAGTAAACATGAGGAATCATGTCCAGGTATAGTCACACAGCCTCACATGATAGGAGTCATAACTAAAATTAATTGTCAATTATACGTATGTCAAGGGAGACTTTCCATGTTCTTGTAACTGTCCTAAATTGTAGGAACACATTCCTTTTTGGGTTAGACTTCTATTAGACTTTGAATGGACCCTACAAATCAAAAACCTTTATTTGGCCAAGTCTAAGTAACTTTCAACTCCATAACTCTTTCCCGGCTCTCAAAAAGTTCAAAAAGCTGCTTTTCACTTTTCGGTCATCATTACTTTGTGTTCCCCAGGAAAACATCTCATCACCATAACTCCTTCTCATCCCTTTGGTTTAATCGACACAGAACACACACACTCAACAAATTTCTCTCCATTCAACTTACTTTCTCTCTCTAAAATCAAACCGAACAAACTCCGTCGTCCTATTTTCAAAACCCTAATTACTCTCATCATGTCTTAAGAACAATCCATCTCAACATTACCTACCAAAACTTTCAAGAAATCAACTCCAAAACCCCCTCCCTCTACTCTTGCAGAGAGAATTGCCAGGGCTAGGTTAAAGTTTCTCAAAAAGGGAGAAAAGAAGTTGGTCAAGAAGATGATGGCCAGATCTTTGTCGACTACGCCTATAGTACAAGGTTCCTCTGAAAGAACGATTGAGGTAATACCTGACTCTACTCTATCTACTTCCGTCAATTTAGAAGGTGTAAAAAGTCCTAGAAAAGTAGAGTCCTGTGATAAAATTGATAGGGGGAAGCTAGTTGAGGAGAAACAACAGGATGTTCAGGAGGAAGCTAAGGCTAGTATGCATGTGCCTGTAGTAGCTGAGACTGTGTTAGAGGTTGATGTAGTGGGAAAAGTGTTGGAAAAGCTGAGGGAAGAGGATTCTGTTGAGTCGCTTAAAGAATATGTTGATGAACCCAGTTTTAGTGTTGTCCTTACCGAGAAAAGTCAAGGGTTGTCTGTACTTAAAGGTCCAATTGTTGGAGGACCTGGATCTGCTGAGGCCTCACAGTATTTGAGCAAAGAACCTGGTTCTTGCTCAGATCCTACAGAGGCTGATGACGCAGAACTCAAGTGGACAGACTCTGAAGAAGAGAAGGATGAGGAAGTTGTAGAAGAAAAAAATGAAAGTAAGGAAATTACAGAGAAAGCTGAAGAAACAAAGAGAAAAAGTGTGAAAAAAAGGTTTGGTGAGGAGGATGAAAGGCTGATATGTGAGGGAGAGGAAGAAGAAGTGATGTTTATGAGAGAGAATAGAGTGGAGCCTGACAAGAGAAGAAGATTGGAGAGAGGGGGAATGCCTGTATCTAAGAGCCGATTAGTGGATGAATCTAGTGAGGAGAGTGATGACAAAGCTGTGGCAGAGCCAGTGACGAGAAGAGTAGGAACTAGGTCTGCTCTAAAACAACAGCTGGTGACAGTGGGAAAGCTTGAAAGGACAGTTAAAAATGTGAGGGATAGAGAAGTGGAGAAACAGAAGGAGAATGAGAGAACGATTGAGAAGGCCAAAGAAGAAAGTGATGACGCCGGTAGCTATGTGGAGCCAAGTGACTCTGAGACTGACAGTGAGGTGGAGAACAGGAAAAGAAGAAGAGGTTCTGAGGAAGAGGTAGACCGGGTAGCTTTCTTTGCCAAGCACCAGGTACTTGCTGGTAGCATTCTGCATGATGAGAAGGAGCATCATATGAAACCCTTGATCAGGATGATTGGTGACCAACGGTGGTTAAGTTTATTTGGTAACAAAGACAGAATGTTGTATTCAAATGAGATTAGGGAATTTTATACCAACTGCAGGGTTACAGCCAGGAGAGTTTTTACAGTTGTGAAGGGAATCGAAATTGAGTTTGGGAGACCTGAGCTGGGGGTGATTCTTGATGTGCCTGCTGAATGTTATTGCAGGTACATTAAGTTAAAATGGCCCAAGAGGACAGATGGAGTGACTCCTCTTAGTGTAGTGAGGAAATTCTCAGGAAAACCAAAGCTCAGAAAAGAGAGGAAGGTAGACAAGAAGGAGATGGAACCAGCACATCAGTTGCTATTCGAGTTTGTGCACAGGTTCCTATTGCCTAGAGGAGAGAGGAATAGTGAAGCCAGTGCTCTGGACTTAACCTATATGGACTTGCTGGATAGAGGGGTAAGAATCAACTTTCCTGGGCTGATAATCAGACATATCAAGAGGATTGCAGACACTGACCAAAAGCCACATTCATTAGTGCATTCCTACGTCCTTCAGCAGGTTCTAGAGCATATCGGGGTTCCTTTGGAAGCAGGGAAAAAGCCCACTATTCATCAGATGTTTGGGCATAATGTGCTGAGAAGCTGTGATTTCTTCACAGAGAAGACAGCTTCCAAGATACCTATGCAGGTTAAGAAGGAGGAGTCTGAGGAAAGCGAGGAGTATGGACCTGAGGAGGCCATTAATGCTGTGCAGGAACTGGAGAGCCATGTTCTTGAGGTGAACACAGAAAATGCTGAGCTTCACAGAAAGCTGAAGTCGAAGGATCAAGAAATTGATCGTTTGAAGATAGATTGCCACAAGTATAAGGCCGAGCTGGTGATGGAGAGGGCAAAAAATACGAAGCACCTTGAGGCACTTATCAAACACTTCAACCTACAGCCCTGAGTCCTCATTTCCTACCTCCATGTCCATCCTCATAATCTCTCTTATCCCTTCCTGATTCCCTTGATATGTGATGATGGTTAAGACAATTTATTTTATGTTGTGTACTTCTTAATGGGGTTGTGCTGCTGTCACACCCTGGATGATGATTTTAAATTTCTCTTGTTTACGTCTGTTTTTGTTCTATGGTACTTGGTTCTTGTTGGGCCCTTAGCCTTATCTCTGTGTGTTTACATTACAGCTGACTCGTTGCCGTGTGCTCTAGACTGGATAGTACTAACTGGTTCATGCAGGTATTTGAATCTTTTCGATGATGCCAAAAGGGGGAAGAAGGAAATGTTGGGGTGCTTGTGACCTAACTCATCTATTTTTGTGGTTTTGGGAAATTCTGTCTATTCAGGTTCTTTGGCAACATTTGTTTGTCATCATCAAAAAGGGGAATTTGTTAAGAATTGGTTTTGAAGAATGACAAACAAGAAGGACTCAGTGGTATCTGAGAAGAACCTAGTCCTTGAATGGAAGGGTGCGACTGGTCGAAAAGATCTGTGGGTTGCAAATCCCTGCGGAACTAGGAGTAGTGGCGCGTGAATGAATATGCATCCTAGTCAGACTAAAAGAGGCGGTGCCCAGGCTATGTCTTCGAAGTACGAATAAGAGTTGGACTTCAACAAGAAAAAAGTTACAAGGAATCTTGTCTTACAATAATTACAAGGATTCCTTGTGGGACTCAACGAGGGTTGTAAAGCCCATATAAATACAAGTAGTTGATACAGCCGAAATTAGTTATTTTACAAATAGAGAGTTGAGAGCATACAAAGGCAATCCAACAACTTTCAAACGTGAGATAACTGAAGAAGACAACTGGTGGACGTGAGTAGAATGAGTCTAGATATTCTGTCTAGGTTCTTTGCTTTGTAAGTTGTCTTATTTTGAGCGATCATTGTTTTACCTATTAGCTTATCTTAGAAGCAGTGTATTAGGTGAACTTTTGAGAGACTACTTTGTAAAGCTAGAGTTTAGCTTTTTAGTGATTAGGGTCTAGAGTGTAGCCCCTTGGTTACAGAGTCTTGTACTCAGAAACTTGCTCGTGTTGTTAGTGGATTGCGTTCTAAAATCCCAGAGTGTGGGTCGTGGTTTTTCTCCCTTTAGCAAGGAGTTTTCCACGTAAAATCCTTGTGTTCCTGGTGTCTGTGATTGGCGTGTATTGTGGTGTTCAGGTTGCAAAACTGTAGAGGCAAGAACAGGGTTCTTGACTCAGGAGAATCGAGTTCTTGAATTGAAAAATCGGTGGACACTATTCACCCTCCCTCCTTCTAGTGTCCTTAGGAGGTGCATAGATTATAACAGCCCGTATATTGATTTTTTCAGTTTACACACCAAGTGTTCCTTTTTTTTAATTAGAAACTCCTTTGGTTGATCCATATAAACTTCCCCTTTAAATTCCCATTCAGAAAAATGGTTTTCACGTTCATTTGATATAGCTCTAAGTCATAATGAGCCATCAAAGCCATTATAATTCTAAGTGAATCCTTTTACATACAGGTAAAAATTTCTCTGTATAGTCAACATCATGTTTTTTAGTGAAACCTTTGGCAACAAGTCTGGCCTTGTGACGTTCGATATTACCATTTGAGTCATTTGGTCTTAAAGACCCATTTTCACCCGACTCTTTTGAACCTTCTGGTAATTCAATAAGGTCCCCAACTTATTTCTGTAGCACGGATTTCAACTCATCTTTCATAGCAACCGACAACTTATCAGAATTGTTACTTTCAATGGCATGTGAAAATGAAACTGGATCATCATCAGTTTCCAAATCATCAAAACCAATTTATGGATCAATTTTCTAACTCGTGTAGATATACCAAATAATCATAAGAAATATCTTGTCTCTTTTGTCTTTGAGATCTTTTTAATGCTACTTCTTACAGTACATCTAGTACATGTTCATCGATTATGTCTTCATTATGAATAGCAAGATCATTAATTTGTTGTTCTTGTTGGTTATTTGGCAGTACAACAACTTCAGGAACCACAACTTTAGAAGAAGTACAGGGTAAAGGAATCTGCACCCTAACTTCCCTAATTTTCACATTACGTGGTTCTTCACTCCCACTAACTTCACCATTCTTAATGAACCTAGAATTTTCAGTTTCAACAATTCTCGTACTATGGTTGGGACAGTAAAATCTATACCCCCCTTTGATTTTTCTGGATAACCAATGAAGAAACAACTGATTGTCCGTAAATCCAGTTTTTGTTTTAATTTATTATAAATTCTTACTTATGCCGAGCAGCTCCAAACGTGCAAGTGCCTTAAACTAGATTTCCTACCAGTCCAAAGTTCAAAAGGTGTCTTTGGAACTACCTTACTAGGATCCCTATTTAATAAGTGCACGACATTTTTAAAGTATACATCCACAATAGAGCGGGTAAAGATAAATTACTTAACATGCTCCTAACCATTTCCATTAAAGTATAATTACGTCTTTCGGCCATACCATTTTATTATGGTGTTCCAGACATTGTGTATTGAGTACATCACATTTTTTGAGAAATTTAGCAAATGGACCAATGTATTGTCCTGTTTCATCTTATCTTCCATAATACTTACCACCTCTCTCTGATCTGATTAATTTCACTTTTTTGTCTAATTGCCTTTCAACCTCATTAATAAATACCTCTAAGGCATTTACTGCTTGAGATTTTTCATGCAACAAATAGACATAACCATAATATGAAAAGTCGTCAATAAAGCTGATAAAGTACTTTTCCTTACTGAAAGATAGAATATCAAATAGACCACATATACCGGTGTGTATAATTTCAAGAAGCTGTGTGCTTCTTGTGGCTCATTTCTTTGTTTGTTTTCCTTTAATCCACGCAAATATTTATATATGTAAATCTGGTCATCTACCTTCTGAGAAGGTTGATTGAGCAGTATATGGATAAGAAAAAGGACTTACATATAATGTTCATTGACCTAGAGAAGGCTTATGAAAAAGTCCCAAGTGAGGTTTTGTGGAGATGTCTGGAATCTAGAGGTGTACCAGTGGCATTTATCAGCACGATTAAAGACATGTACGATGCAGCCAAGACCCGTGTGAGAACAGTTGGAGGTGACTCTGATCACTTCCCAGTTGAGATGGGATTGCATCAGGGGTCATCGCTTAGTCCATTCTTATTCGCTCTGGTGATGGACGAATTGACACGGAGCATTCAAGGGGAGGTTCCATGGTGTATGTTATTTTCAGACGATATAGTTTTGGTTGATGAGACTCGTGGCAGTGTTAATGATAAGCTGGAGGTTTGGAGACATACCCTAGAGTCTAAAGGTTTCAGGCTGAGCAGAACGAAGACAGAGTATATGGAGTGCAAGTTTAGTGATGCATCTCAGGAGTCAGAGGTGGAAGTGACGCTTGATTCTCAAGTCATTCCCAAGAAGAGAAGCTTCAAGTATCTTGGCTCAATCATTCAAGGTAATGGAGAGATTGATGATGATGTCGCCCATCGTATAGGGGCAGGCTGGATGAAGTGGAGACTTGCATCCGCTGTCCTATGCGATAAGAAAGTGGCACCTAGACTCAAAGGTAAGTTCTATAAAGCGGTCGTTAGACCGGCTATGTTTTACGATGTAGAGTGTTAGCCAGTCAAGACCATGCACATTCAGAGGATAAGCGTAGCAGAGATTGTCACGACCCTTTTTTTACTTAAAAGAAAAAAGTTATACTATTAAAAGGTGGTGACGGTGTTATTAGGTACACAAATTATTAGAGATTTCGGAGTCGCCACTTGACAAGTTAAAGGTGTGTCAAGTCACTAAAAGATGTACCTCACAACACCAATGACTCGTAAATGGTCTGCGTCAGAATTCCGGGTAAGGATCTCGGTTGACTCTAGGGAAGGTGTTAGGCACCCTCGAGTTCTGTGCCAAGCACAGTTGCTTTATTGACGCATTTCGACTCTTTAAAATCATTTGTCGTATTTTGCCTTGGTTTATTTCACTTTTATTTGATATTAATTTATCCGTTCAAGTAAAAACTCTAATCGAGATATGATTGCGCATGCACTTCATCCGAACAAAATCTTCCAACTTAAATTAGTTAAATTGTGCAGGCACTTCACCCGAACAAAATCTCCTAATTTAAAAGAGTTAAAATGAAAAAATGAGTTATTTAATTGCTTTGGCCTATGATTTGCCTAATCTTGTTTGATAAATTGTATTACGCCTTTGAAAACTCCCAAATTACGGACTAATTTAAATAATAACGTGATTCATTTACAAAGTGCCAAATTAATTAGGAGTAAAACGTACATGCCCAATCACGTTGGCTAATCAATGCTGCTTTGCACGTAATAGTACTGCTAACCATTTTGCCTCCCACATACTGCTTTGCACATACCAGCCCCTTTATAACTATATTTCAAAGCTGTCCTGATTTCACAAGTTTGTGATTTGAGTCGATTTTGTTGTGCGCTATAGTTTTTGACCAGACTACTTATATTCATTCACAATTCTGGTTTTAATTCATAATAGCCCTAACTATTATCTGTTGATTTGCATAAAACAGCCCAGATTCTAACATGATAAAAATTGAACAATTTACGTGCTTCTTACTTCAAACATAAGAAAAGAAAGATTGTTCTTTTTGAGGCCTTAGCAATCCAATTTTCATTCAAGAACAAAGTTCAAAATACAAGAATTTAGAGTTACCTTACTGTAGGAAAACTCCTAGGAATAATACATCAAAGATACCAAAGCTTAGAAACCGGCAATGAACCAACAACACCAGCAACAACTAACAGTAACAGCAAAACCAGCCCTTTACTTCCTCACCAAGACTCCAAAATTTAAACCTCAAGATCTCTTCTAACTCTCAAGTTTCTTGCACCCTTTTTGCTCTCATATTTTTTTTCCCTCTCTATTTTTACTTTCAAACTTCTCTACTAGGTTAGCTCTCTCAGATCTAATTATTTCTTCCCATGTCTGAGAGTCGTGAATGTTACCAGACCTAATCTCTAATTTCAGCTCTTGTCAAGAGAGAAGTGAAGTTCAGATGACAATAAACCAATTAACAATGATGAACCACAAGCTGAACTCACCAAATAGTGATTCATGTAATCAACCCACATCCTTACGTTCGTCAACACACGAGCAATCATATACACTGACATTCAACACTAACTAATATTCACTCATAACTCAACTCATTAAGCTAACGCCATGAATTCATTTGATCAAACGAGCATACAAGATATTTGTCAATTTCAATATTAACACTAACACTAAACATGAATTTCCAGCTATTTCATCTAAACTAAAACTAGAAATCAAAGGAAAGGAAACAACTTTTGTCTAACCCATTGAAAGCCAAGCGTCGATGACGCTGCCCTCGCCAACACTGTTGAAAGCCAAGAAACATGGCTTCACCCCACCAAGCTGCCTGAGATCATCATCACCTCGGGCTCAAAGCACCATCTTAGTAAAGCCACTGCCTCGCTGCACCTACCATCGTTACATCACTAACGTATCGCCTCACAGTAGCACAATCATCACTGCCCCACTGCCTTGCTCGTTGCGTCTCCACTGTTATTCAAAGCCACCACCGTTACATCACTAGAAAAGTTTATCATATATATCATCACAACCTCATGGCCAATCACACAAACAAAACTGCATCACCAAAGCACGATCAAACTAAGACCGACGCCACTCGCACCGCATCCCCTCGCTGCACTACTGTCACGACTGCTGCGTCGCAACCAAAAAACGTCGCAGTCTCATTATTCCTTCCAATAGTGTCACCATATCTCCACAGTTCTGATAGTAATCAACACCACTGAAACAATGCCAAATCCAATGTATACCGATTTCAAACCAAAACCGCAGCCCAAACACCACAGCCTCACACGCCATAGTTTTGCATCACCAGACCCTACCCCAAACGGCTTCACCACCACGATACTATCACTGGTTCTTCGGCACAAATAGATGCTGCCTCTCTATCATCACCGAGTTTCAAGAGGGGGAGGAGCTCTTTCGGAAAACAAAGTGGAGGGGATGAAAGAGCAAAGCAAAACGAACCTCTGGATATATGGATTGGCCGGAGAAAAGTTGAGTTCGCCGAGGCTAGGGGTTTAGCCGAACTTTAAGCTTCGATCTGATCCGATTCAAGGGTTATTTGGGGAAATTAATGGTGGAAATGGATAGAAGAGGTGAAGGGGAATCTAAGGGTGTAATATTTTGGCCGGAATAGGGGTAGCCGCCATTGCTAGCGGTGGAGGAGGTGAGGCCTGGTGGAGTTCTCTTTAGAGCTTGGGAAAAATTAACTAAAATGGCAAAATTTGGGTGTTAAACTAAGGGTTGAGCCGGGTCAAGAACGGAAATGGGCTGGTCTAGAATTGGTATTGGGTTGATCTCTTTTTCCTTTCTTTTTCTGAATTTTAACGGCCCAAATGGCATATTGAACGAAATTAATCTTAACCACTTAAACCAACAATTAGCTTAACTAATTAAATTAGACAATTAAAAATACTCATAAATAATGCATGGAACATTTCAATTAACACAAAAATGTAGGCGAAACATCCTGACAAATAATCCTATTTTTTTGTTAATTTTCTAGGATTTTTCTTCTTAATCAATTACTAAAATAGCCAAAAGAAATGGTAAAATCACATGACAATTAACACACATATTTTATGCATTTTGATATTTTGTGCCAAAATTAGGTGATTACAGCAGCCCCTTTTTGTTCGAGAACATGAAGAGTTTTCGGACAAAGACGTAATCGACAACTAATTTTGGTTTTTTCGGTTCTAGCCGAGAGCATGCTTTTCAAAATGGTGACCTTACCTTGACCTTTCAGTTCTAACCAAGAACAAAGCTACCTACATATCCCCAGACTAAGAAATCAGGTCAGTGTAGTTCCTCACGAGCGGTAGTTGGGACTACCGCATTCAGATAGACACTAGACTCTCCTAGACTAACACTAAGCACTCTCTAGACATACACATACTAACTCTATACACTTGCAAAACTAACTAGGACTGACTCGACGCTTCTAGACTCACCCGGACTGACACAAGACACTTTTGACATACTAGAGCTATTGCTGCTGGTCATTGTCAATGGTTGCTAGCTGGTGGTCACTGCTTTTCAAAGAAAAATAAAATTACAACATTGAAATGTAAAATTATAATTTCTAAGCTAACTTCTTCATGCTTCCCAAGCTGATAAACTGGTCCGAAGCTCCCACTACCAAGTGGGTCTTGAAAACTTGAAATTTAAAATTGTCACTTTGACGGACTTTGACTTGAATGTTGAAATTGCTGAAAACTTGAAATTGCCGCTTGGGCGAGCTTGGACATGAAATTTTAAATTGCCGCTTTGACGGATTTTGACTTGAATGTTGAAACTGCCGCTTTGACGGTCTTTGATTTGAAAGTTGAAATTGCCGCTTTGACGGGCTTGACTTGAAAATTGAAATTGCCGCTTTGACTGGCTTTGACTTGAAAGATAAAACTGGAACTACCACTCTGGTAGGTCTTGTTTTTGCTGAAAATTAAAACCATCTCTCTGATGGGTCTTGTTCTTGCTGATTTGAAAACCATCACTCTGATGGGTCTTGCTTTTGCTGAAAATTAAAAACCATCTCTCTTATGGGTCTTGTTCTTATTGATTTGAAAACCATCACTCTGATGGGTCTTGCTTTTGCTGAAAATTAAAACCATTTCTCTGATGGGTCTTGTTCTTGCTGATTTGAAAACCATCACCCTGATGGGTCTTGCTTTTGCTGAAAATTAAAACCATCTCTCTGATGGGTCTTGCTCTTGCTGGAATTTAAAAACCATCACTCTGATGGGTCTTGCTCTTGGTGGAATTTAAAAACCATCACACTGATGGGTCTTGCTAAACCATCACTCTGACGGGTATTGTTCATGCTGAATTGAAAAACCATCACTCTGATAGATCTTGCTTTTACTGGAAATTGAAAATCATCACTCTGATGGATCTTGCTCTGACTGAAAATTAAAAACCATCACTCTGATGGGTCTTGCTTCTGCTGGAAATTAGAAACCATCACTCTGATGGGCCTTGTTTGACTGGAACTTAAAAACCATCACTCTGATGGATTAGGTTGTGAAAGCTAAAAACTTTAACCCATTATCCCAATGGGGTTTGTCTTGAAAGTTGAATAATTTAAACCCATTATCTCAATGGATCTTTTGACAAAAAGCTGAAATTTGCAAACCATTATCCCAATGGGGTCTTGACTGCATATTAAAGATTGAAACCCATTATCTCAATGGGTTTTGACAAAACTGAGAATTGAAACCCATTATCCCAATGGGGTCCTTGTCAAAGCTGAAAATCAAACCCATTGTCCCAATGGGGTCTTTTCTTGAAAGTTGAAAACCAATGCTCCCAGTTCAGATAGTCCTTGATTTCTTTCTTTATTTGTTTTTCTGCTCTTCAAGCTTGTCCCCGACGAGCAACTGACTTGATGTAGTTGTATTCTCACACTTCCCAACCCAAATTCTCATATTAGTCTTTGGTCACACCTTGTAGAAATAACAAACCATTTCCTGGTGATCTTCATGGTACAATCTCGACATTAGGTTCTTATTCTCGACTTTTCTGGTATAACTGAAACTTGTAGACAAGTTTTGCAAACCTTTCTGAATTACCGAAAATAATGAGAAAGAAATAAATAAAAAGGAAAGTGAAGAAACTCAAAAGGAGACATCGAACGAAAGATGTTCCTGATAGATAGAAGAAACTTATTTGGAGGTGAAACGACAACCTTAGTAAACATGACATGCAATTAGAATCAACTCTTGATTAGTTCACACGGCCATAACCCTGACCTTACTCCCAGTTTGACAACCTTTCTTAACCCAAAACCTGACGACGAATTCCATGACCCTCATTCGACTAGTAGCGCCCCTCGGGGTTTTCACCAACTAGACTCTCTCTTTGATCTTTTACCTCACTTTTGTCTTATGGCGCTTTTCAGGTTTTCACCAATAAGACTTCATTTTTCTTTTCTCCTTTTGTTTTTCTTTCTTTCATTTTTCCTCTTCCATTGACCTCCCATATTTCCTTGCCAGTCGACCCCATCTTTCTTTTCTCTCTTTAATTTTGGCCTTTATCTTAATTCCCCAAAGAATTTCTCCTTTAATGACCTTGGTGCTCCCAGCTCCTAAATGCGATTGTCGGCTTATAAGAATGCGACTTTACAGCATGGAATTTATCCCTTGATACCCTACTCGGCTTGACATTCTCAATGATCGGTCAGAAGGGTCTTTATTTGGACTGTAACATTCAATTTGGTTAGGCTATGAAGAAAGGGGTTCAACATAAAAGCTCAGAAACATCTCATGAGACGATCAGATGAATATCACAAACTATGAAATAACTGCTTTTTGAAAATAAAACAAACTTATTTCCCCCAGATTAGGCATATTGCGGATTTTTTTTTTTTTTTTGAGTTTTTCTCTTTAGTTTGAAAAGCGGTATGAAGGCATCTCATGAAATGACTTGGTGAATGATACAACCCTTGGAATCATTTCTTTTAAAATAACAACAAATTGTAGCCCCGGTTTAGTGAAACCGAGGAATTATCTTTTGAATTTTCTAATATGAAAACATAGGGAATATTGAGATTATCCCCCGAGATGAACATAATGAAAGAAAAGGGATGTTGACTTTCTCCTCTTTTTTTTTTTTTTTTAAAAATAAACTTCTGCCCCAGTTTATCCTAAACTGGGGCGCTTTGAGTTTTTTCCTCGATTTTGAGACTGATATACCAAACATCTCATGAAACAGACGAATATATGGTATGATAAAATAGAAGTTTTATTTTATTTTTTTATAAAAAATAAAATAAAAACAAACTTCTGCCCCAGTTTAGCATAGAATGGGGAACAAAATTTCTTTTGACGTTGGCCACAAACTTGGAGGCAAGTTTTGCGTCAATATGAACAGGGAAAAAATAAACTTTTCCCTGTTATGACCGCACCCAAATAGTTGCCTACGTATCCTTTTGAGAGGAATAAGGTCAGACGTAGCTCTACCGCTGAGGTAGATTTTGTTTTTGTATTTTGTTTTTTTTTTCATTCTCTTCCTCTTTTTTTTTTCTTTAGTCATATCAAATTGATTCCACGGGAGGGTAGGCCAAAGAAAACACAGAACAAGGCTAAAAAAGGACAAACAAAAGGACATAGAGTTTGGGTAGAAAAAATGAAAGCCATTCGTCATCCCAACCCGAGAATGCCTCGCACAAAGTATACAACAAAAAATGATTGACCTTGATTGATCCACATGTGTCCTCGACTTCTGCTTTACTGATGGTTCTCAAAACTGGTATTTCAACTTCGGTCGAAGCGACCGTCCACGATTTTGAACTTCTCACCGATCTCCCTTATCGGATGACTATTGATTAATTCCCAACTTATTTCAATCCCTCTTTTATCCCTCTCTGCTACTTAGATAGCTCAAAATGTCAGAGCACGTGTTTAGATCAAGACGTAAATTCCGCACGCATATTAAGGTCGACAAAACATAAAACGGAAAACTAAGGAGTTAAGAACAGGAAACATAAAAGACCGAATATTAGGACGAGATGGATCTCTCTTTCATTGAATTGAAGATATAAGGGTTTGAACAAACAAAACAAGCAAAATAATGCACTTGGGTTACAACCCTTGAATAACCAAGTACACAAAAAGATTAGCAAAACAAGCTACAACATTTCACAGTCACTCAATTGCAAGTAAGGGAAAGTTTCCTGCTTTTCATGCATTGTTGAGCCCTTCACAAGGATGCACCATGCTG
Source organism: Petunia x hybrida (assembly GCA_037355625.1). Lineage (NCBI taxonomy): Eukaryota > Viridiplantae > Streptophyta > Magnoliopsida > Solanales > Solanaceae > Petunia > Petunia x hybrida. Next base: position 1,789,631 of record JBBBVM010000712.1, on the reverse strand, counting down.
ATACCAAAGAAATTCCCTGAATCTGGCAATTTCTTCTTATTTTCCTTATTTTCTCCAAGTTCCATCAGGGTGGACTTCACTTCTTTGGGACTGATGAATGACCGAGTAAGATTTGGAATTGGCATCTCGAGAGACATGTTCGTCTTCTTCATTTCTTCACCCCTTACTCTGTCTACTACCCCAAGCACAATCTCAGGAACACAGTTCATTGTCACTAGCATTTTGTTGGCCCCAACTGACACATCACCAACAGGTACTATCGGCATTGCAGATTCAGCTCTCAAATCTTCTCCACATACCATACCGACCATATGCACATCATCACAGACAGGCAATGAGTTATGGTTTATATATGGTGCATCTGAACCTTCAACTTGAATCTGACCGTTATCAATCAAAGCTTGGATGTCCTTCTTGAGAAAATGGGAATCCTCAGTGTCATGCCCCGGTGCACCTGAATGGTAAGCACATTGACGAGAGTCGTCAACCCTATCCCTAGGATGCATTCCTCCATTGATCAGTTTCAGTATGTCCAAAGCTTGCAACTTCTGAAAAAGTTCGGCATAAGATTCTCCAATTGGCGTGAACTCATTCTTTTTCGCTTGATGCACCTTTTTATACTCAACTTTTGGACGAAAACCTGAAGGACCTCTTGGTCGGTGGGGAAGGTTTGGTGGAGGCTGGAATTGGTTATGTGGAGCTTGGTGAATGGGATATATAAGATGTGGGGCTGGAGCACGCCATTGCGCACTGTATGAATTGAGTATTGGGGTGGAGGGACGGAAAACTGCAGATTTTGTGGGGTGTAGTAGTGTTGTGGAGGGTATATTTGTGGAGCTTGGTATGAGTGGGTTTGATTGTATCTTTTCTCGCTCCACTTTTGTGAACCCGAACCCACCATGGCTACATCATCTTGATTCTTCTTCCCCAAGGCTCCTGCCTGGGCTCGCAAAGCTGTTTGGCTGACAATCTTGCCTGCATTGACTCCTCTCTCAATCATCTCCCCAATTCTCACTGCTTCACTGAATTGTTTCCCTATGGCGGAGGCCATTGCTTGGTAGTAGGTCTCATCAAGCACCTTAATGAACTCTTCGACCATTTTATCATCGGGTATCAAAGGGCTCACACGCGCTGCCTGCTCGCGCCATCTATAGGCATACTCTCTGAAACTTTCACTTGGTTTCATTGTGATCATCTTCAAGGAAGAACGATCAGGAGCGACCTCCATTTTGTAACCATAATGGTTTAGGAAAGCACTGGCTATGTCATCAAAGGTGACCCACTTCGAAATATCTTGTTGCACAAACCATTCTGTTTCCGGTCCTCCCAAACTGTCAGCAAAGTATGCCATCAACAATTCATCCTTCTCAATGCCCCTCATTTTGTTAAGGTAGATCTTCATGTGGATCCTTGGATCACTTTGTCCAATGTACAGATCAAATTTGGGCACAACAAAACCTTCAGGCAATGGCACATGAGGGAACAAACACAGGTCTTTGTATGAAATATTGGTTTTACCCCCTTGCCCTTGTATGTTTTTCACAGTTTGCTCCAAGCTTTTCAATTTCTGAGCAAAATCATTCTCTTCTGTGTTTCCCAACCTCTCAATATCAGCATGTGATTCTTGGTGGTGTCCCTGATCATACGACTCGGTTTGGCGGAAGACATTACCCTGAGCTTGCTCAAATTGTTGATCATGGGCCCTTAACTGTGGGTCACTGTTCGATCATTGCAAAGTGTGTCCTGCATGAACGGTGAATGTTGCGGCAGGAACCTGGGGTTGGCCATGTTATCCTTATTGTGGGAATTGTGCCCAGGTTGTATAGTAGAGGGTCCGACTGCACTGTCAGTTGCCGGATGTGGACAAAATACCGGAGGGTAACGGAGATCTCCTGCCACTGTGGATTGCCCTTGCCCTAGTGGCTGAGTATTTGCCATGAAACCAGCAGCACCTGCGGAACAGGAGGTGCCTGAACTGCTGCCAAGTTACGAATTAGCTGCGTCATCATTTCTTTCACGGCTTCAAAGTCCTCGGCCATCTTGGCTTGTTGCTCAGCTAAGTGAACCAGCTCAGTGTTCTCAATTTCCTCAGCCATCGTTGTTTGAGTGTTTTTTCCTGAAGATGAGCTTCAACCACTTCTGGTACAGGCAGTGGTCCCTTGTTTCTGGTGGAGTAGGAATGTGGGGCCAGCACGGCAGTTGCTCAAGCTATTAAACCAAACATGTTAGCACAAAAGAAGCACAGATTGCAGCCTAAGATTCTTATGCGTCATCCTGAAACGGTTAACAGCGTAAGCCGAGTGTACCGATCGTATCCCCGAAAGATTGCTTATGTGCCTTGATCAAAATTAGAACAAAATTGTTAGTAATACGTAATCAGCACAAGGACGAACTTGGATGATTATTATTATTATTTTTTCCTTTCCTATTTTTCTGACTCAACAAACGTAATTTAGACAAACGACACGAGACGAACTCAAAATAAAATCCTTGACATGATGCACGAGACAAAGATATATACAAACTGACACATTGGATGATTACACCCAAATGGTGAAAATAATGGGACTCGACATTTTAGCGGAGTCAGATTATTCCACTACGATCGACACAAAATACAACTTAGCTAATTTCAATTTATCGTCTGTACCCTGGCTTGACCTTAAACAAAACAAAATAAAGCGGGACCCTAAAACAATATTTTTTTTAATGAAGAATTAAGACTCAACAGGAGATTCAAAACGGAACTTAAAAACGGATTGCAAAACAAACTATTTTTTTTTATCCGAAAGGTGACTCCAAAATCGGACGCTACGGTAATACAAAGACGGACACAAATTTTTTTTTTTGAAACAAACTCTTTGATCTAATTCGAAAAGGAATCTTAGAGTATTTACAAAATCTGGCAATTAGGACGACACAACGACACAAAATATTACACAAATTAGACGCAAAATTGGTTTCTAAAATTGGTCATTATGACGACGTAAATCGCCGATAAATTACTATTAAAAAATATGGACTAGAGATGGACACAGATTCAAACATAAAAAAATCTCAAAATTTCGCCATTATAAAAGCGCAAAACTATGACAAATTATTTTCTAATATTTGGGACCAAACCCGGACACAAGATGAAACTCAAAAATTCTTGAAAAAATTCGTCATTATAACGGCGTAAAATGACAACTAAACAAAAAATATTTCGAGACACGGGACTAAACCCAATTTTTCTATCATTTTCCCTTTTTTTTCTTTTAAAATTTGGCTCTCGCCCCTCGGTGATCGGTCAGCATAACAACCCTTAGACTAGAAAAAATGCAACACATTATATGCTCATGATGTGTATTTTGGGGACGCGGGCCCCATCATGACACGAGGGAGTCAGCCTAGACAAGTGCGATACCGGTGTACCGCACCTCACTAAGTCTAATGACATGCAAATAAATCAGCCTAGATAAAAGCACAGGTTCAACTCTAGGTGAATCAATGGGTTCATGTTCTATAGTTTCTGGCAATTTGGAAGTGCCTCGGGGGTACCGGTCGACAACGTCTAACGGCCTAACCCAACACACCTCCTCCTGAGAAGGGTTAACTTTTTGTGTCCTGAGACACGACAGAAAATTCCTGACGCCGAAGCGAAACTGGCGTGCATGTGTGCAGTGTTCCAGAAGACTCAGAGGTGTACGAGAGAAGACAGTTTTGTATATACAGTTCAAACATATCAAAGCAGTAACATTCAAGGCAACATATACAAACAATATTCAAAAGCCGAAAGCGACAAATTTTAAAGCCAGAGACTCTCAGTTTTCACTTTCCTCCCCAGCAGATTCGCCAAGCTGTCACGACCCTTTTTTTACTTAAAAGAAAAAACTTATACTATTAAAAGGTGGTGACGGTGTTATTAGGTACCCAAATTATTAGAGATTTCGGAGTCGCCACTTGACAAGTTAAAGGTGTGCCAAGTCACCAAAAAGTGTACCTCACAACACCAATGACTTGTAAATGGTCTACGTCAGAATTTCGGGTAAGGATCTCGGTTGACTCTAGGGAAGGTGTTAGGCACCCTCGAGTCCTGTGCCAAGCACAGTTGCTTTATTGACGCATTTTGGCTCTTTAAAATCGTTTGTCGTATTTTGCCTTGGTTTATTTTACTTTTATTTGATATTAGTTTATCCGTTCAAGTAGAAACTCGAATCGAGATATGATTGCGCAGGCACTTCACCCGAACAAAATCTTCCGACTTATATTAGTTAAATTGTGCAAGCACTTCACCCGAACAAAATCTCCTAATTTAAAAGAGTTAAACTGAACAAATGAGTTATTTAATTGCTTCGGCATATTATTTGCCTAATCTTGTTTGATAAATTGTATTACGCCTTTGAAAACTCCGAAATTACGGACTAGTTTAAATAATAATGTGATTCATTTACAAAGTGCCAAATTAATTAGGAGTAAAACGTACATGCCCAATCACGTTGGCTAATCAATACTGCTTTGCACGTAATAGTACTGCTAACAATTTTGCCTCCCACATACTGCTTTGCACGTAACAGCCCCCTTTATAACTCTATTTCAAAGCTGTCCTGATTTCACAAGTTTGTGATTTGAGCCGATTTTGCTGTGCGCTATAGTTTTTGACCAGACTACTTATTTTCATTCGCAGTTCTGGTTTTAATTCATAATAGCCCTATCTATTATTTATTGATTTGCATAAAACAGCCCAGATTCTAACATGATAAAAATTGAACAATTTACGTGTTTTTTACTTCAAACATAAGAAAAGAAAGATTGTTCTTTTTGAGGCCTTAGCAATCCAATTTTCATGGAAGAACAAAGTTCAAAATACAAGAATTTAGAGTTTCCTTACTGTAGGAAAACTCCTAGGAATAAAACATCAAAGATACAAAAGCTTAGAAACCGGCAATGAACCAACAACACCAGCAACAACTAACACTAACAGCAAAACCAGCCCTTTACTTCCCCACCAAGACTCCAAAATTTAAACCTCAAGATCTCTTCTAACTCTCAAGTGTCTTGCACCCTTTTTGCTCTCATATTTTTTTTCTCTCTCTATTTTTACTTTCAAACTTCTCTACTAGGTTAGCTCTCTCAGATATGATTATTTCTTCCCATGTCTGAGAGTCGTGAATGTTACCAGACCTGATCTCTAATTTCAGCTCTTGTCAAGAGAGAAGTGAAGTTCAGATGTGTTGGTGTGTGTTTTTCTCCCTGATTTTCATTTTTTTCTAGAGAGTGAAGAAGTAACTCTAAAATAGAGTGGGAAGTGGAGTGTGTAGGTGAGGAAAAGTACCATACTCACATGTGAACATCTACAACCTCTTTAATGCAAATCAGATTATAGCCGTTTTTGTGTTAAGCTTTCCCACCGACCAAAAAGCAAAGCTGAAAACATACCATTTTTGCAATGCCAACTCATTATTTGACTATCTTTTACTTTTTTTCAGAATTTAACTCAAAGCCCACAGTATTCTAAAACCAAAACCACACACTACTTTACACAACTTCACATTTTAAACATGACAACAACTACATACATACTGGACATTGAGGGAATGGCTGAGGACAACAAGCTCCCATGCTCAAAGTACCATAAACGAGCAAATCAAACTAGTTATACATACGCACAAGCAGTTCTAGACACATACACGCTGGAAACACGAGACTAAACAAACGACCCTTATAGGTTTATGCTCGAAAAGGCGTGACGACAATAAACCAATTAACAATGACGAACCACAAGCTGAACACACCAAATAGTGATTCATGTAATCAACCCACATCCTTACGTTCGTCAACACACGAGCAATCATATACACTGACATTCAACACTAACCAATATTCACTCATAACTCAACTCATTAAGCTAACGCCATGAATTCATTTGATCAAACGAGCATACAAGATATTTGTCAATTTCAATATTAACACTAACACTAAACATGAATTTCTAGCTATTTCATCTAAACTAAAACTAGAAATCAAAGGAAAGGAAACAACTTTTGTCTAACCCATTGAAAGCCAAGCGTCGATGACACTGCCCTCGCCAACACTGTTGAAAGCCAAGAAACATGGCTTCACCCCACCAAGCTGCCTGAGATCATCATCACCTCGGGCTCGAAGCACCATCTTAGTAAAGCCACTGCCTCGCTGCAGCTACCATCGTTACATCACTAACGTATCGCCTCACAGTAGCACAATCATCACAGCCCCACTCCCTTGCTCGTTGCGTCTCCACTGTTATTCAAAGCCACCACCGTTACATCACTAGAAAAGTTTATCATATATATCATCACAACCTCATGGCCAATCACACAAACAAAACTGCATCACCAAAGCACGATCAAACTAAGCCCGACGCCACTCGCACCGCATCCCCTCTCTGCACTACTGTCACGGCTGCTGCGTCACAACCGAACGACGTCGCAATCTCACTATTCCCTCTAATAGTGTCACCATATCTCCACAGTTCTGATAGCAATCAACACCACTGAAACAATGCCAAATCTAATGTATATCGAGTTCAAACCAAAACCGTAGCCCCAACACCACAGCCTCACACGCCATAGTTTCGCATCACCAGACCCCACCCTAAACGGCTTCACCACCTGGTGCAAGCAAACCCGAGGGAAATGCTAAACACGATGCGCGAAAGAAAACAACAAGAAAAGTAAAGATAGAAGCAAGACAAATCTTGCTCCGATTCAAAAGAACAGTGAGGAACCTGTCTCAAAGCTCGATTGAAAGGAAATCAAGACGCACCTATACTATGCAACAATCCTCAAGAAAGACCCGCTTCTTGCAAATTGAATGATCAAGAAGAAATTATTCAAACGAATAACACCGATTGACACAAGTTCTTTAAAAGCCCACGTCGGGGTTCGGCTCCATTGGAGACTCACAATAGCACTTGCTATGTTTTTCATATATCTAAAAACTCGATCGGTACAATGAAATGAGAATAGAGTATTTATAGGCTATGCTAAGGATAAGGTCGTAAATAGTCACAAGTGACTAATATAAACAAGCCACGTAGGGCTAAGCTAAGTGTGTGTTCGGCAGCCTTGACTTCGGTGCACGGTTGCTTGCTCGAACTCATTGTCCTCGGGCGCTCACTTGTCTTCGAACACAATTTTTTGGTGTTCGGTCACTTTGTCCTCGGGCTCAAATTTGAAGATGACGCCCTCGGTTCTTGAGCCTGGCCACTCAGCTTCGGAGCAATTGCTTTCCTTCGGCCAGGCCAAGTGAATGTGCATATTGTGCAGCAGCATGGCTTGGCTTCGTGTCATTGGTCTCCTCGGTGGATCGAACACTTGATCAGCACGTGTTCGGGCTGCATCATCCTCCCCTTCTTGAGAAGATTTCGTCCTCGAAATCGAGCCCTCCTCGTCCTCCGAAGTTTGACCTACAACACAAGGAGCTAAGTCAGCAACATTATAGGTGTTGGACACGTTATACTCACCAGGGAGGTCGATCACGTAAGCATTGTTGTTGATCTTGGTCATCACTTGAAATGGACCATCCCCTCGAGGAGCCAACTTTCCTTTCCTTTGGTTCGGGAAGCGTTCCTTTCGGAAGTGAACCCAAACCCAATCCCCCTTCTTTAATTCCAGCTTTTTACGTCCCTTGTTTTTCTTCAATGCAACCTTTGAGTAAGCTTCCTCGAGGTTCTTCTTCACCTTTGCATGCAACTCGAGCAGGGCAGTGGCTCGCCGAGTACCTTCAAAATCAATAACAGAATCTCGAGGCAATGGGGTTAAATTAAGTGGAATCAAAGGATTAAAATCGTACACACATTCGAACGGGGTCATATTGATCATTCTATGCATCGTTCGATTGTATGCAAACTCCATCATGGGCAAACGATCAGCCCAGTTTCCAACCTTGCCTTTGGTCATCGCTCGAATTAAAGATCCCAAGGTTCGGTTAACCACCTCGGTCTGTCCATCAGTCTGAGGATGGTGAGACGTCGAGAATAGTAACTTGGTGCCGAGGGCACCCCACAAACATTTCCAAAAATGACTCAAGAACTTTGAGTCTCGATCACTCACAATAGTACGAGGCACACCATGCAATTTTAACACATTAGAAACAAACAATGTAGCTACATGTTGTGCATCATCACACTTTTTGCAAGGAATAAAGTGAGCCATTTTTTAAAAACGATCAACCACAACAAAGATGCTATCATGTCCTTCCCCCGACCTCGGTAACCCCAACACAAAGTCCATGGATATATCAACCCAAGGTCGATCAGGCACAGGCAACGGGGTATACAAACTATGAGGGTTGGACTTCGATTTAGCTTTCTTGCAAATGAGACAAGCGTTGCAAAGCTTTTCCACATCTCGTCGCATTTTGGGCCAATGGAACTGCTCGGTTAAGATACCAAGAGTTTTGTCGACACCGAAGTGTCCCATCAGACCTCCTCAGTGAGCTTTTCGAACTAAGAGCTCTCTCCACGATGACACTGGCACACAAACCCTCCCATTCTTGAAGAGGTAGCCATCGTGCCACTGATATTTCTTAACCCTTCGGCCACTCAAGATTGCGTCACGAACGTATTTCAGCTTGGGATCATCCTCGTACATCGACTTGATGCTTTCAAATCCTATGAGCCTAGAGGCGAGAGTGGTCGCTAAGGCAAATTTCCTTGATAGCGCATCGGCCACAACATTGTCTTTACCCTTTTTGTAATGAATTACATAGGGAAAGCTTTCAATGAATTCTACCCACTTGGCATGCCTTCGGTTCAATTTTTCCTGTCCTCGGAGATGCTTCAAGAACTCGTGATCACTTTTAATCACAAACTCTCGAGGCCACAAATAGTGCTGCCAATAGGCGAGTGCTCGAACGAGGGCATACATCTCCTTGTTATACGTAGAGTAGTTCAAGGTTGCACCCTTAAGCTTTTTGCTAAAGTAAGCGATTGGCTTCGATTCTTGCATCAGCACTCCTCCGATCCCAACTCGAGATGCATCACACTCGACTTCGAATGCTTTGCCGAAGTCGGGGAGTTGCAACAACGGGGCAGAGCAAAGCCTCCATTTCAACTCTTGGAAAGCCCTCTCTTGGGACTCTCCCCATACAAGTGGATGGTCTTTCTTAACCAGCTCGGTTAAAGGAGCTGCTACGGTGCTAAAGTCACGAACAAACCTTCGGTAGAAGCTAGCTAAGCCATGGAAGCTACAAACTTGTGATACCGAGGTTGGAGTTGGCCAATCTTTGATGGCTTCAACCTTTGACTTGTCGACTTCGACACCATCAGCACTGACAACGAATCCTAGAAAGACTACACGTTCGACACAAAAGGAACATTTCTTGAAGTTAGCATATAACTTCTCTTTTCTAAGCTTTTCGAGCACTAGCCTTAGGTGTTCGACATGTTCATCCACAGATTTACTATAAATAAGGATGTCATCGAAATAAACGACAACAAACTTATTTATGAACGGTTTGAGCACATGGTTCATCAGTCGCATGAATGTGCTCGGTGCATTGGATAAGCCAAAAGGGATCACCAGCCATTCATAGAGACCGAATTTGGTCTTGAATGCGGTTTTCCACTCGTCTCCGGGTTTCATTCGGATTTGGTGGTAACCGGACCTAAGGTCTATCTTCGTAAAGCATGAAGAACCACTTAATTCGTCTAGCATGTCATCTAATCGAGGGATAGGATGACGATACTTTACCGTTATTTTGTTGACTGCTCAGCAATCAATGCACATTCGCCATGTTCCAGCCTTCTTCGAGACAAGAATAACGGGAACGGCGCAAGGGCTCAAGCTCTCTCGAACGAGGCCTTTGTTCAGCAACTCATCAACCTGCCTTTGGAACTCTTTGGTGTCTTCGGGATTACACCGGTATGCAGGTTTGTTGGGGATTTGAGACCCCAGTACGAAGTCAATTTGGTGCTCGATTCCTCTCAACGGAGGTAATCCATCTGGCATTTCTTCAGGAAACATGTCTCCGAAGTCCTGCAAAACACTTTGTACAGCACTAGGCAAAGGGTTATCGTTAGAAAAATCATCATTAGAGTTTAGAAAGATACCCTTGTGCACGAGGCAAATCATCATCTGGCCGTTGTCGTTGCCTCGTAGAAACTCACCCGGTTGCATGATTGCACAAATTCCTTTTACTTCGGGCAGTGAGTTTGTGTCTTCAGCCCCCAATTTTGCTCCAGCCGGAAGCTTAGCTTTGGCCGCTTCTTTCAATTCTTTCATCCGTTTATAGTCCTCGGTGACTTGCTTTGGAGACAAGGGTTTGAGTATAAAACTCTTCCCTTCGAGCTTTACAGTGTAAGTGTTGGATCTTCCATTGTGAACAACTGACCGGTCATACTGCCATGGTCTTCCCAATAGCAAATGACAAGCTTGCATCGGCACCACATCGAATATCATTTCATCTTGATATTAGCCAATTCTGAACTTGATCCACAGTTGTTTGACAACCCTCAATTCTCCACACTCATTCAGCCATTGTAATTTGTACGGGTGGGGATGCTTCAATGTAGATAGTCCTATTTATGAAACCAAGGTTTGGCTCACCACATTTGCACAACTACCAGAGTCAATGATCATCGAACACACTTTTCCCCTCACTCGACATCGGGAATGGAAGAGATTTTCTCTTTGGTTGTCCTCTTCTTCAAGAGTCATGCAGCTCAAATTCCTTCGAACCACAAGAAACATTTCCGGATGATCAGCTTCGGCAGCCTCATGATCATCATCACCTTCAGCTCGGTCAACCTTCTCGATAAATTCCTCCTCGGTGTCACTCGCTTACTCATGGACGGTTCCATCTTCGAGCAGAAGCATAACTTTGCGAGTTGGACACTCTTTTGCCATGTGACCATAACCCTTGCATTTGTGACACTGAATATTTGAAGCACTAGGAGAGTTAAGTTGAACTTTACCTCCCATTTCCCTGGATTGGTTAACGGTCACACCCCTCTCGAAGGGTCTCTTCGAATCTCGAACAGCGTTGGCACTTGTTTGGTTAGGACTTTCCCATTCTTTTCCTCGGTTCAAAGGAGTAGAAGTAGTGACTCCTCGATACCGGTTTGCCTTATCTTCCTTCACCAATTTCTCAGCTTCGGTAGCAGCTTCGAACAGATCTTCCAACGTGTGGTACACGTGTAGCCTCAATTGAGATGACACATCCCGAGCCAGGCCATTTTTGAATCGGATAGTGGCTTGCTCTTCGTCTTCGACCAGATCAAGATTCAATCGAACCCTTTTGAACTCATCATGATACTCTTGGACTGACTTGGACCCTTGCTTTAACTCATAGAGCTTTTGTAATTGAGTCTGCCTGTACATGGCACTCAAATACTTAGCATCCATTGCTCTCTTCAACTGTGGCCAAGTAATGACTTCGGGATAGGCATTCCTTCGTCTATGCCTCTTGTCAGCTTCCCACCATGTAGATGCATACGCTTCGAACGAAGCAATGGCATGGGCAGCTTTTCTCTCTTCAGTCATCTCATTGGTTTCGAAGATTCGCTCCATTTTAAGCTTCCATTCAAGATATTCATCCGGATCACTAGTTCCTTTAAAGGGTGGAATAGTGATCTTGACACTGCTCAAGTTTGAGTCTCGAACACCACGAACTTGTTCGGGATACTCATCATCAGCCTCACGCTCAATATGGCGTTCAACATTTGCGCCTCGGCCTCGACCTCGGAAATTTCCACGACATCGGTGAGCCTGCCTTCGTTGAGCTAATGGCGGTTCATGCTCATATTCATCCTCAGGAAATTCCTCTTCATCAACCCCTTCGGCAACGGCTCCAAGGTCTCTTCGGGCCTTTGGAAGTGGTAACCTCTCTCCTCGGGGAATGCCCAAGTTTTGATAGCCAGCTTGGGGATTGCCCAAGTTTTGTTGCGCTTAGGGATTGGCCAAGTTGAGTTCTCTTCGAATTGCTTCACTTGTCAACTGATGTTGTCGCACAAGCTCAGCATACGACTCAGGTTTCATCGGAGTGGAGCTACTCGTTCCAGCGCCGGACCCATGCATGGCCACAGACACACTCCCTTGCTCGAGGTTAGCTACTCGAGCACTCACTCCTCTTACTTCGGCACTGATGCCTTGTATCGCAGCCATGAGATCGGCTAACGACACCTCGGGCTTCTCAATGCCTTTTGCATCGCCTCCATTCCCAGCCATGGTACCTGCACAAATCAAAGACCAACCAAATATTAAGGTTAGAAATCACCTCACACGCTCCCTCACCTTTTGATGGGTGGCACTCGGGTCCACTCAATATATTGGTTCGGTTTTTGGTCACTCAAGAACTTGCAGCCAATGGCTTCCTCGGTTGATCAACTTCTCTCAATTCCTTCGAATTTGACAAGTTACAATGTCTTACTTCGGGAAGAGTGAGTTGATTTGACTCAATGGAACGGACAACTATTTACTCATGCGCTTTGAGAAGTCAAAGAATTGTCTACGAAGTTGGACTTCGGTCACCCCACACACGAGTTCCTATAAGCTCAAGCGAGTTAGTACGACCTCGAGTAGGAAGAAATACTCCAAAGATCCACTAACTAGAATTTCAGACAGAAGAAAAGTGAAAAACCTAGGAGAATCTACCCTTTGATTCCCTTTTGGAACCTTTTTCGAACACACCAACTCTTGTCCGTACAAGAGTGGTCCCTCCTTGGTACGGATAGGGTTTTACCTTATCCAATTTCCCCTTTTCAGCCGACAACTTTTTCACCTGGGATTTTGATCTTTACACTTTACCTCTTTCTTCTTCAATGGAACAGTGAAGACTTGCTCCGGCGTACGGACAAACTTAGCTTCATTTACTGACCACGAATTTCAACAGACCTGGGTTGCTTCTTTCAACACCGGTTCCAACAACAACAGAGGAAATCAGTTCAAAGTTCTTGAGCTAAGATTCAGCTCCTTCATGTCGTACACTGTTACAAATCATAACAATTTTCTGGCGTGCGGACGACGAAGTCAATCACAGAACTTTGAATTTAAGCACAAAACAAACCCAAATCACTCAAGAACCACCAATCTTCATCGGTTTCAACCAAAACACGCTGGGGTTCAAAAATCATTCACCACTAACTCAAAACAGTCCAAAATTTCACCAAGAAACCCTAGTGACGAAAGTTGTACGTCGGGTACTTGTTGGAATCAAGAAACAATGGTGAACAAGAATCAATGGTTGTTTAATAAAAACAACCAACAATCAAACACAATTTTTGAATTTTCTTTTCTACCTTTTTTTTTTTTTTTTTTTTTTTTGTAAACACCACAGCAACAACAATCAAACACACGGAAGAAAGCTGAAACTGGAGACACAAGCACGATTTTAACGAACAGGATTTGAGGTTATAAGAACAAACTCAAACCTTGCTCTGATACCAAGATGGTGCAAGCAAACCCGAGGGAAATGCTAAACACGATGCGCGGAAGAAAACAACAAGAAAAGTAAAGATAGAAACAAGACAAATCTTGCTCCGATTCAAAAGAACAGTGAGGAACCTGTCTCAAAGCTCGATTGAAAGGAAATCAAGACGCACCTATACTATGCAACAATCCTCAAGAAAGACCCGGTTCTTGCAAATTGAATGATCAAGAAGAAATTGTTCAAACGAATAACACCGATTGACACAAATTCTTTAAAATCCCACGTCGGGGTTCGGCTCCATTGGAGACTCACAATAGCACTTGCTATGTTTTTCATATATCTAAAAACTCGATCGTTACAATGAAATGAGAATAGAGTATTTATAGGCTATGCTAAGGATAAGGTCGTAAATAGTCACAAGTGACTAATATAAACAAGCCACGCAGGGCTGAGCTAAGTGTGTGTTCGGCAGCCTTGACTTCGGTGCACGGTTGCTTGCTCGAACTCATTGTCCTCGGGCGCTCACTTGTCTTCGAACACAATTTGTTGGTGTTCGGTCACTTTGTCCTCGGGCTCAAATTTGAAGATGACGCCCTCGGTTCTTGAGCCTGACCACTCAGCTTCGGAGCAATTGCTTTCCTTCGGCCAGGCCAAGTGAATGTGCACATCATGCAGCAGCTTGGCTTGGCTTCGTGTCATTGGTCTTCTCGGTGGATCGAACACTTGATCAGCATGTGTTCGGGCTGCATCACCACCACGACACCATCACTGGTTCTTCGGCAAAAACAGATGTTGCCTCGCCATCGTCACCAAGTTTCAAGAGGGGGAGGAGCTCTTTCGGAAAACAAAGTAGAGGGGATAAAAGAGCAAAGCAAAACGAACCTCTGGATATATGGATTGGCCGGAGAAAAGTTGAGTTTGCTGAGGCTAGGGGTTTAGCCGAACTTTAAGCTTCGATCTGATCCGATTCAAGGGTTATTTGAGGAAATTAATGGTAGAAATGGATAGAGGAGGTGAAGTGGAATCTAAGGGTGTAATATTTTGGCCGGAATAGGGGTAGCCGCCATCGCCAGCGGTGGAGGAGGTGAGGCCTGGTGGAGTTCTCTTTAGAGCTTGGGAAAAATTAACTAAAATGGCAAAATTTGGTATTTAAACTAAGGGTTGGGCCGGGTCAAGAACGGAAATGGGCTGGTCTAGAATTGGTATTAGGTTGATCTCTGTTTCCTTTCTTTTTATGAATTTTAACGGCCCAAATGGCATATTGAACTAAATTAATCTTAACCACTTAAACCAACAATTAGCTTAACTAATTAAATTAGACAATTAAAAATACTCATAAATAATGAATGGAACATTTCAATTAACACAAAAATGTAGGCGAAACATCCTCACAAATAATCCTATTTTTTGTTAATTTTCTAGCATTTTTCTTCTTAATCAATTACTAAAATAGCGAAAAGAAATGGTAAAATCACATGACAATTAACACACATATTTTATGCATTTTGATAGTTTGTGCCAAAATTAGGTGATTATAGAGATGAGAATGCTAAGATGGATATGTGGACATACGAGGTTGGATAAGATTAAGAATGAGGCCATTCATGACAAGGTGGGAGATGCCTCAATGGTGGACAAGATGAGAGAAGCGAGGCTACGATGGTTTGGCCATGTGAAAAGAAGGAGCACAGATGCTCCAGTGAGGAGATGTGAAAGGTAGGCGGTGTTGGATCCTCGGAGAGGTAGAGGCAGACTAAAGAGGAATCAGGGCGAGGTGATCCGACATGACATGGATCACCTCCAGATCACCGATGACATGACCCTTGACAGAAAACCATGGAGGTCGAGGATTAGGGTAGAAGGATAGTTAATAGGTGATTTATTGCTTAGATATTAGCCTTTTATTCATATACATAGTAGTTCTATCTTGTCCTCTGTCATTTTCACTATTAGTGTCTTCTGTTCATTCCGGTTATTGTACATGGTTGTTATCCATAGTTTGGTATTCTAATACATAGTTGTTTGCTCTGATTGTTGTATTTTATGTGAGTACTTGAGCTATCATGGTGTTTCTTACCTTGTTTGTCTTCAAACATGTTTTCAAAATATTTTGGTTTGTTTTAAAAGTTTCTAAAAATATTTTTCCTAACCGAGGGTCTATCAGAAACAGCCTCTCCACCTTGGTAGGGGTAAGGTCTACGTACATCTCACTCTCTCCAGACCCCATTTATGGGATATTACCGGGTATGTTGTTGTTGTTGTTGTAAAATCTAAATCTGGAAGGATTTCATTCTTAACTAATCTTTCCAATCTTTCTATGGATATATGACCTAAATGTTTATGTCACAAGTAAGCAGAGTGTTCATTTACCAAAGGTTCAACTTTATGATGCAGAGTTAAGCAGATTTCAACAAACAGATTATCAAGATTTGGTTGGTATAAACCATCACAAAGAATACTGAAACCAATGAGATGATTAAGCTTAAAAAAATCTATTGCCGAAACTAAAAGAGCATCCAGTCTTATCTAACTTAGACAAAGAAACTCAATTTCTTAAAATAAAAGGTACATAATAAGTTTCAAATTTGTCTAAGTGACGCCTAGTGTCTAGGATTAAACGATAAGCCCTGACAGCTTGAGCTGGAGCCTTCACTCTATTCCCAATGTATACAAATCTTTCTTTCAGATTTATGATTTGGGTTTTAAGAAATCTTTGCATCCTATTTTAAACATGAACAGTACAATCAGAGTCAACCCACCAAGTATTATAAGGAACTTCAATTAAATTTGATTCGAGACACATAAAAGTACAAGGCTTACCTTTCTTCTCGAAACATGCCTTACGTTTCAGGCAGTCTTTCTAAAAGTGTCGAGGTTTCCCACAGAAATGATACTTATCATTATTGTGTTCCTTCTTACGTACTTGATGAGGGGACTTATTAACATTATGGTTCCTTTGTTTACCCTTAACATGTTTCTTTGCTTTCTTTCCAGCTCCTTGATGGCTTACAAAGTTAATGGAGTGGGTTCCTTAATTCTTAGCCTCGTTTCCTCCTGAATCAACATTCCATGCAATTCATGCACATTTCATTTATCTTTCATGGTGTTGTAGTTTATATGGAAAGGACCATACTCAGACGGTAATGAGTTGACGATGAACTGTACAAGAAAATTTTCATCCACTTCCATTCCCAGAGTCTTAAGCTTTGCTGCTATGTTTGTCATTTCAATGACATGCTCATGCACGTGAACCATCAAACTTCATTGTGGTCAAAGTACCTATTAGTGTCCCAGTAAGAGAGTTTGTCATCAGTTTGAGAGCGTTCTTCTACAAGTCTTAGAAGCTCTTTGGTACTTTCAGTGTTGGAAAAAGTAGACTTAATATTACCACAATACTCATTCGCATGAACATTAGGCTTAATATATTAGACATGTCCCAATGCTTAAACAAAGACTTTAATTCAGCAGTGATAGTTGTAGTAATAGCAGTTGGCTTCTCAGTGTAGAGTGCAACATCAAGATGTAAAACTCCGATATGGAATTTGATTTGTTCACACCACTTTGAGAAGTTAAGTCTATTAAATACCGTAACAGAAGTAGAGTGTGAATGAAAAGCAAGTGCGTCAAATAGAATATGCTCATTCTCTAACGCTTCGAGTTATAAAAGATCCAAAAATAATTTTATATGGATTTTAAGTGTATCTTGATGTTTACCTTTGGCAGAATCCCAAAATACTAGCTTTAGACATTATGATGCTCAGTATAATTTTAACATAATTAGATAATATTTTTAAATGTACCAATTAGTAATATTTACTATCTTTGGATAAATAAAAATAGTAATAGCACATCTAAATTATCTCTTTAATGTTCGAAGATTATAAGAACAAACCAATCAACCTTTGGGTGATCCATAAATGTCGTATAACCATGATCTTGAATTTACCCATAAGTATTATAACGTTGATAAGCATCAAATTTATGGGTAATTGAATATGAGTTTATCGTTATATTAAAATTAATTTTCATAAAAATTCGACCAGGTGGGTGATTAACGAATCTAACATAATAACTTCAAATAACCTATGAATGAAGTACCTCTTTTAAAAAAAAAAAAAAAAATTTCATAAGTTTAGATTTACCCATACTCTAATCTAACTCGGAGCTATACTCTAATTTATTTAATTAGAAATGATATCATAGCAGAGCAATTCTCTGCTAATATTCTCATCGGAGAAATGTTATGTCAGAGAAACTTACAGTCTAAATTGTGATGCTTGATGATAATAGGATGATGACATAAAACACTTTAATCTTTATTTTTTTGTGATAAACTGTTTCTCTCTCTTTCCTTTTACTTACCGAACAATTATTGATGGAAAAAACGTTTTCTTTGGGTAAAGAGAAGGGACGTTGTATAGAATGGAGTTTCTTAACTTTATTTACATGTTCCATCGCCGTGTAAAAGTGGGAAAGTTTAAATAGGGTATAACTCCCACAACAAATAGGATTTAGTTTAATTAATAATCTAATAATATTAAATCCAAAAACTTAAAATACTCACATGGGCAACAACTAACAAGCCAATTCACAATAGACTAATAAATTTTGTTTCATGTGATTATTCTTTTTACACTTGTTTTACATTCTATATTATGAAAGAATATTGTAAAATTTTTTAAAAAGAGCGTAGTAATTAAAAAATTTGTTTAAAGGCAGATTAGTTA
This sequence comes from Petunia x hybrida, assembly GCA_037355625.1. Lineage (NCBI taxonomy): Eukaryota > Viridiplantae > Streptophyta > Magnoliopsida > Solanales > Solanaceae > Petunia > Petunia x hybrida. Next base: position 1,771,515 of record JBBBVM010000712.1, on the reverse strand, counting down.
ATACTATATACTTTTTATTTGACTAAATTAATTTACCTTTAATTATCTCAAGTTAATTTCTTTATTTTAATTGTCAACTTTTATGGTAATTTTTTCCACAATAAATATTTTAAGTTTTTAATTTATGAGAATTAACTCAAAAGATCTACTAATCAAGCCACTTAATTTTTCAAAAGCTAATATAAATATTATTCTAATTATTCTTAAAATCAATGTTGCGTCCTCAAAAATAGAGAACCTTAAAAAGTAGATTCAAATAAGTTGCTCGATGAAATAAGGTATAATGGTAGAAAAAAAGTAAATAAATAACCCCAAAAAAAAGGAAGAAGAAGAAGAAGGGAGGGGGGGGGGGTGGAGGGAGAGGTTTAACAAATAAAATTGAGAAAAAGGGCAAAAAAAAGGAAGAAAGGAGATGTTTAAGGTGGAACTGATATATTCTGTGTCTTTTTACTGTTGCAATAATTAAAAAGTTGATGCCGCAGGGTGGACTCGAACCTCTGCCAGTTTGGAAAAAGTACATGCCCTTCACTACTAGCACCATGGGCACTTTCTATGAATCTTTGGCCAAAAGACTCACTTCAAGTTTTTAATTAATTAAATGACTTTCAAGTCCTAAGAATGTGATAGATGACCTCATAAATATTAAATATGTTTAAGGCTTAATCCAACTTAATATAGAAACTTCCCAACCCCCACGTTTCAAAAATGAAAAATTGGTCCATATCAATAAATAATTTTTGTTTTCCATAAATATAAATTTATTCCCCCAAATCTCTAAATTTTCCACCACCATAGCCTACTTTCTCTTCTTCCTCACCTAGTTTCAGCCATCAAATTTAGTGTTTGAGATCACAATTTGTTCTTTAACTGTCACAAATCTTAGTCTCCTCTTCATTTCGCTCTGCATTACACTATTTTTGCTCGTGAGAAGCTCTTCAATTGTCCATTTTGCTCCAAAGTAAAAGCTTTGATTCGTAAATTTTGGAGGATACTTTGTCACTGTATTGGCTTGGCATAGCTTCTTTAAGACATACACAATTGTTTCTTTCATCTTGTATGCTTTAAAATCTCTTTTTTGTTGCTTTGACAGTGCTCTATTAGAGATCTGATTCTCAGATCTGCTGTAACAGTCATGGACTGGTGCTCTTGATTGTAGACCTTACATTATTGTTCAATTAATAGACCATTAATAAGAGCTATGCAGTAGCGTGTGCTATTTCATGGGTCAATAGGTGGATACGATAAATTGCTAGACTTAGCATTCCAATAGATGCTACGTTTGACGAGTTGGCCAATAACCTTACTGAACATGGTCAATTAACTTGCGACCAGTGTGTGGTGTCTACTGGCTATATGCTTAAGAAGGACTACACATATCCTCTTGCAATATGGTGCAAAATAAGAATAAATATACATTCCAAAAGTCAACTACCGGCAGTTTACTAATAAACCTTTGTAAAATTAAAATAAGTTAATATTATGAAGCACTGCACACGTCCCCTTACAATTTGATTAAAAAAAATTAATATTAACAAGGACTAAACGCGTCCCTTATAATTTATTATAAAATCATAACTTAATATTTGAGAAGCACTACACGTGTTGCCTTCTAATTTTTCAAATTTACACTGGTGGATTAGCTAGAGTTTCGAGTCTGAACCAGATCACCAAACTTCAAATTAACTATCCACGATTTGATTTAGCATTAAACTTATTGATTAGAAATACTTTAACACTAAAACTTTAGAGTAACAATTCTTAAATATTAAATTAATGTGTTAACAGTATTGAAAATATATTAATGCATACAATTAAATTAAAGTATCAATTATTTCTTACATTATGATCTTGTCATAGTGTTAAATCAACAATATCTTGTTACACCACAACTCTTACATGATAATTTAACACCAAAACTTCAGAGTAACAACTCTTAAATATTAAATTAAGGTGTTAAAATATTGTGACAAGGTATTAATGCATACAACTCAATTAAAGTATCCATTGCTTCTTACATTATGATCTTGTCATAGTGTTAAGTCAACAATGACTTGTTACACCACAACCCCTACATTACTGTACATTAGATCATATGTTTCATCCAATATCATTCATTCATAATATTATCGGTCATTATTATACTACATTTTGTCAATATATTGTTTTGTTATTGATTTACTATTTTGTAAACCATTGAATGGTCATTTTCTATTGATTAATGATTTTTTTTATTTATTTTTAATTAGATCCATAGTTGTTAATAATCTGCCATACGGACGGTTGATCATAAAAATAATATTGCACTTTAGATTAGTATTTTTTCTCAATAATTTATTTGTTATAGTAGCATCATTTACTTGTTATTACACTGGTAGCAAAATTGCTAGTTACTAACCTATTTATGGTTTACTAAAACTTATGAATGTTTACATATTTGTATCATATTTTTCTAATAACTTTGTTGTATTAGATCAATTTGGTTAAAAGATCAACTAGGGTGGACAAGCGACCAATACAGCCGTCGACATTTTTAAACATTTCAAAGCCTAGGCGACCCACCTATAAATCCCATCACCGTTTTTTCACCAATTTTTGAAGAAAATTTATTATAAGCCCACAATATAAAATTGCAATAAAGTTGTGAGTATAACTTTTGTGATTTTGTCCGTTTCAGTTAATAGACCAATTGTTGTGGACGATCAACCAGCATGATCGTTGGCATTTTAAATAGTTTAAAGCACAATGGACCCACATATCCATTATATCGCCATTTTCTCATCAGTATTAAAAGAAAATTTATTTAGAACCCACAATATCAAATTATAATAAAATTACGAGTATAACTTTTATATTTTGTTCAATTTAGTTAATAGACCAACTGTGGTGGACAAACAACCAACACTTGTTGGTATTTTTAAATATTTTAAAGTTCAGTTCACCCACATATCCATAATATCGCTAATTTTCTCATCATCTTTATAAAAAAAATATTTAGAAGCCATACTAAAAAATTGCAAAAAATGCAAACAAAATATTAGTATAAAATTTAGTGGTGGATAAGCAATCTGTACAATCGTTGGAATTTATTGGGTCATGTTAAGTTTCCCAAAGACCCTCAAATTTTCTTATTTCTAATTTAGTCCCGCATCTAACTTAACCCAACTTAAGATTTTTTTCCTTTTGAAAATAAGTGAAAAATCTCGTAAATAAAATACTCCGTATAAAATAGCTTAGAAATTGAGAGAATAAAGATAAAACTTCTATTATTTCTTTAATTGTTGTTATGTGGCTTATATAGGACAAGATCAACATATTTATAGGGTTCCAAATACAATCAAAAGTTACAAGAATTTAACTAGATAAGTTGAATGAGTGCATGTTTAATAAATATAGTTCATGGATGAATACAATGGACATCCACAATGCAATGAATATATAACACTCCCCCTTGGATGTTCATTATACAAAGAGTATTCTTCGTTAAAACCTTACTAGGAAAAACAAGTGGAAAAAACCCGCTGAGGGGAAAAGAGTATACACATCTTATAATACGCATTTAGAGCTACCTCATATTAAAAACCTTATAAGAAACACCTAAGTGGGACAAAATTTTGTTAAGGAGAAAAGAGTACAACGTTTATTTTACTCCCCTTGAAGAGGACGTTACTTGACATCTCAGAGACGACGCATTCCAATCTTGTAAACAAGCTTCCCAATGTTGAAGTTGGCAATGCCTTTGTAAACAAATCTGTCAGATTATCACTTGACCGTATTTGTTGAACATCTATTTCACTAATATTTTGAATATCATGAGTGAAAAAGAATTTCGGTGAAATATATTTTATTCTGTCTCCTTTAATATATCTTTCTTTTAGCTGCTCAATACATGCACTTTTGTCTTCATATAATATTGATGGAATCTTCTTCAAAGGAAAATCACAAATTTGCTGAATGTGTTGGGTCATTAATCTCAACTAAATACATTCCCGACTTGCTTCATGAATGGCTACTATCTCTACATAATTTGAAGAAGTAGCAGCAATAGTTTATTTTACTGAACACCATGAAGTGGCTGTACCCCCACATGTAAACAAATAGTCTGTTTGGTACCGGCCTTTGTGTGGATCAGACAAATAACCAGCATCAGCATAACCAATCAATTGTGACTTGGATTCATTTGAATAGAATAACCCCTTATCAATAGTTCCTTAGAGGTATCTAAGTATATGCTTAATATCGTCCCAATGTCGCCGAGTTGGGGAAGAACTAAACCTTGCCAATAAGCTTACAGCAAAAGCTATATCTGGTTGAGTATTGTTAGCAAGATACATTAGTACACCAATTGTACTAAGATATGGTACCTCAGAACCAAGAAACTCTTCATCATTTTCACAAGGTCGAAATGGATCTTTATTTACATCAAGTGATTTCAGAACCATTGGGGTTCTCAACGGATGTGATTTATCCATGTAAAATCTTTTTAGAACATTTTCTATATATGCAGATTGATGGACAAATATTCCTTTAGGCAATTGCTCAATTTGTAGACCAAGACAAAATTTTATCTTTCTAAGGTCTTTCATTTTAAATTATTTCTTTAAGCGTTCTAGTGCCTTTGGGAGCTCTTCAGGAGTCTCATTGATATTCAAATCATCAACATACACAACTATTATGACAAATCCAGATCTAGACCTTTCTATAAAAACACAAGGACAAACTGAATTAATTTTGTATCCTTCTTTCAACAAGTATTCACTAAGGCGATTATACCATATTCATCCCAATTGTTTTAATCTATACAAGGATTTTTGAAGCTTTATTGAAGAAGCTTCTCTGACCTGTGTCCCTAAGCCTGTCTGGAATGATCGCCAGAAATCTTTTGTAAATTGTGCACCCCTATTTAAATTGATAGATATTGGAATACCGTGTAGGTGCACTATATCTCTGATATAAAGTCTAGCATAATCCTCCGTTGTATATGTAGTTCTAACAGGCAAGAAATGAGCTGATTTAGTAAGCCTGTCCACTATAACCCAGATAGAGTCATACCTGCTCCGCGTACGGGGCAAGCCTATAATGAAGTCCATATTCACTGCTTCCCATTTCACCTTTAAATGCCTCAGGCATTTTGAATCCTTCAGAGATTTTCATAAAAATTTTGTTGTCCAATGAGCCACATAAATAGGTTGTGACAACATTCTTTAGATGCATATCAAGTCTTTCTCGTATTGCCAGACTTATAAGATACCTGAAGGTGATTGCATCCACCATAGGAGAATATGTCTCCATATAATCATGCTAGGTCTTTGCAAAAATCCTTGTGTCACAAGTCGTACTTTATATCTAACGACTTCATTTTTCTCATTTTGTTTTCGCACAAATACCCATTTATATCCCATTGGCTTTACACCTTCAGGTATTCGAAAAATTGTTCTGAAAACTTCACATATTTCGAGTGAAGTCAATTCTGCTTGAATTGCATCTTTCCATTTTGGCCAATCATTTCTCTATCTACATTCATCGACAGATTTTGGTTCAAGATCCTCATTATGTTGCATTACCTCAACATCAACATTATATGTAAAAGTGTTGTCGACAACAATATCATTCTGGTTCCATATTTTTCATGTAGAGACATAGTTCATTAAGATCTCTTCAATTTCATTATTTTCAGGTACCTGAGCCTCTCGTAAAGAGGACTTATCAATCGTTATGTCTCTATGCTCTTCTTGAGCAATTACCTCCATAATTTGATCTTTTTGATCAATTGCTCCTTTCCTTTTTTTAGAATTTTTATCTTTGGAATCGGGTGGTCTACCATGCTTCAAGCGTGCCTTAGACTCACTTGCACTTATAGAGATTTTCCTACCAGGATATCAACTCGAACATGAGCATTTGCAGCTGGAATATGAGATTTTGTAACCCTTGGTAGGTCAGTGAATGCATATGGCAGTTGATTTTCAACATTTTGCAAATGCACTATCTTTTAAGCTTATTGTTCACATTGATTTGTGCGAGGATCTAAATGAGATAGTGTTAATGTATTCTAGTCAATATCTTTTTCCAGCTGCTTATTCTCTCCCCCTAAAGTTGGGAAAACTGATTCATCAAAATGACAATCAGCAAACCTTGCTTAAATAAATCTCCTGTCATGTGCTCAAGATATTTAATAATAGACATAGATTCATACCCAACATATATCCCCAACCTTCTTTGGGGTCCCATCTTTGTGCGTTGTAGTAGAGCAATTGGCACATATACCGCATATCCAAAAATTCTAAGATGGGAAATATTTAGCTCCTGAACAAAAACCAATTGTAGTAGGGAAATTTATGATGGCTTGTCGGCCTAATACAAACAGGGCCGCCGCATGCAAAATAGCATGTCCCCATACCGAAATGGGTAATTTTATTCTCATAAGCATTTTTTCTAGGCATTAATTGGATTTATTTTATAAATGATTTTGCTAGACCATTTTGAGTATGAACATGAGCAACGGGATGTCCAACTGTAATCCCAGTTGACATACAATAATCATTAAATGCTTGAGATGTAACTCACCAGCATTATCAAGACAAATTATCTTAATCGCATAATCTGGAAATTATGCTCTCAGTCTTATTATTTGAGCAAGCAACCTTGCAAATACCATATTGCGAGTTGATAATAAGCACACATGTGACCACCTTGTAGATGCATCTATTAAAACTATAAAATATCTGAATGGTACAGATGGTGTGATGACCGAGAATTTCTACCTTATCTAGCGAATATTTAAGAAAATATTTTCATTATTTGTGAGATAGAGAAAAAAAATTGTTATAAAAATAGACTATTGGACCAAATAATTATTTCATTGGGCCAAAAGGTGAGATATAGATTAAGCCCATTATTTATTTGCTAACTCTCAATAGTTTAGGGCATATAAGATACCTAGTCTTTAATCTTCTGGATAACAAGAAAAGATTGTTGCAGAGAGAACTTTGAAGTAGCTAGACCAAATGGGGTGTCGGCTGCCTAGGAAAGTTTACATGGAACAGTAAATAATTCTAAGCCTCAACCATAGGAAGAACACTACAATCTGGTATGCATTTCGTAACTTTTTATTTAGTTATCCATAGTGGAGATGCCAACTTGTCTTTTATCATTTCTTATTTACTGACTTGTTAGGGCAATCATGATTAATGATTAGATGATGATGAGAGTTAAAGGGGGTGATTGGATAATGATGAATTTCCATTAAGCTTGGTTCCATTTGTGAAGATGTAGCTCTGTTTCGTTATTAATTAGCAAAAAAGTCACTATGTTGGCCACTTTATTAAGAAATGAAGTGAATGAATAGTTTCGATATTAACAGTTAATCTGGTGTTGAAATTTCAGTTTTTCTATAAGTATTATACTATATTTTTTTGGAGTCTTATCAACTAATCTTAATAGGGGATTTTAGATCTAAATCTAGAAATTGATACTTAGTGAGACTTAATGAGTAAAGGACATTAAAATATGATTTTGAACATATACTTAGACTCGTGTAGTTATGGGTATACCGATTGTAAGTTCCATTTTGGGTTTGACCATGTGGGCTTGGGGTTAACTTTTAAGTTAATTTCTTAGTCCTTTTAGCTTAAGGTTTGAAATATTTAACCGTAGCTTTGGTATTGATTGTATTCTGTTGCTTTATTAGAGCGAGAACTCTTGGAAGAGATTCAAGAAGGAAAAACCATTGTTGAGTAGCTAAAGAGCTTCGGACCGAGGTAAGTGTATTTCGCTTTCTTGGTGGACTTGCTCCACACCCTATGTATAATATATCCTTCTATACAAGTAATTGTGGCACGATGTAGTTCTGTGCATATTGTGGTACGATGTAGTTCCGTACATATTATTGAGGTACGATTTAGTTCCGTACGTATTATCATAGCACGATGTAGTTCCGTATATATTATTATAGTATGACATGGTTATGTAGTTATCCTCAAGTTACATTAAAAGTGTCGTGGTACTTTGATGACAGAGAACGAATATTACTTGATAGTTAATTAAATGGTTTCTCCTTACTTCCCATTACCTTTGAGTTATTTTGCTTTGCATATATGAGCAACTTGCTACTTTACTTGGAGCCCTGTTCCCGTTTATTGAGTCACTCGACTCACCCCCCTTTTCTTTTTCTTTGTTGGTTTATTTATGTCTTACAGATCTGACGCCATCTACTAGTAAGAATCGAGGTTGACTGAGTTGGGAGCATCTTTCTATTAGCAGTTAGCTGACCCTTCGTCCATGGTGGCCACCTATATAGTTTATTTTTCCCTTTGATGTATTTTCGAAATTTTGGAGTTGTATAACTTATTCGACACTCTTAGATGTTCATGATTCGGGGAGTAGTTAGACCTTTTATTGTTGGGATTTACTTCTACTTTACTTTATGGATTGGTATTGAGATATTTAAATATCTATATTTCGTAGAGAAGTTTATATTATTCAATTTGTAATAAAGTGGGTTTGCCCAACTAACTCTGTTGGGCAAACCCAACTAACTCTGTGATAGGTGGTCGTAGGAACATTTTAAAGTTTTAATTTTGGGTCTTTTTTCAAAAGCTCAAATCTGTCGCTCGTGGTGTGTGCATTGACACATAATTGGGTCAGTATCAGATTCTTCATGGTATACGCGGTGCTTTATTGAGCGGGTAAGCTGGTTTATATCTCCGCCATTATTTTTGTTTGCCTAGAGCTCTGCTTTTGTTCATCGACCTGTTTCAGTATATTTTCGACTATACTGATATCTGTAAACTGAGCTGAGAGGGGGGCTATGCAGTAGTGGGTGCTGATTTCTTGGGGAAATGGGTAGAGACAACTAAATGCTGGTCTTGCCGTTCGAAATCTAGTGCAACAATACCTATTGCATTGAAATTGGATAGTACATTTGACGAGTTGATTGACAACGTCATTGAATGCGGACAATTAAATTGTGATCGAGGCGATGTGGCCATTAGATATATGCCTGGTGCTGCACCTACGAGGGAAAAAATAGCTCCTTCATTCATTAGGAATGACAGTGATCTGCGCATATACCTGCTAGATGTAAATATAATGGAAGTAGGCTAATTCTTTATATTTCGATGGTCGACGGATCTGCCCCGGCTTCATATGCTGCTGCAGCACCTCCTATAGAAGTTGATGATGATAACCGAGAAGATGTTTTTAGGCCTGTATTTGAGGATAGTGGAGATTATCTAGTGTTAGTGGATTAAGAGGAGAGTACTGGCAGTGATGGAAGTGATGAATCTGAGTGTGAGGGGCCTGCTGAAACGCAGACCGATGAAACGCAGACCGATGTTGTTGGGGTGTCTGCTGGAACAGAGTCCAGTAATATTCTAAATGATGGCACAGGTTTTTTTAAGGGTAAAACATTCTTGAATAAGAATAAGGTGGTTTGCTCATTGAAGTTACCGGCGGTTAAGAAGATGTATACTTTCCGCACGAAGAAGAGTTCAAAACTTTTGTATTCTGTGGCATGTGCATCGACGAACTGCAAGTGGATGGTACGCGCTACCAAGTACAAAAGTTGTTAGAGATTTAAGATCACCAAGTACTGTGGTGATCACACATGTGGGGTAGAGAAAGCTACGAGCCACATTCCTTAAGCTTCGGCAAAGGTCCTCGCTAGTCTTGTTAAAAATAGGTTTATTGGAAACAAGGGTCCATCGACCAAAGATATCAGCGCCACTGTTCTTCATGATTTGAAAACAAACGTTAGTTATTGGAAGACTTGGAAGGCAAGGAAATTGCAAGGAACATCGTGAGGGGGACGGCAGAGCATGGGTACGCTGCTTTAGATGCATACCGCTTAGCAATTGAAAGAGAGAATCCCGGAAGTCATGTTACACTAGCTGTGTATGAGGAGGACATGTCGTTTCGTTATTTTTCCGTATCATTTGCTGCTTGGATTAGAGGATATCAATATATGAGAAAGCTAATATTTGTGGATGGCACTCATTAACGGGGCCGTACGAAGGTGTAATGTTGGCTGCTGTGGCGTTGGACACGGAGAACCATATTTTTCCTTTGGCGTTTTGTGTTGTCGATGTGGAGTGCGGCGATTCTTAGACGTTCTTCTTTCAGAATCTGCTGGGGGTAGTACCGGACAGTCCGGAGCTATGCATCATCTCTGATCGCGCTAGTAGGATAGCTAACGGAATATCACGGGTCTACTCTCAAGCGCATCATGGATGTTGCATGAGGCACCTCGCTGATAAACTTCACAAAAGGTTTAGGGGTGATTTCATGGGTAATTATTATGCTGCAGCTAAAAATACAGCCGCGAGATTTTCGATAAAGAATTGAAGAGCTTCGTGGAAAAAATGCAGCGGCTGCTGACTGTCTTAAGAATGAAGTTGGTGCACACAAATGGAGCAGGCATATTTCCCGGGTCACAGGTACGACATTATCACCACAAATATTTCGGAATCTGTTAACTCAATTTTCCTGGACAAAAGGAAATTCCCGATGGTCGCACTATTTAATTCTATCAATGAGAGGTTCCATCAAATCTTCATGAAGCGTCGTGCGCATGTCAACAGTGTGAGCAGCAACTGTGTCCCTCGAATTGAGAAGATGCTCAGGCAGCTCATGGAAGATTCCAGTTGTCTTGTGGCGTATAATCTTGACAACGGTGATTTTTCCGTTGTGGGAGAAAATGAGCCAGCGGACTCAAAGATGAAGAAAACTGTGAGTCTGGTTGAAAAAACCTGTACATGTAGGCAATTTGACTTGGACATGATTCCGTGCATCCATGTGACGGCAGCGATTCGGCTGGCCTTTGGTGATGAGTATGGTAGTGCTCTTTACAAGTACACTTCTTGGTATTATGCTAGGGAGACGTACCTATTAGCATATGGACATAATACTCGTCCCATTCCTTCGGAAAAATAATGGATTCAGCCTCCCGATTATACGCCAGAAACCATAAAGCCACCTCATGTTCAGCTCAAAATGGGAAGGAAAAGAATTAAGCGCATTCCATCGATGGGTGAAGAATCATACTCGTCCAAGAAGAGAAAAAATAGATTCTCAAAATGAAAACGACCAGGCCACAAGAAAACAACTTGCCCTCTTGATCAAAACCATCCGTGAATTTATTGTTATTTATTGAATGTAATAAGTTATTTCTGAAGATTTGATATCTACTACTTGTCAATTTACTAATTGTGTAGTCCGCTTCCTATTTACCTATGTTTACTCTGTCTTATTGTTTAATATACCTAGAACTATTGATAATAGACTGTTGATGGGCTAGCAATTGGTATTTTTTGGCGAAGTATTCGTAGTTTATAATCGATCATACTTTAGTTGACAATACACTTTAACTAGGTTTATTGATCTCTGTAGTTGGCAAATTTTTTTAGATGCAACAACTTATAAGATAGTGTATAAACTACTATCCATGGTCAATAGGTTGTTGATTGGCTAGCAATTGGTATTTTTTGGCCAAGTATGTGTAGTTTATGATCGATCATATTTTGGTTGACAATAAACATTAACTAGCTTTATTGATCTCTGTAGTTGGCAAATTTACATGGACGCAACAAATTATAAGATAGTGTATAAACTACTATACGTGGTCAATAATATATAAGTTTGTATTTTTACTATATGGAATATTTTAGCCAAGTTAGCTATTCGATCATATACCAAAATTGCATAGACTAAAGACAGAACAACAACTCAAAACAATGATAATTTTTATTCCGTATATTAATAGACGTGAAGCTTATTGAGTAAGTTTAGTGGATTGTGTGGTAGATAATAGGTAATGTGTGTTAGTAATAAATGGGTGCACTGGCCCAAGCTTCAAAAGACGCGTCGGATACAATGGAGGAACTGAAAAGTCTTGATGGGAACAGTGAAAAATCATGATGTTCCCCCCCCCACCCCCTATCCCTTCACCTTCTACATCTATAAATTGGACAATTATTTGTCCATTTTAACACACGCATCCAACTACAAATCTCAAACTTTGTCAAGATCTTGCTGTAAAAAATGGCATGCCCTAGCCCACCAACCCAAGATGCCCTATTGATCCGTAAAGCCTTGGACACCTTAATCCGACAGATGCAGAAGGACAGAATGCGCTAGGAGATGAACATCCGGCGCATTGCACGCATTCTGCATGCAATGTGCCGCCGCGTCGGCTTAAACGCCGACGACTACATCACACTCCCCCCTTCCAATTCTTCTTAATTTTTATGTTTAGGGTTTATGTATTTATGTTTTATCTTATTTTGCTCTAGTTTAAAGAGCTTTCTGACTAAAGAAAGCTCTTTTTTGTAATTATTTAAAAAATCTGTTAATGGAATGGGGGTATTTTGCTTGGCCTGGCAGCTAGTTAATTTGGTGTTTTACTGTTTCTGCATTTGTTTCATCGGGGAAGACGACTTGATCTGTAAACATAATAATAGACGGATCTAGTTGATAAACAACTGCAGATAGATGCAAGAACATAGAGACGATTAATGCTCGACCAAGTGAGAAATTTCTGACTTAAACGAATAATAGACCAATTTAAGTATATACTCAACTAAACTACTAAACATTAAGACGCGGCAGGAGAGATTTCTATTTTAGATATGATGAAGTATATAATACACCAATTGAAGTTACTAAGCAACTAACACTATGACAAGGGAAGAGTGTAATTAACAGTAAAATGAAAATCTAAATCAGTGTGGAATTAACGATTGGTTAACAATCATCTGGATTGTAGCTTGTTGACAATTATCTGTATAAATGTTTATCATCGTTTACAATGATTAAGGATTAAATTGAAGGTCTTCATTAATGTGGAATTAACCTGTGGTTGACAATCAACCATATATGGTCTACACTCACCACTGCTAAACTTGAATTAATTTGACAGACAAAATTTTTTGTAATGAAATATTGATAATATATCCAACAATGAGGTGAATTAGAATAAATAAATTATGAGTGACCACGTGTCTCCGTCAATTCATCAGGATTGTGCATAGCTGAAAATCTTCTTAATCAAAGTTTATCATCGATTACAAAGAATATGGATTAAATTGAAGGTTATTAGGAGGTTTTGTTATACCACCACTTTATCATTTGTGTACGTTAATTAATGAACGTAATCCAATGCTAGGTATCATCATTAAAGTGTTAGGATGTGTTAATCCATATAACTAAATCAAAGCATTGCCTGCTTCTCACATCATGATCTTCTTCCAAGCTAAGACAAAGAGGTCTTGCTTTGTCAGAACCTTAACAGTAGTAGTCATTATAACATATATGTCATGTAATGTTAGTCCTTAGTAATTGTTGACAAATAGGATGGTACATTATGCAACAACATTATTGTGTGAGGGGTTTCGTAGTTCTTAGACCAAAAAATAACCCCTTAATAGTTTTAAATATAGGTTTTTTATATTATTTTAATCCTAAACCATAGGAGTGTATTGTCAACTTATGAAAGTTGATAATACAAAACAGTGTAATTTTTGGTAGTCGATAATATACCAAATAAGTAAAAGTCATCTACAAATACCCTAGAGCCCGAACCCCAAACTCCAAGCACGTGAACCCTAAATTTAAAACCCCAAAACCCAGACCCTAAATACCAAACACGCGCGTGATAATATCTTGGACGGCATCATTTCAACGCACAGCTGTACAGTAAGTCTACAATAGGCCAAACAGATGTTGATTAGCATCTTCTAATTTGTTTTGTCTCAAGGGGATTTTATTTTTTAGTTTTTATTTTTTAAACGGTAATTGTTTAACTTTTGTTTGCAACAGTAATATATTATCTTTTACATATAAACCGCTGACCAAATTATATTTCTTTCTCATATGTCTATCATCGACTACGATAATAAAACACAAATGTCCCAGACCTCGCAATCTGCATCATCTTCTTCGGTGGAACCCGATATATTCCATTGCGGTCAAAACGGGAAGCTCAAAATATCAAGGACCCAAACAAATCCTGGTCGCAGATTTTGGGGTTGTAGTACGCCGAAGGTAGGTAATTATTTACGTCTAGTAAAATTTACAATTAATACTTGACCAACGATGCTAATTTCTGGCCTGCTTAGGACAATGATGGATGTGATTACTTTAGGTGGCATGATGGTCTGCTTGCTCAAGAAACAAGAGAAGTACTGTCCCAATTAGTCTCCAGGGCACAAGGAGCGGCGAGGTTTGACTTCGCTCAAAAGATCCATGAATATGAAGAACAAGTGAAGCTTCTTAGATTACTGCTTCTCGAGGCTGAGCAACAGAGGGATTTGCTCAAAACCCAACTCAGGGAATTTCAAATGGAGAAGGAATGAATCCAAGTGCAGTTGAAAGAGGTTGAGAGGCAGAGGGATCGATTTAAGAAGTTGGCGCATAGGCTTCTTATCGGAGCATTATTTTGCTTAGTTTGTAAATGGTGGGTCTAATTAATTTTGTTAATATGATATCAATTTAATTGTTTTATTTGTTTGATTGATCACTGTGAACTATGCGTACTTTTGCTCTGTTTGTTAAATTTATATAATAAACCATTCCTGGTAGACAATAAAAATCACAGGTGGAACAATAAAATCAGACTTGAAACATGGAGATTTCAGATTTTATAGACCTGCACTGGTGGAGAATAAAAAAATACATTTGAAACTAAGATAAACAATAAAATGATTCAGTACTAAATTTTAAACATAAAAATGAACAACATTACTCTCTCAGATAACACAGACAACTAGTTTGGTGGATTAGTGTCGTCCATGACATTTGCTGCATTTGGTGGAGATGCGTCTTCCACAATGATGTTTGCCTCGCGATGTGGTAGTACACCGAGTGCATCAAGTCTATGGTGGATCGTTTTGAATTGATTTAACTGTCATTGGTGTCTCCCCATATGATATCATCATTCCTCTTCATTCGCTGCGAAATATAACCAACCTCGCTTTGCAAAAACGCTTTTGTTTGTTTAATTTCACGCGAGTTGGATGGTCTTGCCATTTTGGTGGACTACTTAATAGTTTGAGAGCAGATGTTTCGAATTAGAAATGAAATGGGAGAGGCAAACATATTTGAGGGGTTTATATAGAGATGGCCATGAAGAGTTCCAACCCTAGTGAGAGCAACCACTTAAATTGCACCAATTAGACTCTGGCACATGCTTCTATTATCTACCGCACAATCTACTATGTTTACTGGTTAACTTTCACGTCTATTAATAAACTCCTTTTTATTTTTTTAAAATATTATCTTGTCTTCATCTACACACATTTGTCCAATGCTCGAATAGTGTCCAACTAATATAGTATAAATCTAAATATACAGTGGAAGACACATAAAATTGCAACTACAGCCACTAGATAGGTCTTTTCAATGATAGACCTACAACGGTGAACAATCAACTTGAGTGGTTCACAAGAATTTTTAAATTATTTAGGGATCCACGATGATTGCTTGCATTTTAAACACTAGCAAAATAAATTGAGCATAATGGTTGATAACCGAAACATATAACACGTTACCCCAATGGATTGTCAACAATAATGGTTGTTAAATGAAATATCAAACACATTAGCAAAATGGATTGTCAACCCTTAATATTCAAACAACAAAAAAAAAATAACGGACAAGACCTAAAAATATAAGTGTTAACTATTGTTTTATCAAAACACACAACCACTGAAAAATTAATCTTTGTATTCATCATTGTCAATAAATTCTTTGCTCAAACTCTTTAAGACACCCGCAATTTTAGAGTTGGGGTCTTCAACATCTTTTCCAACCCCTCCATTCAAGTTATCTTCCGATGAAGTATGGGATGAATCCTCCACTTCATAAAACTCTTCCTCAGCATCCTTACCATTTTCCATCAGCACTTTACTATCATTCACAGTGGCTTCCTCTCCAACATTGACATTAGTGGCATCAACTATACCATCAACTGCATTTGGATTGTCATTTTCACCGTCAACTTCACCATCAACTGCATTTGGATTGTCATTAAAATCATCAACTTCACCATCAACTGCATTGGCATCAGCATTGGCTTTGGCAATGGCACTGGTTGCACTGACACTGGCATCCACTTTAGCATCAACTGCAGCACCCACTTCATCAAATCTACGCTTCTTTCTCAGAATTGAAGTGGTATTCGCATTGGTACCACAATCTATTGCCTTCCTTTTCTTGTGCCTCATCAACCACGCAGACGGACGGTACAAGTATTTGCATACTTGACACAACCCGGAATTCGGTTAGGCCGTGCGGGCACCCGACATCCTTCCCTAGACCCGTCGGGCGAATCCTTATCAATTAAGTTAGGAAAATAAATATAACAATTCATAAATAAACACAGGACTAAAAAAAACATACTAGGTTTAGGGCTATCCAGACTAGACATCTAAGAGTACAAAAGAAGACAGATACCTCCCGAAGGGAGCAGAATGCAACTGAAATAATAACCAATAAACTGGTGGCCATCCGGAATAAAAGCTGGCTCACCCTGACAGCTGAAGTCGTCTTCGCTCCTTCACAACGTGGTGAACTCAATCCTGGAGCGAACCTGCCGAAACGAAATGGATAGACAAGAAACAAACAACAAACAAGGGTGAGTCAAAATGACTCAATAAGTGGGGCAGACTAGTCACCTCAAAGAATAGGATAGCTAGCCAGGGAGAAGAAACAGATAAACCAAATTCCTTTTATTTAAATTATAAAAAGGCAGAGCCAGATAACAACCGGAAACACGTAAGAAACTTCTAAACTCAACCAAGGGTGCGTGCCAGAAACATATCAACAAATAAGCAATGCACATATAAGCAGAACAGTAGTCATGTACCGCAAGTCTACACAATGGTATGAATTGAGATGAAATGAAATGAAGTGAGATGAAATGAAATATGATGCAAAGGGTCACATGTACCAAATGAATGGAGCGGAATCCTCCTGCTCCGAGGGCAGAATCCTCCTACCCTCAAAATGATGCAATGGAGCGGAATCCTCCTGCTCCGAGGGCGGATTCCTCCTACCCTCAATATGATGCAATGGAGCGGAATCCTCCTGCTCCGAGGGCGGAATCCTCCTACCCTCAATATGATGCAATGGAGCGGAATCCTCCTGCTCCGAGGGCGAAATTCTCCTACCCTCAATATGATGCAATGGAGCGGAATCCTCCTGCTCCGAGGGCGGAATCCTCCTACCCTCAATATGATGCAATGGAGCGGAATCCTCCTGCGCCGAGGGCGGAATCCTTCTACACTCAATATGATGCAATGGAGCGGAATCCTCCTGCTCCGAGGGCGGAATCCTCCTACCCTCAATATGATGCAATGATAACCCTTCACCGGCGCGCGACTCTCATCGACTGCCGGGAAGTAGATGTCAACTCACAACTAGAGTGCAATGCTCAGATCCTCAATGCAATACCAATAACAGGGCATAACATATAATATACAATGTAAATCCAAAGCTAAGGCGTAAGGAGTACGCCTATCGGCAGCTACACACGTAAAGAACACGTGGTAGAAAATCCACGAGGCCAGGTGCCTCCAAAGAAATGGATATAAACACTTACCTTGTTACAAAGTTAGTACATCCATTCAATAAACGCTTGTACTTTGGTTTCATTGCCAAACGATCCCACTCTATTCAATAAGCAGAAAAATATATCAAATTAGGCTAAAGGCTTCATTCCTCACATTTTAGGGCAATCCGGTTAGGATCCTGATACCCTATTCGCATACGCAATACGCAGGCCAGGCCTACGTACAGGGTTTAAGGTCACATAACCAAACCCCAAATAATTTATATTTATATGTTGCCTATAACTCACTGAGTACGAATATATAATCAATTTCGTTATCGGGGTCCATTTGACCCTTTAAACTATTAATTGAACTTATTAAAACGATGTATAATATTTCAAGTTTTACCGTCAAAATATATTCAAACACACGTAATAAACTCAAATAATATATTAGGATCATTACCTGAATGTTTCAGGGTGAAAATTCTACTTTTTTTCCGGCCCCTTTTCTCATTTTCTGGCATTTTTTTCCATTTCTGCGCCATTTTATTTTTCTCTGCTTCTGAATCGTTTCTGTTACTGCTTCTGCTAAGAACTTAGCATAAGTTCATATATGCTAAGTGCATATACGCCCACCGCCTAACTTTTTAAGTTTTTGTCTTTTTCTCTTTTTTTTTTCTTTTTTTTTTAAAATTCGCTATTACGGTAAAAATTAAAACGGTACTCTATGGTATTCGAAATAATTCCAACTTTTGCATACAACTTATACAAAATTTATGTAACATACTCGCGAAGGCGAATCTCAAATCGGACTACCGGAACTCAAGATACGAATTTAAATGAAAAAAGGTCAAATTATTTAACTTTCGACATTTTAGCAAAAACTAGCCGAACAACATCGAAATTCACTTTCGAAAGTTCACAGAAGTCACAAATAATCATATGAATCTAACGGCGCTTTCGGATTTCGAATCGGAGCTCATTCGCCAAAAACCGAGCTCGAAAATCTCTTTTTAATATTTATCGATAATAAAACCGAAACCTTCTTCCGATGCCTACCAAACGAGGTCTGATTTAGCTCAAATTTTACAGACAGGTCCTAATGGATATTACGAACATTTTAAAATTATCAGCACGCCAATCGGAGTCCTAACTTCCGAAACGACTAACCGAGGTCGTTTCAATACTGATCTCTTCCGTTGTTCCGCTACCAGCTTAGTAACATTAGCCAATTTGGCCTCCACTACTTCAAGCTTAGCGAGCACATCACGCAAATAAGTACCTGCAGATCTGACACCGCCTCTTGAAGGACCTGAACGTTCACCAATAATTCCTGTACAAGCTCCACCAATATCTACATCACCTCTTACATCTTCTTCTCCATCTACGTCCCTATCATCTTCATCAGCAGGATTCAGAGCAGACTTCTTGATGGCTATGGCCCCCTCCAATTCAGCCCTAAGGGCATCCATCGACGCATCCTCAACTTCATCTTTAGAGGGCAAATATAAATCCTCCTACCCCGAGCTCACCTCTTGAACAATAAGGAATAAGTAAGGGTGCACGATCTGGATATAAGTCGAGCAAATTAATACTTTTTGTTACAAATTTAAAAGATATTTAATGACATGAAAATAGCGCAACGTTACCTTAATTTTATCTTAACCTGCCAAGAATGGATCGAAGGATTTAGGCACCTTTTTTCTATACCATTTGAGCATCCTAGGGTACGGCATAAGAGACTGATCTGTCAGTGCAGATCTCCTTCCAACGACAGGAAATGGTTCATTGACCCAAGCCTAAGATGAAAAAATAAATTGGAGTACGAAAAAAAATGAAGACTTACCAATCAACTAACCATTGGTTTATTGTAGACTTACCAAAAATGCCCAGGGGAAGCCAAAAAGAGCATATCTAGGTGCTTTTCCTTTCTCACTGAAGCTTTTATAATGTCTTGCCATGTCAAGCTTGGCTTCAAATATTCAATCGTCAACTCGAAGCACAACCTGCCCCATGGATACTAGGAGAAGAACTCCAGATCATCAACCATACAAATCCATTCCTTCTCAACTGACTTTGAAGAATCCTTTGCCATCAATATCGCGTGGAGAAACCACAAAAGACACAACTTCAACTGATCCTTCTTGTTAAATCTACTAGTTTTCAACAACCTCAAAATCCTCGACGATGTCACTTTAGCTATTCCATCACCAGAGTAATTATAAGTTAGTTCTTCATAAAATTCCTGACCTTTCCTCAAAATGTTTTTCTTTTCTTTATCGCTGGGTAATACCCCACACCCCAACTCAGTCATAAGAGCAAACTCCTTAAGCCCAAAACAAGATGGCTTCCCATCAACTAAGAACCATATCTCACGATGCTTTCTATCCTTTATTCTAGGCAGAAGTAGGGAGTGGACCATCTGTCCATTGAAACTCCAAAATCAGGACAATCCAAGGAATTGACTAAACACAGACTCCTTAAATTTCTTTTCTTGTTTCAACCTTTTCAACAACTTGTTGAATTCATAAAACTTTTTTATGCTAGATCAAACTGATATCTTAGAAGGAAAAGAAGGAACTTCATCAAGCCAAGTTTTAAGTCGATACCTTCGAACGTTGATTTTCTTGATGCATCGGGCTGCTGATAAACGGTTCGATTCACACTCAAGCTCCCTGACTTCATCCCTTTCTTGATCAGCTTCTTCATCACTTTCTTCTTCTTCTACTTCTTCACCTTCTTCTTCTTCTTCTTCTTCTTCTTCTTCTTCTTCTTCTTCACCTTCTTCTTCTTCTTCTTCACCTTCTTCTCCACTTTCTTCTTCACCTTCTTCTTCTTCTTCTTCACCACTTTCATCTTCTCCTGGTTCATCTCCATTTCCTTCCTCACGAGTAGACTCACTTTTTCCATCATCATCACCACCTTCATCCCTGCCTTCCTTATGTTTCCCTAGTTCAGAGAGTTCACAAGCTTGAAAATTGTCGATGTCAGCCAAAATATCTTCAGTTTGGGATTCGACTCGGGCCTCTAAAACCACAAAATCGTTTGCAGAGTGATTTTCATCTGCAGCTAGATTTTTATCGCTTTCAGGAACTTCACTTTCAGGAACTTCACCTTCAGCCACTTTACCGCTTGTAGACTGATTCTCATCTGCTCCTGTATTTTAACACTCTCAGGACCTCCACCACTTGTGGATTGATTTTCCTCTACTTCTGGATGTTTATCAAGTTCAACACCTTCAGTTTCATCTCCTCCACCACTTGGAGGTCGATTGTCACCTTCTGCTGAATGTTTATCAATCTCAGCAACATCAGTTTCATCTCCTCCACCACTTGGAGGTCGATTGTCACCTTATTCTGAATGTTTATCAATCTCAGCAGCATCAGTTTCAGGAACTATAACGATTTCATTGTCATCTTGTCCAGCTTGCTTCTTCTTCGCCTGTTGTAATTTTAATTTCATTCTTTTACTATTTCTAGCTCTTGGAGGCCTTGTATTGAGCAACTTCGGTCTCGCCATTACTTTATCTACACATATAACCAGTCAAATTAATGTCTAAATAAACCTATTTCATCCAAAAGAAAAAGCCTAAATTCTTCGAAAACCACCATTGACGTTTCTTCATAAGCTCTAAAACTAACAAAAAAGAACCAGAAAAAATAAACTATAATGATATTAAGGTTCCTCACCTGAACAAATCGGGATTTCTCGAAATTGAACTCCTGCTTCTACCTTTCAAAACGGGCGTAAGCTATGTAAGATTTTGAAAGTTGAGCGGTAATGGCAGTAAAATAAACGGAAGAAAAGATGAAATGATTTCTAAAATTGGAAGAGAGGGAAGGAAAATTTTGTAAAAATTGTCCAAGACCCGTTTTTGGTTTTTGACCCACTATATGACCCGTTTTTTATTTAATTTATATATTTTCCTATAATATTCAGTTTTACCCACAAGTTTTCCTATTTCTAATCTAGCCCCCGACCCCCACTTAACCTCATTAACTATTTTCCCCCAAAAAAATAAGTCAAAAAAAAAGAGGAGGTCATTTTGTTAAGTCAAGTTTTTTGGAGGTCTTTTAGTTAAATCTTCTCATGTAAGCGAGCTCCAAATTTCATTTCTTATTGAAACCCAAATTTTTTCTTTATTGAAATTTGTTAGTAGGTATGCAATCTATTTCGGATTATAATTAATGTGTGTGCTCTATTGTCAAAAAATGCTTGAATTTCAGATTATCATGTAGTTATTTTCTTGCTTTTTACAAGTATGTCGCATTTTGTTTGCTCTTAAGAATAGTTTTAAGCAACATACCAGTTTAATCCGAGCCTTAACTGGTGAAATTAGATACTTGTATATTCCTCTTTCTGCCTGCAAATTATATTTGAGGAGTTCTTTATCATCATTTGAAAGCAGATCTTGTTTTTGTAGTTGGTGAGAGGTCGTAAGAGATATATCATTTAGTTTCCTTGTGTTTAACTGAATTTTTGTTCTATCTTTGAATGGAAAAAAGCCTTACTTCAGCTGAGTTGATTCTCTTTTTTTTTTAATCAATGGATTTTCTCTTTAATGGCCTATTTAATAAAAGTATCTTTCAATAATATTCTCATATTGGTGATTTCCTTAGCCTTATTTGGCTTTATTTTTAAAAATTCATATGAATTATGGATTTAGTAGTTTATTTTTCCCTTAAAAACTTATTCGCCAAGATGTATTAATTGTCAAAATTTGCAGCAACATAATGACAACTAGATTTTACTCTGGTCTTGGTTCAGTTTAGGTAACCAATTTGAGCTTGAACCTTTATTGTTGTGTTAGTACTTAAGTCTGCGCATCAAAAGGTATGAATGCAATGTTTTAGAACTATTTACCTTTATCCTCTACACGAATTGTATAATGGCCTAACTTGTTCATCACTTTTTTGCTTAAGGGACAGGGTCTTTGCACAGGATTTTTTTTTATATCCATCTTATGTCATTATGTTTTTATGTCGCAGACATTTTATTTGATCACTTTTTAGTCTTTTGGAGCTTTTGAAGTAGTTACTTCTATACGTGGTTAAATTATTTAATTGTTCAACTAAATATTATCCTTGGGTCAAGGGACTTAGTTTTGTGCATTTCTTAACTTTGCCTTCTATTTATTCTGATTTAAGAAGATTTTTTGACAATTTGGAGAAGTGTATCTAATATGAGGATGTTGGTTAATCTTGGCTCTAAAGTATATATGAAAGCCGATGTGTAACTTTTACTTATCTTTATTGATGTGTTAAATGTTGTTGATGCTTGCTATTATGTGATCATATAATCACTAATTTTAATACTCTTGTTGATTAAGCAAGCTAAATACAACTCGCATGTTTGTGGATGTCGGAGGTGGATTTCATGTGGAATTCACTTGATCAAAAGCTCTAATTATATGTCAGTAAGGGAGGAAAATTAAGCAAGGTAGTACTAATCTTTGTATCAATCTGTGGTGTTTTATTTTGATTTAAGGCCTTAAAATTCACTTTTAAGATCATTTCAAATCTCGAGGATTGTGTAAACGATAATTTATCAGCCCATAAACCCTTCTTTTGTTTCTTAGAATATTGAAAAGAATAGGCGATGATAAAATACATGACTTCTACCAGACACATACCCAGAGTAAAATAAACAGAGACAACTGATATAATCGTGAGCAAGTAAATGCCTCTCTTCCCTAACAGGATGCCTTAGATGTAGGAGTTATAAATACCAAGCACGGGCGGATCTACAGGCTACTATACGGGTTCGGAAGAACCCAGTAGCTTTTGCGCAGACCCTGTATATATATTAAGAAATACAGTGAAAAGGTATAAATAAAAGAATTGCGAACCCAATAACAAAATCTTTGTGGGTGCGCTGGTATTAAGCAGGCGCTGAAGAGTCAGCATACACAAGTGGGAAGGGATCGAATCTCGCTGAATGCATATCATTTTTTCTATTTTTCTCTTTAAAAGCAGACCCCACATGGACTATTATTTTACCATTCCTCTTGTTTTTTACTTTTATATTTCGTTTTTTTAACACAAAACATAAGTGGAATGAAATACAGAAACAAATACGGACTCCTTCAGTCCTTTGTTATTCTTATATCAAGCAAAACCAAAAAAAACACCCAATTCCCAAATCAAAGAGAGAAAACACCCAATTCCCAAATCAAAGAGAGTTAGGGTTAACTTCAAATTTCTTGCTATTTACATTGTTCCACTGGTTTCACCACAAGTCTTGTGCTTCGCTGGCAGTAGCACAAAGGCCAAAGGCTGTTCTCTTTTTCCCCAAATATCAAGAACAGTAGAAAACAAAGAATACCTTTGCACTTCAGTATGTGGTCCTATCTTTTTAAACTTTTTCTTACCATTGTTGCTTTGTCATGACCCATATGAATATAGTATTTATGACTTTATGTATATTATATTCATTGGGGTTGGGGACCATTTAGTTTATTCTTTTTCTTTTAATTTTTATAAATTTCAACAATTTTTTATTTAGCCATTAATTTAAAGTTCAGTATGTTGTTTTGCTACTTCAATGTGTTATAGTTTTAGCCATTCATAAAAAATTATCCTTTATTGATAAGTGATTATTTATATTTTGATTTTCAGGGCCTTTTTAGTTTGAGTTGATATGAAAAGATTTTACCAGCCGGTAGGCTCGATCCAGCCCCAGGGTCAAATTGCTTCAGGTTCTGCCTCACCTTCGCTAAATTCTCCTGTGTGTCCACTTGATGATGACAATGTTAATTCGTCTCAATTAATCTACAAAGATAAATTGTTGAATTTGGAACTTAAATCTGATCCTGCTGAAAGAAAACAAATTAGACAGTATTCTTCTAATCTACGTGACCAAGTGAGAAGATATTACATTCAAAAGGGACCTTTTCAACCTCGTGAATTTGATTTTCCAAGAAGAAACTTTAGTGGGATAATACGTCAATTTAACCCGGAATGGTTTGACATGTCATATTCTCAATAGTTAGAGTATTCTATTAAAGAAGATGCGGCATTTTGCTTATGTTGTTACTTATTTAAAAATGAGGTTGGTGGATATGGAAAGAAAGTGAGTGAATCTTTTACAGAAGTTGGTTTTAGAAGTTGGAATAGAGGCATTGAAAGGCTTGATACACATGTAGGTTTAGTTAATAGTGTCCATAATCGATGTTTCAAGATGATGTTAGATTTAATGAATCAAAAGCAATCAATTCTAGCTTCATTTGACAAGCAATCTGAGAAAATAAAAATTGAGCATCGGTTACGACTAGAAGCTTCAATTGATGTGGCAAGGTATCTTTTGAAAGAAGGAATGCCTTTTCGAGGCCATGATGAGTGTCAAACTTCTACAAGAAGAGGTAAATTTTTAGATCTCTTGAAGTGGCATACCGATAAGATTGAAGATTTAAAAAAGATTGTACTAGAAAATGCTCCAAAAAGTGACATGATGATTTCTCCAAGTATCCAAAAAGATATTGTGAATTGTTGTGCAAAAGAAACAATAAAGTCAATTGTTAATGACTTGAATGGGGATTACTTTGGTATATTGGTCGATGAATCAAAGGATGTTTCTCACAAGGAACAAATGGCCCTTGTTCTACGGTATGTCAACAAAGAGGGTAAGCTCATTGAGAGGTTTCTTAGTATTGTTCATGTTAAAGACACATCTGCAAGGTCATTGAAAGAAGCGATCTATTCTTTGCTCTTAGAACATTCATTGAGTTTTTCTCAAATACGGGGACAAGGTTATGATGGAGCTAGTAATATGCAAGGAGAAATTAATGGTCTTAAAACTTTGATTTTGAAAGATACCCCTTCAGCATATTGTGTACAACAAATTTAGAAACTAGTAATTAATTGTAGTATTATTGCGCAAAGAATAAATTAAAAAAGAAAATAAGAAGACAAGTGTTGTGAATTTGTGATGGAATTCCAAGACTTGGAGCAATTTTATTGAATTTTTTAAAACATAAGTAGTGCAATACATACTACGTAGCTAAACTTTCAAACTTGTAATTTCAAAATTCTAATTTAGAAAATTACATTCTTTTAAACATACTTGCTAATTATTTGATGATAGTCGTAGGCTTTTCTTTAGGAACTGGTCGTTGTTCTTCTTGTTCATCATCTTCGTCTGGTTCTTCTTCTTCTTCTTCTTCTTCTTCTTCATTTCCGGTTTGACATCCTTCTTCGCTTGTTCCGTCGCCCAAAATTTGACGGAGATATGCTTTGTCTTTTTTCTCAGAAAGTTCTGGTAGTCAAAAGTTTCTTCGCGCTGCTCTGATCCAATCCATGAATAAATCTCCTGTCTCCATTGCCTCATCTTTCAACGAATGTCTGTAATCTCCAATTTGAAATCTTCCTTGGCTAAAAGTATTTTCTTATGCAACTGATGAAGCTTGAATTGTTAATATATCCTGGGCCATTTTTGTAAGAATTGAAAATTGTAATTCTTGATTCTTCCAATAACCCAACAAATGATGAGTTCCAAAATTTGTAAGTTTCTTTGGATATTGAATTAAATACACTTGAAACCCGTTGTATTCCTCCCCGTACTCGTCCTGTTCTCAAAGCAACTTTTGATCGAGTCCTCCAAAAGTACTCATCCCCGCATGTCTTTTGCCCATTTGAGAAGAACTTTCACCGATCGATTATATTGGTGCAATTGGTGTAGCACTGTCTGCCCAATCTCTATACTTTGCAAAAACAGTCACGGTATCTGAAAGAATTTTAGCATAAGCATATTCTACACTTGGATATCCATTAGTCGCAATTTCAATAGGAGTAATTTATAAATTTGCATATATTTCTCTAACAAGTCGTTCAGTTAACTTAAGTTTAAAAGCAAGATGCAACACAGAAGCAATGTAAAAAAGAGGAGGAATTGGGAAAAAATATTTTCTAAATTTTTCAATCATAGCCTCTACAGCCACTTTATATACTTCATATTGCCTATATACTTTCAATAATTTTGATATTCCAGCTATATAGTATAATATGGTATGAGTAGTTGGATAATAGTCCAGAAAATTCTAAAGTAGCTTGATAAAATTTTTGTAAAAACTGAAGGAGATATTGAGCAAGGTTTCAATCGTCCTCTTTAAGATGATAGATTTCCATAAAATGCTTATTATAAATTTGAGAAATAGGCACTCTATATTCATAAGCGACATTCAACGCTTCATATAAAGTGTTCCATCTAGTACAAACTTCCTTTGAGACTCTCCTAATTGGCGTTCCTAATTCTATACATTTTCTTTCTCATTCTCTTTTTCTTTCTTAGTTTTTATTTCTAAAAATATAAGCAATAGCTATTTTCACCTTTTTGATAATGTGTTTAAACAAGTCAAGGTCATCTTTTACTACCAAGTTGTAAATATGACATGCACATCTAACATGAAAAAATTCCTCAAAAGGAGAGTATAAAATAGGTCTTAAGTTCCTAAGTGCTTCTGTGTTGTTTGTAGCATTATCTACTGTAATACTAAAAACTTTGTTAGTTAAACAGTACGTACGACAAATTGATGAAACTTTATTTGAAATATAACTACCCCTGTGTGGTTCATCAACAACTTTATAAGCAATAATACGATTTTGAAATACCCAATCAGGATCTATCCAATGAACAATAACTGTAATATAATCATAATTATAAGTAGAATGACCCATATCCGTAGTAAGACATACTCTAGTGTCAAAGTTATCAAATAAATATCGCAAATAATCTTTATTTTCGTTCTTAAATTTAGCAATATTTTTCCTATCCTTTTGTTTATCATAAGTAAGAAGCACTCCTGTTGTTTGGTTAATTTTTGTTTGGGTACCCGAAGATTCATCATGCGCTACTCCTCCATGTTCCGTCCCTAAATAAGATGTTTATTTCTTAAGTGGATCCTAATTTTACCCGTCCCACCATCATTACCCCCTGTTTTAAAAATCCACTCCAATTGACAAAGCCCACATATGGCCGTCTGCGTTTCAACTTTCTTTTCCACAAATTCCCACCCCTCAGATCTTTCCTTACGTTTAACCGGTACTCTAGTAGGAGGTACAGGAGGCAAGTCAGACTGAACTTCAGGTGGACTAGTTTGAAATTCATGTGTTTCTTCTAAATTAACCCCGGTTTGATAGCCATATTGTGCTTCTAACATATCATTATCAAGTGGATTATTAGCGCTAACATCATGATAATATTGAGAATCATCTATGTAGATGAACTGACTAAAACTACCAGCAATTCCTTTACCCCAATATCGCCCAGGACCACATGCCTGCCCCCCACCACTAGTTCCAATTGAAACCTCTTTGAGACATAATTATAGCAAATAAAATAAATATATGACAAAATATTATAAAAAGTAGGAAGTAGGAACGACCAACCAAATATAACCGTATAATTGAGGTGAAGTTGAAACTTGAACCTTCACTTCAATTAATTAGTTGAATACTTGATAATCGAAAAACTTCAACAAATAGCCAAATTGATATTTCAACCAAGTAGCGCCTCCAATTTACCCAATACTTGATAATTCAAAACTTCACCAAATAGCCAAATATAACTTTGATAGCAACTCCAATTAAAACTTGATAAAGTAGCAAAATTGTAAAATTTTGATATTAGAATATTCATCATACTCTCTTGTAGTAAACTTGATATTAGGATATTCATCATACTCTCTTGTAGTAAACTTGATATTAGGATCAATAGGGGTGTCTGCAGGTTTAGAAGCACTCAGACCAGCTTCAGAGATTAGCTCTAATGCATACTTTCTTTGATGCATCATAATTTCTTTGCTTGATCTGGCAAATACTATACCCAGGAAATACTTGAGTTCTCCTAGATCTTTCATCTTAAATGCTTGTTGCAGCTTGTTTTTGGTCTCTTCAATCAGTTCGAACTTATCTCCAATAATGAGCATGTCATCCACATAAACTAACATTATCATAGTACCCAAGCTGGTCTTTCTGATGAATAGAGAGTGGTCTAACTGACTCTGATTGAACTGCATTTTTAGCATAGCTTCAGTTAGTTTTGCATTCCATTGCCTTGGTGCCTGTTTGAGATCATATAAGGATTTAGTGAGCCTACACACTTGATTCTCCCCTGGCTCTTAAATCCTTGTGGTAAGGTCATGTATATCTCATCATTTAAGTCACCTTGTAGAAAAGCATTGTATACATCCATCTGGTGTATACTCCAATGCTTTAAAGCTGCTATGGAAATTACAGTCCTAACTATGACCATTTTCACCACTGGTGAAAAGGTTTCATGATAGTCTATACCTTCCTTTTGGCTGAATCCCTTAGCCACCAACCTTGCTTTGAATCTTTCTATCTCACCTAAAGCTTTGTACTGAATTTTATATATCCACTTGCAGCTTATTGGC
This sequence comes from Petunia x hybrida, assembly GCA_037355625.1. NCBI lineage: Eukaryota > Viridiplantae > Streptophyta > Magnoliopsida > Solanales > Solanaceae > Petunia > Petunia x hybrida. Next base: position 1,742,584 of record JBBBVM010000712.1, on the reverse strand, counting down.
CTTTTCCCTGGAGGCAGAGTGACCACTTTCCATGTCTTATTGTTTTCAAGAGCATCAATTTCTAACTTCATTGCCTCTATCCATCTAGGATCTTTTATAGCTTGAGCATAAGATGTAGGCTCAGTTTCTGCTGAAAAAGCAGCAATGTAAGCTTGGTATTTGGCTGGTAAATGATCATAAGCTAGATATTTGTTCATAGGATAGGTAATAGTATCATGAACTCCTAATGAGATAAAGTCCTTCATCCAGATTGGTGGATTCTTTGTCCTAGGAGGTCTGGTTACCACTGGTTGCACTGGTTGAGCATTTAGTAGTTGCTCAATGTCTTCATTTTGCATCGGTGCAGGTGGTTGTATGTCTTTAGGCTCATGAAATGCAGGTTGCTGTATGTCTGCAGTATCAATAGGAGGTTGACCATGCACCTTATCTCCCCCTAGATGCCACTGATTTGTACTATGTTCATCATCTTTAGGCCAGTTGTCCAAAAATACAGAGGGTGTAACTTTATGTTGCTTGATTTGAAACACTTCTTCTCTAAAGATAACATCCCTATTTACAAAGAACACCTTCTGATCAGGGTCATATAAAATATAGCCTTGCAGAATATCCCATATGTATTGCAACTCTAGTTCTAGGTGCCAATTTGTCTTGCTCCTGTACTAGCTTTGCATAGCATAAACATCCTATTACTTTTAGATTGTGCAGTGCTGGTTTCTTTTTGAATAGTTTCTGATAGGGAGAAATATTCCCTATTACTAAAGAAGGAATCCTGCTGATCAGGTAAACAGCAGTTTGTACACAGTGACCCTAGAATCTGAGAGGAATGTTGGCTTGAAACCTGATGGCTCATGTCACCTCAAGGATGTGTCTGTGTTTTCTTTAAGCAACTCCACTCTGCTGAGGAGTGTAAGCACATGACCTATGGTAAATTATGCCTAATCTTTTGAACATAGTATCACATACTGAATTTAGGAATTCAGTGCCATTATCTGTTCTAATAACCTTCACAGAAGTACTAAATTGAGTGATTACTAGATTGAAGAAGTTTTGCAGTACCACACAAACATCATACTTCAATTTTAAAAGTAACACCCAAGTCATTCTTGTCCAATCATCTACTATAATCAAGAAATACTTGTTGCCAACAATTGTAGGAGTTTTGTAGGGACCTCATACATCAATATGTAACAAATCAAAGCTGGCTTTGCTATTAATAGAGCTAATAGGAAATGGAAATCTAATTTGCTTAGCACAAGGGCAAACTGAAAAAGTATCTAAAATTCTACTGATTCTACTACTATCTGCCGGTAGAACTTTCTTCAATGCAGTTGTAGAAATGTGACCAAGCCTCTTGTGCCACAGATTTATCTCAGTATCATTTATGCCTGCTGCTAAATTGATTGCTTCCGCACCTTGTGTCCCCTTGCCATACATCCGATACAAGCCATTTTTCTCTTTACCAGTCATCCTCACCTTCCCACTGTAGAGATCCTGGGATACACAGAAATGGGGAAAGAAAGTGACTGAGCACTCAAGATCTTTCGTTATTTGAAAGACTACCATTAAATTGTACTTCAACTGGGGCAAGTGGAAGACATTATGTAGTGTGCTACCCTCTGCAACTGTGATGGCACCAGTATGAGTCATATAAGCAACATCTCTATTAGGTAGGAAAATAGATTTAGGACTACTTAGCTGAGTAGAATTACTATCAAGTAGAGCTACATCTGACACTATATGATTAGTAGCTCCAGTATCAATAATCCAGTCTTGATTACTACTAGACACTAAGAAAGCAGTGCTAGTACCTGCTAAATTTGCAGCTGAAGAGGTGGTAGGATGTTGATTTCCTAGAAGTTGCAAGATCTATGCATACTGATCTGGAGTAAATGTCAGCTGCTGTAGGCTTTGCCCATTGTCTTGATTATTGCTGCTATCAGTCTGAACACAATATGCTGAGTTTCCAGTCCTTCTTCTTTTCTTCTCAGGGTGTAATTTCCAGCAGTCCTCCTTGTTATAATTAGTCAACTTGCAAAATTCACAGAACAAATTTCTTGGTTGCTTTCTATAGTTTTGCACAGTCTTGGCCTTAGAGTACATAGCAGCTTGATCCATTCCACCTATTGCAGGTGCAGCTCCAAGAACACCAGTATGAGAATTAACCCCCTTCTGGCTCACATCTCCTATGATCATTGCATAGGCTTGATTTACTGTAGGAGTAGGGCTCATTAGCAGATTTGGCTTCTAGCCTGGAGATAAGTTTCATTCAGCCCCATGAGGAACTGATACAATTTCAGCCTCTGCAGGTATGCCTTTAAATCTTTTGATTTCTCACAATCACATCCAGGTGTGGGTACCAGTGCTTCAAATTCATTCCATAAATCCTTGAGTTTAGTGAAATACACAGAACCAGAACTAGTCCCTTGAATTAGAGTCCCAATTTCTTTATGCAACTGAAAGGTTCTTGAGTCATTTGTTTTATCAAATCTCTCTTTCAGGTCTTCCCAAACTAACTGAGCATTGGAAGCATACACTACTCCACCTAATAGGCTACTAGAAACTGAGTTCATTAACCAGAACAAAACAATCGCATTACATCTCTCCCACTGAGTCCAAAGATTTTCAGGATATTGATCTTTCTTGCAAGATCCATCAACAAGACCAAATTTATTTCTTCCTAGTAGAGCAATTCTCATAGATCTACTCCATAATGAATAGTTTTCACTACCAGTTAACTGTATAGAGACTAGAGCAATTCCACTAACATCATTCGAATGCAGGTATAGAGGATGATTATGATCCAGTACTTGTGTGACAGTAGGTTCACCAGTTTGTGCCATGTTTACACTAGCGGAAGTCTTAAATTTTTTCAAGAATCAAGAAGAAATATAGAAGAGTAGAAGAAAATTACCAGAAATGAAAATCAAGTCACTGATTCAGTGTTTGCTATGTCGCTCTGATACCATGAACTGATTCAAGTCATCTTGGACATTGAAGCAAGTAGAAGTTTGAAGCTTAATGAAGAAGAAGCAATAGGAACTGATCTAGGGCATGAGAGAATATGAGAGAATGAGTAAAGGAAATGTGATTCATTGTATTGAATTAACAAAGAGATACATTAGGATTATATATACAGAATCAGAACTGATCAATCATGGAATAAGCATGAGCTGACGTGGAATGCTCCTCTAACTAACTGTAACTAACTTTCAAACTGTGTAAAATTACTAAACTGCCCCTCAGGTTTATTTGTTCAGTACAGCTGCTTCAACACAAAACAATCTTACTTGCAAGAATTACTTTCTCATTGCTTAAATATGTGATTGCGCTTATGTGAACAACAAAATTTCTAGAAATAACAGCGAGTGTACCAATAAAAATTAAAGGCACATCCTAACTTCCTCAAAAAGCATAGTTGAATAGTATGTAAAACAAAAAGGTCAACAAACATAGGCATTTAAAAAGGCCGTCTAGCATGTGGATGAAAGGAAATAGGAATTGTATTGATTGATAAATAGGGGGTGGATTTTGCAGGGAAGTTAGGGATGAATCTAAACTTGTGGGGCCAAAATTCCATATTCATCACTAGAAGTAGTCAATAAATGCGTCTGGTCTTTAGAGGTTCCTCATCTTTTTATTTGTTTACTCTTTGGAGTAACATGTTTCACTGATTTCATTCAAGAGTACAATCAATATCAATTCTCAGAGATATTATTAAACATTATTTGTGATTATTCAAGCTAAGGAAGACTGTATAATGATCAATGATGTCATAAGTTCATGTCTTAAAAATGAAAGAACTTTTGATAAAAATATTTTTTTACATTGGTGAACCATATAGGCGCAAATCCTAATTAAATATGCCGCGGTCAATCATTTCAGAAACTGATCATTATACCGCAAAACATTATCATATTTTCTCTTATTATTCGTCATTTTTCGTTAAAAAAATTTCCTTCAAAACCTGCCATTGTGATGTATGGCTGGTTCTGTTAGGTTGGCTGGCAAGACAGAGGTATCCAATTGCCCTATTTATTTATCCTTTTTTGAAAAAAAAAATGTTGTACTTGTTTGACTTACATTTATCTCATATTGGTAGTAGTAAATAAATTGGGAAGTTCAATTTTCCTTTTTGTTCTAATTTATGTGTCTCTTTGTTTATAGGATTAGACACGAAACAACCTTCCTTGTGGACTCTACCAATGTACAAAATACTTTATCTAATAAAATTAAGCAATGTATTTATCCACCGAAACTGTTATTTTGATAGTTACTCCTGAATGAATTAGCGAAAAAACCTGGTAATACAATAATATATCCAACTTGGTGTTGTTAAGTGGTTGAAGATGTAAGGAGGACAGTGGCTTTGGAAAGGCAACAAGTGGGGTCCACTTTGGCTTTACCCATAAATTCACCAACTTTTTGTTGAAAATATTGTCGTCTTCTTTTTGCTGTTATAAGTGGTTAGTGACAAAGCAAGTTTTCTTGCTTATGAGACGTGTAAGTCTTGTTAAATTCAAAATAACCGAACTTTAAAATGTTTTTCATCCACAAATTCTTGTATAAAACAAGTCTCGAAACCTGTCATGTAATATATTCATATAAACATTTTTCTAAGTATTTCTTTTTCGTAAAAAACGGCGATGTTCTATCTTAATGGAGAATTTGGGTACTACAAGTAACGAAAACGACTCAAAAATGAAAAATGGAGTATGAGGGGCAACCAACCTCTGGTGATGAATGATCATACAGTAGCCATCCTTATGAACTAATTGTTCTATACTTCTTAGTTCTTACTGGACCTAATACTCCACTTGTTATCATCAATCAACACGAATATCAAATAGAAACTAATTATTCTACACTTATTACTTGACTTAATACTTGCTATCTTCAACCAACATGAAATAGTTTCGCCCATCAAAACTAATGCACATGAAAAGAAATCATCTTAACTTTATTTGTCTCTACTAAAATTTGAATTAAGTAAAATCAAAACTAGTGGAAAATGGATACTTGATCATCTCGTATATTACTATACATTTAATTACACTTACGTATCCACATCATTTGGTGTTGCTTATCCACCATCTTCCCCAAACCAACAACCAAATCTTTACAAGATGTGTCCCTACCTAATCTCATCCAAACCCCCCCACCACTTACTTTACCCGGTAACAAGGGTATTGAAATCCTTACCAACAGTCAACAGTATCTTCCCCTAGAGAGAGTGGACGGAAAAAGGAATACCTTTACACAATTCACTATGCAAAACCAATCAAGTCAACAAACAGAATGGCATAAATAAAGAACCATACCAATTGCTATATAGTAGAATAAAATCATCTCGAATAGCCATCTAAGTGCAAAAAACACTAGAATATAACCAGCTTTTCTCTATTCCATCCCTATTTCAATGTTCTTTATACAAAATGTCTGACCAAAATGAAAATGCACTTATTCTGTGCAAATTTACAGTCAGGGTATTTCTATGAAAAGATTAGTTAAATTCTCAATAGATGATCATCCAAAACGGTCGATTATTAGGTCCTTTCTAAAGATCAAAATTATTTAGACCAAATGCACCAGACACTGTTTCTGTAGGTCCATGTAAAATGTCTATCTAAGCATATCATAACTTGGAAATACTCAGCGTACCACTCTCGAATTTAAGAGTGGCCACTCTATTGAGATCAATTAGATGATATCCTTTGGCTCCAAGCAAGTTGAGAGATTAGTAGGCTGAGTCGTCAGTTTCTTCCGAGAGAGCAACTTGAAAAGGCAGAAGAAACTAGTGATCTTATTGAGACATAGACAGATGAAAGCAATTCATCGACGTCCATTTGCCCAATGCCTATTATTGTTGCCAGGTCTCATATGAGGATTCTTAAGGCCAAGACCTTGGTTCGGGTTTCCCTGCTTGGGGATATCATGCAACTCCATGACCTGTATTGTCCGCTGCCTCTTGGCTAAAGGACAATTAAAAATAGTTTAGATCATAGCCAGAGCTTATAGTCATGAGTTGATTAACTTCAATATATAAGTTTGGCAGAACTAACCGTTTTCAGCTTCTAGGTACCGTTCCTGGAGCTTTCTCTTTGTCGCCTCGAGCTTGACTTGAACTGCATCCTCATCCGAGCGTCTAAGTTTCTGTACAATGAAATTATGCAAAGTAAGATAGAGATCGGGAATTTAAATAAATCACAAGGCAACTTTCTTTCAGATACTCACATTTTGTTGGGAAGTCACAGGCCTCTTTTGAATTGTTCCTTTATCAGATTTCTGCTGGAAGTTTATCTCGTTATTCTTGAGCTTCTGTTCAGAGATAGGTTTTATCGGTCTTCCAGGCCCAGAGACGCCTACAGATGGCTTATTTGGTTTGACAACCGTTGTTTGTTTCTTGATTACAGCTTCTTGTTTCTTTTGTTGTTCCCCCTTCCTCTCTTTGGGAGCAGCACCGAAGAAGTCAGTGGACTGCTTCTTCCGGAGCGGAATGTTCTGGTTATCCACTGATGGCTTCCTGCCATTTTCACGGTTCTCGTTGAATTCCCCACAGTTTCGAGGATCTGAAATAAAATTCCCAATCAGAATAATATACCTCAATCAGTGGGGAATTCAAATAAAGAACCAAATAGCAAAGCTACACTGAAATAATTTGGGCAAAAATTCTACTCACTTCCATCATCATCCATGCCATCAAAGAACTTCATCATGGTCACAAACAACAAATGAGAAATTCAGTCAGTGGCAACCCCCAAACAAAATAATTAAATTCCGGGAAGCGAACAAACTGCATACTTGTGACATATCCATTGAAGTGGTCTCAGGAGCAAAAAAAGCTAAGTCGTCCAAGGGTGGGGAAGGAAGTCCTTCCTCTTCTTCCTCTTGATCAACAACAGAAGCTTTCATCGACTCTGGAGTGCTTTCGGTACCTTTAAGCAAATAACAAATTAGTTTAGACTTCGGTTCAGAAATGCAAGTGAAAACATAGAGAGCACAATCTAATTCTTTCTTTTCCCTAGAAATTAAAGGGTGCAAGAGAAACTCTTAAACAATCACCTGTAAAGGCTGCAGTAGCATTCACCCATTCATCTACCAAGACCTTCCAATCCCTGTGGTCCAAGAAAATAGAATCAACGATAAGCTATTAGCATGACTAACTTAAGCAGCAATTTCACGAGTTGCACAGATCTAGAAGGAATATAAAACAGAAAAAGTAGAGCATGAATTACATGATTAAGGAGCAAGGTTAGTCATATACTTCTGATAAATGAGAAGGGGCCACCAAACTGAGCCAGAAATTTTGCAAAGCACGGAATGAATAAAGCAATGACCATCGTTACCACGACAATTAAGATTCATGTACGCGATGTTTATATTGTCAAGATTACAACAATTTGGGAAAAACTGCAAGCAACAGATACTAGCAAATTCACAAAGTAAATACAGCTCAAAAATAAAATCGAGAAAGCAATGTCAGAGCCACCAATACGACAAGTTCATTTTAGTTTGAGTAGTGTTCAAACATAGCAAATATAACAAACTTAGTAACGTTAAAAAAGATATCCTGAATCAGATTACTAGAACCGTGTTACGGGTTCCTATTGTAAATCATCTCACACTCGAAGTTATTTGGGCAATAAAGCGAAAGTTTCTTACTCAATCAATGTCCGCGATAGATGCCGAATATCCTTTGAGTTGTGCTTTCTGAGAGCATTAACTGACTTTCCGATCTCTGTGGCCTGTTATAGAAACAATTACATTACATCCCTAGAAAATAGTGAAATGGGATTAAAGAAGTAAACCTGCAGCCAAAACAAATAGCACATGAAATCTTGGAAATGGTAAAAGATCAAACCTTCAAGGTCTCCACAGACAAAGCCATTAGTTGAAGCCTTCTTAAGCAATCAAATACCTCTCCAGACTGTCGAAAGAAAAATCAATCAATATAAGATTATTAAACAAAGCCCAAAACTACTAATTTCCCTCAACCAAGCAAGTGAAAAAGCAAAAGAGAGAAATCAAAGATCAAGTTTGAGAGTTGTTTCATACATACATTTTCTAAAGCTAAATAAAGCAACAGCCTTGTTCAACTAGATCAAAAGAACAAAGGAGGACACCAAAAAGCATAAACTTTTCCAAACTGTGTAGTGGAAAACATTGTGTCAGATTTTTCAGTTATAGACATTAGTAAAGAAAACAGAATGGCCACAAATTCAACCACAAAAGTAACCATTTTTATGTAAAACAACATCAGAAATTTTCAGAATCTAACCACATTCAAGCTCAATACTTAAGTTTTTTCTTCTAAAAACACAAGAATCAATGAACATAATATAATTGATGAGTCAACATATAAAAAAACAGCAAAAACAGTTCAATGAGATCGAATTCAACACAAGCTAATAGAGATATACCTCATGTTGACAGTTATCAATAACATCTTTGATCCTAAGAACCTCTTCAAAAGTCTGTGTCTCTTCCTCTAACTCATCAGTTAATGCCTCAGCTTCTCCATAACTATAATTACTTACTTGATTCACATTCAACTCAACACCATGATCCACTATACTACTATTAGTTTTGCTCTCTTTACTAACACCACCCTCAAATCCATTCTTACACTTGTGTTTTTTTTCATCATCATCAACATCAACATCATTAACAACAACATTAGGAACTGCTAATTCAACCTTATCACAACCAAAACACCTTGTAATTTTACATGTAAAAAGCATTTCAGCAATTCTATCCCTTCTTAATTTAAACTCTTTGGACAATCAGCAGCTGCTATCATAACTGCATGTTCAATTATATTAAATATATCTGAATTTGCTGTACTAAAGTAATCCCTCCATTTATCAAGAGTCCAACTACTCTTAGCCATAACTGATGTTCCTTTTCACAAATAACCAAAAATCAAATCTTTATCAATACAAAGATCAAAAAATCAAATCTTGATCAATACCAACATATCAAAATTCAATCCTTATCAATACCAACATATCAAAATTCAATCTTTATCAATTTTTGATGATAAAAATTGATTCTTGATACAAATTCTAATCAGAAAAAAGGGTCTGAAATTTTTTTTGAGATAAATCTGAATTTATGACTATTAGGGGAAAATTAAAAAAAATAAAAAGTGAAGATTTTGGTGCGAATAGAAAATATTAATGGATAAATCTAAGAGAAAGTTATGCTGATTGAAAGAAATCTTCAGAGAAGAATTTATGTTAAAGTATGAGAGATATTCTCTCTCTTATTTTCTTTTAGTATTTGTTTATTTAATTTATTATTTTGACAATACAAGGTGCTAGTTCAAAGAGACTGGAAACAGAGGAAGAGAATGTATTTGTTTTGTTTTGTTGGGTTTTTGGTTGGTTTTGGTTTGGGGATGGTGGGGTGGGGGTTGAAAAAGGGGGCAGGTGATAAGGGCATGTGGAGGGGGTTTCATAGAAGGGTCAAGTTTCTTTCTTGGGGAGAACCCATAGAGATAACTATATAGAAAAAGTAAAAATGAAAACCTCAAGTGATCTTTTATCATTGCTTTGAAGAAAGTTGAGGTGATGAGATTATTGTTATCTGATTCTATTATTCAGTTATCTCATTTATTTCTTTTTTAATAAAAAATAAAAAAAATTTACTCGAATTCGATGTTTACGGTCAGAGTGATCGACATCTTTCTTCTTGGCGAGATTATCGTTATTTGATTTTGTTATTCAGTTAGCTTATTTTATTCTTCTTTAATTAACAAGAAATAAAATTTACTTGTATTCGGTGTTTAAGACTAGAGTGATTGACATCTTTTTTTTATGAGATTATTGTTATTTGGTTCTATTATTCAGTTAGCTTATTTTATTCTTTTTTAACAAGAAATAAAATTTACTCGTATTCGGTATTTAAGGCTAGAGTAATCGACATTTTTCTTCTTTATGAGATTACTGTTATCTGATTCTATTATTCAGTTAGCTCATTTTATTCTTTTTTAGCAAAAAATAAAATTTACTCGTATTCGGTGTGTAATGCTAGAGGGATTGAAATCTTTCTTCTTGGACTATTGCCTTAAAGATTTACTCGAATTCGGTGTTTGGGGAAAGACGTAACATATAATCCATGGTTTTAACTGAACCTAGTAATTGTGGGTTAAAGATTATATAAATATCGTATGAATATTAGATTTTGAGTATAGTGAGTTGATAACACTCAAATTAGCCTTATCTATGACATTTCGTTTGTTAGCCTACTTAAGGGTATTTTTAGTCTTTTCTTAGCGTATTTAATACTCTCTATATCCATTTTTACATGTAACTTTTTAGCTTTTGTACTCATAAAAAATTATAAATGAATTGATTATTTTACCAATTTATCTTTATTAATTATGTTTTGAAGGTTTAAATTTGACTATATTTGGAGAAATAGTCATTTAATAATGATGGTGAAATTAAAAGTAAATATCATTAAATCTCTCTTGATTAGCTACGCGTGACAAGTAAAAGTAAAAAAAAAATTGCATTAGAAGTGACAAGCAAAAATATGAACGGAGAAAAAGTAGTTGTTATAACTCATCAAAGTTATGGTTCACTAAGGTAGAATTTTGTGTATAGAAGATATTGAGACCTCTAAAAGAACTAATTTTATCAGGAACGTAGACAATAAAATAAACATCAAACAAGATCAAAATTAAAAGGTAAATTAGTAATGTAGAACTCAACAGCAATAGATTCAAAGTTATATTTTAAATACTTCTCTATATTATTTACTCCGCTCGGTCCATTTTAAGGGTCATACTTTGAATGTCACCTTTAACTTGTGCATACTCTTAAAAAAATATAACAAAATTAAGTAATTATATTTACTACCTCCATCCTAAAAGTAGATAATTATATTTACTACATCCGTTCCAGAATAAGGGGCCATTTTTTACTTTTTTGGTGTCACAAGATAAATATTAATATTAGAAATAAATAACTTATTTTGGCGAATATTTCACTTCTATTAAAGAGGTAAATAGTGATAATTTATAATAAATTCATCACCCGGGTACCCACACACCCGGGTACCAACACATACCGGCACCTATATAAATTTGGATCTAACTCATACCCCAAAAGCTAGCTCAAAAAGTGAATGATTACCAAAAATTTATATCGGGTATTTTTCCTCCTTCAACCACCGATGTGGGACTTCCCCACATTCCAACACCACCTCGCACGGTCAGCCATACTCACATGGGTAGCTCGTGGACCACGTGCTCAAAGGGGGATTCCATCCGGAGACAGTCTGCCTGCTCCGGGGTCAGGGTCTTTCCCTGGCTCTGATACCATAATAAATTTCATCACCATGGCACCCACATACCCGGGGACCAACACACACGGACGCGCACACATACGCGGGCACCCACATAAGTTTGAACCTAACTCACACCCCAAAAACTAGCTTAAAGGGTGAAGGATTGTCCAAAGCTTATATGAGCATTTTTCCTCCTTAAACCACCAATATGGGGCTGCCCCACATTCCAACACACACACATTCCAACAATTTATTCTTTTCATATTTAACAATGAAATAAATAAGGACAATTATGTAAAGTATATAGTAGTTAATACTTTTTTTAATGCACGTGAAATTTAAAAAGTGAACACTTATAATGGATGGATGTAGTAATAAATCAGCATTTGATTATATTGCCCTTTATTTCTCTTCTTTATTATTTTTAAATAAAATAAATACTATTGTTGAGCAACGATAAGTTAGGAAAAAGGTAACTAATGCTTTCTTAATTTTATAAATATTTATTTTGAACTATTCTTAAAAACTAAAAGTGGCATTTAAAATGGACTAGAAGGACTATCATTCTGATTTTTTACTCTTAGCTATTTCCTTTTTACCTTGCCCTAGTCTCATCAAGGTTTTTGGGATCTTTTGTTTGGGAAAAAAAGAAAGAACTAGGGTTTGAAGAATTTTGACTCACTATTCTCGTGGTAATTAAAATGCTATCTCCATCAGTCTCTATAATCTTTTATTGCACCTAACCAAGTTCCTGTTATTTTGTTACGTGTGAACTGAACACGCCTAAAACAGTGGAAAAACTTTTTTTAAGAGTTTCTGTCGGCTATTTTTTTTTTATTAATTTTTTTTTCGGGAGTTAGACTAACATTTTTATAATGACAATGATTTATTTGGTATTCTATTTTAACTCTTATTATACAAAGGTGCTATTACATAAAATATATAATATTACACAAAAATTAGTTTCAGAAAAAAATTATTAGGACATAACACTGTTGTAGAAGATGAGTAAGGGGTCGTTCGGTTGCTCCCCGGATAAGTTAATACCCGCATAAAACTTCGCGCTAATTTAACGCAGCGTTCGGTTGGTTTTCTATGAAATTTTAATACCCGCATAAAATTAGTGCAACGTTTGGTTGCGTTTTTGTATATTCCGCATTATTAATACATGCATTATTAATGCGGGAATCTATGTATTATTTTATGCGGGGTAGAAGGTGGTATTAATAATGTGGGTATTAATAATGCGGGTATTAAAATTTAAAATGACAAAATTAACCCTCATAATAATAAGAATATTTTAAAATTTTATTTAAGGAGTAAATAAATATTTTAAATAATAATATTATTTGTTAATTTGAAATTTATCAGTAATTCAACAAATAATTCCTACGTTATAATATATGCATGGCTAATACCCACATTACTAAAACCCACATAACTAATACCCGCATTATCAATACCCACATTATTAATACACACATTATTAATACCCACATTACTAATACCCGCATTAATAATTAATACCCGCATTATTTGCCCCTCCAACCGAACGACCCCTAACTGTTATAAAGAGGTTTGTTTATATTTACTAATAATAGTTGTTACCAACAAATTACTCAGTCAAGTGTCAACAATGTTGTCCCAAGAAATAGACTGCACGAACTTGGATATCGACAGTTTTACGATCATTACTATCCAGTAATTAGGTGTTCTTTCTCTATTCTCTACAAAATATGTGGAAAATGAAAATTGATCAAACATAATGTCCGAAAAAGACATCTGGCAGTCTACGTAAGTTTACTGCGTGTTTCGCTTAGATTTTTTTCCTCAAGTTCGTTGGTTCTATATTAGGGAAAAGACGTGTTCAAAAGCTGATAGTAAGGTCAAAAAAAGCACCTACTGTTTTAAAAAATTCAATAAACAAGTGGCACCTGGCTGTGGATAAACTTTTATCGCTTGACAATAGTTTATTGTAATACTTAAAAAACATAATTCACCTCAACTTTACAAATAATTTGCCGTAAATATTGAATATGGGTAAATTTTGCCGAGAAGGGACTATACCCTAAGTATATGTGTGGCTTTCTAATTTTGTAATACATCTTTCCTCTTGTCTGAATATCTTATCCTTCGTAGCTTGATCTGTAAAAAAGTGCATGCATAAATCTAACCACTGCACAAAACTAACAGGAGTAATTGCTTGAGATCTTTCCCCTTGACCCAAAAGGAAACCGAAAAAAAAAAAAAAAACATTACTTCAAGCAATGAAACTAACTACATCTATATTTATTAAAGGACTCACAAATCACGATTACTCAGATCATTTCACTTTAATTTAGTAGAAAGAAATTTGTACATTCTAGCTTGTATAGTTGTAACATTAACTTCCCTTCTACTTCATGTATTGCTAGATACGTACATACTCGTCCTTTCTACAAGTTACGCATGATTACTTTGAGCACCAATATAATAATTAGAGTTTACGACAAAATTAAACTTTCATGTATTAGTATACTTTTAGCAAGAAAGATATCTATTGAAACATATATATGTGAAATATTTCACTTAAGACATGTCATTTACTCCATTTACTTTCATAAATAAAACGGAAAAGGGCCAAAACTGCCCTTAGCGTTTGGGAAAAGGATCAAAATTGCCCCCACAGTTAGTTTTTTGGGTTTTTTGCCCTCACCGTTATCTGAGTGGCTCAACCCTGCCCTCCCCACTAACGGACCAAATTTCATTTTTCCTTTCTTTCTATTTTAATTACGTGGCCCACTTATATTTGGCCACGTCACCTAAACTAACTCACCCCTAACTAAATCAGTTAACCCACCCATAACCCGACCCATATCCAACTTAATTAGCCCTTTCTTCTACATAAAACATTTCTTCCCCATTCATAACCTTACATCCACCTCTTATTATTGGTTCTATCAAATATCTTCCAACAATTTCTTTAATTTCATTCATATTTTGGAAGAATGTCTCAATCTTCAGTTTCATCGTGTGACCAAGCTCAATCACGTAAATGTCATTGCGGGTTAAATGCTAACCAATACACGGCGTGGACTCCTATGAATGCTGGAAGACGATTCTACAAATGTCCTAGATCTGCTGTTAGTACTCTATTTTGTTCTGTTGATTTTTATGTCTCATGTATTTGTTGACTGAAAATATGTGTTTCTTATATACATTAGGTATCTTCATGTGGTTTTTGGGTATGGCGCGATGAAGAATATCCACCTCATGCAACAATGGTGATCAATAATCTTAAGAGATCGTTGGATGAAGTTCTTCAAGAAAGGAAGAATTTGCAGAACACGGTTGCTGAATTACAAGGTAGTAATACTACTAATGTGAACAATGTTCCAAGGTTGGAGAAAAAAGTGGGTGAATTGGAGTTGCAACTGCTTGGATGGAGGATGTTTAGTCTAGTTTCTTGGGCAATTTTTATTGGTTACGTAGCTGCCAAATATGTGTAGGACTTAGTTTAGTTTCATGTTTGGTCACCTTATATATGTAGGACTTAGTTATGGTGGCTGAAATTTGGTTTATCTTGATGTTGTTATGTTTTGTTGATCTATGGAAAGCAGGTGTTTTGGATCTAATATTTCCATCAAATTGCTTGAATATAATGTTGTCATTTGTTAGATGTATCATAAAGGTTGTAAAGGCTTAAACAAACTTAAACAAACACAGACACAAAAAGCTCGGCTGCATTTCATGTGCAGCTAACAAGAGAGTGATCACTATAACAAAATAGACATTGCTGGACAGTGAAAGTGCTATTACATAGCAAATTTAGCATTACCAAAAGGCATCCTACTTAAAGTTTTGCTATGTAGCTATTACATAGAAACTTCAACATTACAATAGGACTATCAAAAACATGCATAGTGCATGGTGCTATTACATAGCAAATTCAGCATGCTCAAAAGGCATCATACTTACACTTTTGCTATTACATAGCAACTTCAAAAATACCTAAATTTAACAAGTCTTAACAAAAGTAATCACAGCACCCCACAGTAAAATTCCCTACTTCTTAGCCCTCTTACACTTCAACTTGCCAATTCTTTGTTCCTTTTCAGCTATCAATTGGTTAGTGCTCATTGCTTTTTTGCCTTTCCATGTCATCTTCTTAGCTTCAAAGGGCAGATCCTTTGGCATAGTCACTCCACCATTTCCATTTCCCACAAAGGGAATCTTCCTTGTTCCAGTAGGCTTCTGTTGCAGCTTTCTTTGTTGTAGCCTAGTCTTGGCCTCAGAAATGACCATAGGCCTTAACTCAGGTTCAGAATCTTCACTTGCATCATCAAATGGGGGTGGTGGTACCTGTTTGCTAGAAGAAGGTTGAGTAGACATTCTGTTAGAACTTGAAGATTGTTGACTGGACAGTTGTGTAGTAGATAGTTTCTTTGTGACTGCATCTGTTTGTGAACATAAATCTGAAGCAACTTCTTTGCTTATTCCAGGAGTGGGCATGAACACAAACTCTGATTGCTGGCTATCATTGGGTGCTGAAACATTTGGAGAACAGTCTGGTTCTTGGAAGAAGTGTTTGTGCCTTCCATGAACCTACAAGACAATATATTCCAATTAAAATTGATAAACATACTGGACTATACATTAACTAGGCAGATTTAAAGAACTCACCAAAGGACACTTTCTCATATTATGTCCAGGTGCTGAACAGTATCCACATGTCTGAAGCACTCCTTTTCGATTGTATTTCCATAGCCCTTCTCTCAACTTAGCCTTATCTTTTTCCCTCTTTCTCTTAACCCTAGGTCTTCCAACATTGTTGGTAACCAGTGGTGGGTCCATAGCATGCTGAGGCTCAACTTTCCAGAATTTATCACCTCTGACAGGTTTCAACTTGTGCTCATAAACCATCAGATAGCACTCCTTGGAATACCACCAGTTCACCTCACTCAATGGATCAACCTTACTATGGAGCAATGCTTTGATGGCATGAGGGCATGGAATACCAGTCAAGTCCCATGCCCTACATGTGCAGCTCTTCATGTCAAGATTGACAGTGTGTCTATCCTCTCCCTCTGTTACTTCATAGCCATCATCTCCATTAAAGTCCACATAACACCCTTGAGCAATTTCTCTGAAATCATTGTACAGAGATGAAGCATAAGGGCTGAACTCCCCCTTCCATCCTGTACATTCTACTTCATGACTGTGCAACATTTTCATAACCTAGCAAGACAATAAAAACAAAAGAACTGAAAAATTGAAAACTGAAAACTGAAAAACTGAAAAACTGAAAAAACTGCAAAAACTGGAAAACTGAAAAAACTAAAAAACTAAAAAAACTAAAAAACTGAAAGCATACCTTCACTCTAATCTCTTCAAGCATCCTGATTATTGGTTTGAACCTTGCTTCTAGAATCCATGCATTGAAGGATTCTGTAAAGTTGTTGTCCACCATGTTGTTCTTGCAAGTGGTGTCAAAGTATGCCCTACACCAACACTGAGGTGGATAAACCAGTAGCTCTTCAACAGCTTCTTTGGATACAACCCCCATGTTCTTCAGTTGATCCTTGAATTCTTCCTCATATGTAGACCAAGCAGACCACCACATTAATTTCTTCAGTTCCTTACCTCTCCATCTCTTCCCCCAATTAGCTTCTACATGCCTTGCACAAAATCTTTGGTTTGCACTTGGAAGGACAGTTGAAACAGTATCCAATAAACCCTACATACATATAAGTTAATAGTTATATTCTACAATAAAGAAAACAATAATAGAAAGAGACAAAAAATAGGATAAGTCATACCTTTTGCATGTCTGACATAATGGTCAAACCTTGACCTTCTACAAGGTCCAAGGAACTTCTCAAAAGTTCCAGAAACCATTTCCAAGTCCTACCTGTCTCCTTGTCCACAACAGCCCATGCAAGGGGATAAAAATGATTGCTTGAATCTTGGGCCATAGCAACTAGTAATTGCCCCTTGCACTGTCCTTTTAGGAAAGTGCCATCCAGACCTATTAATGGTCTCAAACCTTCCTTCCAGCCTTGCTTCAATGCATTAAAACACAAATACATTCTGAGGAATCTTCTTTTGCCTTCTGCTGCAGCATCCTTTGAGATGTTAATCACAATATCAGACCCAGGGTTGCTTTCCTTCAGCTCTTGAGCATAAGCCTCTAATCTGTTGAAGTCATCTATATAACTACCCTCCAACTTTTCAAGAATCTGCTTCTTCACCCTTTTCATCTTTGAATAACTTACATTAATCTTAAACTGCTGCTCCATGTCCACTCTCATCTCTTTTACCTTATATTTAGGACAGCCTTGTACCTTGTTCTTGAAATAATGTGCTAAAGTGTTGGGGGTAGCTCTCCTAGTACTGTACACTAAATCACAGTTGTGATTACTGTTTAGTGTCTTGATCATAAACCCTTGGTTGTTGTTACATTTTGATATGTAACACCTAAATGGACAGCCTGCTTGACATTTGTAACTTACTCTACCCTTATCACTCTTCTGTACCCAAAGTCCCCTCCTATTAGCTACAGCATAATAACCAACAATCCTTTTAGCTTCATTCAAATCTCTAAAAGACATACCAGGTTCTAACTCCAAGAAGTTGTCCAGTTTTGCAGTAACTTCTCTGCTCCTCTCCTTCCTAAACTGCTCTAATTCCTCATTGTCATAGTCACTAGGTAACTCTTCAATTACCTCTTCATCAGCTGAATCACAATCAGTCCCCACATCTACTATATATTTCTCAACAGGTGGGGTATCAACAGGTGGGGTATCAACAGATGGGGTATCAAGAGATGGGGTATCAAGAGGTGGGGTATCAAGATATAGGGTATCATTGAATTGATTTATACTTGGAGCATGCAGTAATACCTCACCATCATCTAAAGCAAATAATTGCAGTACTTTAAACTTCTCACACAATAAGGATTGGAGTTTCCTTATATCTTCATCACCCACCATTGTATAATACCTACCATCAGGCCCTAAAACCAGTACTTGTTTCACCATCTTAAACCCCATTCTTTCAGTAAATTCAGAACATATATCAATATAAGAAAGGAAATCTACTTCATATTCATGCCACACTTCAGTCTTAAACTTAAGGTAAGATAGTTTTGGTTTCAATATCCACCGACCCCCATAGTTAAATACCAAATCGACTTGTTCAACCATCCTTTGGAAATCAATAACATGCAGGCCACAAAAAGGGACATATCAGATAATTAAAGATAAAAAATAGTAAATTAACATCTAACCAGTCCAAAAAAATACTAACTCACATGCAGAACACAAAAAGGGACAAAAACAGGGCAAATATGGACCACATCTATTATTAAAGAAGTAGATAAACTACACAAAGTTGAATAAAGTCAACAAACATGGGACCGAACCTCCATAAATACCCGACCCACCATCACTTAAATAAGCCTAAATCGAAGACAACAAAAAACAGACGGGACCACATGCTTCAAGATATTTCTAATCAAACACATAAAAAGGCATCGCATACCAAAAAAAAAAAATAAGAAAATCAAAGAAAAAGTTCAGATTCCACTAAATACTAAACCTTTGAATGAAAAATAATTCTTTAGAAAGTGAGAGCACTTACTTGAATAACGAGTGTAATCTTTACACATGCACAGATAAATATGAGGAAATCATCAAAGAAATCGTCCGTTCAGTAAATTAGTTTTTAGGGTTATTTGGAATTTGTTAAATGAACTATCTGATTAGTTTTTAGGGATTTAAGAGAGGGAAATGAAAGGGTGGGAAATGAAAAGGTGGAAAATGAAAGGATGGGTCGGGTTAATTAAGTTGGGGTTGGGTTAACTAAGGGTTGACTGATTTAGTTAGGGGTGAGTTAGTTTAGGTGACGTGGCCAAATATAAGTGGGCCACGTAATTAAAATAGAAAGAAAGGAAAAATGAAATTTGGTCCGTTAGTGGGGAGGGCAGGGTTGAGCCACTCAGATAACGGTGAGGGCAAAAAACCCAAAAAACTAACGGTGGGGGCAATTTTAATCCTTTTCCCAAACGCTAAGGGCATTTTTGGCCCTTTTCCGTAAATAAAACGACGGCCTTATTTAATAATGGTTGTCATAGTTCGGATTTCGAGAGTCAAACGAATTTAACTTTGACCGTAATATTTTCATATGTCTTTTAAATATTTTGAATTATTAATTATTGTGATTTATAGTACTTTTTATGTAGTTTCTAAATATATAAACATCGTTACGAAAAACTTAAAAATTATACGTTTAAATTCATGGTCAAAATGAACTCGTTTGACTCTCAAAATCCGAACTATGACAACCATTTTGAAACGGATGTAGTATATGGTTTCAAACTTTTAGATAATAAATAAATTACTCCTAATTAACTTCAATCTGGAAGAATATAAAACTCAAACGAGCATCATATATCTATACAACTTCTTATAGTAACAAATATGTTTCTTGACTTGGTTTGATCTTTTTCTTAAAGGCAAACCAAATCGTATATTATCTATTTTTAAAACTAAAAAGTAAATCGAATCAAGTCAAGAAATATGTCGATTTAATTTCGTCTGTTTTTGTTTGAATATTCTTACAAGTAGATGACCAAGTATAACTACCAAAAAAAAGTGAGCAAGTATAATAACACGTTCTTATTTCTTTTTCAAAATACTACTGAGTACTGAAGTATTAAGAAAAAATAAATAAAATAGTACAGCACTTTGATGGTAATGGGATGAGTCATCTGATCCTATCTCAAACAGCCTGTTAAAAACTCTACAACTAACGCGTAAAGATTTTTGTACTGCCACGTGTCAGTAAGGTTCTTTCAGGGAGATGAATGCTGTTGCTACACGTTTATTATATGGTTTGGGTTTACTTTTGTCTTAATTAAATTTTGATGCTATCAGAAGTCAGAACTGTTGGTACAATCAATTTTGACAATTTAAACCATTTTTAAATTGTGCTCGGTGCTCCTCGGTTTTTGCATGTTTTTCTTTTGGCTAAACCAGTTTAGTTCACGTACTTGACTTTTTATGTTGATCCTATTTGCCCTAGGTGTAAAAAGGAATCGGAGTCACTGTTTCATGTTTTTGGAATTGTACTATTGCTAAATTTTTCTGGACAAGCTGTTGTATCACGCTAGAGATTTTAGACGATCATTATTGGCTTAGAATTCTTAGAGACAGCTCCCCTCCTTTGAATTCAAAATTTTACACATGGCATGGCTTGAGCTTTTGTCCTTTGCTTTGTGGAGCCTATGACTTAATCGAAATTATAACAACATACATAATCTAGAGTGCAACTTAAGTTTTATCCAGGTCCATAACATAATCAATAAATTTTAAATTGCTCACTTCTACTGAATCTAGGTTTGTTCGAACAAGGAACATAAAGGTTTCATGGCACCCTCCTAGGGTAAACTATATAAAATTAAATATAGATGGCTCCTATCAGCAACTCACCAACAAAGCTAGTATAGAAGGTGTTCTTAGGAACTGCAAAGGTGGTTGGATTCTTGGTTTTCATAAAAATGTTCATGCCTTAAATCATACTCATGTTGAACTTTTAGCCTTAACTTATGGACTCTCATTGGCCATTAATCAAAACTATAAGCCATTAGAAGTAGAAACTGACTCTACCGAGGTCATCAACTTATTTAAAAATCTTACACCCGCTTATCTTCCTATGGTTACTCATTGCAGGTCAATGATGATGAAGCTGGAAATGCTGTTAATCCGGCTTAATTTCCGCCAAGGAAATAGAGTCGCGCACCTATTGGCAAAAAGAGCTCCTGGACAGTCCAATTCAAATGCTAATAATCACTTTGCAGTGCCACCTAATTTTGTTCAGCAAACTTTGTTGGAAGACAGTGTGGCACTTATTTTGTTATTAAAACTTCGGAAAGTAATTGTAATGTCTTAGCTACTCTAGGAATTTTGAATGTGCTTAATGACATTCTTTATCTAGTGTGAATTCGTGTAATTTCAATCGTGTGATATTTATGAGTAGCTCCATAAACTCTTTATGTAATCCGCCTTAAATTATGTTGAATGCAAATCATGTTTCTATCAAAAAAATATTGAATATTAGCACAAAAGGTTATAGTGAAACTATTACTATCTTATCTGTATTTTCTCGATGAAATTTCCATTCCAATATTAGATGGATTAGGAAGACTGTGAAGTTAAGAGTAGTTTAACCTGTGTTAACGGATTAATTATAATTACTTTATAAGTTATTGAATTGTAAGTAAAAGCAAAATATCTTTTCTCAATTTTGGTAGAGGAAAGCCCCTTAACTGACGGAATCGAAGCTAGGTAAATTGAGAAAGAGAAGATTTATTGAAAACTCTTAAGCATTTATTGAGATAGTAAAATATTACTATCTCTGTCCCATTATAATTGTCCAATTTTACATTTTCACCTTCATTAAATAAACGTTAATTACTATATATATATTTTACCTCATTACCTTTATTTCACTATTAAATATAACAAGACTTAATTCCTCTTTGATAGCAAGGACAATAATATTGACAACACAGAGGTATTTGTATTGGTACTCTAAGTGCCTGTTTGGGTGAGCTTCTTATAAATAGCTTATAAGCGATAAGTGCTTATAAATCACTTTTGAGATATTAGGATTTTCTAACTTCTCATTTTTGAGTTATTTTAAGGATTTTTTTACACATATATACAAACCTGTACCCCTATATTACAAAAATAGGAACATTTCTCAAATTACAAAACATAGTATTATTTTCCCTAACACATTTCACAATAATCAACACATTTCACTTTCATTTCTCCAAATTACAACATCTCTCACTTTACTCTCTTTAACTCCCATAGCTGAGATACAGCCCCTCCCCCTCCCCCCTCCCCAACGCCATCATCACCCCCACCCCACCACCCCACCACCCCAATACCCCAACGCCATCACCTCCACCCCAGATCCAATAACACAGGCTATGAAACAGATCAGAAACAGAAAAGGGTCCATCAGAGCAGTACAAAATCGGTGAGGGAGATGAAATCGGTACCGGAGAGATCAGGATAGAGAAGTTAAGGAACGGGCAGAACAACGGTGGTATTAATAACCACCAGCAGTGGCGGTGGAAAACAAAACAGGCAGTGGTGTTACATGACTTCGCCACCAGAAATTGACCGGCGAAACTCGTTTCCGGGGAGAAACAACGACCCAGATTACCTTGTCGGTGGCACGGTGAGGTACCTTGGCGTTCGCTGCCGTCCTTGGGGCCGTTACTCAATGGAGATAAGAGAACCTCAGTCAAAAGAAAGGAGGTGGCTTGGTACTTTTGATACAGCTGAAGAAGCTGCTTGTGCTGCTAGAGCTATGCGTGATGTTAAAGCAAGAACAAACTTTGTTTATCCACCTATGGTTTCTGCTCATTGCCATCGCTTGTGTCCTCATTGCAAAAACCACGATCCAATTCACATGTTTCGTTCACCGCATCTTTTTGTCTCTGTATGATCTATATGCTTTTATATCTTTGTAAAAGGGCGTGTGTTTATTGATGTTATTTTATAATTTGGATACTAAAAAGACCAATCTCGATAATAAAAGAAAAATTTTTGTAAGTGGAGTTTATTTTGAAGCTACTCCGCCTCAATTTCACTGAAACATCGTTGAAACTATCTGAAACAGCTGTTGAAACAGTCTGATACAGTCTGAAACAGCACTGAAACAGTCTGAAACGGTGCTGAAACAGTCTGAAATAAAATGTAAAAAAATAGTGTAAAGCATCGAAAAAAATGGTGTAATAGTTTAAAAACAGTAAGAAATAACGCACAAACAGGGTGAAACAATGCTGAAATAGTCTAGAAAAGCTAGATACAGTCTAGAAATAGTTAGATACGGTGCAAAATATTGCAGATACAGCGAGATACGGCAAGATACAACGACATATGAGGTGGTTGGTAGTTGCGATACAACGAGATACGAGGTGGTTGGTAGTTGAGATACACCGAGATACGTACGAGGTGGTTGGTTGGTTGGTTGGTAGTTGAGATGCAGCGAGATACAAGGTGGTTGGTTGATTGGTAGTTGAGATACATCGAGATACGAGGTAGTTGAGATACATCGAGATACATCGAGATACAAGGTGGTTGGTAGTTGAGATACACCGAGATACAGCGAGATACGAGCTGGTTGAGGATGGAATGAGGAAAAGTGAAATGGGGGAAATGAGAGGAGGAAAAGTGAAATTGGGGGAAATGGGAGGAAGAATGTAAGGTTTTGTTATGCTATTCTATGTTTTTGCTATGTTTTGTAATTAACTTTTCCTTTTCTCTATATTGGGTAATTTTTCTAAAATATTGCTATATTTTGTAAATAACTTCTAAACATTGTACTTTTATGTAAAAATTCCTTATTTTAAGGGACTTTTTACACTACATGCCCACATTTTATAAAATATTACATATTTTACCCATTTTAAACTTCATTTCACTCCATACCCACTTCAGCATAAATATTTACATGGACTACCCACACTACAAAAGTTTGGCATTTAGCCACGGTCAAACCGTAACTAAATAACCGAGGCTATCGACAGCCTTTAGCCACGGAAGCTAACGACTTATTTATTGGAACCGTGGCTAATAAGTTGTAGATTTAAAGATCCAATTAATATTTGCCACGTAAGACCCGTGACTAATTTGATTTTTATATTTTGCTAATTTGAATTTAGTAATCAGTGTTCAACCGTGGCTAAGTAATTCCATTTTTTTAAACAAATTAATATTTAAATGGGAGACATTTACTAAATTCTATAATACAATGAGACCCAAACATATAAAAGTATATGCTATTAATAATCAATGTCTCTTAAAGATGCAACTATAAGCTATTTGTACATATTAAATAAGATTTAATCACACTTATATATAATTTTGAAATCATAATTATAAAAAATAGCAATATTATTCATATTACAAACATAGCATCATTTTTTATATACAAGTTGTTACAAACAACTAGAAAAGGAAAACCCTAGCCCCCACATCATATCTCTCCGCCCCTGCATTAATATACCCTTTTATGTTTGGATTGAAGTGTGGATGCTATTGAACAAATGAGTATTTTGGTTTATGTTGCTTCAAACACAATATACTTTTTTATATATACCGTATACTCTTTAGAATTATCTTTTTGTGTTTTAATTGATATTTGAGTTCCTATCGAACATATGGACATTTTAATTTTTATTTTAAACAAAGTATACCTTTTTGATATGTCATATACTTTTTTGGTATACATTTTTGTGTTTAGATCGAAGTGTAAGATGTTATCAAACAAATGGAGGTTTTGGTTTTTATTGTTTTAAAGAAAGTATACCTTTTCTTTATACCCTATACTCTTTTTTGTATACCCTTTTGTATTTGGATCAAAGTGTGTGATGCTATCTAGCAAATAAATATTTCATTATTTGTTGTTGAACAAAGTATACCTTTTAGGTATACCGTATACTCTTTGTATGCCTTGTTATGTTGGGATCCAAATGCGAGATGTAACATACACATTGATATTTCAATTTTATTATTTTTGATGAAGTATACCTTTTTGATATACTGTATACTCTTTTGGTATACCTTTTGTGTTTGGATCAAAGTGTGGGATGCTATCGAGCAAATAAATATTTTAATATTTTTTATTTTCAATAAATTATACTTTTTAGGTATACAGTATACTCTTTTGGTATACCTTGTTATGTTCGGATCAAAGTGCTAGATGTTTCAAAATATACAGATATTTTAATTTTTATTATTTTTTAAAAAATATACCTTTTTAATATATTGTATACTCTTTTGGTATATCCTTTTGTGTTTGGATCAAAGTGTACGATGTTATCGAACAAATAAATATTTCAATGTTTGTAGTTTTGAACAAAGTATACCTATTGGTATACTGTATATTCTTTTGGTATACCTTGTTGTGTTCGGGTCGAAGTGCAAGATGTTTTAGAATAGATAAATATTTTAATTTTTATTATTTTTTATGAAGTTTACCTTTTGGATATATTGTATTTTAGTATACCTTTTTGTGTTTGAATCAAAGTGTGAGATGCTATTGAGCACATAAATAATTTAATTTTTTTTATTTTGAACAAAGTATACCTTTTGGGCATACTGTATACTCTTTTGGTATACCTTGTTATATTCAGACCGAAGTACAAGATGTTTCAGAATACATAGATATTTTAATTTTTATTTATTTTTTTAAAAATATACCTTTTTGGTATATTGTATACTCTTTTGGTATACCCTTTTGTGTTTGGATCAATGTGTACGATGTTATCGAGCAAATAAGTATTTCAATTTTTGTTGCTTTGAACAAAGTATACGTTATTGGTATACTGTATACTCTTTTGGTATACCTTGTTATGTTCGGATCGAAGTGTAATATATTTTTATTATTTTTTGATGAAGTATACCTTTTTGGTATATTGTATACTCTTTTGGTATATCTTTTGTGTTTGGATCAAAGTGTGCGATGCTATCGAGCAAATAAATATTTTATTTTTTGTTGTTTTGAACAAAGTATACCTTTTATGTATACTGTATAGCCTTTTGGTATACCTTATTATGTTTGGATGGAAGTGCGAGATGTTACATAGCACATATTATTTCAATTTTTATTAATTTTTATGAAATATACCTTTTTGGTTTATTATATACTGTTTTGGTATACGCTTTTGTGCTTGGATCAAAGTGTGCGATGCTATCGAGCAAATAACTATTTCAATTTTTGTTGTTTTGAATAAAGTATACCTTTTTGATATACTGTATACTCTTTTGGTATACCTTGTTATGTTCAGATCAAAGTGCGAGATGTTTCAGAACACATAGATATTTTAATTTTATTATGTTTAAAGAAGTATATCTTTTTGGTATATTGTATACTCTTTGGTATACCCTTTTATTGTTTGGATCAAAGTGGGCGATGCTACCGAGCAAATAATCATTTCAATTTTTGTTGTTTTGAACAAAGTATACCCTTTTGGTATATTGTATACTCTTCTGGTATACTCTTTTGTGTTTGGATCCAAGTGTGCGATGCTACCGCGCAAATAAATACTTCAGTTTTTGTTGTTTTGAACAAAGTATACCCTTTTGGTATACTGTATACTCTCCTGATATACTCTTTTGTGTTTGGATCCAAGTGCAAAACGTTTCAGAAGACATAGATATTTTAATTTTTTTTATTTTTAGAGAAGTATACCTTTTTGGTATATTCTATTTATTTTGTATACTCTTTTGTGTTTGGATCAAAGTGTGCGATGCTATCGAGCAAATGAGTATTTCAATTACTGTTATTTTGAACAAAATATACCTTTTTGATATACTGTACACTCTTTCGGCATACCTTGTTATGTTCGGATCGAAGTGCGAGATGTTTCAGAGCACATAAATATTTTAATTTTTATTATTTTAAAAGAAGTATACCTTTTTTGTATATCATGTACTCTTTTGGTATATCATTTTATGTTTGGTTAAAAGTGTGAGATACTATTGAGCAAATAAAATATTTCAATTTTTGTGTTTATGAACAAAGTATGTCTTTTTGGAGAAAAAAATAAAAAAATTGGGAGACATGAATAGTGCTAGAAACATGAGAAAGAAAAAAGAAAGAAAAAAGAATAAGAAATGAAAAAAAGAAAAAAAAAATGAAGAATAGTGAAAACGGAGAAGAAGAAAAGAATAATAAAAGAATGACAAAAAAAGGAGAAAAAAATAATACAAGATATGATGAGAGAGAGGAACTTGAGTTCCTTGTTTTATGCCTCAAAATAAGAAGGTAATTAGCTAATGGGTATAGAGTGTAAATAAGTTATGGGTATAAAAGTAATGTGTAGAGCCATGTAAATAAAATAGGATGTATGTGTATTTTTGTAAATCCCCCTATTTTAAGCATATAGGGTTTATAAGCCCATAACTTTTTGAGTTACCAAACACTCATTAATAGACTTAAAAGCACATATGTGTTTTTAAGCCACTTTTAAGCTTATCCAAAAAGGCTCTAAATGAACATTTATTTTGGAATAAACAAAAAGTAAAAACTTGACTCTTATTATGGGACGGAGGTAATGTGTTTCATAAAGATTTTTCTTAGTATTACCGTCTTCAATATGTGACGGTGAGGTAATAGATTGACCCTTCAGATGTCTCGGTGATACAAAACAAAGAAAATATAATGACTTTTAACTTAATTATTATTTTTACATAGAACTTAAGTTCATTAGAGGTAAATACGGATTAATAAATTAACTGGTAATTATTTCAACTTCTAGGACAAAGTCTAAGCATATTGGGTAAAAATGGAGCAGCAAATAGACATTATTTTGACTGGCATAGCAAAAGAATTTACCTCAAAATGAATGAATTTGGCATAGCAAAGGACTTTTGCGTCATTTAATAACGTTTGGTGGACACATCACCTTCATTCTCTCTGCACCTCAAAATGTTTGGCTTTTCAGAGAACTAATTTATTAATAACTTGTGGTGCTGAAAAGCCAACTTTGAACGTATATTTATTTTTTTCCTTCTAAATCGGAAGATACATGTATGTTGGAGATCTTACATACTTTCCCACATTACAAGTTCTCGTGCAATAACCATGTTGCTCATTTTTCTTTTTAAAAGTTGTTGCTCATTTTCTTTTTATAATTTGGGAAGTAGCTATTTCAGATTCAACCACTCGAATTTTCATAAAGCGAATGCTATCCACTTCTAGAAATTTAAATTATTCTGAGCATAATGTTAGAAAATCTCATTATTATTATTATTATTATTATTATTATTATTATTATTCCAACAAGCACGAAATATATTCTTGCATCTTGTTCATAGGCTAAATTTGCCATATAATTATTCGAATAATTTTTGGAGATTCACACGATGAATATGTACAAGTATGATACTATATGTTGTTCTATACTCCATCCGGTCTATTTTAGTTGTAAGGGTTGACTTGCACACTTTAAGAAATCATAAATAAGCATATTATTTTTACTTATTTAGCCTTTTATCTTCTTGGTATTTTCAAGAAAGAGCTACTAATATGGAGATGTTTGTATTTTTCAATAACATTTAATATTAGCGGTATTATGGAAAAAAATTGTAAATTTTACATTGATATTCTAAATTGACAAACATTTTGGACTTTCTATAAATGAAATACCTTACAACTAAAATGGACCGGATGGAGTATCTGATAAAATTAGTTACTCTTGTTTGCAATTTATATTTATGTATATGAGCGGATAACATTCGAGATTATACAAAATCATGTACAAAAGATTCTTACATAAGCAACGTGACATAATATCATTAAATTGAAGTTGCAATCTAATAGTTGCTATTTTGTTATAATATGCATCTGGACATCTCACAAATACTATAATTTCACTTGTTTTACTTCCCTTTCTTCCTTATCATCATGAGGCCATACCCTAAAATGCAAAGTCCATAACATTATGTCTTGATGATTTCTCTCACACCAAATTTGTAATCCCTTATTAAAACACAAGATAATGAATATTGAAAAGTTCTATTCTTGAATGAATTTACATGACTACAGTAGTACAATATATATAGGTATGGAACCTCCAGTAGAGATAAGTTCCTGAGTGTTTTAGAAACAAACAACTGCACCTACTAAATATCATTTAGAGATCTAGCATTATCCATCATTAACAGATAAGGATGCGTCAATACCCCCTTACAAACTGAAGGTGGGTAGCCAACATGAAGTTTGTCCCTTAAGAATTGGAAACGAGCAGAGGACAGAGGCTTGGTCAAGACGTCAACTAATTGATCTTTGGAAGAGATAAATTGCACAAGCAGGTCCTTTCTTGGTACTTTATCCCAGACGAAGTGGAAATCAATTTCCACATATTTTGTTCTCGCATGAAAGATTGGAAAACACCAATATTGTCGCACCACAAGATAGGAGCTTTAGGCAGAAATACACCAAGTTCAAATAACAATGAATGAATCCAAGTTAGCTCGGCAGCAGTGTCAGCTAGAGCTTTATATTCTGATTCAGTAGAGGATCTAGCGACTGTAAGTTGCTTCTTTGACAACCAAGAAACCAAACTCGACCCTATGAAGATAGCATAACCTCCGGTAGATTTTCGATCATCCAACTAGCCAGTCCAATCTGAGTCTGTAAAGGCTTGAAAAAGCAAACTTCATGACTTCGGAATAAAGAAGCACATGTCCTTAGTATGTTGCAAATATCACAAGCTGCGTTTAATAGAGGCCCACTGATTTATTGAGGGGTTATGCATGTACTGGCACACTTTATTCACAACAAATGAAAGATCCGGACGAGTAAGATACTGAAGAGCTCCCACAATTTGGCGATACAAAGATGGATCATGAAAAGTAGGACTGTTATTTATATGTAGCTTTGCAGAAGTTGACATAGGCGTGGAAAATGGCTTGCAATGTTCCATTTTTGCATGACTAAGCAGGCCGGTAATATAGTGTTTTTGAATTAAAGAGAGACCAACCCTGGTTTGTTCAACTTGGATGCCAAGAAATAGGCTTAATGGCCCTAGATCACGGATGACAAACACTGACCCCAACTTTGCAATAATACTTTCTAAGAAAACAACATTACTCCCAATAATATAATGTCATCTACATGCATATACAAGTATATAGGCCTTGACACCATTTGAGTTGAAGATGAAAAGGGAGGCATCTGATTTGGAGCTAAAGAAACCCACTTCTAGAAGAAAACTTTGAAGCTTCAAGTACCTATCATACCCCATTATTACTCAACTCGGAGTGAGTCAAGACTCGGGTTTGACTGCGTAACTCGTTTGAGTTAAGAATTGGAGTCGCCACCTAATATGGATTTCTAAGGTGTATTAGGTCACCTAAACGTCTAAGGTCGGGTCTCTTATTAAACAGGTTTAGTTTCAGAGATTCGAGGGTAAGAAGTCCAAGTGACTCGAGGAAGAAGGTGTTAGGCACTTCCCCAAGTCCCACGAAAAGTGGTTCCCGCCCGAGTTTCTATTTTTTAGGATGTTAAAAGATAATAGGTAAACAAAAGTTGTATTACTTTACTAATTATAGGCTAAATGTGCAATTGGTCAAGCAAAAGGGAAATTTACACAGGTAAGTATATATAGGCAATGAAATATAGGTGAAATGAGTTTTGGGCTTATCAAATTTGCAAAAAACGGCCTATATTTTATGCCTACTCGCATTTTCGGCTTTCTGCCACAAATGCCTAATAAAAAAGTGGCCAGAATCGTAAGAAACGTTAACATACAGTGTAGCTACGCAATTTTAAGAACAGAATTGGCTTTGCAAAAATAGGCAGATTTCAAAAGTGATTTTTAAATTTTGTCAAAAATCGAATAGGGGTTGTTTTCGAAATAAAATGTTAGCCATTTAGGGTCGGTGTGACTCGTCATTAGTTGTCGAGCCCTAACCTTAATGACTATTTTTTTCTGGTCAATTTTGAAGAATACACATATTGGAGAGGTTGTTTTTGAAAAAGTGGATTTTACGATGCACACAAATCCAAGTAGGGGCCGCCACACGTAAATATATATATATAGGCATGCAAATACATGAAGTGTTGATATACTTTTACGAAAAATATGTATAATAAGTTGTATAAATGACCCCAATACTCATACCCCTATACACTATTAGATTAGTGTATAAGAAGCTAAAGTAGGTTTTAAAATCATTTTATACACATAAAAGGCCCGGAAAATACATACTTTGGTACTTAAACTTGTCCCGAAAATACAGTTACACACATCAACTTTGCGGGCGACCCATCACCCCCCTTAACACGTTTGAAGTGGTATTAGTATCACCTTAGAGGATGACGTGGCATATTCAAGTTCTCAAAGCAAGTGAAGATTTTAAAACATATTAAAGCTAAATTAAATGGTACACGTGTTAGATTTTTAATTGGTAATTACATAATAACTACTCAGCCTTATTTTTTGCATGCCATTTTTCTATTTTACTTTTTCGTTTTCTTTTCTATCTTTTCCTTATTCTTCATCCCTCTTAACCATATCTTCTTTCTCCCCTGTTTTATCTTCGTCATTGCAAATCTCTCCTTATTCTTTTTCTCCACCAGCAAAGCTATTCTTGACATTCTTTTCCCCTTTCACCAAAGCTACTCTCAAGCAAATTACCCTTCAATACTGTGAACAAGAAGATTATGTCGCAACATTATACCCTCCAATTTCCTTACTTCTCATTCTCTTTCCTCATTCTTTTTCTCCTCAGCGTTCTTTCTCCTCCAAGATTTCCTTCTTCTGGTTTCCATTAGAAACTTTTCTAATTCTATGTTGATGTGTTACTGTCGACATGATTTTCCTATGTTAATTTGTTACTCCAAGTTTGGTTAAAGTAACGATTTTCATCACAGCAGCCGCTGCCGCCGTGGCTGCCATTGGTAGATCCTCGTGTCTCTACTTGTGATCGACAATTATATTGTCACTTCTCCATTTACATTCACCAAATTTTATTTTATATTCTCCTCCATTTGATAAGAATCTCCCTAAATAATTTTACAATCAAAAGAGGAATGAAATTCATCAAGTTTTTGCTTAAGTTTTCATAATCTCTACAGATTTAATTGGGTTTGGTGGAAAAAATTTGTCTACAAAGGTTTTGGGAGTTGTAGAGTTGGGTAATGGGATAGTTAGAGATATTGTATGTGGGTGAATTTATTTGAGTTTGTTTTGGATTGGATTTCCATTTTGTGCATGGATGCGGTGGCGGATTGGTGGAGATAGGGTGGAGGCAGCGACAGAGGCAGATTTGTGGAGATAGGGTGGAGGCAGAGGCAGATCGGTGGGGAAGAAAGAGGGAAAAGGAAAATTAAAAGAAAAAAAAAAGAAATGAAAATAAAAACTCATGATATAAACAAAAGCAGTTTTAAAAAATCTTTTCTGATAAATTGCCACGTGGTCAAATCATAAAGAGAGTGAGAAACACCTTGTATGGTGCGACTGGCTATATATGTCTCGAAGGGGTGTTGATACCACTTCGAACGTATTAAGGGGGGGGTGATGGATCGCCCGCAAAGTTAAAGTGTGTAACTGTATTTTCGGGACAAGTTTAAGTACCAAAGTATGTATTTTGCCTAAAAGTCCCTATTTAAAAAGGTTTCTGGGCCTGTCCTGTTCGCGCAAAAGAAGGGCAGTTTTAAGTTTTGCAAAGATGATCCCGAGTTTAACAAGTGTTGCACAAATAACCTCTGTTTGTCAAAAGTGTCAAGTTTCACAGTTTAAGCATGGAAATCATTTCAAAACTTTGTTGGTAAAAACTAGACATATTACAATTGTTAATTTCAGTCGACTAAACATGCAAGCAAACCATTTTTAAGGAGTATGATGCAAACACATAGGTGAGAGTTAGAAAGAGGCCCCTGGGTAACCATGTACACAGCCTCATGATTGTGCACCCTGTCTTAATGTGAATTTAGGCAGGGATTGTCCTAATAAATACAGGCAGTGGGGGAGACTAAAGGGGAGAGAGGAAGGACAAGAGCAGTACCCTGTGTGCACTCAGACATGGCCTGTTTAGGCTTGAGTAATCAGAACAAAGAGACAACCCTTGTTTAACTTTAAAACCTGTAAACTAAACAAGACTGGTATGGACTTTCATGGCCATCCAAACATAGATGCGTACACATGGGGGTAGCAGGGGAGCCAGGAGAGGACTCAAACACTCACACACATAGACAATGATCCAGATAGGAAATTAGAACATAGGCAGATCAATTACAAAGTAAACAGGGGTGCAGTTTATGAGTTATACCTTATCAGGAACTGTAACAAACAAAGAGTAATATTGAGGCAGTATTGAATGCTTGCAAGAACAGAACCAGGAAGCAAAAAAGCATGGGTCTTCTAATAGTTTGAAAGATAATCAGAAGAGAGAGTAGTATGCGATTAGTGTATGCTTGTGAGGTGTTCTATGTGATTCTGTGTATGAAACTTGTGTTTCCATGTATCGGTGGTGTTTATTGTGAGACAAAGAGCTAGTTTATATAGGTGAGGGGTTGGGCTTTTGGTTTAAACGGGCAAAACCAAAACAAGGTAATGGAATATTGTTTTCTAAACTTAAAAGGGAAGTCTTGGTATACTTTCCAAATATAAACCAATCAAAGCCCTAAAATTAGAGCTTGACCAAGATTCTGACAATTATAATCCCTTCCCCTTAACTATAGTAGAGTCTAAATTCCAGAATCAGTGTATAAGCATGATATTGATTGATTTAGGATCCTAAAATCCCTCGATTAACTCAACATATTTCAATCAAAATCTTAAATCTAAATTAACGAGCAGTTTTCCATTCAAGTGTCAATCACAAGTTTCAAATTAAAACCAATCAAAACTCCTTGATTATGAAAATCAATTTTTTCAGTCTAAGTGAGGCACATATTCATGAGAATTGTGCACAGCTTAGGCATAGTACCCGAAATCAGTTCCCATACTAATCATGGATTCTATGTTTTAACAAAAGAGATGACATAGAACTTAGTCTAGGAACATATCAAACTCGAGCATACAATAATTCAAGGTAATGTTTAGGCTTAATCAGTGAATCAGAACAAGAAGCACTGATCATGTATATATATCTTCACCCTTAACTAATTAAGAAATAGAAACCAAACATGTTAATACAAACAAAACTTAGGCAAGTTCTAGGCTTTAACAATTAAACAAGTCCACAAACAATGTAGGAGGAGAGAAAAAGATGAAGGGATTAGGGTTACCCATATACGGAGTCGGGTTAATCTTAACCCGTCTCAAATGGGTTTGCATGAGGGTTTTCCTGCTTCTTTTAGTATTAACACCTTAGGATCCATTTAGGCAAGGCCAGAGACATTTTTCGGCGACTGAAACTTTCCCCGACGTGGGGTCGATTTTGACCCTCATCAAACGGCAACAGACCATAGGGGTTTTGCAGCGGGTGAAGAGAGGAGCATTATGATATAATTTATTTTGAGTTTCGCCGGTGGAATCGATAGGAAAATGATCGTGACAGTGGGGGTTTAGGGTTAAGCGAGAGAGAGAGAGTGAAGGGTCGTGGCGGCTGAGTGTTTGGTGGAAAATGAGAGAGAGAGAGAGAGAGAGAGTAGGGTTTCAGGGATTGGGGTATGTAATTAAAAAAGGAAAATAAGATATTAGCCGTTGGATCGAACTCGTGGATGGTTGAGATTTAACCACGTAGGCGTATAGGTGGCGTGAGAAGTTGAGGTGTATGCATGTGTACGTGTATACGTTTATGTGTGTATATATTGTGTATAAATATGTATAAAATGCATATAAATGTATAGAAAAATTGTATAAAATACTTATAAAGTTATATAAAAACAGAAGAATTAATTGTAAGGGTTAAATAGCTAGGGAAACTTATTATTTTAGATTTTAAAACAATTTAGGCAATTTTGTTAAAATAGAAATAATTACGAGAAATTGTAACAGAACGTGCAAATTTTGTAAAATAGTAGTAGCTTGTGTTAATGCCTTTCAAAAATAGCCTAATTGGCGTGTGTGCGTGAAGTAGTGGCTTGGAATAGGGTGAGTGTATGATAATGGTGCGGTTATAAATGCAATTTTTGACTGAATAATGGCTATTGGAATAGGAGGGACAAAATTAGGTATCAAAAGCTGCCCCTGTTTGCCCGAGGATGATAAAAGAGTCTTCGGGCAAAGACATTGACAGATCGACAGATCGAATAATTTTGTCACGACTTTTGAGAAGTGCTTATGGATTATGGGAATTGACGAGGTGCTAGATCGTAATGTTTTGCATTGTCAAATTGTATACCCTGCAATAGAAGTGAGTTTTGAAAAAATAATATATATATATATATATATATATATATATATATATATATATATATATATATATATATATATATATATGTAAATGTAAAGTGTACTTTCCTATTGGGCTGGATCTTAGGTGTTCGTCATGTTAAGTTGTATACCCTTTGTCATGTCTATCCTCTCACTGGGCTGTCTACCCTCCAGGCTGTCTTCCTCTTACAATGCCAATCTATGCATCGTGTTGTCTACCCTCCGCCATGTCGAACTTGACATCGGGTTGTGTACCCTCAGTCAATGCATCAGGCTGTCTACTATCCGCCATGTCAAACTCGACATCGGGATGTGTACCCTCAGTCAATGCATCGGGCTGTCTACCCTCCGCCATGCCAAACTTGACATCGGGCTGTGTACCCTAAGTCAATGCATCAGGCTGTCTACCCTCCGCCATGCCAAACTCGACATCTGGCTGTGTACCCTCAGTCAATGCATAGGGTTTTTTACCCTCCGCCATGCCAAACTCGACATCAGGTTATGTACCCTCAGTCAATGTATCGGGCTGTCTACCCTCCCCCATGTTAAACTCGACATCAGGCTGTGTACCCTCAGCCAATGCATCGGGCTGTCTACCCTCTGCCATGCCAAACTCGACATCGGGTTGTGTACCCTCAGTCAATGCATCGGGCTGTCTACCCTCCGCCATAGTCAATGCATCGGGCTGTCTACCCTCCGCCATGCTAAACTCGTCATCAGGTTGTGTACCCTCAGTCAATGCATCGGGCTGTCTACCCTCCGCCATGCTAAACTCGACATCGGGTTGTGTACCCTCAGTCAATGCATCGGGCTGTCTATCCTCCGCCATTCTAAACTCGACATCGGGCTATTCCCAGTTTCCATTAAATGAATTCTGAGGGCGACCTAAAAATTCTTCCCCAGTTTGTTTGTTTTGAAATTTTTGAAAGGGTCTCAAAAATTTCTGCCCCAGTGTCAATTCTATCTGTCCTTTTGGAATTTTTGAGAGTTCCTCAAAAATTTTGCCCCAGTGTCTGCTTTATGGGAAAATAAAATTTTTGTATTTAGGCGACTAAACCTAGGGTAGGTTGCCTACGTATCCCACGTGGGGAATCAGGTCGTAACGTAGTTCCAGATTACATGATATATTGCAGAATAATAAAGCCATTAACTAATGTAAGCTCTCAAACATAGTATCTTTTGACAGCGTCTGCGTTGATCGATTTTGGCAAAACTTCTCTGTCTATTTTTGCCAATATTAATGCTCCTCCAGTTAGAACTCGGTGAACCATGTAGGGCCCTTGCCAATTTGGTGCAAACTTGCCTTTTGCTTCTTCTTGATTGGGGAATATCTTCTTCAGCACTACTTGTCCAGGTTCGAAAGACCTTTCTCGAGCTTTCTTGTTAAACGTTTTAGTCATTCTTCTCTGATATAATTTTCCATGACACATTGCATTTAATCTCTTGCCATCGATGAGTGCTAACCGATCCATTCTTTTCTTGACCCTTTCAGCGTCTTTCAACTGTGCCTCTTGAATGATTCTTAGAGATTGTATCTCGACTCTGCTGGTATTACTGCTTTGGTGCCATACACCACCAAGTAAGGAGTAGCCCCCATCGATGTTCTCATTGTAGTGCAGTATCTTAGTAAAGCATAGGGTAAGCTCTCATGCCATTGCTTTGAATTGTCTGTCATTTTGCACAGTATCTTCTTGATGTTCTTGTTGGCTGCCTCGACCGCTCCATTCATTTGAGGTCTATATGCAGTGGAATTATGGTGCTTGATCTTGAAGACTTCACAAGTTGCTTTCATTAGGTCACTATTGAGATTGGACCCATTGTCGGTGATGATTGATTCGGGAATGCCAAATCTACAGATCATCTTGTCACGAACAAAATTTGCTACCACTTTCTTTGTCACTGACTTGTACGATGCAGCTTCCACCCATTTGGTAAAGTAATCAATAGCCACCAATATGAAACGGTGTCCGTTTGAAGCAGCAGGTTCGATTGGTCCTACGACATCCATTACCCAGGCAACAAAAGGCCAAGGTGATCCCATAACATTTAATTTGCTAGGAGGTACTTGAATCATGTCTCCGTGGACTTGGCATTGATGACATCTCTTTGCGTGCTTTATGCAATCATGCTCAATTGTTATCCAGAAATATCCAGCCCTCAAGATCTTTGCGAGCACAAAACCGTTCATGTATGGGCCGCACGTCCCAGAGTGTATTTCTTCTAAAAATCTCGCAGCTTCCTTAGCATCCACGCATCTTAGCAAACCTAGATCAGGTGTCCTTTTGTATAGGACTTCACCGTTCAAGAAAAAACCATTTTCCAATCTCCTCAATGTCCTCTTTTGAAGACTTGTTGCATCTTTTGGGTAAGTGCCATCTTTGAGAAATCTCTTGATGCCGTAGAACCAAGGCTGTCCATCAACCTCTTCTTCCACATAATAACAATATGCTGGTTGCTTCCTCATGGCCACGAGTATTGAGTCAATGTAATTCTTATTAGGATGTTTAATCATGGAAGATATGGTGGCCAAAGCGTCTGCAAACTCATTTTGTAGCCTAGGTACATGCCGGAACTCTATCTTGGTGAATCTTTACTTCAGCTCTTTTATGCACTCGAGGTACGACAATATTTTGGAATTCTTGGCCGTCCATTCTCCACGGACTTGGTGGATCAACAAATTAGAATCTCCAATTGCCAGCAGTTCTTGTATGTTCATATATAATGCCATGCTAAGACCTAGGATGCAAGCTTCATATTCCGCCATGTTGTTGGTGTATGGAAACCTCAATTTGGCTGTGATAGGGTAATGTTGCCCAGTCTCAAAAACTAGTACTGCTCCAATGGCGACTCTTTTGAAATTCACCACCCCATCAAAGAATAATCTCCAGCCGTCATATTCCTCTGTGATGTCTTCTCCTACAAACATGACTTCTTCGTCAGGAAAATAAGTGTGCAGAGGTTCGTAATCATCATCCACAGGATTCTCGGCCATATGATCTGCCAATGATTGATCTTTCACTGCCTTTTGAGTGACAAAAGTAATGTTGAATTCACTGAGTAGCATTTTCCATTTAGCCAACTTCCCAGTAGGCATTGGCTTTTTGAAGATGTACTTGAGAGGGTCCATCCTTGATATCAGCAAAGTTGCATAGGATGTCAGGTAGTGCCTCAACTTTTATGCTATCCAGGTCAGTGCACAACAAGTGCGCTCCAACAGTGTGTACTTGGCTTCGTATGGAGTGAACTTCTTACTCAGATAGTATATTGCTTGCTCCTTTCTTCCAGTTGAGTCATGTTTCCCCAATACACATCCAAACGCTGAATCTACCACAGATAGGTACAAGATCAAAGGTCGCCCAGGTTCGGGTGGAACCAACACGGGCGGGCAAGACAGATACTCCTTTATTCGGTCGAATACTTTTTGGCAATCCTCCGTCCATTCAATCGCTGCATCTTTCTTGAATAACTTGATGATTGGTTCACAGATGACCGTGGATTGGACTATGAATCAGCTGATGTAATTGAATCGTCCCAAGAAACCCATGACCTTCTTCTTACTCTTGGGCGGTGGCAATTCTTTAATGGCTTTGATCTTGGATGGATCAAACTCGATGCCTCTCCTACTGACAATGAAACTCAGAAGCTTCCCTGCTGGAACACCAAAAGCACATTTTGCTGGATTCAACTTCAAGTTGTATCTATGCAAGTGATTGAAAAACTTGTGCAGATTATCAAGATACTCTGAGCTTTTCTTTGACTTGATGATCACATCATCCACATATACTTCAATTTCTTTGTGCATCAGGTCATGGAACATGGTTATGATTGCCCTCATGTAAGTTGCCCCAGCATTCTTCAACCCAAATGACATAACCTTGTAACAATAGGTTCCCCAAGATGTAATGAAATCTGTCTTCTCGGCATCTTCTTCATCCATAAGCACTTGATGGTAACTGGCAAAACAATCTACGAAAGACTGTAGTTCATGCTTCGCGCAATTGTTAATCAGGATGTGTATGTTTGGCAAAGGAAAATCATCTTTTGGGCTAGCTCTATTCAGATCTTTGTAGTCTACATAAACTTTGAGTTTCCCATCTTTCTTTGGCACTGGGACAATGTTGGCTAACCAAGTTGGGTATTTGACCGTTTTTAAAATTCCCGCATTTAGCTGTTTGGTTACCTCTTCCCCATTCTTTAGCAAAGTAGATGACTTGAAAGTTTGGGCTTTTTGCTTGACTGGCGGGAAGCCTGGATTGATGGGCAATTTGTGAGCCACTACGTCCGTGCTTATGCCAGTCATGTCATCATACGACCATGCAAACACATCCTCATATTCCTTGAGAAATTCAGTATACAGTTTTCTATCCTCTGCGGTGAGATGCACACTAATTCTTGTCTCTTTTACAGTTTTATCGTCTCCCAGATTTATCACCTCAGTCTTTTCTAGATTTGGTTTGGACTTGTTT
Organism: Petunia x hybrida; assembly: GCA_037355625.1. NCBI lineage: Eukaryota > Viridiplantae > Streptophyta > Magnoliopsida > Solanales > Solanaceae > Petunia > Petunia x hybrida. The sequence goes on along the minus strand of JBBBVM010000712.1, from coordinate 1,702,936 downwards.
TCTAATCTTTCAATTTCCTCTTGTGTGGCTTCATCAAACTCATTATAGTTAAAATCAGATTCTTCAAGCTCCATAGTTTCATTATATGTTACGGTTGCGGACTAAATGGAATTATTAGTTTGAATGCTGAAAAATAAAACGTTGCGTAATTAGAAGATTAAAACAAAAGTGAAAGGAAATAGTGCGACATTTTATTTATGAATCCTTTTAGAACAAAGTTTGTAGGGAGACATGTGAAAAACAAAGGGAAATGCAAGTTCCACGACTCGAGGTCGGGTTTTATTTTAGAAAGCATAAAATAGTCTCTATCCCCCTAGCTCTACTAAGGTCCGCGGTAAGCTCGGGCCAGGTTGCTAATCCAGTTGTTCAGTGCAGCTCTAGATTCAGTTTTTGCCAGTCCAGGAGGTTCAACATGCTCTTCTAGGATCACACAGCAGTCTTCATCAGATAGGAACAACTTTTGCACGCCTGCCAGTGAATCCTCTTCAGCATCGACAATCTTCGGTTCAACCCCTTGTGCTTCAGATACCTCCCCCTTACGACCATCCAAGTAACCAGACGAGACGAAAATATGTAGGAGAGTTTTGGTGCTTTTCTTGTAGTACTTGAAGTCCAGTGAGGCTTCTTCCATGCTCTTCTCATAAGTCACAATGTACCCTATGCCAGCTTTCTCGTTGTCGGGCCTCATCATGATTTGAATTGGTTCGACCATGCATCTAGGTTCTTGCCCAAACCTTTGCCAAGTTCATAGCCTTGCCTTCTCATGATGCCTACAACCCAGTCTCCAGGCCATTTTGCAGGTTGTAGGAGTATGTACGGTTCTTCAATTACTACCTCCATAGGCTCGGGTGTTTTAGGTAGCCATACTTGCTTTCCCCTTGTTTCTTCAGAAATGCGCTTCCAGTTAGGACGAGCATTAGGTGAGTACATCGGTCGCTTCTCCGTTTTAGCAGATATGGTCTCACAGAATTCATGTGAAGGCACACCCCAATTAGATACTACCGGTTCCCAGACCAAGTTCCTCCCTTCATAGCCTTTGCCTCGTCCATCCCAATAAGCATTGTAGAAACTTCTCCTTTTCTCTCCAGTCCCAGGCGGTGTATTAACCAGTTTAGCAGTGAAGTGTGCAGTATAACCTCTTTGGACTGCATCAGTGGGGTCCCAGCTTTTGTTGTAGTTTTTGCAGTATCCCCCTCGAGTGCCCTGTACTTCTCCCACAAGCTCCACAGTATAGAAAGTCTGACCATCAGTAGCATTCCCTTCAATTTCCGGTATGGTTTGTTCATTGTAGATGGAGTTGTTCCCTTCGCCAAATACTACCACTTCTTTGTTGTCCCACTCGAACTTCACTGTCTGGTGCAATTTAGAAGGCACTGCCCCAGCCATGTGAATCCAAGGCCTTCCTAGCAGCAGGTTTTAAGAAGTAGAGATGTCCATGACATGAAATTCAGCATTGAACTCCACGGGACTGACCATAATAGTTAAGTCGATTTCTACGATGGTGCTCCTTTGTGAACCATCGAACGCCTTTACTTTCATGTCACTTTCCATTATCTTACTTTGATCAATCCCCATTCTTTTCAGAGTAATGAATGGACATACGTTCAAGCCAGACCCTCAGTCGATCAAAACTCTCCCCACGAACCAGTCTTTGCATTTGATGGTGACATGTAAGGCTTTGTTGTGATTCAACCCCTCTGGCGGCAGTTCATCTTCGTGGAAAGTGATTCGATTGGATTCCATGACTTGCCCGACCATGCTAGCTAGATTCTCAATTGTAGTATCCAATAGGACATGTGCTTCATCTAACACTTTCATCAAGGCATTTCGGTGGCTCTCTAACTTGAGAAGTAAAGCTAGAACAGAGATTTGTGCAGGAGTCTTACCCAAATGTTCAACCACAGAGTATTCTTTTGCTTGAGCTTTTTTCCACAGTTCCTCGGACTCCTCCTCGCTGGTGCCTCGTCTACCTTGAACAAGATGCTCGAGAGTATATATCCTCCCACTCCTAGCCATTCCTTGTGCAGCAATAGTCTCGACTGTTGATTTACCCTTCTTCTCCTCTTCATAATCCCATGGCACTGCTTTGTTATCATAGGGAGGGACTACGTCAACGTAGAATTTTGGAGCCATCTCTACTTCAATGGGCTCTGGTGCTTTAGCCGTTTGGGAAACAGAAGCAGATGGTGGTGTAGCCTCCTTTTCTTTGACAATGGTTCCTTCCAAGTTGCATTCTTCGTCCAACTCGATAAAGTTCACCCTATTATCCCCGTGGTTAGGTAAAGGGTTATTGTGCATATTTGGGGTTTTCAAGTAAATCACCTTTTGATCGATCAGGTCTTATATTTTATCTCTCAGGGCGTAATACTTTTCTGTATCGTGACCAGGTCCTCCAAAGTGATAGGCACAGGTTTTGGTTTTGTCGAAGTAGGGTGACATTCTATCAAGCATTTGAATGGGACGGATTGTATGTGGCCAGCTGCTTTGAGTCTTTTAATAAACTAAGTGCGGGATTCGGCTAGCGGGGTATAGTTTCTGTAGTTAGGACTTTGTGGGTATGGTGGTCTTTGTGGCGGTGGGTTTTGGAACATGGTTTGAGTGTTGTAGATTAGATAGGCGGATGTGGGTGGAATATAGGGATATGATGGAGGTGGTGTTTGGCAGTAATGGTTGTGGATGGGAGAATGGTCAAGTGATGCAGCAATGAAGGAACGTCGTCCTTCTTTTTCTTTGATGTCCCTGTGCTACCAGTTTGTAGTGCTTTGTTAGTGGCTTGTAGTGCAGCCAAGTTAACAATCCTACCAGTTTTCAACCCATCTTCAACCATGTCTCCAATCTTGATCAAATTTCCAAACTTCTAGTCTTGCATGTTCAGCATCTTGTCAAAGTAGACACCCTCTTGTATGCAAATGAAATTTTCCACTATCCCTGTGCTACCAGTTTGTAGTGCTTTGTTAGTGGCTTGTAGTGCAGCCAAGTTAACAATCCTACCAGTTTTCAACCCATCTTCAACCATGTCTCCAATCTTGATCAAATTTCCAAACTTCTAGTCTTGCATGTTCAGCATCTTGTCAAAGTAGACACCCTCTTGTATGCAAATGAAATTTTCCACTATCTCTGTGTCTTCCATAAGAGGTTGGACTTTGGCGGCTTCGGCTCTCCACCTGGTTGCAAACTCCCTAAAAGTCTCAATGGGCTTCTTCTTCAACTTTCCCAAATAGAATCGATCAGACATGTCATCAGTGTTATGCCCAAAACTATCGATAAAATCACCAACCATTGCTTCCGAGTTCGTCCACTTCTTTGTTTGCTTTTTTGAGTACCATACCAGTGCATCTCCGATCAAACTACAGTTGAACAACTGCATGCTAATCTTTTCATCATGTCCAACCCCAACCAACTTGTCACAGTAAGACCTTAAGTGTGCCATCAGATAGCCACTGCCATCGAACATGTTGAACTTAGGTGTCTTATAACCATCTGGCAGCTTCAAGTTAGGGTACATACAGAGATCTTCATAAGCTAGTCCTCTAGTTTCCTTGGTGCCTTGGAATTGCTTGAATTTCTCCACCAGCCACTTGACTTGCTCTTTGGTGCTGTCTGAGTCTTCCTTTGTCCATGCATACATATCGTGATCTTTGGTGGGTGATGCAATAGTTTTGGTTTCAACGGTGAAAGGAGGTAGGTTGTTTTGTGGTGCTTTTGGTGGTGCAATATAGCTGGGGTATGGGATGTCCTTCTCGGGGAATGGTGGATCTTTACCGTGAGGGCGGGCGGTTTTGTTTGGTTTAGTGGTTTTCTTAGCATGGACAAGAGGAATCCTGTTCTCCAACTCAAGCAACCTTTGCTCCAGCTTAGCATAATCATCATAGGCAACCACACCTTGCTTTTCGGGGGTTCCATTTCCAGCTTTGTCAAACTCAGCCATGATATTGCGTCTCATCCTTGTCCTTGTAGGTAAAGGAAAAGGTGTTGGAATTGATCCTCTGGATCTCAACCAGTACTGCGGCGCGGCCAGAATGCACAAACCAAACTTCGGGGACATGGGACTAAAATAACAAAAACAAAGAAAATAATGTGAGTAAGTGTTAGCATTAATAAATTCGCGTCCTATTATGCAGGGGACTTCTTTTGCGCCAGAGATAGGCCTATCGAAGATTCATAGTAATGTTTGCGCCGAATACATTGTTTCATTTGCATAAGCGTCATCAACACAAGTCTTAAAACCCAAAAATAACAAAATTTTATTTGATTTGCTTGGCATTATTACAATCACTAATTTTATGACAACGACTGAATGGAAAAAGACCAAGAGAAAAACGACTCGACTAAAGATGATTAGACTATGTGCCAAGCAAATAGGTTCTTGAATCAAGCATATGCTCCAGCATCTTCTTCCTCTTCATTTCCTTCTGTCTCTTCCTTAGGTTTGTTAACCAGGTTTGCTGGTGAAGGGGTAGCGAACATCTCCATCAGGTTTTTACCAACTTACATATCACCCAAAGCCTTTATGAAGAACTCGCAGATTTCTATCCCTATTGTTTCCTTTTCTGCCAACGGCACTGATTTGAAATAATCTCCCCATCCTTTAAGCAGGTCTTGCAGATTCTCAGCTGCTTGTCTTGCTGCCATGGTTTTGCATGTCCAATACTTAAGCTCATCCCTTTTGATCCTTTCCTTGTATTACCTTCTCATCTCCCTCTCTTGTGTCACCCTTAACTCTTTCTTATTTTGGTCGAACTTGTGCCATAGTTTCTTGTACTTCTCAGCAACACTTGGAGCTTCAGCTTTCCTTTTCAGCATGGTCTTTGATCAGAACTTCTCTCTATCTTCACTGAGCCACTGAGGATAGGTCAAAGTAGCAACGAGGTTCACTTTGCTGTCTCGGCTGCAGCAAAATTGCATAGTAACCCTTCCTTCCTACATTGTCAATATCGTACCAACCATCAGATGCTCAATGTCTTTTATGTCAACGCTGAAACTTCTTCCTTTTGTCAGCTGAGGAGTTTGTTGTGTCATCCCCATTTGTCGGAGAATTCTTAGAGGAACATAGTGATGAGTTCCTCGGAATCCAATCAATGTCAGGAAAGTGGTATCTTGTCCTTGTATGGAAACGATGAAACCAGCACAGTTTTCAATTATCCATTGCACTTCTTGTAACTCCTCAAACTTGGTGTAACATCCTCGTATGTTCGCGGGGTCTTCCCATACCATCGTTCCAGCCATACGGGTGCTATGTGAGCGAATGCTTCCCTCTCTTGATGCCCTTGGTGCTATTGGATTGATTGGGACACTGTGTAGGTATTCTATCAACCATACGTGCAGCAAAAGGTTGCACCCCTAAAAGAAATCTCCTCCTCTTCTACATTTGGTTAGAGCCTTATAAATTTCTCCTACGATCATTGAAACCAAACTCACTTGGTGCTTGTGAGCACCTTTGCGTAACCTTTCAACTACCCTTCCCAGCCTTATGTCGATCTTTCCTTTTTTCTCGGAAAAGACCATACTTCCCAGAAAAGCAACAATGAAAGTAGTAGATTCAGTCCATTCCCAATCTTGAATTTCTCATGCCCCAGTCCAATCGTGCCTAAGAGTTGGATCTCCAAATCTAGAATATAGATACTCCAAAGTGACCTTTCCATCATGCACTCCCTCGATGTATGGATCATAAGGAGCGTGCAACAGCTCAATGAACACTTTAGGGTCCACGTCTCGGGGATAAATCATGGTCTCGGGCCCAGGCTCTAACCCTGCTAGTCCTCCAAACTCCTCTAGCATTGGTGCCAACTCCAAACCATTGAAATAAAATACCGCCCTTTTGTAGTCCCAGAAATATGTAGCAGCCTCGACCAAACCAGGCATAGCGGTGTAAACCTTGAGAGCTACCAGTTCCCGCACCACCTTTTGAACATAAAGCTTACTGACGGCAGCCAAATCTTCCCACCAGAGTCTGATCAAGTGGGGATCTTGGGAGACAGTCTCGAATTGAAGTGTACCTCTTGCAGCCATAGTCTGAAAACAAATCAGGAAAATTAAAGATCAAAACAATGTTATAGTCTTGATCACACTTAGGCAAACGATCAATATTTTGCGCAAACATTTCTTCGAATCCATGGAAGGATGCAATTTTGTCTTTTTTCGGGTTGAGAACCCTTTCGACATTTGGAGTAGGTTTACTAATGGACTATGACGTGCCAAGGACGTCTAGCCTTCTTAGGTATATCATGATGCAAGGAAAGTAAATACGCATTTTGTTGCCAATTGTTTCCATGGATTTCCCAAAATAATTTTTAAATTCAATACATGACGACTTTTGGAAATAAAAATATAAAAGAAATGAAAATGACACTTGACTAAGCAACACACTCCTCCTCCAGCCTGGCTCTTTTTGCTTCTCGGGCAACCTCATTGACTTCTTCCGTAGCTTGGGTTAAGTATCCCTTAGCCGCGGCTAAGTGTAGGATGTCTACCTCAGCACACTCCGAATTCCATTGTTCAAGCTTCATCCCCAACGCCTCTATCTTTTCTTCCAACTCTAATGTACGCTTCCTCCATACTTCGATCTCTTCTTTATTTTCTTTGTCCATTTTAATAGCTTTCAACATGAACTCACGGTACCGAACTTGAGCTTCCGCCTCTCGTTCTCTTACGTCATTCCTTCGGCTCGGCCCTACTACTACATTTCCTTTTATGCTAGAACGCAACCAGCTATTGTAATTCGGTTCACATCCAGCGTTGTATCTGTCTGACGCTAATGACTTCTTCCCCATGACTTGTCTACCTACCCAAGATTTTCTAATGCTTTTGACTTTTGGAATAATATCTTCTGTATAATCGAACTGGTAGGCCTTCGTGTCTGGTATGAGTGGGATGATTTGCTTTCTCCCTGCTTGCCTCATCACCTTTAGTGGTTGATAGGGTTGGAGACCTCGCAATCCCATAAGTATCACAAAAGATGCCTTCTCAGAGCTAATGATGAAATCTGATGAAGGAAACCAAGTGAACATCCATTGAATTGAATTCTCTGTTATGCTTTCAAACAACCTTACCCATTTCTCTGTGCTACTCGGCTGCTTGAATTTTGGAACTCCGTACTGTTCTCCGACCAAGTAGTTGGAACCAGTTGGCTTGGATAATTCTTGCGCACCTTTCACTTTCCTCAAATGCTCCTTGAACCACGCTTGCACTAAAAGATTGCAACCTTGAAAATATTTCGCTCCTCTTTTACAACTTCCCAAAGCCCGATAAATATCTGCCACAATTATAGGGACTATAGTGTAACGATAACCATCAATCCCATTAAACACCGCATCAGTAACCATGACAAGCCTCTAACATATATCGTGATTCGAGCTTTTAGGAAACACCATTATTCCTAAGAAACAAACAGTAAATGCAAATGGTCTAGCTCTCCTCCAGTCATTGTAGGATTTGAACTCTTTTTACAACCGTCGAATGCACTCAAATACCCGAACCTGTTGTAGAAAGGAAAAAGGTATTTTCTTTTGTTGTAAAAATTCCAAGTTCACACTTGTCACCATCCCTAATTTGTCCAAAAACTCCTCAGGTGTAGGGATACTGGGAGCCAAAATGCGACTCCCTTGCCAGCGATGTTTGTCTAGCCCCGAGTGTGATATGAATCCTCCCATCTCTTCCAGCAAAGGTGTTAAATCGATGTCCCCAAATCTAAACACATTTAGTTTTTCATCCCAAAATGACACTGACGCTTCAATCATTTCCCTACATGGTTCCATTTCTAACAGAGAAACCAAATGACCCAAATGATGGCGTTCTTCAGTTTGTTCGCCCAACGACAATTTATTCCACCAATTAGTTAACAAAGGATGTGCGCCCAACATCATCCCAAAATGGTGAAAATTTTGACTCATGATGACCTATAAGAAAAAGAAAATAAATGATTAAAATTCCCCTCCCCTTTTGAGAACAATTGGACAAATCAAACTGCGTATTTATTTTCGCTTCACTTCTCTTTTCTCTCAGTTTTTTTCTGTCAAATGCACATAAGCATGTCCAAACGTTCATTCGGGGTTAGAAACCCATCAAGTTGTTTGGACAAGTTGAAGACTAGTCGGCTCATAGGGAGCCCTTCCTATGGTATGATGCATGCACATTACATTCCAAGAGTGGTGTAATTCTAGACATGGTTCCCCAAGGTGGACGACCAAGGGGTGGGATCATTTGAAATTGTTGGTTGTACCACGGACCAACTATATTTCAAACATCTCTCCTAAAGGGTTTTTGAGGTGGGACGACTGTAAGGTCCACGTAATATCCTCTGTGTGTGAAAAGTGTCGTTTTTCAGGAGTGGAGGAATATGAGTGAAATATGCTTATATTATATCACTTTTCAAATATAGATAAATACATAAATAAAAGAAAAAAAAAGAAAAGAACCCAAGTTAGTAAAATAATAATAACAATAATAACAAAATAATAAGCAATAAAAATTCCAAAAATAAAGACTCGTTATGGTTAGGACTTTAAGTATCCCCAACGGAGTCGCCATCCTGTCATACCCCATTTTTTCTCAACTCGGAGCGAGTCAAGACTCGAGTTTGACTGGGTAATTCGTTTGAGTTAAAGATTGGAGTCGCCGCTTAATATGGATTTCTCAGGTGTATTAGGTCACCTAAACGTCTAAGGTCGGGTCTCTTATTAAACATGTTTAGTTTCAGAGATTCGAGGGTAAAAAGTCCAAGTGACTCGAGGAAGAAGGTGTTAGGCGCTTCCCCAAGTCCCACGAAAAGTAGTTCCCGCCCGAGTTTCTTTTTTTGGGATGTTAAAAGATAATAGGTAAAGCGAAAGTTGTATTACTTTATTAATTATAGGCTAAGTGTGCAATTGGTCAAGCAAAAGGGAAATTTACACAAGTAAATATATATAGGCAATGAAATATAGTTGAAATGAGTTTTGGGCTTATAGAATTTGCAGAAACGACTTTATACTTTACGCCTACTCGCATTTTCGGCCTTTTTCCACAAATGCCTACTCAAAAAGTGGTCAGAATCGTAAGAAATGTTAACAGATAGTGTAGCTACACAATTTTAAGAACTGAATTGGCTTTGCAAAAATAGGCAGATTTTAAAAATGGTTTTCAGATTTTGTCAAAAACTGAATAGAGGCTGTTTTCGAAATAAAATATTAGCCATTTAGGGTCGGTGTGACTCGTCATTAGTTGTCGAGCCCTAACCTTTATGGCTATTTTATTTTTGGGGTCAATTTTGAAGAATACATATATGGGAGAGGCTGTTTTAAAAAAAACGGATTTCACAAAGCACACAAATGCAATTAGGGGCTACCACATGTAAATATATATAGATATAGGCATGCAAATACATGAAGTGTTGATATACTTTTACGAAAAACATGTATAATAAGTTGTATAAATGACCCCAATACTCATACCCCCTTATACACTATTAGATTAGTGTATAAGAAGCTAAAGTAGGTTTTAAAATCATTTTATACACATAAAAGGCTCTATTTAAAAAGGTTTCTGGTCTTGTCCTGTTCATGCAAAAGAAGGGCAGTTTTAAGTTTTGCAAAGATGATCATGAGTTTAACAAGTGTTGCACAAAGAACCTTTGTTTGTCAAAAGTGTCAAGTTTCACAGTTTAAGCATGGAAATCATTTCAAAACTCTGTTGGTAAAGACTAGACATGTTACAATTGTTAATTTCAGTCGACTAAACATGCAAGCAAACCATTTTTAAGGAGTATGATGCAAACACATAGGTGAAAGAGTTAGAAAGAGGCCCCTGGGTAACCATGTACACAGCCTCATGATTGTGCACCCTGTCTAATGTGAATACAGGCAGGGATTGTCCTAATAAATACAGGCATTGGGGGAGACTAAAAGGGAGAGAGGAAGGACAAGAGCAGTGCCCTGTGTGCATTCAGACATGGCCTGTTTAGGCTTGAGTGATCAGAACAAAGAGACAACCCTTGTTTAACTTAAAAACCTGTAAACTAAACAAGACTGGTATGGATTTTCATGGCCATCCAAACATAGATGCGTACACATGGGGTTAGCAGGGGAGCCAGGAGAGGACTCAAACACTCACACACATAGACAATGATCCAGATAGGAAATTAGAACATAGGCAGATCAATTACAAAGTAAACAGGGGTGCAGTTTATGAGTTATACCTTATCAGGAACTGTAACAAACAAAGAGTAATATTGAGGCAGTATTGAATGCTTGCAAGAACAGAACCAGGAAGCAAAAGAGCATGGGTCTTCTAATAGTTTGAAAGATAATCAGAAGAGAGAGTAGTATGCGATTAGTGTATGCTTGTGAGGTGTTCTATGTGATTCTGTGTATGAAACTTGTGTTTCCATGTATCGGTGGTGTTTATTGTGAGACAAAGAGCTAGTTTATATAGGTGAGGGGTTGGGCTTTTGGTTTAAACGGGCAAAACCAAAACAAGGTAATGGAATATTGTTTTCTAAACTTAAAAGGGAAGTCTTGGTATACTTTCCAAATATAAACCAATCAGAGCCCTAAAATTAGAGCTTGACCAAGATTCTGACAATTATAATCCCTTCCCCTTAACTATAGTAGAGTCTAAATTCCAGAATCAGTGTATAAGCATGATATTGATTGATTTAGGATCCTAAAATCCCTCGATTAACTCAACATATTTCAATCAAAATCTTAAATCTAAATTAACGAGCAGTTTTCCATTCAAATGTCAATCACAAGTTTCAAATTAAAACCAATCAAAACTCCTTGATTATGAAAATAAATTGTTTCAGTCTAAGTGAGGCACATATTCATGAGGATTGTGCACAGCTTAGGCATAGTACACGAAATCAGTTCCCATACTAATCATGGATGCTAAGTTTTAACAAAAGAGTTGACACAGAACTTAGGCTAGAAACATATCAAACTCGAGCATACAATAATTCAAGGTAATGTTTAGGCTTAATCAGTGAATCAGAACAAGAAGCATTGATCATGTATATCTTCACCCTTAACTAATTCATAAATAGCAACCAAACATGTTATTACAAACAAAACTTAGGTAAGTTCTAGGCTTTAACAATTAAACAAGTCCACAAACAGTGTAGGAGGAGAGAAAAAGACGAAGGGATTAGGGTTACCCGTATACGGAGTCGGGTTAATCTTAACCCGTCTCAAATGTGTTTGCATGAGGGATTTCCTGCTTCTTTTAGTGGTAGTAACACCTTAGGATCCATTTAGGCAAGGACGGAAACATTTTTCGGCAACTGAAACTTTCCCCGACGAGGGGTCGATTTTGACCCTCGTCAAAACGGCAACAGACCATAGAGGTTTTGCAGCAGGTGAACAGAGGAGCATTATGATAGAATTTATTTTGAGTTTCGCTGATGGAATTGGTCAGAAAATGATCGTGACAGTGGGGGTTTAGGGTTAAGCAAGAGAGAGAGTTAAGGGTCGTGACGGCTGAGTGTTTGGTGGAAAATAAGAGAGAGAGAGAGAGAGTAGGGTTTCGGGGGTTGGGGTATGTAATTAAAAAAGGAAAATAAGATATTAGCCATTGGATCGAACTCGTGGATGGTTGAGATTTAACCACGTAGGCGTATAGGTGGCGTGAGAAGCTGAGGTGTGTGCGTGTGTACGTGTATGCATATATATATATATATATATATATATATTGTGTATATTGTGTATAAATATGTATAAAATGCATATAAATGTATAGAAAAATTGTATAGAATTCTTATGAAGGTATATAAAAATAAGAGAATTAATTTTAAGGGTTAAATAGCTAGGAAAACTTATTATTTGAGATTTTAAAATAATTCAGGTAATTTTGTTAAAATAGGAATAATTACGAGAAATTGTAACAGAACGTGCAAATTTTGTAAAATAGCAGTAGCTTGTGTTAATGCCTTTCAAAATAGCCTAATTGGCGTGTGTGTGTGAAGTCGTTGCTTGGAATAGGGTGAGTGTATGATAATGGTGCGGTTATAAATGCAATTTTGACTGGATAATGGCTATTCAAATAGGAGGGACAAAATTAGGTGCCAACAGTACCATGCACGAGGGGCCTGTTTGAGGCCAGATAAAGACTTGCGCAACCTGCAAATATGATTAGTAAATTGTGGATGAAAGAAACCTAGAGGCTGGGCCATATATACCTCTTCATGAAGATCGCCATGGAGGAAAGCGTTTTGGACATCCAGTTGTCTTAAAGGCCAGCCATGAGAGACAACAATAACTAGAATAATTCGGATTGTAGTAGGCTTTACTACAAGACTGAATGTCTCAAAAAAATCGTGTCCTTCTTGTTGGTGGAAACCTTTGGCCACTAACCTTGCCTTGTAACGCTAAATTATCCATGCTGAATTTTTCTTGATTCGGAAAACCCATTTGCAACCCAAGACATCCATGGATGGTCTGCGAGGAAATAGTGACCATGTTTTGTTACGCAAGAGGGCTGTCATCTCGCTGGCCATGGCGTCACGCCACTACTGAAACTTTTTGGCATCTGTGAAACAAGTTGGCTCACTGGTAGGAGGGAGTTAAAAGATTGCAGCAGGTACAAGGTTAGCAGATGGAGGCATATGTCGTAGCTTCATAGAATAAGTCCTAACGGTGGACTTACCTGTACGAGAAGGCTTGGTTGTTTGAGAGGTTGTTGGGGTTGATCGACTAGGAGGAGGCGTTGACGACGAGAGTTCGACGACTAAAGGAAATGAAGGAAGTGAAGCGGCTGTGACAGGTGTCATACCCTATTTTTGACTCAACTCGAGGCGAGTCGGGTTTCGGATTTGACTGGGTGAACTCGTTTGAGTTTAGATTTTGGAGTCGCCACCTAATATAGTTTCTAAGGTGTATTAGGTCACCTAAGTATCTAAGGCCAAATTCAATAAGTCAACTAGTCCATTCCAGAGATTCTACATGGGTAAGAAGTCAAAATGACTTGGGGAAGAAGGTGTTAGGCACTTCCCCGAGTCCCATGAAAGGTGGTTACCGTCCGAGTCTATATTTTGGATAAAAGTAGTGCATATTATCATAAATACTAACTTGGGAATTAATTTAGCATTCTAGTTCAAAATGTGACACATTTATGCAATTTAGAACGCATATACACAAATAGTTTTCACATTCGGTCTATATTTGAGCCTAGTCGTATTTTACGGCCTCTAATATCAAAACGCCTAATCGTAAATAAGTTTTTAACATACAAAGGATGTTAAATTTCAGCTTATATATGCAATTCGCACACTTAAAACAATTTGCATAAATAGTCTACTTTGCAAACGAAATTCAGATTTATCAATAAAAAACCTAATGGGTGTTGTTTTAAAACGAAATGTTGGCTATTTAGGGTCGGTGTGACTCGTCATTAATTGTCGAGCCCTAAACTTAATTGCCTTTTTTGTGTAGGGGTCAGATTTTGGAAAATATATAGGCGAAGGGGCTGTTTTCAAAAATAAGTTCACAAAAAGCACGCAAAGGCATATAAGAGGCTGTCGCACGTACTATATCTTTAGAAAATAATTTTTTAAAGTGTATAGATGACCCCAAGTATTTTATACACCCCCTATATATAGGAGCGTTAGAGTAGTCAAAATCAATTTTAGGCACGTAAAGGACCCTTTTTGAAAAACATTTTGCACCCAGACTGTTTATGTAAAAGAGGGGCAGATTCAGTTTTCAAAACAGTTTACTTTAGACGTAAATAGCACAAATAGCCCCTGTTTCAAGTTAAGTTTCAGATTTAACCACAAAATAAGCATGCTTTCAACTTTCAATGCTGGAATCTGTTTAAGACACTTTAACAGAGCAAGGCTGAAAGTTTTAAAAACAACCTGTATAATTTCATATGAACGTCAAGCTGTTTTAAGGAGATTGAAACCTACCATGATGCAACATATAGAAGTAGGGGTTAAGAAATAGGCCCCTGAATAGCCGTAACACAGTCTAACAACTGTGTTCCCTGTGTTAATAGATTACAAACAGGATTCCTAGTCAGAATTCACATAGTAGGGGACAGTTTGTAAGTGAAGAAGCACAGAGTCATAAGTTTAAAAGAATGTCCTGTTCTCTAAAGTTAAGGTCAGGTTAAGTATACAGTCACAAGTCCAAAGTTCCAACACCTCAGTATCGTAACCAGCTTAAGAGGGTTCAACCACTGACCCTTTTAAACTTTAAGGATTACCCTGTAGTCATTAGAACATGGTTTGGCCCATCTAAGGCCATTCAAACAGCCTGCAAGTATAAGGTTAGCAGGGAGGGGGAAAGGGAAAAGCCTGAGTTGAGGTCTTTGTCCAAAACAGAGGACCTGACCAATAAAACCATGTCCCTGTTCTTAACAAAAGTGAGTATGATCCTATTGGATCTCTTTACTGGACAGGATTAACATAGGCTAGCAAGAACAAAGCTTAAGCATACAGTGTTTAAACCTAAACAGTTCAAAGCAATGCCAAACAGAGGTGGGATGAAACAAACTAATTTATCCAAGCATAGACAAATAGAGAAGCAATATGCAGTGAGTAATCAGGAAAAGAAAAGTACCTTTTGACAGTAAGAAAGCAAAGAAAACAATGTGTAGATTGATTAGGATTTGCAAGACAGAACCAAGCAAGCAGTTTCTTTCCAGGAAATTCAGAGAAGAGATCAAGCTCCAGGAGAGTGTTCTGCAGCTTTCTTTTTCCTATGACAGAGCTATGTTTTCCCCTTTTTTTTTGTGTGTATGCTGTGTGCTTATGTGTTAGTGCATAGACAGTTGTATGAATGAATGAGAGAAGACAATTTTTTTATAGGTGAGGGTAAGGGCTCAGATTTCAAACGGGTAGAAGGAGCCAAAAAGGCAAGGTAATGTTGTTCCCATAGTTAGGGGAAATCAATCAAATAAGTTTACCAAATATAAATCACTCAATTCCTAAGTCTAGGGCAAATCAGAGTCCAAGACAAAAATAGTTTCCCTTCCCTTTCATATAGTATTGTCCAGGTTCATAAAAAAAATAAACTAATCCAATTTAAGCTCGGGATCAAGTTAAATCCTTGACAGATTCCCCCAGCCCTCAAGATAAGATAAACCCAACCTCCAAATAAAGTCTAGGTTAAAAAATTAGCATATAAAGGCATCCCCAATCAAATCAGGACTGAGAATCAATACGTTAAACTAATAAATTTCAATCAGGCTTTAATTGATACACTGCTAATCACAGAAACAACTTCCTTCTTAGTCTCAATCAAGAATTTCAAAAAGGCTCAGTTCAGAATATCCTTAATCATGCTGAGTCAAATAACCCTCAACTTTAGGCACATAATCATAGAGGTCGCACCTTAGGTCATAATCAAGGACAAACATGCTATGAAACACAAAGAATCATGCTCAAACCTCAACTCTTATTGACCTTTGAATACCAGGGAGAAAACATAGATGACACAAGGTACAAAAAATATGGAGATACTATAGGCAATCGACAATTCCAAGCATTTGTTCAATTAAATCATTGCATTAGGTAAAATCAGAACTCATGGAAATTTACCCTAACCGATTGATCAAATGACCAATGAATGTGTTAATTTACAAAAAGATTAAGCAGTTTAGGCAATGTTATCATGCAAAATTCAAATAATCAAACAAAAGGGATTAGGGGTTACCCATTTTCGAACCGGGTCGGGTCAAATCGACCCATCTCAAATTGGGGTTGCAAAGAAGAAATCTTACCCCTTTCTCAGTGTCTATACCATTCAATCCCAACGGAGCCCCGTCGGAGGCGTTTCCCGGCGGTGGCGATTCAGTTAACAAGGGTTGGGTTTTTGCCCTCATCCAAACCCCATCGAAAGTGTATAGGTTATGTAGCGGACGACGAGGAAAATCTAATGACACTAATTTCCCCAATTTTTACCGGCCAAAATGGCCGGAAAAGACCTCGACAGTGGTGGCTCATCAAGTCGCCAAGGAGAGAGAAAGAGGAGTGAATATCGGAGAGGTGAGGGGAAATGAGGGTGGGGGAAAGGTTTAGGGGTTGTGTAGGTGGATGATGAGGGATTTAATCTGGGCCGTTGGATTAGAGAAATGAAAGACTGAGATCGAGCCACGTAGGCGTGAGGTGGCGCTGAGGTGTAAAAAATATGTGTGATATGTAAAATAGGAGGTGTAATATATACATATATATATATATACACACACACATATTTGCGTATATATAGCGTATAAATAGTGTATATCAGGCATAATTTGATATAAAATAGGCATAAAAATGGTATAAAATAGGTGTAAAACTATAAAAAAAATTAGGAAATTGATTTTAACACCATAAAATGACTAGTAAATGCATAAAATTGTAATTTTGGGATTTGAGACAATTTGGATAATTTTGTCAAAAATAGAGGTAATTGCAGAGATTGTAAAAATAGCTATGGTTTGAAATGATGCTTTTGAAAATGGCCTCGATTGTCAGGTTATTACGAGAAGATCATTTGAAAGAAATGGATGGGGCAAGAGTGGATACACAATCGTGTGTAAAATTTGAAAGCTATTGATTTTGAAAATAGGAGGGACAAAATTGGGTGTCAACAGTTGCCCCTCTTTGCCCGGGGATGATGAAAGAGTCTTCGGGCAAAGACGTTGACAGTGCGGCCAATTTAGTCATGACTCTAGAGGAGTGCTTATGATTTGAGAGAATGTGGGGTGTCAGGTTGAAATGTTATCTTTGCTTGGGGTGTATATCCTGCAATGAAGATGCGTTTGCAACATAATGTATATATAAAACGTACCTTCCCGCCGGGCTGGATTTTCTTTCCAGGATTCTTGCCGCACATATTTGTGCCTGCTATGCCATGATTGTGTGTCCTTTGCTGTCAAGTGTTAGATTCGATGTCGGTGCATTGGGCTGTGTACCCTCCGCAAATAAATAAAATGACAAACCGATATCGGGCTGTGTACCCTCAACCGACGCTTCGGGCGGTATACCCTCAGCTAATGTAAATGACAAATCGATATCGGGCTGTGTACCCTCAACCGACGCCTTGGGATGTGCACCCTCAGCTAATTTAAATGACAAATCGATATCGGGCTGTGTACCCTCAACCGACGCCTTGGGCTGTGTACCCTCAGCTAATTTAAATGACAAATCGATATCGGCCTATGTACCCTCAACCGACGCCTTGGGCTGTGTATCCTCAGCTAATTAAAAATGCAAATCGATATCGGGCTGCGTACCCTCAACCGACGCCTTGGGCTGTGTACCTTCAGCTAATTTAAAATGCAAATCGATATCGGGCTGTGTACCCTCAATCGACGCCTTGGGCTGTGTACCCTCAGCTAATTTAAATGACTAATCGATATCGAGCTGTGTACCCTCAACTGACGCCTTGGGCTGTGTACCCTCAGCTAATTTAAAATTCAAATCGATATCGGGTTGTGTACCCTCAACCGACATCTTGGGCTGTATTCCCTCAACTAATATAAATAACAAATCGATATCGGGCTGTGTACCCTCAACCGACGCCTTGGGCTGTGTACCCTCAGCTAATTTAAAATGAAAATCGATATCGGGCTGTGTACCCTCAACCGACGCCTTGGGCTGTGTACCCTCAGCTAATTTAAAATGCAAATCGATATCGGGCTGTGTACCCCCAACCGACGCCTTGGGCTGGGTACCCTCAGCTAATTTAAATGACAAATCGATATCGGGCTGTGTACCCTCAACTGACGCCTTGGGCTGTGTACCCTCAGCTAATTTAAAATACAAATCGATATCGGGCTGTGTACCCTCAACCAACACCTTAGGCTGTATACCCTCAGCTAATTTAAATGACAAATCGGTATCGGGCTGTGTACCCTTAACCGACGCCTTGGGCTGTGTATCCTCAGCTAAATTAAAATGCAAATCGATATCGGGCTGTGCACTCTTAACCGATGCCTTGGGCTGTGTACCCTCAGCTAATTTAAATGACAAATCGATATCGGGCTGTGTACTCTCAACCGACGCCTTGGGTTATATACCCTCAACTAATTTAAATGATAAATCGGTATAGGGCTGTGTACCCTCAACCGATGCCTTGGCTGTGTACCCTCACCTAATTTAAATGATAAATCGATATCGGGCTGTGTACCCTGAACAGACGCCTTGGGCTGTGTACCCTCAGCTAATTTAAATGACAAATCGGTATCGGACTGTGTACCCTCAACCGACGCCTTGTGCTGTATACCCTCAGCTAATTTAAATGAAAAATCGATATCGGGCTGTGTACCCTCAACCGATGCCTTGGGCTGTGTACCCTCAGCTAATTTAAAAGACAAACCTTTGCTGAAACATATCTGTCGTGTGTTGCTCAGTTATGTATTTCTGGTGCCTGCATCCAAAGAAAGATTGGTGAGTTTTGCGGGGTGGTCTGGTTTGTGCATTGTTGGCTTGCTTCGCGCTCGCTGTCTACGAGTGCCGGGGTCTTGGCCGAGCTGATAGGGATATGCATAAAGTAGTACATAATGCAAAATGATTTTGAAAAACTTTTATAAGAAAGAAATAAAATGAAATATTTTATCTCGTTGAGTCACAGGTCACGTTGTGTAAAGCCAAAGTTGTCGTTCTTCATGCTGTTCCTAACTCCATCAAATGAATTTTGAGGGCGACCTCAAAATTCTGCCCCAGTTTGTATTTGAAATTTTTGAGAGATCCTCAAAAATTTCTGCCCCAGTGTCAGTTATGTTTGTCCTTTAGGAATTTTTGAGAGTTCCTCAAAAATTCTGCCTCAGTGTTAGCTTCGCGGGAAAATGAAATTTTTGTATTTATGCGACCGAACCTTGAAGAAGTTGCCTACGTATCCCGCTTGGGGAATCAGGTCGTGACGTAGTTCAGATTACATAATTTATTGCAGAATGGGGAAATCACTAATCAGTACGAACTCCTATACATAGTATCTCTTGACAGCGTCTGAGTTGATTAGTTTCGGCCACACTTCTCCGTCCATCACGGCCAGTATCAATGCTCCTCCATTCAGAACTCGGTGAACCATGTACGGCCCTTGCCAATTTGGTGCAAACTTGCCTTTTGCTTCTTCTTGATTTGGAAATATCTTCTTCAGTACTTATTGCCCAGGTTCAAAGAATCTTTCTCGAACTTTCCTTCTAAATGCCTTAGCCATCCTTCTCTGATATAATTGCCCATGACATATTGCATTCAGTCTCTTGCCATCGATGAGGGCCAATTGCTCTATTCTTCCTTTGATCCATTCAGCATCTTTCAATTGTGTATCTTGGATGATTCTCAGAGATGGTATCTCGACCTCCGCGGGTATCACTGCTTCGGTGCCATACACCAACAAATAAGGAGTAGCCCCTGTTGATGTTCTCATTGTAGTGCGATACCCTAGCAGGGCATAGGGTAGGTTCTCATGCCATTGTTTGTCATCTTGCGCAATATCCTCTTGATGTTCTTATTTGCCGCCTCGACCGCACCATTCATTTGAGGTTTGTATGCGGTGAAGTTGCGATGCTTGATCTTGAAGACCTCACAGCTTGCTTTCATTAAGTCACTGTTGAGATTGGACCCATTGTCAGTGATGATGGATTCAGGGATGCCAAATTGGCAGATCATCTTATCACGGCAAAGTTCGACATGACCTTCTTCGTTACTGATTTGTATGATGCAGCTTCTACCCATTTGGTAAAATAATCAATGGCCACCAGTATGAAGCGATGCCCGTTGGAAGCAGCTGGCTCGATAGGTCCTATGACATCCATTCCCCAAGCAGCAAAAGGCCAAGGCGATCCTATAATATTCAGTTCACTGGGAGGCACTCGAATCATATCTCCATGGACTTGGCATTGATGGCATTTCTTTGCGTGCTTTATGAAGTCATGCTCCATTGTCATCCAGAAATAACCAGCTCTCAAAATCTTCTTGGCAAGTACGAAACCGTTCATGTGTGGGCCACACGTCCCAGAGTGTATCTCTTCTAACAGTTTAACAGCTTCTTTTGCATCCACACATTTCAGCAACCCTAGATCGGGTGTCTTCTTGTACAAAACCTCTCCATTCAGAAAGAAACCATTTGCTAACCTCCTCAGTGCCTTCTTTTGGTGAGTTGTTGCATCCTTTGTATAATTGCCATCTTTGAGAAACCCTTTGATATCGTAGAACCAAGGTTGTCCATCTGATTCATCTTCCACGTGGTAGCAGTATGCTGGCTGTTTCCTCACTGTCACGGGTATTGGATCAATGTAGTTCTTGTCAGGATGCTTGATCATAGCAGATATGGTAGCCAAAGCATCCGCGAACTCATTTTGTAGCCTAGGTACATGCCGGAACTCTATCTTGGGGAATCTTTGCTTCAGCCCTTTTATGCACTCTAGGTATGGAAATATCTTGGAATTCTTTGCTGTCCAATCTCCTCAAACTTGGTGAATCGGTAAATCAGAATCCCCGATTGCTAACAGCTCTTGTATGTTCATGTCCACTGCCAATCTAAGACCCAAAATGCAAGCTTCATACTCCGCTATGTTGTTGGTGCAAGGAAACCTTAGTTTGGCCGTGACAGGATAGTGTTGTCTAGTTTCGAAAACTTATATTGCCCAGATGCCGACTCCTTTGAAATTTACCGCTCCATCGAAGAATAACCTCTAGCCATCATACTCTTCGGTGATGTCTTCTCCTACGAACATAACTTCCTCGTCAGGGAAGTAGGTGTGCAAAGGTTCATAGTCATCTCCCACTGGATTCTCGGCCATGTGATCGGCCAAGGCTTGAGCTTTCACCGCCTTTTGGGTGACGAAAGTGATGTCAAATTTACTGAGCAGCATTTGCCATTTAGCCAGTGTATTTGAGAGGATCCATCCTCGATATCAGCAGTGTTGAGTAAGACGTTAGGTAATGTCTCAACTTTTGTGCTATCCAAGTCAGCGCGCAGTACGTGCGTTCCAACAGTACGTGCGTTCCAACAATGTGTACTTAGCCTCATAAGGAGTGAACTTCTTGCTTAGATAGTAGATTGCTTGCTCCTTCCTTCCAGTTGAATCATGTTGTCCCAATACACAACCAAAGGCCGAATCTACCACGGACAAGTACAAGATCAAAGGTCGCCCAGGCTCGGGTGGGACCATCACAGGCGGGCAAGACAAGTATTCCTTTATCCGATCGAATGCTTTTTGGCAATCCTCTTTCCACTCGATCACTGCGTCTTTCTTCAGCAACTTGATGATTGGCTCACAGATGATGGTGGATTGTGCTATGAAACGGCTGATGTAATTGAGCCTTCCTAGGAAGCTCATAACCTCTTTCTTGCTTTTTGGCGGTGGCAGCTCTTTGATGGCCTTGATCTTGGATGGGTCCAATTCGATACCTCTTCTACTGATGATGAAACCCAGAAGCTTCCCTGCTGAAACACCAAAAGCACACTTTGCCGGATTTAGCTTCAGATTGTACTTTCGCAAGAGATTGAAAAACTTGCTCAATTTGTCAAGATGTTCCGAACTCTTCTTTGATTTGATGATCACGTCGTCTACATAGACTTCAATCTCTTTGTGCATCAGATCATGGAACATAGTTGTCATAGCCCTCATGTAAGTTGCCCCAGCATTCTTCAACCCAAATGGAATAACGTTGTAGCAATAAGTCCCCCAAGATGTAGTGAAAGCTGTCTTCTCGGCATCCTCCTCATCCATGAGAACTTGATGGTAGCCGGCGAAACAGTCCACGAAGGATTGCAGCTCATGTTTCGCGCAATTATCAATCAGGATGTGTATGTTCGACAGAGGAAAATCATCCTTCGGGCTTGCTCTATTCAAATCTCTATAATCCACGCAAACTCGGAGTTTCCCATCTTTCTTCGGCACCGGAACAATGTTAGCTAGCCAAGTTGGATATTTGACTGTTTTCAGGATTCCTGCGTTAAGCTGCTTGGTCACTTCTTCCCCAATCTTCAACAGAACCGATGACTTGAAAGTTCGGGCCTTTTGTTTGACCGGTGGAAAGCCCGGATTGATAGGTAATTTGTGAGCTACCATGTCTGTGCTTATGCCAGTCATGTCATCATACGACCAAGCGAATACGTCTTCATACTCTTTAAAAAACTCAGTATACAGCTTTTTATCCTCGGCATTGAGATGTACACTAATCCTTGTCTCTTTCACAACTTCCCCATCTCCCAAGTTTATTACCTCAGTTTCCTCAAGGTTCGGCTTAGGTTTGTTTTCAAATCTTTCAATTTCTTCTTGTGTAGTTTCATCAAAATCATCATAATCAACTCCAGTTTCCCCAAGCTCTATTGTTTCATTACACGTTGCAATTGTGAACTCAATGGGTTTATTAGTTTGGATGCTGAAAAAGTAAAATATTACAAAATTAAAAGATTAAAGCAAAAATTGAACAGGAAATAGTGCGACATTTTATTTATGAATCCTTGCAAAACAAAGTTTGTAGGGAAACATGTGCAACAAAGAGAAAAACTGCAAACTCCACGACTCAGAGTCGGGTTTTATTTTAGAAAACATAAAAATAAATTTTTATCCCTTCAGCTCTACCAAGGTCCACGGTAAGCTCGGGCCCGGTTGCTGATCCAGTTGTTCAGTGCTGCTCCAGATCCAGCCTTTGTCAGTCCAGGAGGTTCAACATGTTCTTCCAGGATTACACAGCAGTCTTCATCAGAGATGAATAGATTTTGCATTCCTGCTAGTAGATCCTCTTCAGCATCAGCTATCTTCGGCTCCACTCCTTGTGCTGCGGACACCTCCCCTTTTCGGCCATCCAAGTATCCAGACGAGACGAATATATGGAAGAGAGTCTTGGTGCTTTTCTCATAGAACTTGAAATCCAGTGACGCTTCTTCCATGCTCTTTTCGTAGGTCACAATGTACCCTATGCCAGCCTTCTCGTTGTCGGGCCTCATCACAATTCTAATTGGCTCGACCATACCATCTAAGTTCTTGCCCAAACCCTTGCCAGGCTCGTAACCTTGCTTGATCATGATGCCTATGACCCAGTCTCCGGGCCACTTTGTGGGTTGTGGGAGTACGTATGGCTCTTCGATCACTACTTTCATGGGTTCGGGTGCCTTGGGTATCCATACCTGATTTCCTTTTGTTTCTTCAGAGATACGCTTCCAGTTTGGGCGGGCATTGGGTGAGTATACTGGTCGCTTTTCAGTCCTAGCTGGTAGGGTCTCACGAAATTCGTATGAGGGCACTCCCCAATCAGACATGACTAGTTCCCAAACCAAATTCCTCCCTTCATAGCCGTTGCCTCGGCTATCCCAATAGGCACTGTAAAAGTTCCTGTTTCTTTCTTCAACCCCATGCGGTGTGTTGACCAACTTAGGAGCAACGTGTACAGTGTAACCTCCTTGGACCATGTTTGTGGGATTCCAACTTGAATTGTAGTTCTTGCGGCGTCCTCCTCGAGTGCCTTGCACTGCTCCCACGAGTTCTACAGTATAGAGTGTCTGCCCATCAAGAGCATTCCCTTCAATTTCTGGTATGGTTCGCTCGTTGTAGATAGAGTTGTTCCCCTCACCGAACACTACCACCTCTTTGTGATCCCATTCGAACTTCACGGTTTGGTGTAATGTGCAAGGCACCGCACCAGCTATATGGATCCAAGGCCTCCCCAGTAGCAGATTGTAGGAAGCAGAGATGTCCATGACGTGGAACTCAGCAGTGAACTCCACGGGACCGACCATGATAGTTAGGTCAATCTCCCCAATGGTGCTTCTTTGCGACCCATCGAACGCCTTCACCTTCATGTCGCTCTCCCTTATCTTGCTTTGGTCAATTCCCATTCTTTTCAGAGTGATAAACGGGCATATGTTAAGACCAGAACCTCCGTCGATCAAGACTCTTCCTACGAACCAATCTTTGCATTTGACAGTGACGTGCAAAGCTTTGTTGTGACTCAATCCCTCAGGTGGTAGCTCATCTTCGTGAAAAGAAATTCGGTTGGCCTCTATGACTTGTCCAACCATGCTAGCCAGGTTTTCAACTGAAGTATCCACCAGAACATGTGCTTCGTCCAACACTTTCATCAAAGCACTTCGGTGGCTCTCCGATTTGAGGAGTAAAGCCAAAACAGAGATTTGTGCTGGAGTTTTGCCCAAGTGCTCGACTACGGAGTACTCCTTTGCTTGCACCTTCTTCCACAGCCCATCAGATCTTCCTCGCTGATGCCTCGCCTATCTTGAACAAGATACTCGGGAGTATAAATCCTTCCACTCCTAGTCATCTCTTGTGCAGCAACAGTCTCGATTGTGGACTTGTTCTTCTTCTCCATTTCATAATCTCATGGTACCGCCTTGTCGCTGTATGGGGTAACCACATCGACATAGAATTTGGGAGCCACTTCTACCTCGATGGGCTCTGGTGCTGTAGCGGCTTGAGCAACTGAAGTGGTCACTGGTACATTTTCTTTTGCCTTAACAATAGTCCCCTCTAAGTTGCATTCCTCATCCAACTCGATCAGGTTCACCCTACTGTCTCCATGATTAGGCAAGGGATTATTGTGCACATTTGGAATCTTCAAGTGTATCACCTTTTGGTCGATCAAGTCTTGTATCTTGTCCCTCAAGGCGTAGCACTTTTCGGTATCGTGACCAGGCCCTCCAGAGTGATAGGCACAGGTTTTGGTTTGATCAAAATATGGTGTCATCATATCGAGCATTTTGAATGGCACGGGTTGTATGTGATCGGCTGCTTCGAGTCTCTCGAACAACTGAGTGCGAGATTCAGCCAACGGGGTGTAGTTTCTTTTAGGTCTTGGGTTGTTGTTGCCGTGAGGCCTTGGAGAATAGGTATTGGTATTTCGGTAGTTGGGACTTTGTGGGTATGTTGGTCTTTGTGGTGGTGGGTTTTGGTACATGGGCTGGGTGTTATAGATTGGGTAGGTGGATGTGGGTGGTATTTATGGATAGGATGGAGGAGGTGTCTGGTAGTAGTGATTGTAAGTAGGGGAGTGGTCAAGTGATGCGGCCACAAAGGAGACATCATCCTTCTTCTTTCTTGAGGTAGTAGTGCTTCCAGCTTGTAGGGCTTTGTAAGTGGCTTGTAGTACGGCCAGGCTAACAATCCTTCCAGTCTTCAGTCCATCTTCAACCATATCCCCAACCTTGATCAACTCTCCAAACTTCTTATCTTGCAGATTCAGCATTTTGTCAAAATAGACATCTTCTTGTATGCGGATGAAAGTTGCCACTATCTCAGCGTCTTCCATGTGAGGTTGGACTTTGGCAGCTTCAGCCCTCCATCTAGTTGCAAATTCCCTAAAAGTCTCAGTGGGCTTCTTCTTCAATTTCTCTAGATAGAACCGATCATGCATAGCATCAGTATTGTGCCCAAAACTGTCGACGAAGTCTCCAGCCATTGCTTTCCAGCTCGTCCAGTTCTTTGTTTGTTGCTTAGAGTACCACACTAGCGCTTCTCCAGTCAGACTGCGGTTGAACAGTTGCATGCGGTTCTTTTCATCGTGTCCAACTCCAATCAACTTGTCATAGTAAGATCTTAAATGAGCCATTGGGTCTCCACTGCCGTCGAACATGTTGAACTTGGGTGTCTTGTATCCTTCAGGCAGCTTTAAGTCAGGATAAAAGCAGAGGTCCTCATAAGCTAGTCCTCGGGTTCCTTTAGTGTCTTGGAGTTGCTTGAACTTTTCTACCAGCCATTGGACTTGCTCCTTGGTGTTTTCTGGGTCGTCCTTGGTCCATGCATACATTTCATGATCTTTTGTGGGTGATGCGATGGTTTTGGTTTCAACGGTAAAGGAGGGTAATTTGTTTTGTGGTGCTTTTGGTGGTGCGGTGTAGGTAGGTTGAGAAATGTTTTTTTTTTCAGGGTAGAGTGGATCTTTGCCGTGAGGGCGAGTAGTTTGGTTTGGTTCAATGATCTCATCAGTACGGGCAAGAGGGATCCTATTCTCCAACTCGAGCATCCTCTGTTCCAGCTTAGCATAACTTTCATAGGCGACCATGCCTTGTTTCTCAGGAGTTCCATTTCCAACTTTGTCAAACTCAGTCATGATATTTCGTCTCGTCCTTGTCCTTATAGGTAAATAGGGAGGTGTTGGGATTGATCCTTTGGACCTCAACCGGTATTGCGGCGCGGCCAGAATGCACAAACCAAACTATCAGGGACTTGGGGACTGATACATCAAAAACAAGAAGAGAAAAAAAATGTGAGTATATGTTAGTTTAAATAAAATCGCGTTCTATCATGCATGGGACCTCTTTTATGCCAGAGGTGGGCCTATCGCAGATTCGAAGTGACGTTTGCACCAAACACATTATTTCATTTGAATAAGCATAATTTTAAAGACGATGACTCGATTAAAAAATAACAAAATTTTATTTAATTTGCTTGGCTTTATTACAACCATTAATTTAAAGACGATGACTCGATTAAGAAGGAAACAACAAAAAGGGACAAGACGACTTGACTAGACTAGGTTCCAAGCAAAGAGACTCCAGATTCAAACATCAGCTCCAGCGTCTTCTTTCTCCTTTTTGGTTTCTTCCTTGGGTTTGTGAACCAGACTAATGAGTGGAGGATCAGCAAATGTCTCCAGCAGGTCTTTCCCAGCCTCCATGTCACCCAGAGCTTTTATGAAGAACTCACAGATTCCCATTCCCTTTGCTTCCTTCTCTTCTAGCGGTACTGACTTAAAATACTCTCCCCATCCTTTGAGCAAGTCTTGTAAATTCCCAGCAGCTTGCCTTGCAGTCATGACCTTACCGGTCCAATACTTGAGTTCGTCCCCTTTGATCTTATCCTTGTATTGTCTCCTCATCTCCCTTTCTTATGTCACCCTTAACTCCTTATTTCTTTGGTCAAACTCGTGTTTCAACTTCTTGTATTTCTCAGCAGCATTTGGAGCTTTGGCTTTCCTTTTTAGTGTAGTCTTGGATCGGAATCTTGCCTTATCTTCGCCGAGCCATTGAGGATAGGCTAGGGTAGCTATGGGGTTCACCCTACTGTCTCGACCACTGCAAAACTGCATAGTAAGCCTCTTCTCTCACATTGTCAATATGGTGAGAACCATCGGATGCTCGATGTCCTTTATATCAACGTTGAAGCTTCTTCCCTCAGTCAACTGCGGGGTTTGTTGTGTCATTCCCACTTGTCGAAGGACTCTTAGAGGAACATAGTGATGAGTTCCTCGGAATCCAATCAATGTCAAGAAAGTGATGTCTTGACCTTGTATGGAGACAACAAAGCCAGCACAATTTTCAATCACCCATTGCACCTCTTGCAATTCCTCGAGCTTGGTGTACCAACCCTCCATGTTTGCAGGTTATTCCCATGCCACTGTTCCAACCATACGGGTGCTATGTGAACGGATCCTTCCTTGCCAAGAGGGTTTTGGTGCTACCGGACTGATGGGGACATTGTGCAAATGCTCTATCAACCATATTTGCAGCAACAAGTTAAATCCTTCGAAGAAATCTCCTCCCCTCCTACATTTGGTTAAGGCCCTATAAACTTCTCCCAAAATCATTGGAACCAAGCTTACTTGACGTTTGAAGGCACCTTTGCGCAACCCCTCTACTACTCTCCCTAGCCTTATGTCGATCTTGCCTCCTTTCCCGGGGAAAACCATGCTTCCCAGAAAGGCAATGATGAAAGCATTGGATTCAGTCCACTCCCAATCTTGAATCTCCCATGCCCCAGCTCATTTACGTCTAAGTGTTGGATCTCCAAATCTAGAATGCAAGTATTCCAACGTGACTTTCCCATCATGCACTCCCTCGACATATGGATCGTAAGGGGCTCCCAGTAGTTTAATGAACTTCTTAGGGTCCACATCTCAGGGATAAATCATAGTCTCGGGCCCAGGCTCTAACCCTGCTAGCCCTCCAAATTCTTCAAACATTGGTGCCAACTCGAAACCATTGAAATAAAACAATGCCCTTTTGTAGTCCCAGAAATGTGTAGCAGCTTCAACCAAACCAGTCATGGCAGTGTAGTTCTTGAGAGCTACCAACTCTCCCAACATTTTTTGAACATGAGCTTTGCTGACAATGGCCAAATCTTCCCACCAAAGTCTGATCAAGTGAGGAGGTCGGGAAACGATCTCAAATTTGAGTGTGCCTTTTGCTGCCATAGTCTGAAAACAAAACAAGAAAGGGTAAAGACCAAAACATTCTTATAGTTTTGATCATGTTTAAACAGACGATCAATGTTTTGTGCAAACGTTTCTTCGAATCAATGCAGAGATACAATTTGTCACTTTTCGGGTTAAAAACCCTTTTGACATTTGGCGTAGGTTTACTAATGGACTATTACGTGCCAAGGACGTATAGCCTTCCTAGGTTTGTCATTATGCAATGAATATGCATTTTGTAGCCAATTATTCTCATAAATTCCCCAACATTTGCAAATTAATACATGATAATTTTCGAAAAAGTAAAATACAAGAGAAAAATGAAAATGACACTTCGACTAGGCAGCACACTCCTTTTCCATCTTGGCCCTCTTTGCTTCTCGTGTAATCTCCTTGATTTCTTCCATAGCTTTGGTTAAGTATCCTTTGGCTGCTACCAAGTGTAGGATGTCTATCTCTGCACACTCCAAATTCCATTGCTTGAGTTTTGTTTCCAACGCCTTTATCTTTTCTTCTAGTTCTAATGTACGCTTCTTCCACACTTCGATTTCTTCTTTGTTCTCTTTATCCATTTTGACAGCTTTCAACATGAACTCTCGGTATCGAATTTGAGCCTCTGCCTCACGATCTCTTATGTTATTCCCTCGACTTGGCCCTACTACCACATTTTCCTTTATACTAGAGCGTAACCAGCTTTTGTAGTTTGGTTCGCATCCAGCGTTGTATCTATCAGGTGCTAGCGATGCTTCTTTCATGACTTGTCTTCCTACCCAGGATTTTCTAATGCTCTTGACTCTCGGAACAATATCTCCAGTGTAATCAAACTGATAGTCTTTCGTGTCTGGTATCAATGGTATGATTTGCTTCCTCCCCGCTTGCCTCATCACCCTTAATGGTTGGTAAGGTTGGAGACCTCTTAATCCCATAAGTATCACAAAGGATGCCTTCTCAGAACTAATGATGAAATCTGATGAAGGAAACCAAGTGAACATCCACTGAATTGAGTCCTCCATTATGTTTTCAAACAATCTTACCCATTTCTCTGTGCTGCTTGGTTGTTTGAATTTTGAATCTCCGTATCATTCCCCAATCAAGTAGTTGCAACCGGCCGGCTTGGACAACGCTTGCACACATCTTGCTTTCCTTAAATGTTCCTTGAACCATGCTTGTACTAAAAGATTGCACCCTTGGAAGTATTTTGCTCCTCTTTTGCAACAACCCAAAGCCCGATAAATGTCTGCTTCTATCATAGGAACTATGGTATAACGATAAGCCTCGAACATATGTCATGACTTGAACTCTCAGGGAACACCATCACTCCTAAGAAACAAATAGCAAATGCAAGTGGTCTAGCTCTCCTCCAATCACCATAGGACTCGGACTCTTTCTTATGGTTGTCGAATGCACTCAAATACCCAAACCGAGCGTAGAAATAGGAAAAGGGTATCTTCTTTTGTTGTAAAAATTCCACATTCACACTCGCTACCATCCCTAACTTTTTATGAAACTCTTCAGTTGTGGGAACACTAGGTGCTAGTATGCGGCCCCCTTGCCAACGATGTTTGTCCAACCCCGAATGTGACACGAACCCCCCTATTTATTCCAACAAGGGTGTTAATTCGACATCCCCAAATCTAAACACGTTCAATTCTTCATCCCAAAACGACACTGATGCTTCAATCATCTCCCTACATGGTTCCATTTTTAATAGTGAAACCAGATGACCCAAGTGTTGATGTACTTCGGTTTGTTCTCCTAGTGACAAGTTACTCCACCAACTAGTTAACAAAGGAGGTGCGCCCATAGTCATTCCAAAACGATGAAATTTTTGACTCATTGTGACCTATACAAAAGAAGAAAAATAAAAGGGTTAAACCCCCCCCCCCCCCTTAAGAATAATAGGGCAAATCAAAATGCGTTTTCATTCTCGTCTCACTTTTTCACTCTCTTTTCTTTTCTTTTCTCTCAAATGCACATAAGCATGTCCAAACGTCCCTTTGGGGTCAAAAACCCGTTTAGGTAGTTTGGACAAGTTGAAGACTAGTCGGCTCATGGGGAGCCCCTCCTATGGCATGATGCATGCTCATTACATCAAAAGAGTGGTGTAATTCTAGACACGGTTCCCCAAGGCGGACGGCCAAGGAGTGGGATCACTTGAAATTATTGGTTATACCACGGACCAACTATATTCCAAAATATCCCTCTTAAAAGGTGTTTTGGTGGTGAAGCGACCGTGGGATCCACGTAATCGCCGTGTGTGTGTAAAGTGTCGTTTCCCAGGAGTGGGGAAGTATGAGTGAAACATGCAAAATGTCACATCAAAATTCAAATTCGATACAATAAATAAATAAATACAGTAAAAAGAAAAACAAAAAAAGGAAACCAAGTTAGTACGATAATAATAATATGAATAGAAAGATAGTAATTAAATGAATCCCAAAAGTAAAGACTCGTTGTGGTTAGGACTTTAAGTATCCCCAGCGGAGTCGCCATTCTGTCATACCCTATTTTGGACTCAACTCGAGGCGAGTCGGGTTTCGGATTCGACTAGGTGAACTCGTTTGAGTTTAGATGTTGGAGTCGCCACCTAATATAGTTTCTAAGGTGTATTAGGTCACCTAAGTATCTAAGGCCAAATTCAATAAGTCAACTAGTCCATTCCAGAGATTCTATATGGGTAAGAAGTCCAAATGACTCGGGGAAGAAGGTGTTAGGCACTTTCCCGAGTCCCACGAAAGGTGGTTACCGTCCGACTCTACATTTTGGGATAAAAGTAGTGCATATTATCATAAATATTAACTTGGGAATTAATTTAGCATTCTAGTTCAAAATGTAACACATTTATGCAATTTAGAACACATATACACAAATGGTTTTTACATTCGGCCTATATTCGAGCCTAGTCGTATTTTACGGCCCCTAATATCAAAACGCTTAATCGTAAAAAATTTTTAACATACAAAGGATGTTCAATTTCAGCTTATATATGCAATTCACACACTAAAAACAATTTGCATAAATAGTCTACTTTGCAAATAAAATTCAGATTTATCAAGAAAAAACCTAAGGGGTGTTGTTTTAAAACGAAATGTTGGCCATTTAGGGTTGGTGTGACTCATCATTAGTTGTCGAGCCCTAACCTTAATGGCCTTTTTTGTGTAGGGGTCAGATTTTGGGAAATATTTAGGCGAAGTGGCTGTTTTTTAAAATAAGTTCACAAAAAGCACGCAAAGGCAGATAAGAGGCTGTCGCACGTAATAATATACATATATAGGTATAAACATGCAAATACATGACTAAGTGATAGCTATATCTTTAGAAAATAATGTTTTAAAGTATATAAATAACCCCAAGTATTTTATACACCCCCCTATACACTATTAGATTAGTGTATAGGACAGTTAGAGTAGTCAAAATCAATTTTAGGCACGTAAAGGACCCTTTTTTAAAACAATTTTGCGCCCAGACTTTTTATGTAAAAGAGAGGCGAATTCAGTTTTCGAAAACAGTTTACTTTAGACGCAAATAGCACAAATAGCCCCTGTTTCAAGTTAAGTTTCAGATTTAACCACAAAATAAGCATGCTTTCAAGTTTCAATGCTGGAATCTGTTTAAGACACTTTAACGAAGCAAGGCTGAAAGTTTTAAAAACAACCGGTATAATTTCATATGCACGTCAAGCTGTTTTAAGGAGATTGAAACCTACCATGATGCAACATATAGAAGTAGGGGTTAAGAAATAGGCCCCTGAATAGCCGTAACACAGTCTAACAACTGTGTTCCCTGTGTTAATAGATTACAAACAGGATTCCTAGTCAGAATTCACATAGTAGGGGACAGTTTCTAAGTGAAGAAGCACAGAGTCATAAGTTTAAAAGAATGTCCTGTTCTCTAAAGTTAAGGTCAGGTTAAGTATACAGTCACAAGTCCAAAGTTCCAACACCTCAGTATCGTAACCAGCTTAAGAGGGTTCAACCACTGACCCTTTTAAACTTTAAGGATTACCCTGTAGTCATTAGAACATGGTTTGGCCCATCTAAGGCCATTCAAACAGCCTGCAAGTATAAGGTTAGCAGGGAGGGGGAAAGGGAAAAGCCTGAGTTGAGGTCTTTGTCCAAAACAGAGGACCTGACCAATAAAACCATGTCCCTGTTCTTAACAAAAGTGAGTATGATCCTATTGGATCTCTTTACTGGACAGGATTAACATAGGCTAGCAAGAACAAAGCTTAAGCATACAGTGTTTAAACCTAAACAGTTCAAAGCAATGCCAAACAGAGGTGGGATGAAACAAACTAATTTATCCAAGCATAGACAAATAGAGAAGCAATATGCAGTGAGTAATCAGGAAAAGAAAAGTACCTTTTGACACTAAGAAAGCAATGAAAACAGTGTGTAGATTGATTAGGATTTGCAAGACAGAACCAAGCAAGCTGTTTCTTTCCAGGAAATTCAGAGAAGAGATCAAGCTCCAGGAGAGTGTTCTACAGCTTTCTTTTTCTTATGACAGAGCTATGTTTCCCCCCTTTTTTTTTGTGTGTATGCTGTGTGCATATGTGTTAGTGCATAGACAGTTGTGTGAATGAATGAGAGAAGACAATCTTTTTATAGGCGAGGTTAAGGGCTCAGATTTCAAACGGGTAAAAGGAGCCAAAAAGGCAAGGTAATGTTGTTCCCATAGTTAGGGAAAATCAATCAAATAAGTTTACCAAATATAAATCACTCAATTCCTAAGTCTAGGGAAAATCAGAGTCCAAGACAAAAATAGTTTCCCTTCCCTTTTATATAGTATTGTCCAGGTTCATAAAAAAATAAACTAATCTAATTTAAGCTAGGGATCAAGTTAAATCCTTGACAGATTCCCCCCAGCCCTCAAGATAAGATAAACCCAATCCCCCAATAAAGTCTAGGTTCAAAATTAGCATATAAAGGTATCCCCAATCAAATCAAGACTGGGAATCAATACGTTAAACTAATAAATTTCAATCAGGCTTTAATTGATACACTGCTAATCACAGAAACAACTTCCTTCTTAGTCTCAATCAAGAATTTCAAAAAGGCTCAGTTCAGAATATCCTTAATCATGCTGAGTCAAATAACCCTCAACTTTAGGCACATAATCATAGAGGTCGCACCTTAGGTCATAATCAAGGACAAACATGCTATGAAACACAAAGAATCATGCTCAAACCTCAACTCTTATTGACCTTTGCATACCAGGGAGAAAACATAGATGACACAAGGTACAAAAAACATGGAGATACTATAGGCAATCGACAATTCCAAGCATTTGTTCAATTAAATCATTGCATTAGGTAAAATCAGAACTCATGGAATTTTACCCTAACCGATTGATCAAATGACCAATGAATGTGTTAATTTACAAAAAGATTAAGCAGTTTAGGAAATGTTATCATGTAAAATTCAAATAATCAAACAAAGGGATTAGGGGTTACCCGTTTTCGAATCGGGTCGGGTCAAATCGACCCGTCTCAAATTGGGGTTGCAGAGAAGAAATCTTACCCCTTTCTCAGTGTCTATACCATTCAACGCCAACGGAGCCCCGCCGGAGGCGTTTCCCGGCGGTGGCGATTCAGTTAACAAGGGTTGGGTTTTTGCCCTCGTCCAAACCCCATTGAAAGTGTATAGGTTATGTAGCGGACGACGAGGAAAATCTAATGACACTAATTTCCCTAATTTTTACTGGCCAAAATGGCCGGAAAAGACCTCGACAGTGGTGGCTCATCAAGTCGCCAAGGAGAGAGAAAGAGGAGTGAATATCGGAGAGGTGAGGGGAAATGAGGGTAGGGGGAAAGGTTTAGGGGTTGTGTAGGTGGATGATGGGGGATTTAATCTAGGCCGTTGGATTACAGAAATGAAAGGCTAGATCGAGCCACGTAGGCGTGAGGTGGTGCTGAGGTTTAAAAAATATGTGTGATGTGTAAAATAGGAGGTGTAATATATATATACACACACACATTTGCGTATATATAGCATATAAATAGTGTATATCAGGCATAATTTGATATAAAATAGGCATAAAAATGGTATAAAATAGGTGTAAAAATATAGAAAAATTAGAAAATTGATTTTTACACCATAAAATGACTAGGAAATGCATAAAATTGTAATTTTG
The DNA here is from genome assembly GCA_037355625.1 of Petunia x hybrida. NCBI lineage: Eukaryota > Viridiplantae > Streptophyta > Magnoliopsida > Solanales > Solanaceae > Petunia > Petunia x hybrida. The sequence goes on along the minus strand of JBBBVM010000712.1, from coordinate 1,668,753 downwards.
GGATTTGAGACAATTTGGATAATTTTGTCAAAAATAGAGGTAATTGCAGAGATTGTAAAAATAGCTATAGTTTGAGATGATACTTTTGAAAATGGCCTCGATTGTCAGGTTATTACGAGAAGATCATTTGAAAGAAATGGATGGGGCAAGAGTGGATACACAATCGTGTGTAAAATTCGAAAGCTATTGATTTTGAAAATAGGAGGGACAAAATTGGGTGTCAACAACAGGGTCAATAGGGACTGGGAACGATGGAGCAGTAGGAGTTAGGACGATGGCACGATTGGAGTTTGCATCTGAAGAAGGTAAGGCGTGAATAGAAGAAGAGACTTGATCTACGTTAATGAAGGGATGTGACTGAATATTTGAAGGAGATGTGGAAGCAAGGGAATGTGATTGTGATGGACTTTGCAATATGTTGCTGGCTAATCTTGGATTAGGAAAGCCTTGTGACGTGATAGGGGTGGAGACCTTACTAATTGGAAAAAAGTTACCTAGTTTTACTGGTGTTGAAATTCAATTGGAATTGGGAGAGGTCTGGACACTCATTGTAGGTGGAGAACCCAACAAAGAATTAGAGAGGAAAGGGAACTGGTCTTCATTGAAACGAACATGAAGAGCAAAATATAATTTTTCCGACTTAGAATCAAGACATCTATAACCAAGATATCTTGCACTGTAGCCTAAAAATATACAAGGAGCAGTACGAAACTCAAACTTATGCCTATTGTATGGTTGGAGATGTGGAAAACAGAGACACCCAAATGCTTTAAGGAATTGATAGTCGGATGGATTTTTGTAAGCCAGTTCAAAAGGCGAAACACCATTGATTGAAGGGGATGGAAGGCGGTTGATTAAATAAATGGCAGTTTCAAATGCAAATTGCCAATATTCAGATGGAGTCGAGCTATGTGCCATTAGGCTAAGACCAGTTTCAACAATGTGACGATGTTTACGTTCTACCTTCCCTTATTGTGCATGGGTATGTGGACATGAAAGACGATAAAGGATCCCGTGTTTATTTAAAATCGAAGTAAGAGCACGAAATTCTCCACCACCATCTGTTTGAATGGCCTTGATGGTGGTATTGAATTGATTTTCAACAAGAGACTTCAATTGGAGAAAAACTTGCAATACATCAGATTTCTTAAACAACGGAAAACCCCACACAAAATTACTAGTCATCCACAAAAACAAGAAAATAATGATGACCTTCTGAAGAAAGAGAGAGAGATGGTCCCCAAACATCCGCCTATAATAATTGCAAACAAAAAAGTACTTTTGTTCCTACTAATTGAAAGAGGTAATTTGTGTGACTTGCCAAGTTGGCAGGCGCTACAAATATTATTCATCGTAGAACTAGAAAATGAAAGATGATGTCTCTGAATAACTTGATGGAGACCTCTTTTGTGTGGATGACCCAAGCGAAGATGCCAGCAATTTTGAGAAGCCTTAGTTGATAAAAAAGCGGAGGGACGAAATGAAGAGGAAAGCTGGAGAGGTAGAGAGTAGAGACCATCTTTACTCGGACCGGAAAGAAGAACCTTCTTGGTTGCTTGATCCTTGACAAAAAATGAGTAGGGTGAAATTTAAAGAAAATTCCATTGTCTAATGAAAAACGTTGAATAGAAAGTAACGGCTTAGTTATTGATGGAACATGAAGAATGTTAGTAAGATTGAAGGATTTATTTAGTGAGTGAAAACAAGAATTACCAGTGTTGTGGATGGGTAAGCCATTGCCATTGCCAACGTGCAACTGATCAGCCCCTTGTAACTATCTGCGTGAGGAATATCTGAAAGATTTAGTATATCACTGGGAACCAAGATTAAGTCAGCGGAATTGGTGGTGTTGATGAGAAAGATATGCAGATGGATTTGTAGTATGACTGTAGCACTGAAGGCACCCAGGGGCTAAATGATTGTTACCATTGCAGATTTGGCAACAAGGTTTAGCTTCAGAACAATTTTGCCATGGTTGGCCAGTTGAGTTATTCCTAGAAGAAGAGTAACGGCCACCTCTTCCACTCCTACCTCTAAAAACTTTTCCCCGACCACGATTATACGAGTTATTTGGAGAACGATCATTGGGATTGGACCTTTGACTAAGGTTAGCAGAAGGATGTTCAGCGGGTTTAGGTGCGAATAAACTGAGAGAGGAAATGGTATGGCCATGTATGAATTCATGGTTTAGGAGTAGGCTATGGAGTTCAGAATATGTTACAGGTTCGGATGAGAGAGTAGTGATATGTCTTTAAAATCTGGACGAAGGCCTTTGAAAATATATATGTTAAGGTCTGCCGGCGAAGTGATAGCCGCCCTTTTGAAATGTAAGGTGCATGTACCGCCATGTCATATTTCCCACCTGTTTTCATTCCACTCCCTGAGAATTCTAAAAGTTGCTCGAGGAGTGGGGGACTATCTTGAAATTATAGCAAGGACACGTGGCAGCCGAGGTGTGAAGCTCAGTGCGACAGTCACGTGAACAATATATAGGCCATGAGAATTATATCAGGAGGGCTGAGTCTGAGCCCCGAGATCAAGACTGCTCGTGCCACGGACAAATGGCTCGAGGCCCCGAGGCAGGCGGATTGAAGCTCCAAGACAAGCGGTTCGACTTCAGCATAACTAAAGCCCCACAATCTCAGCATTTAATGAGGGGAAGATCGTGGGTCACCCACGATCTAAATATGGGGGAGGGGGCAAATTAATGCCCACGATTATCTCAAGCCTATTTGCTATAAATAGCACTTATGTATCAATGTAAAGGCATTCACAAATATAGCAAAAACTCTGTCAAATTGTACTCTCAAGTATTAAATATTGAAACCAATTGTTCTTGCATTATTATTCGTTATTATTTCGTATTATTAATCTGTTTATTGCAACCTTGATACAACAAATTGCTTATAACTTGAAACAAATTCAATTGTATTCTAAAGTTGGATTTAGAGTCATACAGAATTTTTATTATACAGGAAAAGCATTCAGACTTTGTTATGATTTAAAAATAATAAAATATAACAAAATCGATAAATGGTGTGACTTAAGAAAGTAAACTGAAGAAGATACGACTAGTAGAACGTACAATACGTAAAAAATTCAAGAATGTATGCTAGTTTGACTTTTGGCGACAAATTCTCATTTTTCTCTTAAATAAAATATATGTTTCTGTAAGGGGAAGTTGTCGTTTGTGAAATACTTAATTATATAAAACAATGCTTGTTGTATTTTTAAATACCTAAGAAGGTATTTTGGTAAAAGCTTACACGCATTGGAGGTTCATATTAGATTATACCGATAAATCATGGCAAGTACTTTAATAGGGTGAAAACTTGTTCAAATAAACCATGCATGGTTATGTGAAATAAGTATGTTTACAAACACATATGTACATCTATTGGTCTTATATAAATATATGATACAAATAAGTTTTTACCAACAAGTCAGTTGTAATGCTTTCTCATTTTGAATGATTTTCCCGATCATAGAGTCATTTAAAAGGGATATTGACACATCCTTATATGTTAAGGATGGATAATGCTAGATCTCTAAATGGTAGCTATGTAGGTGTAGTTGTTTGTATCTAAAACACTCCGAAACTTATCTCTACTGGAGGTTCCATGCCTATATATATTGTACTACTGTAGCCATGTAAATTCATTCAAGAATAAAACTTCTCAATATTCATTACCTTGTGTTTTAATATGGTATCAGACGCTCCTAAGTTCACCTCTTCTTCAACCTCCCTCCCTTCTCAATCCTCGATTCATAATCTCTCAGTTTCTTTTCCTACCTCTCTTAATCATGCTCACCATTTTATTTCCATCAAATTAACCTCCACCAATTACTTGTTTTGGAAAACCCAATTGTTACCCTTTCTTAGAGGCCAAAACCTATTAGGATATATTGATGGTTCTTGCCCATGTCCACCATCTCATATTACTGTTGAAGGATCAGACACTTCTCAAGTTAATCCCAATCATGATCAATGGATACAACAGGATCAACTCATCATGAGTTTACTCATATCTTCTCTCTATGAGGAAAATTTACCCATTGTCATTGGCCTTACTTCCTCTAAAGCCTATCCACTCCATGTGGAGGCCAAAGAATGGCCATGATTGTAACGCTTCTTCCAGGCAAGCATGACTCTTCCACTATAAATCCTTCAATTTGATCACTTACACGCTTCATTCTTGATTGAGAGTACTGTAGCACACAAAATTCAAGTAAGATCTTCATCTTTTTCTTCAAATTCACAACTAAAATCACCAGTTTTCTAACAAAAATAACATGTCTATGATGAACTTTGCACAACACTCTTCTGGTTACTCTGGTGATGATATTATTGACACTGCTGCGATAAGCGTTGGGGGCGAAATTGTTAATTTTACAAAACCACTAAGTGTGGTTCTACCAGCGGCGGTTGGTAGTGACACGGTTTCAGAGGCGACGAAACTGGTGCCAAGGTGATGAAAAGCCACTGCTCATCGTGTTGAATCTGGGGAGATGAATGACCAAGAGAAGGATGCCGGAAACGTGGATGAAAGCGAGGGAGAATCGTCCAAATCAAATAAGATTTCCCTCGATAAAGAAATCGAACCTTACCACGTCATACCTTCCTCCTTCGACAACAAAAAGAATTTCGCCGTATAGGGTCTATCTGCAGCACAATAAGAGAAGAATAGAAACATGCCCATGCAGTCTACCCCATATTTGATTACACAAGCTCATATGCAAGAGCTTCGGGAATATTGAAAATGGGGGCCCGAGGTTCAAGTTGGCATCTCGGACCCAAACTGTGTAGGATTTGATCGCATAGCTGGGCATTCTTTCGCCTACACTTACCCATTTACGGTGGGATTTACCCTTCTAGTACACGAGTGATCGACTCATTTTGTCGCACCTATAACTTATGCGTGGCCCAACTCGGGGCAGGTTTAGGGAGAGTTGTAGGATGCCTTGACTTCTTTGCAAGGAGGTCGGGCTTCCGTTCACTCTTCAACATTTAACTTCAATTTACTATCCTTATTTTCATAAGGGTAGGATCGTGCGTGGCTTTGAACAGCCAAGGCAAATACTCACTGATAACCAAAGGCGAGGACACCACAGATTGTGGATGGGCTGATCGCTACGTTCTACTCCCGACCGCTTAAATTTCAAGCGAGTCAGGGTTTCTCGAGACATGGAACCTCGAGCGTAAGTTATACTCCCTACAATTTTTTGTTCAATTATTGCTCTGGTGTTTTCAACCGTGATTCATTTATTATATATTATCTTTGTTTGTAACCAACAAAATTGAGATTGTTTCCCCAACAAACTTGACGGATTGGGTTCGAGCGATAATCGTTGTCCACCCCCGGCCTAATAGGACTTGGGAAAGCATTGCCACAACGAACGAGTGGGTGACTAAAAGACATGGTGAGTTTTCTTCATGTTTTAATCCCTTTGGGGAGCTTTTCCCACTTTTTTCTTAATAGTTTTCTCTTTGATCATAGGTCTTCCTTCCAAGGCGTCCACTGCTAAGGGCAAAGAGCCCAAGGAGCCCAAAGAGAAGAAGGCTAGAAAGGGGAAAAAGAAAGAGAGGGAAGTCCCCAATCCCGATGCATCTTTGGCCAAGATGACTAGCTTAGCAACTACCATAAAGAAGACCAAGACTTGGTTGATTCATCTGGCCAAGGGCCTTCTTCTCGAGACGAGGATGATATTCTCCTCGGTAGCGTTGTCCGCCAATCTACTGTTACTAAGCCTCCAACTTCTGCTTCAGCTGATCCCAAGAGGAAAAAGGTAGTATCAAAAAAGAAAAGCCGAGTTGTGCACCCTCGCACTGAGGAGAATATCAGTTCTGGCGCCGAGCCAGCTTTTAGGTCTGACTTTCGCCTTAGGGATGAGCCAAGTGATAAAGATCCCAAGGCCCCCGAGCAGGTTGAGGAAGTGGATCTCGAGGGATCCGACTATGATGCTGCAAAAGCAGAGGGAAAGGCCAAAGTTGGTGAGGCTAGCCCTGATCTCTCTCCAGCTGAGGGTAGAGCGGCCATGAGTGTAGCGCGAGCAACTTCTGAGCCTCCCAATGCTTCGATTTCTGAAAGGCCATGAGAAGGGTTAGAATCCCATCTGACTTGAGCCTTTTTGCTGGTTCGGCTGAAGTTTCCTAATACCTTGCTCAATTATTTGGGCTGCTCGAGGAGAAGCAAATCAAGTCATTATCCACAAAGACTATAATGGCTCGATCTGCTGCCTATGCGCTTCGGGTAAATTCTTGTGCTCACAACTTATTTTCTTACATGGCTTCAAATTCTAAATTCTCATTTCCTTCTTGCAGAGTGTTTTATACTCACTCAAATCGGCGCATCCTAAGCTCTATCAAGTAGCTGAGCTCCACAGACTGAAAGCTGCTTGAAGTGTGAAAGAGGCGAGGTGTAAGGATGAGATACTCACCTTGAAGGCTCGTCTGACTGAGGCAGATACCGAGCTCAAAAAGATGGCCTAAGCTTTCTCCACTTTCGAGGAGCGAATGCAAGCTATGGGAGATGCTCATGCTGTGGAGAGCTCGAGTTTGTCAAGCAGGGCCCAGGAGCTGCAAGCGGAACTTGACCGAGCCAACACGAAGCTGGTCGACGCCGCACAAGATTACCATGAGAAATTGACCCAGCATATGCTCAAGATAATGGAGCTGGAAGGCAAAACGGAGCGTCTTCTTATGCTAGAGGCCGAGGTGGCTCGTCTTTAGGATGAAAAGGCTGTACTGATAGCAAAGTCAGAGGCCAAGGCCAAAAGAGCTGAGATGGACCAAGGTTGGGCCGTAATTCAGACTCGGTTGAAGGCTCTCAAGCAGTGCAAAGCTGGAGAATTAAACTTGGATGAAGAGATTGCCATGGCCAAAAAGCGTGTAACTCAGGCCCAAGAGATCATAAGCGACCTCCCAAAAGTGAAGGTTCAGATGACGGCGAAGATGAGGCCGATGATGGAGAGAAAGAAGAAGAAAGCGACAATGACGCCGGGGCCACTGAAGATAAGAGGTTTTCCCTCGAGGAGATGATGTCGATCCCTATGCCTAGTAGTTTTTTCTTCTTTCCTTTTGTTTTTGTTGTGGCCTACAGGCCGAACTTGTAAATATTTTTGGGGCTTCTAGCCCATTGTAATGGAATTTGAATCTTTTTCCAAGTGCTTGCTTTTATCTCGTGGGGATGCACAATTTAACACTTAGAATATTTTTGTTGCTTGCAAGACTTAAATTTTTCTTATAAAGTGTCGATGCGGGCTGGAACGACGTCTTGTTCCCGTGCGAGGCATTGAAAATCTTAATCGTACAACATAACTTCGGGAGTTAGATATTGAAACAAAGAGATATAGAATCAAATTCATTTCATTGATAATAAGTCGTATCTGACATTACATTGAGCCTAGTCGTAGTGAGACTTAGAAAATATTTAGAAATAGCCACTATCAGGCACTATATACATAACACAAAGCTAATTTTAGACAACAGTCCTCTGTGTAAAGATTGCTAAACTTTGGGTCTGTTGGCAGTCACCAGTATGAGAGGCTTCGAGTCGCATCAGAATGCACACCATCTCTTCCATCCCCGCTAGTGCTCGGGTGTGAGTGACGAGGACCCGAGCACTTTATTCCGCTCCCTCCGCTTCATGAAAAGGTCAAGCAAAGTAAACGGGGGGTTAGCTAATCATGCGCCCTAAGCGTCGGAGCATTTGAAGGCTCGGTGCCGTAGGTGAAAATTTATTGAAATAGGGTAACGTACCTTAGAGTTAAAAATAATACTCAATCAAACTGGAGATATTCAAATTTGAGGGTTCCAATTTGCCATTCATATCTTCCAACTGATAAGACCCTTTACCAACAATAGCTTTGACCCGGTAGGGTCCTTCCCAATTGGCTGCCAACTTTCCAACGTTGCACTCCTTAGTTGTTTAGTTCGAGGTCTTCAATATATAATCGCCAACTTTGAAAGCCCTAATTGTGGCTTTCTTGTTGAGATACTTTCAGTCTGCCTCTTCTGAGCCTCTAGTCGAACCAAGGCTAACTCCCTTCGGCCATCAAGAAAATCCAATTCTACTCGCACTGCTTGTTGATTTCCTTCTTTGGTAGCATGAGCATACCGGAGACTTGGTTCACCAATTTCCACGAGGATCAAAGCATGCATCACGTAGAAAAGAGTGAAAGGGGTTTCCCCCATTCTATTCTTCTCTGGGGTACGATGCGCCCACAACACACCGGGCAACTCGTCTGGCGACGGGTTTTTTTGCTTCTTCGAGCATCCTTTTCAGACTCTCAATGATTATTCTATTTGAAGATTCGGCATGTCCATTTGCACTTGGTCGGTATAAAGTCGATACTACCCTTTTAATACCCCACATCCCGAGGAAATGAGTGACATATGAGCCGATGAACAGCAGGCCATTATCACACGTGGTTTCCCTCGGGACCCCAAATCTGCAAATAATATTTTTCCATATGAAATTTATAACTTTTTTTTGTCTAACTTTAGCAAAAGCCCCTGCTTTTACCTATTTAGAGCTGTAATCAGTAAGCACAAGAATAAACTGAACCCCTCCTTTAGCTTTTGGGAGTGGCCCAACTATATCCATCCCACATTTCATGAGTGGCCATGAGGACACTACATAATGAAGAGGCTCGGCCTGCCAGTGAATCATCAGAGCACGGAGTTGACATTTGTCACACTTCTTAACAAAGGCGTTGGCATCCAAGCCGATATCTGGCCAATAATACCCTGCTCGAAGAAATTTCCATGCAAAGCTCCTGAATGATTACCGCATTCGCCCTCGTGCACCTCTCTCATCACATATTCGTTTTGCCATGGGCCTATACATTTGGCCAATGGATGCAATGCAACTTCTTGTTTAATTTTCCTTTGATCAATGAGTATGGGACCGCTTGAATTCTCAGCTTTTTAGCTTCCTTCTTATCAGCTGGCAAAGTCCCCAAGTCCAAGTAAGAAAAGAACTTGGTGCGCCAGTCACCAAGCTAACTTCAAGCTTAACTCTTTTCACAGCCGACATAAGGAGACGGACGACTGAATCAGAGCCCGAGTTACTTCCTCGACAGCGGAGCCCAGATTTTCTAAGGCGTCAACTTCGGCATTTTCCTCTCGGGGAAGCTGTTCAACTCTCCATTCTTGAAACTTAGAAAAGATTTGCTGAACTCTAGCTAAGAGCTTTTTCATTCTAGGCTCCCGATCAGAGAAGTCACAGATTATTTAATTCACCACTAACTGTGAATCACTTTTCAACTTGATTCTTTCCACTCCTAACTGCTTAGCTAGTTCTAACCCCGGTACTACTGCCTCGCACTCAGCTTCATTGTTGGTTACCTATTTAAGCGTTATGGAATACCTTAATCTTTCCCCAGTTGGAGCTACTAAGACCAAACCAAGCCATAAGCCTTTCGAATTGATAGCTCTGTCGGTGTAATGTGTCCAAATTCCAGAAACCAGCCCTCTAGATGTTAATTCCTCTTGATGTGCCTCTAGGAGTATCTTAGCACTAAAATCAACTAGCACTTGGGACTTTATGGCTGTGCGAGGTTGATAAGTGATATCATACTCACTCAGCTCGACAGCGTACTTAGCCAACCTCCCAGACAACTCAGGCTTATTAGTATATTTCTCAATAGGAAGGTAGTGACTACAGCTATGAGATGACATTAAAAATAGGGCCGAAGTTTACGTGCAGCAATGACTAAGGCAATAGCTAATTTCTCTAAATGAGTATACCTGGTTTTAGCATCGAGCAACGACTTGCTAACATAATATTTTTTTGTTGTTGTTTTCCATCTTTCTCTCGAACCAGGACTGCGCTCACAGACAGTTCAGATACGGCCAGGTAAACTAATAATGTTTCACCATCCTTTGGCTTGGCGAGCAACGATGCGTTTTCCAATTAATGCTTCAACTCCTTCAACGCTTGTTTGCACTCCAGGATCCATTCGAAGGCGGTATTTTTCTTCATGACTGAGAATAATTTATGACACTGCTCCGACAACCTCGAGATGAACATACTAGGAGCCGCTACCCAGCAGCCAGGCGCTGAACCTCTTTGGTCCCTTGAAGAATCTCGGAATCTCCTCAATTTCTCTAATTTATTCGGGGTTTGCTTCAATTTCCCACTCAGAGACGATGAAGCCTAAGATTTGCCCCAACCAACAACAAAAGCACATTTTCGAGGTTTAACTTCATGTTATACTGCCTTAAGATGGAAAAAGTTTCCCTTAAGTGGTTCAAATGATCTTCTATCCAAACCGATTTTACCAGCATATCATCAATGTAAACTTCCATCCACTTCTCAATATAATCTTTGAACATTTGACCCACTACTCTTTGATATGTCGCCCCAGATTTTTTGAGGTTGAATGTCATTACCTAATAACAGTATGTACCGTGGTCAGTGATAAAGGAAGTCTTTTCATCATCTTTTGATTCCATCAAGATCTGGTTATACCCCAAGTAAGCATCCAAAAGGTTAATAGTTTGTGTCCAGCCGTGGAGTCTATTAACATGTCAATTTGTGGCAACAGATACGAATCTTTGGGGCATGCCTTATTCAAATCCGTGTAGTCCACACACATTCTCCATTTCCCATTCTTTTTTGGCATGACCACAACATTGGCCAGCCACTTCGGGTACTTGACTTCCCGTACGAAACCATTGTCAAGTAAGTTATTTTTTCATCCTCGATCACCTTCTTTCTAACACCAGCATGTGGCCTGTTCTTTTCCTTTACCGGAGCGTCGTGAGGATCCACATTAAGTTTGTGCATCATAATTTTCAGATCGATCCCAACCATGTTGACGTAGGACCAAACAAAAAAAATCATCGTTGGACTTTAACAATGTAACAACAAACTTTTTTGACTCCGGGTCCAACTTCGATCCAACAAATACTTTCTTCTCCGAAAACTCCATCAACAACGTGATCGATTCTAACTCTTCATAGTTGAATCTTCAGCTTTCTGCTTCTGAGGCTCCTGAATACATACTGGGATCTTTTCGATCATCTCTTTTTGTGGGTCCATTTCAAGTACCGGACCCATTTCTTCTTTAGATCCCAAACACATTGGTTTCTATTTAGATGGTCAGCTCGAGACGACTGCACTCTTCAAGGCACTTGAATAGCATTCCCTAGCCATTCGTTGTTCACCCCGAATAGAACGAACACCCCATGGGGTAGGGAACTCAATAACTTGATGAAAAGTGGAGGGCACAACCTCCATCACACGTATCCACGGCCTCCCAAGGATAACTTTATAAGCTATGTCCTCGAGCATTACTTGAAACACGGTTTCCTTGGTAACTCCCTCTACGTAAATGGTAAAAGTGATATCTCCCAATGTCTTCACAATGGAGTTGTAGAAACCAGTCAGTATGGTTGCCTTCGGGATTATTTGGTCCTTTAACCACATTTTCTTCACCGCTTCGTAACTTATGAGATTAACGGAGCTCCCATGATCTACGAAGACTCATTTGATGTCCGAGTCGTTGATCTTTAAAATAATTACTAGTGCATCGTTGTGAGAGAACATCATCCCCTCGGAGTCATCTTCACTAAATATATTCTCATCCTCCGAGCCCCCAGATCGGGTCCTTTTTTTCATTATGATGGAAAGCTTTACAATCTTCTTAGCACCAGTAAAATTCACACTGTTCACTTCTGATCCCTCGGTGATTACATTAACAATTTTTGTTGGCGATGGAGCCCTTGTCGGCTGCCTGACACAACCCGATTAAGAACGATGGGTCACAATTATCCTAGTCAATGGTAGGGATCGAACACAGGGACTTGCACGAGACTCAATATAGTTGGATTCGCTTGAGTTCAATGGTTTTAGTGATTTAATCCTATAACCATCTTCCCTCTAGCCCTCTAACAAAATGGATGTAGTTCTAAGCTTCTTCACACCAAGGTCACCCAATGGACCTTGCTCGCATATACTCAACTCACCCCTCTCGGCGGTGAGTCGAGACTACTAACTCTAGTCCACTGGGTGCTTAGAGTCGATTCCTTGAGCGCTAGCAACTACTCTCAAATAAAGTATCCCCCTCTCGGTGTTGAGCCCGTTAACCAGGGTAAATGCAACACACTTACCCCACGTACCCCGTCACTACACTTCCCATTCTTAGATTCACCCTTTCGGTATAATCTGGTACTATTGGGCTCAACTTGAGTTGTACACCTCAAGTTGTTATAATGGAATCAAATTTAGTGAAATGGGGCTATTCGTAGGTGCATAGAAGCTTATTATGCTATATCCCTTCGATTATTGGACTAGGGTTTTGTTAGCACCCTAGTGGATGATTTAGCTACTCAATACTAAGTTATGATTCTAAGACTTGAAAGTAAGGAAATATGCATTGAAATAGTAAGATAGAAATAATTCATACAAACAATGGTATTGTTCTTCACAATACAAGAAGGTTTGACCAAGAAGTAATGGTATTTGTCTCTATCTTGCCTCTCAAGTAAAGTAGAGTGTAAGATACTTTGAAAAACCTACTTCTAGCTATATATAGTGTTTGCTTAAAATAATTAAAAAATTGCCATTTGCAGGTTGGGCTGTAGCCCTTTTGGCAGAGGGCTGTGTTCTTGGAGCTGGAACATGCGAAAGGGTTGCGGCCTCTTGTACATGGGCTAACACCCTTTTTTGGAGTTGTATGAGAGGACGGCCGTCCTTGATTGGGCGACCTCCTTTTCTTCTTATCTATGAGAGGGCGGTGAGCAGCCAGAGCATGTGGTCGCCTTTTCTTCAACATCTTTTCCTTGCAAGATACAGTGGGCGCTTGCTCCGTGCATGGCGGTCGCATCCTAACAAGGATCCCAGACAGTCAACTTCTTTCTAAAGGGCGGGGGCCTCTTCCATCGCCTATGTTGGCACTTAGCATGGTGTTCCCATCCAAGGAAGGGGCGGTCAACTTTTCTTGAACTTGATCACTTATCTTAGGTTTCTTGCTCTTTTTGGTTTCTTCTTCCTTTGTAAGGCTTTAACATCTGCTACCAAGCAAAACACATCAATCTTTCCTTTAGATTGGTCACTTTTGGATTCAAAAACAAAAGTTTAAGCGACTTAAAGTAAGTAAAATGCTCACGCATCAACTCCCCTTAACTTGAGTCTTTGCTTGTCTTCAAGCAAAACCAAGCTCTACCCAAGAGTAGTGAAGCACTTTCAAGACTAGCATACGATGAAGCCAAGTTCCATTTTTCAATCTTTTCGAAAGCTTTTGACCTCATTTGGTACCACTACACATTCATACCCATGAATACTCGACAAGTCACCTTGTGAACCGCTTCACAAGTTTTACAATGGTCAAAGGATGACATAGAGCCTCAAGTGTGGATTTGGTTTATCAACCAACTTCACTTGGTTTCAAACCTCATCTCAAGCTAAGCTCTCACCTCTCATATCTCCACTTGCAACCCTCACTTTAAAAGAATAGTCCTTATCTCACAATCAAATTCAAACGAAGGACTTCAAACAATTAAGCTCTCACTCTCCAAGGAATGTTCACGAGTTGAGTTAACGTACCATAGGCTTGCCCATATTCTGACTCTCCACTAATGGAGAAGCACCAAATATTGGACTAACTATGAGCTGACTAGGCTTGTAATGAAGGCTCGGGGCTAGGTGTGAAAATTTAGGAACATAGTGACAACCAACCACCTTACCAACACATAAACATTGCAATCCATCCTTCCTTCACCTCCTTTCACCCTCTTTCTTTATTCCATTTTCTTTATTTTTCTTTTTTATTTTTGTAGTTTTTACTAGAAAGCCTAAAGCTCTTTATTCGCCTAGTCCACCTTTAATATTTACACAAGCTAGGTAGACTAGTTCTTTTAATCTTGTTTATCTTTTTGGAGTTTTCACAAGCTTTTCTCTTCTTTTTTTTTAATACTTAGAAACTCACTAGGCTTCCCAGCACATGACATATCCAATGGATTTCCCCAAACTTAGGCTTTTTCCTCACTTTAGAATATTTACTTGAAAAGGGAATTTTCATTCATTCAACCACCAATGAATTACTCACATACCGGGTTATCAAATGAAAGGCTAATAGGCTAAAAAAGGGACAACTAGTGGTATTTTTAGAGTAAGGGTATATGAAAAGGCTCAAAAAGGGTTCCAAAGAAAGCCTAAGATCATTTCCAAGTCTGGCACAACTCAATTTTCGCCTTGAGCACAAGTCGGGCAAGTTCTAAAGTTCAACTCAAATATGTGAACCCACCATCTACCCGCACACATACCTAAGTGGGCAATCAAGATAAAAACTAGACTCTCAACAAGGCTTGCTACTTGTAAAGTCTTAATGGTCCACTAGGAACCATGTCAATGACTCCAAAGCAACACATGAGCCTAGAGTCATCGACCAAGACCCTTTACTCACAAAGTGGACACTCCACAACTTGTCTCATACTATAAGATTCAAATGAAGTGTTTGTATATCATGAGACTTCCAAACCAAAACAACAAGACAATTTTTTAAAAACTACTATGTGCACTACCTGATTTAAACAACCACTTTCGGAAAGAACCAAGCAAAGAAAACCGAAAGCTTATTTAAAATAAAAAATTATAGGAACTTAACTAAATATGCTAAAAATTAAAGTAACATGCACTATATACAACAAAAAAGAAGAGGTTCAAATTCAATCATGCCAATTAGTCATTCAAAAAGAAAGTGTATCAAATTATCTAAAACATAACATAATCGAATTTGAACCCCCTCCTCTAACTAAAAGTTTTTGCATTGTCCCTAATGCGAAGTAAGCACAAAGGGGCATATAAGGAACTCCTTGACTTCTTCTAGCAACTTATTTTCCTTTGCCTTCCACATGCACAAGTAGAGGCTTTTCTTTGGAATTCTTCTTGTCATGCTTTGCTTTCATCCTTAATTGATGCTTGTCTAGCCAATTGGACTTGTGTTTCTTCCAGGAGCAAATTTGGGTCAACTTCTGAATCCTCGTCATCAAAGGAAATGCAGAACATAGTGCCAAAGTCTCCCTTCATCTCAACTACATCTTCCTAGCTTTGTGGTGCTTTCCTCCTCATTTCTTTCTCTTTGCACAGTTCATTGAGCTTCTTTGTCTTGTCCACTTGTGTCTTTGCTATGAGTTGGACAACCCTGTCCATCTTTTGCAATTCCTTCTTGTTACTTGCAATGTCTCTTGTGTTTTCTTCCACGGCCTTTGCAATCTTGGCCAATCGATCCATAGCCATGTTCCCTTGAAGGGCTTGTGGTGGCTGCATCTGTGGCATCCTAGGCAGCTTTGAACTCTTCTGTTTTCCTGTCTAACCCAATCAATTCTTGAGTCAATTGTGTCAAGGCAACATTTATATTTTATGGAATCTGGGATGAGGTGCTCTTGAGGTGGAGGGCATGTCTGAAGGTGCAACAATACTAGTCTGAGCAGGGGCATGTGTACCCTGCACTGAATGAGCTGAGGAATGGAGTGGATTGTTCACATCCTCAATGGAAAATAAATCAAACTTTTTATTAGGGAATTCATAGTTGTTATTGTTGAACCCCAAAAAATTTATCCGAATATGAAAAATTCAGAATATCAACTGAATAGACTAACTCTTTTGGAGTTTTTAGAGTCGCCACCCAATTTAAGGAAAAACGGGGAACCAAATAAATAAATGCATGCAAAAATCCATTTTGAAAAAAGGCAATCTTTCAGAGATCCTAACGGTAAGAGGTTTTGTAAATTTCGAAAGAAGGTTTTTAAGGCACTTTCAAAATTCCGTTAATAACGGTTAATCCGACAGGTTTCCAAAATATTTGCAAGCAAGCTTTTCTAAAAAAATTATCAATAAATAATTAATTGAAATAAACTTATTTGTGAAAATAATTTAAGTTGCACGCATTTGCTCAAATGGCCCCAATTTACAATAAATAAAATAGCTACTTCAAAATTAAAGGTAATGAACATAAAGCAAATAAATAACTCAAATAATCAAATAATATTAATATCAATTGATTATTCTACAAATGAATTGTCTAAGTACAAATGATATATCTACTAAAATAAATAATGAGATGAGTTAAAAAATGGTAGAACCCGAAAAGTGACTAGGAGTTGAAGATGTGTGCAAACAAGGACCAAGATGAAAATTTTTCAGCCTGATGAGAAGCTTGGGCGAACGGACAGTCTTGGGCAGAAGATGCAGGTATACAGAGATGGCCAGCTAAATTGTGCCTCAGATGGTTGAGTTCCAAAAATTTTTGTACCCCAAGAAACAAAAAGGGATATGGAATTAGTACCAGGAAGCTATAAATTAGGCAAAATGCATAAAGTCTCTTCAAAATAGTCCCGAAACGTCCCTTACAACCTTTAACTATGCGGGGATCCTATTACCCCCGAACCTGTCTGAAATGGTATAAAAAGCTCCTTTCCTGGCCAAACCCAGCTTTAAAAAAGAGTGTGGCATCCACGCACCAATTATGACTTGACACGTGTCAAATGTCAGAAATATAATAAAAAATAGGAAAAACTTTTATTTGATTTTTCTTTGTTTTTTTTTGTTTATTTTATTCTTCCCCATTTCCATTTTTACACCGCCGTAGCACAACCACAGTCCCACCCTATAGCAAATCTTTGATCCCATCCGTCTTCCACCATACCTCACACGGTCCTTTTTTTTGCCAGTTAAAAAAACTAATAGATACAATACCAACTAGTTATAATTCATGAAGCAAATTTTACCAAATTTTTTCTCATTCAAAAATTATCAACTCATCAAGAGTCAAAATCATTATCAACCAACCATAATTTTTCATTTCTCTTGAGCCGCCAACGGCGAACATCACTACAAAAGCCACCATCAATACTTTCCTATGCAACCAAGAAACCCATTTGCACAAATTACTCTCCTTGAAAAGAAATTAGAAAATTGGAAAAATTTGATTTAACTTCACCAAAAATTGATTCAATTACTAAATGTTGCAAAAGAGTCAATTTGGTTTTCAGAAGTAAGGTTTCATAGATCTGAAGATTGAAATGATGCAATGAAACAGAAAGAGAGTTTTAGAAGAAAAGAGAAGAAGAAGAACGCTAAAACAAAGAAAATTAAGAACAATCACAATTAATTAGTTTTTCCGGTGGCCGGATAATTTTTCCGGTAGTCACATATATGCTGGCATGGAAGGATTAATAGAGAGGAAGAACCGAAAAAAGAATAAGAAAAGAAAAACCAAAAAGAGAAGTTAAAAAGTATCAAAACATTTTTAAATAAAGAAAACTGGTAAAAATGAAAGTTTAAACTGTTTTTTATCCATCTCACTCTCCTTAGGAGAGTGTAATACACTATCTAGGTCTGGTGGCGAGACAAGGGGATATTTATAACATTTCAAAGATGTTCGGAATGGTAATAGGACCCCGCATAGTTAAAGATAGTAAAAGACGTTTCGGACTACTTTGAGGGGACTTTATGTATTTTGCCCTATAAATTATACAATGTAGTAAACTTATTCAAATGAAATCAATCTGCTTGTTAAGCTTACCAACAGGAGAGTTATACTGAAGAAAAGCAAATACTTTATCTTATAACAAGCCATGAGACATATAACAATATCACATAGCTGCTGCCCATCTTTTTATAGAAATTACAAAATGCTATTTTAATCGCACCATTACTTAAAACATGAGTAAAATACTTAAAAGGTCACTCAACTTTGAGAAATATGTGACCAAAGTCACTTTACTTTGAATTGTACTAACAAAGTCACTCAACTTAAGGTAATTCTCACCAAAAGCCATTGTAACCGAATTTTGTACAGTCATCTTACCGAAAATCTGACATGGCATTTTCATTTTAATTATATATACATGTGGCACACTTTATTTTCCATGTAGGATTTTATAATAAGTTGATTAACCCAACTCTTGATCCATAACCCATTTCTCCTATCCATTTTTCGGATCCAGGGTCCCTTTTCAAAATGGATGGCCTAGATTTAATGAAGTAAAACTAAGTGTTTAACCAGGCTTAGAAAAATATATCTTCTCATTTTAAATTCAAAGCATCTAACCTATCTTATAATTTAGCAAAAAATTTCATCTCTCCTTCCTAAATTATTTTTCGATCCCCAAAATTTTCAGTCATTTATCTTCTTCTTCTCTCTTTTTTTTTTTTTTTTTTTTTTTTAAATAAGACTTTATTTTTGCTAATTCATTCTCAAACATATAGCAGAAAACCAAAAACAGTATTAAACTATTTGCAAGTGATAACATTGCAAGAAATAGAATTAACAAGACAAGATTTAACAATGTCAATTTACTCAAATAGCAATACGCGAAGAAATCCTTTTCAAACAATCACATCAGTTAAATCTTGTTACAAAGATAGTACCTAATATTCTGCTCATAGTTATTCACATTTTATCTTGGAAAGAAACTTTCCAACCAATTTGTAATACTTATAGGAATTACATAGGTTTTCAGTGCTTTTATATCTAAAAATAAGATGAGTTTGTTTAACTATTAATGTAATTTTTATTTAAAATGCTTCTTAATTTTTTGAATGCATGTTCTCGAACAATAGAAAAAAAATACTCCTATTAAAGAATTAAAATAAAATGAAAGGTTAAGTTTGAGATGATCGAAATTTAGGTTTGTGGGGGGGGGGGGGGAGGTGAAATTTTGCTGCTAAATTATAGGATTGTTTAAGATAATTTGAATTTGAAATGGAAAGATATTTTGCCCAAACCATAGTTAAATACATTTATTTACCCTATTAAATCTAGAACATTGGTTCTAAGGAGGGCCAACTGTCATTCATCCAAATAAGAACTTGGAGAAATGGAGACACTAGGTAATGGAGAGGAGCTCAATACCATTTTTCCTATCCACCTATTATCTATTAAATAATATATATATATATATATATATATATATATATATATATATATATATATATATATATATATATATATATATATATATATATATATATATATATATATATATATATATATATATATATAATTAATAGATTTTCAAAAAATAATGAAACTAACCGTAACTAATTAAAGAGTTAAGTATTTGAATAAGTAGTAAGCTAATATTTCGACAGTACCCATAGCAGTTTAGCTAGGACACAATATTCTATTATTGTGATAATTTAAAAGAACACTTTTCAAATCCTTAGAAAATAAATCAACTTATTATAAAATCCTACATGGAATATAAAGTGTGGCACATGTATATATAATTAAAAATGAAAACTGTCATGTCAGATTTTCGGAAGGGGACCAGGGTGTTCGAATTTTATCAATTTTTGCTTTTGAATTTAGGGGGAAACGGGGAAATTTTAGAAAAGAATTGGGCGGGGCCGACATGGGAAAAAATGGGTTTTTCTGATACCAAAAATGGGTTTTCTGATTTTTGGGGACATTGGGGCTTTACACGAGTATGAAGGATTTAGGCTTATATTGCGAATTTGGCCACTCATAATCAAAATCAACTTGTTTTTTTTTTTCAATTTCAATCCTAATTATAAAATACTTACAATAGTTTATTAATTTTAAGAAACCTCAGGACACAATTGTGTGTCAACAGTCATCACCATCATTTTCACATCTTCATCCATCAAGTATGCTGTCAAGGTGTTGGGGTAGGGGAAATCATAGCCATCTGATCTAGCTACTTCTATCATTGTTTTCAACATCTATACTCCCTAGTTTACCTTAATTCTTGTCATAATGCAACTAATCATTGCCGCCTCTTTAAGCTTATGAAGTAAGGTTCTCTAGTTGGCAAGATCCTAGAGCTAATGATGGAGTACCATCCCATGGCCTCAAAGTTCAGATCTGGCCAAGTGATTTGCACTCTTACCATCCTCCATGCTGGGTTTCTCTCTCTCCTAATGATAGGAGCTAAGCACTCTTTTTGTGCTTCCTCATCCATTGCTAGCTTTGCCATATGGCCTTTAGGGATGAAGTTTGGAAGCCCCAACGTGTTCATTCAAGGCTCTTGTAGAGATTTCTACTCCAATGTCCCTACACACAAATCTCTCTTCTTGTTTTGTTCTCTTCCCTAGCTCAGCATATAACTCCAAGATCATATCAGTGTTAGCATCGCTCAAGTGCTTTGTGAACAGCTTGACCCATCCAGTGTTGATGAATGCTTGGTGGAACTTTGGGCTGAATCTCTTTAACCTATCAGTTCCTATCATCCTTTCACCAGATAAGTAGGTTTGCAGACTCATCTTCCACCCACTCAATAGAGGTGCCCTCAAAGGAGAAAGAGAGGGAAGGTGGAGACTCCTCCCTTTGCTTTCTCTTTGATCCACTTCTTCTTTTTGGAGGCATGATTGCTACAATAAAACTCAAATAACTTGTTAGTTTAAGGTAGCAAGTGCATGATTAAGGTTTTCTTTGAAAGCATAGTTGTGTCTCAGAAGACAGGGAGAAAAGGTGGAGACATGTTGTAAGGGCGGTCGCATCCTCAGGTTCACACATAAAATTTTCTTTAGAATTTGGGGAAGGGGTGACAAAGAGCGGCCACCTCTTTCCTGAGGGGTTACCAAGCCTGAAAGGGCGCTCAAAGTCCCGAGGGTTGCATTTTTGTACTAAGACAATTTTTCTATACACTCAAAAGGGCGGTCGGCCAACTAAGGGGCGACCTCCTCTTGTCAAGAAGGCGACGCATTCTAAAGGGCGATCTGAAAGGGCGCCTAAACTCAAGAGGATTGCCCATTTCATACGTTTTTGGCATATTAAAAGGGGCGGTCGCCCAGCTAAGGGGCGACCACCAAATGCTCATCCTCGACTTCTTGAGAAAAGACGCGGCCAACACTGTAAGGGCGACTTTAAAGGGCATCCAAACTCCAGAGAGGAGTATTTCCCATACTTAGAATTTTTTGAGGTCACAAGAAAGGGCAACAACCCATAGCATGGGATTCGGCTTCCGCCTATTCTAATGCACTCCTCTCTTGAGAGATTGTCAAATGAGACGGATTGGGCGGCCGTACAAACAAGGTGCGGCCTCCGTCTCAATACTCAGCATGTAGTTGGAACCATAAGAATGGGCGGTCACCTATCAGAGGGGCGACCACATGTTCTTGAGCTCTCAATAGCTCAAGATACAGAACACGAAGAGAGGGCTGCGACCCATTAAAAGGCGGTAGCCCTTTCTTTGTCTGCAACAATTTTTTATGGAACATTTCCCAAAGTTCAACGGTTAAAGCACAAAAGTAATCACAACTACCCATTTTTATTTCACTCACAAGACCAAAATGCTCACAACTCTCAAGAACAAGAATTAATTCACAGGTACGCTCTTCCTTCCCCCAACCATCCTAGTCCATGCTTGGTCGATTTCGAGTTAAATCATCTAATAACAACCTACCCCTAAAAATTAAAAGTTACACTAAGAAATTAAAAAGCTAAAGTAGAGTGAAAAGCTTACCGGATGAGTAGTGCACTAGAATGAAGTGAGGATTGTTAGTTGTTTATGTGTGTGGTGGTTATTTTTCGAGATCGGAATTTATGGGGGGTAGCCGGCGGTTATAAGAATAGGAAAATGGGAAGAAGGAAGACCTAGGGTCCCTTTTATACCCTCGATGGGCTGAGGCCCAACTAGAAAGAGCGACCGCCTCTTGATGAAGGGCGCTCTCCCATGCACTGGCCATATAGGGGCGGTCGCCTAATGGTGGGGCGACTGTATGTTGAGTAAAGGGCTACCAACCCTGCAGGGGCACTCTGGAAGGGCGCTCAAAATCCAGAGAGACCCATTTTTGGCATATAGCCAAATTTTTTAGGCTAAAGATGAAAGGAAGCCGCCCAATCAAAGGGCGGCCTTCGTGTCAAAAAAGGCTCTCAAACCCTGCAAGGGCGTTAAAAAGGGTGACCAAAGTCCAGAGAGCCTCACATTTGATACTTAGAAAAAAATTCATTCTTTTTGAAAACTGGGCGGTCGCCCTTTTGAAGAGGCTACTGCATGCTCTTGGCTCTCTGGTGTTTTTCTAGCTAACTCACAATCACAAATTCAAGGGGCGGCCGCCCATGCATGGGAGGCCCACCCTGTTACCTGCACTTCCAGATTCATGCACGGTCTCAATCCAGTTGCTACTTATCCTTGACACCTACAAGACAACAACTAGTTAGCTAAAAACCTTGGGTTTCCTCCCAAGAAGCATCTTAATTAACGCCGTGGCACGACATCGACCCTTTAGATCAAGGATCCATCAACACTATCAAGGCCACCATCTTGGTGCCTTCCATAACTCCCAAGTAATGTTTCTCCCGGTGCTCATTCACTCTAAAACTCCTACCATCGTCGCCTTCCAAATCAAGGGCACCATAGGGAGAAACACCAACAACTTGAAATGGGCCACTACACTTTGACTTCAACTTTCTCGGAAATAATTAGAGACGGAAATTAAACAACAACACAAGATCTCCCACTTTGAATTCCCGATTCCATATCTTCTTATCATGCACAATCTTCATCTTTTCCTGGTAAAACAAGGCATTTTCATATGCATTAAATGCATCCATTCTAGATTTTGAGGCTAGCTCCCAATCCAAATTCAACTTTTTCAATGCCCATAACGCCTTATACTCAAGCTCGATCGGGAGACGACAAACTTTACCAAACACCAATTTGTAGGGAGACCTACAAAGTGGAGTCTCGTAAGCCGTCCTGTAAGCCCAAAGTGCATCATCTAATTTTATGGCCTAGTCCTTCCGATTTGCTTTCACAGTCTTTGCCAATATTTGCTTGATTTCCCGGTTAGACACTTCAACTTGTCCACTAGTTTGTGGATGATAAGGAGTTGCGAATTTATGCTTGACTCCATACTTTTCAAGAAGCGAGTCAAACGCCTTGTTGCAAAAATGAGAGCCACCATCACTAATTATGGCTCTAGGAGTGCCAAACCGAGTGAAGATGCTATTTTTCAAGAACGCCGCGACACTTCTTGCTTCATTGTTTGGTAGACCACTGCTTCCATCCACTTGGATACATAGTCAATGGCCACCAAAATGTACTCCATTCCACCCGAGCTTATGAATGGACCCATGAAATTAATACTAATACATCAAATAATTCTACTTCCATGATAGGATTTTGAGGCATTTCATGTTTCCTTGACGCACCTCCGACTCTTTGGCATCTATCACAACCTTTCACAAATGCATGAGCATCCTTATAGATTGTAGGCCAATAGAATCAATACTCCAAGATCTTTGAGGCAGTTCTAATGCCACCATGATGCCCCCATATGATGAAGACTGGTATCCATTTATAATCTCCCATTGGTCAACATCCGAAACACATCTACGAATCATCCCATTCGTAAGGATGAGCTTCTTCTTTGATTGTACGAATAGTCATCGAGCAAATCTCCATAAACCACAAAATTGGCAATCTCTGCATACCATAATATTTTCTCCAAAGTCACCGCAAGTACCCTTACATCCGGGAAACAATCATTAATTTCTCCATCTTCACAAGGTCTCCCCCTTCTTCTAATCTTGACAAGTAGTCCGCCACTTAATTCTCGGTACCTTTTCTCTCTTTTGCCTCAATATCAAATTCTTGAAGCAATAGTATCTACCGGATCAAGAGGGGTTTGGAGTCCTTCTTACTCATCAAGTAGCGAATGGCCGAGTGGTTGGTATGAAACACTACCTTGGACCCCATCAAATAAGCTCGAATTTTTTCAAATGCAAACACCACCGCTAAAAACTCTTTCTAGGTAACCGTGTAGTTTAATTGGGCACCATTCATGGTTTTACTAGCATAGTAAATAGGACGAAATATATTTTCAATCCTTTGACCCAATACGGCACCAAGAGCCACATCACTTGCATCGCACATCAATTCAAAGGGCAATTCCCAATTAGGACTCACAATGATGGGCACGGTAGTAAGCCTTCTTCTCAATTCTTCAAATGCTTTGAGGCAATCATCAATAGACATAAATTTAGCCTCTTTTTCAAACAACTTGCATAGGGGATGGGAAATCTTCTAGAAGTCCTTGATGAATCTTCTATAGAAGCCCGCATGACCAAGGAAACTTCTCACTCCCTTCACGGTTGTGGGAGGTGGAAGCTTGGAAATCACGTATATTTTGGCTTGATCCACCTCTATCCCCTGCTTGGACACCTTGTATCCCAAAACGATTCCTTCTTCCACCAAGAAGTGGAATTTTCTCAATTAAGCACCAACTTTATTTCTTCACATCTTTCTAGTACCAAATATAGGTTGTGTAAACAATCATAAAATGAATAACCAACCACGGAAAAGTCATCCATGAATACTTTAAAAAAGGTTTCCACCATATCATGGAATAAAGCAAGCATGCACCGTTGGAATGTGACAGGTGCATTACAAATACCAAATGGCATCTTCTTGAAAGCAAATGTCCTATAAAGACGTGTGAAGGTTGTTTTCTCTTGATCCTCCGCTTCAATAGAGATTTGGTTATATCTGTAATGCCCATCAAGGAAACAATATAAGCCTTCCCAGATAACCTATCCAATATTTGATCAATGAACGGAAGGGGAAAATAATATTTTCTTGTAGCTTTGTTGAGCTTGCGATAGTCTATGCAAACTCTCCACCTGGACACGGTCCTAGTGGAAATGGGTTCACCCTTCTCATTATGCACCACCATCATACCTCTCTTCTTGGGCACACATTGGACCGGTGATACCCATTCACTATCAGATGAAGGTTCTACAACACCTGCATCCGGCCACTTTATGATCTCTTCTTGACAACTTCTTGCATGGCCGGATTCAACAGCCTTTGATGCTCAATTGAAGGTTTGCTACCTTCTTCAAGAATAATTTTATGTATGCACACTCCCGGATCAATGCTTCTAATTTCGGCTAAAGTCCAACTGAAAGCCCAAATTCTCTTTCTCATAACTTGTAAGAGCTTTTCTTCTTGGGATTGGTTCAAATGAGATGAAATGATTATGGGGAAAGTAGATTTAGGAGCAAGGTAGACATATCTCAAGTGACTTGGTAAAAAATTGAGTTCAAGAGTGGGGAGTTCTTCAATGGAGGGCTTAATTGGTGGAACTTTTCGATTCTCAAGATCAAAAGAAAGTTTCTTTTATGGTTTGGTACCAAATCCTTCCAATGCTAGGACATATTGCTTCACACTTTCCTCGTCATCAACATCCATATTCCATAACACGGATACCAAAATAACAAATTTCCTTGTTAAGCTCTCCTTTTCTACCAATGCATCCACGACTACATCAACATAAGAACATGATGCATCTTCAACCGGTTGCCTCATTGACTTGCAAATATGAAACACTATCTTCTCTCCACTGAATCTAAATGTCAACTCCCCCTTCTCCACATCACATAATGCTCTTCCCGTGGCCAAAAATGGTCTCCCAAGAATAATTGGCATGTCATAATCAACGACAGAAAGATAACAAAATCCGTCGGGAACATAAAACGATCTACCTTCACAAACACATTATCAACCAACCCAATCGGTCTTTTCATAGAACGATCGACCATTTTAAGATTTATTGAGGTCGGTCTTGGTTCTTTTCCTCCCAACGTGTAAACAGCATAGGACATAAGATTGATGCTTACCCCTGTCGCACCTCACTTTTTACCTTCCTCCGGACCATGCGTCAGGAAAAGTGGTTTCCAATTTGGGTAACTCGTTTGGAGTTTAGTTTGGAGTCGTCACCTAAGTTCGGATATGGTCTACTAGTCAGAGATTCGGGTAAGTATTCAAAATAACCTAGAAGGAAGGAGTTAGGCACCTCCTAAGTTCCACAAATTTGGTTCCTGGCCGATTTCGATAAGTGGGTTTAAATATGTAAGGTAGCTAAAAGAAAAAATAAATAAAATAAACAAAGAGGACATGTGTGCAAACAAGATTAATATATGAAAATAGGCAATTTAGTACAGTTTTGAAGAAATGATCTTGAATAAAATTATGTTGCATAAACAGCCATGAATTACAAAATTGAACTAATAAAAGACACCCTAAGTTTATTATCCTATTCAGATCAGATCCCGACTTTTATCGGTAAAGGATAGTTTCAGAATCCACTATCACATATGTAGCTCGGGTAATTTCCATCATCTCCGAGGGGCTTAATTGACCCTTAACCCCCATACCCTTTTTAAGTTGTTAACTAAAGTGCATACTAAAACGTATTACGTCCTAAGGTTTTCTAGCGGCCCAACATAATGTCCCGGAGGCCGTTGGGACAACTAATTAAAAACGTAAAATACCTAGACCCCTAAATTTGTAATGTGCCCCGAACTAGACAACTAGGCGTACCCGAAAATACAGTCATACTATGCAGGCAATACGAATTGTAATGTGTAGGTAAAATAATTTTCTATAAATATATACAATTTAAGAAAAACAAGAACAGGAAGCCTCCAAGTTAGCTTAACTAAAAATGAAATCAAGTTTCAAATGATTAAAGTGCACTGCTACGTTCCAGAATGTTAACTTTTGCAGAAATGAGCCAATTTTAACACTGTCTTGCATTTGTAGCCTCTTTTTTGATTTTGCTGAACAACCCCTATTATAATTTGATTTTAATTTCTGTCCTAGTCTACATAAAATAAAAGATTCTGACATTCATAACAAACCAACAATTTCACATTTAGCATTGCGTAAATAATCCTATATTATAACCAGTATGCATTTTCAGCCACAAAACATACAAAATAAAGAGCCAAGATTAGAAACGACCCCTGCTTAGCCAATTTTACTACAAAGTGTAGGAAAATATCTATGTAGTACCCGACCTATGCATTTTATTTCACCTCACGGTGCTTATACAAACCAAGTACTCCTAGCAAATACAATTTTAAGCATTTACAGTTTTAGTTATAATAGCAGATCATCAAGAAATAAAGAAAAGAGGAGCAAAGGGCCTTCGTCCCTTTCACAGACGCCTTTTTGAACCAATTATAAGTTCTTCAAACTCCATGAACTTGGCAGAGAGCTTAGTACAAACATATAGTTTTCGGAATACCTTTAACTCATCTGAATACATGTAAAACCAATTAACATGGGTATAGCTCTCTTAGCTATCCCTAATTCTTCCTAGTTCCCGCAAAAGGGTTAGTGGTGGCTCCTGATAGAGCCCATACAAACAGACCAAGGAACAAACATATAACAGCATCCGATGAACATGTTTTCAAACTAGAGAGTTAACACATGACATCAACATGAGTTTTTTAAATTAAGAGACTCACCTTAATAGAAAATAGCAAAAGCAGAATAAGCAGTAAGCACGAGTATTCTAATCTAGCAACAAAAGCAAGCAGCACACACATTTATTGCTCTTGCTTATAGCCAACAAAATGAAAGACCAGAGTCTTCAGAGAAGAAAGTAAAGAAGAAGTTGCTTCGAGAGAGAGAGAGAGAGAGAGAGAGAGAGAGAGAGAGAGAGAGAGAGAGAGAGAGAGAGAGAGAGAGAGAGAGAGAGAGAGAGAGAGAGAGAGAATGTCTGAAGAGGTATTTAGAGATGTCTCTCCCTTTGAATGGAAAAAAGATGCTACTTATAATGTTTGGTAGATACTTCAAAATAATTCAAAATTTCACTGTAAAAGGTAACGAGAAATTTGTTTTGTTAAGAAAGGAAACTCAACATTAGATTAACTAAAAATGTTCTATGCTTGATTGAAGGAAAGATAATTTCAGTTAGCAATATAAGGAAAACAAGGCCAATTCAAATTTTAACTTAAACATACAAAGATTAGTGTTCTCACAATATCAGATCTGCTCCTATCTCTTTTAGCTTTTACCGATCAAGTAATATGTATACATATAGCCATAGTCATCCTAATTGTGTACAACATCGACATCAAGCTTGAAGCAAAGCTTCTAACAATAAACTAACATACAGGCAGACGCTTCTACTCGTCACTTGAAAAAATAAATTCTTAGGCATGGTAACAATAGCTATGACTCCTTGAACAAAAGAAACTAGTGTGATAATAACAGGCATAGGCGGTCACAACTATTGTCATTCTGTAATACGAATCAGGATTGTATCAATTATGATTGGACGTAAGCAAATCATTCCATTATCTTCCAAAATAGCTAAAACTAATCTCAACAAGATATGAACAGATTTGACTTTCAGGGCACAATTTAGGGAAAATACAATTTCACTTATGATTCATAGAAATAAAATAACAAGAGAAAGTAAACATGGAAAGCGTTACCCGATTTGAGTCATGTCGGGTCAGGCCTGACCCGTTTTACCTCTGGCTGAACTGATTTGGAAAGATTCTCATATGAACCTTCCATTTCAGTCATGTATGTATGTAGATGTGAAAACATTTCGAATTATCCCCTTTTGTTTGTATTCAGATTTGGATGATTTGAATACAAATTCTTGCTTCCTTTTCAGATTCTCTTGACAAGAGGAGAAGTGATTCCATTTTCATTTCACTTGTGTGAACGTGACACACACAGAGAGAGAGAGAGAGAGAGAGAGAGTGAGAGAGAGAGAGAGAGAGAGAGAGAGGAGCGGCGTTAATGGAGGAAGAGGGGTGATTTTGGTTGTATTTGGGCGGAAATCGGGGAAAGGAGGAGAGAGGGAATGAGGGAATAAGGGTGACAACTGGTGTATTATTTGGGTAAAGGGGGAAGTGTTTTAGGGTTAGGAGAATAGGGGGTGTATGTGTAATATTAAAAAGGAAAGTTTTATTTTGAGCCGTCGGATAGGATAAGTTGGAAGGCTCAGGTCGCGCCAGGTAGGCACGTTGGAGGCTGAGTGTATAAGTTGTATGTGTGAGTGTATATGTATATTTGCTGAGTTTTAGGGGACATGTCATCAAATGGTGCTTTAGGGGAGTTGTACCACACGCATGAGTCAGTTGTACGCGTGCTATAACTGTGTTTTAATGAGGTGTAGGCTTAAGCGGAGCTTTAGTGGCGTATATGTGGATAAACAGTGATGACGAGGAGTAGATGTAGAAGATTTGGAGGTTTTAATTGATAATTTGACTAGTATTTAATAAAATTGCTTTTAAATATAAGTAATTAGTAAAAAATAGAGAAAATTATGAATAATTATCAGTAAATGCACTTACTCACAAATAAATATAAATGAGCTTAAATAATATTAATTAAATACAAATAGTCACAGATAATTATTAAATGATGTCATAATACATTAAATTGCGCAAATAGCATATGTATTTTGGAAAATAGCCTAAATTATGCAATGACGAAACATAGTCACAATTAAGTAAGTATAATATAAATAGAGGATTAATAAGAGTATTACTCACATAAATGCATGCTATCTAATGCAATTTTGTTTAAAAAATAGTATTACACTTTTTAATTAATATAGTCATAATTGCGAAAAATGGAGGGACAAAATTGGGTGTCAACAGTTGCCCCCCTTTGCCCGAAGATGATGAAAGTGTCTTCCGGTAAAGATAGTTGACGGAGTAGCCAATTTTATCATGACAGACAGAATGACATATAACATGTGTGAAGGGTTTATGACGCGCAAGTAAAGGTTTTAGGCATGATTTTAGGAGTGGGAATGGAAACTTATGATAATAAATGGGAAGGATGGACCTCTCCTCAATACTGCATTCAGAAATCTCTCTTTGTCATCTTTTGTGACTTTGTATGGGATGTCTCATATCGACCATCATGCCAAAAATATCCGCTTGTCTGTCATATGAATTGTAGCGGTGCTTGTATTCAAAGATATTTTCTCCCTGGAGGTATTGTCTCCTTGTTTCATATATATCAAAACCTGAATTCTGATTGCCTTGCTTTCCAGTTTTTTTGTATCCTCACTAACAACAGACTTGAGTGGTCTTTTCTTTTGGTGAGTATCTGAATTGCTTGCTCAATGTTGTCTTGTCTGGATAATATGAACAATAATCTTTTCATTTTTATCATCCATAGACGAGAATCATATGTCTCTTCAATACTATGCCCACAAACGTAGACATTATGCTTGTTTGATTGATATCTCATCCATAAACGTGGACTCTATACTTTTCGTCCAGTGACGCAGATCATATGTATCTTTAATGCTATGCCCACAAATGCGGACCCTATGCTGCTTCAATTTCGGCTACATCCACAAACGCGGACTTTATGCTGCTGCAATTGCTGACTATATCCACATACGCAGACGCTACGATGCTTTCACTGTTGAATGTGTCCACCGATGCGGACTATATATGATTCCTCAAATTGCTGACTATGTCCACAAACGCGGACCTTATATATCTGCCGATGCGAATTCTATGCTTCTCCAATTCATTCATGTCCACAAATGCGGACCCTATATATCCACCAACGCTGATTCTATGCTTCTCCAATTGATGTCATGTCCACAAACGGAAACCCATTATATCCACCGACGCGGATTCTATGCTTCTTCAAATGATGTCATGTCCACAAACGCGGACCCTATATATCCACCGACGCGGATTTTATGCTTCCCCCAAATGATGTCATGTCCACAAATGTGGACCCTATATATCCGCCGACACGGATTCCATGCTTCTAAAATTGATGTCATGTCCATAAACACGGACCCTATATATCCACCGACGTGAATTCTATGCTTCATTCATTCATGTCATATCCACAAACGCGGACCCTATACACCTGCCGGCGCGGATTCTATTCTTTGATGTTCATGTCATGTCTACAAATACGGACCCTATATATCCGCTGACGCGAATTCTATGCTCTGATATTCATGTCATGTCCACAAACACAGACCCTATATATCCACCGACGCGGATTCTATGCTCCGATAATCCAAGTTCCCGCAAAAGGGTTAGTGGTGGCTCCTGATAGAGCCCATACAAACAGACCAAGGAACAAACATATAACAGCATCCGATGAACATGTTTTCAAACTAGAGAGTTAACACATGACATCAACATGAGTTTTTTAAATTACGAGACTCACCTTAATAGAAAATAGCAAAAGCAGAATAAGCTGTAAGCACGAGTATTCTAATCTAGCAACAAAAGCAAGCAGAAAACACATTTATTGCTCTTGCTTATAGCCAACAAAATGAAAGACCAGAGTCTTCAGAGAAGAAAGTAAAGAAGAAGTTGCTTTGAGAGAGAGAGAGAGAGAGAGAGAGAGAGAGAGAGAGAGAGTAGAATGTCTGAAGAGGTATTCAGAGATGTCTCTCCCTTTGACTGGAAAAGAGATGCTACTTATAATGTTTGGTAGATACGATACTTATAAGGAAAAGGATTCAAAATAATTCAAAATTTCATTGTAAAAGGAAACGAGAAATTTATTTTGTTAAGAAAGGAAATTCAACATTTGATTAACTAAAAATGTTCTATGCTTGATTGAAGGAAAGATAATTTCAGTTAGCAATATAAGAAAAACAAGACCAATTCAAATTTTAACTTAAACATACAAAGATTAGTGTTCTCACAATATCAGATCTGCTCCTATCCCTTTTAGCTTTTACCGATCAAGTAATATGTATACATATAGCCATAGTCATCCTAATTGTGTACAACATCGACATCAAGCTCGAAGCAAAGCTTCTAACAATAAACTAACATACAGGCAGACGCTTCTACTCGTCACTTGAAAAAATAAATTCTTAGGCATGGTAACAATAGCTATGACTCCTTGAACAAAAGAAACTAGTGTGATAATAACAAGCATAGGCGGTCACAACTATTGTCATTCTGTAATACGAATCAGGATTGTATCAATTATGATTGGACGTAAGCAAATCATTCCATTGTCTTCCAAAATAGCTAAAACTAATCTCAACAAGATATGAACAGATTTGACTTTCAGGGCACAATTTAGGGAAAATACAATTTCACTTATGATTCATAGAAATAAAATAACAAGAGAAAGTAAACATGGAAGGCGTTACCCGATTTGAGTCATGTCGGGTCAGGCCTGACCCGTTTTACCTCTGGCTGAACTGATTTGGAAAGATTCTCATATGAACCTTCCATTTCAGTCATGTATGTATGTAGATGTGAAAACATTTCGAATTATCCCCTTTTGTTTGTATTCAAATTTGGATGATTTGAATACAAATTCTTGCTTCCTTTTTAGATTCTCTTGACAAGAGGAGAAGTGATTCCATTTTCATTTCACTTGTGTGAACGTGACACAGAGAGAGAGAGAGAGAGAGAGAGAGAGAGAGAGAGAGAGAGAGAGAGAGGAGCGGCGTTAATGGAGAAAGAGGGGTGATTTTGGTTGTATTTGGGCGGAAATCGGGGAAAGGAGGAGAGAGGGAATGAGGGAATAAGGGTGACAACTGGTGTATTATTTGGGTAAAGGGGGAAGTGTTTTAGGGTTAGGAGAATAGGGGGTGTATGTGTAATATTAAAAGGAAAGTTTTATTTTGAGCCGTCGGATAGGATAAGTTGGAAGGCTTAGGTCGCGCCAGGTAGGTACGTTGGAGGCTGAGTGTATAAGTTGTATGTGTGAGTGTATATGTATATTTGCTGAGTTTTAGGGGACATGTCATCAAATGGTGCTTTAGGGGAGTTGTACCACACGCATGAGTCAGTTGTACGCGTGCTATAACTGTGTTTTAATGAGGTGTAGGCTTAAGCGGAGCTTTAGTGGCGTATATGTGGATAAACAGTGATGACGAGGAGTAGATGTAGAAGATTTGGAGGTTTTAATTGATAATTTGACTAGTATTTAATAAAATTGCTTTTAAATATAAGTAATTAGTAAAAAATAGAGAAAATTATGAATAATTATCAGTAAATGCACTTACTCACAAATAAATATAAATGAGCTTAAATAATATTAATTAAATACAAATAGTCACAGATAATTATTAAATGATGTCATAATACATTAAATTGCGCAAATAGCATATGTATTTTGGAAAATAGCCTAAATTATGCAATGACGAAACATAGTCACAATTAAGTAAGTATAATATAAATAGAGGATTAATAATAGTATTACTCACATAAATGCATGCTATCTAATGCAATTTTGTTTAAAAAATAGTATTACACTTTTTAATTAATATAGTCATAAATGCGAAAAATGGAGGGACAAAATTGGGTGTCAACAGTTGCCCCCCTTTTCCCGAAGATGATGAAAGTGTCTTCCGGTAAAGATAGTTGACGGAGTAGCTAATTTTATCACGACAGACAGAATGACATATAACATGTGTGAAGGGTTTATGACGCGCAAGTAAAGGTTTTAGGCATGATTTTAGGAGTGGGAATGGAAACTTATGATAATAAATGGGAAGGATGGACCTCTCCTCAATACTGCATTCAGAAATCTCTCTTTGTCATCTTTTGTGACTTTGTATGGGATGTCTCATATCGACCATCATGCCAAAAATATCCGCTTGTCTGTCATATGAATTGTAGCGGTGCTTGTATTCAAAGATATTTTCTCCCTGGAGGTATTGTCTCCTTGTTTCATATATATCAAAACCTGAATTCTGATTGCCTTCCTTTCCAGTTTTTTTGTATCCTCACTAACAACAGACTTGAGTGGTCTTTTCTTTTGGTGAGTATCTGAATTGCTTGCTCAATGTTGTCTTGTCTGGATAATATGAACAATAATCTTTTCATTTTTATCATCCATAGACGAGAATCATGTCTCTTCAATACTATGCCCACAAACGTAGACCTTATGCTTGTTTGATTGATATCTCATCCATAAACGTTGACTCTATATTTTTCGTCCAGTGACGCAGATCATATGTATCTTTAATGCTATGCCCACAAATGCGGACCCTATGCTGCTTCAATTTCGGCTACATCCACAAACGCGGACTTTATGCTGCTGCAATTGCTGACTATATCCACATACGCGGACGCTACGATGCTTTCACTGTTGAATGTGTCCACCGATGCGGACTATATATGATTCCTCAAATTGCTGACTATGTCCACAAACGCGGACCTTATATATCTGCCGATGCGAATTCTATGCTTCTCCAATTCATTCATGTCCACAAATGCGGACCCTATATATCCACCAACGCTGATTCTATGCTTCTCCAATTGATGTCATGTCCACAAACAGAAACCCATTATATCCACCGACGCGGATTCTATGCTTCTTCAAATGATGTCATGTCCACAAACGCGGACCCTATATATCCACCGACGCGGATTTTATGCTTCCCCAAAATGATGTCATGTCCACAAATGTGGACCCTATATATCCGCCGACACGGATTCTATGCTTCTAAAATTGATGTCATGTCCATAAACACGGACCCTATATATCCACCGACGTGAATTCTATGCTTCATTCATTCATGTCATATCCACAAACGCGGACCCTATACACCTGCCGGCGCGGATTCTATTCTTTGATGTTCATGTCATGTCTACAAATACGGACCCTATATATCCGCTGACGCGAATTCTATGCTCTGATATTCATGTCATGTCCACAAACACAGACCCTATATATCCACCGACGCAGATTCTATGCTCCGATAATCCGATAAATTTTTCTTTGCAAGAGTTGTTAGGTATACTCGGTACTTGCGTAAACCTGCAATCAAAGAAAATTTGTTAGTATTTGGGGGAGGTTGACTTGCGCATTTGTAGTGTTGTACACTATTGTTGCATCTTGCATAATCTCCTTGTAATATCTCCCTTTTCGAACGTCAAACCTTAGTTGTGCTGTGAGCACAAGGGACAAGGAAAGGGGATATGCATGTGTTTTGAGGAAAATCATGTTTAAAGAGCAATGCAAATTTGTTTCATAGATTGTGACGTGCTGTTTGGACATAATCTCTACTCTATGCATTTGTTGCTCAAAGATCATCCGTTTTGAAATTTTGAGGGAACTTCAAAATTTTTTCCCCAGTATGTTGCTTGTATTTTCCTTGAATTTTTGAGGTCCCTCAAAAATTCTGCCCTAGTGTGCTGTAATGTATTCTTTGAATTTTTTAAGGAACCTAAAAAAAAATTCTGCCCCAGTGTCCAACAAAATTTTCTTATGATGTGACCATGCCTTGAGTAGGCTGCATACGTATCCCCTATTGGGAATCAGGTCACTACGTAGTTCAAATTCCATGAAATGAATGTCACTGATGTCGTCTTCAATTTGTAGTATCTTTTGATTGTATCTGATTAAAGGGATTTTGGTTGTACTTCGTGATCCATCATTGCCGATATTAGTGCTCCTCTTATCGATATTGTGTGCATGACATAAGGATCTTGCATTGTCACGATTTGAAGAATTCTATTCTAGGATCAACTGTCTTGCTCTAATTTCCTTGGTAAATGCCTTTACCATTCTATTGCTTGCTGTGTTCATAGTATTGAAGAGAATGCCTTTTCCATTCTTTTCAATACTATGCCCACAAACCCGCTTTCGCGTAACCTTTTGTACTCAGATTCTAACTCATCAACATTCCTTTTCCTTTTTGTTGTTGCCCTTGGTTGAATTGCCCTTGCTATGTCTTTCCTAAGCCAGTCTGCATAGTCTCCGTCATAGCCAGCGTCAAACCTGTCTCGTCCAATAGTCTTGATTCCCATTCGTTGACTTTCTTTCCAAAGTTCTAATATCTTGTCTTTGAACGGTATCACTCCTCCGAGAATATTTGTTTTGAAACTTTTGATGTCTGCAATTTGGAGTACTGTCTGCTTTCTCCCTGCTTGTCTAAGTGCCATTAAAGGAGTGTATGGGTAAACTCCTCTAAAGCCCACTAAGATGAGAAATGAGTCTCTTTCGGATCGTGTGATTACTGTTGTGCTTCAAAAGTAATCAAACATCCGCTGAATACTTTCAGATGTCAAGTGACAGAACATATAGTGCCAACCGTGGGCAGTTGTTGGTTGGTCCCACTTCCCAAGAGCGTTGTCCATGCGGGCGGTATGAGTCAAGATGTAGTTTTCTCTTGGTATGGAATGGAAAGCTTGCTCTGTGCTATCTATCTTTTGCAAATGTTCCATCAGCCAAATGTGTAAAAGAAAATTGCAACCTTCAAAGAAACCAATGCCCTTCTTGCAACTTTCTAAAGCATGGTTCATCTCTGCGACGATCATAGGTACTAAGGTGTATTTCTTGTTGAAGTCTTTGACTAATGTATCAGCAATTGAAACCACGCAAACATCAACTCATCCTTTGTATTATGGAAACACGATAGTCCCTAAAAAGCTGGTGACAAAAGCAAGTATCCTCCGCTCTTGCCAATCTGCCTGGTTAATGCTGAAATAGTCTTCGGATTCTTGAAATGCTTCTCTATACCCAAATTTGATGTAAAGGGAAGTCAGAGAAATTCCTAACTGCCTTATACTGTCTGGGCATAATTCGGGCTTAAACCCTACCATTTCGAAGAACTCCTCGGGTGTAATGTTCTTAGGCATCAAGACTTCTTCACTTTCAAATGGTAATTGAGTTAACCACCTATTTCCTCCAGTAATGGTGTCAACTCTACACTCTCAAAGTGAAAAACTGCTCGGTCTGCATCCCAATAATGTACTGCTGCTTCTATCATCCCTTCCACTGCAGTGTGCTCCATTAGTAAAATCATATTCCCCAACACTATTTTAACTTGGTCTTGTTATCTATGCTTAGGTTTCCCAACCAATCTCTGAGCAACTGAGGGATTTCAACAACCATGTCAAATGTTCTAGTGGCCATGATCTTTTTGAAAAGGTAAAGGGTGATAGGAAAAAGGGAGAAGAACAATGCCTAAGATTCACTTTATTGTGAGCAAAATGATCAACGTGTGGCACAAGCTTTCGAAAACAATGTAACAGAGGATATGAAGAGTTGTGTCGTTGTGGGTTGAGAACCCTTTAGACACTTTAGACGGAAGTTGCTAATGGACTTTTGACATGTCAAGGATGTCAAGCCTTTATATAATGCTTAAAAGTTAAATGTGCGTTATGTGTCATCCCATCTATCCAGCGATCATTTCTGCTTCAAATTGGGCTTTTAATGCCTCTTCGGTTACCATTTAAGCCTTTGAATAACATTGAATACAGAATGATTCCAATCCTTTGGGAATAGACGGTCGTTTCTGAATCAATTTGGGCTTTTAATGCCTCTTAGGTTACCTTCGTGCCTTCGAATGACATTGAATACAGAATAATTCTGTATGTCTATGAACAAACAATCATTTCTGATTCAATTTGGGCTTTTGACGCCTATTAGGTAACCTTTGTGCCTTTGAGTGGCATTGAATACAGAATAATTCCGACTATTTATGAATAAACAATCATTTCTGATCTAATTTGGGCTTTTGACGCCTATTAGGTTACCTTCGTGCCTTTGAATGGCATTGAATATAGAACAATTCCGACTGTTTATGAATAAACAATCATTTCTGATTCAATTTGGGCTTTTGACGCCTATTAGGTTACCTTCGTGCCTTTGAATGGCATTGAATGCAAAACAATTCTGACTGTTTATGAATAAACAATCATTTCTGATTCGATTTGGGCTTTTGACGCCTATTAGGTAACCTTTGTGCCATTGAATAGCATTGAATGCAGAACAATGCCAATGAACGGTCCACATTTTGCACGTTTGATCTTTTAAGCAAATACAAATAAATCATGTTCAACGCTCCTTGGGGTCAAAAACCTGTTCGGATTGTTTGAACAAGTTGGCCTATTGGACTTGAGAACAAGTCGACTAATGATATGTCATGATGCATGATTTCTAGCGTCGCTACTAAGGAGTGGAGTTAGCTAGACCGGGTTTTATTATCCTTCCAAGCGGATTACTCGGGAGCGGGGACGTCTCGGATCAAATAGATTCCAACTCGTTCCCCTTAAAGGAATTTTATGTAAGGAAAGAGGTGGTCGTAACCACCATATTTTCAATGCACGATTTAGAAAGTTGCCAGGAGTGGCGGAAAATATGCGTGATATGCACAAATTTAAAAATGTACAAGTTTTGAAAGAGATGCACATATTGAAATATTTCACAAAATAAGTTTTTAAAAAAGGATAACAAAACAAACACACATTAGTTTTGAAAATAGGATTAATAGAAACAAGACAATTTTAAAAATGAAAAAAGAATCATTTAGTGAAATTGTTTTAAAGAAAAAGATTTAGTAAATTTGGTGTAATCACCTAATTTTGGCACAAAAAATACAAAAATACATAAAATATGTGTGTTAATTGTCATGTGATTTTACCATTTCTTTTGACTATTTTAGTAATTGATTAGGAAGAAAAATGCTAGAAAATTAACCAAAAAAATAGAATTATTTGTGAGCATGTTTTGCCTACACTCTTGTGTTAATTGAAATGTTCCATGTATTTTGTGAGTATTGTTAATTGTTTAATTTTAATTAATTAGGCTAACTGTGAGTTTAAATGAGTAAGATTTGATTATCGTAATAGCCATTGGACCTGTTTGATTATCAGATTATAAAGGAAAATAATAGTCCATATGGAGTAACCCACTTAGTCCAGCCCAATCTTCTGACCCAGCCCAAGCCCTTTGTTTAAAAGCAAAAATTGCCATTTTAGTCATAATTTCCACAAATCATCAGACACAAAGGGACTCTTGCCAATTTTTTCCTTGTCGACGGATTCCTCCGCGGCTGGCGGCTCCGACGGCCAACCACCATCCTCCGGCCAAATCTTTTACATTCCTAGGCTCGCTGTGACCCCCTCTCTCCGAATATGGTGTCTATTTCTTCAATTTCTCACTCGTTCGGCGTGAATCGAGACTTAAAAGTGCGGCCAAAACCCTACTCCGGTGATCTTTACATCCACAGGTTTGTCTCGCCTTTCTCCGTTCATTTCTGGAACCATTTTTACCCTAAAAATCCCTTATTGCTTCATCTCCGCACCTTTCCGTTTCCCATGGCCTTGGTGCTTTGTTGTTTCTGTTATGGTGGTGTTGGATTGTAAAGCTTCAGCTTTGACAGTGATGATGAGATGCTGGTGATGCGATGGTGTGATGGAGCTGGTGGTGTAGGCTGCGATGAAGCAGTGGCAGCGGGTGTTTTTGGAGAAGCAGCTTGGTAGTGCTGCGATGTTGATGGCGAGACAGAGAAGCCTCGACGAGGCAGTGGCTTGGTGTTTGATATAGCCTGATGCAATGGTGGCAGCAGAAATGATAATGCGGGTGCGCTGGTGCAATGGGAAGCGATGACATTGTGCCATTGGAGGTGCGCCACTGGTGGTATTTCAGCGACGTCAACACAGCAACGACGACGAAAAGATAGCAGTTTGCAGCAGTCTAGGCAAGAAAACTTTTGTTCCCTTCTTTTCATTCAAGAAAATCTGTTTAGATGTTTCAGTTAGGGAAAATGAATTGACAAAGTGTAGGAGTTAACGTAAAGAATCACATGTATGTCTGTTTGGTCGTATAAATCGAGCTCGCTCAAGTTTATATGTGTTTCTGGTTTGTTCACTATTTTAGGGTGATGTTTGTTTGAAATTGTATTAGTTTTCCCTGATTAATCTCGTCATTGTAGTTCTGTTTGCAATTATGGTACTTCGCTGCACTGCTCAAGTTTGAAAGTTGTCATGTATTGTTTGGAATTCGTGTCGCTTTCACTGCTAGTCTAACTCATGGATAAGGATTCATGTGATTTGCGCTTTATCAATCAGAACGGTATCAAGATCACTCTGTTTTGTCATGATTATCTCAGTTAATAAATGAAAGGAAGTATTCTGTTTTGGCTAGTCGGGATTGGTAATGTTCTGATGATCATTTGTCTATGTCCAAATCTTGAAAGCTATCCGATTTGTATATGAGTTTATGTCCTGACTGTGAAGGAGGGTCATTACTTGACTTGGATGTTCTAGTGAAGGAGTGAGGGATAATGACTTGTGAAGAACTTATCTGTTTTGCTTATGAAAGTTACCCTTTTAAATGACCAGATTAATTGTTTGACGCCTGAATTTGTCTTAACCAAGTTGGATTTTGGATTAGACTTATAGCTTAGTTGCATGTTAGTTAGGGGTTGGGAACCTGGAATACATATTTTGAACTGGTTGTTATTTTATCCATTAGTCTAGGTTTTAAATTTTACTTTTTTTTTATTTTTATTTTTGTCTAAAAATGGGAGTCAAAAACAAGTTAAAGAAGTCTTAGAGTCAGTCGAAAATCATAGCTTTTCACATAGGATTCTTTTGCTTTTGCTGAAAAGCAAGTGTGGCACATGTGACTCTTGTCTTTTACTCACTTTCACACTTTACCCATTTTGCTTTTCATTTATTACATAGCATGCTTGGTTTGTCTGGTAGGGAAGACATTTAACGTTTTGGGGGGAATGAGAGTAAACTTTAGGCTGAAATTTCAGCTATAAATAAGGGTCTACTGCCCTCATTTAACTGGTCTTGGGGGGAGCTGATGCACACACTTAGAGAAAAAAACACCCTTGAGAAAACAGTAGGAGGTTGAGAGTAGAAATATAGAGAGAGGAAGATCTGAACCTTTACCCAACAGGAACTTCTGAAAATACTCCAACGCTTGTTAAAATTTTCAGATCTGAGAGAGCAAAATAGAGGTATAAAAGAGAGTTTGAAAGAGGAAAAAGTGAGAAAGAAAGAGTAGAAAAAAAATAGAGTGAAAGGAGAGGGAAAGCAAGGAGAAACCAATGGTTGGTAGTGAGTTCTTAAGTCACAAAGAAGGTTGTTTTAAGGGGTTGAAGTTGCTTGTTCTTGCCGCGTTTTGGAGGTCACGCTGTTGGTTGCTAGGATCTTATTGCTTCTTGATGTAAGGAAATCAACTTTAGGTACATTTTCTAACTTTATGTCTCTTGTATATCAATTTCAGCACTGTTTAAGCTTTAATATGCATGAGATGTACCTCAAAGCCCAAAAGAGTTTATGTTCAGCTTCTTTTTTTATGTTTGAATGATTGTATGTGTTTGTTGTCACTTAAAAGTTCTGCCATATATATCTTTTAGAATATAGCTACGGCACCTTGGAGGATTAGATATTTGCTTATTTAAAAGCTTGTTCAAATCAGCCATGTTAAAAGTTTAAAATCAGATCCAAAGAAAAAATGTGAATAACTCGTAAATTGGATAGAAATGAAAGATTAGACAAAATGGGACATGAACACAACTTAAAATGGAGAGCAATTGGCAGGTTTAAGCAAAGAAACGGTTCAGCAAGCTCTTTGTCACAATTTGATTTAAAATTTTGTTAAAGGAAAGAGAAACAAATAGTCAGCTCACTTTGAATCTAATTAGGCTACGCAGTAAGCCTGAAGCGAAATGTAGCATCAATAGTTAGAAGAGATAAGACAGTCACACGGTTAGGAAATTGAGAACACTGAGCATGTTCGCTTAGCTGAGCAACAGGTTAAGATGGCCGAGGACTTTGCAGCTATGAAAGAAATGATGACGCAGATGGTTCGTAACTTGGCAGCAGTTCAGGCACCTCTTGTTCCGCCAGGTGCTGCTGGTTTCATGGAAAATACCCAGCCACCAGGGCAAGGGCAATCCACAGTTGTAGGAGACCCCCGTTACCCCCCGGGATTCGGTCCACATCTGGCAACTGACAATGCAGCCGGACCTTCTACTGTACAACCTGGGGCACAATTCCCACAGCATAGACAACATGGCCAACCGCAGGTTCCTGCCGCAACATTCAAAGTTCCTGCAGGATACACTTTCCAAAGATCGAATAGTGACCCACGGTTAAGGGCCCATAATCAACAATTTGAGCAACCTCAGGGTAATGTCTTCCGCCAAACCGAGTCGTATGATTAGGGACACCACCCAGAATCATATGCTGATATCGAGAGGTTGGGAAAAACAGAAGAGAATGATTTTGATCGGAAATTGAAAAGCTTGGAGAAAACTGTGAAAAACATACAAGGGCAAGGGGGTAAAACCAATATTTCATACAAAGACCTGTGTTTGTTCCCTCATGTGCCATTGCCTGAAGGTTTTGTTGTGCCCAAATTTGATCTGTACATTGGACAAAGTGATCCAAGGATCCATATGAAGATCTACCTTAACAAAATGAGGGGCATTGAGAAGGATGAATTATTGATGGCATACTTTGCTGACAGTTTGGGAGGACCGACAACAGAATGGTTTGTGCAACAAGATGTTTCGAAGTGAGTCACCTTTGATGACATGGCCAGCGCTTTCCTAAACCATTATGGTTACAAAATGGAGGCTGCTCCTGATCGTTCTTCCTTGAAGACGATCACAAAGAAACCAAGTGAAAGTTTTAGAGAGTATGCCTACAGGTGGCGCGAACAAGCGGCACGTGTGAGCCCTTTGATCCCAGATGATAAGATGGTTGAAGAGTTCGTCGAAGTGCTCGATGAAATATACTACCAAGCGATGGCCTCTGCTATTGGGAAGCACTTCAGTGAAGCAGTGAGAATCGGTGAAATGATTGATAGAGGAATCAAGACAGGAAAGATTGTCAGCAAAACAGCTTTGAGAGCCACTACCCAAGCATTGCAATCAGGGTCAGGTGCTTTTGGGAAGAAGAATCAAGATGATGTGGCCATGGTAGGTTCGGGTTCACAAAAGTGGAGCGAGAAAAGATACAATCAAACCCACTCATACCAGGCTCCACAAATATACCCTCCACAACACTACTACACCCCACAAAATCCGCAGTATTCCGTCCCTCCACCACAATACTCAATCCATACAGTGCAGTCGTATGCTCAAATATCGTCTTATCCGCAATGGCGCACTCCGGCCCCACATCCTATATATCCCATTCACCAAGCTCCACATAACCAATTCCAGCCTCCACCAAACCTTCCCCACCGACCAAGAGGTCCTCCAGGTTTTCACCCAAAAGTTGAGTATAAAAAGGTGCATCAAGCAAAAAAGAATGAGTTCACGCCAATTGGAGAATCTTATGCCGAACTTTTTCAGAAGTTGCAAGCTTTGGACATACTGAAACCGATCAATGAAGGAATGCATCCTAGGGATAGGGTTGACGACACTCGTCAATGTGCTTACCATTCAGGTGCATCGGGGCATGACACTGAGGATTGCCATTTCTCAAGAAGGATATCCAAGCTTTGATCGATAATGGTCAGATTCAAGCTAAGGGTTCAGATGCACCAGGTATAAATAAAAACTCATTGCATGTCTGTGATGATGTACATATGGTGGGTGTAGAAGATTTGAGAGTTGAATCTGCAATGCCGATAATATCTGTTGGTGATGTGTCAGTTGGGGCCAACAAAATGCTAGTGACAATGAACTGTGTTCCTGAGATTGTGCTTGGGGTAGTAGACAGAGTAAGGGGTGAAGAAATGAAGAAGACGAGTAAGTCTCTCAAGAAGCCAATTTCAAATCTTACTCAGTCATTCATCAGTCCCAAAGAAGTGAAGTCCACCCTGATGGGACATAGAGAAAATAAGGAAAAGAAGAAGAAATTGCCAGATTCAGGAAATTTCTTTGGTATCAGCATGGTGCATCCTTGTGAAGGGCTCAACAATGCATAACACAGGAAAACTAGCCTTGACTTGTAATTGAGTGACTGTGAAATATTGTAGCTTGCTAATCTTTCTGTGTACTTGGTTATTCAAGGGTTGTAACCCAAGTGCATTATATTACTTGTTTTGTTTGTTCAAACCCTTATATCTTCAATTCAATGAAAGAGAGATCCATCTCGTCCTAATATTCGGTCTTTTATGTTTCATGTTCTTACCTCCTTAGTTTTCTATTTTATGTTTTGTCGACCTTAATAACATGACATGCGTGCAGAATTTACGTCTTGATCTAAATACGCGCTCTGGCATTGTGAGTTATTTGAGTAGTAGAGAGGGATAAAAGAGGGATTGAAATGAGTTGGAAATTAATCAGTAGTCATCCGATAAGGGAGATAGGTGAGAAGTTCAAATCATGCACGGTCGCTTCGACCGAAGATGAAATATCAGTTTGAGAACCATCAGTGAAGCAGAAGTC
Organism: Petunia x hybrida; assembly: GCA_037355625.1. Taxonomy (NCBI): domain Eukaryota; kingdom Viridiplantae; phylum Streptophyta; class Magnoliopsida; order Solanales; family Solanaceae; genus Petunia; species Petunia x hybrida. Next base: position 1,624,909 of record JBBBVM010000712.1, on the reverse strand, counting down.
GAGAACACGTGTGGATCAGTCCAGCTCAATTGATTGAATCATTATTTGTGCGAGGCATTCTCGGGTCGGGATGACGAACGGCTTTCATTTCTACCCAAACACTATGTCCTTTTGTCTGTCCGTTTTTAGCCTTGTTCTGTGTTTTCTTTTGCCTACCCTCCCTTGGAATAAATTTGATATGACTAAAGAAAAGAAAAAAAAAGGAAAAGAATGAAAAAAAAAAACAGAATACAAAAACAAAATCTACCTCAGTGGTAGAGCTACGTCTGACCTGATTCCTCTCAAAAGGATACGTAGGCAACCATTCGGGTGCGGTCATAACAGGGAAAAGTTTATTTTTTCCCTGTTCATATTGACGCAAAACTTGCCTCCAAGTTTGCGGCCAACGTCAAAAGAAATTTTGTTCCCCATTCTATGCTAAACTGGGGCGGAAGTTTGTTTTTATTTTATTTTTTATATAAAATAAAATAAAAAAAACTTCTATTTTATCATACCATATATTCGTCTGTTTCATGAGATGTTTGGTATATCAGTCTTGAAGTCGAGGAAAAAACCCAAAGCGCCCCGGTGTAGCATAAACTGGGGCAGAAGTTTATTTTAAAAAAGAAAGAAAGAAGAGAAAGTCAACATCCCTTTTCTTTCATTGTGTTCATCTCGGGGGATAATCTCAATATTCCCTATGTTTTCATATTAGAAATTCAAAAGATAGTTCCTCGGTTTTACTAAACCGGGACTACAGTTTGTTGTTATTTTAGAAGAAAATGATTCCAAGGGTTGTATCATTCACCAAGTCATTTCATCAGATACTTTCATACCGCTTTTCAAACTAAAGAGAAAAACTCAAAAAAAAAAAAAAGAGAAATAATCCCTAATTTACCTAAACTGGGGGAAATAAGTTTGTTCTATTTTCAAAAAGCGGCGATTTCATAGTTTCTGATATTCATCTAATCATCTCATGAGATGTTTCTGAGCTTTTATATTGAACCCCTTTCTTCATAGCCTAACCAAATCCAATGTTACAGTCCAAATAAAGACCCTTCTGACCGATTATTGAGAAACTTAAGCCGAGTAGGGTATCAAGGATAAGTTCCACGCTGTAAAGTCGCATTTTTATAAGCCGACAATCGCATTTAGGAGCTGGGAGCACCAAGGTCATTAAAGGAGAAATTCTTCGGGGAATCAAGATAAAGGCCAAAATTGAAGGAAGAAAAGAAAGACGGGGTTGAGCATCAAGGAAAGATCGGAGGTCGATTGGGAAAGAGCGAAAACATGAAAGAAATGAAAAAAAAAAAGAGAAAGGAAAAATGAAGTCTTGTCGGTGAAAACCTGAAAAGGCGCTGCAAGACAATAGTAAGTTAAAAGAACAAAGAGAGAGGCTAGTTAGTGAAAACCCAGAGGGGCACTACTAGTCGATTGAGGGTCGTGGAATTCGTCATCAAGCTCGGGTTGAGCAAAATTGTCAAACCGGGGCAAAATCAAGGACAGACTGTGCTGAAAGGGTCAAGACTTTATTCCAAGACGTATGTCATGTTCATTGAAGTCGTCATTTCACCTTTAAATAGTTTTTCTTCTATCTTTCAGGGACATCTTTTGTTCGATGTCTCCTCTTCAAATTTCTTCAATTCATCCTTCCTTCATTATTCTTTCAATTTCTTTCATTTGATAATATGAAACAAGCAAAAAGAAAGTTTGGCAAAATTTGTTCACAGGTTTCAAAGTTGTACCATATCATTGTCAAGACCCAAATGGGCAACTCCCATGCCGCACCTCGGCAACAAAAACAACATGCCAAGAATGTACCAGATAAGTCGCCATGGAACAACATGCTATTTTCTACAAGTGTTTGGCCTGAAGATTTAGGGGTAACATTTGGTGTCATTGACCTTTCGAGGGAATATCAGAAAATAAATTGACAACATCAAGACATCGTTTGTTTGAAATTACTCTGAAAGGAAAGTCAAGAATCACCAACCTCATTTTACAAGAACATAATTTAGGGATTGTGTAGCCAGAATGAAATTATGCCAGAATGACATTTCGTGCACTGTTGGCAAGAGCAAGGACCACCTGAATCGAGAGTGGCAACTTCAAGCTTCAAATTGAGCCCTAATTTGGGAGATGGATATGGCTTTCAATCTTCAGACAACACCCCATTAGGATAATGGGTCAGAGTTTCCAACTGTCAAGTCAAGACCGCAGGTGTGAAATCGGTAGAATTCCCACCTTCAAGACAAGAGTTCACCATGGGTTAATGATGAGAGAAGATATGATTTGCCAGAAAGATGTCAACCTCAACAACGGGCCCTCCCATTATAAAGGAAGATGTCAAATTCAGCAGACAGGGCTCACCCTTGACAATGCAAAAGGATATAGTCTCTACAATTAGATGTTTTAGATTCAAAGTCGGGCCCTCCCTTGATAATGTAGAAGTTTTAGTTTCAAAAGTCGGGCACTCCCATATAATGTAGAAGTTTTAGTTTCAAAAGTCGGGCACTCACATATAATGTAGAAGTTAGATTCAAAAATCGGGCACTCCCATACAATGTAGAAGTTGTAGAAAATAGATTTAAAAGTCGGGCACTCCCATGATAATGCAGAAGTTCATTTCTTACCAGTTTTCGCTAAAAGATAGCGATCATTTCCTTTTCGAGTCAGTTTCGCTCAAAGATAACAAGACCCATCATAGTGATGGTTTCTAATTTTCAGCAAAAAGCAAGACCCATCAGAGTGATGGTTTACAATTTCAGCTTTCTGTTAAGACCCATTGGGATAATGGGTTGCAACTTTTCAAAATCTAGAAGAAGCAAGACCCATCAGAATGATGGTTTTCAATTTCAAGAAGAAGCAAGACCCATCAGAGTGATGGTTTTCAATTTTTCAGAAGAAGCAGAACCCATCAGAGTGATTGTTTTTCAATTTCCAGCAGAAGCAAGACCCATCAGAGTGATGGTTTTCTATTTCCAGCAGAAGCAAGACCTATCAGAGTGATGGTTTATAATTTTAAGTGAAAGCAAGACCCATCATAGTGATGGTTTCTAATTTTCAGCAAAAAGCAAGACGTATCAGAGTGATGGTTTACAATTTCAGCTTTCTGTCAAGACCTATTGGGATAATGGGTTGCAATTTTTCAATTTCCAGCAGAAGCAAGACCCATCAGAGTGATGGTTTCTAATTTTAAGTGAAAGCAAGACCCATCAGAGTGATGATTTTTCAATTCAGCAAGAGCAAGACCCATCAGAGTGATGGTTTTCAATTCGGCAAGAACAAGACCCATCAGAGAGATGGTTTTAATTTTCAGCAAAAGTATGACCCATCAGAGGGATGGTTTTCAATTCAGCAAGAACAAGACCCACCAGAGTGGTGGTTCCAATTTCAGCATTCAAGTTCAAAGCCCGTCAAAGCGGCAATTTCATTCTAGTCAAAGTCCGTCAAAGTGGCAATTTCATTCAAGTCAAAGTCTGTCAAAGCGGCAATTTCATTCAAGTCAAAGCCCGTCAAAGCGACAATTTTAGCATTCAAGTCAAAGTCCGTCAAAGCGGCAATTTCATTCAAGTCAAAGCCCGTCAAAGCGACAATTTCATTCAAGTCAAAGCCCGTCAAAGCGGCAATTTCAACTTTCAAGTCAAAGCCCGTCAAAGCGGCAATTTAAATTTTCAAGTCAAGCCCATCAAAGCGGAAATTTCAACATTCAAGTCAAAGCCCGTCAAAGCGGCAATTTCAACATTCAAGTCAAAGCGGCAATTTTACGTTCCAGTCAAAGCCCGTCAAAGCGGCAATTTCAACTTTCAAGTCAAGCCCGCCCGAGCGGTAATTTCAAGTTTTCAAGACCCACTTGGGTAGTGACAGTTGCGGACCAGTTCATCAGCTTGGGAAGCATGAAGAGTTAGCTTAGGAATTGTAATTTACATTTCAAATATTGTATTTTCACTTTTCCTTTGTAAAGCAGTAACCACAACCCAGCAACCAGCAATTGGCGACAGTGACCAGCAGCAACAACTTTAGTATGTCAAAGTGTCTCAAGTCAGTCCGGGTAAGTCTACGAGCATCGAGTCAGTCCTAGTTAGTTATGAAAGTGTTTAGAGTTAGTATGTGTCTGTCAAGAGAGTGCATAGTGTTAGTCTAGAAGTGTCTAGTGTTTGTCCGTTTGCGGTAGTCCCAACTACCGCACGTGAGGAACTACACTGACCTGATTCCTTAGTCCGAGGATATGTAGGTAGTCTTGTAGTCAGGGTACGGTCACAATTTTGCAAATCGTGTTGTCGGCTATAACCGAAAAGCCAAAATTAGTTGTCGATTACGTCTTTGTCCGAAAACTCTTCATGTTCCCGAACAAAGAGGGGCAGCTGTAATCACCTAATTTTGGCACAAAAAATACAAAAATACATAAAATATGTGTGTTAATTGTCATGTAATTTTACCATTTCTTTTGACTATTTTAGTAATTGATTAGGAAGAAAAATGCTAGAAAATTAACCAAAAAAATAGGATTATTTGTGAGCATGTTTTGCCTACACTCTTGTGTTAATTGAAATGTTCCATGTATTTTGTGAGTATTGTTAATTGTTTAATTTTAATTAATTAGGCTAACTGTGAGTTTAAATGAGTAAGATTTGATTATCGTAATAGCCATTGGGCCTATTTGATTATCAGATTGTAAAGGAAAATAATAGTCCATATGGAGTAACCCACTTAGTCCAGCCCAATCTTCCACAAATCATCAGACACAAAGGGACTCTTGCCAATTTTTCCTTGTCGACGGATTCCTCCGCGGCTGGCGGCTCCGACGGCCAACCACCATCCTCCGGCCAAATCTTTTACATTCCTAGGCTCGCCGTGACCCCCTCTCTCCGAATATGGTGTCTATTTCTTAAATTTCTCACTCGTTCGGCGTGAATCGAGACTTAAAGGTGCGACCAAAACCCTACTCCGGTGATCTTTACATCCACAGGTTTGTCTCGCCTTTCTCCGTTCATTTCTGGAACCATTTTTACCCTAAAATTCCTTATTGCTTCATCTCCGCACCTTTCCGTTTCCCATGGCCTTGGTGCTTTGTTGTTTCTGTTATGGTGGTGTTGGATTGTAAAGCTTCAGCTTTGACAGTGAGGGTGAGACGCTGGTGATGCGATGGTGTGATGGAGCTGGTGGTGTAGGCTGCGACGAAGCAGTGGCAGCGGGTGTTTTTGGAGCAGCAGCTTGGTAGTGCTGCGATGTTGATGGCGTGACAGAGAAGCCTCGATGAGGCAGTGACTTGGTGTTTAATATAGCCTGATGTAATGGTGGCAGCGGAAATGATAGTGCGGGTGTGCTGCTGCAATTGGAAGCGATGACATTGTGCCATTGGAGGTGCGCCACTGGTGGTATTTCAGCGACGTCAACGCAGCAACGACGACAAAAAGATAGCAGTTTGCAGCAGTCTAGGTAAGAAAACTTTTGTTCCCTTCTTTTCATTCAAGAAAATCTGTTTAGATGTTTCAGTTAGGGAAAATGAATTGACCAAGTGTAGGAGTTAACGTAAAGAATCACATGTATGTCTGTTTGGTCGCATAAATCGAACTCGCTCAAGTTTATATGTGTTTCTGGTTTGTTCACTATTTTAGGGTGATGTTTGTTTAAAATGGTATTAGTTTTCCCTGATTAATCTCGTCATTGTAGTTCTGTTTGCAATTATGGTACTTCGCTGCACTGCTCGAGTTTTAAAGTTGTCATGTATTGTTTGGAATTCGTGTCGTTTTCACTGCTAGTCTAACTCATGGGTAAGGATTCATGTGATTTGCGCTTTATCAATCAGAACGGTATCAAGATCACTCTGTTTTGTCATGATTATCTCAGTTAAAAAATGAAAGGAAGTATTCTGTTTTGGCTAGTCGGGATTTGTAATGTTCTGATGATCATTTGTCTATGTCCAAAGCTTGAAAGCTATCCGATTTGTATATGAGTTTATTTCCTGACTGTGAAAGAGGGTCATTACTTGACTTGGATGTTATAGTGAAGGAGTGATGATGACTTGTGAAGACCTTATCAGTTTTGCTTATGAAAGTTACCCTTTTAAATGACCAGATTAATTGTTTGACGCCTGAATTTGTCTTAACCAAGTGGGATTTTGGATTAGACTTATAGCTTAGTTGCATGTTAGTTAGGGGTTGGGAACCTGGAATACATATTTTGAACTGGTTGTTATTTTATCCATTAGTCTAGGTTTTAAATTCTAGTTTTTTTTTATTTTTCTTTTTTTCTAAAAATGGGAGTCAAAGACAAGTTAAAGAAGTTTTAGAGTCAGTCGAAAATCATAGCTTTTCACATAGGATTCTTTTGCTTTTGCTGAAAAGAAAGTGTGGCACATGTGACTCTTGTCTTTTACTCACTTTCACACTTTACCCATTTTGCTTTTCATTTATTACATAGCATGCTTGGTTTGTCTGGTAGGGAAGACATTTAATGTTTTGGGGGGAATGAGAGTAAAGTTTGGGCTGAAATTTCAGCTATAAATAAGGGTCTACTGCCCTCATTTAACTGGTCTTGGGGGGAGCTGATGCACACACGTAGAGAAAAAAACACCCTTGAGAAAACAGTAGGAGGTTGAGAGTAGAAATATAGAGAGAGGAATATCTGAACCTTTACCCAACAGGAACTTCTGAAAATACTCCAACGCTTGTTAAAATTTTCAGATCTGAGAGAGCAAAATAGAGTTAAAAAAAGAGAGTTTGAAAGAGGAAAAAGTGAGAAAGAAAGAGTAGAAAAAAAATAGAGTGAAAGGAGAGGGAAAGCAAGGAGAAACCAAGGGTTGGTAGTTAGTTTGTAAGTCACAAAGAAGGTTGTTTTAAGGGGTTGAAGTTGCTTGTTCTTGCTGCGTTTTGGAGGTCACGCTGTTGGTTGCTAGGATCTTATTGCTTCTTGATGTAAGGAAATCAACTTTAGGTACATTTTCTAACTTTATGTCTCTTGTATATCAATTTCAGCACTGTTTAAGTGTTAATTAATATGCATGAGATGTACCTCAAAGCCCAAAAGAGTTTATGTTCAGCTTCTTTTTTTATGTTTGAATGATTGTATGTGTTTGTTGTCACTTAAAAGTTCTGCCATGTATATCTTTTAGAATATAGCTACGGTACCTTGGAGGATTAGATATTTGCTTATTTCAAAGCTTGTTCAAATCAGCCATGTTAAAAGTTTAAAATCATATCCAAAGAAAAAATGTGAATAACTCGTAAATTGGATAGAAATGAAAGATTAGACAAAATGGGACATGAACACAACTTAAAATGGAGAGCAATTGGCAGGTTTAAGCAAAGAAACGGTTCAGCAAGCTCTTTGTCACAATTTGATTTAAAATTTTGTTAAAGGAAAGAGAAATAAATAGTCAGCTCACTTTGAATCTAATTAGGCTACGCAGTAAGCCTGAAGCGAAATGTAGCATCAATAGTTAGAAGAGATAAGACAGTCACACGGTTAGGCAAATACTCATAGGCCGAAACAAAATAAATGTTGAAATGTTCACATGAAACTCAATTAAGTTGGAAGATTTCGTCCAATCAAGGCGCTTGCGCGATTATATCTAACTGAGTATTCATTTACATGAATATTTTAACGTAAAATTAAAAGCGCAATAAAGGTCATATGTTTACATGAAACTCACATATATTTGAAGATTCGAACGGGCAATGGTCCGCGGTTAATCTCTAGTATCAATGAACGAGCGACTTCAAATTAAATTAATGCATGACAAATAATTTGGCAATTAAACAAACAAACAATAATTCACAAATCCGGAAGCGTCAATAAAGCAACTGTGGTTGCACAGGACTCGAGGGTGCCTAACACCTTCCCGTGAGTCAAACGAGATCCTTACCCGGAACTCTGACGCAACCATTTATGAGTCATAGGTGTTCCAAGGTACCTCTTTGGTGACTTGGCACACCTTTAACTTGTCAAGTGGCGACTCCAAAAATCTCTAAATAACTCGTGTACCTTTAAACATCTAAGTCACTTTCCTTTTAGTAAATTTTAGGGCGTGACATTTGGAAAGGGTGCACATATTGAAGTATTTCACAAAAAAATATTTTAAAAAGGAGGAGTAAAAAGAAAAACGAAGCAAACAAGTTAGTTTCAAAAAATAGGTTAATAAAATCTAGACAATAAAGAAAAGAATTATGACGTGAAATTTTTTTAAAAGAAAAGATTTAGCGAAATTTATGGAAGATTTGAAAATAGTTGAAGTGTAGGACGTGTTGTAAGAACCTTCCAAGAGTGGGTTTACTAGACAAGGACATGGTTGCCTCAGGCGGATCACCAAGGGGTGGGACTATTTGAAATTGTTGGTTGTACCACGGACCAATTATATTCCAAAACGTCCATCCGAAAAGGTTTTTTGAGGTGGAGCGACCGTGAGATCCACGTAATTGCCCGTGTGTGTGCAACGTGTCATTTTCCAGGAGTGGAGGAAGTGTGGGTGACATAAACAACAATAAAGAAATATAACCAAGCAATTTAAATAATAGAGAACCAAAATTTGAAAATTTAAAAATGACTTTAATCCTGCAAAAAAGGAAAGGAAGAAAAGTTAGTAAGACAAGAAAATAAAACAAGTAAAGAATCTCAATTTTAAAGTCCGTTATGGTTGGAACCATAATGTCCCCAGCGGAGTCGCCATTCTGTCGCATCCTATTTTTTACCGAACCGGTTAAAGTTCGAAATAGGGCTCGACTTATTGGGTAACTCACGGGTAAAGAGTTTGAGTCGCCACCTAACATATTTTTTAACTAGGCGTATTAGGGCATCTACTTTGTTTCTAGCTAATTTTACAATTAACTCCGAAACTTAGTTTACGAACTAGAAATTCTAGGTAAGGGTTCAAGTTAACCTGAAAGGAAGGGATTAAGTACCTCTCAGGCTCCACCAAATTTGGTTACCGGCCGGACTAAATAATTGGGATTCAAAATAGGACTAGGCAATATACAAGTTATAATTTAAAATTAAACAAAAGGCTCTTTTCTACTAATTATTTTCTTCCTTAGGGCACTTCAACGAAATAGACCTTACAAAAATAAATTAAATTAGTTAGTATATCAAAACGAAATAATAATGATTAAATAAAAGTAATATAATTTAAAGGGTATTTTCGGGAGCGTAATCTTCAAGATTATTCATCCAAATGTACCTCGCAAAAAAAAGTGAAAATGAATTAGTAAGACCATCAATAATTATAATAAATAACAATAAGAATAATAAATAATAATAATAATAATAATAATGAAAATAGTAATAATAATAATAATAATAATAATAATAATAATAAAAGAATTTTCTTCCAGTTGTTCTCCTTCAAAAATAGGCCGTCTTTCATCCATTTTTTACCTCGAAAAAATTTAATGAATAAAAACAATATTAATAATAATAATAGTATAAAATATCAATAATAGCAATAATAATAAATAAAATAAAGGGAAAAATGGGTTTTATAAAAATGTAGGCTTAGGTTTGTATGAATCGGCTAGAGGTTAGGGACGTCGGTACGGCTGCAAGCACGAGGCCCCTCTGGTTGCCATGCCAAGTACCGGTCCCACCACTCCATCACTGGCTTGTTTTGCAATTACAGCTCATACACGTCATCATAGCCTATTTGTTTTAGGGACACGGGGATGGGACTGTTCAAGTGTAGTATCATGTTCAAATTAGTCCCGGGGCCTCTATATATGTACATATATTTTTCATTGGCCATAACTCCAAGCGCAGTATATCTGACATATTAATGTAAACGGATTAGAGCAAACAAACAAGAGTCAAAACAAGACATGTTTGGAGTCGACCAAAGAAATAGAGAATAAGCCACAGTGAAACAATGGAACGAGCGGACCAACGTCTGGCCAAACGCCCCAATGGGAGGCGACAAATGCAGCATTCCAAACGCCATAACAGGGCCTGCAAGAGAAACAATGAAACACCCAAATGATATTGTCACGACCCAATTTTCGGGGCCGTGATGGCACCTAAGTGTTACATCCTTAGGCGAACCACGAATAATTAAACTGACTCAAAATGATAATTTAGATAGAAATATTTTAATAAAATGTAGGTGTAGACATCCACCCGAAATACAGTGTCAATAGAGCATCTACGAATTCTGACATCCGATATATATATATATATAATACAAGATGTAGGAAGCGACTAAACACTAAGGTGGATCAGACGGTATGCCACCGCGAACCATGCGGTTGGCTCACCTCAAGCAAAAATAGCCACAGCCTCGAACAGATCAGATAAGTCCAGCTGTCTGACTAGTAGAAAGATCTGCACATTTAAACAGTAAGTTATGAGCCAAAGCCCAGTAAGATCATCGACAGGCCCGCTAAATTACCCTTTCGGGACAAGTCTTTGATAATGCATAAGCAGATAACGGAAGTACAATCCACACCTTTACAGTAACCCATAAACATTACATACGATAATATAATTATACAACAACACAAGCAATAATACGCGAATACATAACATAGTCAATAATATAAAGATACATAATATAGGCAACATATACAATATTATATTGATATTATGGCATAAGCAGTAATATAATTAACACACAGCATGGCGATGATATATCTCGCATACCACATAGGTAATGATATACCTAGCACATAGCATAAGCACACACCCTGTGCGGCTTTGTTTATAGGTCATAACGCACCACAGGCCTCTGTCCCTATAAACAACTTTACTTATATGTCATAACGCACCACAAGCCTCTGTCCCTTTAAGTCTCCACATCTAGGTCATAACGCACCACCGGCCTCTGTCCCTAGATGTAATTTCGCTTCTAGGTCATAACGCACCACCGGCCTCGGTCCCTAGAGCATATCAATAATACACCGGCACACAACATCGACTATACACAAGTCACGTTTGTGCTTTCTCCTTTTTGTATAAATATAACGAGTAGTACATAATACTATCTACTAGACAATGCTAGTCAATTAAGTACTCGACATCTTACTTAGCAAGATCAAATCTTATCCGCAAGCAAAATAGAGGTCAAGTCTCACTTACCTCAAAATCGGCTCAAGTGGCTAAGGAACGACCTCCTTTCCCAAACGATGTGCCTTCGTAAGACTCCTCTCTGAGCCAAAGAAATAGTGTCGCATTCGTAAGCATGTAAGGAAAGGATTCTAAGACCTTACGCAATTTAAGAGGCAATTTACCAAAATACCCCCGGGTCGGACGTACCCAAAAACCCGTAAAATTTATGTTTCCGGACTCCCCATACTCCCACGAGTCCAAAAGTACCATTATTGTACATACCCGAGTCCAACTCGGTCATTTTTCCCATTTCACAAATCTAGGGTTCAAACCCTCTTTCCAAGGATCGTCACTTTGATCCTCGGATTAAAGCGTTAAAAATGGGTAAGAATAATTACCTTGTGTTTAGGAATGATTTTGGTACTTCAAATTCCCCTTGGAATCACTTTTAGAAGCTCAAAACATGAAAATAAAAATGAATGCCCGCCCTAGAATATATAGCAGCCCGCAGCTTTAAAGAGTTGTACCACATGCTGTCCGAGTTGTACCTCACTGGACAGTTTTCAGTAAAATACACATAACTTTTCGTAAAAATGTCGAAATGATACGAAATTGGTAGAATTAGAACCACAACTCAAAGAGCTACAACTTTCATTTTTTGACTTTTTTCCAATTCCTTATGGATTGATCTGAAAAATTGATTTATTTCCGGCTGAACAGTAAAAAAAACAGATTCAGCAGCTTTTGGCTTTGCACCAGGTCAGCCACTGTTTTTGGGTCCAAACGGGACCCTACGAAGCTTGGAATGACCCCAAATTTTGTACACTAGTCATACAAGACTTGTGTGACATGCTCGTCAAGACGGAACTCAATTCGGATCTCTAGAACTCAAAAAGTGGGTCCCACGGGAAAGGGTCAAATTTCGACTTTCACCAAAATAGCGAATTTTAATCAAACGACCCCGGAATCCAAATTCGAAAGTTGCTACAAGTCAAAAATGACGATACGAACCTAACGGAACCCTCAGATCTCTCATCGGAGTTCGTTTACTCAAATCGAGCTCGAAAACCTCTTTTAACCTTTTTAAACTTCCGCAACGGAGACTTTATCAAAAGTCCTATCAAATGAGGTCCGTTTTCACTTCTGAAGGTTGCTATAGGTCATAAATTACCATACGAACCTAACGCAACTTTCAGATTTCTTATCAGAGCTCATTTGCTCAAATAGAGCTCCGAAACCTCTTTTAGCCTTAACGAATATCCGAAACGGATGTCTTTCTCCGATACCTATCTAACAAAGTTCGTTTTAGCTAAAAAAATTCAGGCATGTCATATTGGACCTTACGGAGCTTTTGGGATTATCGACACGCAAATCGAGGTCCCGATTCCCGAAACGACTATTTGAGGTCGTTACAATCTCCCCCACTTAGACTCTCGTTCGTCCTCGGACGAGCCCGAGTCTAAGGTAAGATTCACATTTTCACGAAAATAATTACACGGATTTTCGAGGACTCTCGCTACTATCCGAAATCATAAACAACAACATAACTTTCAGGCTTTAGAGATTGAAATCATACCTGAATTATTGAAAAGGCGAGGATACTTCTCCCGCATGTCGGACTCGAGTTCCCAAGTGGCCTCTTCGCTAGGACGATTCTTCCATAGCAGTTTAACCAACGGGATCTCTTTCGACCTTAGCTTACGGATCTCTCTAGCCGCAATAGCAATCGGCTCCTCCAAATAAGCCAGTTCCTCGTCGATCTCGACAAAAGCCATATCAATCACATGGGATGGATCATGAACATACTTTCGGAGCATAGATACGTGGAATACCGGATGAACTGACAGAGATGGAGGCAAAGCAAGCCTATATGCAACCGCACCAATGCGCTCCAAGACCTCAAAAGGACCAATGAACCTCGGACTAAGCTTGCCCTTTTTTCCGAATCTCATAACACCCTTCATCGGCGATACTTTAAGAAACACCCGGTCACCTACCATAAACACCAAATCTCTCCTCCTCCGATCCGCATAAGATATCTGTCGACTCTGAGCTGTGCGGAGCCGATCCTGAATGATTCGGACCTTATCTAAGGTCTGCTGAACTAGATCCGGACCCAACACCTTCACCTCTCCAGGTTCAAACCAACCAACTGGAGAACGACATCGGCGGCCATATAATGCCTCAAACGGAGCCATCTGGATAGAAGACTGATAACTGTTATTATAGGCAAATTCCATCAAAGGAAAATAACTGTCCCAATGGCCTCCAAAGTCAATAGCAGAAGCCCTCAGCATATCCTCAAGAATCTGGATGGTCCTCTCGGACTGACCATCAGTCTGAGGATGAAATGCGGTGCTAAGATCCACTCGGGTACCCAGCTCCTTCTGAAATGATCTCCAGAACTGAGCTGTGAACTGAGTACCGCGATCTGATATAATAGAGACTTGAGCACCATACAATCTCACAATCTGCTCGATAAAGATACGAGCTAAGCGCTCCGATGAATAAGTAGTCCTCACGGGGATGAAATGAGCTGACTTGGTGAGACGATCCACCACTACCCATACTGAATCATGCTTGCCCAAGGTCAAAGGCAATCCAACCACAAAGTCCATAGTAATATGCTCCCATTTCCATTCCGGAATCGGCATGGACTGAGTCACCCCGGCTGGTCTTCTATGCTCATACTTTACCTGCTGACAATTTAAGCACCGAGACACATGATCAACAACGTCTCTCTTCATTCCCTTCCACCAATATAACTCCCGAAGATCTTGATACATCTTCGTAATACCAGGATGAATAGAATACCGAGAACTGTGTGCCTCTGCCAATATCAGCTGCCTCAACTCCCCAACATTCGGAACACACAACCGACCGTTGAGCCGCAGTGCACCATCATCTCCGATCATAAATGAGGTCACTCCCCCACTTAAAACTCTATCTCGAATATCACGCAAATATGAATCATCAAATTGCTTTTCCTTGATCTGGGAAGCTAGGGATGACTGAGTCCCTATATAAGCAAAAACTCGGTCTGGCACAGAATCATCAAATCGCACTCCACTAATGGACAAGGCCTACAACTCTCGAGCTAGTGGTCTCATATCAACATCAAGATAGGCAAGGCTACCCATAGACTTCCTGCTCAGAGCATCAGCCACAACATTAGCTTTCCCGGGATGATACCGAATAGCGATGTCATAATCCTTAAGCAACTCCAACCATCGGCGCTGTCTCCCGTTCAAGTCCTTCTGGGTGAACAGATACTGGAGACTCTTATGATCAGTGAAAATCTCACAAGGCTCACCATATAAATAATGCCTCCACAACTTCAATGCAAATACCACCGCCAATAACTCTAGATCGTGGACAGGGTAGTTCTTCTCATGCACTTTCAGTTGTCTCGAGGCATAAGCTATCACCTTGCCATTCTGCATCAAAACACCACCTAATCCAATACCAGAAGCATCATAATAGACTGTGAATCCCCCGGATCCACTAGGCAAGGCCAATACAGGTGCTGTAGTCAAGACAGTCTTGAGCCTCTGAAAGCTAGACTCACAAGCAGCAGACCATAGAAAAGGAACATTCTTCTGCGTCAATTTAGTCAGTGGTGCCGATATAGAAGAAAATCCCTCCACGAAACGTCGATAATAGCCTGCCAAGCCTAAGAAACTCCGAATCTCTGTAGGAGAAGTAGGCCTAGGCCAATTCTGAACGGCCTCCACTTTCTTGGGATCAACACTAATACCGTCCTTGGTCACCACGTGACCCAGGAATGACACGGTATCCAGCCAGAACTCACATTTAGAGAATTTAGCATACAATTCATGGTCTCTCAAGGTCTGAAGGATAATCTTCAAGTGATGCTCATGCTCCTCTCGGCTCCTTGAATATATAAGGATGTCATCAATGAACACAATAACAAAAGAATCAAGATATGGCTTGAACACACGGTTCATAAGATCCATAAAGGCGGCCGGAGCATTTGTAAGCCCAAATGACATGACAAGAAACTCATAGTGCCCATATCTCGTACGGAAAGCAGTCTTAGAAATATCCTCAGACCGAATCCGCAACTGATGATACCCCGATCTCAAGTCAATCTTGGAAAAATGAGTAGCACCCTGAAGCTGATCAAATAAATCATCTATACGCGGTAAAGAATACCTGTTTTTGATAGTCACTTTGTTCAATTGCCGATAATCAATACACATGCGCATAGAACCATCCTTCTTCTTTACAAAAAGAACCGGAGCACCCCAAGGAGACACACTGGGTCTAATGAAACCCTTATCAAGCAAATCTTGAATTTGCTCCTTCAATTCCCTCAACTCAGCAGGAGCCATACGATATGGAGGAATAGATATAGGCTGAGTACCTGGCAATATATCAATACAGAACTCAATCTCCCGCATAGGAGGCAAACCCGGCAAGTCATCCGGAAAGACCTCCGGATACTCGCATACTACCGGTACTCGATCAATAGATACCTCCTCCACTCGAACATCTCGAATAGAAGCAATATACCCTCCCCACCCGCGAGCTATCATCTTCTGAGCCTTCATGAATGATATGATCTTGTTACTCGGAGAAGACCTGGAACCCTTCCAAATAGCCTTAGGCTCACCTTCGGCACCTATAGTCACGGACTTGGCATGGCAATCCAACGTCGCGTGACAGGATGCCAACCAATCCATGCCCATGATCACATCAAATTCCACCATATCTAGCAACATCAAGTCTACTAGAGACTCAACACCACAAATAGAAATCACACACTCCCGATACCCTTTATCTACACATATAGGATCTCCGACAGGCGTTGCCACCATAAATGGAGCATCAATAAAAACCAGATCCTTGCTCAAGCAAGATGAAAATCCAGGAGACACATAAGAGAAAGTAGATCCCGGATCTATAAGGGCAAAGGCACTGCAGCCACAAACAGAAAGAGTACCTGTGATCACATCATTGGATGACTCGACATCCTGGCGTGTCATAGCAAAAACCTGAGCTGAACCTCCAGGACCAGGAGCTCTCTGAACCGGCTGCCTAGGAGGAACCTGAGTGACAGGCCTAGCTGCCTGAGGAGAAGACTGAACCATAGCAGCAGAACTCTGATGTCCCGCGGAGGTAGGTCCAGATGAAGTAACATAGGGGCAATCCCTAACAAAGTGCCTGGGATCCCCACACTGGTAACAAGCCTTACTACCGCCTCCTCCGCGTCCACCTCCAGGCCTGCACCTCCCATAGTGCCTCTGACGGCATCTCCCACAAACAGGTGGAACAGACTGAGATGAATCCCCACGCCTCTGAGACGGCTGAGGCCTCTGAACACTCGACGAAGTACCCTGAGATGGTAAAGCAGCGGCCTGGGGAAGCCTAGGCTGAGTATGACCACGAAAACTCTGGCCACCATGTGAGGGGCCACCAGAAGTACAAGAATATCGCACCCTCTTGCTCGCCCTCTCTGCATCTGCTCTAGCATGAATGTCCTCCATACGCCTCGCAATATCAACCACATCATAATAAGACTTGTTGCCAATATGTGAGGCAACAGCCACCTGAAGACGAGGGTGAAGACCCTCAACAAATCTAAGAACCTTGTCTCTCTCCAGCATAACCATAGCAGGCGCATACTGAGATAACTCTAAAAATCTGGTATCATAAGCAGTCACGGACATGCCTCCCTGTCTCAACAACTCAAACCCGCGTCTCTGGGCATCAAGATGACTCTGAGGCACAAATCTACTCATAAACATAGCAACGAACTCGGTCCAAGTCAAGGGAGGAAGATCACTCGACCTCTGTCTCATCATAGAAGACCACCAAGTCTCGGCATCACCGGACAAACGGAAAGAAGCACATCTCACCCCAAGGGTGTCCCTAGTACCCAATACAGAAAATATCTTCTCACATTTCTGAATATACCTCTGGGCAGTGCAAGTAGCTGGGGTACCATCGAACTCGGGAGGCTTGAGCTTCATGAAGGACTCAATCCTCCGAGCTACCTCCTCGTCACTCATAGAAAGAGCAGGAATAGAATGACCCAACTGAATACCCGACTGAGGAGCCAAAGTCGAAGGCTGAGCAATAGGACTAATAACTGGAGTAGACTGAGGAATCACCGGAGTAGCCTCAAGAGTCGGCGTACTCATAGCTGGAGTAGCTGGCTAGGGTACCGCAGAAGGTACTGGCATATCGCCCATAGGCGAGGCCTGAGATCCAAGCATGCCCATCATCCGCAATAGAACATCTGCAGGAATAGATACCGTTGTGCCCGGTACAAGAGAAGGCCTAGTCGATGGGACATGTGCGACAGGTATCTCAGAAGACACCGGTGGCACTGTATTAGTCTGTCTGGCAGCAGGAGGTCTGCCCACAGAAGCTCTGGTAGTAGCCGCTCTCGGCTGAGTAGGTGCCCGCGCACCAGTCCGTGTGCTACGTACAGTTCTCCCACAGACCGACTGAGTCAGTGCGTCACCAGCTCCCGAAGCAGAGGACGATCGCGTTCTCACCATCTGTCATAATCACATTAAAGGATTAGCACCTATGTAAGCATCACAGCACGAGAAGAGATGAAATGAAGGGAAACAACTCTTCCTAAAATGCCTTTGCAGCCTCTCGCTTATAAGTATGGTCGACAACATACCCATAAACAAGACTCTGCTCGGACACTGCTCCATTGACTCCCTAAGACTCGACTTACAACCTAGGGCTCTGATACCAATTTGTCACGACCCAATTTTCGGGGCCGTGATGGCACCCAAGTGTTACATCCTTAGGCGAACCACGAATAATTAAACTGACTCAAAATGATAATTTAGATAGAAATATTTTAATAAAATGTAGGTGTAGACATCCACCCGAAATACAGTGTCAATAGAGCATCTACGAATTCTGACATCCGATATATATATATATAATACAAGATGTAGGAAGCGACTAAACACTAAGGTGGATCAGACGGTATGCCACCGCGAACCATGCGGTTGGCTCACCTCAAGCAAAAATAGCCATAGCCTCGAACGGATCAGATAAGTCCAGCTGTCTGACTAGTAGAAGGATCTGCACATTTAAACAGTAAGTTATGAGCCAAAGCCCAGTAAGATCATCGACAGGCCCGCTAAATTACCCTTTCGGGACAAGTCTTTGATAATGCATAAGCAGATAACGGAAGTACAATCCACACCTTTACAGTAACCCATAAACATTACATACGATAATATAATTATACAACAACACAAGCAATAATACGCGAATACATAACATAGTCAATAATATAAAGATACATAATATAGGCAACATATACAATATTATATTGATATTATGGCATAAGCAGTAATATAATTAACACACAGCATGGCGATGATATATCTCGCATACCACATAGGTAATGATATACCTAGCACATAACATAAGCACACACCCTGTGCGGCTTTGTTTATAGGTCATAACGCACCACAGGCCTCTGTCCCTATAAACAACTTTACTTATAGGTCATAACGCACCACAAGCCTCTGTCCCTATAAGTCTCTACATCTAGGTCATAACGCACCACCGGCCTCTGTCCCTAGATGTAATTTCGCTTCTAGGTCATAACGCACCACCGGCCTCTGTCCCTAGAGCATATCAATAATACACCGGCACACAACATCGACTATACACAAGTCACGTTTGTGCTTTCTCCTTTTTGTATAAATATAACGAGTAGTACATAATACTATCTACTAGACAATGCTAGTCAATTAAGTACTCGACATCTTACTTAGCAAGATCAAATCTTATCCGCAAGCAAAATAGAGGTCAAGTCTCACTTACCTCAAAATCGGCTCAAGTGGCTAAGGAACGACCTCCTTTCCCAAACGATGTGCCTTCGTAAGACTCCTATCTGAGCCAAAGAAATAGTGTCGCATTCGTAAGCATGTGAGGAAAGGATTCTAAGCTCTTACGCAATTTAAGAGGCAATTTACCAAAATACCCCCGGGTCGGACGTACCCAAAAACCCGTAAAATTTATGTTTCCGGACTCCCCATACTCCCACGAGTCCAAAAGTACCATTATTGTACATACCTGAGTCCAACTCGGTCATTTTTCCCATTTCACAAATCTAGGGTTCAAACCCTCTTTCCAAGGATCGTCACTTTGATCCTCGGATTAAAGCGTTAAAAATGGGTAAGAATAGTTACTTTGTGTTTAGGAATGATTTTGGTACTTCAAATTCCGCTTGGAATCACTTTTAGAAGCTCAAAACATGAAAATAAAAATGAATGCCCGCCCTAGAATATATAGCAGCCCGCAGCTTTAAAGAGTTGTACCACATGCTGTCCGAGTTGTACCTCACTGGACAGCTTTCGGTAAAATACACATAACTTTTCATAAAAATGTCCAAATGATACGAAATTAGTGGCATTAGAACCACAACTCAAAGAGCTACAACTTTCATGTTTTGACATTTTTCCAATTCTTTATGGATTGATCTGAAAAATTGATTTATTTCCGGCTGAACAGTAAAAAAAAACAGATTCAGCAGCTTTTGGCTTTGCACCAGGTCAGCCACTGTTTTTGGGTCCAAACGGGACCCTACGAAGCTCGGAATGACCCCAAATTTTGTACACAAGTCATACAAGACTTGTGTGACATGCTCGTCAAGACGGAACTCAATTCGGATCTCTAGAACTCAAAAAGTGGGTCCCACGGGAAAGGGTCAAATTTCGACTTTCGCCAAAATAGCGAATTTTAATCAAACGACCCCGGAATCCAAATTCGAAAGTTGCTACAAGTCACAAATGATGATACGAACCTAACGGAACCCTCAGATCTCTCATCGGAGTTCGTTTACTCAAATCGAGCTCGAAAACCTCTTTTAACCTTTTTAAACTTCCGCAACGGAGACTTTATCAAAAGTCCTATCAAACGAGGTCCGTTTTCACTTCTGAAGGTTGCTACAGGTCATAAATTACCATACGAACCTAACGCAACTTTCAGATTTCTTATCAGAGCTCATTTGCTCAAATCGAGCTCCGAAACCTCTTTTAGCCTTTACGAATATCCGAAACGGATGTGTTTCTCCGATACCTATCTAACAAAGTTCGTTTTAGCTAAAAAAATTCAGGCATGTCATATTGGACCTTACGGAGCTTTTGGGATTATCGACATGCAAATCGAGGTCCCGATTCCCGAAACGACTATTTGAGGTCGTTACAGATATTTTCAGAGAACAAAGAAGATTTCAGCTGGAAATAACATGGCGTCGCCGGCTAGAATTCCAGCCAGATTCCAGCAAAATAAGCGATGACAGTAACACAGGGTGGAGGAGCGACACCAGCTAGGTAGCGGCGTCGCTACAACTTTGATACCATTTTCAATTTCAGTAGCAAATCAAAAAATCAAAAAACAAAGGACAAAGTCCTCAGCGATGGTGACGACTGCATCACTGTCCCGATCTGAAACTCCCTCAGTCTCCCCTATTTTGTATCATTGTTTTTTGTGGGTATGTGTCTCTAGGTTTATTGGTGTGTGTATGATCTGATTTGGGTGTGTGTTATTGGTTTTAAGAGAGTGATGGAATTTTGGGAAGAAGACAACCAGGAAAGGGGGGAGGGGGCGGAGGGTTACGTGTGTACTGTGTATGTTTGTAATTGATCAAGGAAAGATATGGTGTTATGTGTAATTGATTTGTTTGGGGTGTTTTTGGGGAAGAAGACAATGGAGGGAGCAATTGGTGCAGTATCTGTTCTTGTTTTTTGTGTGGTGGTGTGTGTGGAGATGTGTTTTTGAAGAAGAGTGGGGTCTGCCGTGTCCTCGGCTGATGTATGTATCTGGTGTATGTAAGCTATTTAGAAAAAAAAAATAGCTGTTGGGGGATTTGGAAATTAGTTGAGGAGTGAGAGAATTGGGGGAATTTTTTATTGAGGGAGATTAGGAGAGTGATTTGGGGATTTGATTGATTAGGAAAAATAGCGAAAAATCAAGAAGAAGATTTAGGAAATGCTATTTTCAAAATTCAAAGAATGAGGATGTACTTGGTTAAATATTGTGTCTAGGTTGAAAGAGGAATGTAATTTAATAAATAAAAAATAAATATAAATAAATAAAAGATTTTGGAAGGAATTTTGAAATATGGAGGAATTAATAAAAAGGAATTTGGAAATTTTATTTTTAATTGGCAAGTATTCAACTTAAAGGTGCAAAAATATAGATATACATATTGTATAAATGAAACGACCTCGGTTAGTCGTTTCGGAAGTTAGGACTCCGATTGGCGTGTCGATAATTTTAAAATATTCGTAATATCCATTAGGACCTGTCTGTAAAATTTGAGCTAAATCAGACCTCGTTTGGTAGGCATCGGAAGAAGGTTTCAGTTTTTATTGTCGAGAAATATTAAAAAGAGATTTTTGAGCTCGGTTTTGGCGAATGAGCTCCGATTCGAAATCCGAAAGCGCTGTTAGGTTCGTATGATTATTTGTGACTTTTATAAACTTTCGAAAGTGAATTTCGATGTTGTTCGGCTAGTCTCCGCTAAAATGCCGAAAGTTAAATAATTTGATCTTTTTCCATTTAATTTGCATATTGAGTTTCGAGAGTCCGATTTTAGATCCGCCTTCGCGAGTATGTTACATATATTTTGTATAACCTGTATGCAAAAGTTGGAATTATTTCGAATATCGTAGGGTACCGTTTTAATTTACGTTAAGAAAAGAAAATAAAGTAAAAGAAAAGAAAAAAAATGGGGAAAGGACAAAACAATATAAAGGGAGGCGGTGGGCTAAGGATATGATATCCTTAGCCAACATTTCGTAGAGAAACAATTGAAACAGAAACAAAAAAACGATTCAGAAGAAATCAAAAGAGAAAAACGCAGTGAGATAGGAAAAATGCCAGAAAATGAGAAAAGAGCCAGAGAAAAGACAGAATTTTCACCCCGAAATATTCAGGCAATGATCTTCATGCATTATTTGAGTTTATTACGTATGTTTGAATATATTTTAACGGTAAAACTTGGAATATTAGACATCGTTTTAATAAGTTCAATAAATAGTTTAAAGGGTCAAATGGACCCCGATAATGGAATTGATTATATATTCGTACTCAGTGAGTTATGGGCAACATATAAATGTAATTTATTTAGGGTTTGGTTATGTGACCATATGCCTGACCTGCGTATTGCGTATGCGAATAGGGTATCAGGTTCATAACCGGAGATGTGGGGAATGAAGCCTTTAGCCTTATTTGATATAGTTTTCTGTTTATTGAATACAGCAGGATCGTTTGCCAGTGAATCCAAAGGATAAAGCGGTTGTTGAGTAACTGTGCCAACTTTGTAATAAGGTAAGTGTTTATATCCATTTCTTTGGAGGCACCTGGCCTCATAGGATTTTCCGCCACGTGTCCCTTACGTGTGTTGCTGCCGATAGGCGTACTCCTTACACCTTAGCTTTGGATTTACATTGTATATTATATGTTATGTCCTGTTGTTGGTATTTCATTGAGGATCTGAGCATTGTACTCTGACTGTGAGTTGGCATCTACTTCCCGGCTGTCGATGAGAGTCCCGCGGCGGTGAAGGGTTATTATTGCGTCACATTGCATTCATATGCATTATATGTAATTCATATGAATTACGTTGCATATCATATTGGGTGCAGGAGTATTCCGCCCCAGGAGCAGGAGGATTCCGCTCCATTGTATCATATTTAGGGTAGGAGGATTCCGCCCCAGGAGCAGGAGTATTCCGCTCTTATGTCAGATATTGAGTGCAGGAGTATTCCGCCTCAGCTTTACATTATATCGGGTGCAGGAGTATTCCGCCCCAGGAGAGTGCAGGAGTATTTCGCCTCTGGTTTATATTATATCGGGTGCAGGAGTATTCCGCCCCAGGAGCAGGAGTATTCCGCTTCAGTTGTTTATCAGATTGGATTCCCCTCGAATGCAGGAGTATTCCACTTCGGGATGGGATTACGGGCACATGTGACCCTTTGCATCATATTTCATTTCATTTCATTTCATCTCAATTCATATCATTGTGTAGACTTGCGGTACGTGACTATTGTTCTGCTTATATGTGCATTGCTTATTTGTTGATATGTTTCTAGCACATATCCTTGGTTGAGTTTATAAGTTTCTTACGTGTTTCCGGTTGTTACCTGGCTCTGCCATTTTATAATTTAAATAAAAGGAATTTGGTCTATCTATTTCTTTTCTCCCTGGCTAGCTATCCTATTTTTTGAGGTGGCTAGTCTGCCCCACTTATTGAGTCCTTTTGACTCACCCTTGTTTGTTGTTTGTTCTTGTCTATCTATTTCATTTCGGCAGGTTTGCTTCAGGATTGAGTTCGCCACGTTGTAAAGGAGCGAAGACGACTTCAGCTGTCAGGGTGAGCCAGCTTTTATTCCGGATGGCCACCAGTTTATTGTTTATTATTTCAGTTGCATTTTACTTCCTTCAGGAGGTATCTGTCTTCTTTTGTACTCTTAGATGTCTAGTCTGGATAGCCCTAAACCTAGTATGTTGGGTAGTCAGCTGTAATTTCTTTTGTACAGCTTAGAGGTATCAGTATGTATGTATTTTTTTTTAAGTCTTGTCCTTATTTATGAATTATTATATTTATTTTTCTAATTTAATTGGTAAGGGTTCGCCCGACGGGTCTAGGGGAGGATGTCGGGTGCCCGCACGACCTAGCCGGATTCCGCGTCGTGTCAGTTGGTATCAGAGCCCGGTTTAGAATCTATCCAGACTAAGACAGTGTCTAGTAGAGTCTCGCTGATGGGAACGTAGACGTCCATACTTATCTACGAGAGGCTATGATGGCATTTAGGAAGTTTCACTTCCTTCTTTTCTGATCGTGAGTCGGTCTAGGATGCAAAAGTATTTTCGTTAATTCCTTCGTGGTAATTGTGAACCCTCGTGCAATAAATCAGCAAATGGTATGAGTTCAAGACGAAGCAGTCTGGCCTGGGGTTAGCACTGACGAAGCCCCGAGTGTTTTGATCGTGCTGACGATCTAGTTACGGAGCTTCCAGCTGTACGAGCTCGTGATGGGCAAGGGAGCAGCGCCTTGTGGTTCCCTTGGCTCTCTACGATGCTTTTACGAGAATCTTGGCAACGCAGATACCGCAAAAACCTATTATTCGCTAGGTAGCTTATCAGGTTGACGCAGATACAGATGTTCGGTCTCAGGGAGCTCCTATTCCATTTCTTAATATTACCGCAGTAAAGTATGTTCCGGAGGTAGCATGTGTTGTGCCTCCAGTTGTTCTGGCTGGTTAGGTAACTGAGGTAATTATTGTGTCAGAGTGCTCAAAGAGGTTGCATTATTTTACGCGGTTGAACATCCCGATATCCCAAGCAATGCATTAGATAATCCCTGTGTAAGTTTTTTTAAAATAAAATGATGTCAGCGTACCCCTCAGGCTCTTGATTATATCGAGCAGTATGGTGTTGATTATTCTGCTTTCCAGTTTCAGGAGTCCAGCCTTGAATTGGTGGACCGCTCTCTTATTAGCTAACTTGGTTCCGTCTTTCTTCTAGATTCGGGGAAAAGTTCCTTTCGCGCAGCGAGCGAAATGAAAAGAGTCGCCAGTTTGAGTATATTAGACAAAGTAGCTTGTCTGTTTTAGAATATGAGGTTGAATTCTCTAGGATGGTTGGATATGTACTAGAGCTAGTATATGAACTTTCCGAGAATGTTCAAAGATTTATTGATGACCTTTCTCCTTCCTTGAGATCCCAGATGGCTCGAAAAATTGAGGTTGTGTCTTTATTTGATGTCGTTGTTGATATTGCTCAAAGGTATTAGGCATACCATAAGTTAGAGGGGGAAGAGTTAGAGCGGGAGAGCAAGAAATTCTGTGGCCCTGGTGGGCAACCATGGTACCTCATTTGGAGGTAAAAGTTCTGATTATTTTGGGAGGTCATCTTCTAGGTTATCTCAGCTTGTGTCACGTGATTCTTAGAGTGCGCCAGTAGCTCGTAGAGATCAGATTCAGTCTTTTCTTTATAGCTATCAACAATTTTTCCAGCTTCCATCTTTCAGCGAAAAAGGGTTATCATTGTTGTGAGTCTGGTTATCCTTTGGGAAGTTTTCCCTTACTCCGATAAGTAGGCAGTCGTCCTTTCTTTCGTCATCAGGCACCTGCACAGTCGCATGGGATTTCACTTAGATCTCAATCAGCCAGATAAATGCCACCATCCAGTAGAGGTCGAGAGCGTGGTGGCAGTGGTTCTTCAGAAGGTAATTATCAGGGTAGTGGCTCAGCTCAGCTGCAGAGGCAGTTCTATGAACTACCAGTCTGGCAGGATGCTGAGGTATCCAATGTAGTAGACATGTATTTCTTCTTCCCTTATATGTGAGTAAGATTTGATTCTTCCGATCGATCTGGAAATGGTGTGTCTTATCATGTTTCGATGGTTTCCTTGGATATTGTCTTTATTAAGAATCGGCTGCGGTAGAGGGGCGAGCTTCTGATATGATTTATTCCTGGCATTTATGATGACCCTACTAGATTATCTGGTTTAAATGTGAGAGATTTGTGAGTGAGTATCGGTATTGTCTGCTTGGGATCCTGTTGTACCACTTTCTCTTATTATGTCAAGTCAGTCTATCTCTCTTTGGAATTCAGTATTGATAGGATATTGGGATTCTTATTCGTCACCATCAGAAAGTGATATTATTTCTTCCGGTGCAAAGTTATTAGTAAGTAATATTCGATCTACATATCTCATCTTGGTTCAAAACGCTAGTAAAGTCATGTTATTCTATGACCTTCTCTCAATTATAAAAGAGTCTACTGATAAATTGTTGGAGTTTTCTTCTTACGGGGAGGTTAAATTAACATGGATGTTGTTCCATAAAGCTCATTTAATATCTGTTTCTTCAATTTCGATTCTTGGGCTACTTTGACTCGTAAGTAGTCTAGCTTTGGTAGCCAAGCAAATAAGAAGATGAGCTTCCTGAAGCTCTAATTATTTCTATCCTCGGTCCATTTCCATTTCTTCTTCGTCCGGCACTAGTGAACTTGGGCGGTTGGTAGCCGCTTGTGATGTTCCCTGTGTTGAGCCAGAGTACGTGTTATTGTAGCCGGCTAAGCACATTGTTATTTTTCAAGGCTACTAAGGGTGATGAGAGGCGTCATTTGACCTTTGATTTGATCCATCAGGCGGTGGTGCTTATAGAAAATGTATGGAGTTGTGACTCGAGAGTTGCAGTTGTTTGGCAACTCGAAAGGGTAGTTGGTAGCTTAGGTCTGCCTACGTTCATCTGTTAGCTAAATCTTCTTTAGTCTAGCAGACTGTGCGAGGATGGTTATTCCTATTCAAATAGCTGCATGAGTTTGTGCTTTAAGTGGAGGAGTCTTCCTCAAAATACTGAATGGTAATACTAAATCTCTAAGGTGTTGATACCACTTTTGTCACGACCTAACCTAGGGCCACGACAGAAACCTACAATGAGAGGCAATCATTGCTAAACCCACTAATAATCTATTAATGATAGAGATAAGCTGGCAACCTAATCATATATACGTACCTATCTGCTAACGTATAAAGTCTGAAAAGATGACACGACTTTAACTTGCTGGCAATTAGAACACTGAGCCACAAATTCTGCTATGTCATACTTCATTCTGTCCCACCAATAAATCTGCTTAAGATCATAGTACATCTTAGTCGAACCTGGATGAACAGTGTATTTGGAATAATGTGCCTCTATCATAATCTATCCACGTAAATCAGCAACATCAGGAACATAAAGTCTATCTTTGTACATGAGAATACCGTCAGTAGTAACCATGTAAGGTGACTCCGGTTTTCTTCTTGTTATCTGTCTGTATTCAACTAGAACTGGATCCTCATACTGACGCTGTTTTACTTCATGAAAATTTAGAGTTAAAGGTCTAGTGCAGCTTATCGTTCATCCATCATTGGCATATCTCCTTCACACCTCAACTCTTTGAGAAGTTACTTTAGCGTTATAAGTGCACATGTAATCAACTTTGTTGCTAGTATTCTGCCTCAGCTCATGGTCTAACTACATGTCTCTTTTATTTTCACTTTTTCAAGACATAATATTTCCAATTCAAAGACAATACCCTGAAGTAGATGTTCAGTCTGAAGATCACTCCTGGTCTCCATCATACTATCCAGTAGTATTTCATGATCCTTATCCTTATATGATAGACCCTGTTCAGATGAACCTTTGATATAGATTAGGATATGAGTAACTACATTCCCACAAGGAGCTTGCGGAACAACACTAACATCAACTGAGATGTTGCATAGTACGTTCTTAAAAAAAATAATATAGCTTGCATCAAATCTTCTATAGTGTGTAATGACAAGGTACTTCAAAAGCTCCCTTTATTGCATCAAGCGTGAGCTAATTCTTACTTCCATCGACCTGTTCTATATCGAAAGGTATATCGAAGAGGTGATTATTGGCTGAATCATGTTAATCCCTCCAAAGTTCCGTGTATCTTTGTTTTGAAAATGTAGAACTCTCCTCTCGTGATCGAGGAAGGATCATCTTATTCAGAATAATCCGGGCAATGGTGTTATCATATTATCCAGATATATTTTATTCCAAAAGTTCGATATGCGTGTTATAATTCTGATTCTGTAATCATGAGATAATATCCGTGGAGTAGTTTATGAAGGTTGTGCAAGTTCTCTTGTTATCTGTGCGAATTTTTCTTTAGACTTAGGCTCGTTCGAGGACGAACGAGAGTTTAAGTGGAGGAGAATGAAACGACCTCGGTTAGTCGTTTCGGAAGTTAGGACTCCGATTGGCGTGTCGATAATTTTAAAATATTTGTAATATCCATTAGGACCTGTCTGTAAAATTTGAGCTAAACCAGACCTCGTTTAGTAGGCATCGGAAGAAGGTTTCAGTTTTTATTGTCGATAAATATTAAAAAGAGATTTTTGAGCTCGGTTTTGGCGAATGAGCTCCGATTCAAAGTCTGAAAGTGCAGTTAGGTTTGTATAATTATTTGTGACTTTTATGAACTTTCGAAAGTGAATTTCGATGTTGTTCGGCTAGTCTCCGCTAAAATGCCGAAAGTTAAATAATTTGATCTTTTTCCATTTAATTTGCATATTGAGTTTCGCGAGTCCGATTTTAGATCCGCCTTCGCGAGTATGTTACATATGTTTTGTATAACTTGTATGCAAAAGTTGAAATTATTTCGAATATCGTAGGGTACCATTTTAATTTTCGTTAAAAAAATAAAATAAAGTAAAAGAAAAGGAAAAAAAAGGAAAAGGACAAAACAATATAAAGGGAGGCGGTGGGCTAAGGATATCATATCCTTAGCCTACATTTCGTAGAGAAACAATTGAAACAGAAACAAAAAAATGATTCAGAAGAAATCAAAAGAGAAAAACGCAGTGAGATAGGAAAAATGCCAGAAAATGAGAAAAGAGCCGGAGAAAAGATAGAATTTTCACCCCGAAACATTCAGGTAATTATCTTCATGCATTATTTGAGTTTATTACGTGTGTTTGAATATATTTTAACGGTAAAACTTGGAATATTAGACATCGTTTTAATAAGTTCAATAAATAGTTTAAAGGGTCAAATGGACCCCGATAATGGAATTGATTATATATTCGTACTCAGTGAGTTATGGGTAATATATAAATGTAATTTATTTAGGGTTTGGTTATGTGACCATAAACCCTATACATAGGCCTGGCCTGCGTATTGCGTATACGAATAGGGTATCAAGTTCCTAACCGGATTACCCTAAGATGTGGGGAATGAAGCCTTTAGCCTTATTTGATATAGTTTTCTGCTTATTGAATACAGCAGGATCGTTTGGCAGTGAATCCAAAGGATAAAGCGGTTGTTGAGTAACTGTGCCAACTTTGTAACAAGGTAAGTGTTTATATCCATTTCGCTGGAGGCACCTGGCCTCGTGGATTTTCCACCACGTGTCCCTTACGTGTGTAGCTGCCGATAGGCGTACTCCTTACGCCTTAGCTTTGGATTTACATTGTATATTATATGTTATGTCCTGTTGTTGGTATTGCATTGAGGATCTGAGCATTGTACACTGACTGTGAGTTGGTATCTACTTCCCGGCTGTCGATGAGAGTCCCGCGCCGGTGAAGGGTTATTATTGCATCACATTGCATTCATATGCATTATATGTCATTCATATGCATTACATTACATATTATATTGGGTGCAGGAGTATTCCGCCACAGGAGCAGGAGGATTCCGCTCCATTGTATCATATTGAGGGTAGGAGGATTCCGCCCCAGGAGCTGGAGTATTCCGCTCTTATGTCAGATATTGAGTGCAGGAGTATTCCGCCTCAGCTTTACATTATATCGGGTGCAGGAGTATTCCGCCCTAGGAGAGTGCAGGAGTATTCCGCCTCTGGTTTATATTATATCGGGTGCAGGAGTATTCCGCCCCAGGAGTAGGAGTATTCCGCTCCAGTTGGTTATCGAATTGGATTCCCCTCGAATGCAGGAGTATCCCGCTTCGGGATGGGATTACGGGTACATGTGACCCTTTGCATCATATTTCATTTAATTTCATTTCATCTCACTTCATTTCATTTCATCTCAATTCATACCAATGTATAGACTTGCGGTACATGACTACTGTTCTGCTTATATGTGCATTGCTTATTTGTTGATATGTTTCTGGCACGTATCCTTGGTTGAGTTTATAAGTTTCTTACGTGTTTCCGGTTGTTACCTGGCTCTGCCTTTTTATAATTTAAATAAAAGGAATTTGGTCTATCTATTTATCTTCTCCCTGGCTAGCTATCCTATTCTTTGAGGTGGCTAATCTGCCCCACTTATTGAGTCCTTTTGACTCACCCTTGTTTGTTGTTTGTTCTTTTCTATCTATTTCGTTTCGGCAGGTTTGCTTCAGGATTGAGTTCGCCACGTTGTAAAGGAGCGAAGACGACTTCAGCTGTCAGGGTGAGCCAGCTTTTATTCCGGATGGCCACCAGTTTATTATTTATTATTTCAGTTGCATTTTACTTCCTTCAGGAGGTATCTGTCTTCTTTTGTACTCTTAGATGTGTAGTCTGGATAGCTCTAAACCTAGTATGTTGGGTAGTCAGCTGTAATTTTCTTTTGTACAGCTTAGAGGTATCAGTATGTCTATGTTTTTTTTAAGTCTTGTCCTTATTTATTAATTATTATATTTATTTTTCTAATTTAATTGGTAAGGGTTCATCCGACGGGTCTAGGGGAGGATGTCGGGTGCCCGCACGACCTAGCCGGATTCCGGGTCGTGTCAATAAAATGCACAAATAATCATTAAATAAACTCTAATAAAATTATTTAAATATAGATAATTATTAATTTGCACCAATGATCACAAATCGATACAAATTTGATATGTAGCCTAAATGATGCAGTTATATGATATAGCCACGAATATTATAAATGTACTAAATTGCACAAATAGTCACAGTTGTGATAAATAGCCTAGATGATGTAAAATTACGTAATATAGCCACATTTAGGTATGTAATATATAAGTAGGGGATAACGCGCGTAACTGCATGCTTTCTAATGCACATTTTGCACAAATAGTCAAATTGCACCTTTAAGTTAAATTATAGCCAATATTAGAAAAAGGATGGACAAAATTGGGTGTCAACAGCTGCCCCTCTTTGCCCGGAGATGATGAAAGAGTCTTCGGGCAAAGATAGTTGACAGAGTAGCCAATTTTTTCACGACTATTGAAAGTGGAAAATGGAAGTTTTGGGGTATTTTTGGCCGAACCCCGGTCTCTGAGTTGCCTACATATCTCGGGTTTCATGAGAATCAGGCCGTGTGTAGTTCTAGAATGGCATTTTTCCTATGTGAGCGATTTATGACGCACGATTTTAAATGTAAAGACTAAACTTATCCAGGAATGTAAAGTTTAGGTTCGTGTATGTTTTGCCTTTTCGGCGGGATAAATGATGAATAAAGTAAGGGTACTATCAAAGATGAGATAACATCAGTAAATCGAGTATGGAAAAAGAGGTTTATAATCATCCTAGTTATGAAGATGTGGCGCGCTATACACCCATAAAAAGGAGTTTATATGTACATAGTTTCCACTTCGTTTCGATAAATGACTAAACTCGCCTCTAATATTGCATTGATTGAACTGGGAAGAATTTGGGGAGCGAATTTTATAAATGCGCACGACTCAAGCAGATGGACACGATTAAGCATGAAGACTCGCACGATTGACGCAGATAGGTTTGAATAGACGAAGTAGGTATTAGCTGGAAGGAAATGCAAAATGACATCCTAATTCGTAATGAAGGATTAGACGGATTACTTATGGGAGTATGAGATGATTGGCTTCGGGCGTGTCAGAATTTGACAGCATAGGTAGTTTGTATGTACGACGAAGGCGTTGTCGAAGTCGAGATAACATCGATAGATCGAGTGTGGTGAAATAGGCTTGTAAACGTCCTAGTTATGAAGATGTGGTGCACGACACACCCATAAAGAGGGGTTTACAAGGGCACATTTTCCACTATAACTCGATAGAGGAGTCATCTTGGCCTCATCATTGTCTTGAATGAACAGAGGATCATTGAGGAGTAAAGCACGATAAATATGCACGATTCAAACAGATAGGCATGAATAGGAAGGAATACGAAGCTCGTACCCAATCGACAAGGAAAGGTTGGGTAGATCACTGGTGTGAGTACGGAACTGTAGCTTTGAACGCTTTGGAACTCGACAAACTAGGCAACTTGCAGGTGTAGCAAAAGCATTTTCTGTAGGATTAGGCCTTTTGAATTCGGTCTTGGGATGATGCTTTATGTGTATTTGAGGTTTTGCGGTTGCATAATTGGTAGTGATTTTAGGAGTTGGTGTGAGAGAATGGTGCAAGGATTCGTCGAGAGATCAGGGAGTATCTTGCAGTAAAATCAGGATAGATGCAAATAAAGATAAAGATGAAGATAAAGTAAACTTCCCTGTTGAGATGAGCTCTCCTTTGTCACGTAGTCGTTAGCTTTCAGGTGCTCAGTGCTGGGAATGCGTGCCTCTCCTCTGGGGGATATCCATTTGCTAAGTGCTTCTCGTCAGGAGGTGATTGCTTCGTCAAACCGAGCTGTCGTTGGATCATCTTTCCAGTGTAACGCCGGATTGTATGTCCAATTCTCTTCGTCCTTTAAATGTGTGCTTGTCACGTCGGGCTGTATACTCTTTTTCGTATTGAGATGTGTATCTCTTCATGCAGGGTTGTCTATCATTCTTTAATTTTGGTTGCACACCCTTTGTCACGCCACCCTTTCACCGAGCCGCCTACCCTTCAGGCAATCTGCCCTTTGTCACGTTGTTCTTTCACCGGGCTGTCTACCTGTTAAAATGTAAAACTTTGCATTAGGTTGTATACCCTCCGCTGTGTTAAGTGCTAAATTCGACATCGGGCTGTGTACTCTAAGTCGGTGTATTGGGCTGTGTACCCTCCACAAAAATTAAAATGCTGAATTCGACATCGGGCTGTGTACCCTCAGTCGACGCATTGGGTTGTGTACCCTCCGCAAAAATTAAAATGCTGAATTCGACATCGAGTTGTGTACCCTCAGTCGACGCATCGAGCTATGTACCCTCCGCAAAATTAAAATGATAGAATCGACATCGGGCTGTGTACTCTCAGTCGATGCATCAGGCTGTATACCCTCCGTAAAATTAAAATGACAGAATCGACGTCGGGCTATGTACCCTCAGTCAACGCATCGGGCTGTGTACCCTCCGCAAAATTAAAATGACAAAATCGACATCGGGTTGTGTACCCTCAGTCGAAGCATCTGGTTGTGTACCCTCCGTAAAAAATTAAAAATACCGAATTCGACATCGGGCTGTGTACCCTCAGTCGATGCATCGGGCCGTGTACTCTCCGCAAAATTAAAATGACAGAATCGACATCGGGCTGTGTACCCTCAGTCGACGCATCGGGCTATGTACGCTCAACAAAATTAAAACGATAGAATCGCCATCGGGCTGTTTATCCTCAGTCGACGCATCGGACTGTGTACGACGCAAAATTAAAATGACAAAATCGACATCGGGCTGTGTACCCTCAGTCGACGCATTGGGTTGTGTACCCTTCACAAAATTAAAATGAGAGAATCGACATCGGACTGTGTACCCTCAGTCGATGCATCGGACTGTGTATCCTCCGCAAAATTTAAATGAAAAAATCGACATCGGGCTGTGTACCCTCAGTCGACGCATTGGGCTGTGTACCCTCTGTAAAAATTAAAATGCCAGTATCGACATCGGGTTGTGTACCCTCAGTCGACGCATCGGGCTGTGTACCCTCCGCAAAATTAAAATGACAGAATCAACATCGGGCTGTGTACCCTCAGGCGACGCATCGGGCTGTGTACCTCCGCAAAATTAAAATGAGAGAATCGACATCGGGCTGTGTACCCTCAGGCGACGCATCGGGCTGTGTACCTCCGCAAAATTAAAATGAGAGAATCGACATCGGGCTGTGTACCCTTAGTCGATGCATCGGACTGTGTACCCTCCGTAAAA
The DNA here is from genome assembly GCA_037355625.1 of Petunia x hybrida. Taxonomy (NCBI): domain Eukaryota; kingdom Viridiplantae; phylum Streptophyta; class Magnoliopsida; order Solanales; family Solanaceae; genus Petunia; species Petunia x hybrida. The sequence goes on along the minus strand of JBBBVM010000712.1, from coordinate 1,591,363 downwards.
TTAAAATGACAGAATCGACATCGGAGTGTGTACCCTCAGTCAACGTATCGAGCTGTGTACCCTTCGCAAAATTAAAATGACAGAATCGACATTGGGTTGTGTATCCTCAGTCGACGCATCGGGCTGTGTACCCTCCACAAAATTAAAATTCTAGAATCGACATCGGGCTGTGTACCCTCAGTCGGCGCATTGGACTGTGTACCCTCCGCAAAAAATGAAAGTGCAAAATTTGAGATCGGGATGTATACCCTTAGTCGATACATCAAAAGTAAAGTAAAGTGTAACAAGTAGAATGTTATTGTTATGATGCGATGTGCTAAGGAGGTTATCATGTTGCTTTTATAAGGACTTTCTTGAAATTTTTGAGGGGATCTCAAAATTTCTGCCCCAGTGTCAAGTTATTGTCTTTTGGAATTTTTGAGGGGATCCTCAAAAATTCTGCCCCAGTTTATTGTTTATGAGAGATCATCGAGAGAGGGTGGTTGCATTGCACTGAACACCAATGTATTGGCTAGAATCTGTATTCGTCCTTTAGTGTGATGATCAACGACTATGAGTATGTAGATATTTGCATACTCAGACTGAGGTTTGGTGTTTGGATTCGATCGGATTTGGAGGTTGACCATAATTATGCTTGTTTTGCGTTGTGATGGGATATTTTCGTGTTTTGTGTTTTCAAAAGTCATGGAGCCAATTTTGATGGATCGGCTTGTGTAAAAAGTATTTTTGTGGTTCGGGAGTTGCAGTTTCCCTTTGTTGGTTATTTTTATACCACTGTTTTGCTTTGGGTCGATCAGACTCTGAATTTTGTGTTTCAATGCTGGATGTCATGCGGTGCCATGGTATGGAATGTTTTAGTGGTGAGTATGGATCTTGTTGGATCGAATTTAGGAATGAGTATCTAGGGAGTAGTTTGTCTGCTGGTTGCAATGTTCTTTGATTGGGCTAAAGGAGCAAAGGCGTTGGGTTTTGTCTTTCTGTATGTCCCTGATTGTGTTGAGCCTAATGGGGTTGTAATTGGAAGTCTTGACGGAGGGGAGGTTGTGTAGTGTGAGGTTGTGAGCTTGGTCGTATAGTGATCAGATTTCTTTGTTGTGACTCTCGTGCGGGTAGAGTGCTAGCTGATTTTGTTCGTCCGTGCTACAAGTTGTATGGTAGTGGAAGCGGGATTGTTTGAATGTCACATGCGGGTGGTTTTAAGGACTTTGTGCAGAGGAAATTGTTTTCAGCTTGGCATGTTATTTCGGTTTTTCTAAATGCAGATTCTTGACCAATTTCGGTGTCCAAACGCGAAACAACCGTAACATAGTCGTGAAATGCACAAAATAGTGTGGGAATATTAGCAAAGATTAGACGCAAAAATGACACATAAGGTTAAGAGGATGCCTAGACCGCGGATGACGGATTAGCGCTTGAATTTGGAGGTTATTATAGAACACATAGATATCACAAGAGATTGCCCAAGTGCTTTATGTAGCAGTCAAGGCAAGGATTTTGGTCAAACGACCGATGCTTGTTTAAGTGGTAAAGATGTTGTGTAAGGAATAGATTGTGTTGTGCGACAGAAAGGGAGTTGGCTTTTATCGAACACCAAGACTTTGAGTGCACTTGTCATTTTTTCTTGCAATTTGTCTATCATGATAGTTATGTATCTTTCAAAGAGATACTCAACGTCTTTCATATTTGTCAGCCAACTACTGAAATATAGTCTTTGTACCAACTTTCCTTGTTGGATAATATCTCATTACTATGTATCATGTGCATTCACAGATTGTGTGTCCTTTCGTAGTTGTCGTCATGAGACTTTATATTACCCCAATAAAGCTTTTGACCAAAATTGCTCCAAGAGGTCTATTCGCTTGTGCTTTTATATCAACTCAACCCTTGCTATTGTAACTATCTCAAATAACTTCGTCGTCTTGCTTTATATTTGCTAGTTGATAGAGATATGCTTCCAAATGCTCCAGGGGTCTCTAGGTTTGTCATATAATGATGGCTTTGACATTGTGTCTTTGCCTCTCTTTTCAAGTTAAATTGGCTCGCTTGTTTTGGTTGTAGCGCACAAGCCTTTGCTACATCTCTGTCTTTCCAATATTATCTTTCACTAGCCCTTTGACTGCTATTTTTATCATGATAGAAGCAAGTTGGAAAGTGCTTTGAATCACCGTCATGTATTGCAGGTTGTGTGACTGTGTAGACAGGTGCAACAAAGTAATCCTTGGGCATTGGTGTCAAAAGGTATTAAGGTGAGCCATGTGTGCCTTTGAGTTTGACCAATATTTTTCTTGCTTTGTCAATTTTTCTCTCACAGTGCTTGCTGGAACAATTGAGGTACCGGGACAATAAGCCCGGCAATTTTCAATCTCTCAAACACTTGAATGTGGGATTCGGCTAGTGGAGTGTAGTTTCTTTTCAGCCTTTGGTTTGCATCAGGATGAGGCCTAGGAGGGTATGGTGGTACATTTCGGTAGTCAGGTTAAGTGTTTGCTGGTATGGTGGACGAGTCGGTGTTGGGATGTGGAATATAGGTCGAGTGGGGTGAGTGTTGTAAATGGGATATTCAGGTGTTATATGAGGGTAGGGATAAAATGGTAGCGACATTTGATACTGGTGGTTGAAAGTAGGGTCCTGAATGGTTGCAGTAAAAGAGACTTCATCTCCTTTTTTTAAAAGGCTCACGTTTCCGGACGGACTAGCCTTATTTGTAGTTTGTAGTGTAGCAGAGGTATTTTAGAGAGCACTGGTGGGAATTGTCGTGAAAATCTCTGGAAAGCGCACTTGCTTAACCATATCTTTTGCCTTGGTATTCGACTCGAGCCAACCTTTTAGGTAATAGATTTTGAGTTTTGTAGGTGGGTTAGAGACAGCTTGGATACGCGAAAGGATTTAGATATCAGGATTTGGGAATAGAGTAGAGAGAGGAGGTGCCTTGACAGGAGATTGAATTTGGAGAAAGGATTCCTTTTGAGACCTAGAGCAACAGACAAGTTCATGCAATGCTCACATATCAAGTAAGAAAGGCATCCTATAATGCGAAGGACCATTTTACGCACGATGATTTTGAAAAGCACTTTGTGCTACATGCATCATTTCGTTTGCTAACAAAATGCGGAGCCTAAAAGATGATATTGTATTTATTGAACTTTTGTTACATTGGCTGATATGGAAATAGTGAAAAAAGTGGGAAACATTGCTAGAAGGTTAGAACATGGCCAGGTGAACGTCTTTCATGTTGATCCATCCCCAGAAGATTCTTCTTATTCTTCTTCGGACGAGTATTCCTCGGACGAGTGTATCCTTGGAAGATGATATTGTCCGCATCGGTCAAGAGCTGGGATATGTCAAATGTGAAGTTCTTCAACATTTCCCAAGCCTTTCTTCCTTTCTCTTCTATTCCTTTTTTGCCACAGAGTTCATTCCCTCACTAGCCTATACGCCAATAGACTCTATGCGTTTTGTCAGGAATCCTGCCTTACTGCGACATTTGCCTTTTTCTTCGTTCTTTGCTTCGACCAAACTTTGCTTCTTTGCTATTTTCCCTTGTGCCCTTGCCAGTTGTTTGCGTAACCTTTTGTACTCAGATTCTAACTCATCAGCATTCCTTTTCCTTTTTGTTATTGCACTTGGTTGAATTGCCCTTGCTATGTCTTCCCTAAGCCAGTCTGGATAGTCTTCGTCATAGCCAGCGTCAAACCTGTCTCGTCCAATAGTCTCGATTCCCATTCGTTTCCTTTCTTTCCAAAGTTCTAATATCTTGTCTTTGAACGGTATCACTCCTCCGAGAATATTTTCTTTGAAACTTCTGATGTCTGCAATTTGGGGTACTGTCTGCTTTCTCTTTGCTTGTCTAAGTGCCCTTAAAGGAGTGTACGGGTAAACTCCTCTAAAGCCCACTAAGATGAGAAATGAGTCTCTTTCGGATCGTGTGATTACTGTTGTGCTGGGAAAGTAATCAAACATCTATTGTATACTTTCAGATGTCAACTAACAGAACATGTGATGCCAACAGCGGGCAGTTGTTGGTTGGTCCCACTTCCCAAGAGCGTTGTCCATACGGGCGGTATAAGTCAAGATGTAGTTTTCTCTTGGTATGGAATGGAAATCTTGCTCTGTGCTATCCATCTTTTGCAAATATTCCAACAGCCAAATTTGTAAAAGCAAATTGCAACCTTCAAAGAAACCAGCGCCCTTCTTGCATCTTTCTAAAGCACAGTTCATCTGACATGACCCGGAATCCGGTTAGGCCGTGCGGGCACCCGACATTCTCCCCTAGCCCCGTCGGGCGAACCCTTACCAATTAAATTAGGAAAATAAATATAACAATTCATAAATAAGGACAAGACTTAAAAAAAAATATAGACATACTGATACCTCTAACCTGTACAAAAGAAATTACAGCTGACCACCCAACATACTAGGTTTAGGGCTATCCAGACTAGACATCTAAGAGTAGGAAAAAAGACAGATACCTCTTGAAGGGAGCAAAAGACAACTGAAATAATAAACACAAAACTGGTAGCCATCCTGAATAAAAGCTGGCTCACCCTGACAGCTAAAGTCGTCTTCGCTCCTTCACAACGTGGCGAACGCAATCATGGAGCGAACCTGCCGAAACGAAATAGATAGACAAGAAACAAACAACATACAAGGGTGAGTCAAAAGGACTCAATAAGTGGGGCAGACTAGCCACCTCAAAGAATAGGATAGCTAGCCAGGGAGAAGAAACAGATAAACCAAATTCCTCTCATTTAAATTATAAAAAGGCAAAGCAAGATAATAATCGGAAACACGTATGAAACCATAAACTCAACCAGGAATACGAGCCAGAAACATATCAACAAATAAGAAATGCACGTATAAGCAGAACAGTAGTTATGTACCACAAGTCTACACAATGGTATGAAATGAAGTATGATGCAAAGGGTCACATGTGCCAAATGAATGGAGAGGAATCCTCCTGCTCCGAGGGCGGAATCCTCCTACCCTCAATATGATGCAATGGAGCGGAATCCTCCTGCTCCGAGGGCGGAATCCTCCTACCCTCAATATGATGCAATGGAGCGGAATACTCATGCTTCGAGGGCGGAATCCTCCTACCCTCAATATGATGCAATGATAACCCTTCACCGGCGTGGGACTCTCATCGACTACCGTGAAGTATATGTCAACTCAAAGCCAGAGTACAATACTCAGATCCTCAATGCAATACCAACAACAGGACATAACATATAATATATAATGTAAATCCAAAGCTAAGGTGTAATGAGTACGCCTATCGACAGCTACACATGTAAGGAACACGTGGTAGAAAATCCACGAGGCCAGGTGCCTCCAAAGAAATGGATATAAACACTTACCTTATTACAAAGTTAGCACAGTTACTCAACAACCGCTTTATCCTTTGGATTCACTGCCAAACGATCCCGCTGAATTCAATAAGCAGAAAACGATATCAAATAAGGCTAAAGGCTTCATTCCCCATATTTTAGGATAATCTGGTTAGGAACTTGATACCCTATTCGCATACGCAATACGCAGGCCAGGCCTATGTACAGGATTTAAGGTCACATAACCAAACCCTAAATAAATTACATTTATATGTTGCCCATAACTCACTGAGTGCGAATATATAATCAATTCCATTATCGGGGTCTATTTGACCCTTTAAACTATTAATTGAACTAATTAAAATGATGTCTAATATTCCAAGTTTTACCATTAAAATATATTCAAACACACGTAATAAACTCAAATAATGCATTAAGATCATTACCTGAATGTTTCGGGGTGAAAATACTATTTTTCTCCGGCTCTTTTCGCATTTTCTGGAATTTTTTTACCTCTCCGTGTTCTCCTTCGATTTCTGTTTCTCGTTTCGTCTCTGATGTGTTTCCATGGTCAATTGGAAATGTTGGCTAAGGGATAATATATCCCTTAGCCCACCGCCTCCATTCCTTTATTCCTTTTGTCGTTTTCTTTCTTTTGCTTTTCCTTTTATTTTATTTTCCTTTCTTTTCGCGATGAAAATTAAAACGGAACTCTACAAAATTCGAAATAATTCCAAATTTTGCATACAAGTTATACAAAATATATGTAGCATACTCGCTAAGGCGGATCTCAAATCGGGTTCCTGAAACTCAAGATGCGAATTTAAATGGAAAAAGGTCAAATTATTTAACTTTCGGCATTTTAGCGGAAACTAGCGGAACAACCTCGAAATTTACTTTCGAAAGTTCACAAATGTCATAAATAATCATACGAACCCAACGGTGCTTTCGGATTTCGAATCGGAGCTCATTCGCCAAAACCGAGCTCGAAAATCTCTTTTTAATATTTATCGACAATAAAAACTGAAACCTTCTTCCGATACGTACCAAACGAGGTCTGATTTAACTCAAATTTTTATAGACAGGTCCTAATGGACCTTACAAATATTTTAAAATTATCGGCACTCCAATCGAAGTCCTAACTTCCGAAACGACTGACCGAGGTCGTTTCATTCTCCTCCACTTTTACTCTCGTTCGTCCTCGAACGAGCCTAAGTCTAAAGAAAAATTTGCGCGGATAACAAGAGAACTTGCACAACTTTCATAAACTACGCCACGAATATTATCTCATGATTAAAGAATCAGAATTATAACAAGCACACCGAACTCTTGGAAATAAACATATTTCGATAATATCATAACGCCATTGCCCAGCTTATTCTGACTAAGCTGATCCTTCCTTGATCACGAGAAGAGAGTTCTACATTTTCGAAATAAAGTACACGCAACTGTGGATGGATTAACATGATTCCCTCCGCTAATATAATGAATCACCTCGTTTAAATACTTTTCGATATAGAACAGGTCGATGAAACTAAGAACTAGCTTACGCTTCAGCAACGCCTTAGAGATTTAATATTAGCATTCTGTATTGGAGGAAGACTCCTCCACTTAGAGCATAAGCTCATACAGCTAATTTGAATAGGAATAATCATCCTCGCACAACCTGCTGGATTAAGAAAGACTTAGCTAACACATAACGCGGCTCAGACCTGAGCTACCAAATTATCCTCTCAAGTTGCCAAACAGCTGCAACTCTCGAGTTCACAACTCCATACCTTTGCCATAAGCACCACCGCCTGATGGATCAAATCAGAGGTCAAATGATGCCCCTCATTACCCTTAGTAGCCTTGAAGAACAACAATGTGCTTATCCGGCTACCCTGGCACGCACTCTGGCTCAACACAGGGAATATCACAAGCGGCTACTAACCGCCCAAACTCACTAGTGCCGAACAAAGAAGGGATGATAATGGACTGAGGATAGAAATGATTAGAGCTTCAGGAAGGTCATCTTTTTATTTTCTTGGCTCCCAGAGCTACACTACTTCCGAGTCAGGCTAACCAAAGAATCGCAATTGAAGAGATAGACATTAAATAAGCTTTATGGAACAACATCTATGTCAATTTAACCTTCCCATAAGAAGAAAACTCCAACAATTTATCAGAAAATCTTTTTATAACCGAGACAAGGTCATAAAATAACATGACTCTACTAACATCTCGAACCAAGAGGACACACGTAGATCGAATATTACTTACTAATCACTTTATACTGGAAGAAACAATGACACTTCCTGATGGTGACAAATTAGGATCCAATCGTCCTACCAATACTGAATCTCGAAGAGAAAGGTAAACTGACTTAATATAATAACAGAAGGTGAACAACAATATGCCACGCAGGAAATACCGCCACTCACTCCCAAATATCTCACATTTACACTATAAAAACTAGTAGGTTCTCACAAATTCCCTGAATAAATCATACTAGAAGCTCAACCCTCTACCGCAACCGATTCTTAATAGAAACGATATCCTAAGAAAACACGGAAACATGATAAGTCAAACCATTTCCAGATCGATCAGAAAAATCAAATCTTACTCACATATAATGGAAGAGAAAATACATGGGTGTACTACATCGGATACCTCAGCATCCTGCCAGACTGGCAGTTCATAGAACTGCCTCTGTAGCTGAGCTGAGCCACTACCCTTATAATCACCTTCTGAAGAACCACTGCCACCACGCTCTCGACCTCTACTGGATGGTGGCATTTCTCCGGCTGATTGAGATCTAAATGAAATTGCCTGCGACTGTGCAGGTGCCTGATGACGAGAGAAAAGACGACTGCCTACTTATCGGAGTAAGGGAAAACTCCTCAAAAGGTAGCCAGATTCACGACAATGATACCACCTTTTCGCTGAAAACTAGAAGATGGAAAGATTGTTGATAGCTGTAAAGAAAAGACTGAATCTGATCTTGACAATCTACTGGCGCACTCTAAGAATCACGTGACACAAGCTGAGATAACCTGGAAGGTGCCCTCAAAAAATAATCAGAACTCTTACCTCCAAATGAGATACCATGGTTGCCCACTAGGGCCACAAAATTTCTTGCTCTCCCGCTCTAATTTATGGTATGCCTAATACCTCTGACCAATATCAACAACAACATCAAATGAAGTCCCAACCTCAATTTCTCGAGCCATCTGGGATCTCAAGGAAAGAGAAAGGTCACCAATAAATCTTTGAACATTCTCGGAAGGTTTATGGACTAGTTCTAGTGTATATCCAACCATCCTAAAGAATTTAATCTCATATTCTAAAATCTGACAAGCTACCCAATCCAATCCACTCAAATTGGGGACTCTTTTCATTTTGCTTGCTGCGCGAAAGAAACTTTTCCACGAATCTAGAAGAAAAATCGAACCAAGTTAGCTAATAAGAAAGCGGCTCACCAATTCAAGGCTGGACCCCTGAAACTGGAAAGCAGAATAATCAACACCATACCGCTCGATATAATCAAGAGCTTGAAGATGCTGACATCATTTTATTTTAAAAATTTACACTGGGATTATCTGATGCATGGCTTAAGAATATCGGAAGGTTCAGTTGGGTAAAATAATGCAGCCTCTTCAGATACTCAGACCCAATAATTATCTCAGGCTAGCTAACTAGCCAGAATAACTAGAGTCACAACACATGCTGCCTCCGAAACATAATTTACTGCGGCAATATTAAGAACTGGAATAGGAGTTCCCTGAGACCGAACATATGCATCTGCGGCAACCTGATAAGCTGCCTAGCGAATAATAGATTCTTGCGGTATCTATATCACCAAGATTCTCGTAAAGCATCGTAGAGAGCCAAGGGAACCACAAGGCCCTGCTCCCTTGCTCATCGCGAGCTCGTACGGCTGGAACCTCCGTAACTAGATCGTCAGCACGATCAAAACTCTCGAGGATTCGTCAGTGCTAGCCCCAGGCTAGACTGCTTCGTCTTGAACTCATACCGTTTGTTGATTTGTCGCACGAGGGTTCACAATTACCACGAACGAATTAACGAAAATACTTTTGCATCCTAGACTGATGCACGATCAGAAAAAAAGGAAGTGAAACTTCCTAAATGCCATCATAGCCTCTCGTAGATAAGTACGGACGTCTTTGTGCCCAACAGCGAGACTCTACTAGACACTGTCTTAGTCTGGATAGACTCTAAATTAGGCTCTGATACCAACTGACACGACCCAGAATCCGGTTAGGCCGTGCGGGCACCCGATATTCTCCCTTAGACCTGTCGGGCAAACCCTTACCAATTAAATTAGGAAAATAAATATAACAATTCATAAATAAGGACAAGACATAAAAAAAAATACAGACATACTGATACCTCTAAGCTGTACAAAAGAAATTACAGCTGACTACCCAACATACTAGGTTTAGGGCTATCCAGACTAGACATCTAAGAGTAGAAAAAAAGACAGATACCTCCTGAAGGGAGCAAAATGCAACTGAAATAATAAACACAAAACTGGTAGCCATCCTGAATAAAAGCTGGCTCACCCTGACAGCTGAAGTCGTCTTCGCTCCTTCACAACGTGGCGAACGCAATCCTGAAGCGAACCTGCCGAAACGAAATAGATAGACAAGAAACAAACAACAAACAAGGGTGAGTCAAAAGGACTTAATAAGTGGGGCAGACTAGCCACCTCAAAGAATAGGATAGCTTGCCAGGGAGAAGAAACAGATAAACCAAATTCCTCTCATTTAAATTATAAAAAGGCAAAGCAAGATAATAACCGGAAACACGTATGAAATCATAAACTCAACCAGGAATACGAGCCAGAAACATATCAACAAATAAGAAATGTACGTATAAGCAGAACAGTAGTTATGTACCACAAGTCTACATAATGGTATGAAATGAAATGAAATATGATGCAAAGGGTCACATGTGCCAAATGAATGGAGCGGAATCCTCCTGCTCCGAAGGCGGAATCCTCCTACCCTCAATATGATGCAATGCAGCAGAATCCTCCTGCTCCGAGGGCGGAATCCTCCTACCCTCAATATGATCCAAAGATAAGGCGTAATGAGTACGCCTATCGACAGCTACACACGTAAGGAACACGTGGTAGAAAATCCACGAGGCCAGGTGCCTCCAAAGAAATGGATATAAACACTTACATTGTTACAAAGTTAGCACAGTTACTCAACAACCACTTTATCCTTTGGATTCACTGCCAAACGATCCCGCTGAATTCAATAAGCAGAAAACGATATCAAATAAGGCTAAAGGCTTCATTCCCCATATTTTAGGATAATCTGGTTAGGAACTTGATACCCTATTCGCATACGCAATACGCAGGCCAGGCCTATGTACAGGATTTAAGGTCACATAACCAAACCCTAAATAAATTACATTTATATGTTGCCCATAACTCACTGAGTGCGAATATATAATCAATTCCATTATCGGGGTCTATTTGACCCTTTAAACTATTAATTGAACTAATTAAAATGATGTCTAATATTCCAAGTTTTACCGTTAAAATATATTCAAACACACGTAATTAAGATCATTACCTGAATGTTTCGGGGTGAAAATACTATTTTTCTCCGGCTCTTTTCGCATTTTTCTGGCATTTTTTTACCTCTCTGTGTTCTCCTTCGATTTCTGTTTCTCGTTTCGTCTCTGATGTGTTTCCATGGTCAATTGGAAATGTTGGCTAAGGGATAATATATCCCTTAGCCCACCGCCTGCATTCCTTTATTCCTTTTGTCGTTTTCTTTCTTTTGCTTTTTCTTTTATTTTATTTTCCTTTCTTTTCGCGAATTAAAACGGAACTCTACGAAATTCGAAATAATTACAACTTTTGCATACAAGTTATACAAAATATATGTAGCATACTCGCTTAGGCGGATCTCAAATCGGGTTCCTGAAACTTAAGATGCGAATTTAAATGGAAAAAGGTCAAATTATTTAACTTTCAGCATTTTAGCGGAAACTAACCGAACAACCTCGAAATTTACTTTCGAAAGTTCACAAATGTCATAAATAATCATACGAACCCAACGGCGCTTTCGGAATTCGAATCGGAGCTCATTCGCCAAAACCGAGCTCGAAAATCTCTTTTTAATATTTATCGACAATAAAAACTGAAACCTTCTTCCGATACGCACCAAACGAGGTCTGATTTAACTCAAATTTTATAGACAAGTCCTAATGGACCTTACGAATATTTTAAAATTATCGGCACGCCAATCGAAGTCCTAACTTCCGAAACGACTGAACGAGGTCGTTTCATCATCTCTGCGACGATCATAGGTACCAAGGTGTATTTCTTGTTGAAGTCTTTGACTAAGGTATCAGCAATTGAAACCACGCAAACATCAGCTCGTCCTTTGTGTTGTGGAAACACGACAGTCCCTAAAAAGCTGGTGACAAAAGTAAGTATCCTCCGCTCTTGCCAATCTGCCTGGTTAATGCTGAAATAGTCTTCGAATTCTTGAAATGCTTCTCTATACCCAAATTTGATGTAGAGGGAAGTTAGAGAAATTTCTGGCTGCCTTATACTGTCTGTGCATAATTCGGGCTTAAACTCTACCATTTCGAAGAACTCCTCGGGTGTAATGTTCTTAGGCATCAAGACTTCTTCACTTTCAAATGGTAATAGAGTTAACCCGCCTATTTCCTCCAGTAATGGTGTCAACTCTACACTCCCAAAGTGAAAAACTGCTCGGTCTGCATCCCAATAATGTACTGCTGCTTCTATCATCCCTTCCACTGTAGTGCGCTCCATTAGTGAAATCATATTCCCCAACACTATTTGACTTGGTCTTGTTGATCTATGCTTAGGTTACCCCACCAATCTCTGAGCAACTGAGGGATTTCAACAACCATGTCAAATGTTCTAGTGGCCATGATCTTTTGGAAAAGGTGAAGGATGATAGGAAAAAGGGATAAGAAAAATGCGTAAGATTCGCTTTATTGTAAGCAAAATGATCAACGTGTGGCACAAGCTTTCGAAAACAATATAACAGAGGATATGAAGAGTTGTGTCGTTGTGGGTTGAGAACTCTTTAGACACTTTAGACAGAAGTTGCTAATGGACTTTTGACATGTCAAGGATGTCATCCCATCTATCCAGCGATCATTTTTGCTTCAAATTGGGATGTTAATGCCTCTTCGGTTACCATTTAAACCTTTGAATAGCATTGAATACAGAATGATTCCGATCCTTTGGGAATAGACGGTTGTTTCTGACTCAATTTGGGCTTTTAATGCCTCTTAGGTTACTTTCGTGCCTTCGAATGGCATTGAATACAAAATAATTTCGACTTTCTATGAACAAAAAATTATTTCTGATTCAATTTGGGCTTTTGACGCCTATTAGGTAACCTTTGTGCCTTTGAATGTCATCGAATACAGAATAATTCCGAGTATTTATGTATAAACAATCATTTCTGATCTAATTTGGGCTTTTGACGCCTATTAGGTTACCTTCGTGCCTTTGAATAGCATTGAATACAGAACAATTCCGACTGTTTATGAATAAACAATCATTTCTGATTCAATTTCGGCTTTTGACGCCTATTAGGTTACCTTTGTGCCTTTAAATGGCATTGAATACAGAAAAATTCCGACTGTTTATGAATAAACAATCATTTCTAATTCGATTTGGGCTTTTGACACCTATTAGGTAACCTTTATGCCTTTGAATAGCACTGAATGCAGAACAATGCCAATGAACGGTCCATATTTTGCACGTTTGATCTGTTAAGCAAATACAAATAAATCATGTTCAACGCTCCTTGGGGTCAAAAATCCGTTCCGATTGTTTGAACAAGTTGGCCTATTGGACTTGAAAACAAGTCGACGAATGATATGTCAAGATGTATGATTCCTAGCGCCACTACTAAGGAGTGGAGTTAGCTAGACCGGGTTTTATTATCCTCCCATGCGGATGACTCGGGAGCGGGGACGTCTCGGATCAAATAGATTCTAAGTCGTTCCCCATAAGGAAATTTTATGTAAGGAAAGAGGTGGTCGTAACCACCATGTTTTCAACGCGCGATTTAGAAAGTTGCCAGGAGTGGCGGAAAATATGCGTGATAAGTGCAAGTTTAAAAATGTACAAGTTTTGAAAGAAATGCACATATAGAAATATTTCACAAAATAAGTTTTTAAAAAAGGATAACAAAACAAACACACATTAGTTATGAAAAATAGGATTAACAGAAACTAGACAATTTTAAAAATGAAAAAAGAATCATTTAGTGAAATTGTTTTAAAGAAAAAGATTTAGTAAATTTGGAAAGGGTGCACATATTGAAGTATTTTACAAAAAAATATTTTAAAAAGGAGGAGTAAAAAGAAAAACGAAGCAAACAAGTTAGTTTCAAAAAATAGGATAATAAAATCTAGACAATAAAGAAAAGAATTATGACTTAATTGTTTTAAAAGAAAAGATTTAGCGAAATTTATGGAAGATTTGAAAATAGTTGAAGTGTAGGACGTTTTGTAAGAACTTTTCAAGAGTGGGTTTACTAGACAAGGACATGGTTCCCCCAGGCGGATAACCAAGGGGTGAGACTATTTGAAATTGTTGGTTGTACCACAGACCAACTATATTCCAAAACGTCCCTCCTAAAAGGTTTTTTGAGGTGGAGCAACCGTGAGATCCACGTAATCGCTCCTGTGTGTGCAACATGTCGTTTTCCAGGAGTGGAGGAAGTGTAGGTGACATAAACAACAATAAAGAAAATATTACCAAGCAATTTAAATAATAGAGCACCAAAATTTGAAAATTTAAAAATGACTTTAATCCTGCAAAAAAGGAAAGGAAGAAAAGTTAGTAAGACAAGAAAATAAAACAAGTAAAGAATCCCAATTTTAAATTTCGTTATGGTTTAAACGTTAATGTCCCCAGCGGAGTCGTCATTCTGTCGCATCGTATTTTTTACCGAACCGGTTAATGTTCGAAATAGGGCTTGAATTATTGGATAACTCACGGGTAAAGAGTTGGAGTCGCCACCTAACATATTTTTTAACTAGGCGTATTAGGGCATCTACTTTGTTTCTAGCTAATTTTTCAATTAACTTCGAAACTTAGTCTACGAACCAGAAATTCTAGGTAAAGGTTCAAGTTAACCCGAGAGAAAGGGGGGTTAAGCACCTCTCAGGCTCCACCAAATGTGGTTACCATCCAAACTAAATAATTGGGATTCAAAATAGGACTAGGCAATATACAAGTTATAATTTAAATTTAAACAAAAGGCTCTTTTCTACTAATTGTTTTCTTCCTTAGGGCACTTCAACGAAATAGACCTTGCAAAAATAAATTGAATTAGTTAGTATATCAAAATGAAATAACAATGATTAAATAAAAGTAATATAATTTAAAGGGTATTTTCGGGAGCGTAATCTTCAAGATTATTCATCCAAATGTACCTCGCAAAAAAAAAAGTGAAAATAAATTAGTACGATAATCAATAATTATATTAAATAACAATAAGAATAATAAATAATAATAATAATAATAATATTAACAAATAATAATAATAATAATAATAAAAGGATTTTCTTCTAGTTGTTCTCCTTCAAAAATAGGCCATCTTTCATCCATTTTTTACCTCGTAAAAATAATAATAATAATAATAATAATAATAATAATAATAATAATAATAATAATAGTATAAAATATCAATAATAGCAATAATAATAAATAAAATAAAGGGAAAAATGAGTTTTATAAAAATGTAGGCTCAGGTTTGTATGAATCGGCTAAAGGTTAGGGACGTCGGTACGGCTGCAAGCACGGGGGCCCTCCGTTTGCCATGCCAAGTACCGGTCCCACCACTTCATCACCGGCTTATTTTGCAATTACAGCTCATACACGTCATCATAGTCTATTTGTTTTAGGGACATGGGGATGGGACTGTTCAAGTGCAGTATTATGTTCAAATTAGTCCCGGGGCCTCAATATATGCATATATATTTTTCATTAGCCATAACTCCAAGCAGTATATCTAACATATTAATGTAAACGGATTAGAGCAAACAAACAACAGTCAAAACAAGACATGTTTGGAGTCAACCAAAGAAACAGAGTATAAGCCACAGTGAAACAGTGGAACGAGCAGACCAACGTCCGGCCAAACGTCCCAATGGGAGGCGACAAATGCAGCATTCCAAATGCCATAACAGGGCCTGCAAGAGAAACAATGAAGCACCCAAATGATATTTTAAGAGAACAAAGACGATTTCAGCCGGAAATAACATGGCGTAGCCGGCTAGAATTCCGGCCAGATTCCAGCAAAATAAGCGACGGCAATGACACAGGGTGGAGGAGCGACACCAGCTAGGTAGCGGCGTCGCTACAACTCCGATACCACTTTCAATTTCAGTAGCAAATCACAAAATCAAAGAACAAAGGACAAAGTCCTCAGCGATGGTGACGACTGCGTCACTGTCCCGATCTGAAACTCCTTCCGTCACCCCTGTTTGTATCATTGTTTTTGTGGGTATGTGTCTCTCGGTTTATTGATGTGTGTATGATCTGATTTGGGTGTGTGTTGTTGGTTTTAAGAGAGTGATGGATTTTTGGTAAGAAGACAACCAGAAAGGGGGGGGGGGGGAGGGGGTTACGTGTGTACTGTGTATGTTTTTAATTGATCAAGGAAAGATATAGTTTTATGTGTAATTGATTTGTTTGGGGGTGTTTTCTGGGAAGAAGACAATGGAGGGAGTAATTGGTGCAGTATCTGTTCATGTTTTTTGTGTGGTGGTGTGTGTGGAGATGTGTTTTTGAAGAAGAGTGTGGTCTGCCGTGTCCTCGGCTGATGTATGTATCTGTTGTATATAAGTTTTTTAGAAAAGAAAAAAAGTTGTTGGGGGATTTGGAAATTAGTTGAGGAGTGAGAGATTTGAGGGAATTTTTGATTGAAGGAGATTAGGAGAGTGATTTGGGGATTTGATTGATTAGGAAAAATAGCAAAAAATCAAGAAGAAGATTTAGGCAATGCTATTTTCAAAATTCAAACAATGAGGATGTACTTGGTTAAATATTGTGTTTAGGTTCAAAGAGGAATGTAATTTAATAAATAAAAAATAAATATAAATAAATAAAGGATTTTGGTAGGAATTTTGAAATATGGAGGAATTAATAAAAAGGAATTTGGACATTTTTTTAATTGGCCAATATTCAACTTAAAGGTGGAAAAATTTAGATATATATATTGTATAAAATGCACAAATAATCATTAAATGAACTCAAATAAAATTATTTAAATATCGATAATCATAAAAAATTATTAATTTGCACCAATGATCACGAATCAATACAAATTTTATATGTAGCCTAAATGATGCAGTTATATGATATAGCCACGAATATTATAAATGTACTAAATTGCACAAATAGTCATAGTTTTGGCAAATAGCCTAGATGATGCAAAATTACGTAACATAGCCATATTTAGGTATGTAATATATAAGTAGGGGATAACGCGCGTAAATGCATGCTTTGTAATGCTCATTTTGCACAAATAGTCAAATTGCACCTTTAAGTTTAATTATAGCCAATTCTGGAAAAATGAGGGACAAAATTGGGTGTCAATTGACACCTCGGTCAGCTCATCTTCTATATCATGAACACCTTTGGCAAGTCCTTCTCCATCGAGAGTTTTCATGTAGCTTGAAAAGATGGATGCTTGTTTCAGAGTTAGAATAAACTACTCTAGTGAATGATGACCTCTTGTATCCTTTGTAGTGCTTTTTCCTTTGCAAGCCAACTTGTACCCCATGCCAAACTTGTATTTTATCAAACATTGTTTCTGCTTTTATAATTGTACCTTCTAGATTGCATTCTTCGCCGAAGCCGATCACATTCACCTTCTCATCCCCATGATTAGGCAGTGGGTTATTGCGTACATTTGGTGCCTTCAGATGAATGACCTTTTCATCGATTAGGTCCTGAATCTTATCTCTCAGTGCAAAATGCATTCCCCATCATAGAGAAAGTAGGACAAGCTTTTTGTTAGAGCTCCCAGCCTTGCTAAGCTAAGAAAGATGCCCTTCATGATTTCTCCATCTCATGCCCCGGTCTACCTGAGTGATATGCACACCTTTTACTGTAATCAAAGTTATGTGAAGGGTTGTCTGGCATCTTTTGAGGTATTGGGACGATACGCCCGGAAACTTTTAATCTCTCGAACAATTAGGTGCGGGATTCAGCTAATGGAGTGTAGTTTCTTTTGGGTCTATGGTTTGTATCAGGGCGAGGCCTATGAGGGTATGGTGGTGGATTTCAGTAATTGGGTTTAGTATTTTGCTGGTAGGGTGGACGGTTTGGTGCTGGGGTGATAAAAATCAAATACGATAAACAAAAAGATAGAAGAGCGAGACACTTCTCGAACTCCCTTCGAAGTAACCACGGGGAACTTGTCCCGAGATACCCTCGAATCGGCGTCTAGAAGGACCTACACTATGCAACGACCCTCGAGACAACAACGGACTCGCAAGTCGAATGGTCGGGTTATTGGTTCAAGACTCAACTAGGTTCCACTAGTGAATTCAAGCAACCACAAGACAAAGGTTTCTTCCAAAGAGATGAACTCAATTCTCATTCAATGTTTTAATCAAAGTGTAAGGTTAAAAAAAAAGGTTTGAAAGATGTTTGTGAAGTATTTATAGACTTCACTTACATGTAATGAAAGCTCAAAAATACCCCTAAAGTGGGTTTAAACAATAAAGGCCTCGTAGGGCTATACTTGTCCAAAACATAGCATAAAACTAGCAAATCCCGCATCATCTCAGCAAAGTAGGCGCCCAGCCTACTAATACTAGGCGCCCCGCCTGTTTCTGGTGTGCTGAAGGACTAGGCGGTCCGCCTGGTTTGCAGAGGCGGTCCGCCTGGTTGAGATCCAGAGAGCTGTGAAAAAGTAGGCGGCCGACCTAGTTGAGTAGGCGGTCCGCCTGCTTCTGTGGCCTCTTGAATTGCTTCCAAACGTGCTCCGGATGCCTCGTCAAGTGTACTAGAAGGTCCTCCATCCACGGCACACCAAAGCACAGTCTTCAAGTCGCTCTTGGGGCCTTCTTCCATACCCTTCCATATCAAGTGAAGATGGATGTCTTGGATCAACTTGGCTTGGCTCCGAGTGAAGGGTCTTGTGGGGGTTTGGGTCTTATCATCCTCCCCTTCTTGAGAGGATTTCGTCCTCGAAATCGAAGCATCACTCACGACCTCTTCATCATCATTCACGACCTCTTCAGCATCATTCACGACCTCTTCATTACCTACATTCAAAGGAACCAAGTCACTAACATTGAAAGTATTAGAAACTTGATACTCACTTGGCAAGTCGACCACATAGGCATTGTTGTTTATCTTCGAGAGCACTTGGAAAGGGCCATCTCCCCGGGGTGCCAACTTCCCTTTCCTAAGGTTTGGAAACCTTTCTTTCCGGAAGTGCACCCACACATAGTCACCCTTCTTGAGTTCCACCTTCTTGCGTCCTTTGTTCTTCTTGGCGGCAACCTTAGCATAAGATTCCTCCAAATTCTTCTTTGCCTTAGCATGTAGCTCCATCAAAGCCTTGGCTCGAGCTTTCCCTTCAAAATTAACAACCATTTCCCTTGGCAAAGGGGTTAGATCAAGGGGAATCAAGGGGTTAAAACCATAAACACATTCAAAAGGAGTCATGCCAATCATGCTATGCAATGTACGATTGTAGGCAAACTCCATCATAGGCAATCTATCAATCCACGTCCCGGCCTTACCTCGGGTCATGGCCCTAAGAAGAGCACCCAAGGTTCGGTTGACCACTTCGGTTTGACCATCGGTTTGTGGGTGGTGGGACGTAGAAAACAAGAGCTTGGTGCCCAAAGCACCCCATAAACTTCGCCAAAAATGGCTTAGGAACTTAGTGTCCCTATCACTCACTATAGTTTGAGGCACGCCATGTAGCTTCAAAACATTCTCAACAAACAAGGAAGCTACATGTCGGGCGTCATCACATTTTTTGCACGGAATGAAATGAGCCATCTTTGAGAACCTATCCACGACAACAAAGATGCTATCGTGGCCCCCCCTAATCCTTGGTAATCCCATGACAAAGTCCATTGGTATATCCAACCATGGACTAGTAGGTACGGGGAGTGGGGTGTATAACCCATGAGGGTGGGATTTAGATTTGGCACGCTTGCACTCAAGGCAATTAGTGCAAAACTTCTCCACATGCACCCTCATCTTCGGCCAATAGAATTGTTCTTGAAGAACGGCCAAAGTCTTTCTTACCCCAAAGTGACCCATGAGTCCTCCACAATGGGCCTCTTGCACAAGCAATTCCCTCCATGAGGACTCAGGTATGCACACTCTACCATTTTTAAAGATGAATCCATTAGACCATTGGTATTTTTCAACTCTCTCCCCTTTCTCTAGAGCATCATAGACACTCTTTAGCTTTGGATCATGAGCATACATTAGTTTGATGCTCTCGAATCCCATGAGCTTAGAGGTGAGAGTGGTGGCAAGGGCGAACTTTCTTGAAAGCGCGTCCGCCACAACATTGTCCTTCCCTTTCTTGTATTGGATCACATAGGGAAAGGACTCAATAAATTCAACCCACTTGGCATGCCGTTTATTGAGCTTCTCTTGGCCTCTCAAATGCTTGAGTGACTCATGGTCACTCTTGATTACAAACTCACGAGGCCAAAGGTAATGTTGCCAATGGGCAAGGGCTCTCACAAGGGCATACAACTCCTTGTCATATGTAGAATAGTTCAAGGAGGCCCCTTTCAACTTTTCACTAAAGTAGGCGATGGGTTTGCTATCTTGCATTAAAACACCACCGATTCCCACCCCCGAGGCATCACACTCAACCTCAAATGCTTTCCCAAAGTCGGGCAATTGCAATAGGGGGGCGGTACTCAACCTACCTTTCAACTCTTGGAAAGCCTTCTCTTGAGGCTCTCCCCAAACAAAGGGTTGGTCCTTCTTGACCAATTCGGTGAGTGGAGCGGCTATGGAGCTAAAGTCTTTCACAAATCGTCTATAAAAGCTAGCAAGACCATGAAAGCTCCTCACTTGAGTCACGGTAGTAGGAGTAGGCCAATCACGTATGGCCTCTACCTTAGACTCATCCACCTCCACTCCTTGGGCACTCACTACAAACCCAAGAAAGACAACCTTATCCACACCAAAGGCACACTTTTTGAAATTAGCATAGAGCTTTTCGGCTCTCAAAGCTTCAAGCACTTGCCTAAGGTGGTCAACATGCTCATCAATTGTCCTACTATAGATCAAGATATCATCAAAATAGACAACGACAAACTTGTTGATGAAAGACTTCAAAACATGATTCATGAGTCGCATGAAAGTGCTAGGTGCGTTGGAAAGCCCGAAGGGCATTACCAACCATTCATAGAGACCGAATTTGGTCTTGAATGCGGTTTTCCATTCATCCCCGGGTTTCATCCGGATTTGATGGTAGCCGGACCTAAGGTCGATTTTAGAAAAGACACGCGACCCACTCAATTCATCCAACATATCATCGAGTCGTGGAATAGGGTGACGATACTTGATCGTTATCTTATTCACGGCTCGACAATCTACGCACATTCTCCAAGTGCCGTCCTTCTTTGGAACAAGAATGACCGGTACGGCACAAGGACTCAAACTCTCCCTCACCAAGCCTTTTGAAAGCAAGTCATCAACTTGTTTTTGCAACTCCTTCGTATCCTCGGGATTGCTTCTATAGGCCGGTTTATTTGGGATTTGAGAGCCCGGAATAAAATCAATTTGATGTTCAATACCCCTCAAGGGAGGTAAGCCATCGGGCATCTCATCCGGGAACATGTCCCCAAAGTTCTCCAAAACATTTTTCAAAGCAGTAGGCAAAGGACTAGAAGAAAAATCACAATTAGAGTTAAGGATCATACCTTTGTGCACTAAGCATAGGAGAAACTTGTTGCAATCATTACCTCTTAAGAGCTCGCCCGGTTGCATCATGGCACATATGCCACCGGTAGATGAAGAAGGTGGGATTGCCACCATGCTTTTGGACAAAGGGCTAGTCTCAATGATTGACTTGGCCTTCGCCGCTTCCCTCAACTCCTTCATTCGGTTGTAGTCATCACTCACTTGTTTAGGAGTTAGGGGCTTCAACACAAACTTTCTTCCTTCATGTTGGAGCGTGTAAGTGTTAACACGTCCATTGTGAACCACTTGCCGGTCAAATTGCCAAGGCCTTCCAAAGAGAAGGTGGCAAGCTTGCATGGGCACAACGTCGAACAAGTGTTCATCAACATAACTTCCCATTTTGAACTTGATCAATGCTTGTTTCACTACCTTGAGCTCCCCACATTCACTAAGCCATTGTAACCGGTAGGGCTTGGGATGCTTCATGGTAGGCAACTTCAATTGGGTTATGAGAGATTGACTCACCACATTAGTACAACTCTCGGAATCAATGATCATAGAACACACAACACCCTTAACACGACACCTAGCATGGAAGAGGTTTTCCCGTTGCAAGGTTTCACCATCCTCCGCAATCATAGCTCCTAAGCTCCTCCTCACTACTAGAAAAGTATGAGGTTCCTCATCCTCCACCGTGTCATCTTCACCATCCTCCTCTACTCCCTCATCTCCCTCTACTCCCTCTACTCCCTCATCTTCCGACTCACTCTCCTTTTCATATGCATCATTACCAACAACAACCATGGTTCTTTTCGTAGGACACTCTTTGGCAAAGTGCCCATACCCCTTGCATTTGTGACATTGAATGGAAGAAGAAGTAGGAGTATTCAATTGGGTTTTAGAGTTACCTCCCACATTGGGTGTGTACTTCTCAAATGGCTTCTTCACATCCTTGCTTGCATTGGCACCACTCGTCCCACTAGCACTCGGGAACCTTGCATTTGTGGTAGGAGGCTTCCAACCCTTTGTATTGCTTGTTGGAGTAGTAGTGCTACTCTTGTAGCGAAAGGATTTCTCATCTTTGAGCCATTTCTCGGCTTCAACCGCATCTTCACATAGCTTGTAGAGATCATCATATTTGTGGAACTTCAATTGTGAAGCTATGTCTCGGTTTAAGCCCCCTTTAAAACGGATTATGTCCATCTCATGATCTTCATCATCTAGGTCAAGGTTCATTCGGATTTGCTCAAATTCATTGAAGTATTCCCCAACCGAATTGGAACCTTGTTTCAACTCATAGAGACGCTTTTGTTGCTCAACCCGGTATTGATTAGTCAAGTACTTCTCATCCATCACCCGGATCAACTCTTCCCAAGTAAGATTAATAGCCATCCCCGTCCTCCTTCTATTCCTCTTCACCGACTCCCACCAAGTAGAAGCAAACGATTCAAAGGAAGATATTGCATACTTGGTCTTCTTTACCTCGGGCATATCATTGGTTTCAAATATCCGTTCCATAGCCAATTTCCAATTTTTGTACTCCACCGGGTCACTACTTCCTTTGAAAGAAGGAATAGTGAGCTTCACACTATTGAGGTTGTTGTTGTTATCACGACCCCCTTGGAAAGGCTCCGGTTGGCCTCCATAGTGATCCCCATAACCACCATAACCTCCATAATCTCTCCTAACATCCCCTCCAACATACCCCATAGGTTGCCCTCGACCTCGGCCCCTACCTCTATCCACATTCCGACCCCAATTCATACCTCGCCTCGGTTGAAAGTGATCATCAAACCCATACACGTCATCTCCATAATTGGCTTCCTCCCCTCCTTGAGCTTCATCAACTTGCTCAAGAGGTTGCACATTGCGGATGGGTTGTGGTAGTGGAATGTTTCTTGGAGGGTTGTCTAAGATACGGGGAATGCCCGTTCGTTGGGGATTGCCCAACATTGGATCAACTCTCTCTCGGTCCTCCTTTATCCGTTGTTGACTGAACAAATCAATGACATGGCTAACTTGCTCTGGGGTAAAGTTTGGAGTACTCGAGACTTCAACTTGGACACTCGGGGTCCCTTTCTCAACTTGGACACTCGGGGTCCCTTTCTCCGACTGGGCATTGGACGTCCCTTGCTCAACTAGGGCACTTGAGGCACCCTTTTCAAGAGACTCAATTCTTTGGCTCATGAGGTCCACCTTGTCAAGAAGGTTAGCCAAGGCCTCCTTTATGAAATCTTGTCCTTCGGTAGACATTGTACCTGCACAAGTAACAAACGTTAGCAAAAACAACCTCACACACTCCCTCACAAGTTTTCACTCGGATCACTCGTATAGTGGGTGGTGGATTTTTCACTCTTGCTTGAACCAAAAGCTTCACTAAGTTGAATAGTAAACCTCAACTTGATCACTCAACTCAAAAGCCCAATGAGCTCCGGGGTGAGTGGAGTTAATAGGACTCTATCGGAACGATAGCTCTTTAAGTGCGGACTTGAGTCAAAAGAGACTACGAGTCTTCTTTGCGTTCTAATCTCCGGTCTAGGCTTGAGTTTCCTAATAGCTTAGAAGGGTTAGCACAATTCAAGTAGGCAAGATTACTCAAAGAAGTGCTAACTAGATGCGATGCAATCAAACAAACAAGAAATCCTAGAAGAATCTACCCGAAACCACACCCAACAGAAGTAGGCGCCCCACCTGTTTGGACTAGGTGGTCCGCCTGGTTCACTGCACAGAGGAGTAGGCGGTCAGCCTACTCTAGTAGGCGGTCCGCCTCTGTAAAATCCAGAAAGCTCAAAAATTTCAGGCGGTCCGCCCGTTTCTCTAGGCGCTCGGCCTACTGCAGATTTCAGCACAGATTCAAACACGATGTTCTTGGTTTTGCACCCAAAAATTCAATGATTCCAACGTTGTTTTAGCAATTCAAAGGTACCCCAATGTTGTTTCAACCACAAAGAACGAACCCCAATCAATTTTTATCAAACCCCAATCAAAATTCAACGATCTACCATGTTCATAGCTAGGGTTTCAACTTTTTCAATTTTCAAGGGATTCAAAATTTCCAATTCTTGTGTTTCAACTCCAAATCGAACGTATAGGGTACCAAAAGAACGGGTTTCCAAAAAGGAACAAACCCCAATAACAATCACACAACGAATCCAACAATCCAGAAATCTATGATCAAAAATTTTTTGGTGTTTTTCTTCTTTTCTATTTTTTTTTGTAGTTTTTCTTCTTTTCAAAAACAATAAACAAGAACCTAAAAACGAAACTAACCTAGGCACGAAGAATCAAGGGTCGGGGGTTCGTAGAAACGAGACCCGAGCCTTGCTCTGATACCAAGATGATAAGAATCAAATACGATAAACAAAAAGATAGAAGAGCGAGACACTTCTCGAACTCCCTTCGAAGTAACCACGGGGAACTTGTCCCGAGATACCCTCGAATCGGCGTCTAGAAGGACCTACACTATGCAACGACCCTCGAGACAACAACGGACTCGCAAGTCGAATGGTCGGGTTATCGGTTCAAGACTCAACTAGGTTCCACTAGTGAATTCAAGCAACCACAAGACAAAGGTTTCTTCCAAAGAGATGAACTCAATTCTCATTCAATGTTTTAATCAAAGTGTAAGGTTAAAAAAAAAGGTTTGAAAGATGTTTGTGAAGTATTTATAGACTTCACTTACATGTAATGAAAGCTCAAAAATACCCCTAAAGTGGGTTTAAACAATAAAGGCCTCGTAGGGCTATACTTGTCCAAAACATAGCATAAAACTAGCAAATCCCGCATCATCTCAGCAAAGTAGGCGCCCAGCCTACTAATACTAGGCGCCCCGCCTGTTTCTGGTGTGCTGAAGGACTAGGCGGTCCGCCTGGTTTGCAGAGGCGGTCCGCCTGGTTGAGATCCAGAGAGCTGTAAAAAAGTAGGCGGCCGGCCTAGTTGAGTAGGCGGTCCGCCTGCTTCTGTGGCCTCTTGAATTTCTTCCAAACGTGCTCCGGATGCCTCGTCAAGTGTACTAGAAGGTCCTCCATCCACGGCACACCAAAGCACAGTCTTCAAGTCGCTCTTAGGGCCTTCTTCCATACCCTTCCATATCAAGTGAAGATGGATGTCTTGGATCAACTTGGCTTGGCTCCGAGTGAAGGGTCTTGTGGGGGTTTGGGTCTTATCATGGGGTATGGAATATAGGCCGACTGGGCTGAGTGTTGTAAACAGGATATTCAGGTGGTATGGATAAAATGGTGGCGGTGTTTGATAATTTTGGTTGAAAGCAGGGTCTCGAATGGTTGCACCAAAAGAGACTTCATCTTTCTTCTTTTTGGAGAGACTCACATTTCCATACTGGAGAGCTTTGTTGGTAGCTTGTAAGGCAGCTAAGCTAATAATCTTTCCACTTTTCAGCCCTTCTTCTACATCATCTCCCATTAGCACTACATCAGCAAACTTCTGATTTTTCATCTGCAACAACTTGTCGTAATAGACGTCCTCTTAAATGCGAATGAATATATTCACTATTTCTTTCTCATCCATAGCAGGTTGTACTTTGGCAGCTTCTACTCTCCACCTAGTAGCATATTCTCTAAACGTCTCTATGGGTTTCTTTTTCAACTTTTCCAGGTAGAAATGATCTGGTACCATTTCAGTGTTGTACCCATATCGTTCTGCGAAATTTGTTTCCATGTTTTCCCAAACGAGCCATGTGCCTGGCTTCTGCTTAGAGAACCAACTCAAAGCCTCTCCAGTCAAGCTTCGGCTGAATAGCTTTACTCTTACTTTTTTCGTCTTCCCCTGCTCCAATCAACTAGTCACAATATGTTCTCAGATGTGCCATAGGATTGCCAGTGCCATTGAATAAGTCGAACTTTGGTATCTTGTATTCGCCAGGTAATTTCAAAGTAGGATAGATACACAAATCTTCATAAGCTAGGCCCTTAGTGGTTTTTCCCAATTCAAACTTCTTAAAGGCTACCTCCAACTTACGAACTTTCTCTTTTGTCCCATCATCATTGGCTACCCTTTCTTCATCCTCCGCCCGTTAATAGTTGTCATGGTCTTTAACTGGCGAAGTGAGTTGTTTGGTTTCAGCAGTGAACATGGGATTGTAAGGCTGCAGAAATATAGTGTTGGTACGAGGCAAGTTTGTGTTTAGGTAAGTAAGATGTGCATGAGGTGGTGCTTGATAAGTAGTGGGTAGGGTTGCTTGGTAAGGAGCAGGTGGTGTTGTTTGGTAAACACCGGATGGTGCTGTTTGGTAAGTAGCGGGTGGTGTTGTTTGGTAAATAGCGGCCGGATCGGTTGGGTACATAGGGTCCTTTCCATTAGTGCGGGCTGACCCTTATGGATTGCATGGTTCTCCTGAATGGGCGGAGTTAACAACGGATAAATTAGCTATTGTCAGTTTCTCTTCAAGTTCTATAATTCTTTGCTCTAAAGAAGCAACACGTTCATCATACCCAATCGGGGCAAGCTTGCGGTGTGTCCTACTAGTCTCAATGTTATCGTCACTAAGAGCAGCGTTATTCAACTTAGGCATAATGTTTCGTCTTCCTCTTCTTCTAGTTTGTGAGAGGGGAGGAGTTATAATGGGGCCTTTGCCTCTTGTCCGGTACTGATGTTCGGCCAGAATGCACAAGTCAACCTCGGGAGTGGAAGTAAAACTAACCCATGAAAACAACAAGTCTGTGTTGAGATAATAATTTTCAAATGCAAAATATATTATGTTTTATAATGCAAGGGACCTCTTTTGTGCCGAGGTAGGCCTAACGACAGTAACACATATGATATGCATGAAAGTAGAAATAATAGTTTTGTTTTTGTAAGAAGAAAAAAAAATTAATTTTGCTACAGTAGAAATAATGATTTTTTTTGTAAATAGAAATAAATAATTGACTTTGTTACATAAAAGTGGAAAGATGAAAGTAATCTAAAGTCTATGTCTTCTTTGATCTTTCAAGTCTTCGTGACTTGTGACAACCTAAAACTAAAATAACCAATTAGATGATCCTCCCTTTCGAGAAAAAATGATCTATATTAGACACGTTCAACTTTAAATATATGCACACGTAACACATCCAAACATCCCTTAGGGTCGAAAACCCATTCGGTTCATTCAAATATGGTGAACTAGTAGACTAAGACACGAGCCGAAGTCAAATATTTTCCTAAATATGACATGATGCATGGTTCTTAAACACAGTCCCGCTAAGAGTTGGCTTGAACAGACAAGGTTCTTCCAAACGGACAATTTGGAATTGAAAAGTGCACAAATCGTCAATAGCCCCGCTAGTTGACTAAATTTTGCACAGCTTTTCTAAATGGTGTTTTGATAGTGGAACGACCGTGAGTTTCACATAATCGCTCTTTGTGTGTGAAAGTGTGAATTTTCCCAGAAGTGGAGGAAGTATGAACGAAATAACAATTATAAATGCATAGAATTAAATATAAATAACAATTAAAGTATTACTCAAAATAAAATAATTGACAAGAAAACAAAAACAAAGAAAAAGTGTTAGTCTTGGAATAAAATAGTCAAAGCAATAAAAGTAACCCAATAATAAGAATTCGCTATGGTTAGAACATAAATCCCCAGCAGAGTCGCCATTCATGGTTTTACTAGCATAGTAAATAGGATGAAATATCTTTTCAATCCTTTGATCCAACCCGGCACCAAGAGCCACATCACTTGCATCGCACATCAATTCAAAGGGCAATTCCCAATTAAGACTCACAATGATGGGCACGGTAGTAAGCCTTCTTCTCAATTCTTCAAATGCTTTGAGGCAATCATCAATAAACACAAATTTAGCCTCTTTTTCAAGCAACTTGCATAGGGGATGGAAAATCTTCGAGAAGTCCTTGATGAATCTTCTATAGAAGCCCGCATAACCAAGAAAACTTCTCATTCCCTTCACGGTTGTGGGAGGTGGAAGCTTGGAAATCACGTATATTTTGGCTTGATCCACCTCTATCCCCTGCTTGGACACCTTGTATCCCAAAACGATTCCTTCTTCCACCAAGAAGTGGCATTTTCCCAATTAAGCACCAACTTTATTTCTTTATATCTTTCTAGTACCAAATATAGGTTGTGTAAACAATCATCAAATAAATCACCAACCACGGAAAAGTCATCCATGAATACTTCCAAAAGGTTTTCAACCATATCATGGAATAAAGCAAGCATGCACCGTTGGAATGTGGCAGGTGCATTACAAAGACAAAATAGCATCTTCTTGAAAGCAAATGTCCTATAAAGACAAGTGAAGGTTGTTTTCTCTTGATCCTCCGCTTCAATAGAGATTTGGTTGTATCCAGAATGCCCATCAAGGAAATAATAATAAGCCTTCCCAGATAACCTATCCAACATTTGATCAATGAATGGAAGGGGAAAATAATCTTTTCTTGTAGCTTTGTTGAGCTTGCGATAGTCCATGAAAACTCTCCACCTGGACATGGTCCTAGTGGAAATGGCTTCACCCTTCTCATTATACACCACCGTCATACCTTTCTTCTTGGGCACACATTGGACCGGTGATACCCATTCACTATTGGATAAAGGTTCTACAACACCTGCATCCGACCACTTTATGATCTCCTTCTTGACAGCTTCTTGCATGGCCGGATTCAACCGCCTTAGATGCTCAACCGAAGGTTTGCAACCTTCTTCAAGAATAATTTTGTGTGCACACTCCCGGATCAATGCCTCTAATTTCGGCTAAAGTCCAACCGAAAGCCCAAATTCTCTTTCTCAAAACTTGTAAGAGCTTTTCTTCTTGGGATTGGTTCAAATGGGATGAAATGATTATGGGGAGAGTAGATTTAGGAGAAAGATAGACATATCTCAAGTGACTTGGTAAAAAATTGAGTTCAAGAGAGGGGAGTTCTTCAATGGAGGGCTTAATTGGTGGAACTTTTCGATTCTCAAGATCAAGAGAAAGTTTCTTTTATGGTTTGGTAACAAATCCTTCCAATTCTAAGAGATATTGCTTCACACTCTCCTCATCATCAACATCCATATTCCATAACACGGATGCCAAAACATCAAATTTCCTTGTTAAGCTCTCCTTTTCTACCAATGCATCTACGACTACATCAACATAAGAACATGATGCATCTTCAACCGGTTGCCTCATTGACTTGCAAATATGAAACACCACCTTCTCTCCACTGAATCTAAATGTCAACTCCCCCTTCTCCACATCACACAATGCTCTTCCCGTGGCCAAAAATGGTCTCCCAAGAATAATTGGCACGTCATAATCAACGACAGAGTCCAAGATAACAAAATCCGTCGGGAAGATAAAACGATCTACCTTCACAAACACATTATCAACCAACCCAATCGGCCTTTTCATAGAACGATCGGCCATTTGAAGATTTATTGAGGTCGGTCTTGATTCTTTTCCTCCCAATTTGTAAACGGCAGAGGACATAAGATTAATGCTTACCCCAGTCGTACACCACTTTTTACCTTCCTCCAGACCATGCGTCCGAAAAAGTGGTTTCCGACTTGGGTAACTCGTTTGGAGTCGAGTTTGGAGTCACCACCTAATATATTTATCTAGGTGTATTAGGTCACCTAAAAGCATTGCTAACTTATTCAAAAGATAACTCCGGATATGGTCTACTAGTCAGAGATTTGGGTAAGTGCTCGAAATAACCTAGAAGGAAGGGGTTAGGCACCTCCTAAGTTCCACAAGTGTGGTTCCTGGCCGATTTCTATAAGCGGGTTTAAATAAGTAAGGTAGTTAAAAGAAGAAATAAATAGAATAAACAAAGAGGACATGTGTGCAAACAAGAAAATATATGAAAATAGGCAATTTAGTACAGTTTTGAAGAAATGATCTTGAACAAAATTATTTTGCATAAACAGCCATGAATTAAAAAATTAAACTAATAAAAGACCCTAAGTTTATTATCCTATTCGGATCAGATCCCGACTTTTATCGGTAAAGGATAGTTTCAGAATACACTATCACATATGTAGCTCGGGTAATTTTTATCATCTCCGAGGGGCTTAATTGACCCTTAACCCCCATACCCTCTTTAAGTTGTTAACTAAAGCGCATACTAAAATGTATTACGTCATAAGGTTTTCTAGCGTCCCAACTTAATGTCACGAAGGCCGTTGGGACAAATAATTAAAAACGTAAAATACCTAGACCCCTAAATTTATAATGTGCCCCAAACTAGACAACTAGGCGTACATGAAAATACAGTCATACTATGCAGGCAATACGAATTATATTGTGCAAGTAAAACAATTTTCAATAAATATATACAATTTAAGAAAAACAAGAAAAGAAAGCCTCCAAGTTAGCTTAACTAAAAATGAAATCAAGTTTCAAACGATTAAAGTGCACTGCTACGTTCCAGAATGTTAACTTTTGCAGAAATGAGCCAGTTTTAACACTGTCTTGCATTTGTAGCCTCTTTTCTGATTTTGCTGAAACATCCCCTATTATAATTTGATTTTAAATCTTGTCCTATTCTACATAAAATTTCAGATTCTGACATTCATAACAAACCAACAATTTCACATTTAGCTTTGCATAAATAATCTTATTTTATAACCAGTATGCATTTTCAGCCACAGAACATACAAAATAAAGAGTCAAGATTAAAAACGGCCCCTGCTTAGCCAATTTTACTGCACTGTGTAGGAAAATATCTATGTAGTACCCGTCCTATGCATTTTATTTCACCTCACGGTGCTTATACAAAACAAGTACTCCTAGCAAATACAATTTTAAGCATTTACATTTTTAGTTATAACAGCAGATCATCAAGAAATAAAGAAAAGAGGTGCAGAGGGCCTTCGTCCCTTTCACAGACGCCTTTTTGAACCAATTATAAGTTCTTAAACCTCCTTGAACTTGGCAGAAAGCTTAGTACAAACATATAGTCTTCGGACTACCTTTAACTCATCTGAATACCTGTAAAACCAATTAACATGGGTATAGCTCTCTTGGCTATCCCTAATTCTTCCAAGTTCCTGCAAAAGGGTTAGTGGTGGCTCCTGATAGAGCCCATACAAATAGACCAAGGAAAAAACATATAACAGCATCCGATAAACTAGTTCTCAAACTAGAGAGTTAACACATGACATCAACAGGAGTTTTTTAAATTAAGAGACTCACCTTAATGGACAATAGAAAAAGTAGAATAAGCAGTAAGCACGAGTATTCTAATCTAGCAACAGAAGCAAGCAACACACACAATTTTAGCTCTTGCTTATAGCCAACAAAATGAAAGACCAGAGTCTTTAGAGAAGTAAGTAAAGAAGCAGTTGCTTTCAGAGAGAGAGAGAGAGAGAGAGAGAGAGTAGAATGTCTGAAGAGGTATTCAGAGATATCTCTCCCTCTGACTGGAAAAAAGATGCTACTTATAATTTTAGGTAGATACTATACTTATAAGGAAAAGGATTCAAAATAATTCAAAATTTCACTGTAAAAGGTAACGAGAAATTTGTTTTGTTATGAAAGGAAATTCAATATTTGATTAACTAGAAATATTTATGCTTGATTGAAGGAAAGATAATTTCAGTTAGCAATATAAGGAAAACAAGGCCAATTCAAATTTTAAATTAAATAAAAAGATTAGTATAGTATTCTCACAATATCATATCTGTTCCTGTCCCGTTTAGCTTTTAGCAATCAAGTAATATGTATACATATAGCCATAGTCATCCTAATTGTGCACAGCATCGACATCAAGTTCGAAGCAAAGCTTCTAACAATAAACCAATATACGGAAAGACGCTTCTACTCGACTCTTCAAAAAATAAATTCTTAGACACGGTAACAGTAGCTATAACTCCTTGAAAAAAAGAAACTAGTGTGATAATAACAGGCATAGGCAATCAGAACTATTGTCAATCTGTAATACGAATCTGGATTGTATCAATTATGATTGGACGTAAGCAAATCATTCCATTGTCTTCCAAAACAGCTAAAACTAATCTCAACAAGATATGCATAGATTTGACTTTCAGGGCACAATTTAGGGAAAATGCGATTTCACCTATAATTCATAAAATAAAATAACAAGAGAAAGTAAACATGGAAGGCATTACCCGATTTGAGTCATGTCGGGTCAGGCCTGACCCGTTTCACCTCTGGCCAAACTGATTTGGAAAGATTCTCGTATGAATCTTCCATTTTTGTCACGTATGTACGTAGATGTGAAAAGATTTCGAATTATCCCCTTTTGTTTGTATTCAGATTTGGATGAGTTGAATACAAATTCTTGCTTCCTTTTCAGATTCTCTTGACAAGAGGAGAAGTGATTCCATTTCCATTTCTCTTGTGTGAACGTGAGAGAGAGAGAGAGAGAGAGAGAGAGAGAGAGAGAGAGAGAGAGAGAGAGGGGGGGGGGAGTATGTGAGGAGCAGCGTTAATGGAGGAAGAGGGGTGATTTTTGTTGTATTTGGGCAGAAATCGGGGAAAGGAGGAGAGAGGGAATGAGGGTGACGGCTGGTGTATTATTTGGGTAAAGGGAGAAGTGTTTTAGGGTTAGGACTTAGGAGAATAGGGGTGTATGTGTAATATTAAAATGGAAAGTTTTATTTTGAGCCGTCGGATGGGATAAGTTGGAAGGCTCATATCGCGCCACGTAGGCACGTTGGAGGTTGAGTGTATAAGTTGTATGTATGAGTGATATGCGTATTTGCTGAGTTGTAGGGGACATGTCATCAAATGGTGCTTTAGAGGAGTTGTACCACACGCATGAGTAAGTTGTACGCATGCTATAAGTGTGTTTTATTGAGGTGTTGGCTTAGGCGGAGCTTAAGTGGTGTATATGTGGATAAAGAGTGATGACGAGGACTAGATGTAGTAGATTTGGAGTTGTAAATTGATAATTTTGCTAGTATTTCATAAAATTGCTTTTAAAAATAAGTAATTAATATAAAAATAGAGAAAATTATGAATAATTATCAGTAAATGCACTTACTCACAAATAAATAAAAATGAGCTTAAATAATATTAATTAAATATAAATAGTCACAGATAATTATTAAATAATGTCGTAATGCATTAAATTGTGCAAATAGCATATGTATTTTGGAAAATAGCCTAAATTATGCAATTACGTAACATAGTCACAATTAAGTAAGTATAATACAAATAGAGGATTAATAAATAATATTACGAACGTAAATGCATGCTATCTGATGCAATTTTGTTTAAAAAATAGTATTACATTTTTTAATTAAACATAGCTAAAATTGCGAAAAATGGAGGGACAAAATTGGGTGTCAACGACCCCCAAATCACATAATGTTTTTTCAAAGTATCTTACCCCAATAGTACATGGTATAGTGAATGCACCGAGGTCTTCCATCTTCAAGGGTATCACTTGGGACATAATTGCACTACATTGGTGAGTGACTTTGCAATTTCAAATTCCGAAAACCTCTTCTTTGTCACCAAATCTTTCACAAACTTTGCCACTCCGGTATTTGTCC
Organism: Petunia x hybrida; assembly: GCA_037355625.1. NCBI lineage: Eukaryota > Viridiplantae > Streptophyta > Magnoliopsida > Solanales > Solanaceae > Petunia > Petunia x hybrida. Next base: position 1,557,651 of record JBBBVM010000712.1, on the reverse strand, counting down.
TAAAGCGTCAACCAAAGGAAGATTGATAGAAGTAGAAGCAATCTTCTCCCAAACTTTCTTGGCATGATCGTCCCTTCTCAATCTTTCATTTCTTTGAGGAAACGATGGAGTGGGCTTTAGGATAGTGGTTTTGGTAGGAATGACTTCTTTGGATAATGGGGTTTGTTTGGTGGCTTTTTGGGTAGTAGTGGATTTTTGTATTGGAGTTTCCTCTTCAAGAGGAATTTCTTATTCTTGGACAATTTGGGGCTCCACCTCTTCTTGAATTCCATTCCCATCATCTACTTCAGCACTCAAGATCTTCGCTTCTTCCTCTACCGCATCAAGCCCAATTGCTATATCATCATCTACCATCTTTGGATTATCCCATGTTTTTCCACTTCTAGTAATGATAGCCATTACTTGATCCTTACCATGTCTCTTAGGATTCACCACTGTATCACTCGGCAATGCTCCTTGTTGTCTTTGATTCACTTGATGAGACAATTGGCTATATTGAGATTCAAGCGACTTGATAGAAGTCGAATATGATTACACGGTTTGCTTGATATCCTTTATGTTACCTGAATTGCCTTCTTGGAGCTTCAATATCTTCTCCATCATTCCTTCCAACCTTGAATTCTTTGGATTGCTTGAACTTTGTTGAGACTCATTAGGGCCTCTTTGATTGTCGTTTTGCTCTCTCCCTTAATTACTGCCGTTCCACTTATGAGTGTTGCCCCATTGATTTCCATTGGCCTTGACCTTGATAGCCTTGTTGATTGTATGGAGGTCTTTACCCTTGATAAGCATTAACATAATTGGCCTCCTCATCTTGCTCTTGACCACCTTGGGTTGGCATTTGCCCTTCTTGTCTGTGAGGTACAAACCCTATAGGAACATAGCCCGGTGGAGCATAACCCATAAGATATGGTTAATATGAATAATTGGGACTATGATGAACTTCTTTAGGGGAAATATCATTCACTTGCTTTGCAGATTCTTAATTTTTTTTCAATTGACTTTTTGCAAGCAACTCAACCATTGTGACAAGTTGGGTCATTCTTTCTTCTTGAGATTCAATTGCCTTTGTCATGCATCATTATTGGGATCATATGTACCCGGTCTTCTTACTCTTGACTTCCATGCTTTTGATTGCTTTGTGACCTTGTTGATGAGGTCGGTTGCTTATTGAAAAGTACCCTCCATTAAGCCTCCTTGAGCAACATGGTTTATGGTTGTTTGGTTATTATCATCAAGACCTCTATAGAAAGTCTCCAATAAAACTCTATCCGAAAAACCATGATCGGGACAAGAATGAATGAGCTTGAGAAATCTATCACATGCTATGTGCAATGGCTCATCCACTTGTTGTTGGAAATAATAAATATAATCTCTCAAGTCCACAAATCTATCCGGTGGAAAAATAATCATCAAGAAAAAACCTTCACCAACTCATCCCAAGTGTGAATACTCCTCTTTTGCAATCCATCCAACCAAGCCCTAGCTTTCCCTTTTAGAGAGAATAGGAAAATCCTGACGCGAAAAGCCTCATCGGTTACACCGGCATGCTTGTTAAGAGTGCAAATTTCAAAAAAAGTTTGGAGGTGTTTATTAGGATTCTCCTCTTCTTCTCCTCCAAACAACCCTCAATTGTCAAGTGAATTTGTAGCGGCCTATGGCATTTGGAAGTTAGTCGTGGCTCTAATGGGTGGAAGCACAATGGCTCCACAAAAACCATCTTTATTGGCTTACTCCCTTCTTGCATTTCTTCTAGCTCCTCGATCTCCTTGAGCTAAAGCATTTGGTTGTGCTCCATCTCCATGCTCTCCATAAAGTATTTCAACATTATCTTCAACACAAACATCCTCCATATTTTCATTGACCGGTGGATCAGGAGGTGGCGGGTCATCTCCTTGTGGGTTAGCCACCTCCCACTTGATTAGGTGGAATTGCTTGTCTTGGCAGCATTTTCGATAAATACCTACAAAGTCAAAGAAAACCAAAACCAAAAGTGAAAGGTGCTCGGATTAAGCTAACTAACCACAAGAACTTAAACTAACTCAACTAAATGATCTACCGAAGTCCCCGGCAACGGCACCAAATTTTGAAACGACCCGATTAAGGGCGAGGGGTCACAATTACCCTAGTCAATTATAAGGATCGAACACAGAGACTTGCAAGAGACTCAATATAGTTAGATTCGCTTGAGTTCAATGGTTTTAGTGAGTTAATCCTAAAATCTAGTGTAATTGAAACTATTGCTATGTAACGGTAAATTAAAGCTAAGTTAACAATTTAGAGAAAAACTAGGATTCTAAATTCCCCCTAGCCCTCTAACCAAATTGATATAGTTCTAAGCTTCTTCACACCAAGGTCACCCAATAGACCTTGCTCGCATATACTTAACTCACCCCTCTCGACGGTGAGTCGAGACTACTAACTCTTGCCCTACCGGTGCTAAGAGTTGATGCCTTGAGCGCTAGCAACTAGTCCCAAATAAGGTATCCTCCTCTCGGTGTTCAACCCGTTAATCCGAGGTAAATGCAACACACTTACACCTGGTACCGCGTCACTACACTTCATATTCCTAAATTTACCCTCTTGGTGTAAATCTAGTACTATTGGGCTCAACTTGAGTTGTACATCTCAAGTTGTTGTAATTGAATGAAAAGTAGTGAAATGGGGGTATTTCTAGGTACTTAGAAGCTTATTATGATATACCCATTCGATTATTGGACTAGGATTTTGTTAGCACCCTAGTGGATGATTTAGCTAAGTAATTATTCAATACTTGAAAGTAATGAAATATACATTAAAATAGTAAGGTAGAAATAATTCTTACAAACAATGGTGTTGTTCTTCACAATACAAGAAGGATTGACCAAGAAGTAATGGTATTTGTCTCTATCTTCCCTCTCAAATAAAGTAGAGTGTAAGATACTTTGAAACCTACTTCTAGCTATATATAGTGTTTGCTAAAAATAATTTCAAAATTTCTATCTACAGGTTGGGTTGTAGCCCTTTTGGCTGAGGGCTGCGTTCTTGGAGCTGGAACAGGCGAAAGGGTTGTGACCTCTTGGACATGGGCTAACGCCCTTTTCTGGAGTTGTATGAGAGGGCGACCATCCTTGATTTGGCGACCGGCTTTTCTTGTTTTCCATGAGAGGGTAGAGAGCAGCACGAGCATGTGGTCGCCTCTTCTTCAGCATCTTTTCCTTGCAAGATACAGTGGGCGTCGGCCCCTTGCATGGGCGGTCGCATCCTGACAAAGTTCCCAGGCAGTCAACTTCTATCTAAAGGGCGGGGGCCTCTTCCATCGCCCAGCTTGTCACTTAGCATGCTGATCCCATCCAAGGAAAGGGCGGTCGTCCTTAGCATGGGCGGCCGCCACTTGATTGTTTCTACAACTTTTCTTGAACTTGGTCACTTTTCTTGGGTTTCTTGCTCTTTTTGGTTTCTTTTTCCTTTGTAAGGCTTTAACACCTGAATAACCAAGACAAATACATCAATCTTTCCTATAGATTGATCACTTTTAGATGCTAAGACAAAAGTTAAGCGAGTTAAAGTAAGAAAAATGCTCACGTATCACTTCATATTGTTTTTGTTCTTTGCAAAGATCTGCTTTCCTTTGTCGGTCAGAAATTCCTTTAGCATGCCCTCAAATGGGCCACCTCGTACCGCAAGGCTTTGCAGTCTTCGGTAAGATGCCCGTGGTCTGCATGAAAATGACGACAGAGGCTCTAATCCCTCTTCCCGGGATCAGACCTCATATCCTTCGGGATCCTTACTGCCTGCGAGTCATCCCTTTCAGCGCACTCACCAAATTTGCATTGGAGACGTTGAAATTATATTCAGAAATGCGGGAGGATACTGTTGAACCCTCCCAAAAATGCATACAAATATGCATCGGGATGTAATTTCAACAAAATGGGACTCTAAAGGGCTTCTTTGGAGTCGCCACCTAATTTAAGGATTATTAGGAACCATAAGTTAATTAATGAGTGTTGCATTTCTTCCTTATTTTAAAAGGAAAATAAGTTTCAGAGATTCTTAGGTAAGTGGTTCTATTAAATTCGATAGAAGGTCCCTAATGGGAGCACTTTCGAAAATCCGCTAAAAGCGGTTAATCCGGCGGTTTTCACGAATTTTGATAAAATAAATAACTTAGAGATTTTAAGGAAAATATAGGATAAATAAATAAAGAAGTAAATAATAAGTAAATAAATAAATAAGTAAATAGATAATAGATAAATAATAAATAATTAAATAAATATATAACTGAATATTTAATAAAAGAAGTAAATTGATAAATAATTTAAATATAAATAATGATAAAATAAAGATACAAATTTAATTGAACTTTAATTTGCACTCATTAATTGACAATCGGTTCTTAATACCTTAAAGTAATTGGCAAATCCCAAAAAAACGGGATAAGCGATTGTATAAATAGTTCTAAACATGCGATAACAATTTATAATAAAGCGGCTATCCTACCAAGCTTCTAGCATGCAAAGTCCTAGTCCGGTTTACATGGATCCTAAGACATGCTTTTCTAAAGGGGACGGAAAAGAAGGAGTTTAGAAGGTAGAACCCGGATAGCAAGCTCAACACAAGCCCTGTATTTTCACAAGGTTTTCATTCATTCATTTTAAGATACATGATCTCGAAATCCAAAAGCGAGGCCCGGACAACTCCAATGTCAATTAGGCGATCCCAATTTGCCAGTTTTGACTCCAACTCGTCCCAAGAAGTGTTCATGCAAAGAAAATAGAAGAGATAAAGATTAGCAGGTGCTTAAAGGATGATATTATGGATCAAATAGAAGAAAGAAGAGCTAGACAAACGATTCAGCCGATTGAATGAATCCAGTAACATACTTAGCAATCATGAAAATGTATCAAAGCACGCATTTGACTTGTAACCAGGAACACTAGCAAAGTTGAGATCTTTTAACCACGAAATAAAACTTCCAAATGCTGAAAAGAAAGCCTTACACAATTTCTACTCATACAAATTCAACACTTTACCCTTAACTGATGCAATACAGAAGAAATGGTTCAATACCAAAACTTAACGAGGTGAGATTTGTCAAAGACAGCCTAAAGAAATTTATTTAGCTTGATTAATTTTAACTCACTTGATCCAAGAAACATGCACATAACTATAACGAGGCAAGGGATAATACCCTACGGAATACAGATCGCTGAGAAGGGATTGAACTTAAGAAAGTGCAGGCACAAAACAAGCTAAAAAAACATGACAAGCCTAGAATTGAAACTACAGGGTACTGTATAAGGTTGAAAGACCTTTGGAATGGAAATCAGGCAGATAGAATCCAGGAATGAACTAAGGGAAGAAACTAAAGGCAATACTTAGGAAACATAACGAGCAGCTGCTCCCATATGCAACATCACCCTCACACTTCAAGCCACAAACAAACCAGACCGATCAAAGCTCCCTCTTACCTGCTACACTCTTACACAGAACTGACCTGGACACCCCTAACTTCATAACAGACCCCTTTACACCTCTCTACTTACTTGAACAATCATAACAGACCCCTAGAACACTTCTCCAAACAACCTCCAAACAAGCTAAGACCACATCCCACACCACTGCTGCTCTTCAAGACCTTTACCAACATTTACAAACTACTAGAATTAGATCCTATTACCTCTGCACCCTCTTCTCAACTTCAGAACCAATACAGCCCTGAACACACAAACAAACAATCATTGAATCCTACTCCTAGCACCTGCCTACACCTGCAACAACTAAAAGAAATCCCCAGAATCTCCTCCTAGAAACACCCTGTTCCATCTTTCAATACTTCACAGCTACCTAATAAACACCTGAACAATGACACACTTCTCCCAGGCCTAAAACAATTTATAGCAGAACCTGCAACCCCCTCAAAACTGCAGCAAAGACAAGAAACTAACCCCCAGCCTTTTCAACACTCCTCCATGAAAACCAGACCCCAAACAACCTAAAACAATCTCCACGCCCCTCTAATCAACTGCTCATTTTGCATAATCTGCGCACACACACACACCGGAAACAACATCCTGACTCCTCTCCTCCTCTTAGCACCTAACAGACTACTTGCCCTTTTTCCCTGAACAAACCAGAGACCAGACCAGTCCTCCTTTCTACTCCCTCAGATCCCCTGGGCTACTAGACTACCTACCACCATCAAAACTCACTAAGAAACAACCTATTAACTCCTACTACTGCTCCAGACCCTTACTCCAACTCCCTGCTCCAAAGCAATACCGGAAACAATCCTCACACACTATTTCAAACTTCCAGAAACAAATGGAACCACCTTCTACACACTCAATCCTCTTACCCCTACTAGAACTGCTGCAACTAACAGAGAAACCAGAAAGGAACTTAAACAACAGCAAAACTTAACAGATTATAGGTTATAATGCTTTAAGACTGCAATAACATGGTTGGGAGATTAACTTTCAGTTTAAACCAATGAAACAACCTAAGTGTTAAAACTTTAAAATACTTAAACTGCTCTCCATGATCATGTACTAAAAAATTTGATGGAATCAAACCAATGAATATTACATACGACCTTTTAAACTAAACATTCAAAGCTGCGATTTTAACTAGCTCCACGTAACATACTTATGAGCTAAAAATGAAGATTATACAGAACCAGCCGCACACTTAATAGGTAAAGTAGAAGAATGAACAAAAGGTTATGATTTTACCTACTATGGTGCAGTGAAGAGGGGCGCCGATCTGAAGAAAAGCGACTTGAATAAGAACGAGGCGACAACTCGATCACAAAAAGCGATAACAAATCAAAGACAATATAGAAACAGTGACACTAATAAAAACTTAAACTCTAAAGAAATGCTGCTAATGTTGCTATCGACTTCTATATGCTACTGCCTCTGTTTATAAATTTTGAACCACCCCAAAAATGAAGAAGAACCTGACCTTTTATACCTGGAATGTTAGGGCTTGTACTGAGAGATATTATCTTCAAATTTAGCCCTAAATCAGACATTTTAATTCAAAGATAGGGGTGAAAATCGTCAATACCCTAAAGGATATACGATTTTCATCCTTATCTTCCAAAAAAATGTCTGTTGGAAGAGTATCCACGGCTCGGATTGAACGATTTGAAATGGACGCGTGAGATTCGATAGTTGTACTGGTGATGAAAGGGGAGGGGGACCAGAGAGTACAGTTTTTGGACTGATTCGATCAAGTTTTAGGGAGGGAAATTGAAGGCTGAATCGGGTTCTAGGGTTTGATATGGGTCGAGTGAAAAGGAAAAATGGGTTGACTGAAATGAGGGAAATGATATGTATAATGTGTATATATATATATATATGTTTGCATGATTAGGCCTTATTTTAAATGTAGGAACGATTTTAGCCCCTTTATTTTAAAACTAATTGGAAATTAAAGGGGGTTGCACGGATGGACTGAAATCAAGGCTGTACATTTGCAATGGTAGCCTTTTCTTTTCATTTTAAACAATTACTTTTAATTTTCCAAAATTGGCTTTAATTTTAAAAATAATTAGATCTTTATTAAACCTCCGGAACAAAATTGGGTTGTCAACAGCTGTCCCTCTTTACCCGGAAAAGGATGATAGAGTTTTCAGGGTAAAGAAGCTGACGAGAAACCAATTTTGTCATGATAAAGCCAAGGACTTAGATTCCAAGGACCAAAGTGTGAGGCTTATGGACATTTCCGAACTCCGGTTTTCGAGTTGCCTACATATCTCGGGCTGAAAGAGAATCAGGCCAGATGTAGTTCAACGACACTTAGACACGAAAACTCGCACGATTGATAGAAAAAGACTCACGAATAGGAAAGAATTCAAACTGACGTCCTAGTTTGAAACAAAAGATTAGGATAGAATTTGGTTGTTCGAGTGCGATTCTTCAGATCCTCGTTGACGAGTCTAGCTCATATTAACGATTGCCCCAGTTCACTGCTAAGAAAAAGTTCCATGTTATGCTCCAAATGTTGCTGCGGTACTGCCAAAATTCTGTAACAATCTTGACAAATAGTGAGTGAGCAACTGCTAATAAGCTATAATAATTGGAGCAAGAAATAATAACATAAAATTGTAAATACGGGTTGTGATATCGTCAAAGAGTTCTTCTTTCGATCAACTGATGAGAAGCTCCGCCCGGGGAACCTCTAGGCTGATCATTATTCTGAAGCAATAAAGTAAAATAATAAGTAAAGCGAGAACGAGTTGTAGAATGCAATGCTTTCATAGGATAAGTCGACTAAAGAAACATAATGTATCAAGTCAACTTGTCTATCTTTATCATCTACTTCAAATATATTATGACAATAATGCAAGACAACCAACATCGCGAGACACTCCGAAAATGGTGCCTCAACTCGACTTGTCTATCACTATCATCTACTTCAAATATAACATGCCAATATTGCAAGACAACCGACATTGCGAGACACTTCGAAAGTGGTGCCTCAAGCCGACTTGTCTTAGACTATCAATCTACTTTAAATATAACATGCTAATATTGCAAGACGACCGACATCACGAGACACTCCGAAAGTGGTGCCTCAAGCCGACTTTTCTTAGACTATCAATCTACTTTAAATATAACATGCCAATATGGCAAGACAACCGACATCGCGAGACACTCCGAAAGTGGTGCCTCAAGCCGACTTGTCTTGGACTATCAATCTACTTTAAATATAACATGCCAATATTGCAATACAACCGACATCGCGAAACACTCCGAAAGTGGTGCTTCAAGCCGACTTGTCTTGGACTTTCAAGCTACTTTAAATATAATATGCCAATATTGTAAGACAACCAACATCGCGAAACACTCCGAAAGTGGTGCTTCAAGCCGACTTGTCTTAGACTATCAAGCTACTTTAAATATAACATGCCAATATTACAAGACAACCGACATAGTGAAACACTCCGAAAGTGGTGCTTCAAGCCGACTTGTCCTAGACTATCAAGCTACTTTAAATATAGCATGCCAATATTGCAAGACAACCAACATCGCGAGACACTCCGAAAGTGGTACCTCAAGTTGACTTGTCTATCTCTCTATGCAGGCTTCAACATAACGTTTATTTTGAAATAAGAATCATAAAGATAGAAAATGCCGCCTGTTCGGAAACCACACATGATAAGCACAATGCTTTTAATCATGAAGGGGTAGTTTGCAACGCGATCTTGGACTGTGCTCCAATCGCTTGATAAAGCATTGAGGCATCTGGTTATGAAGCCTCCAGCCTCCCATTGCAACTTGAAATTGACCTGCATATCCTATTTACAGGTGGATGAACCCGAATTGTTCATTTATAAGGCGAACGGGCCCAAAACGTTCATTTATAAGGCGAACGAGCCCAAAACATTCAATTATAAGATGAACGAGCCCAAATCATAAGATAAAGCAAAAGACACAAAATTCATTAATGCACGTACTTCTTCAAACTTAGGAATATCTGCAAATCACAACAATAGAATTTTAGTAAATGTTCTCATAGCGGAATAGAAATGAAACTGATATTTTAACAATTTCTAAGAATTATAGGAAATAGAAATGCCGCCTTTCGGCAATAAATCATGATAAAGCGTAATGCTTTAATCATCTAGTGGCAGTTTGCAACTTAATCTTGAACGATGCTCCAATCACTTGATAAAGCAAATGAGACATCCGGTCTTGAAGTATCCAATGCCTCAATGCAACTTGGAATAAACTTGCATATCGTATTTACTGGTGGATGAATCCCGATTGTTCATTTTTAAGGCGAACGGACCCAGAACATTCATTTATAAGGCAAACGAGCCCAAAATGTTCAATTATAAGATGAACAAGCCCAAATCATAAGATAAAGCAAAAGACACAAAATTCATTAATGCATGTGCTTCTTCAAACTTAGCAATATCTGCAAATCACAACAATAGAATTTTAGTAAATGTTCTCATAGAGGAATAGAAATGAAACTGATATTTTAACAATTTGCAAGAATTATAGGAAATAGAAATGCCGCCTTTTGGCAATAACCTGTGATAAAGCGTAATGCTTTAATTATCTAGTGGCAATCTGCAATGTGATCTTGAACTGTGCTCCAATCATTTGATAAAGCAAATGAGACATCCAGTCTTGAAGCATCCAATGTTCCAAAATGACTTGAAGTAAATCTGCATATCCAATTTACGAGTGGATAAACCCGAATTGTTCATTTTTAAGGCGAACGGGCCCAAAACATCCATTTATAAGGCGAGTGAGCCCAAAACATTTGATTATAAGGTGAACGAGCCTAAATTTGATAGAAGTCTGCGAAATAAAGTTGCAAATTGGATTAATTAAGGCAAGATAATGCAAAACAAATAAGCAAAATTGGGTCGTGTTGCTTGTATTGATAGTGATGCAAAGTTTCGAATGCTGCCTTCAATTCATTTGGAATCTGATGTTCAATTCCTGCAAATTTAAAGTAAATGCATTGGAAAACGAGTGAATAATAAAGCAAAGGCTATAATGAAAAAGAAAGAAGTAGATTTGCGCTGCATATGCGACAAGGTGAATAATCTCCGAGAAACTGATGGTTGACCTGAAAAAGTAAAGCAAGGCATTAATTTAAAGCAAATATAAAAGCAGAATTTAAAGCAAGTGCAAAGCAAAGCAGTGCAGAAATGTAATCAGTGCAATAGCCATTTGATAAATCAATTGGCGAGACAATCGGGCAATGATGGCCTTGAGCGGATTGTCAATTAAAAATAAGGCAATGCTTATTTTGGCGTGATTTGAAAACATAACGCATGCCTCGGCTTCATTCCTTATTTGGGAATGAAAATCATAGAGGTAGAAATGCCGCCTGTTCGGCAATAACTCATGGGAAAGCATAACGCTTTAAGTCATGAAAAAGGCAATGCGACGCAATCTGCAAGGCAACTTTGAATGCGCGTTCAATAAATTGTTCATCCATAGTGCGAATGATCCTTTCATTGCAAGCTTTCATGTTCCTGCTCTCAAAGAAAAATTGTTACTTTTGGGGAGGGCGGAGGAAGCATTTGATTTGTGCTGACTTGATCGTGTTGCTTTCTCATCTTCATAGGACTTGGATTTGCGAATTGCGTTCAGAAACTTGGCTCATGAACTCAAATAGCATAGATTTTTGAAAAATAGAGGCAAGATAAAATATTTTAATGCAATATATCAAGTGAAATAAGCATGCAAATGAAGTCAAAGATGCATTTTGAAAATTTTGCCTTGACTTAAACTTGTAACATATTTTAAAACGAACTGAACATCCTTTGTCTTAAACTTTGCACTGTTCGCTTAGCCGATTACAGAGTTCTTGCCAATTCATCTTTAATAACCAACGCTGCTTCTTTCAAAATTCTACCCCAGTTATTATCTTTCGCATCTCCAACTTGTTTTGCAAAAATTGCCCCAGTTGTCCCTCTTGGGGGAAAATGAAAATTTAAATGCTAAAGGGTCGAGCCCGATGGGGAAGCCTACGTATCCCTCCTTGGGAATCAGCGTGCGTAGTTCTGCATGCAAATTGCCCCGGTTTAAAAGTCCATCCACTTGAATTTCTTGCTAAATGCATTGATGACCTTGATAAAATTGCATTTGGACTGTGTCTTATCAGCAAGTATTAAATACTCTTTACGCATTCTACATCTTTCCAATCATCTTTTTGAGGGATTCTCAAAGAAGGAAATTTCATTTATACGCATAACACTGCTTCAACGCCATATACCAACAGATAAAAGCTACCCCAGTTGAAGTTCTAACAGTAGTGCGATATCTAAAGAGCGCAGACAATAAATTTTAAGTGCGTCGTTTTCAAACTGTTCAGTTGCTTTGCCATACATCACAAGCAAAGCTTTGGCAGGTTTATCAATTTTAATTTTGAAACAGAAACAAATATGCAAGCGTAAATAATATAATAAGAATGCGATGCATTTTATTTCAACTTTCATAAATTCAAAGTGAGTTGATTCAGATTAACACAAGCTTTAAAGTACAATGCAATTTCGGGCCTCAATCTGAATTAAAATTGAAAATAATGCTACTAAGTTCAATCGCCAAGTCCTTTCAAACAATGCCATTAGCTTCTAGTACTGCATCGTTCACGAGCTAAAGCGTCTACCATCAATCAGATCTTGAATCTTGCGTGATTTGCACGGTTAACCACTTTACAAATCAAACTTCTGCTAGAGAAATAAACAAAACAAAAGAAACCTCAAAGGGTAACTATGTTAGTTTTCATGTCATTCATAAGATTGCACACAAGCAACAACACCTAGTATTTAACGCATTTTGAGAAAATAAAGCAAGGCAAGCAATTAACATGTGACAATCACAAGTAGTTGAGCGTAAATAAATATGCAAATGCGTCCTACCCTGTAAGGTGCCTCTTTGTGCTAGAGGTAAGCCTAATCGCGCAAACAAGTGGTAACGAAAAATAGTTCATGCCAGTTCTGAGCAATTCAGATTTAGAGTAAGCAACAAATAATAATAATAATTGATAACAATCATCTCTCCGCCTTGACACTGCAATTCTGTTATCCCAACTATCTTCCCATAGTCGGTGTCAATTCGAAATTCTAACACAGCTCATGCTCTCCACAACAATCTGTACAAAATTCTAAACCCAAATGCCTAAAACCTGAAACAATCCTCCATACCTTTTGCAAACATCCACACTCCTCCAAGCACAACTCCCAATTATTTTACAACATTCAGGAATGAAATTTCCAACTGCCTTCACAATACCAGACTGCAAATCATAAAAGGTTCCAATTGACATTTTACAAATCAAAACCTCACTGGTCCTTGGTTTTGGACAAGCCTCTCAGCTTCCTAGGTTTTGCAAGGCTCACAGACCTTGTTCATAGGGCTCCTCGCTGGTCCTCGGCTATAATCAAGCTTCTCAATTTTCTAGGTAGCCAAGACCTCACTGGTCTTCAAGGAGGGGCCTCATTGGTCATTCAAAGACACAGGGGCTTCACCCTCCTAGTATGCGACAAGCATACTTCAATTTCATAAAGTTGCAGCTGGTCAGTCAACGTAAACCTGCACACACAGAGGTATTCATAAGAGAGACCCCACTGATCTTTTAAAGAAACCAGGGGATTCACCTCTTAGATCTCACCATACCAGACCATCTCCAAAACACAAACCAACCAAATCTGCCTAACTTTACCCGGACTACAATTATGTCTTGTTCACAAAACTTTGCACTATGATCTCAAATTCTCTATGGACTGCTCTGACCATATAGATTCCTTTAAATTCTTGCATTTTCTAACCCAAAAGACAAAATATAAGACAAAATTCTGAATCTGATTATGCTCAAAACATGCTAGGACTGAGGATTCGTTGTCACATAGAACATAAAATGCATTGTCGTTGGGTTTCAAAAACCCGTTGACATAAGGCGGTTTCCTAACTATGGAGGCGGTACCAAGGACCGGGTCCAGACTAAGGTGTAAATGCATACATGCTCCTAAAAGCTCCGTCTAAGAGTGGGTTAACGGTTGAGGCTAACAGGTGAGTGGCAAGCGGTCTCGCAGTCGAATTACTCCCACGATGGCCGTCGGTGTACCAACTCTTCATAAAGTTCTTTAGTGGAAGAAAGTGTGGGTGCGCATGGGCGCACCTCGCAGATATTTGGGGTGAAAATGAAAGAGGTTCCCAGAAGTGGGGGAAGTATGAATGGAATGCCAGTTTATATATGTGCACAAATAAGGGTGTAGTGACATACTTTTTGTGACACACAATTGCAAATAATCAATTAAATTAACTAGGCATGCTTGCAAATAAACAATAAAATAATAAGCTAGTCATGTTAGTTTCAGCATACAAACACATAAGCAAAGCTAATTCGTGAAAACCTTATGGTCAGAACCATTTGCTTATCCCGAGCAGAGTCGCCACGCTGTTGAACCCTCCCAAAAATGCATACAAATATGCACCGGGATGTAATTTCAACAAAATGGGACTCCAAAGGGCTTCTTTGGAGTCGCCACCTAATTTAAGGATTATTAGGAACCATAAGTTAATTAATGAGTGCATTTCTTCCTTATTTTAAAAGGAAAATAAGTTTCAGAGATTTTTAGGTAAGTGGTTCTATTAAATTCGAAAGGAGGTCCCTAATGGGAGCACTTTCGAAAATCCGCTAAAAGCGGTTAATCCGGCGGTTTTCACGAATTTTAATAAAATAAATAAATTAGAGATTTTAAGGAAAATATAGGATAAATAAATAAAGAAGTAAATAATAAGTAAATAAATAAATAAGTAAGTAAATAATAAGTAAATAGATAATAGATAAATAATAAATAATTTAATAAATAAATAACTGAATATTTAATAAAAGAAGTAAATTGATAAATAATTTAAATATAAATAATGATAAAATAAAGATACAAATTTAATTGATCTTTAATTTGCACTCATTAATTGACAATCGGTTCTTAATACCTTAAAGTAATTGGCGAATCCCAAAGAAACGGGATAAGCGATTGTATAAACAGTTCTAAACATGCGATAACAATTTATAATAAAGCGGCTATCCTACCAAGCTTCTAGCATGCAAAGTCCTAGTCCGGTTTACATGGATCCTAAGACATGCTTTTCTAAAGGGGACGGAAAAGAAGGAGTTTAGAAGGTAGAACCCGGATAGCAAGCTCAACACAAGCCTTGTATTTTCACAAGGTTTTCATTCATTCAATTTAAGATACTTGATCTCGAAATGCAAAAGCGAGGCCCGGACAACTCCAATGTCAATTAGGCGATCCCAATTTGCGAGTTTTAACTCAAACTCGTCCCAAGAAGTGTTCATGCAAAGAAAATAGAAGAGATAAAGATTAGCAAGTGCTTAAAGGATGATATTATGGATCAAATAGAAGAAAGAAGAGCTAAACAAACGATTCAACCGATTGAATGAATCCAGTAACATACTTAGCAATCATGAAAATTTATCAAAGCATGCATTTGACTTGTAACTAGGAACACTAGCAAAGTTGAGATCTTTTAACTACGAAATAAAACTTCCAAATGCCAAGAAGAAAGCCTTACACAATTTCTACTCATACAAATTCAACACTTTACCCTTAACTGATGCAATACAGAAGAAATGGTTCAATACCAAAACTTAACGAGGTGAGATTTGTCAAAGACAGCCTAAAGAAATTTATTTAGCTTGATTAATTTTAACTCACTTGATCCAAGAAACAGGCACATAACTATAACGAGGCAAGGGATAATACCCTACGGAATACAAATTGCTGAGAAGGGATTGAACTTAAGAAAGTGCAGGCACAAAAGAAGCTAAAAAAACATGACAAGCCTATAATTGAAACTACAGGGTACTGTATAAGGTTGAAAGACCTTGGGAATGGAAATCAGGCAGATAGAATCCAGGAATGAACTAAGGGAAGAAACTAAAGGCAATACTTAGGACACATAACGAGCAGCTACTCCCATATGCAACATCACCCTCACACTTCAAGCCACAAACAAACCCGGCCGATCAAAGCTCCCTCTTACCTGCTACACTCTTACACAGAACTGACCTGGACATCCCTAACTTCATGAAACAATCATAACAGATCCCTTTACACCTTTCTACTTACTTGAACAATCATAAGAGACCCCTAGAACACTTCTCCAAACAACCTCCAAACATACTACAACCACATCCCACACCTTTGCTGCTCCTCCAGACCTTTACCAACATTTACAAACTACTGGAATTAGATCTTATTACCTCTGCACCCTCTTATCAACTTCAGAACCAATACCGCCCTGAACACACAAACAAACAATCACTGAATCCCTCCTAACACCTGCCTACACCTGCAACAACTAAAAGCAATCCCCAGAATCTCCTCCTAGAAACACCCTGTTCCATCCTTCAATATTTCACAGCTACCTAATAAACACCTGAACAATGACACACTTCTCCCAGGCCTAAAACAATTTATAGCAGAACCTGCAACCCCCTTAAAACTGAAGCAAAGATAAGAAACTAACTCCCCATCCTTTTCAACACTCCTCCATGAAAACCAGACCCCAAACAACCAAAAACAATCTCCAAGCCCCTCTAATCAACTGCTCATTTTGCATAATCTGCGCGCACACACACACCAGAAACAACATCCTGACACCTCTCCTCCTCTTAGCACCTAACAGACTACTTGCCCTTTTTCCCTGAACAAACCAGAGACCAGACCAGACCTCCTTTCTACTCCCTCAGATCCCCTAGGCTACTAGACTGCCTACTACCATCCAAACTCACTAAGAAACAACCTATTAACTCCTACTACTGCTCCAGACCCTTACTCCAACTCCTTGCTCCAAAGCAATACCGAAAACAATCCTCACACACTATTTCCAATTTCCAGAAACAAATGGAACCACCTTCTACACACTCAACCCTCTTACCCCTAAGAGATTTGCTGCAACTAACAGAGAAACCTGAAAGGAACTTAAACAACAACAAAACTTAACAGATTATAGGTTATAAGGCTTCAAGACAGTAATAACATGGCTGGGAGATTAAATTTCAGTTTAAACCAATAAAACAACCTAAAGGTTAAAACTTTAAAATACTTAAACTGCTCTCCATGATCTTGTACTAAAAAATTTGATGGAATCAAACCAATGAATATCACATACGACCTTTTAAACTAAACATTCAAAGCTGCGATTTTAACTAGCTCTACGTAATATGCTTATGAGTTAAGAATGAAGATTATACAGAACCAGCCGCACACTTAATAGGTAAAGTAGAAGAATGAAAAAAAGGCTAAGATTTTACCTGCTATGGTGCAGTGAAGAGGGGCGTCGATCTGAAGAAAAGCGACTTGAACAAGAACGAGGTGACAACTCGAGCACAAAAAGCGATAAACAAATCCAAGACAATATAGAAACAGTGACACTAATAAAAACTTAAACTCTAAAGAATGCTGCTGTTGTTGCTATCGACTTCTATATGCTACTGCCTCTGTTTTTAAATTTCGAACCCCCCAAAAATGAAGAAGAACCTCACCTTTTATACCTAGAATGTTAGGGTTTGGACTGAGAGATGTTATCTTCAAATTTAGCCCTAAATCGGACATTTTACTTCAAAGATAGGGGTGAAAATCATCAATACCCTAAAGGATATACGATTTTCATCTTTATCTTCCAAAAAAATGTCCGTTGGAAGGGTATCCACGGCTCGGATTGAACGATTTTGAAATGGACGCGTGAGATTCGATAGTTGTACTGGTGAGAGAGGGGGGACCAGAGAGTACAGTTTTTGGACTGATTCGATCAAGTTTTGGGGAGGGAAATCGAAGGCTGAATCAGGTTCTAGGGTTTGATATGGGTCGGGTGAAAAGGGAAAATGGGTTGACTGAAATGAGGGAAATGATATGTATAATGTGCGTGTGTGTGTGTATATATATATATAAGTTTGCATGATTAGGCCTAATTTTAAATGTAGGAACGATTTTAGCCCCTTTAGTTTAATACTAATTGGAAATTAAAGGGGGTTGCACGGATGGACTGAAATAAAGGCTGTACATTTGCAATTGTAGCCTTTTCTTTTCATTTTGAACAATTACTTTTAATTTTCCAAAATTAGCTTTAATTTTAAAAATAATTAGATCTTTATTAAACCTCCGAGACAAAAATTGGGTGTCAACAGATACTTCTCTTTATATAGTAAGGATGGCCCCGTGGTGTTCTTCAAATTAGCAATAGTGCTTGTTTAACCCCAAATATTACTTGTTTAAAGGGTAAATTCCAGGTGTAATGTTCAACATTATGGTGACTCCAAAGGGTTTTTCCTGGAGTCGCCACCTAATTTAGGAAAAATTAGGAACCAATTTGTTAATTAAACAGGTGCAATTTATTCCCGTTTATAAGGAAAATATTTTCAGAGATTCTTTAGGTAAGTGGTTCAATTAATTTTGAAAGAAGATCCTTATTATGGGAGCACTTTCAAAAAATCGCAAAAAGGGCGGTTAATCCGGCAGTTTTTCACGAATTTTAAGTAGAATAAATAGAACAAGCTGCAGATTTACATAATAAGAGTTCAATTTTAACTCCATCGAAGCACTCGTACTAATTTCTCTCAAATAGCCCAAAAAAATCTTATGCCAATTATTTAGTCAGACTTCTATACTTCACAAAAGAGCTGCTTAATCATTCAAGGATAAAGAAAACCATAACAAGCTTTAATTTCAAGAGGCATAAACCAGGACACATAGATAGTAAATTTAGATTTGACTCCCAAGTTATATTCCAAATCGAACTCAACACTAAATTTTAACGAAAGAAAGTATTCACCAACATTCTAGAATTCTTAATAGAGTTCAAAGCCAGAGGCCTAACTAGCATTTAAAGGCCTATAGTAATTATATGAGCTAAACTTTTCACGAAAATCTAAGAGTTAGATAATTTATCAAAGATTACTTTGGACATAGCAAGATTTAACTTACGCTATAAAGACAACTTAGACATGCTTCAAGGAAAAATAGACTAGATTCACCCCTGATAAAGACCAGCCTAGTACTACATCACCTGAAAAATTCTACTTGCAGCATCCCTGAGAAAACACTCACACCACCTCACAACCTCTCCTAACTAATTCTGCTCCATGAACACCCTCAAACAGCCTGCAAATACCCTAAAGCCTCATTCACCGCCCTAAACTACTCAAACCGCCAACACGTCATCCTACAGACTTCCTGAACCAACTGAGCAAAACAAAAGATCTGAAACAACCCCCATTCACCTCTGCAACCACTAAACAAACTGCAAACCAAGCATACACCTCCTTGATTCCCTGCTAACAACTGCACCATCAACGACCCAAAACAGCCCCTTTACAGCTACTCCTGGCATCCCTGGAACTAGGGATGTTCACGGTTTGGTTTGGTTGGTTTTTGGTTAAAACCATAACCAAACCAATATAGTCGGTTTTTAAATTCTTAAAACCAAACCAAACCAAATAAAAGTTATATCCATCAGTTTGGTTATTTTTTGTTTGGTTCGGTTTTATCGGGTTTTGAAAAACAAAATAACAATGAAGATAATAAGAATGATAAAAAGAACTTTTCTAAAAAAATAAACGCTAAAGAGAATTTTTCTTAAAAACGGATGATAAAGAGAACTACAAGTATGTTCTTAGTCTTATAGTATTTTGAGCAACTTGAATTTTAACCTAATTACACCTAAAATATTTACTCTTGTCGCTACAACAAATTATGGGGCAATTAAAAATAAATATTTATAATAAAATAAAGAATTAAAGTATACTTATATTTACACGATGTTTCTGCTTTCAATATGTCATGACTCATATATCAAGTTGAACATGCAATGGTTACTAAAAACAATGTCAAAACTAGAATTTATTTTTTCATTAGACTTTATCTGCGTCTATGTGTTTGTAGGTCCTATTTTTTACCTAAATTAATATAACTATAAGTTTATTGAATGAATTAGACTCCTTGGACTAAATAAGTTGGTTTCTTTTTAAAATGGACTTAAAAGTTAGTCACTCCTTCGACTAACTGAGTTGGTTTCTTATTAAAATGGACTTAAAAGTTAGTCAAAAAAGTAAAATCTAATTACATTTAACCTTCTATAAAATTTATTGAAGATGTATAAAATACTGAAATTACATTATAAAAAATTATTATATCAATATATATAATTTTTCGGTTCAGTTTGGTTATTTCTTCGATTATTTTTCATGAAAACCAAACCAAACCAAATAATGTCGGCTTTTAAAATTTGAAAACCAAACCAAATTATATCCAAGAATGTATCAGTTATTTTAGTCGGTTTGGCTCGGTTTTTAACCAAACCATGAACACCCTTACCTGGAACACCTCTTCACATACAAGTCACCTGCAACAACCTCACACTGCCTACAGACTTTCAGGACAAGCCCTACACACCATCAAAACTACATATCCGCCAGAACAAACTGCAAGCCAAGAACAGGCACACCCAAACACTCCTCTTGGCTCCCTTAGGACATTGAATGACAATAGAGAATATAATAGGATAAAACGCTAGAGGCTTGCAGCCTAAGGTATCCTCTAAACCAGATCCAGATGTTAAGAAACAGAACAACATGTTATCATTAAAGAAAATTCATGTTCTTTCTTTATTTGACGTCTAATACTGTTAATGACAAAGATTAACTTCCAAATATTACTCCATTTTTAGCTGGTATACATTCACTTTTAAACTAGTAACCTGAGTTTCACTATTAAACCTAAAGGTATGATCTTTAACTTGTCTGTTTATGCCTAAAATTGTACGTCCAGGTTAAACAATTAATTATGGTTGAGGTCACAAGCAATACAGTAATTACGATGAAAAAGTATGTAAATATGATGAAGATTATAATAAATAAACAAGTCAAGATAATATAGAGTAATTCTTATTCTTTGAGAACAGCCGGATTCGGTGGTCAATCGCCTTATGTACAATACAAAGTAAGGAGGAGTATTTATAATAGTGATACCCAGTAAAATACAAAGACTAATAAAGTTATGGGCCTAAAACTCAAGACGGGGGTATATACTAAACCCTAGCTGGGAGACTTTAAACCCTAGGTGGCCAAATATATACCATGCGTCTTGTGGCCATGTCGCCTAAATGGTCGTTAGCTTCAGGAGCGGCTGTGTATCCTCGCTCGGTGACTTGTAAGATAAGTCTAGTCTCGCCATGCCAGCTAGACTCGTATCCCCGTAATAGCAGGTGGCATATTTTTTCCCACATAGTCAGTTCCCCCACTTGCTGAGTGACGAGCAAGCAGTCAGGAAGTGAAAGCAGCGTGGATGTGAAAAGATATCTCACTGACTTCTTGAGACTCAAAGTCTCATTGACTAAGAATGATATTGATTTCTTCGAAACTACGCGTGCTTCTCTCTGATTGGCTGATATCTATTCCATGCTTCTTTCAAGAACTGTTATTAACTGCTCAGAATTGCTTCATATCTTCTGCAGTAATGACGTCTATTCGTTTCACATATCATCCTTATCTCTTTCTCGCCTATAAATAGGGACTTCATGATAGTGGAAAAATTACAAACTCCACTTTAGAAAAATACTCACTTTCTCAACAACTTTTTATGATAGTGAAGGACTTCTTTTTCTTCCATACATGTTTGTCTTCGATCCTTGTTTGATATTCCCAGAAAACTTTCTTCGTTCCGACCGGATGTTGTATGAGGAAACAGTGAAAGGAAACTCATCTTTAGTCAACTTTCGTTCTTTCTTCGGCCGCAAAGGAGTGAATGGAGTCCCCCGAGTCATGAAATTTGAACGGGATTCTGGTGATGATGTTCTTCGGAATGTCCTTGTTGTGGCAGACACGTTGATTTTGGTATATATGTCTTCACGCGTGATGATTACTGTGATATTCTTCTTGTCATGTAGCGCACGGCAGCAGAGGAATCATCCCATTCGAGCTTTTTGTAGTTCATTCATCCTCTAGTTGCATGGAAACATATCTCGGAAGCAACTTCTTTTGCACGAGGAGTGTGTCCTGGGATATCCTCTCCTTCTTCAAGTGGTTGACGCTCGAGAGCATTCTCCATATAAACAGCATTCAGGGTGGATGCATAGCTCTAGTCTGTTCCTCGAATTTGAAGTTTGCATAAACTTCCAATCGTTCGGGGAAGAGTATAAGCATTTACGAGATTCACGGGGGTTCCTTATTGGAGTCTCTCCAAGTGAATCCAAGTGAAGTCTTTGGTGCCTGTTCTGCTGCCTCCGCCTTTCTACTATGGGATTCTTCAGTTGAGTTGATTTTTTCTATTCCCGTGGCGCAGCATCTCAAATATGTTGTTGCTTAGGTATCAACTTGGGAACTTCGCCTTCTTGTTGCCGGGAGCGACTTCGATACAATAGCTACAATCCAGACGAATAGTCTCTGGCCGTGCAAATTTAAAAGAACCTGCGAATTTAGTTTTCCCTTTCCCTTTTTTCTATAATTTGTTATAAATAAATATTGTATCCAGGAAGAACTAAATGTATATTATGAGCCTACTGGCAGTTTGTTATTAATGAAACAGTCGTTCATCAATATTTTTATACGTACTTGTGTTATTACATGTTTTGTAATATGTAGTCAAGTAGTATGTTTGTGCACCTAAAGATTAGATGGCTTTCGGTCGTCCTGAATGTTCTAATAGTTTAAGAACATTTATTAATGAGCCTGCCTTAGGCAATTACATCCATTGTGCACCAATATTTGGCGGCTAGGTTGCATCTGTAGGAGATGGCTGTTTGCGCCCACAATGGGACGACTTTAGCCCTTGTGATAACAGGCACTTTTGCGTCCGACTTCAAACGTCTCTGCTTAGTTACTCGAGTACTTAAGACTTTTTGGCACTATGCGAACAGGCATCCCAATCGGCATGTAGGTGCAGTTGTTGAATTAACGAGTTCAAATTACGAATAATGCATGGTGGCTGAGCTAGACGTGGTCTAGCTCTAAAGGAGTAGTGTATCCTACTTTTTGTAGCAAAAAGTGAGTGTATTACTTTAACTTAGGTCTGGCTAGGACTATGAATAGTTGGATCGTAGATGGATCTAAATAAATAAGTAAAAACTGACTAAATATAGTAGTTTTATTGATGAATAAGGCGTGAAGCCTTGCAAACATAAAGAACGGGGTTGTGTGCCTGTTGTATATAATGACAGTAGAAGTAAACAGTAAAAGAGAAAATACATATCTCGAGTATATATGCTTAACTGAGCCTTTCAAGAGTAGTATTTCTTTAGCCATGTCATGTTCTAGTTATTTGGAATGGTTGTTCCTTCCATGTCTTTAAGAACATACGCACCTTTCCCAACTATGCCTTGAACTTTGTAAGGTCCTTCCCAATCCAGGGCGAGCTTACCTGAGCCAGCCTGCTTGGTGTTCTGAGTGACTTTGTGGAGGACCAGGTCCCCGATGATGAAGGATTGTGGATTAGCCCTCGCGTTGTAATACTGCTCCACCCGTTGCTTCTGGGCTGCAAGGCTTATGACCGTTATTTTTCGCCGCTCGTCCAAAGTATCAAGGAAAACCTTCAAAGCTTCAGTGTTAGGTTCTTCCTCAACGAATGATCGCCGCAAGCTGGATTCTCTAATTTCCAAGGGAATAATTGCTTCTGTCCCATATGTGGGTGAGAACGGCGTCTCTCTGGTGCTAGCTTTGAACGTAGTTAAGTAGGGCTATAAGACTCTGGGCAATTCTTCCACACACTTTCCCTTAGCTTCCTTGAGTCGCTTCTTCATATTCTCCACTATTGTCTTGTTCAAAGATTCAGCTTGACCATTAGCCGAAGGGTAATAAAGAGTAGAGGTTATTCTCTTGATTTCCCATTCCTTCAGAAAACCAGTGATTTTTTCGCCTATGAACTGAGGACCGTTGCCCCAAGTGATTTCTACTGGGATGCCAAATCAGCACATAATGTTCTTCCAAATAAACTCTATGATTTCCTGTTCCCCAATTCGGGGGTAGGCTACTGCCTGGACCCATTTAGTTAAGTAGTCTGTCATGATAAGCAAGAACTTGACACCACCGGGTGCTTTAGGCATGGGCCCTATGATGTATATTCCCCATTTCATGAAAGGCCAAGGGGCTATTATTGAGTGTAATAACTCTGCCGGCTGATGAAGTACGTGGGAGAATCTTTGGCAGCTATCACATGCCCGGGCAAACTTGCTCATGTCATCTTTCATTTGGGGCCAAAAATAGCCCGCCCTGATTAACTTATGAGCTAGAGATCGTCCGCTGGAGTACTTTCACATTGTCCTTCATGGATTTCTCTAAGCGCGTAATCCACTTGAGAGGGTCCCAAATATTTAGCCAGAGGTGCACTAAATATTCAGCAATACAACTCGCCATTGATTAAAACATAGCGAGCCGCTTGGGCTCTCATCCTTCTGCTCTCCTTTCTGTCTTCTGGGATTACTCCTCTGTCCAGGTACTCAATGATCGTATGCTGCCAGTCCCACGATGATCCCACTGTGTTGACCTCGCGACGCTTGACGTCCATGTACGTTAGCTCAATGGTGGAAACAGTGCTGTCTACATTTAGGTCTGCAGTGGCTGCTTGACAGGCTAGGGCATCAGCCTCCACGTTTTCTTCTCTCGATATCTGATTAATCTTTCATTTTTAAAATTCTTCAAACATTTTTTTACTCTGGCCAAGTACTCCTACATGCGGGCATCTTTGGCGGCATAAGCCCCGGTTACCTGATTGACAACGAGATGAGAGTCGCAATTGATACTGATCTCCTTGTTCCTCAATATGTAAGCTAATTCTAAGGCTTGAATTACTGCTTCATATTCTGCCTCACTGTTCGTCATCTGGGAGTAGCTGACAGCTTTCTTGAACACGTTCTTTGCTGGGGATCTGATCATTATACCAAGCCTCACCCCTTTTATAATTGAGGCCACATCAGTGTGGATCATCCATTCTCAAAGGGCAACACCTTCCATCATCCCACGTTCTGCCTCAGCTCCCGGCATCAAATCGGTACCGAAGTCGGCGACAAAGTCCGCTAGTACTTGTGACTTGATAGTCGTACGTGGCTGATAAATGATGTCGTATTCGCCGAGTTTGACGACCCACTTTACCAGCCTTCCTGATAGTTCAGGTTTGTGTAGAATAGTCTGTAGGGGAGAAGAGGAAACCACGACAATGGTGTGACTCTAAAAATATGGCAGCAACTTCCTCACTGCCATGGCTAAAGCAAGTGCGAGTTTCTCCAGGTGTTGATACCTAATTTCTGCGTCCAAAAGAGACTTGCTGACATAATTGACTAAGGACTGCACTCCTTTCTCTTCGTACCAGGACGGCGCTAACAAAAACTTTGGATACTGCTAGGTATAACAATAACAGTTCTTGCTCGTGTGGCTTGGTAAGCAACGGGGGATTTGCCAGATATTGCTTTACTTCCCGCAACGCCTTGCTGCATTGCTCCATCCGTTCGAAGCTCTTATTTTTTGTCAGGACATTGAAAAACTGATGACACGTCTATGACGATCGTGAGATGAATTGGCTGAGTGCTGCAATTTGGTTGTTAAGCCTTTTAACTTCAACTTCGCTTTTCAAGACTTCCGGTATCGCCTCGATTGCTTTGATCTTCACGGGATTTGCTTCTATGCCCCTGTTGGAAATAATAAACCCAAGAAACATCCCAGAGGATACGCTGAAGGCACACTTCTCGGGGTTGAGCTTCATTCTAAATTTGTCCAAGATGTCAAATGTTATCTCTAGATGGCTGATGTGATCCTTGGCGAATTCTGATTTGACCAATATATCATCGATGTAAACTTTCATTCTCTTGTCAATCTGCTCCTTGAACATCAGGTTCACTAACCTCTGATAGTTGTTCCTGCATTTTTCAGTCCAAAAGTCATTACCCTGTAACTATAAGTCCCCCTGTCTGTGATGAAAGAGGTCTTTTCTTGATCCTCTGGGTTCATGAGGATCTGATTATACCCCGAGTATGCATCCAAGAAACTCAAGGGTTCATGGCCTGCCGTTGAATCAATGAGTTGATCGATGTTGGGCAGCGGGAAGGAATCCTTCGGGCATGCTTTGTTCAGATCTGTGAAGTTGATGCACATCCTCTACTTACCATTTTTCTTGGGGACTACCACAATATTGGATAACCAATCGGGGTACTGAACCTCGCGAATAAAACCATTGTTCAATATTTTTTCAACCTCTTCATGGACCCCCAGGCCTTTTCGCGGCTGATCGGTCGTTTCTTCTCCTTGACTGGCTTGAAGTTCGGATCGACGTTTAGGTTATGTGTGATGACGCTAGTTGATATCCCCGGCATGTCGCTGTATGTCCAGGCAAAGGTTCCCGACCGAGCGCGTAGAAAGTTAGCATATTCTTGCTTGGCTTCGGCTGAGAGCTTAGCCCCCACATAAAATTTCTTATCCGGAACCTCCTCATCGAAGATCACCAGGTCAAGATCATCGACCATTGCTTTAGTTGTCTTGTCTTCTTCCTCCGGGCCGGAGGGCATGAAGTCCAGCTCTCGAGATCCGGTCACCTTATGGACCCCGTATCCGAGAGGTACGCTGGTGATCAGATCAAGGCCCAACAGCTTATCCAACTTCTTCTTTTGATTTTTTGTCTCCTTTTTGGTGGCATCTATCACTGCAATTACGTAACAGCTTCGGGATAACTTTTTCTCCCCCTTAATTTCTCTTACCCCCCAAGGAGTCGGGTACTTCATGATTTTGAAGCGTATATGGTACTGCGCGTACTTCGTGAATCCAGAGCCTCCCAAGGATAATGTTATACGAGAGGTCGCATGTCATTACTTTGAAGGAAGTCACTCGTGTTGCTCCTGGTAGGTGTACCTGAAGGAGTATCTCTCCCACAAACTTCTCGCTGGAGCATTTAAAGCTGGTTATAGTGTACGGGTTGGGAATTAACTGATTCTGTATCTCCACCTGCCAAACAACCTTCCAATAAATGATATTGACTGTGTTGCTAGGATCCACCAATACATGCTTCACTTGAGCGTCATGTACCTGCAAGGTAATTATTAGAGCGTCATAGTGAGTGTGACGGGCTCGTCGTGAGACCTCGTCATTGAATTCGATGGTGTTGATGCGTGGCTTCTTGGTCATCTGTTGGTGAGCCTCGTAGACCATGATGGCTTTGGTCCCGAAGCTTTCGACCCCGGGACCACCGAAGATCGTATTGATGAACCTTCTGACCGCTGGTGTTGTTCTATAATGAGGGGTGGTATTTTGGTATGATCCTAGCCATGATGACGGGTAACTAGGTTTTGATCTTAGATAGTAGTTCACAGTTTCAGTCGTGTTGACCGAGTTATGAATTTCAAGAAAAGTTTGGAGGTGTTTATTAGGATTCTCCTCTTCTTCTTCTCCTCCAATAAACCCTCGATTGTCAAGTGAATCCATAGCGGCCTATGGCATTTGGAAGTTAGTCATGGCTCTAATGGGTGGAAGCACAATGGCTCCACAAATACCATCTTCATTGGCTTACTCCCTTCTTGCATTTCTTCTAGCTCGTCGACCTCCTTGAGCTTGAGCATTTGGTCGTGCTCTATCTCCATGCTCTCCATCAAGTATTTCAACATTGTCTTCAACGCCAACATCCTCCACATTTTCATTAACCGATGGAGGAGGAGGTGGTGGGCCATCTTCTTGTGGGTTAGCCACCTCCCACTTGATTAGGTGGAATAGCTTGTCTCGGCGGCATTTTTGATAAATATCTACAAAGTCAAAGAAAACCAAAATCAAAAGTGAAAGGTGTTCGGATTATGCTAACTAACAACAAGAACTTAAACTAATTCAACTAAATGGTCTACCGAAGTCCCCAGCAACTGCGCCAAATTATGACCCGACCAGATTAAGGGTGAGGGGTCACAATTACCCTAGTCAATTATAGGGATCGAACACAGAGACTTGCATGAGACTCAATATAGTTAGATTCGCTTGAGTTTAATGGTTTTAGTGAGTTAATCCTAAAATTTAGTGTAATCGAAACTATTGCTAAGTAACGGTAAATTAAAGCTAAGTTAACAATTTAGAGAAAAACAAGGATATTAAATTCCCCCTAGCCCTCTAACCAAATCGATGTAGTTCTAAGCTTCTTCACACCACGGTCACCCAATAGACCTTGCTCACATATACTTAACTCACCCCTCTCGGTGGTGAGTCGAGACTACTAACTCTTGCCCTCTCGGTGCTAAGAGTTGATGCCTTGAGCGCTAGCAAATAGTCCCAAGTAAGGTATCCCCCTCTCGGTGTTCAACCCGTTAACCCGGGGTAAATGCAACACACTTGCCCCTGGTACCAGTCACTACACTTCATATACCTAGATTTACCCTCTTGGTGTAAATCTAGTACTATTGGGCTTAACTTGAGTTGTACATCTCAAGTTGTTGTAATTGAATCAAAAGTAGTGAAATTGGTATTTCTAGGTACTTAGAAGCTTATTATGCTTTACCCATTCGATTATTGGACTAGGATTTTATTAGCACCCTAGTGGATGATTTAGCTACTCATACTAAGTAATTATTCAAGACTTGAAAGTAATGAAATATACATTGAAATAATAAGGTAGAAATGATTCTTACAAGCAATGGTGTTGTTCTTCACAATACAAGAAGGCTTGACCAAGAAGTAATGGTATTTGTCTCTATCTTTCCTCTCAAATAAAGTAGAGTGAAAGATTCTTGGAAACCTACTTCTAGCTATATATAGTGTTTGCTAAAAATAATTACAAAATTGCCATTTGCAGGTTGGGCTGTAGCCTTTTTAGCTGAGGGCTGTGTTCTTAGAGCTGGAACAGGCGAAAGGGTTGTGGCCTCTTGGACATGGGCTAACGCCCTTTTCTGGAGTCGTATGAGAGGGCGACAATCCTTGATTGGGCGACCGCCTTTTCTTCTTTTCCATGAGAGGGTAGAGAGCAGCACGAGCATGTGGTCGCCTCTTCTTCAGCATATTTTCCTTGCAAGATACAGTGGGCGTCGGCCCCTTGCATGGGCGGTCGCATCCTGACAAAGTTCCCAGGCAGTCAACTTCTCTCTAAAGGGCGGGGGCCTCTTCCATCGCCCAGCTTGGCACTTAGCATGCTGATCCCATCCAAGGACGGGGCGGTCGCCCTTAGCATGGGCGGCCGCCACTTGATTGTTTCTATAGCTTTTCTTGAACTTGATCACTTTTCTTGGGTTTTTTGCTATTTTTGGTTTCTTCTTCCTTTTTAGGGCTTTAACACCTGAAAAACCAAGCAAAATACATCAATCTTTCCTATAGATTAGTCACTTTTAAATTCTAAGACAAAAGTCAAGCGAGTTAAAGTAAGAAAAATGCTCACGCATTACTTCCCACCATTTTTGTTCTTTGCAAAGGTCTGCTTTCCTTTGTCAGTCAGAAATTCCTTTGTGATGTGGGGTAAAATACGAGCGGAAGCAATAAGGTAGCGGAAGCAAGAAGTAAATACGATAACTAGAAAAGTAGAGACGGGGAAGAACAGAAATAGAAGAAAGAATGGATAAACGAATCAAACCATGATTTGAATATCCGAGAGAGAGAAAGAAACTTGAACCTAATGAGGATCCATACTAGGATGACATCCACTCGGTTCCAAGCTAACGGGATACACGAAGCTTTAAGCTTCAAAGATAAGGGCTCGGCCTCTTCTAAATTCTACTCTTCAATCTCAAAATCTAGCTAATGAATGAAATGGCTAAGTGTGGCATTTATAGGTGTGCCACACTCCTAATGTAATGTCTAAAAAGCCCTCAAATGAGATAAAAATAATACAAGCCTCGTAGGGCCAAAATAGGGATTACATGTCAAATTCCCGTCCAAAACTAAGCAAACAGGCGCCCCATCTAGCAGAGTAGGCG
This sequence comes from Petunia x hybrida, assembly GCA_037355625.1. Taxonomy (NCBI): domain Eukaryota; kingdom Viridiplantae; phylum Streptophyta; class Magnoliopsida; order Solanales; family Solanaceae; genus Petunia; species Petunia x hybrida. The sequence goes on along the minus strand of JBBBVM010000712.1, from coordinate 1,528,258 downwards.
TCCCACCTAGCAAAGTAGGCGGACCGCCTACTACAGAGTGTAGAAAAGTTGGCGGTCCGCCCAAAAAGTAGCCGGCCCAAACTCCTGAGAGCTGATCTTCAAGTAGGCAGTCCGCCTAGTGGATTGGGCGGTCCGCCTCTTCCTGGGAGGTATGGATACGGCTCAAAATGGACTCTAGGTGTTCCTCCTTAGTCTATAGTCGATCCTCCCTCGATGTGGCTCAAGTCCACGACCTCAAATCACTCTCGAATCCTCTTTCGGAGCCCTTGCCTTATATTCTTTGTGCTCTCGAGCTTGGCTCTTGATGGTTGGCACTTTGGCTCAATTTACCCCGCATAATCCTCCCCTTCTTAAGAAGATTTCGTCCTCGAAATTCAACCATCAAGCCTACAATCAATGACAATCACAACAAAAACTTCCTACTACAAGAGTAGATTAGTGCCCAAAAGTGTGGAAAACACACTCTTATGATAGAGCCAAGCGTCAATAACAAGTAAAAAGTTCATTTCTCCCAAGGAAACAACAAGTACTTGACTCAACAAGAAAGTGCATTCATCACAAGAACAAGCAAAGAAATTAATAGGACATGGAACATGCAAGATGTAGCAATCTATCCCCTATGACCCCTAAGCTCATGACCAACATACCAAGCCTTCAATGCATTTTTATCATAAGGTGACACAATGACTTTGGCATGCCCAACACTCAAGGTGTGATCAACATATGGGATGGAGTAAGCAAAATAGTTCAATATACAACTAACATCAAATACTCCACTCCCCTTCTTAGAAGCACTCTTACACACACTGAGAGGTACCTCCTCACCTCCAAATTTTCCTCCAAGACAATCCTCCTCGCTAGACAAACTCCCAAGGGAGGTCTCAAACAATGGATTATCTATAGAGCTAAGCATTTCAATACATGGAGGTTCAAACTCACACTCTACTCTAGTTTGATACAAATAACCATTTCTATTGAAGTTGCCCTCATACAAAGGATTAGTATAGGCACATTTATCAAGCTCATTAGCAAGCAAAGGTGACGTTCTCAAACTAGAGACAACATCTACACTTAAGGAGTTATCGGAAACAATTCGATCCATCTCATACACTAGAGACTCCTCTAGATCACAACCATACTCACTACGACACAAAAGACCACCTTTATCAAGTAAGCAATCAAAGGGAAGAATGTGATATTCATGCAATTCATCTTCTCCTTTATCAAATATGGGTGGGGTGTCATAACAAGGTTCACAAACAAGATCAACTTCAATATTTTCACTAAAGAGAGGTTCAGTGAAAACCGAGCTCACATCATGATGTGGCTTTTCAACCCTCTAACCTAGTGGTTCACATTCACACATAAGTTGACCAATCGACTCTACACTAGTTGCAAACATATTGTAATCATACAAATCATCAACTAGTGTTGAGTTTTCAAAAACCATTTCACAAGACAAGGAAGTAGCATGCTTAAGGAAAGAAGAATTAACACTTACATTTGAGTTGCCATCTTGCTCACTCAATGCACTTGAAGTATCATGGGTAGTTCCTCCACTTTGTAGCTCACATTTGGAATCTTCTTCACCTTATTTTTCCACTTCGGAACATGATTGATGCTCCATCGGTTTGCCTCCAAGAATTCCTACACAAGAATTCAAATAAATAGAAGAAAAAGATAAAAGGTTAAGGTTAGAATAAGGGGTGCCCTCACTCTCAATGAATTTTTTCTTCAAGGTCGGGTGTAGATTCAGGTGGTGACAACCCACTCACATCACTCAACACAACCTCTCCTTTTTCAACTCGAGAGTTGTCACCGGTCACTCCCTTAATCCTCTCAATCTTTTGTCTCTCAAATTCGGGTGAGTAGGGATGAGGCCCAAGAATATCCATAGCCGGAGTAGGTGGACTTTTAACATCAACCCGGAATCTAGGACTTGGAGACTCGTCACTTGAGGTCTCCTTTTTCTTTGTTGGTGAATCACTAGGCTTTGGAGCTTGTGGTTTCGGTCACCTTGTTGACACTTGTCAACTCTTTTCTTGCACTTGCCCCACCATTTCTTGTGTTTTTAGGACTTCTTGATTGCACTCTTTCAATCATAGGACTTCTCCTTAATGGTGTCCCACTATCTCTCATGCTCGTGGGCTTTCTTACTTGTACTTCTTCTTTCCTAAGAATGAGGAGTTGCATCTTTCCTTGTGCTCTAACTTGATAACCGCCAAGGATGTGGATGAACTTGAAGTATCTATGAAGAAGCGAAGGCCTTCCCAGCATAATATCACATCCCTCTAAAGGACCCACTTTGCACTCAACTTCTTTTTCAAAGTTCCTTTAAGAAACAACTACCCAGGCCACTCCATCAACACAAGGTATCCCTAACCTTCTCACTACAAGAGGACTAATCCAACTTGCTTCACCTTCATCTACTTGAAGCACATGCCCACGATTCTCATTATGGCTCACTATGAAATAACACCACTCTCTTTTTCTTAAGAGATCATCTAAGTAACGTCCCTTACACATCCCATAAATAGTAGTCTCACTTGAGCCACTACCACGAGATGGGTACTTACTTATTTCTCCACTACTAGCAACACCAGAGGAATAGTGTTCACTTCCCGTCACTCTTCCAACATTAGATGTGTTGTTGAAAGTCGAGCAAAGATTCTCATCATAGAACCCATAGGAGCTCCTTGAAATAGGAGTTTGGTAGAAACCTCCTCTGCCCTCCTCGGTTCCACAACCCATAGAACTACTCATATTATCCCTTCTTTCGGTCTCATTCTAATCCCAATAGTCCTCTAAGTGTTGAACCTGAGTACTCATTGCCTCTACCTTGGTCATAATGTCCCCAAGGTAAGCTTGAACTAACTTGGTCTCACTTACACTTTCCTCACTATTCCCACTTCCATCCAAACTTTCCTTATGGCTCCTTGTACCTGCAAAAGACATTTTAAGAAGGCACACAGGTTTGTATAAACAACCCCATTTGCTCTCTCTTACCTTTGATGGTGGCACTCAACACTCTTTTTAGGATTCACATTCCCAATCCCCCAACGAAAGATGCCCCTTATCTCTTAGGAACCACAATGGTAAGATCACCACTAATACGTCCAAGTATTGGTTCGGAATGGAGTTGATGTAACTCGATGGACAGACGGCTATTTAGAAGTGCGCACTTAGAGCCAAGAAAGTTCTACGACTCCTTTGAATTCTACTCTCCACTACGCACGAATGTCCTAATACGCTCAAGAATTAGTGTTAATAAAGTAAGACAATTACCCTAGAAACACTAACTAAGAAGTTCGGAAGCAAAGTTAACACGAAATCCTACGAAAAATCTACCCGGACAACCTTCAGCAAAAGAGGCCCCCTGCCTCTGAAAGTGGGTTGGTCCGCCCAGTATTGTACAGTGAGGAGTAGGCGGTCAGCCTACTTGAAGTCCAGAGAGTGTGCAACAAAAGAGGCGGTCCGCCTTTGTAAGTAGGCGGTCTGCCTGGTACTGATTCCTGCAGCTTCTCAAAACGTGTGTTTTGGCTCTTCTGCACCAAAATTTCCAACGATTTCAAGGTGTTTTCCCAATCCATAGGTATCCCGATGTATTTTCAACTACTACAAACAATTCCCAATGATTTATATCAACACCCAATCATCAAAAAATCCAAATCAAGAAATTTTAAGCATATCCAAGGGTTTTTCAAACTTTGGGAATTTTGAATTTCAAGTTTTGATTCTCAACTCTAAAACATGTTTTGAGGGTACCCAATCAACGGGAATACAATAACAAGCAATGACCGATATCAAACATCAAAGGAATCATCACAACTAAGAACATCTAGCAATTATTTTTGTGTTTTTCAACTTTTTCACTTTTTTGTTTTTTTTCTTTCAATCAAAGCAAAAACAATAAAAGTAAAGATACGAGATAGATAAATAAAGAACGAGGGTTTGTAAGAACAACATCTGAGCCTTGCTCTGATACCAAACTGATGCGGGGTAAAATACGAGCGGAAGCAAGAAGTAAACAAGATAACTAGAAAAGTAGAGACGGGGAAGAACAGAAATAGAAGAAAGAATGGATAAATGAATCAAACCATGATTTGAATATCCGAGAGAGAGAAAGAAACTTGAACCTAACGAGGATCCATACTAGGATGACATCCACTCGGTTCCAAGCTAACGGGATACACGAAGCTTCAAGCTTCAAAGAGAAGGGCTCGGCCTCTTCTAAATTTTATTCTTCAATCTCAAAATCTAGCTAATGAATGAAATGGCTAAGTGTGGAATTTATAGGTGTGCCACACTCCTATTGTAATGTCTAAAAAGCCCTCAAACAAGATAAAAATAATACAAGCCTCATAGGGCCAAAATAAGGATTACACGTTAAATTTCCGTCCAAAACTAAGCAAAACAGGCGCCCCACCTAGCAGAGTAGGAGTTCTACCTACTACAGAGTGTAGAAAAGTGGGTGGTCCGCCCAAAAAGTATGCGGCCCAAACTCCTGAGAGTTGATCTTCAAGTAGGCGGTCCGCCTAGTGGATTGGGCGGTCCGCCTCTTCCTGGGAGGTGTGGATATGGCTCAAAATGGACTCTAGGTGTTCCTCTTTGGTCCGTAGTTGATCCTCCGTCGATGGTGCTCTTGAATCCTCCTTCGGAGCCCTTGCCTTGTATTCTTTGTGCTCTCGAGCTTGGCTCTTGATGGTTGGCGCTTTGGCTCAATTTGTCCCGCATCACTTTCGCATGCCCTTCTTGTGAAAATGGGCCACCTCGTACCGCAAGGCTTTGCAGTCTTCGGTAAGATGCCTGTGGTCTGCATGAAAATGACGATAGAGGCTCTGATCCCTCTTCCCGGGGTCAGACATCATATCCTTCGGGAGCCTTACTCCCTTGCAAGTCATCCCTTTCAGAGCACTCACCAAATTTGCATTAGAGACGTTGAAATTATATTCAGAAATACGGGGTGGATACTTCTCCTTATATACTAAGGATGGCCCCGTGGTGTTCTTCAAATTAGCAGTAGTGCTTGTTGAAATCAAAATATTACTTGTTTAAAGGGTTAATTCAAGGTATAATGTTCAACATTATGGAGACTCCGAAGGGTTTTCTTTGGAGTCGCCACCTAATTTAGAAAAATTAGGAACCAATTTATTAATTAAGCGGGTGCAATTTATTCCCGTTTATAAGGAAAATATTTTTAGAGATTCGTTGGGTAAGTGGTTCAATTAATTTTGAAAGAAGATCCTTATTATGGGAGCACTTTCAAAAAACCGCTAAAAGGGCGGATTCGGCAGTTTTCACGAATTTTAAATAGAATAAATAGACAAGCTGCAGATTTACATAATAAGAGTTCAATTTTAACTCCATCGAAGCACTCATACTAATTTCTCTCAAATTGCCCAAAAAATCTTATGCCAATTACTTAGTCAGACTTCTATGCTTCACAAGAAAGCTACTTAATCATTCAAGGATAAAGAAAACCATAGCAAGCTTTAAATTTCAAGAGGCATAACCAGCGCACATAGATAGTAAATTTAGATTTGACTCCCAAGTTATACTCAAAATCAAACTCAACACCAAATTTTAACGAAAGAAAGTATTCACCAATATTCTAGAACTCTTAATAGAGTTCAAAGCCAGAGGCCTAACAAGCATTTAAAGGCCTATAATAATTATATGACCTAAACTTTTCACAGAAATCTAAGAGTTAGATAATTTATCAAAGATTACTTCGGACATAGCAAGACTTAACTTACGCTACAAAGACAATTTAGAGATGCTTCAAGGAAAAATAGACTAGGTTCACCCCTGATATCGACCAGCCTGGTACTACATCACCTGATCAATTCTACTACTTGCAGCATCCCTGAGAAAACACTCACACCACCTCACAACCTCTCCTAACTAATTCTGCTCCATGAACACCCTCAAACAACCTGCAAATACCCTAAATCCTCCTTCACTCCTAAACTACTCAAACCACCAACACATCATCCTACAAACTTCCTGAACCAACTGAGCAAAACAAAATATCTGAAACAACCCCCATCCACCTCTGCAACCACTAAACAAACTGCAAACCAAGCATACACCTCTCTGATATCCTACTAACAACTGCACCATGAACAACCCAAAACAGCCCCTTTACAGCTATTTCTGGCATCCCTAGAACTAGGGATGTTCACGGTTTGGTTTGGTTGGTTTTTGGTTAAATCCATAACCAAACCAATATAATCGGTTTTTAAATTCTTAAAACCAAACCAAACCAAATAAAAGTTATATCCATCGGTTCGGTTATTGTGTGTTTGGTTCGATTTTGTCAGGTATTGAAAAACAAAATAACAATGAAGATAATAAGAATGATAAAAAGAACTTTTCCTAAAAAAATAAACGCTAAAGAGAATTTTTCTTAAAAACGGATGATAAAGAGAACTACAAGTATGTTCTTAGTCTTATAGTATTTTGAGAAACTTGAATTTTAACCTAATTACACCTAAAATATTTACTCTTGTCACGACAACAAATCATGGGGAAATTAAAAATAAATATTTATAATAAAATAAAGAATTAAAGTATACTTATATTTACACGATGTTTCTGCTTTCAATATGTCATGACTCATATATCAAATTGAACATGCAATGGTTACTAAAAACAATGCCAAAACTAGAATTTGTTTTTTCATTAGACTTTATCAGTGCGTCTATGTGTTTGTAAGTCCTATTTTTTACCTAAATTAATATAACTATAAGTTTATTGAATAAATTAGACTCCTTGGACTAAATAAGTTGGTTTCTTTTTAAAATGGACTTAAAAGTTAGTCACTCCTTCGACTAAATGAGTTGGTTTCTTATTAAAATGGACTTAAAGTTAGTCAAAAAGGTAAAATCTAATAACATTTAACCTTCTATAAAATCTATGGAAAATGTATAAAATACTGAAATTACATTATAAAAAATTATTATATTAATATATATAATTTTTCGGTTCAGTTTGGTTATTTCTTCGATTATTTTTCATGAAAACCAAACCAAACCAAATAATATCGGTTTTTAAAATTTGAAAACCAAACCAAACCATATCCAAGAACATATCAGTTATTTTAGTCGGTTTGGCTCGGTTTTTAACCAAACCGTGAATACCCCTACCTGGAACACCTCTTCACATACAAGTCACTTGCAACAGCCTCACACTGCCTACAGACTTCCAGAACAAGCCCTATATACCATCAAAACTACATATCCACTAGAACAAACTGCAAGCCAAGAACAGGCACACCCACACACTTCTCTTGGCTCTATTAGGACATTGAATGACAATAGGGAACATAATAGGATAAAACACTAGAGGACTGCAGCCTAAGGCATCCTCTAAACCAGATCCAGATATTAAGAAACAGAACAACACGTTATCATTAAAGAAAATTCATGTTCTTTCTTTATTTGACGTCTAATACAGTTAATGACAAAGATTACCATCCAAACAATACTCCATTTTTTCAGCTGGTATACATTCACTTTTAAACTAGTAACCTGAGTTTCATTATTAAGCCTAAAGGTATGATCTTTAACTTGTCTGTTTATGCCTAAAATTGTACGTCCACGTTAAACAATTAATTATGGTTGGGGTCACAAGCAATACAGTAATTACGATGAAAAAGTATATAAATATGATGAAGAGTATAATAAATAAACAAGATGAAATAAGCAAGAAAAGGTAGAGTAATTCTTATTCCTTGAGAACAGCCGGATACGGTGGTCAATCGCCTTATGTACAATATAAAGTAAGGAGGGGTATTTATAATTAGTGCTACCTAGTCCTAAATAAGATAAAATACAAAGACTAATAAAGCTATGGGCCTACAACTCAAGACGGTGGTATATACTAAACCCTAGCTAGGGGACTATAAACCCTAGGTGGACAGATGTATACCCTGCATCCTGTGGCCATGCCGCCTAAACATTTGTTGGCTCCAGGAGCGGGTGTGTATCCTCTGTGCCCGGTGACTTGTAAGATAATTCTAGTCTCGCCAGCTGAATTCATATCCACGTAATAGTAGGTAGCGTATTTTTTCCCACACATCGTCAATCAACAATGTTTTTAAGGTATGCAAAAGAGGTTGCTATTTCACTGATTCTTAAGTCCTCAAAATAGGCAGAAAGGTCCTAAACTTCATTAATATCATTTCTGTTATGTCCTCACAATCATGGCTTACAACATCAAAAACATTAAACCATGTATAATAGCTCAACTGTTAATTTAAAGTAAGCAGTTGCCGAACTCATATTTCTATGTAAAGACATTTGCTAACAATAGAAGCAACAAACGAACCTTAAAACGAACACGATAAGCGAAAGGAAAAGAACAAAGAATTACCCATTTTCAAGCAGTGAATGAGGCTCGACCTGAAACGACATCACTCAAACAAATGCGACGACGTAGATAATGAAGCGACAACACAAATCAAACTAAAACGACTGATGGCTATATATTTTTTAAAAAAATTGAGAAAAATGTATATGTAGGTATACTGCTGCTGCTTTAAAAATATTTAAAACTCTAAGAACTCTAGACCTCTCCTTTTCCGCCTCTCTAAACCCCTGAACCCCAAGAGAATAATAATATATACCTCTTGAAGCTATGGTTTGAACTGATTTCAAATTTTGAATTCCTGCCCTGATTTGGACAATTCCCTTATAGCATAAGGGTTAAAGTTATCTTATCTCAAAGATTGTACAACTTCAATCCTTCTCCATAAGGATCTGCCTGTTTGGACAAAGAATCAAGAGTTTCGGATTTACTCGTACACAAACGGACGTGCAAGATTAATCCAACATCTAGCACGGAAGAAGAAGACAAAATCGTTAAGTTGGATTGTCGTTTGGATCAGTGAATCGTGCATTTTGGGTGAGAATTTGTTGAAAGAACTTGGGTTCTAGGGTTTAGGATGTGGGTCCTAGGTGGAATTGGGTTGAAGGATTTGGAATTTTCTGATTTTTTAGGGGTTTTAAGTTATTTAAGGGGTCTTTCACAGGTAGGCTTAATTTAGGGCTGCGTATTGCATTTTGCCCCATTTTCTCCAAAAGTTAGTCTATTCACTTTTAAACTTAAAAATTGTCCTTATTTAAAATAATTAGACATTGATTAAAATATTTCGGGACAAAATTGGGTGTCAACAGTGCTAACTTTTCCTTCTCAGCCTTTGACTCACATATTTCTTTCGGTAATTGTAGGGTTCATATCGGTCCTTTGAGTTCACTCATGACACTTCGGCACGTCGAGATGACTCCGGCGACCCATATACCCAGAATTTTGGCCTGCAGACCTCCATTCGTCTAATTCCAACCTAACTTTGGCTGATGTCCTATCATGAACTTCATCCCAAGTATGAGTGATGTTAGGCAAAAATGCATATATTTTAGTATCACTTGCCTCATGTTTTAATGCTTTTGTGGATGATTTTAGCATGAATAATAGTATTTTATGTTTATATTGGGTGTTTGAATATGTAGGAATCAAGTGGAATGAAGAATCATTAAAGGTTAAAGTTTGGAGCAAAATAAAGTGAACTTATAAATAAATCAACCAAGCAGGGGAAGCGTTGTTACGTGCCAAGGCCGTGGATTAGTCGTGAAAGAAATATGAAGACAAAAGGTCACGGCCTAGGCATCGTAAGGCCATGATTCAGCCATGAAGTCAAAAGCATAATTTACAAAGCTCACGGCCCAGCCATCATAAGGCCATGATCTAGCCATGAAGGCATAATTTATGGCGAAAAGTGGTGAGGGGCAAACTTGTCCACGAGTTTCACACGAAATATATAAGGTTTTCTAACAAAATTTCAGCCGCCATCTTGGCTTGGAAGAGTAATAAACACCATTGTTGGAGATTTTCTAAGCTTGGAAGAGGCCAGAGCCGGTCCTACTGAAGATTTGCAGAATTTCTCTAAAACTACTCTTATTTTCTATTACTATGGAGTTTGCTTTAACATTAGCTTTTGTGTTCATCAAAAATATGTGTAGCTAAATTCTTTCTCTAGGATATTGATGTAACCAATTATTGGGTGAATGTATTGACAGTATTCTCTATAATTGAATTGTTGTTCCTCCTATTTATTCAACTACATGTTTCATGTGATTAGTTGAATGACCATCAATTAGTTGTACTTTTGTGCCCTTTGTTGCTTGGAAAAGAATATAGCTTTAGGTAGTTTTTGAACAACAATACTTCCGAGCAAGAGGTCGAAAGATAATTGCAAAGATTTAAAAGCAGGGTTAGGAATAACGAAGCTTTATGTGATCTTAGTGAGCGGGCTAAATAATCACCTAGGTTAGTTTGGAAGAATAACTTAGAAAATTACTGTTCTTGATCGGAAGATGTTTATAATAACTAAAGAGCTCATGATCAATAGGAAGAAAACAGTAAGATTATTCGAAACCTGTCAGTAGTACATCTCAATAATTTGGGGAAATCTATATCCTAGGTTCTTTCTTCTTGAATCTTATCAATTTAATTTACTTGCGTTCTTTATTTATCGGTATATTTAGTTTTTTAGTTCAATCATAAATTAATATTGTTACCATTGAAAGTTGTGGAAGTTATTGATTTAGTGATACGAAAGTAGTTAAAGTTAGACGTTTTCTCTCTGTGGCTTCGACTCCGGACTTAAAAATCGGATTATATTTACAGTGACCACTTATCCTTTTTAGAACGAGTTTTGGGCGTTAACAAATTTTGAGAGCTTGCCACTTTTGGAGATCTTTCTTCGATTCGGCAACAGCCTCGAAGTTATTTGTGTTTATGTTCCTTTCAAATGCCATGATAGCCAAGCTATCCTCCATGGTAGGCATTTCCATCTGCTCCGCTTGGAAGCGCTCAAGAAAATCTCTAGGTGGCTCCTTGTACCACTGCTTCAAATGGAAGATATCCTCCTTCCTCTCAAGGATTTTTTGAGCACTAGTGTGTGCCTTAATGAAAAGATCAGCCAGTCCATCACAGTTTGCGACTGACTCAGAGGGCAAGTGCATGTACCAGTGCAGTGCCCCTTTCTCGAGCATCTCCCCGAACTTTTTTAGGAACATAGACTCCTATTCCACTGGAGACAAATCATTTCCTCTTACTATGGCCATATATTCAGCCACATGGTCTGCTGGGTCCATCGTACCATCATATTTCTTTAAGATTTGCATATTTAAGTGCTTTAGAATTGGAGCTGAGGCCGCTTCTGGTTTGAAGGCATGTTGCCTACATTTCTCAATATCCAGCCCCTTTGAGGCTTTCTGACCCCGGGGATTTTCTCCAGCCGGTTTTCAAACTGAGCTTCGAGGTCCTTTTTCCATTTTTCTAGGTCCGTCGGGACGCTGGATGGGGCCACGGGCGCTGTCTCTGCTACCGTAGGAGCTGCTCCAAAGGGTATCGTGTCGTTAGGGGCAATCCCCGAGCCTATAGACGCGACACCATTTGGAAGTCCCCTTGTTGTTGCGCATGGAGAAACAAAATTCGGAGTGCCTCCATTGGGAGCCACGGGTGGAGTAGCGGTGGGAGTAGTAGTACCTCTCACACTTTCTGAGATAGTTTGTAATGAGCTATGCATTTCGGCGTTTACCCTACCTTGTTCAGCAAATTGTTCTCGAACTTGTCGCATAAAATTGACAACATATATATTCTAAGAATCATTTGACCCCGATGAGGTGGGGTCGGTTGGTGGTGGAGGAATAAACGACAAACCATTAGTGGTACCAGTTTGCCAATGGGGCGAGATTGATCTCCTACTAAATTGTATGACTCCAAATTAGATTTAGAATATAATTGAATTTATTTTTTATTTTAGGTTACAAGCAATTTGTTGTATCAAGGTTACAATAAACATGTTAATAAGACGAAATAATAACGAATAATAAAGCAAGAACAATTAGTTTCAATATTCAATACTTGAGAGTATAATTTGACAGAGTTTTGGCTATATTTGTATGCCTTTACATTGATACATAAGTGCTATTTATATCAAATAGGCTTGAGATAATCGTAGGCATTAATTTGTCCACTCCGCCATATTTAGATAGTGGGTGGCCCACGGTCTTCCCTTTATTAAATGCTGAAATTGTGGGGCTGAGATAGTGGGGCTTCAGTTATGCTGAAGTCGAACCGCTTGTCTCGAGGCTCCGATCCAACTCCCTCGGGGCCTCGAGCCATTTTTCTGTGGCACGAGCAGTCTTAATCTTGGGGCTCAGCCTCGACCGTCCTGATATAATTCTCATGGCCATTATATAGTTCATGTAACTGTTGCTCCAAGCTCCACGCCCCCAACTGCCACATGTCTGTGTTATAATTTCACCAATACAAATTCCAGTATAAAAGCGCAAAACAACCATACCTAATAAAAATATTTGTTTGGAAGAGGAAAGTCAACTTATCCGTGAAAGAAATCGAAGAAAATCCTAACCTAGCTACTAGTTAGTAGATGTATTATTGTATGGGGAGTAAGGTCAACATTGCAAGCTTTAAAACATTATGTACGATTACTATCAATTGTTGTGATTGGATGAATAGTATCCTTCATCCTTCATCCTTAATTATTCTTAATTAGTAATTTAGAATTCGAGCCCGAGAAAAAAATAGACATTCTTTCTTTGGTAGTTCATGTTGTGCTTCCAAATCCTTGCCTCTATAACTTAAAATAAGATTAAGAAAAAATTACACACACATGATATAGTCAACTACGCTTGTTTATGGTCAAACTCAACATTTTAAAGTCAAAGTAATAAGCAATGTGTGCTGGCCTTATGTTGACCAAATATTCTTCTTATAAACTTTCATTCGTGTGAGTGAAATTTAACATATCAGAAAAGAAAAAGAGTTACAAAATAATTGCTCCATTGAGACTGATTTATCAGCATTTCTCATTTTCATGATGATTCGATCACATTTAAACTAAAATAAGTTGTTTATTAATTTGTCTATGGAAGTAAATTCTAAAATGAATAAAAAGTAGTAAAGTACTCTAATAAGCTTTCCTGCACCCCAAACCTATGATTTTATCCAAGTAAATTGGACTCTAGTACTTTATAGGGGCAAACTGCTGAATAGCCACTTTTTCTAGTGGTCTTTAGTTTGAGGCCTTTTTTATATTAGTTTGCATGAGAAGCCACTTTTCAGAACTTCAATCCTTGTGGGCTGAAATTCAAACCTTGTAGGCTGAACTTCATGCTTAAGGTATGAAGTTCAACTTCAACCTACAAGGGCGGAACTTTTAGGCATAAAATGCATAAACTTCAATCCTTGTGGGCTGAAGTCGAACTTCAACCCTTATGGTGGGCTGAAGCTGAACTTCAACTCTTGTGGTGTCAAGTTCATCCCACAAGGACTTAAGTACCAAAAAGTGATCTCTCATGCAAAACTAATAAAAAAAGTGGTCTCCAACCAAAGATCACTGGTAAAAGTGGCATGTGTGCGAAATTTTTACACTTTATAGGAATAACTTCAAAAATATAATTTAGATTTTGTAACAGTGATATCTGTCATAATTGAAATATTACGCCGGCCTTCTTTGTTTTAAATTTTTTGCAACAACTAATTAACTTATTTATTATTAATGCAATATAATGCTTACATGACCAATTTAACCTTTTTAATAGGGATTTCTGTGGATATACTAGTCTATTATCTAATCATCTAATGTAGAACTAGAAGAAAATAAATTGTAGTAGCAATATTAAGGAAAATAATAATGCATAAAGATATAACAGCTTTTTTTTTACCAAAAATAGCTTGAGAATGTGTTATATATGTACAATTCATATATAATATTGTTTTGGTAAAAATAGGACCAGAAACATCACTGTCAGGTGTTCGGATGCGTGGCACGAGCAGAGTAAAATATGGAAATAGCATGACTTCAGATGACTGCGTGGACAATTTAGATGGCCACCAGACAAAATCGACCCTCCAACTGAAGAACATACAGTCATATCCCCGGACAAGTCGAGACGGACACTTGAACAGATAAGGCCTTTGCCCCAACAAATTCTACTATCTTTGGGGCCAAGTCTATCACGTCCCAACGACACGTCTGAACCGTTGAGAGACGTGAGGAATTGGGTCTTTCATTTGTATTATGACTGTTAGTCTATATATACTCCCTCTACCTATCTTTTGTATAGTGGTTAAGGATCCCATTTGTCAGTTCCAAGACCTATATCTTGGAATCAGGTTTCTTTACCTCAAAATTGGCTTTTGCAAGATGTCTACCCCAGCCCAGAAGCCAGAAAATACTAATGTGTCCCAAATCCAACAGTTTTCTTCAGGATCTGTAACTATTTCCTTCCGAAGATCTCATAGTCAAAGAATACCTTCCTCACCTTTATCACAGTTTGAGACTCAATTTGCTAGACATTCTGTCTCTTCATTTCCTTCTAGAATCGAAACTGTTAACTTCGAATCTAGGATTCCTCAAGCAGAATACTCAGTGGAAACACCTCCAACTGAAGTTAACTTCGAAAGACCTCAGTCTCCTACTTATTCATCTCTAGGTGCTGAATTAGGTGTTTTAGAAAAAAAAATTCAAATTGACAAAGAAAACTCAAGACTGAATTTTACTCTCCTGAAAACCTTTTTAAGAGAATATGGTTTTTTTAACAGTTTTCAAGGAAATGAAAGAAAAAATCTTCAAAAATTTATTATGAATCCTTGAACTCGATTCAAAAGCAAATTAATTTCTTTGAGTGGTTTGAAGCTTATGCTGAATACCACCATATAGAATTTCCTTTTTGTAAATCTATTAATGTTTCAAAAATTTGGAAAACTTCAACTGGAGAAGAAGTCATCTCTGAACTTCCTCCACCACAAGGATTTTCAACAAATCATGGCAAACCCCAAGTAGTAGCTACTCCTTTCAAATTAAAACCTGAAAGTGAAGCTTTCACAGCCAAAGATATTATATCTTTGAACAAAATAATTATACAAACAAGTATTTACAAACTCTTGGTGAATATTTGATTTCAAAACCATCTTTTTCAGTATCTACTAGTTCTAAGCCAGTCGAAACATCTTCAATTCCACTATTTAAACCTTATGAGATCCCTAGAACTTTTGCTAGTGAACTCTAGAGTCACCAATATAAAGGTTTCCCTCAACTTTCTGACCTTTAATGTAGAATCTCTGAAATAGAGAAAACCTTCGTCATTCAAGACTCTGCAACTAAAGAGTCTGTAATTAAGGATGCTTCTATAGGTGTTCTTCGAGAGGTAGATACAGATCGAGAATCTCAAACACAGTCTGATCAATTTCATTATGATCCTTCTCTAGAAGTTGCTCCTCTTAGAACAGGATCCTCCAACTGGCGACAACCCCAAAAACTCTATTATCCTAGAGCTACCCATCCTGACATGGTTTTAGAAGAAAAACCTAGTGTCATGCAGAATAACTACAATGCCAACAACATCTATGAATGGAACATAGATGGTTGCTCTGAATACAATATTTTGTCCAAATTGCAGATGATGACTATGGTAGCCACTGCATATAGAACTTCTCATAACTGTAGTGACCAGCTTACTACCCATATATTAGTAGCAGGTTTTACAGGTCAACTTAAGGCTGGTGGGATACCCATCTTAGCGAGGAAGATCATCAAAAGATCTTCTACAGCGTTAGAATTGATCCAACAGGAGAACCAATCCTAAAAGATGGCCAAACTATTCCTGATTCGACCAACTACCCTAATTTACACCATTATCAAAACATTCATAGGTAGTCCAGGTATTTTAAGAGAAGAACTTCTGAAATACTTAACAATCTTAAGTGTAAGACCCTCTCTGATTTTAGGTGGTATAAAGACTCTTTTCTAAACAGATATATGAAAACCAGATGGAAACCTCCCATATTGGAAAGAAAAATTCCTAGATGGCCTGCCTAAGTCCCTTAGAGATTTAGTCAAAGAGGAACTCCAAAGTCTCTACATTGGTGATATTATTCCTTATGAACAAATCACCTATGGTCAGCTTACCAGTCTCATTCAACAAGTTGCTCTCAAAATCTGCCGACAAGATAAGATATTGAGACAATTAGCCAAAGATAGAGCTCAAACTCACATAGATTTAGGAAGTTTTTGTGAACAATTTGGTATCCCTCCTTGTGGAAAAAAGCCTCATAAGAGATGAAAGGCTAAAGATAAGGAGGCCGTCCCAAGATATAGACCTTCTGCACCCAAGTACAGAAAAAAAAAACTTCCTACTCCAAAAACAAAGCTCCACCAGCCCTACCCAATAGACCTAAAGGACCAGGTTTCAAATCTCCCAATTCTGACAAATGCTACAGATGTCACAAAACTGGGCATATCGCCAAATACTGTAAATTAGCTAACAAAGTTAGAAACCTTGAATTAGATGAGTCTATTCTTAACCAAATAGAACAACTCCTACTAGAAGATAGTGATGCTTCTGATATTGATGATGATGAACTTGAACAGCAATTCAACCAACTTGAAGAAGATGATTTACAATCATCTTCGTCCGAATCTAGTCAAGAAGACCAAAATAGTCATCTAGAGATTAATGTTCTCTCTAAAGAACAAGATCTCCTCCTTGAGCTTATTAGTAATCTTGAGAATTCAGACCAAAAGAAATATTATCTAGAGCAGTTCAAACGAACCATAAATAAGCCTTACACATCTTCAAGCACCTTTCCAAATCATCCTCAAATAGCTAATACTTACAATATTACTGACATTCTCAATAGATTTCCTTCACAGAAATCCAAGACCATAACTATCCAGGATCTCCAAACTGAGATAGCACTCCTTAATGGAAGAAATTCGTGAAATTAGAGCAAAACGAGATATAGATCCCCTTGTTCTCCAACAGCTTTCTACCCAGCCTGAACAGCCTAGACAAACAAAAACCAAACCAGTTGATCGGAAAGATTTCATCAACTACCTCTCTAGACTTTCCATCCAGAAATGGCATATTAAGGTTACCCTAGTTATCAATAAGTCCTTCACTTTAGATATTTTCGCCTTATTTGACACAGGTGCAGATCTCAATTGTATACAAGAAGGACTCATCCCAACAAAATACTTTCAAAAAACCAAAGAAGCCCTTAGAGCAGTCAATGGCAAAAAATTAGGAATTAGCTTAAAACTCTCTGATGTTGAAGTTAGAACTTCCTTAGAAAATTCTTCTTTGTCAGTCTCAACTTCCTTCTTGTTAGTAAAAGACCTTACTAACTCAGTCATATTAGGCATCCCTTTCATCCAAGAAATCATGCCTTTTATAGTCACTAACCAAGGCATCCAAATTGAGTGCATAGAAAATAAGATCATCCTCCCTTTTGATAAATCTCCTATCAAGAAGGTCTTGTCTGCCTTAAAACATAAGGAAGCCTAAATCAATTTCCTCAAAGAAGAAGTAGCATTTCAAAGGCTACAGCAATAGCTTCAAGATCCTTCTCTTCAGTCTAAAGTTAAAACTTTAGAAGCCAAAATCCAAAAGGATCTTTGTGCTGATTTACCAACAGCCTTTTGGAATCGAAAGAAACACATGAACCTGACTGCGATGAAAAAACCATTCTCACTAAAGCTCGTCCTATCCAAATGAATCACGAGTTAACAATCCATTGCCAAAGTGAGATCAAAGATCTTCTTGACAAACACATCATCTCTCCCAGTAAATCCCCCTGGAGTTGTGCTGCTTTTTATGTTAATAAAAGCTCAGAAATTGAACGAGGTGTCCCTCGTTTAGTCATTAATTACAAACCTTTGAATACAGCTCTTCGTTGGATTAGATACCCTATTCCAAACAAAAGAGATTTACTTCAGCGGCTTTATGCTGCTACTATTTTTTCAAAATTTGATTTAAAATCAGGTTTTTGGCAAATTCAAATTGATCCAAAAGATCGATATAAAACTGCTTTTACTGTTCCATTTGGGCAATACGAGTGGAATGTAATGCCATTTGGATTAAAAAATGCTCCTTCGGAATTTCAAAGAATTATGAATGACCTTTTTAATCCTTTTTCAAAATTTATTATCGTTTACATTGATGATGTCTTAGTATTTTCTACTAGCATCGATCAACATTTTAAACATTTAAAAATCTTCTTTAATACCATTAAAGAAAATGGCTTAGTTCTTTCAAAAACTAAGTATAGTCTTTTTCAAATTAATATACGATTTTTAGGTCACAATATTCAACAAGGAACTATTGTCCCTATCCAGAGATCAATTCAGTTTGCTGATAAGTTCCCTGATCAAATCTTAGATAAAACCCAACTTCAAAGATTTTTAGGTTGTGTTAATTATGTATCTGATTTTATTCCAGGTATTAGCAATCTGCTAAAACCTCTCCATAATAGATTGAAAAAGCCTCTTCCTCCATGGACTAATGTTCATACCAACGTTGTCCAGCAAATAAAATTAAAAGTTAAACATCTTCCTTGTTTATCTCTCCTGATCCTTCTGCATTCAAAATTGTTGAAACAGATGCATCAGACATTGGTTATGGTGGCATATTAAAAAAAAAGATGGCAAAGAACATATCATTGCATTTGCATCAAAGCATTGGAATAATGCTCAACAAAATTATCCTACAATTAAAAAGGAAATTTTAGCAATTGTTTTATGCATTTCTAAATTTCAAGCTGATTTACTAAACCAAAAATTCCTTTTAAAAATTGATTGCAAAGCTGCAAAATCCATTTTACAAAAAGATGTACAAAACCTTGCATCAAAACATATATTTTCCAGATGGCAAACTATTTTATCTATTTTTGATTTTGATATAGAATATATCAAAGGGAGCTCAAACTCTATTCCAGATTTTCTCACTCGAGAATTCTTGCAGGGAAGATAACATGCCCAAAAAAAAAAGGAAGAATTTCCAGCCCTTCCTCCTCCGGAGGAAAACAAACAAGACAAAGATGTCTCTCAACAGCAAATAATTTCAGTTGCCTCCAAGCAACTTTCAAAGGATGTTGCTGACTCAAGTCAGCCAAGATATCAAACTTCAGCAGACTATACTATGAAAGGAATACACCCGTCATATCTCCTGGAAAAGGCTGAACCAATTTCAATTGAAAGCCCAAAAAAATGGGCAGATTTGGTTGAAGAAGATGAAAATCAACATGCACAGACATCATCTGACTCCTGGTCAGATACAGACTTCTTAAATTGGTGAAGCTTATGGGAATAAAAGCAACCATAAGCGACCCTAAAATAAGAAAATAATTTATTATGTTTAAAAATTTATGTTCCACTGTGGCAGCCTCAGGCCACGCATCTTTCTCTTCTTCTGTGGCTGCTAAAAGTACCACACAGACACCAACTGGCGGCCAAAAGCCCCAACACACAGAGCACAAGCACGGTGTATTCAGCACCCAAACAGGCACTTTCTTCACCAGTGTCACAACCAATTTCTTCATACAAAAGTTCCTCCCCTGAGGAACCAACCTACTTTAAAAATGACAATGTCTATCCGCTTACCCAAATTGAGCCAGAATTTTGGCATCCAAACCCTCAAGAAGTAGCTAGTCAAATGCTTCGCTCATCAGCCAATTTCATACAAGAAACTCCTGACCATACTCAGAAATTTTATGAATTTATCCTTGCAGATACCAAATCTTGTTTATTCAAACCCAAGGATAGCACCATATAGTTACCCATACAACGGTGTGGATTAATAAAATAATCTCGCCGAAAGAATGGGGCACACTTCCAACCAAATATAAAAAAAAATTCCAACCTTTTCGACCTCAATATTTTAATTATTACGACTACAAGGCAGCCTAGATGAATGCCTTCACTTTTCAAAATCACCTGGGAAAACACTCTTGGTTTATCCTTTGGGGTAAACAATTAGTCTCTGAATTTCCTCAGTGGTTCATACATCAATGGTGGCCTGTATATGGACACAAAATTGAAATCCTTCCCCCTTTAGTTAAAGAAGGATATGAATATTTCAGTACCACGTTCTTTAGTCAACAACAGATACCTATGCTACTCCAATTTTCTCATAGATTTCACCTTCCGTGGATCTATTCCCAAAAATTTTATTTTCATAAGCCAGATGGACGCAAAGGACTACCATGGTTAGCCCTTCAAGGTCACACCAAATGGTACAAGAACTGGAATCCTTCCGAAGCTTATGTTCCGGCTTTAGAAAAATGGTTCCTGGAAAATCCAAAGTATTTGTCTCCAACAGATGCTGCCCAATACTCATTTTTCAACAAAAATCAATAGCAGCTGCACAGTTAGCCAGCTCTAGCAATAAAGGAGATTTTATTGAACAAATGAAATTAATCCTCCAACAACTTTTAAAGCTGGATCCTCCGGCCAGAAGTCTCAACCATCTTCAGAAGAAGAAGAAGACGAAGAAGAAGACCCTGATTATGACTTAGCAGAAGAATAATCAAAATGCGCAAGCATGACATCAAGGTGTCATCATTTTGATGCACACAATTATTACATCAGTATGACTAATCATGACATCAACTAAAGCTGACATCATCCATGACCTCAGCAAGCATTAGCAAGACAAAGCTGACATCATCCATGACATCAGCAAGCATTAGCAAGATATTTCATGTATTTTTGCTATAAATACCCCCCCACTATCGCTTGTAAAAACACACACCACTTCTACTACATCATTCACAATATCCTCCTTCTCTCTAGAATTGGTTAGAGTTCTATCCCTCTAGCTTTGTAATAATTTTCTATATGGCATTTTTTATGCTCATTGCTTTCATTATTATTGTCACTACTACTGCTATTGTTCCTATCATTACCTTAGTTGCTATCAATGTTGAAGCTATTCACATCCTACATCAATTTTTTCTTTCTTTTGTTTTGATTACATCATTACTTTATTATTGCGACTGTTTGCTAATTGCTTGGACCATAAATTGTCTAACAATTTCTCACTTACTAATATAATCAATCAAACCACGTTTAGATTAACGCTAATTAAGTCAAAAATCTTAATATAAAGGGTTAGTTTCTGGCCTACAAGTTACAAATTTAATTGTTAAATCTAAAACTGAATTTAGGGCATACAATTGTGTGTATACTAATATATATAATGTATAAATAACAACATACCCAGTATAATCTCATGAGTGGTATCTGGAGAGGGTGAGATGTACGCAGACCTTACACCTATGTCGGACGAAGTAGAGGTTGTTTTCGATAGACCTTGACACAAAAAAAATAGCTTTGAAAACGGAATCGCAACATGAATTAAATCATAAAAATATTGTAAAGATAGAAATACCAAAATAAAGAAAAGCAATAACATAAAAATATTAAAGCTAATCCAAGAGAAACGAAGCAACATTACTTGTAAAAGTGAACAGTAAGTTACAAATAGAAAAATAACCATAACACATATAAGAATCACTACAAACCCCATAATAGAACCAAGTCCCCCACTGAAAGAATAGGAAACACTATCTGTGTTCTAACTTTCTACCGTAATCCTCGGCCTCTATGCTACTATATCTACGGTCAAGTCCTTCATAATTTGAAGCTGAGACATGTTCTTCTTAATCATCTTTTCCCCAATTCTTCCTCGGTCTACCTCTACCTCTACCTCTCTGTAGGCCCATCACTGTCAACCTCTCGCACATCCTCATTGGAGCATATGTGCTCCTCCTTTTCAGATGCGCAAACCATTGCAGCCTCGCTTCCCGCATCTTGTCTACCATTGAGCCACTCCCCCTTTTATCCCGT
Organism: Petunia x hybrida; assembly: GCA_037355625.1. Taxonomy (NCBI): domain Eukaryota; kingdom Viridiplantae; phylum Streptophyta; class Magnoliopsida; order Solanales; family Solanaceae; genus Petunia; species Petunia x hybrida. Next base: position 1,506,537 of record JBBBVM010000712.1, on the reverse strand, counting down.
GTGACTTCATTCCTAATCTTATCTTTCCTCGTATTCTTAGACATCCATCTGAGCATCCTCATTTCGGTTACGTGCATATTCTGAACATAGGTATTCTTGACTGGCCAACACTCTGTCCTAACAATATAGTTAGTCTAACAACCACTATATAGAACTTACCCTTAAGTCTAGGTGGCACTTTCTTATCACATAAGATACCAGAAGCGAGCCTCAATTTTATCCAACTCGCTCTAATATGATGTGTGACATCTTCGTCAATCCCTCCATTTCATTAGACTATTGACCCAAGATACTTGAAGCACTCTTTTATTTTTGGGATGACTTGTGTATCAAACGTAACTTCCACACATCTCATTTTATACATCGCTAAACTTGTACTTCATGTACTCCATCTTAGTCCTGCTCAGCCTGAAACCTTTAGAATCTAGAGTTCGCCTCCACATCTCCAATTTATCATTAACTCCACTGCGAGTCTCGTCAAGCAAAACTATGTCATTTGCAAACAACATACACTATGGTAACTCCTCTTGAATACCTCGTATTAATTTGTCCATTACCAGAGCAAACAAAAATTGGCTAAGCGCTGACCCCTGATGTAACCCCATCTCAACCGGGATCTTTTCATGAGTCTCTTACTACCATTCTCACTCGAATCTTGGCTCCATCATGCATGTCCTTAATCGCTTCGATATATGACACTGGTACACTTCTAGACTCCAAGAATCTCTATAAAACCTCTCCTGACTTTATCGTAAGCATTTTCTAGGTCAATGACCACCATATGTAAATTCTTTTTTCTTATCCCTATACTGCTCAACCATCATCCTCAAAAGATGTATGGCCTTCTTAATGTATCTCCCAAGCATGAAATTGAATTGATTCTAAAAAATAGTTACATCCATCCTCATTCTATTTTCTATCACCCTCTCTCAAACTTTCATAGAATGACATTGTAATTTGATACCCTTTTAGTTGTTGCAATTTTGAATATCGCCCTTGTTCTTGTACAATGCAATCATGGTACTCCACCTTTAGTCTTCGGGCATTTTTACCCTTCCTAAGAATGACATTAAAGCAGCCAGTAAGCCACACTAAACCTACACTATCTACATTCTTCCTAAATTCCACTAGGATCTCATCAGGCTCGATCGCTCTTCCCCTCTCATCTTACGGATTGCCTTCTTAACTTCCTCAAATTGAATACACTTACAGTACCCAAAATCACGTCGGCTCCCGGAGTGCTCTAAATGTCCCAACACAATACTCTTGTCTACCTCTTCATTCAAGTTTATGGAAGTATTCTTGCCATCTCCGTTTAATGAGATCCTCTTCTATCAAAATCGTGCCAAACAATTGTAACCATGAATTTGACCGACTATTTTGTCTAAAGTTTCCATTGTTAACTTGGACTTGTTTAGCATTTGAGCCAAACAATTGCTATCCTCCTTACGAATTGGAATTTGGGCTTCGAACACCAAAGACTGACAAATTTTTAGACTAGGATAAGGAACAAACAAAAATTATCAATACAGGCCCTTATTTTCAACTCATACCCGAATAGGCCTACTTGTGCCATTTTTTGAAACAACAATTACACACTCTTGCACTCTCTACACAAAAAAAATCCTAGCCCACTCTCCACATAAAACCCCTTAGCCCCCAACTCCTTCCTATCTTATCTTTTCCCTTTCTCCTTCTCCCTTTGTCATTGTCGCCACCTCCCTCACTCCTTCTACCGCATCTTCTCTATCACCACGCCTCCCAGCCGCTGCCAAGTACCTCCGCCACCTTTTTTTTTTGAAGAATAATAACGATTTGCCAAAGTAAATTCCGATCAAAGCTCCGATGAGGGTTTGTTTATCATATTTCTTCTTCTTCACTTTTTTTAAAAGATCTGGCGAGATCTACTAGTTTTTTGTTGAAGCTTTTTTGAATAGTTTGATATGGTATTTTTCTTATAGGAATTTGTATAGATCTGGTACTTTTGTTAAGTTTTTAATGTAAAGCTGCCCAAAACATTGTATAAGATTCTTTGTACATTTTTATACATATTTTATATAGTTTTATACACTTCTGTAAATGTGTATAAACTTATAAAAGTCTGTATACGTGTGTATGTACAATGAATAAAGCTATATAAATTTTCAGATTTGTGCATTATGGTGTTCGTATAAAATTTAGCTTTTTTATGTATATATTTTGTACTTCTTTCCATGTATACACATTTATCTATGTATATACATGTATTATTTATTTTTTGGTAAATTTTTATGTATAAATTGTCCAAAGCAATTATATAGACTAAACCGAAAAAAATAATGGTAAAACAAAATCAGTAACTTCAGTGAAAAATAAAATATTCTAGTGAAATTCCGACAATTTTAAATTTTCCGGTCAACGTCCACCTCCGACGGGAGGGTGGCCACCGGTGGGTCAGTGGCGGGGAGGGGAAAGTGGCAACTAGGATTTATTATTTTGTGGTAAAGCCCAAATTTTAAAAATAAGGGTTGTGATGGAATATAAGAAACAAATATAGAACTTCCTTTGTAATTTCCTTATTTGAAATGGCTACTTTTTTTTAGGATTTTTTATATAAAAGTACAATTTTTAGAAGTTATTTACAAAATATAGCAATATTTTAGCAAAATTACCCAATATAGAGGAAAGGAAAATAGCATAACATAGAAAAACCTTACATTCTTCCTCTCATTTACCTCAATTTCACTTTTCCTCTCATTTCCCCAAATTTCACTTTTCCTCCTCCCATTTCCCCCATTTCACTTTTCCTCCTCCCATTTTCCTCAATTTCACTTTTCCTCCTCTCATCCTCAACCACCTCATATCTCGTTGTATCTCGATGTTTCTCAACTACCAACCACCTCGTATCTCACTGTATCTCAACTACCAACCACCTCGTATCTTGTTGTATCTCAACTACCAACCACTCGTATCTCGTTGTATCTCCACTACCAACCACCTCGTATCTCCTTGTATCTTAACTACCAACCACTTCGCATCTCGCTGTATCTCAACTACCAGGCACCTCGTATCTCGTTGTATCTTGTCGTATCTTGCTGTATTTGCATTGTTTTGCACTGTATCTAACTATTTCTAGACTGTATCTAACGGTTTCAGCATTGTTTCATCCTATTTGTGCGTTGTTTCTTACTGTTTCTAAACTATTTCACCTTTTTTTGCATCGTTTCACATTATTTTTTACATTTTGTTTCAGACTTTTTCACTAGCTGTTTCAGACTGTTTCTCGCTGTAACTCAACTTACCCCAGATAATGAACCACCCGTATCTTGTTATATCTCGATGTATCTTGTTGTATCTCGTTGTAACTGCACTATTTTTGCACCGTATCTAACTAGTTTCAGCGTTGTTTCAGACCGTTTCAGCACCGTTTCAACGTGTTTCAGTCTGTTTCATCGCTGTTTCAGACTGTTTCATCATTGTTCTCACAATGCAGATCGGAAAAAGGCATATAAAGTGAACAAAGTCAACATATACTAGTGGAGATCCAATAACAGCACCCAGAGCCGAGGAAATAGATCCACGAGCAAAATTGCAGTAGCAGTAACATGAACACATCATCGTTTTCTATTGCTTTTATTTCTTGTCATATGTTATTGAAATAATAAACGAAAATAAAGAGGGAGACGAAGTTGCAGTGACTCCAGTGAAACCTACCGGAGTTTCGGCCAGAAATCTAAGTTAGGCAGTCGCTCTTCCGCCCCATTCGACGCTGCTCTGTTTCGTTGCTGTCACCAGTGATTGTTTAGCTTTTCTGCGTTTTTTTAAGAACTGACCTTTGGTGTTGGATTATTGCTCCCCTCTGGTTGTTTTGCTCACAGCTATCTCACCGAAGACCGTGCTCCGGCATATCTATTCTTGTTCGTCGTTTCTGTTTTGATTTGGAATTTAACTCAATATTGTGCCAACCGCTACTCTGTTTCTATCTGCTTCGTGCTATGACTTTTGATAACAATGTGATTTGTCTTAATTATTGTGAAATGTATTAGGAAAAATAATGCTATGTCTGGTAATTTGAGAAATGATGTTATTTTTTTGTAATATAGGGATGCAGTTTTGTATATGTGTAAAAACCCCTATTTTAAAGAAGAAAAAGCGTGAACCACTTAATGAACAATATCTTTGATTTAAGCCCAAACATTTTCACTTTTCACTTCTAACTTTTCTTCAAATTGGCAGATGTACAGAAGTAGGACACTTTACTGCTACTGTTACACTTTTGACCGATACTAGAAAACCGTTTAACTTTTAGGCTGAATCTCCAGAAGACAATCTTGTGAAAAATCACCAGGTCTAGCTGCCATGAGTTCAGTTTAAAAAAGAGTTCGGGTGGATCCTAATGAATCACCATAAGAGACTAAAAACGTAAGACTTTTTCCGCCGAACTATAAAATCTAACTCTGGTGCTCGTCAAGGCCACTGGACGAATTGAACTAGTTTTTGTTCGAAATAAACAGATCAGGCACCTCCGTTACAATTTTGATCCCTATAAGAAATTTTTACAAAAATAGCCCCCGTCGGGCAAAGTTACTGGCAATCACCAGGTTTTTTCTTATACAAAAGTTCGGGAAATCTCCACGAACTTTCTTACGAGGATCAAATTTGTAAGACTCTCCTTACAGGGGTCAAATCTGTGTCGAGGCGCTTGAAGTGTCCTATTTCTGTAAATCACCAAGCACTTGAATAATACTAGCTTTTGTTTTTTTAAGAGAAAAAAAAACAGATGTTTCACTTGGGTGTCAAAGGGCTTGTAATCTAAAAGCTTCTACTAGAAAGTTTGAGCATCTGCTTGATTGAGGTCTCTTGTCTATTCCTTCTTAAGACCCCTATGTTTTCTTTTTGGGGTTTTTACGTATATATACAAATTTACACTCCTATATTACAAAAAAATATCAATATTTTACAAATTACAACACCTAGCAATATTTTTTATAGCAAAGTATAAATAATTATTATACATTCAACCATCAACTATCACAAATCAGTAAGGGACCATTAGAAAAAGGAAAAAGGAAAAAGTGAAAATCAAAAGTAATGGTGAAAACACAGCCACCGCATACGGCGGATCCAGATCCGGTGGTCTTCTCCTCAATTTTTCACAGATCCACCGCATACATACACACACCATACATACACAGAAAAAATGGGGCGGTGGCAAAGCCACTACCACCAATAGTGAGACATAGGACACCAGACACACCACCATATACAGATCGAAATCAGTCGTAAAACTCACCACCAACAACGGTGGAACCACTAGTGCGAACGAGGGCAGAGGAACATAGAGGACGAGGGAGATCAGGTAGAGAGAATTAACACATATCAGCGAAAACAGTGAGAAAAAAAACAGCAGTGGTGAAAATACGCTGTACTGTTCTGCTGCGGCGCCACCATTGCAGATGCTCGCTCCTCCCCTTTTCGTTTTGCTACTGTTTTTATTCAGTGAGATCCCACTTGGGTTTCTCTGACCGTCGATTGCCTTTGCTGATCCCCTTTTCGTTTTGCTACTGTGTCGCCGTTTTATTGGAAGGAAATGGTTGTTATTGATACAGAAATAATCACTTTAGACCAAGAAAATATATTTATATATCTTTTTTTTCACCTTAATTTTAATCTTTTATTTTCTAAATGCTTTGATGATTACAATTACATACTTGTTGGATTTTTCTTATGCGAACAAATGCAACATCGCTGAAATAGTCTTAAACAGTTTGAACAGTCCTGAAACAGTCTTGAAACGACATTGAAACAGCACAGATACAACGAGATACAGTTAGATACAGTGCCGAAACAACCTGAAACGGTGCAAAAATAGTTAGATACAATGCTGAAACAGTGTAGATACAGTTAGATAGTTCGACACGAGCAAAAATAGTGCAGATACAGCGCTGAAACAGTCTAAAACAACTAGTGAAAAATTCTGAAAAAAATAATGTGAAACAACGCAAATAAGGTGACAATAGCTTATAAACAGTGAGAAAAACACATAAACGGGATGAAACAACCTAAAACGGTGCAGAAACAGTTAGATACAGTGCTGAATACAACTTGAAACGATGCAGAAATAGTTAGATACAGTGCTGAAACAATCTGAAACGGTGCAGAAATAATTGAGATACAGTGAGATACGATGTGGTTGTTAGTTGAGATACAGTGAGATACAACGAGAAACGATGTGGTTGGTAGTTGAGATACGATGTGGCTGGTAGTTGAGATACGATTTGAGATATGATTGGTTGGTAGTTGAGATACATGAGATATGATGTGGTTGGTAGTTGAGATATGATTAGTTGGTAGTTGAGATACAGTGAGATAGAACGAGATACGATGTAGTTGGTAGTTGAGAAACATTGAGATACAATGAGGTACAACTAGATACGATGTGGTTGAGGATGGGATGAGGAAAAGTGAAATTGGGAGAAATGGGAGGATTAAAAGTGAAATTGGGGGAAATGGTGGGAGGAAAAGTGAAATAGGAGAATGGTGGGAGGAAAAGTGAAATAGAGAGAAATAGGAGGAGCAGAAGAGATAATGAGGGAAATAGGAGGAAGAATGTAAGGGTTTGGTATGTTATGGGAAAATATTGTTATGTTTTTGCTATGTTTATAATAACTCCCTTATGTTTTTGCTATGTTTGTAATTAACTCCCCTTTCCTCTATAATGAGTAATTTTACAAAAAATTTCATCCCATGTACCCCCTTATCCCTGGTTATGTCCTTTTGTCCCCACTAAGAAATATTTTAGCAAAATGGCCTCCTACCCATTTTTAAACGTGTAAAAAGACTATTTTGCCCCTAAATAAAACTAGCTCTAATTCTGTCCAATCTGCCCCTTTCTTCTTCTTCTTCTTCTTCTTCTTCTTCTTCTTCTTCTTCTTCTCTTCTTCCCTCTCTCTCTACCCCCCCCCCCCCATGCGAATTTGGGTTCGTTTCCTTCTCTCTTTTTTTTTTGTTTAGTTTGCTACGAATTTGTCTTTTCCCTTAGTTGATGTTCATTATTTATCCAATTTTTCATTCCGTGAATGTTTAAATTTTATTTTTAATTGGTTATTTTTATATAATTTGTTACATTAAATAATTTTAATTAGGTAGTTAATGTGATTTTTAGTAAAACATTTTCGTTGCACTTTGATTTCCTTTAACTCTAGAAATTGTTTCCCACAGGGTAATGGTTGACACATAAAGTATATTAATTATGTAGTTAATTTAATATTTAGCAAAGTGTTGGTATTTTAGTTTATTTTCCTTTAACTGTAGAAAGTGTTGCCCACAGGGCAACAATTGACATAATATTCAAGCATAATCTTCCTTTTTCCTAAAAATTGTTGCATTGTGGGCAATAATTGACATCATAACATCAAGTATGAGTTGTGTGTTTTTGTATGGGAAGTGTCAAGCTGCATTTTTCTTATTGCTTAGTAGTAGATATTTTTCTTTTAATTCTTGTTTCTCTTTGGATGTTGATATTGCATTTTTTTTACTGGTATAAGAGAAGTTGTTGGTGTGAGTTCATTATAGTCCGTCGTAATGTACGTTTTCTCGTCTTTTTTATTAGTTATAGTTTCATATAAATATTAACTTTTTTGTTGCTCAAGTATATTTGTGATGTGTTGTGCCATAAGAAGAAGATCAATTCTTTAAGTTTGAGCATTAGTTTGATGCCAAGGGTTGTTGGGGTGGTGATATGAAGTATAATAGTTTGATTAGTATGTTTCTGTCCGAGCCTCAGATGATGATGTTGAAATGAGGTGTTTTTGAAAAATTCATGGAGTTGGATGATGTGAATGTTTCTTGGAATGTTGTTCATTGTATAATACTTTCACAGACGTATTACGCCAATGACATGTTGATTAGGTTTAGTGTATTCGGCCATCCATGTGTATTCGTTAGGATGCGTTTCATTTAGGGATTTGCCTCAGTGATTTGTCTGCGCGCGAGGGTTCTGTCGAAAGACCTCCTGCTCGACAAGATAAGGTATGTGTAGGTGTTGCATTTAATACTCAGCAAGTCCAACATAAAGTATTTCTTTTTTGATGGTATAGTTTTTAAGATCTGTCATTTTTCTTTTTTAAAAAAGTACAAGTGGAAGTGTTGGCTGGCTGTAAGCAATTCAGTAGCTATTGGGTGGAAAAAGGTAAAGGGAAAGTATTTTATTATTTTGTTGTGATTTCAAGTGAAATCCTCATTAGAGAAGTCAGAGTAATATGTTGTCTGCCTGGCAGCAGTTTAAGACCTCAAAGTTGTATATAGTTGGGTAAACATATGTCAAATATTGTCTCTCTATAAATACTTGTCAATAGAGAAGTTAGAGTAACATGTTGTCTGTCTGGCAGCAGTTTAAGACCTCAAAGCTGTATATAGTTGGGTAAACCTATGTCAAATGTTGCCTCTCTGTTAATACTTGTCAATAGAGAAGTGTATTGAAAATAGAGAAGTCAGAGTAACATGTTGTCTGCCTGGCACCAGTGTAAGACCTCAAAGCTGTATATAGTTGGGTAAACCTATGTCAAATATTGCCGTCTATGTCAATACTTAGGCTATTTTTTCAGGATGGTTGTGTTTTTATCTGTATAGTTGTATATATCAGCTTTTCTATTTATTTCTACTCTTTGTTTATGTGATTGGTTTCATAGATTGCTGAAGAGTCGCCTGATTATCATAGATTGAGGAAGGTGGTAATTATCATTGGACGGCTGATCCAAATTATCAGTTGTTTATTGATACCATTTTTAGAGGGCAGGAAAGGTGTGGTATATCTTGGGAGACAGTTGATAGAGTCTTTTTCCCCATGCGCTTAGGTGAAGAAAGTGGTACTGCAGTCACCCATTATTTTCTTGGTGTTTTCCACATAGATGAGCACCGACTTGACATCTATGACTTATTTTATGATGAAGAAAATGAAGTTGTCAAGGCGCATGTGGACTGTTATGCTCGGATGATTGCCTCACTGCTTGATTTTGTTGACTTCCATAGGTATCGAGCATCATACGGTTTGGTGTATGCACCACTGAAGTATGATTGGGTCAAATGCCCAAAGCAGAGCAATGGGTAAGCATTGTTTAGTGGCATTTTTAGCAGTTTCTTGATGATTTTCCTTTCTATTTAGCCTTGCATTATCTTTTTGTGCAGGTATGATTGTGGAGCTTTTGTTCTTAAGTTTGCTGAGTCAATAATGTATGGGAAGGATATTTCGAAGATGAAGTTTACATAGTTCAAAGATTATCGTTTTGATTGGGCTATGAATCTGTGGAGTCATGGAAGGTCCAAGTCAAATGGTGGATATGATACTCCTCCCGAGAAGATAGGCAATGATTACCATGAGCATAATTCTATACTTTGTGAATGAGTACTTGGAAAACCTTTAGCAGTTGTATAAATAGTAATGAGGATGATCAAATTGTTAATGTGAATGCTTGAGTGCTTCTCTTTTAGTTGATGCGACTGAAAAAATTATTTGTGTGTACTGGATGCTTATGTCTTTAGTAATGTGAATGCTTTGGTATTGGTAGAGTTTGAATGGGTTTAGTGTTGAATATACATTTTCCTATTAGCATTTTATGTGCGTCATGGCTTGTTCTTTCAGTGTTTGTTTATATTTTGTGAGTTTTATGATGTTGTGAGGGCAATAACTCAGTGCAAATGGATTGTGAAATTTGACGAAGGGTGGGGGTAAAGTGCTGCCTAGGTAGCATCATTTCAAGTGTATTAGCTTTAAAAATTTAGGTAGGGAGTGAATGCCAAGGCTTCCTGTTAAGGGATCTAATTTCTGAGGGGTGTAGGTCAGGCATCTGTTAAGGCAATTGACTGTGTGGTTTAGATAAGACTTTTCTGGTAGTTGTTGTCTATTCGCTAACACTTGCATTTAAACACAATGGTAGAAGGGGATTAATGGAGAAATGAAGCTAAGATATATTGAATACCTAGTTTTTTGGGTAGGGGTGGATGTCAAGTGCTGCCTATTAAACTGAGGGGTGTAGGTCAAATGCCGCTTTTCAGGCATCTAGTTAAGGGATTTAGTTTGTGAGGGATGTAGGACCAAGTGTTACCTAGGCAGCAACTTAATGGAATTGAGTGTGAAGTGTTGGTAAGGATTTGAGATCACCTATTGCCCATTTACCAACACTTGTATCTAAACACAATAGTAGAGGGGGAAAGAAATCTAACACATATTATATCAAAAGAAAATAGTACAAAGGAAATTGAATTTTCTTAAAAAGGTGCTTTAAAATATCAAACAATGCATAATATTAAATAACAGAATGATCTAATAGAATATAACTAATTTGGTGAAGGCGGTGGGGTCGATTTGTCGATGATATTTGACCCGGCATCGTCGTTTATGCGTCCTGAAAGCACCATCTCTCTTATTTGTTTGTGTACTTTAAGTACATTGTGACTGCAAACTCCAAAATTCTGCTTCTAACTTCTTTATTTGATCCAGATACTTGTTGTTTGCATTCCATGTTCATTGTAAGCAATGTATATGTATTTTGTTGCCATCTAAATTCTGCACACATTGAAATGGTTACACGAGTTTAGAGTTTGTTGAATAGATTAACGAGATATATAGGCGCAAACATTCAATTTTTTCGTTGTTTTAGTGGTGTGTGTAGGCGTTGGAGGTTGACTGCAACAAGTAGCCACAACTTGTAGGGCAATTTAGTACACACGTAAAGTGCTGTCTGTTATGCATCACATGTACAGATCTCTCTACATTTTGTTTTGCACCAAACAGGCAACACTTGAAAAGGCACTTACTATGCATACACTTGAAAAGGCACTTACTATGCATTCAAAACTGCTGCCTATTAGGCAACACATGTAGAGCTACTCTACATTTGAACCAAAGCTACTCTACATGTAGTGTGGCCCTGCGGGCAACACTTACAAGGCACCACTTCAGGCGATCAAAAGTGTTGTATACTAGGCAACACATGTAGAGTTTATCTACTAGCAATTGTTTGCAGTACAACTGCAAGTGCTGCCCACAAGGCAGCGAGTGCATTACAAACAAATTCCCATGAAACAGATCTTAAAAAGCGTTTTCTGTCAGTGACAATTTACATATATCATCTACAAGATATTTCAAGTTAATTTAGGGCAAAGCAATGCAGTTGCAACTAAATAAGAGTAATCGCAATTTCTATTAATAAATTCTGCAACAAATACAGATTCAAACTAATATTTTTTTTTTTGCAGTAATTGAAAATCAATGTGACGTTAATTGCTGGTTATCTAGCAGTAGTTTTGTAATTATTATCATCAAAGTTCACAACTCGCTATAGCGAATCTGTTATTATATAAAAATTAAATAAATTCTACTAATTTAAGATGTAAATCTGTAAAATTTAATTTAAAAACTACGTATAATTAATGAAATATTGAAGAAAACTTACCTTTGAATCTTTTTTTTTCTGAAAATTTGGAGTTCTTAGGTTAATCAGTTGGAAGAGCTTATGTTTTGCTGGAAATAAGTTGCAGAGTAAAGGGAGGAAAGGTCGGAGGCAGATCGCGTGTTTATATGATTTGTTCGGGGGTAATTTAGTCCAAAAAAATTCATTTAACTTAGAGAAGGTCATTCTTGCTAAACCACTCTTAGTGGAGTCAATTAGGCAAACCATTGCCTTAAGTGTCATAGTTTTGTCATTTACCCATAATTTTGCTAAAGTATTGCTATATTTTGTAAATAACTTCTAAAACTTGTACTTTTATGTAAAAAATCTTTTTTTTTACACATTGGTAGTATGTCCAAAAGATGGCTTACTATGCTTTCTTTTCTCAATATAAATGATATTCTAACACAAATTGTAAAAACAGATTAATAGTTCTTATTGATATTCTCGTAAATTAGGAGGTTTTTTAACATCTCAATTTTCTTTTTATGTATAACCATCCGGTATTTCATACTTACTAGCCCGATAAATTTGGAGTTGTTGCACTGGGTCCCCCTAGAGGGAAAGCACTTTCTGCAAGGTATTGTTTTATTTCTAAAATTCAAATGACGAGACGTCTGCTTAACAATTGCAGTGAGAATCTCACTCATTCCACCACAGCTCTTAATAGTAACTACATAAGTATTATCTTGCGTTTGAACAATGAGATGATCATAAATTATTTATCTTAAGAAGATAAAAAATACCAAACAAAGGGTCTAGCGAACTAGATATTCATAAGTAACTAAGGGGTGAATATTTTGAAATTATACAGTAGATTCATCAATTTTTTGCAGAATGTGGAAGCTTACTTTAACAAGTGACTTGATCATCATCCACTATTTAGGAACTTTGGAGAACTTTTGTGCCCCAAAATTCTTTTCAACTGTTTTGATCCAACCGTCGCAGCATACGATCTTGGACACATAGCAACTATTGGTGTCAAATGTCAATGAAGGATTTCAGTAGCCGATGTTGTTGGGATCGAAACAATATGACGTAATGCGGAAGCTAACAAAACAAACTTGATTGAAGACATATATAAAAAGACGTTTATTTAAAGTAGTTTGGCCAACTGGCCTACATATTTGGGAGAAAAGTCTCTCCTAAATAAAATTATTCTAAGATTATATTGTGGAGTTTGGTGATGTTAATATGAGATGAAGATCATCTATTTATAGGTTTCTAAGACTTGTCCTCAAAGTAAAGGATAAGCGAGATATATTCTAATTAGTAGTCTTTTTCATCCCTTCAATAAGAGGAGTCCTAATAAGGCCCCGTTTGGGTGGGCTTATTTTAATTAGCTTAAAAGTAAAAAGTTACTTATAAGTAAATTTTAAGAAGTTAGGAAATCCTAACTTCTTACTTTTGACTTTTTTTAAGTACAAAAGTGATTATAAGTACTTTATTTTTTAATTACCAAACACCCACTTTTTACTTAAAAGTACAAATATACTTTTAAGTAGCTTTTTAAGCTCACCCAAACGGACCTAATTTAAAAATTCAGGACAAAAACCCTAACACATGTGTCAATTAGATAAATTGCTTAGCACATGCCAGCCATTGTCAACTTCACACATTAAAAATAAGATAGCTACCTCATTGGTCTAGCAACTGAGTACTGAAAAATACATACTTTATGTTAAAACTAAACCATTGTAATATAAAGTCAGAAATAAAACATTTAATTTTAAACGGACAAGTAAGAGGAAGAGAAGTAAACTGAGTAAGTATATCCTCAAAGCTCAAGAAGACAGTTGGAATTTGGATGAATCCATGAACAACTTGTAAAGACATATACCAACAGAGATAAAGTCTTTATCCGAATTAATACATGCAGAGATACAAGTCTTTGTCATGTCACTAAAGAGCTTTGTACCATCATACTGTTATATACTTTTATAACTATCAGAATGACAAGTACTTTATTTATTCTATTGATAAAAATTAAATCTTAAATTATCAACCCTAAAATGTTTGGTAAGAGTCTCACTGAAATTTATTTCATTTCACTCGAGTAATGTGGCACACTTGAGACACACAAAATTTCATCGTATTGAGTCAATATTGAAGAAAACTATCCTTTGCCGACAGACAGTTGGAAGCTATCACGTCTTTGTCCACCAAGAAGATCACAGTATTTTTATGGAATATGACTGTCCAAAGTAAAGGGGCTCCATATCAATTACTACAAAACAATGTACTGCTACCTAAGCTTGTGACTTTGTGCCTAATTGTATGAATATTAATTTGGAAATTAATAATTGTGATCATTTGGTGCAATGACGCTGTAGAATAATTTTTTCACTACCAAGTTAACTACTATAATAAATAATTCCATATTAATCGGACAAACTGATAACAAATTATAACATGTTAAATTACACTATACTTAGACTTAACCAATTGACCCCTTAATTCCATCACTTGATATGCTCATTTGAATTGGTTCAAAGAATGGGGTAACATGCACCATTTCTTACCAAACTGGAGCAGTTCATAGCATTCTGAAGTCGCTGGAATATCATCCAAATCCCCCCGACCCCACCCACCGCCCTCCTTAATTCTCTCTTTTTGGTTCATTTAGAACTAAATGGAATCTTCCCACTCTGAAGGAATATAGTTCTTACTACATGTCTACAGACTACAGCAGAACCTAACATTCAGGTATACATCTTTATTGACCATTAGAAATGATAAACAAGAACACGAAGAGTCGTAGCAAGTTAGTAAGGCAACTGAATTATGAATCTTAATGGCATATTATTTCAGAACATGCTGAATAGCTAGCCTGCTTGCAGTTGCTACTTCTAAAGCCATACCACTCCAAGAAACATAAGCAAGAGTACCCAAACTTTTTATTTTGTTTAAAATAGTGGTATTCGGGCGAGCTTGTGCACACCTGACTATTTCACCGAATACCTACTACGTCACTATTACAGCTAACTTTACCTACTAATGTGTAAGCAGATGGAAAGAAATCACCAAACACTCAATCTTTGTTGGGTTCTAAACTAATGATTTTCACCTACTTCATTGCTAGGTTTTTGGGTGCACCCCACCAACCTACACCGTCGTTGGACAACTAATTTGACTGAAAGGAGATAAATGATTGGTTCCAGTAGTTATGCTATGGGTCTATGACAGTGACAACCAAATGTGCACAAAATTGTGTAGGAACAGCACAATGTGGATCTTCATGAAGACATGAATGCCACTGACTGCACATGGAATCTTATCTCCAAGCACATGGTGAAGCACTCAATGCAGTTAATAAGCAACAAATCATGTTGGGTGCGTCACCTGGCAAGGGGAGTGAGAGCACCTGATCATCAATAATGCAACTTCAACCAATACCAGTACAACAATAATAAATAACTAAGCCAGTTGCTCGACAAGCCATTCGAATAACAAAAGCATCTTGACTTATTAAGAAATCTAGATCGAAAACGAATATGAATGGGAAGAAGATAAACTAATTACCCTACTACACAAAAATGGCTGACATGATTTTATAACGGCATAATGGGGAATATTAACCACGAAATGAAACAGATGACAAATATTTAAGAAACAGGTTGCAGAATAACAACTTGAAACCCACGACGTCACACTCCTCACTCTCCAGCATTCTCTCCTGATAAACTACACGAGCCCAAAACTAGCTGGACTTCATAGCAAAGTGTACATAAAATATGGAACATACAAGAAAAAGAACTGCTCATATCCATGGGAGATCAGAAACATATTACACCACTTGTAATAAAATTTCTTCAGTTGTCTTCACTCTTCATTTGCATATTCCTCCTCATCCTCATATTCACCTTCATCATCAGCAGTTGCATCCTGGTATTGCTGATACTCAGAAACAAGATCGTTCATGTTGCTTTCAGCTTCTGTGAACTCCATTTCGTCCATTCCTTCACCTGTGTACCAATGCAAGAAAGCCTTTCTCCTGAACATAGCAGTAAACTGCTCGCTCACCCTCCTAAACATTTCCTGGATGGAGGTTGAGTTTCCAATGAAGGTGGATGCCATTGAGAGACCTCTAGGAGGGATGTCACAGACACTGGATTTCACATTGTTTGGAATCCATTCAACAAAGTAAGAAGAGTTTTTGTTCTGAACATTAATCATCTGCTCATCAACTTCCTTGGTGCTCATTTTGCCCCTGAACATGGCTGAGGCAGTAAGGTAACGACCATGACGTGGATCAGCAGCACACATCATGTTCTTGGCATCCCACATTTGCTGGGTCAGCTCTGGCACTGTAAGTGCACGGTATTGCTGTGAACCACGAGAAGTGAGAGGAGCAAACCCAACCATGAAGAAATGTAAACGAGGGAAGGGGATCAAGTTAACAGCAAGCTTCCGAAGATCAGAGTTCAATTGACCCGGGAACCTGAGGCAGCAAGTGACCCCACTCATTGTAGCAGAAATCAAGTGGTTCAAATCTCCAACTGCAACATAAAGAAAATTTAGCAAGTGTAAGAAAAGATGAGCAGAAACCCATCAGAATCTATAAAAGGTTGAGAAAAAACTAGAGCAGTTTGGTTTAAGCTTTATTCCAAATAGACTTTATGTGTGACGTTTGAAGTAATAACAGGAAAACCGAATAGAAAGTTAAAGGCGTAAGAACAGCTACGAGCCAAAAAAAAAAGGATCTACAGTACACCAGCAGATAAATCCCAATATACATATATGTTATATCCATGCAGCATATATCACAGAATGATTAGTTTAAGACTTAGACATGCACAGATAAATCCCAACATACATATATGTTATAAACTTATAACCATGCAGCATATATCAAGGAATAATTAGTTTAAGACTTAGACATGCACACACATGTTTGTTGGTGAAAATGTATTTCATGTCTTTATCTGATTAGGTTTGTTGGTTATAGCTCAAAAGTTAACCGAAACATGCAACTAGCAGGAAAATGGCCAAATCACCAGTTACCTACCTTCTTATAGATAGTGATTTCATGAAATCAAATAGAAGGGACCATGATGCATAACAAATGAACTGTCTCCCAGGACCACAGAACAAGAGGGTTCTTTGAAAATTCAGTAGTTTTCACTCAACTAAGTACTCCTACTACAACATAAATCATTGATTACTCATAGAAACATTTAATACCAACTTAGGAATTATCTGACAGTCTATCTAGAGATTAGCTGACAGCCTATCCAACGAGAACATTTAGTAAAGCCACATTATAACCAGATCTTGTCTTTGAAGGCTGCATCTTTTACCAGTTTAGACACGGAAAACCATTGAACAAGAAAGGTCAATCTATGTTCTATACATTGATTTTGATTTAAGAAAGATAAACAAACCATATAGACAGAAAGTCAAATTTATCAATTTGGATAACATATACTCACAGCTTGGTGTGGTTAGCTTGAGAGTCCTGAAGCAGATGTCATATAAAGCTTCATTGTCAAGCACCATACACTCATCAGCATTTTCAACAAGCTGATGCACTGAAAGGGTAGCATTATATGGCTCAACCACTGTGTCTGAAACCTTTGGTGATGGGAACACAGAGAACGTGAGCATCATGCGGTCAGGGTATTCCTCCCTGATTTTTGAGATCAGCAAGGTTCCCATTCCAGAACCAGTTCCTCCACCAAGTGAGTGGCACACTTGAAAACCTGCAAAAAGTAGAAAATTCATCAATAACCACAATATTACCCTAATTTAGAACAAGTACATTGCAACCTAAAGAACTTGACAAATACAAGTCAAATCAAATCCATGAATTTACCTTGAAGACAGTCACAATTCTCAGCCTCCTTCCTGACAACATCGAGAACAGAATCAATAAGCTCTGCGCCCTCAGTGTAATGACCCTTAGCCCAATTGTTTCCAGCACCAGATTGACCGAAAACAAAGTTATCAGGCCTAAATATCTGGCCATAAGGACCAGTTCTCACACTGTCCATTGTGCCAGGCTCGAGATCCATGAGCACTGCACGGGGAACAAACCTCCCACATGAAGCTTCATTGTAATACACATTAACACGTTCCAATTGCAGATCTGAGGTTCCGACATAACGTCCAGTAGGATCAATTCCATGTTCATCACATACAACTTCCCAGAACTTTGATCCGATCTGGTTTCCACATTGTCCTCCTTGAATGTGAAGGATTTCTCTCATCTTTTCTGAAATTAACAGAAGGATCTAAGTTCCTTTTCAATCGCATACTAAAAGCTACAATACAAAGAATAAAATTCATGTTCTAAATTTTAAAGAGAACAAAGTAGATCATAACATCTACTGATTACGGTATATATATAGATTATACACTTATAATACATGTGTTATATGTGGATCATACATGAATGAAATACACAAAAATGGCTATTCTTTTACTTAAGCGGCCTAGCGACTGTTCAGGCAGTGTAAATGTCCCAATTTCAGTCGAGCAAGGTACACAATTAAATAGCATCAATAACATTACCAGATGCTTGATCCAACTAACATTCTATTAAAAGAAGCACATTAATAACTATATTTTCCACAGATCTTAATAAATCAACTAGTAAACATACATCGAATGCAAAACTATCTATAAACTTCAATATATAAACCTTACTATTTGAGGAAATTTAAGCACTCAACAGCATCGATGCGACGACATTATTTTATTAAATTAAGGACATTATTCACTCTAATATTTTTCACAGATGTCTATAAATCGACTAGTCAAAATTAGATCGCATATGTCCACGAACAACACGTAGTCTAACCGTACATTCTCAGATCTGAAATATACAAATCAAAATCAATTAAATATGAACCTAAACAATAAATTTCTACCGATTTAACAGTAAAAAGCAACATAAATTGCCAAAAAATTACAGATCTAAGAAAAATAAATTGAAAATGTACCTTCTAATTCGGGAAAGGACTGAACAAATTTGGAAAGTGATCGAAAAACTACTCACTCAATTGAGAGAGTAGTGAAGAGTGTGCGAGTGTGATGGGGGTGTGAACAAGTGAAGGCTACGGAAGTATTTATATTGAGAATGAGGAATAGATCAACGGTTGTTATTTTTTCCCTCTCATTTTAAATGGACCCCTTGATGGAGAAATGGACGGTTATGATTAGTTCTAAGATTGTCACATTTGATTTGTGTTTAAAATATAATTGGAGATATTTTAGTGACGATTATGTCCTTTGTGGAATTACGGATATGTCCTCGAATATTAGCTGTCTCATGTTAATTTATAGGATTAGGTGATAAATTGAAGTACTACGAAATAAATAATCATTGATTATTATAAAAGTTTATGTAAAAGACAAATCATATTTTTTTATTGTTTTGATACAGATATAGGATGTGAGTAAGTATTTCTTTGTTCTTTGACATATTTGTTATTCATTCATTATGCTAACAATAATATTTGCATTTTCCAGTATGTAGGCAAACGAATATGTCTAATTGTGCCTTAAATTGATCTTGTAAAGTTGTGCTACATTGTAAATAAGGGATACATCACTTTCATTACAAAGATTTAAGAGATCTTTATGAGTACATATATATTTTATCATATCAGTAAAGCGATTTTTATCTTATGTTCACAATATTCTATTTTAAATACAATACATAGTAATAATTTGTCGATTTTATTCTCGCAGCAAATTGTTTTCTCGTAAATTTAGGCCTTTTTTCCTCTTCAAACATTCATGCCCAAAATATATTGATTGGACTAATCTGAATTCATATAGAATAGAAGTAGAATTCCACTATGAAGGTTAATTAAAGTTTGATGGCAAGTAAACTATTGACACACTAAACTCCTCTCTAGAACTTCTTAGATGGTATAGTTATAACTGTGAAATCACCTTTTTCTTCACATGATTGGTTAAAAAAGAGAATAAGTGAAGTATTATATGGATAGATCATTGATGGATTCTCGCACTTGTTAGATCTCTATTGGTCATACATTCACGAGACCGCGGGTAACATGGTATTAAGGAAGGAGACAAAGAAGTCGTAAAGTACACCATAACAGGAGGTCACATGAAATAACATCATTGGCATGTGGTGTGCTTTGGCCCCTGTATCACTCACTTCCATCGATCTGCTCTTATATTTTAGGGCCTTCGATCGCACTTTCTGGTTAACAGGAAAAAATTTCGTTCGCTCAACTATGTACTCCTAGTAATTAAATACTCCTATGTAGCTAATGGATGTATATAAATGTCTATCAACAACCGTTATCTCTTAATTGAGCCGGTATAAATATCGAGTGCTAAGTAAGATAATGATTTTTAAACATATAAAGAAATGTAGTTCATAACTTTGAGTTGAATGATTGTATTAGTTTCAGAGCTATCTTACATATCTCAAGTAAGAAAATGAGATAGAATTTGATAGTAAATTCTTTATCTAGGAAGGAAGAGATTATGAGGAAGCTCACTCTTCTTCTCTAAAGTTGTTGAGGGAATTGACTGATCCGTAGAACCATATTTGTGTATAAGTCATTGATAGATAACAACCCTTCCTTTCAACATCGAAGATGATCTACGAGATGGTTTGAACATGTTCTCAACTCTTTTACTATAAGAGCAATCTTCTTCGGCTAATAAGACCAACGATTCTATCTTCTTTTTTTTTTGGTCAAAAAGAGATCTCGGATCAATGGCTATCTACGTATGCGAGTTGTCCACTTCATTTTCATTATAGGTTGAGACTTAAGTATACTTAGCAAGAATATGAAGGATGCATGTAGTAGCCGTAGTTAATTGTATTTACTAACTATTCAAGACGTTGCAAGCGACTTTTGTTAAAGCGTTAGAAATTTAATGTTTTGGAAAAAAGAGCTAAATGGCTAGTTCTTTTGACATCAGTATGAGATGTAAAATTTCACAATGTTTATTATGACAACCAGATGAAAGTGGTCATGACTTACTTCATTTTGGGTGTTTTTCTTATAATAAGAAAAGGTACAGTAAAGTATTAATAGTAGATTTGCTGAAATATTTATTGGTTGATAAATTTATTAAATATGATACTTAAAAAGTAATAATTCATTTTGAACCATTAAAGAAGAAGATAAATGTATCATTTAAACTTGCTTTTCATCCACCAATAGATTAATTAACCAAATGATGGTTGAGAAGATTGCTTCACCTAATTAGTGCAGAATTGGATGTCACAAGTCACAACCACCTCCCAAAAGGAAAATGAACTTGGAAGCAACTATATTCTTGTGACTTAAGTTATACTCCATAATTACGTTGTAAATGTAGTCAGCTACGGATTGTAATGTTGGTTCACGAGTTTAGTAGAATCCCAAGTTTGGAATCATTTACATATACGTATAAAACAAGTTTAGACAAAACCGACTCTTTAATTTAGAGTTCAGAACATCTAAAATTTGATCATGTCAGTTAATGTAGTTATGGATTGTCAAAGTGATTAATGAATGGTGTGTCAGTGAACTTTGATCGATTTAATAAGCAAAGGTGCGAGGTCCAATTCCAAGTCCAGCCTACAAATTTATTTTCTGATAAAGACCCTCTCAAATATTTATACAGTGTAAAAATTCCAATTTAAGACGCTTCATCTCTCACTAAACGAGATCAAAAGGTAAAAATTTCGCCCAGAGGCCACTTTTAATACTGGTATTTAGTTTGAGGCCACTTTTTTCAGTGGCTTTACACTAGAGGCCACTTTTGTGGCAGTACACTAAACGGGGCATATGTAAAAGCCCAAATTACCCCTCATCTTTTCTGAATTGACAGGGGTTTTTAAAACCCTTCTTCTTCATTTTAACCGGTCAGTTCATGCATTTTAACTGTTCTTCTTCACTGAATCTTCATGCAAAAATAACCATTTCGTTTGCTCAGTTGCATTACGTACGTTGAATTACATTTCTCTCCTCACCTTTGCATTTTCGCAGGTATAACATTTCTCTCTTTTCATATACGACTTTTTTGTTTTTTTTTTTTTTGTATTTTTTTGTGAAATATGTGGTTGTTAAGTTAAGTGTCGTTATTTTAAGTTTAAATTTGTATGTTTTTTCCGTATTTAGTAGGTACTTTTTATTGAAGTTCAAGTGTGTGTGTGTAGTAAAGTTATGTGCGTGTGCATGTGTGTGTTTGTCTCTGTGTGCGTGCGTGTGCGTGTGTGTGGGTCTGTGCGTGTGTTTGTGTGTGCGATTGACTGAATTTATGTTTGTGGTTGTGATGGACTGAAGTTCCACTAGGACTGAACTTCTGTCTCCAGTGATTGAAGTTTATTCCTAGTGGACTGAAGTCCTCTCCCCCCCCCCCCCCAATACAGTTATGGTTATTTTAATGGCAGTTGTTGAACTGAACTTCAGTACCCCCTCCATTGACTGAACTTCACTAACTAGATATAGACTGAACTTCTGTCTCAACTTCACTAAGTAGCTATGGACTAAACTTCACTGGCACTGAAATTGCACTGCACTTTATGTATTTTTTTTATTAATTGCAGTTTTTGACTGAACTTCACTCCCCTTATTGAATGAACTTCAGTACCCACTAATGGACTGACTTTTAGTACCCCTCATGGACTGAAAAATGCAGTGCAGTTGTTAAATCATACTGGGATTATGTAGTTTTTTTATTAATTGCAGCACCAAGAACTTATGTATGTGTGTATGCTCAGACCACATAGGACAGATGTTCATTCCTAGTGGACTGAAGCCTATCGCCCTTATGTGTGCGACTCAGTGTGTGCTCTCAGCCCACTATGATTGTACTTCTGTCTCCAAGGATGGAAGTTCATTCATAGTGGACTGGAGTGCACCCCTGTCTGTGTGTGTGCGCGTGCGCGTGTGTGTGTGTGTGCTCCATTCCTAGTGCACTGAAGTCTACACCCCCACATGTGTGTGACTGTGTGTGTATTTTTAGCCCACTAGGGAATGAACTTCTGTGTGCATGCGTGTGTCTGTGTGTATTCTCAAACCTTTATTTTGTTTATTTTGTATGTGTGACTGATAGTTTTTTCTTTTATTGTTAGCTTTGTGCAATATGGATGCTGGAATGGAAGGTAATCTAGTGTATCCATTTGACCGCTGGTTCAACATGAATGCATATTGGCAAGGGGAGCACAATTTGGATAATATCATTTCAAATTTCAGTAAAGCACAGCGTAAGAAGCTTTCGGATGGTGTGTTTGGAAGCTTTCTGAAGTTGCAGTCGTACAAAACTTCTATGAGGTTACTGCATTGTTTATTATTGTCACGTATTGTGAGCAGTGATCCGAATAGATTAAGTTTTAATATTTTTGGTCATCTCATCCATTTTGGTCCCGAAGAATATCATGTTTACTCTGGTTTGAGGTTTTCTGCAAACCGTCAGGAATTGTTTGATGGACCTGCTATAAATATGAATCAGAGGGTTCTGAAGCAGTACTTTCGTGGCAAAAGCAATCTTCAGGTGTCAGACGTTCGTAAATTTTTAGTATCAATGACCCCGGCATCTCTGGTTGATGAAGATGATGCAGTGAAGATTGCAGAGTTTTATATTTTTCAGTCAATCATCTTGTGTTCTAACAAAAAAACAAGCTTGGTTGAAGTGCATTACTTGGATATCATTGACAACAAGGATCTTTGTAGAGTTTATCCTTAGGGGAGTGCGGGTTTTGAAGCACTAGTTAACTCTGCAATGAGACCTCTTAAAAGTGGTGTAAATTACTATGTGCTGGGATTCCCGCTTGTGTTATGCGCTTGGTTTCTGGATTTATTTCCAACACTTCGTTCTAACTTTTGTACATATAATGGTCATGGCTTCCCAAGGATGGTTAGGTTTATTAGTTTCAAAAATCTTCAGTATAACACTTTGTTTGATCAGTATTTTCATAATGTAAATGTAAGTTTCTATATCTGTGTCTCTGTGTGTGTGTGTGGTTGCTTAAGTTCTTTACCCTCATGGACTGAATTCTATCCTAATGTACTGAACTTCTTCAGCCTTACTGAAGTTCTATCATTATGTACTGAACTTCTCTACCATCTATGTATCTGTCCTCATGGACTGAACTTCTAAAATAGTACCAATTGAAGTTCAGTCCATGAGGACAAAACTTCTATTTCTGCATATAAAAGTTTTATTCTTATTTTACTGTGGTTCTAATATATTTCTCATGGTTTTTTTTTTATAGAGTTTTGACAAATTTAAAATGGTTCCAATTGTTCTGTCTGAGGAAGAAAAAAGGTCGGTGGAATTGAATGTGACAGAAGCAGGTCCTGTTATACCTGTTGTTGCATGTAAACTTTTAAAAGGAAAAGAAGTTGTTGAAGATAGTGAGGATACGTCTGATGATTTTGAGGTTGGTGGGGCTCAGATATATCATGGTGGTGCTGAGAGTGAAGATATTGCTGAGACTGAGACTGAGGATGGTGGTGCTGAGAGTGAAGATATTGCTGAGACTGAGGATGGTTCTGAGACTGAGGATGGTGGTGGTGGAACTGAGGATGGTGGTGCTGAGAGTGAAGATGTTGGTGCTGAGACTGAGGATGATGATGATGTGGGTGAGGATGATGTTGCTGAGACTGAGGATGATATTCATGCGGGCGAGGGTGCTTGTGATGATAGGCAGGATGCTCGACATGTTGTAGAGCTTGATCAAGATTTAGTTAATGCAATTGTTAAAGTGAGTTTTCAAGTATCATGTGCATTCATCTTTTTCTGTTTTTATTTTAATTGAATATTTTTATCAGTTCTATCGATTTTTTTTTTGTTTTTGCAGAAGGTGAATATAAAATTCCGGAAGAGGATGTGTAGTCAGCGACGGCACATAAGGAAGTATATTCGTGGTGTAGAAAACAAGGTTCGTGGTGTAGATAACAAGGTTGATTGTGTTCTGGATTTTATGAAGAAATTTGCTAAGAATTTTGAGGAAAAGGAAGGAAGTTGGAGGAAAGATGTTAGTGGAAGAATGAGCAAGGAACAATCTGGCAGCATTCGTAATTCCTTAAACTTGTATTCATGTGGAGGCAATGCTAGTGATGGAAGGAAGAGGAAGTCTCCTCCAGATGTAAGAAAAGACTTCAGTCATGGCGCTGTATCCGGGAAATCAAAATCTCCTTCAGATGACAGACAAGACTCCAGTGAAGGCAGTGTAGTTAGGAAATCAAAAAGTTGTTCAGATGTTAGAAAAGAAGTTAGCGGTGGTGGTGCAGGTCTAAATTCAGCTATACAATTGCATGGAGCGTCACAAGGTGCGTTTGTCAATGAAACCCCTAGACAAATTCATGAATGAATTGATAGTGAATTAGACATGTTTGGTGAGTTGACTGCAGCCCAGAAGGAGGTGCTTGAAATTCAATTGCAATTTATAAGTGGAGAGCTTGATCTGTCGACACCTCGCTTGCTCCCTCAGGATATGATTGTGGAGAAATCAGGTACAACTTCTGCACCCATCCAACCAAAAACCTATGAAAGGAAAAGGAAGAAGTTGAAGAAAAATAGTTCACATCCTGATATGCCTACTTTTAATATACTGCCACCGACTCAAGAAAGTGTTAGCGGGGGTTCATGCGATGCTGAAGATACACCAAGAGCTGAAGAAATTCAGCAAGATATGTCGAAAAATCAGCAGCAGGTTGAACTTGGAAAAGAACAAGGCATAATTCTGCAACAAGGGAGGACCGATGACGTTGAAATGTATAATGTTGATGTGAGTTATCAAGCAGGAAGAGAAGAACCAGAAGGGCAGTCGGTCAACGAAACAGTAGAAGAAGAGGTGATTTCGCACGGAAAGGAGGTGCCTGTTGATGTCGTTATGGAGAATGCTGACAGAAGTAACCAAGTTGAAAGAGATGGGGATATGACTGAAGATCAGCAGGCTCTTGGCTGTCAATCAATTGATGAAGCACCCAAAGAAGAGATTATGACACAGGAACAGGAGATGCCTCTTAAGATTGTTATGGAGAATCCCCAGGCTATTGAGCAAACAAGAAGAGAAGTTGATTTGACTGAACCACAGACTTTTGAAAGTCTTATGGACAAACAACAGTCAGTCGGTATAGTGGGCAAAGAAGAAGTAATGACTCAGGAACAGGAGAAAGAGGAGCTGAACAAAGAACAACAGGCTGATAGAAGTAACCAAGTTGAAAGAGATGGGGAGATGACTGAAGATCAGCAGGCTCTTGCCTGTCAGTCAATTGATGAAGCACCCAAAGAAGAGGTTACGACACAGGAACATGAGAGGCCTGTTCCGATTGTTAGGGAGATTGCCAAGGCAAGTGACCAAGCCCCTGAAAGTACTAAGGTAGAACAGGCGGACCAGCAAGGTCTTCTGGGGAAAAGGGACCGAAAGCCCAGTCAGTGGTTGCTATCTCCATATAATACCACAAGGACTAAAAAGAAGACAACTGACTAGAAGGGTAATTACAGACGTAGTTGTCCATTCCACCACTTGAAGATTAGTCCGGCAGTGTTGGATGAGTTTAAATCTTTTTTGCTATTTCAAAGAAATGACACTGAACTTCAACAGTAAGTCTTTGTATTTTTTTATGATTTCTTGTCTGTAGTTTTTTAAGTTCAGTGCATAGTGGATGAATTTGGAAACCTATAGGTCAATCCCCTATGGACTGAACTTCTTATCCCATGAGTTCTGCCCCTATGGGATTGAACTTCTGTGCATATGGAGTAAGTTCTGTCTGTAAGGATTGAACCTCAGTCAAAAGGCCATGGACTTTTTGTCCACAAGGACGTGCAAAGTTATGTCCCCTATAAGATTGAACTTCATTGCCTATGATATTCTTAAGTTTATTCCTGATGGAAAAGTAACATGTGTTTTGTATTTTGTATCTTTTTAATTAGGAACAACCGTGCTTGTTATATATGCAATAATGATTACGACAGTAATCCATATCAGCTGAAAATAATCAAGCCAGACAAGCAGTGGTTTTTGGAGTTTGTAGATGTTGCCTACCATTTGACTGATAATGTTAGTGCATTTTCTGTTCTTTGGTTTGTTCTGTGTTCGTTATTCTGTGTATTGACTAAACAGGTTCATTTTTTGCAGCATATCGATGTTGCTATGTATTATCTTAGGAAGAGGACATGCTACCATTTGTTCCAGTTTCCTCATACACTGTCAATTACTGATCTTATTTTTGATAGTTATATGTGCTCTATTTATCAGTCAGAATTCAAAGGCAAAAAAAGACCAGGTGATGAAATCTGGCTTGACGGTATTGGACAGTATATGTGTGATTACCTTCATGGCCTGGAACGGAGGTGTTCAATTCCCTGGAGTGGGGTTGATAAACTCTATTTTTCGTGCCGATTGCAAGCAAAACCTGGTGAAACGGTGACACATTACTTTTTGGCAGTCTTTGATTTGCACGACAAGAAAATACGTGTATATGATTCGATGGTCAAAACAAAGAAGCCACCAGCAGACAAATTCGACCACGTCAAGGCTTATGCTGTTGTGCTCCCACATCTGTTCAAGTATGTCAACTTCGGGTCTCTACATGATTCTTTCAAAAACGACAAGTTCAATGTTGCCTATAAAGCCCATTGGGTACTATCACCGAATCAACTAGATGGGTAAGTCTTTTCATTTTTGTGCAAGTTTTAGTGCAAAATTTGATATAATTGACTGAACTTATAACCCCCTGCCTACTTTATGTCTTACTCTTTGTTTTGGTGCCTCATTTTTTAGGACTAGTTGTGGCGCTTTTGTAATTTGGTATGCTGATCTGCTGACCAGAGGTAAAAGTGTTGACAAGGTTAAACCAGATCAAATTCATCATTACAGGGAGCGGTTTGGTTGTCAGCTTTGGGCTCATGGTCGTGCAAAGGCTAGGGATGGATTTGAGACTCCACCTGAATTTGTTGAGCATGATTATGGGCAACATAATGAAGACATGTGTCAGTTGTAAATATTTTTGTTTTTATCTTAAGAATTCCTAGTAATATTTTTGTAAAGTTTTTTGGTAAAGTATGGTGAAACAGATATTATGTACAGATGAACAGATTATTATGCATAGAATTATGTAAACGCCATTTTTGTTGCAGTGATGCAATTATGGAGTGAACTTTTTTTATACCCCCCATGTGTGTGTGTGTGTGTGTGTGTGTGTGTGTGTGTGTGTGTGTGTGTGTGTTTGTGTGTATGTGTGTGTTCAGTCCACCAGGGATGAATGTCTGTCTCCAATTGATTGAAGTCCACAGAGGACTGAAGTTTTATCCTTATGACAGAAGTTTTACATCAACTCTGTGTCTGTGTGTGTTTTCAGTCCACTAGGACTTCTGTCTCCAAGGATGGAAGTTCAAACCATATGGACTGAATTTCTACCACACATAGATTGGACTTCTATTTATATGCCCTCAATTTCAATCTACAGGGGACTGAAGTTTTATCCTCAGAGACAGAAGTTTTATCTTCATTGATGCACTGAACTTCTATCATCATTGGTTGAACTTTATTACCCTCATTGTGACTGTTTAATATTTATTTTACCTGTTATGGACTGGTGACTTTTGAACTATAAGTTGCAACTTTTAAAATGTTATTGTGCCTTTTTGAACTATAAGTTGCAATTGTTAGTATTTTATTGTACCTTTTGAACTACAAGTTGCAACTGTTATAATTTTATTGGTTTTTTTCTATAAATACATAACAGACTGTTAATTCTTATCATCTTATTATTTTAGGATTATCTATTTTGAGATTTCTAAACTTCAGGCGCAAGAATGTCTGAAAGTAGTGTGAATCAACCACCACAACCAGAACAATCAGGTGCAGCAGGGTTTGCCCCAGCACCAGGATTTGCACCAGTACCAGTAGGGATTCCAAATAATATACAATGGGAGATTGCAGTCCTAAGGCGTCAGAAGCAGGACCAGGAGAATGCAATACAGGAAATGCAAAATGATATTTTGCATATGCGTAACGTCCAAAGGCGACAAGTGCGAAAGATCACCCAGGCTATTGAAGCGATAGCAGCACATGTTCGTTTTGATCTTTCTGCTCTTCCAGCACCATCTCCATAACTGAATATGTATGAAGTTTCTATGGTGTAGAGTTTTTCATAAGTTCTGCGACTATATATATGTAACAACAGTTATTAATATTTATTGTTAATTTTTTACATTTACATATATTCCAAGTATAGTCTTTTTTTAATTCTGTGAAAGAAGATAATCAAATGCAAGTGGCTTGAGACTTCAGTCCATGATAATAAGAGTTCTGTCCATGATGAGTTGTGTTTACTTAAAGACAGAGCTTCTAATCGAGTTATTTCAATTTGAAACTTAAAATCCTCATGGACAGAACTTCAGTCTATGATGATAGAAGTTCTGTTCCATGTTGATTTAAGTTCTATATTTACTTAAACAAGGAGCTTCTAATCCTTATGGACAGAAGTTCTGTCCATGATGATAGAAGTTCTGTTTCATGTTGATTTAAGTTCTATGTTTACTTAAACATGGAGCTTCTAATCCTCATGGACAGAAGTTCTGTCCATGAGGATGCTTCTACTTTAGTTATTTTCAGTTAATAATGAGAGATTCAAATATATAAAACATAATTAGGTTAAAGTTCATATATAAAAATAGACATTGTAATAACAAAACAAACAGTACTGCATAAACTAAAACAACAAACAAGTACTAGAAATTAGTCAATTAAAATTGGATTGTCTGCTGATGCTCCACCATCATCGTCATCATCATCATCACTGCTTAAATCATCATCATCATCTCCTTCACCAGCGTCATTGTTTACGAGAGAAACACCAAAAACAACAGATGGAACACCATCGATCATCTCGTGCCATAGATGATCAAAACGAAGCGTATGACCTATCCTGAAGCCTTTCTTAGTAAGCATAGCCTTCCAACCATTACACAGCCTTGCGTGCCTCCCAACTTTGAAGTGCATCAAATGTATATCATCATCTCCACCCTCACAAACTATGCATGCCAGCCCATTTATATTTGGCAGCCTGTGCTTCCAACTGTCTGGAAAAATCTAAAAGCAAGAATATTTCACAGTTAATAAACAAAATCACAAAACACTGAAAAATTAAATGAAAAATATAAAAAATACTCTGGTCATTTGTTTTAACATACAAAATCATCTCTGTTATAGTAAGACGATGTTATTTTCTTCCTGAAACTGCCTAGTTCCTCCACACGATTGTTTTCATTTGCCATATTTTGTTTTCTGAAAAAAAAAACTATGTAGTATGTATCAGATGAAGAGTGAATAAACTTTGTAGTTTCCTCTAAATGCAAAGGGGGTATTTATAGTTAAAAAATCAGTAACTGGCAAGTGGATGGTCTTTTACAGTTTTCTGTATGGTTATGGTCTCTATGCTTCATTAAATATAGTCAAAGAAGTTTATGTTTTCTATGTTGTTACAGTTTCTGTACAGTTATGCTTTTTATGGTCTTACAGAAACTGTACAGTTATGGTTATTAATGGCAGTTTTTGACCTGAACTTCAGTACCCGTCCGTTGACTGAACTTCACTAACCAGATATGGACTGAACTTCACTACCCCTCAATGGGGACTGAAATTGCACATCACTTTGCTAAATCCTACAGAAGGTTATGTATTTTTTTTATTTATTAATTGTAGTTTTTGACTGAACTTTTAGCCCCCTCATTGACTGAACTTCAGAACCCACAAATTGACTGACCTTTAGTACCCCTCATGGACTGAAATTGCAGTGCAATTGTTAAATCCTACCGGGATTATGTTGTTTTTTTATTAATTGCAGTTTTTTGACTGAATTTCACTCCCCCCTCATGGACTGAAATTGCAGTGCAGTTGTTAAATCCTACTGGGGTCATGTATTCTGTGAATTGTGTAGTTAAATCCTAGTGGGGTCATGTATTCTGTCAGTTGTGTTGGGATAGACTACAGAACAAAAGAAGAAAGAATCTTCAGCTTTATCCAACAGTGAAATGACAACACAAAAATATAGAATATCTTTTCTATAATTATACCAATAGAAATGGACCTTACTATTATTGAAGAGAACAACCAAATAATTTCTATTTCTAAGATGGCAGCACTCATTGATGCAGTTTTGACTGAATTGGATACTGAATCAGATCAGTTTGTAAGTTATTCTTAACATTTTTGTCTTTCAAAAGTATTATTTTTGTTATTTGTTGTTAAAAAATAACACTGTTCATTTTTCTTTTTGTTGCAAAGGTTTTGCCAGCATTGTTGGCAATTAGGCTTCCCAGACGTAATGTTCCAGCAATTGTAATTTGCCATGGTACTCATTTTCGGATGAACTACCTAAAAGTGGGAAGGGAAAGGTGGTTGTCTAATGGATGGAGGGAATTTGTCCGTAGTAATAATCTAGGAGTAGGAACTAGGATACTTTTTGGAGTTGTTGAATCCTTAGATCGTGTGGTTTTAAGTGCTACTATTTGGTAGGATGTTAGAGAACCTTTAAGTTCCAGTTCTAGTTCTAGTAGTGGGTCTGTTGTTGAAGATGCCTGATAAGATAATATCTATGTGTTGTCTCTTATATTTTGTTGGTAATAAATTTTGAGTTTTCCAGAATTTTTTGTTTTCAAGTTCACCAATGCTGCAACAATGACTTTGAACTTTTGTCTCTAAGTATTGATTGAAGTTCTGTCTTTTTAAGGATGGATGTTTTTAATTCATGAGATCAAACGTCTACTCACACAAGAATGGAAGCTCAAACTTATTTGCTTTTGGTTTGTAGAATATAGACTGAGCTTTGTATCCACCAGGAATAAACTTTTGCTTCCAAGTATGGAAGTTCAAACCATATCGACTGTAGTTCTCTTTTACCCTCATTGACTGAAGTGCTATCATTATGGGAATGAAGTTCCTACACCCCACTTTTCAGTTCATATTTGAAAAGGCTGAATATACACTCCATAAGTACCTACAAATTCAGTCTTATATGGACTGAAAGTGCTTCGAATTCAAATACTAGTATCCAACTTATTAACATACACACAGATAAAAAATAAACTGCAATGCATTCAGAGTTTGAATACCTTCATTATCTTGAATGTTTGATAAGAAACTATCAGCAATTTGAATATCTTCATTTATTTCTGCACCATCATTCACAGCCAAGCAGTTTCATGAAACAAAAAGAAGTTAGAAAATCAAATTAGTAGGAGGGACATATTTAGTAAAAAAAAGTTTATGGTTAATGAAGGAAGTAGCAGTACCTATATATCCTTGAATAGGGTCGGACTACTAGAGTATTTATGCATGAGGTTCTATCATGTCCGCTGCGTTTGCATCGACTACATTTGTTTGTTTTGACCCGTACAGCCTCAGCAATCGAGATGTATCTCTTTGTTTTCCTTCTTCCTCGTTGTATTTTGACATTAGGAGTCTCTATCCTCTGGCTTTTCACGGTATCTGGTACAGTCCAAGAGGTTTTGTGCCCTATCATATTTACCTCACCTTGATATGCGTTTAACCAAAACTCTCGTGAATACCATTTTGAGCAGAACTTAGATTTCAGCAGGCGTCTTTTCTCAATGCATGCAATTGCATGTATACATGGGAGTTCATCAGTCTGGAATTGAAGACAGTCACAGGTCCTCTTCTTTAAGTCGACGTTGAAGCTTTTTCCTTCATCCTGCACATTGAATGTTGTTGTACCTGTGGGGAATACCTATTTGAAATGAAAAATAATAACTTTTGTGAGTCAGGACAGATGTTATTTAAAATCGGCTATTAGTGAGTCAGAGCAAGAGTTCATGAGTACAGTTCTAATGGACTGATTGGATTTCAAATCATATGGACTGAAGTTCAATCCCACAAGGATCGAACTGTCTGTACTTGAACTTGCTTATTGTTATGGACTGAATTTTGTATCAACAAGTATTTGAACTCCACCCCCCAGTGGTTATGTACAGAAGTGCTATCCTCAAAAGGTTGAACCCCCTCCCCCTTTGTTTTACTGAAGTTCCAATCACAGTCCTGAATTTTCAGTCTATCTTTATCTGTATTTTTTATACACTATTAGGATTGCATATTTGGCGCTGTATACTTACATTCATTGTGAAGGCCAGTTGAATCTTCTTGTTCAATTCATCTTCTGCCCACCTTGATAAGCTATGAAAAGTCTCTTGAGCAGTAGTTCTTCTTTCACAAAACTATTTCTGCTTCTTAATAATGATTAAATCCAAAAGGCTTAAAATGGGCAACTCTCTTGCTTCAAGTAATGCAGAATTCATCGACTCAACTATATTTGTTGTAAGCATATCATATCGTCGCCTCGGTGAGTAAGATCTAGCCCATCTTTCAGGTGGTTCTTCCATTATGTAGTTGTACGTGTTTCTATCCATTCCCTCTAATTCGGACATGAAATAATGAAACTCTTCACGCTTATAAGCTCTTGCAGCAGTTTGAAACAGACTTATCACTGTGGTTCTCACGTTCTTTTGGTTTAGATTCTTTTCAAAGTGGTAGATGCAGATACCATGGTGGCTATCAGGATAAACTTGTGCAATTTCATGCGCGATTGATTTGTTTCTGTCTGATAGAAACACCAGTTCAGAACGAGTACCTATTGTCCTTCGCAGCTCAGTGAAGAACCAAGTGTAAGCTTCATTATTTTCAGAGTCTGCAATCCCATAAGCTAGAGGAAAGATTTGATTATTTGCATCTTTTGCTACAGCAATGATGAGAACACCTAGATATTTCGCCTTCAGAAATGTCGCGTCTACTGCTATCACTGGTCGACAATACCTCCACCCGTCTATTGATGGATTGAAAGCAACAAACATATACATAAACCTGAAACATTTTAAAAAATTCTTAGAAAGTTTTCAATTTCCGTATAGCAATCGAACTCACTTTTGAGAAATGCTTACCGATTAAGACTGTCTATCTTTAGATTTGTGTGAGCGCCTGAATTTCTCTCTTTCAGCACATGCAAGTATGAAGGGAGCAGATGATAATGCTCATCAGGCCGTCCCCTAATTAATGCGTTTGCAGCTTGAATTGAACGCCATGCCTTGTGATATCCTATTTCAACCCCGTGTATCCTTCTCATTTCGTTGACAATAAATGTTGGTCTAACTTCTGTTCTGTTGTCGCGGATGTTTTCAAGAAAGTACTCACATATCAATGTTGACGTGGCATGTTTTTTATCAGCCTTCTTAACGTCAACAGAGCATGTATGTGTATTCTGAAACCTAATTACCTTAAACAGTGAGGAATCTTTTATCCTTCTTGCTCTAATGTTCCAATCACAGTTTGGATCGATGCATTTCAGTTCATATCTCGTTCTATTTGATCTGATAACCTTGAACTAAAAATGCTCCTTGATTGTCATCTTGACAAAACACTTCATCATGGTTTCCTTGGTGTCAAATATTGAGTATGCTGCTACATCTTTCAATGATACATCTCCTGTTAATATCATCGCTGGAGATTGTTTCTGTTTTACCCTGGACCTTTTCCGTTTGCTCTTGGCAGCTGGTGTGCTAATAGGGCATTCAAATGTTGGCGCTGGTGACTGAAATTGAGTATTGTTTGGTTGCAGTGTCTCAGCAATGCCAGGCGTTTCAAGTGCTAGGTGGGAGTCAATCTGCATTATCAAGCCCCCCTCTTGTTGTGGAAGCTCTGTGCATGGAGTATGATTATTTTCAACTGCTTGAATGCAGTCGATCTGCATTATCAGGGTCCCCTCCTGGGGTGAAACTTCTGTACGAGGAGTTTTATTCTCTAGCTTCTCAATCACGAAATGACTATTCTTGAAAGTCGGATCATTCTTCAACAAAAGCATGCATGTCCTAAGTTCTTCTTCTGTAGTTACAAGCATTCCCCTGCTCGAGTCCATTCCAATATCAAACCATATATTGACAGTGCCAGTGAAATATGTTGCTTCATAAATCTTGTGCATGAATGTTCTGAATTCGATCATTTGATTAACAAGCAGAAGTTTTGTTTCATGATCCAAATACTTGTAATCTTTTGTCCAATTCCCATTGAAAGCAATAACCAAACAAACTGTATCCATTCTGCATTGAATAAGTAAACCAGAGAAAGAATTGTGTTAGTATGAAGTTCAGTCTTAATAACAATGGCAATAAGTAATCACAAAGTCCTGAGGTTGCTTCTTTCAGTTTATAAAAAGCTTTTACGCCATGTGGATTGAAGTTCAGTTCATGTGGACTTACATTATATGCATAAGGATTGAACCAATGAAGTTCAGTCTTATGAACTGAAGTTCAGTCCTAGCGTGCTGGTACTTAACACGGCAATGCCAATAAGTAATCGCAAAGTCTTGAGGTTGCTTTTTTCAGTTTATAAATGAACTTTTTCACCCCTTAAGCACTGAAATTCAGTCATAATTAACTAAATTTTAGTTCAAAGACTGAACTTCGAGGTATGCTGATAACACGACAATGGCAATACTGATGTTCAGTCATCAACGGCACATTGAGGTATAAAAACTAGTAAATTTTAAACGAATTTCTCTGAATTTAGTTCACATAGATTCAAACTCAGTCCTAATGCAGCATAACGTAAAATTCAAACGTAAAATACTTAATGAACTGAATTTTAGTTCAAACTTCAGTGCTAGTATGCTTATACTTAACACAAAAATGGCGATACTGATGTTCAGTCATCAACGGCACATTGAGGTTAAAAACTAGTAAATTTTAAACGAATTTCTCTGAATTCAGTTCACATAGATTCAAACTCAGTCCTAATGCAGCATAACGTAAAATTCAAACGTAGTATACTTAATGAACTGAATTTTAGTTCAAACTTCAGTGCTAGTATGCTTATACTTAACACAAAAATGGCGATACTGATGTTCAGTCATCAACGGCACATCGAGGTATAAAAACTTCTAAATTTTAAACGAATTTCTCTGAATTCAGTTCACATAGATTCAAACTCAGTCCTAATGCAGCATAACGTAAAATTCAAACGTAGTATACTTAATGAACTGAATTTTAGTTCAAACTTCAATGCTAGTGTGCTGATACTTAATACGACAATGGCGATACTGAATATCAGTCATCAACGGCACATCGAGGTGTTAAAACTAGTAAATTTTAAACGAATTTCTCTGAATTCAGTTCACATTGATTGAATTTAGTTGAAACTCAGTCCTAATGCAGCATAACGTAATATTTAAACGTAGAATACTTACAATTTTGAAGCAAAACTTGTGAAGAAATTTGAAAAATTGAGATTGGGGCGTGAAGAATTGGTGAAGAGAATTCAGCAGCAGCAGCAGCGACAAAGTATGGAGAATAACGAACTCTTTGTTGTATATATAAAACGAGGGGTAATTTAGTCTTTTTCCTTTTTCATTTATTGTGGGTGTAAGTAAAGTGGCCTCAAAGTTAATGTTTTGGGTTTAGTGGCCTCTGCTATAGGACCAGTGGCCAAACTGGCCTTTTGCGCACTTCGCCCGATCAAAAGCTCTACCTGCTGTCACTTTTTATGGGTGCTAATTATGTTTTATCCCCATTTGGAAGTTCTGCAAAAATATTCCAAATATTCAAAATTTTCTGGGTGTGGTAAAACTTGCGAATCTTATCAAAAGTTATATCAATTGGGAGAAAATCCATTTGTTCACAAATTTTGCCGAATCAACAACATATGAGGTCATCATTGTTTAAATAGGTATGCCGTACAATTAAACTTTTGTGGATCAAATATAACATGGGAATTGGGACGAGGAGTTCCTCAGTCCAGCAAAACTTTAAAGTTGGGGCATTTTTTGCACAATCCCTTAAATAAGAAGAAACTATAACAATGTCATAACACCAGCTTATTCGTGCAAATTTCTCTGTTGAGACAGCTCGTTTAAGGTAAATTTCGTGCAGGGGCCTGTTTGGCGCGCGTTAATTGATTTGTAGCCGTCAAAAATAAATTCGTTGAGAAATAGCCACCTCCGGACAAATCCCAGTATAAATACTGGGGCCTTGAACAAAACTTGTTCAAAGCCTCAGTATTTATACTGGGAAGCTTCAGTAAACTAACCCAGTATAAAATACTGGGGCTTTGAACAAGTTTTGTTCAAGGCCCCAGCATTTTGTTATGGGACTTTGTATAAAGCTTCAGTCCCATAACAAAATGCTGGGGCTGTGAACAAAACTTGTTCAAAGCCCCAGCATTTTGTTATGGGACTGAAGCTTTATACATAAAGTCCCATAACCCATAACAATGTGCCGGGGCTTTGAACAAAACTTGTTCACAGCCCCATCATTTTGTTATGGGACTGAAGCTTTATATATAAAGTCCCATAACAAAATACTTGGGCTTTGAACAAGTTTTGTTCAAAGCCCCAGTATTTTGTTATGGGACTAGTCTGGGGTGTTTTTCCAACGCTAATGGAGCTTACGTGTGCGCGCAAATTTTTGGCTATTTTTCAATGAATTTGGAAACGGTGGATAGTCCCTAATGAGCGCGTCCAAAAATGGCTAGTGATCAAAATTTCCCGCGAAATGTGGCTGGGGGAATTTACACTCCATGCCCACAAAAATAAATTATTTACGTGTTTGTGCCCAAAAAAAATTAGTTTACATGGAATACTCATGCACCTCATTTTATTTACAAAAATGCCCATCTGGCCTGTTTTATTTACACTATGTGCCCACCCGCCCAATTTTAACTGTATACCATTTGCATTATATTGTATACCTTTTAGTATACCAAATTAAGTATACTTCTTTATGGATTTGAGAGTATAGTGTAACAAGTATACCATGGGAGTATACTGTATACTAGATAGGTATACAGAAGGATTTGAGAGTATAGTGTAACAAGTATACCATGGGAGTATACTGTATACTAGATAGGTATACAGAAGGATGGGTATACAGTGTAAATAAGTTTGTGGGTAAAAATGTAATGGGTATGGAGATGTAAATAAGTAGGGTTTGATGGGCATTTTTGTAAATCCCCATGTGGCTGAGTGGCTCGTAGATTTTGGGGGAATTTTCAAAACTAGGCAGCCCACAACACAAAATTACAAATAAGGGGCCACATTTCATCCATAGCACCTTTTTATTTTTACATTACACAACATATCACCCCCTTATTTTTAAAATTACATAACATAGCACTCATTTAAACTAAAAACCCTAGGAGCCACTCCCTCACCCTCCCCCACCACTGCCCCACCACCAAAAACCGACCTGCCGCCGCCGGCCGGTGGTGGCCGGTGGCCGGAAAACAAAAAATTCACCGAATTTATTTATTTTATTTGTGGATTTGTTTAAATAATTGTTTTTTGATAATTTTATACACCTAAATCTATCAAAATAATAAATTATACATGTAAATACATATAAAATTGTGTATGCAAGAAGGAAAATACAAAAATATACACAAAAAATATAAATTTTATACAAAACATCCAAAAAAGTGAACAAATCTGAAATTTATACTATTTTATTCATTGTTCATACACGCATATACAACTTTATATAAAATTTACAACGCATAGAATGTGTTTTATACACTGTTAATGCGTACATATACAGATTTATACATTTTTATATCACGTTTACAGAATTGTATAAACTTGTATAAAAATGTATAAAAGTGTTTATACTCACAAAAATAATGTTAAACAGTGTCTCGGGCAGATTTTACACAAAAGCTTAACAAATATCCAAGATCTATACAGTTTTATACAAGAAAAATACTAGATCTAAACATTAAACAAAAGTTTTAATAAAAAACTAGTAGATCTCAATGAATTTTTATGATAAAAGTGAAGAAAAAGAAGAAACTTGATAAATAAACTCCTCACCGGAGTTTTGATCGGAATATACAACAAAAATAAACATTGCTATTCAAAAGGTAAAAAAAAAAATGAAAAGAAGAAGAAGAAGCAGCGGCGGCGGCGGTGGTGGTGACCTCGGCGGCGACGACATCGGTGGCTTGGAGGAGAGGGGATGACGGTGGGGCAGTGGTGGAAGGGTGGGGGGTGGCGGCGGGGTAGGTGTTATGGGGAAGAGAAGAGAGAAAAATGGGAAGGAGGGAAAGAGGAGAGGAAAAATGGGGGCTAGGGTTTTTTTTCTTTAAAAAGGGGTGCTATGGAGTGAAAGAAAAAAAAAAAAAAAAAAAAGGAGGGGGTGCTATGTCATGTAAGGTAGCAAAATAGGAGTCATTTTTGGTAATTTTCATGAGTGGGGTGTCTCTCAATGTAATTGTCCCTAGATTTTGACGCTATAGCAATTTGCGAGTACTAGCTACTTTCCCCTTTAACTTTGAAATCAAATAATGTGGCAAAGAGATCATAATTCTAATAAGATTGTCGAGCTTGAAATCTCAATGTTTTAGGTTACTGTTGTCTAGTTTGGTTCCTTATTATCACAAGTTTAACATTACCTCATTATTCTTGGTTATGATTTTTGTCTCCACTTAAGAATAGTTTAACAAAATGGTTTCGGGAGGCAACACTTCACGTTATAAATTGACAAGTGCTACTTCGAGGGCAGCACTTCAAGCACAATTTGAAGTGCTGCCTGCAAGGTAGCACTTCAAATTATCGGGGAAGGATGTTGATAGAGATAAAATGTCAAGTGCTACCACGGGGGCAACACTTGCAGCACTTGTCAATTTATACTTGAAGTGCTGCCCCGTGGGAGCACTTGTCAACTTTATAACTTGAAGTGTTGTCCCCGTAGTAGTATTTACTTAAAATTAGTGGAGATCATTCTTGCAAAATATTTTAAGCGAGGTCAGATAGGCAAACCATTGTCTAAGGTGTCATAGTTGTGTAATTCTCCCTCTACTCCCAATAGATGGTTTGGTAGTGAAAAAAGGAGCAATTTGAGTCGTAACTTACGAGTCAACTGATGCTTAATTGGATATTTCCTCTATCATGTGAACTTTGTGTAAAGAAAAAAGGCATGGCATACTTTAAAAGTTTAAAGCCTTCTTTAAATCGATGATTTTGATGCGTAGCTATTTTTGAACGTGTTAAATGAGAATTATTTACCGTTTCAGAATTAATTGAGAAATAGCCACCGCACGCACATACACTCAATTAGCATTGGCAAATAGTCTGGACTAGTCCAAGGTTTTTATGCTGGGACTTTGAACTAAACATGTTCAAAGTCCTATTATTTTATAATGGGATAGTCCCCTGGTGCTTTATATGTATAAAGTCTCAGATTTTATGCTGGGACTTTGAACTACACATGTTCAAAGTCTCATTATAAAATAATGGGATAGTCCCCTGGTGCTTTATATATATAAAGTCCCAGGTTTTTATGCTGGGACTTTGAACTACACATGTTCAAAATAATGGGATAGTCCCCTGATGCTTTATATATATAAAGTCTCAGGTTTTTATGTTGGTACTTTGAACTACACATGTTCAAAGTCCCATTATTTTGTAATGGGATAGTCCCCTGGAGCTTTATATATATAAAGTCTCAGTCCCAGGTTTTTATACTGGGACTCTGAACTACACATGTTCAAAGTCTCAGTGTAAAATACTGGGACTTTGTCCAGAGGTGGCAATTTCTTAGCGAACTTATTTTTGGTGGCTACGGATCAATTAACGCGCGCCAAACATGCCCCTACGCGAAATTTTTACTCCAAAGTATATGGTAGGCCAAGTGTTAGTTTAAGGCCCGTTGCAGTTTGTTCCAGTAAAAATTTTGCGTAGGGGCCTGTTTAGCACGCGCTAATTGATTTGTAGCCGTCAAAAATAATTTCGCTGAGAAATAGCCACCTCCGGACAAATCCCAGTATAAAATACTGGTTCAAAGCCCCAGTATTTTATTATGGGACTTTATATAAAGCTTCAGTAAACTAACCCCAGTATAAAATACGGGGGCTTTGAATAAGTTTTGTTCAAAGCCCAGTATTTTGATATGGGACTGAAGCTTTATATATAAAGTCTCATAACAAAATAATGGGACCTTTGAACATGTTAGTTCAAGGTCCCATTATTTTATTATGAGACTTTATATATAAAGCTTCAGTATCATAACAAAATAATGAGACCTTTGTTATGAGATAAATCCCATTATTTTGTTATGGGATAAAGTCCCATAACAAAATAATGGGGCTTTGAACAAGTATTTTGTTATGGGACTGAAGCTTTATATATAAAGTCCAATAACAAAATAATGGGGCTTTGAACAAAATTTATTCAAAGCCCCAGGATTTTGTTATGGGACTAGTCTGGGGTGTTTTCCAACGCTAATGGAGTGTAAGTGTGCGCGCGAATTTTTTACTATTTCTCAATTAATTTTGAAACGGTGGATAAAACTCTTTGAGCGCGTCCAAAAATGGCTACGCATCAACATTTCCCTTTGTTCCACAAATTCATATCTAGTAGTATCTAGTAAAAATATGGTGCCTTAATGATTTGTTTCATCGATCTCGTTTGCAAGTTAAGGTGTTTTCCAACGCTAATGGAGTGTAAGTGTGCGCGCAAATTTTTTGCTATTTCTCAATTAATTTTGAAACGGTGGATAAAACTCTTTGAGCGCGTCAAAAAATGGCTACGGCCAGCGGGGCGCCCCGAGGATAAAACATAAAACCTCGTATAGCATGTCTCTGGTTGAGAAGAGACTCCGGGAGCTTTCTCTCTAACCTCTTTCATGAAATTACATGTCCCGAAGTTGAGAAATTCAGACTAGAACTATTGATGATTCTACGTTAGCTCTAAAGTAAGAAATTTACCCAACCTGGAAAAACTACAGCCAAAACAACTTCCTTTATTTCTAGTTCTCCCAAAATCGAAATGATTTTCGAATTTGATTCTATAAAAATTCAAGTTTCATTTTAAAGCGGAATTCTGCTATTCTTATTGACTCAAGGGGGGTTTTCTGAATATCTCTCTTCCGGCCTATTAAGTAAGTTAGTTAGTTAGAGATCGAAACTTCATCTTAATGAATAGAAGAATTCCCTCTTAGGGTTGGTTAAGGGGGAACTTCTGCCATTTCCATGACTTGACTGACTTCAGTCTTTCATTGATTTTTTCTACCCCTCGCTCTATGAGGATGCGCGCCATCAACATTTTCCTTTGTTCCACAAATTCATATCTAGTAGTATCTAGTAAAAATATGGTGCCTTAATGATTTGTTTCATCGATCTCGTTTGCAAGTTAAGAAAGTCATGTATATTTTGAGCACGTTTAGAAAGTCAAACTTACTTGTTTGGTCATGCAATTATTTGATCAACACTAAATTGGCTGTAATTGAAGGTGTATAATTACATTCTCCAATTATCATGATAAAAGTAAAAAATTACTACGAAATTACATGATGTTTCACTATCAAGATGACTTTTCAAATTCATTCATTTCTTTCTCAAATGTGTGTTAAAGTATCTACTGATAAACACGTTCTAGTATTTCTTAAATACAAGATAGTCACCCATTATCTACTATCTATAGCAAGCCAGCCTTATTCATTTTAACAAATGTTCGTTTAATCTTTAAAATTTTAACATTTCTTTAAAATTAAATACCCAACTATGCAATTATACATGTGAAACGAAGCATGACATTTATAACGAACAAACTGGTCTTCAGCTATATAACGCTTATATTTCCTACAAGTAACTACTTGAAATTGATTATTGAACACATTGTCATAAGTAGAAGTAAAACAAATAGTAAATTGTTTTATAGAATCAAACCCAACGGCTAGTTTTTAGTTTAATATACTAGAACACAATAACCACCGTCGGATCTACACAATCATCTAACGGCTAGTATTTCATAAAAATAAGACCGTTAGAACAGAAGCGCCGTTTCTACAGCTTCAAAAAGGGGGGTCTTCATCATTGTACCAAAATCCATAGTTTCATCAGAGCTTTTCACAGAGAGAGGGCAAAAGGGTGTGGGGTAAGGTAGAAAAATTAGGCTTTTGTTCATTCTTTGTTTGTAATGGCTTCAAGAAACGTTCTTCAACAACAACATAGAGGTTTGATTCTTGGATTTTTATATCATTCCTTATCTTTTCTGTTTCTTTTTCTTATTTGGGTTTCTTGTTTAATCTCATTGTTTATTTCTTGAACATGGGAAAGATTAGTCTTTATATTTATTAGATGGTTTTTTAAGTCTTTGAACTAGTTGAAAGTTCATGTAGTAGTCTTCTTTGTAGAATAAATTGTTACTAATGTTGATGTGAAATTTTATTCGATATCGTAGAATAAATTGTACCAATATTTATGTTAAATGAGATTTGATGTCATAGAATAAATTGTACCAATGTTTATGTTATATTAGATTTGATATCATATAATAAGTTGTACCAAAGTTTATGTTAAAGTTTTGATTTGATATCATAGAATAAATTGTACCTATGTTTATGTTAAGTTAGATTTGATGTCATAGGATAATTCTACAATGTTTATGTTAAATAGATTTGATACCATTGAAGAAACTGTACCAATGTTAATGGTAAATTGGATTTGATATCATAGAGTAAATTTGTACTGTTTATGTTAAGTTAGATTTGATATCATAGCATAAATGTACCGACGTTCATGTTAGATTTGATACCATAGGAAAATTGTACCAATATTTATGTTAAAACTAGATTTGAAATAATGATTGTTTAATATGCAATGCATGTCATTTATTTGAAGAGTACACATTACTCGACAGACATGAATATGTAGTACTAACTAATAACATAGACATTGTCACATTACAAGATTTTGGAAACCAGCGTTGGCTTTTTGTTTTCTGGCTATCTATCCATTGTTATTGGGAAAAAAATCTTAAAAGTTTCAGTAAATAATTCAAGAGTTACAATGTGGTATATAAACAAGTGATCTTGGAATACTTTTCAATGTTAATGCTAAATTCAAGATTATGTACATTTGGTCAGGTGAGGCAGCAGTTCCTGCAGGGGCATCAAAGCAGATAAACATGGCAGCAGCAGCACAAGGGAGAAACCGCAAGGCGCTTGGTGATATTGGCAATCTGGTAACTATACGTGGGGTCGAGGGGAAGCCACTTCCTCAGGTAAATCGCCCCATAACGAGGAGCTTTTGTGCACAATTGCTGGCTAATGCACAAACAGCAGCTGATAACCAAAAGGTCTATGACTTTACAGTCATAATTTTGCTTGGTATTTCAGTAATTGTCAAACTTATTGAAGTTGTACTAATAAAAGGGTTGTTTGTTTTCTGTTCATTTGCAGAAATCTGTGGTTGTTAATGGGGATGGACCGATCGTTGCTAATGGAGCTTTACAGGTTAAGGCTGCAGCAA
The DNA here is from genome assembly GCA_037355625.1 of Petunia x hybrida. Lineage (NCBI taxonomy): Eukaryota > Viridiplantae > Streptophyta > Magnoliopsida > Solanales > Solanaceae > Petunia > Petunia x hybrida. The sequence continues at coordinate 1,462,875 of JBBBVM010000712.1, read as the reverse complement.
GAAAACCAGCTCAGAAGAAAGCTACTGTAAAGCCAAAGCCTGAGGTTATTGAAATTAGTCCTGATACTGAAGAAGAACAAGTTAAGGAAAACAAGAAAAAGAAAAAGGCTGGTGATGATTCATCAAAGAAAGCAACGACTCTTACTTCAACTCTCACTGCTAGGAGTAAGGTGTGGTTTTAATTGTCTTTAACTCATTTGGTCATATTTTTTAGTTAACTGAATTCAACTATGAAACTAATTGTCTGATTTTTCATTGTGTTTCCAAAGGCTGCGTGTGGACTAAGTCATAAACAAAAGGTTCAGATTGTGGACATTGATGCCGCAGATGTGAATAATGAGTTGGCTGTAGTCGAGTACGTTGAGGATATCTACAAGTTCTATAAGATTGCTGAGGTATCCATCTATCTGTATAATGTCTGATACTGTTTACAAATCTTGTTAAATGCTGACTGTGGTTAATAATTTGTTGTTACGTAGAATGAGAGCAGGATTCATGACTATATGGATTCACAAGCAGAGATAACTGAAATTATGAGAGCTATTCTGATTGATTGGTTAATTGAAGTACATCACAAGTTTGAGCTTAATCAAGAGACCCTTTACCTCACCATCAATATCATTGATCGTTACCTTGCTGTGAAGCTCACTTCAAGGAGGGAATTGCAGTTAGTAGGCATCAGTGCTATGCTCATTGCCTCCAAATATGAAGAAATTTGGGCTCCTGAGGTACATTATCAGTTACACTTGAATCCAATTATGCGAACTTACCTTTTCCATTTTTGAATTCCCAACATCCAAATTTCCTTTTCCATTTTTGAGTTCCTAACATCCAAATTTGATGTTTCAGGTGAATGACTTCGTGCAGATCGCAGACAGAACTTACACTCATGAGCAGGTGCTGACAATGGAGAAAAAAATTCTTGGCCAATTGGAATGGTACTTGACAGTTCCAACGCCTTATGTGTTCCTCGCACGCTTCATCAAAGCTGCTATGTTTGATGCACAAGTGAGTGTCTGTGCGTGTGTGTCTGTGCGTCAGTTTTCGGCACTGACTAACGTAGGAAAAGCCTATTTGACACAATGTAACTGACCAAAATATTCATTTTTTTTATATAACAGATGGAAAACATGGTTTATTTTCTGGCTGAACTGGGGTTGATGAATTATGATACCATTATCTACTGCCCATCGATGATTGCTGCCTCAGCAGTCTATGCAGCTCGACACACGCTGCATTGTACTCCCTTTTGGAATGACACACTGAAGTTGCACACTGGTTTCTCAGAGTCTCAGATAAGGTGTGTAATAAAAGTTGAGCCATTATATCATTTTGTTGTTTTGGTCTCTCTTTCTATGATGTACTTATTAGTTTTTCCCTGTTTTGAAACAGAGATTGTGCTAAGTTGCTGGTTAATTATCATATGGAGGCTCCAGATCACAAGCTAAAGGTGATCTACAAGAAGTATTCAAGTTCTCAGAGAGGTGCTGTTGCACTACAACCTCCAGCCAAATCCCTGTTGGCTACCTCATGAAATCAAGAAGGATACTTTTGGCTTCTAGTCTTAGATTCTTGTTGATTGAAATTCAATCATTTTGATCTTCTTTTTACTTCTATGAAACAATTCGTTGAAATATAATTACTCTCTTAGTTTAATCTGTCAGTCAAAACAAAAGGAAGATTTTAACTCTGTGGATTGTTGCTGTGAAGGAAGTATTATTCCATCATGTTGTTTCAATTCGCTCGTCTCTTTTTTGATCAAAGTAAAATATTTCAATTCTCAAAACTATTATCGAAAGTCGCATTGAAAATTGCATTGGAATGTAATTTGACTAAAGAAGTTGAATTTCAACTCTAAAGTTCTAAACCTCTCTCCCATTTGGTGTTGTGGCACATGACTCTTGTAGGATAACAATAAGAGGAATCTTGAACTGTAACTTTGAACTCGAAGTCAATCCCTAATCCCCCTTTCCCACGAGGTTGCATTTATCATTACAGCAAACAAACCCATAGTCCCCCACTATTAACATCGAGCACCCAAAAATATTCCCTATCTGCTAAATCAAATAAAGAAAAGCAATGATCCATCCATCCATCCATAAATCAACAATGTTTTCTATGTTATCTTCACAACTCACGGTCCTAACACCTCCTTTTCCTAGAAAGTGCATTGATTCCCACTTCATACAAAGTAGTGAAAATCGTTATCATTTAAACGCTTGTGATTACACGTTTAATTCACCCAAAATTATAAATCCTTCCAACCAAACAACACCCCCCAATTATTTACCATCATCATAAAGTGACTCTCACTTTATTTTTATTCTGATAAACTAATTTAACGTAAGTTATGGAAGAACTAAAACAACGACCCAATCACGGTCCCTGCAACACCAGCTTTTTATCCAAAAATTTCAAAAGAAACGTAAGAAAGCATCAGGAACAGTGATAATAACCATAAATAAAAACTGGAAAAGGATAAAAAAAACAAGATCCACCTCGAACACACTTCCACGCCCCCCCCCCCTCTCGCCAAACAAAACCCAACTTGCAAAAACAGCCAAAATCATATCATTCCAAATTAGCAAAGCAAGAACTCATTTGTCTCTCTTTGTAAAGTATACCTCATTTGTCTTCCTCCTCTTTCCTTTTACTTCCAAAGGGAGGAGAGGAGACCATAAAAAGACAAAATCCCATCTCAGAAAAAATCTAATCTTTTAAGTCTTTACACTTTCTGTCATAACCCAAGTTTCTCAATTCACTCCTTTTTCTGTGAATTTGTCTATCAATCTGAATTTCCAAGAATGTGAGAATTGATCCCTGAAAGAGGATCACACTCCTTTCCTTGGAAAATCCATCTCTTAAAAATCTAATCTTTCACAATTCACACCCAGTTTCTTTCACAGTTGACCCCAGCAAATTTTGCAACCATCTCATAATAATCTAATCTTTTAAGTTTTTACACTACATATATATATATGTATATTTTTCGTTAAGCGGTTGGGTGAGCGGCTATTCTGTTAAATTTCTTGTTTCTTTTGTTAGGAAAATGAGGGAAGAAGAGTCCAATTGGTTTGCAAAATGGGAAGAAGAGTTGCCTTCTCCAGAAGAACTAATGCCTTTATCACAAACCTTAATCACACCTGATTTAGCCATAGCTTTTGATATACAAAACCCCAATAGCCCAATTCCCAAGACTCACCAAACTGTGGTCAATTCATCAGCTGAGTTTGAGTACTCAGCTGATTTGAATGGTGGCACTGCAGGTTCAGGAGGGGGTGGTGGTGTTGATGAACCTGCAAGAACTTTAAAAAGGCCTAGACTTGTGTGGACCCCACAGTTACATAAGAGGTTTGTTGATGCAGTTGCACATATAGGGATCAAGAATGCTGTACCTAAGACTATAATGCAGTTAATGAGTGTAGATGGTTTAACTAGAGAGAATGTTGCTAGTCATTTGCAAAAGTATAGGCTATATTTGAAAAGAATGCAACAAGGAGGTCATTCTAGTAATGGCAATATCATGCCAGATTCTGCAACTGATCATTTGTTTGCTAGTTCACCGGTGCCTGCACATTTTTTACATCCTGCAGCTGCAAGGGGAAATTCTGATCATTTTATGCCGTTTGTGTCGGTTACAACACCAATGCAGCAGCATCATCATCAGATGGCTGCAGTTGTTGGACATTCTGCACAGCTTCAGCAGCAGTATAGGCATTTCGGATCACCACCAAACGGGCAGTTTGAGCATCCGTTATTGTCTCGACAGTCACAGCAACAGGTTCAGAGAATGGGGATGTCAGTTCATAGTACTAGTCCTGTGTTGCCTTCTTATGTGGAGGATTTGGAATCAGCTACAGCTGCTAATGGGAGGAAGGTTCTTACTCTATTTCCCACTGTCGATGATTGACTTGTCAATCGGCAATTTCAGGTCAATTTAGCTTATGAGTATTTATGGAATCTGTCATCGGAATAACACTCAGTATTGATTTAGAACCTTTTAAGTTCTTAGTATCTCTGTGAAGTCATTTTTATTGGTCAATAAACTGTGAATCCACTTTATAGTGAGCTGTTCAGGTCAAATAATGTAGTGTTTTCAAGAATTAGGATTTGGTGCATAGGGTCGGTGCTGAAAGTTGTTCACTTAGATGAACTTCTACAAGTGTAATTATGTTGTGGCTAGCACTGTGTTTCTCTTGTCAGCTTCCATGTAGGTGCCTGATATAACCCCTTTGGATTACTAGCAACGAAGTATGACCGAGATGTCAATTTGGGAGTATTAATTTCAGAATGAGCCTCAGAGTCAGGAATAACAACATTTGATCAATATGGTTCCTTGAAAAAAAGCTGATCTATTGCGTGGTTGCATAAGACGTGCTCGAGTTTCCACTCTGAATTTTCTTATTGAGGTAAGCTGTTGTAGGTGAAGACGTCATGACAGCAATCGGAGATAAACGAAGGTTGTTCAGATGAACGTCAAATAGTTGTTGGTAACAGGCTAACAGTCATGGACAGCATATGCAACTAAGTTCTTTGTCTATTATTCCTAATCATTAGCATAAAAATTTAGTTCTCTTCTCCTGTATTAGTGTCACATAGAGGTGATCCTGCTTGTTGTAAATTGAGTGGTCTCTGGAGAGACTAATCATTCTGGTGCTAATGTTACTCCGTTGTTCATGTCTTATGACCACAATTGATGATTTCTAGCTGCACTTTTTAAATTTGATTACTCTTTTCCAAGGCTTATTGCATTTTCAGTTAGTGTGTGGTAGAACTGTAGTTGCCCCATGTAATGACTGGAGATATTGTTTGTCTACTCCACGTCATGCTTCTTTCGCTAAGTATAAGAAACAGCATGAGGTAAGTCCCCACTTCAATAGTCAAGATATAGAGGTGGTTTATTTGTTAAGCATTCTGAAACTTTTCACTTAACATGCGATTGTGTGAACTACTTAAGAGTTGCATCACTTCTGAGATTCTATGTTATTACAAGGTAAGTTGAAGTTCTATCATATTTATTACCAAACTGAAGTTCTAGGTGACAAAGTTTATGTAGTAGAATATCCTCGCAATTTTTCAAGATGCTAATGCCTGTTTGTAAATGCTAGTTCTGGCAAATGGCAAGGGAGCCTTGTAACTTTCTGTAGATATTCTCTTATTTAATTGTTTCTTAGCTTTTCCATTCAAGTGCTAAGATATTTTCTTTTTCAGTTACTACTATTTATCTTAAGTTATTATTAACCAGGATTAGAGATAGAGTGAATAACTGAATATTGTCACTATCCTTTTGCTTCACTTTTAAGTTATACTTAATCCAAGCTTATTCAAGTAACTGCCGGTGATGATTTTACAACTGACGAATTTCTCTCGATACAAACTATATATATGCTTCAGACAAAGAATTCAGTTTTATCAATTTTGTTTAGAACATGAAAGCTTATATCAAGATAGTGGGATCAGTTACTTACTTTTCACATTGTAAAGTGTTTCTTGCTGGCCATGTGCAGCTACGCTGTCAGTAGTATCTATAGTTTGAATAGAGAATAGGGATTAAGTTATGAGTTTTGTTCGGTAGTGCTTGTTAACCCAAGTCACTTTTGCAATACGTTACAATGATTCATTGAGGCTCCAAGAATCTAACATAGTTTACCCTGATAAAGAATGCAAAAGAAAAGTTTACATAGAAAACTGAACTATTTTAATACTAGTACTAACTTTTGAAATCTGCAATATTATCGATGGGATACAACCTTGGGTGCAGATGAAGATGATAATATCTAATACTTCACTCCCTTAATTTTCAGTAATATCATATTTAGGATTTAACAAATATCATAGTAATTCTTTGCACTATTTGTCACAATCCAAGTTCATAGCACATATTGTATGCTTTGGGTCTAGACACGCGCTGATCCCTTATCTTTCACGCCATGGCACGTCGAACCTCAAAAGCACGCTTAACATGTAAGCTCCTGGCCTCAATTTTCATATCTCATTTCGATGTGTTATTCACCTTGGGTCTCATATTCTTCAAAAGTTTGCTAGTTAACATGTCTATCGGTCCTGCTTGTCTTGCCCTCATCAACCTGCCATTCGTCATGGTCGTGACATTATGCTTATAAACCTAAAAAAATATGCAAATTATATTGTGCCTGAACTCGGAAGCCCTTGGTTTGGAGATTGATTAGTTGCATTATGCTCCTATTTACCAAAGATTGTGTTGATTTCCTAAAAAGCGAATTCAAAACACAGCTTCCTTAGAAAATTAACTAATTTTCAATCATTATTAGAGATTACTACTCGACAAAAAGTAGAAAAACTTAACCATGTTTGGATAATCAAACGGAGCATCAACTGAAGACGTGCCCCCCTCCCCCCCCACCACAAGTCAAGGAGGACTTTATTTGTATCTTTGTTGCCATACACACAGATCTGATCCATTAAGGTCTAATTTTCTCTAGGAAATCAAACATCATGGCTTGATTCATAAATCCAAATTAGCAATTTGCATTATATTATAGGTCATCTCATCTATTCATGCACTCTTGATTTGTGGAATTATTTTAATAAAGAAAGTCAAGGATTAGACATAAATCTAAACGGATTTGTTTCCCGCCGTGGTTTACAAATCTAGCAGACAACTATTAGATAGCTAAGATATTTTTTCATATTGTTGTCTTAGCTGTATAAACAAAACTAATGTACATTTTACCAAAGCTGGCTTTGGATTTGTTCCCGTTGTATTATTGGCCTCTCAGTGCGCAACCAATTATTAGCTCATAACCATGTGCCTCACTCCCATTTTTGAATTTGTTTATGTATGTGCATATGTTGGTTGCTTAGAATCGATTCAAGTGCCATTACAAGGGCAATACATCAACGGATCCCTAAATTTAGCAAATAATTTCATTTTGATACTTTTTTTTTTTGGGTAAATTACGCCCATAAATGTTGGGAAAGAATATTTATTGTTTATGTATACCTTTTATTTTTTCTTTCTTTCCATAAATATTTATTATTTTTAAATATATATTATATCTATTTTAAACACTATTTGTTAATGCCTCAATTTATGAGATTTGATACTAAGGACCAAAACTTATTCTCCTAAATAAATTAGATGCTCCCCCTTCCCCCGCCATGTTCCTTTCCTCTCTCTCCTCTTTTTATTTTTATTTTATTTTCATTCCCTCTCTCTCCTCTATCTTCTCTATCTATATATATATAAGTAATATACTGATATTGTGTATTTACTAAATAAATATCTGATATTGCATATTTTTAATAAATATTATAATATTTTAACATATTGTATATGTAATATTTATTCAATTAATATCAATATATGTCATATATATAATGATATAATATCAATACATATGTACATCACGACATATAGAGAGAAAAAAAATATTTTGCAACCAAAACGTGTAAAAAGAAAAAAGAAAAAGAAAAAGAAAAGAAAAAAGAAATTGAAGTTAAAATGATATACTACTAATTATTTCTCTCTCCTATTTAAATGTGTTACATATGATAAAGCATTATCTTTTAAGGATGGTTATTTAGAGTTTACCTTTTTTTAGGGAGTGGATTATCAGCAAATATTAATCTTAATCTTAATATTAAAGATTTACTTTTATTATGTATTAATATTTTGGATAGAAAAAGTTGTGGAGCGCTAAAAGTAAATATTTGTTGATGGGCAGATATATATATGAACACTTTTTTTTTGCATGGTAACTTTTAAACACTTATGTAGCCCGTATTGTGTCCTATTAAAACCACGCATGACTAGCCAATAAAAGATAGAATGTGTTAGACTTCACATACAATAATGTGGCAAAACTAACAAACAAAAAAAAATTCACGCAGTGCCAGGTCAATTTGCCCTCAGTTTTTCAAATGTTTTAAGTAAGTGCCCTCTACGTTATCCATCCGTCTGTGAAAGGACTATTTTGCCCATGACTAAATCTAATTCACACTGAACACGTTTCTTTCTCTCTTTCCCCATTGTTGGCCTCCTTCTTTCTTCTTTGTGTGCAGGAGATTTAGGGTTTGTTCTTCTCTCTTTTTCATATGTTGTCTTCTCTCTTTTTCGTATGTTTGTTCTATTATTTTTTCTTTATATTGTAACTTTTATTTCGCGTAATCATTTATCTGCATTTTATTTTTCCTGTAACTTTTTTTATACTTATTGTTCATATATTTATCTGTTAGTTTTTTTCATTTCGATCTGTGATTGTTGAATTAAGTTTGAGGTTCCTCTGGATTTTTTTTGCTTGTGTTTGCTTGATCCCGGTGATTTGAAGGTTTTTGTTGCCTATGGCTATTAGATATTCTTGTTGCTCATTGCATAGAGCTTAAAGTCTTGGCCATGGCCAAGAGTTGCATAGACTTTCTCTGCAAGTTGCTTATTGCAGTAGAGTTTAAAGTCTTGGCTATTGTCAATACTTGCAGAGATGTTCTGTGTAAGTTGTCGCTTCCACCAGAACTTAGAGTCTTGGCTATTGCCAAGAGTTGCAGAGACTTTGTCTGCAACTTGTTCACTACAGTAGAGGTAGAAGTCTTGGCAATTGCCGATACTTTTAGAGATCTTCCGTGTAAGGTTCCCCTTGTACCAGAACTTAAAGTCTTCATTATTGCCAAGAGTTGCAGAGACTCCTCTACAAGTTTTTTCCTGCAGTAGAGGTAAAAGTCTTGGCAATTACCAATACTTGCAGAGACTATTTGTACAAGTTGCCCCTTCCACTAGAGTTTAAAGTATTGGCTATTGGCAATAGTTGTAGAGACTTTTTTCTGTAGATTTCTCTTTTCATCAGTCATGCGTTCTGTAGTTGTTGCTGTGTTTTTCAGTTGTCTTTGCTTTTGGCCTGTTGACTTTGAATTATAGTAATTGCATAGGAATTTTTCTGCATATTAATCGTGAGTTCGTGATGGCACGTCGTAATGTATGTTTCCTTGTCTTTACTTGTTGTTTTGTTATCATACTATTTTTGTAATTTTATTTGTTGAATATGCATATTTTATTTTTTGTTCCTATAGGAAGGAGATCAATTTTTTTAGTTTGAGTACTGGTTTGATGCCAAAGGTTCTTGGGGTGGTGATGTGAAGTATAGTAGTTTGGTTAGTGAATTCTTGATGGAGCGGCAATTGACGTTGTTGAAAGGTAGAGTTTTCGGCAAATTTATGGAGTTGTGTGATCTAAATTTATGAAGTATGTTTGTATATGGTCTTTTTATTATTGTTTCATTGTTTTGTTATTATGTGTTGTCATTGTTGTTGTTTTTTTTAAAATTTTTTACAGGTAATGAATATTGAATCTTCTGATCATGATCATGTACACTTAGACGTGGTGGATGATTTTATATGTTAGCCAAGATTTTCTGATGAAGGTGGCAGGAAGAGGCAAAAATGTGATGTGGGCGATGAATTTTTAAATTTTCGTTTGTTACCTCCATTGCAAGATGATCCGTGTAATAGTCCAAATAAGACTTTCAGTACTGCAAAAGAGTTAGAGAAAGCCGATGAGAAATTTTAATTACGTGTGTTCATATTTACTGTGTTTGTTATGTTATGTAAGTACTTGATGTTGATATTTTATTTTTAAAGACTGAAGTTGTTTTGAATTGGATGAGGTGGAAGTATTAGCAATTGCAAGACTTCAAGGTATTTTAGTTGTTGTGGAGTGAAGGAGAATGTCTTGCCAATGGACAAGACTTGAATTCTAGTTAATTAATTCCAAGTCTAATATTATATAATTAATTTAAAATTGATAAATAATTCATGTAGGGTTGTGTTGGTAATGTTTTTGCCAAGACTTGGTGGAAATTTAGTTGTCAGTATTATTGCCTATGGCAAAACTTCAAGGCAAGTTAATTATTTCTAATATTAAAGTCGATAAATAAGTTTTGGTAAGAAGTCTTAACCTTTGCTAAGACTTTGCGTCAAGTTAAGTTGAATTGGTTATCTGTATGAGTGTAAAATCTTGGCTATTTCCAAAAGTTCAGTTTATTGATAATATTAACTTTTCAATCACGTTTGATTTTTAAAAATATTTATAATCAATAACTACCATTTCTTTTGATGCAACACCATACTATGGTCAGCTTCATTCACAAAGAATTCGCATGTACTTGTGGTGGTGGTGGTGTTGTTACTTGACCGATCATTCCTTTTAATAACTTCTACTATGAAGTAGGATTTTCTGAAACTGTCATCATTCTTCAGCATATACATGCAAGTCATAAGTTCTTGATCATTTGTTACCATCATGCCTCTGCACGTTTCCAGATTCGTTTCAAATCTTATCTTTACTTCACTTTCATCAGTGTTGATACTTGGAGCATTACAAATTTCTTTTTCAAATGCCTGATAGGTTATACCGTCTTTGACAAGTATCAACTTTATGTCATGATTTATATATCTGCTGTTTGCATCTCATTTCCCATTACAAGCTATGTAAATGCAATGAGTTGTCATATTGCTAATCCTGCACATAATCAATACGAATGATATGCTTAGATTTTTGTACACAGATCGCTTAGATAGAAGCAAGATCATGGTATATTGGAAGGGAATGTTGGGTTAAAGCGTTGCCCTTTCTGTTGGACGTGAGTTAAAAATATTAGGCATGGCCAAGACTTGCAGAGACTTTATTTGCAAGTTGGTCATTGCAACAGGGCTTAAAGTCTTGACAATAGCCAAGAAGTCTCCCCAAGGTTCCCATTGCACCAGAGCTGCAACTCTTGGGAATAGCTAAGACTTGCAGAGACTTTATCTGCAAGTTGGTCATTGCAACATGGCTTAACGTCTTGGCAATAGCCAAGAAGTCTCTCCAAGGTGCCCATTGCACCAGAGCTGCAACTCTTGGGAATAGCCAAGACTTGTAGAGACTTTATCTACAAGTTCCCCTTTGCAACAGGGCTTAAAGTTTTGGCAATAGCCAAGAAGTCTCTTCAAGGTGCCCATTGCACCAGAGCTGCAACTCTTGGCAATAGCCAAGACTGCAGAGACTTTATCTGCAAGTTGGTCATTGCAACAAGGCTTAAAGTCTTGGAAATAGCCAAGAAGTCTCTCCAAGGTGCTCATTGCACTAGAGCTGCAACTCTTTGCAATAGCCAAGACTTGTAAAGACTTTATCTGCAAGTTCCCCATTGCAACAGGGCTTAAAGTCTTGGAAATAGCCAAGAAGTCTCTTCAAGGTGTCCATTGCACCAGATATAGCCAAGAGTTGCAGAGACTTTCTCTGCAAGTTGCCGATTGTACCAGAGCTTAAACTCTTGGCAATAAGCCTAAGAGTTGCAGAGAAGTTTACCCTTGCAATAGGGCTTAAAGTCTTGGCAATAACCAAAAGTCTGTGCCATGTGCTAATTGCAGCAGAGCTTGAAGTCTTGGTTATAGCCAAGACTTTTAGAGCACTTTCTCTACAAGTCCGCATGGAAAATGTGTTTAAAGTCTTGGCAATAGGCACGACTGGTAGAGAATTCATACACTTTCTGCAATTAATACAGATTAATTAATTTTTATGAAACTGCATATTATAAATACTGTAATCAATCTAATGTTATGTGTCATATACAACATGTGTTTTTGAATTATTATGAATAAACTTCATAGCTCGTTTGGTTTATATAGAATTTAAAGCAAAATTAAGCATAATTTAAATGAAATTATAAAGAAACTAATGGAACTTTTAGTAAAAGTCAATAGCAATTTGAAGAAATCTTACCTTGAATCTTCGTTTGAACGGAGGAATCTATAAAAGGTATGAGTTTTTAGGGTTTGTTGATCGCGTGAATGGGGAAAAGGAAGGGGAGGGATATGGGCGGGTCTTTTTATTGGTTATTAGGGGTATTTTCGTCCGGAAAATCTTTCATTAAACTAATGGAGGGTATTTATGCTGAACTACTGTTAGCAAGGACATTTATGCAAACCATTTCTTCCCGTAGCATATTTCTGCAATTCAGCAAAAAAAAAAAAAAAACGCCACATTACTTTTGAGTTGAACTAATCTAAGCAAAATATATTATTCATATACCTTATTGTTTTTATTTTTCGATGATTATTAGAATTCTATATTTTGTAAACTATAAGAATCACTTATAAATTAAGGAGTAGTAGTAGCTTTTAAGCTCTCGTAGTATCAATAGTTACCTCTATATTCCCCATCAATCCACCAGAATCAATAGTGTTTACGTTTAATTTTACTTTGAAATACGATTTTAACATGTCATTTATCAATTAAGTGATGGTAGAAATACTCAACTACTAAATAAAAATTCTTCATCATAACCCATGAAGTTTACAGGTCAAATTAGCATTTTTTGAAAAAAAAGAAAACCAGTAGTTCATTCATTGAACTAGTATTTTATATCTTATAGGTACAACATTCGATTTATCCATCATTCCCTTTCCGTATTTTTCATCCGTACATATCCATCTCCGAAAGGATTTTACAAAGAAGAAAAGGAAAAGAAAAATCTCTAATTTTCATTTTCCTAACAAAGAAGTCACTACTTACCTAAAATATAAGATATTACGCTAATAGTTACTTTAGAGAACTTCATTGCCCATACTGTTATTTTAAAAAAAATTATAAACATAACGATATTTTTACATTTTACTACAAAATATATCATTTTCGATATTCTCCCCCTCCTCTCTCTAACACCTGACCCTAATCTCTTTCTCTACCCCTCCTCCACCCACCTGCCGAACACCTCTTCCCACCTTTTTTCGACTATTGTGTTGTTGGAATTGCTGCTCCTCCGTTGCGCTTTGTGTTGGCTACCGCCGATCTGCTTCTCCTTATTTTTTTTATATGGATATATAGTTGTATTTCCTTGTATATCCATTGTAGGGGTGTTCACGGTTTGGTTTGGGTGGTTATTGGTTAAAACCATAACCAAACCATTATATTCGATTTTTAAATTTTTAAAACCAAACCAAACCAAATAAAATTCATATCCATCGGTTTGGTTATCTCGGTTTGGTTTCGGTTTGGTCGATTAGTCGTTTTTTTTTACAAATCACAACGACTGTTGGATATATTATTTATTTGTATATAGAATTGATCATTGACTAGCTGGAATATTGTTGAATATTGATTACAACATGGGATAGATAAGTGTGCATAAAACTATGGCTTCTATGTAAAAAGTAGTAGTAGTGTGCCAAATTGCAAATCATACAATAACTTACTACTAACTGCTAAGGTTTAGTTCACCATTAATTGTTGGACTTGATTCTTCATACCGCCAAAGGTACGGGTTCTCCAAAACTGTCACTTTTACTCCAGTCCAGACCATCTAATTTTGTGGGGAGCTGAACAATTTTCTCAACGATTTCCATGTCCTCGGGCAGCATGTAACTGAATCTCGTCTTACTTCTGGACAGAATTCAAAGGGAATTGGGTTGAATGATGCTCCTTGAGCATCAAGAGTTCCTTATAACAAAGCTCACACAATATCTCATCTAAGTATCTTTCTAGAAAAAAGTAATAAATATCTCATTGAGTATAAAAGAAAATTCGAATCCTGGTCCAGAAAACTAGTATGTGCTTTGACAAATGATGTCTTGTGAGTAAGCCTAAATCTTGAAGGATCTACAAAATCCATGGTCAAGAATTAGTTCTCATGGGATATTTTTGGGTTGGATAAAGGGTTACTAAATGGGCCACAGACTCAATACTATGACTACTTTGTAGTTACTAGTTAGACTTAGGCCCATTTCCATTTGTATTTAGTCCAGTATAATTTATAAACTATCATTCTAATTTGAAAATATATAAAATACTTGAAAGTTTATATAAAATATTAATTTATTAATATATATAATTATAAAAATTAATATTTATAATTATCGGTTTGGTTTGGTTAATTCTTCGGTTTTTTTTCCTTAAAACCAAACCAAACCAAATATTTTCGGTTATTGTAAATTCAAAACCATACCAAACCATATCCAACAAAATATCGATTTTTTTTATCGGTTCGGTTAGTTTCGATTTGGTTCGGTTTTTATCCAAACCGTGAACACCCCTAATCCATTGTATGACTGTGTAGGTGTGCTTCAAGTGTATGCCTTTTTTTTTTAAATGTCTTTTGTATGTCTATTTTGTATATATTAGTATGTATGTGTATGTTGTGTCAAATGCCATTGTGTACCATCATATTTTTTGTATTTACTTTGTAAATCTCCATAAATCCTTTGTATGTCTTGTATCTGTGGTGTATATATATGTATATTCTAATTTTTATATATGCTTATGTATTTTCTTAGATGCAAATTCACCTTTTTTGAAACATGAAATTCCATTTTCTAAGATCAGTCCAGCGACGACTAGCCGACGTGCAGCCGTGGGAGGTTAAAACCCTAGTTTGTATGTTTTGTTGGAATTGTATACTTAGGATAAAAAAATATATTAATATGTCACTACAACAAATGTGATATTTACTACGAAACTTTTAGCTACGCTATAAAATTCGTCACTAATTATTCGCTTTCCGTGACAAAAATCCAGTTTGTCTCAAAAAGCATGAGCAACATTATTTTAGTGACGAAACTCAAATTTCGTAGCATAAATTTTGTGTACTAAAGTTTCCCACCAAAAGTTTCAGGACAATTCAAATCCAGGTTTCTCGAATTGATACATTAGGTATATGTGATTGCCGGGTTCTTTTAATTTCTTTCAAACTTTTATTATAAAGGTATGAATAACTTCTTTTTATTTCTTTACTTTTTGAGAGTTTATTTACCAAAAATTTTACATTTCTTAATAATTCTTGTGATTATTTGCCATGAAAATAAAAGTTTAAAAGAGGAAATTTTTTTCACTATGTAAACTGAAAGAAGGTTTTAATGAAAATTTACTGGGCGACTTTGAGTTACTACCCCTTTTACATATTTCTCATTCCACCATTGTCTTCACTAATTAATTTTAAATTAGTGATTGAAGAATGTGAAATATTTTGTCTATATCGTGCTATCACAAAATATGTACTAAATTATAATGTAAATATCTTTAGTTCAGGTAAATGAAGATAGAGGTTTATTCAAGAGTAAACTTAAATGAGAAGTGACACATGGACACAACAACAAACTTTCATCTTTTTTTTTTTGTTTTCTTTTTCAGCCTTTCGTCTTTTTTGTTTAACTCATTAATATTTATGTATTTTGATAGACTTTCTTGTTAGTTCTATTCACATCATTTATGTATTCTTCATTTAATTTAAGGAGTTTGTAATAAGATATCATCTCAATATAGTTGTTCTGAATTATATGATCATGATTGGATACTACTGCTATTATCGTTCATGTTTTATCACGTCATTTCATATTTTTGTTATGCTAACTATATGTATTGTAATTTGAACAATATATTTGTAATAAAATTATGTATTAATTATCTCATAAATTAATTACATTGAGTGACAAAAATTATCTTTGCCACAATTTCAAATTGGCTACGATCAAAAGGTTTTATCTTGTACGATCAAAATCGTCATTAATTTAATTTTGTATTTGTCAGTAAAAATTATATTTTTAATGATGAAATGATAACTTTCAATGACAAAATTCCTAAGCTGTCACTAATTTATACATTTCGGGACGAAATATCGTTTTGTATATAAAAGATAATTTTTAGTGACGAAATTATATTTATTCAACTAATATATATATATATATATATATATATATATATATATATATATATATATATATATATATATATATATATATATATATCAACTACAAAATTTTATATTTTTTCCGACAAAAGAGTTTGTCACAAAAAATATATAATTGGGGATGAAAACAGATTTCTTAGTTAATACAATGTCGCTTTAGTGATGAAAGACTAATTTGTCTCTGTATACTTTTAGTGATCCATAGTATAGGGACAAATGATTGACAAAAAAATTTTGTCAAAAAATACTTTTAGTGATGATATATGAATTTTAAGTGACAAAATAATTCATCACTGATAATCACTTTTGTTGTAGTGTATTTTGTAAAGTGCGATGAGAGAGGAGTTGATAGACTATCTGAAGAATGACGTCCTTCTCTATGGCGGTGTGTGTCAATTTTGTAAATTTAGATGTTAGGTTTGGATATTTATGTAAATGTCTCATTCCCCTTTATTAGGAAAAATTAGTGGCCCATTAGTTACTCTAGGTATGAGAGATTTACTAAAATAGGACACTTTTTGGCGCCCTTCTTGAATTTAACCTCGTAACGAAATTTTTTCACAAAATTGTACAACAATTTAGTGTCAAAACTTTCCCACAATTCCTTCCAAAAGTGGCTAAGGAACTTGGAATCCCTATCACTAACAATAGTTTTAGGAACTCCATGCAATTTAAGCACATGCTCAACAAACAAGTTAGCAACATGGGATGCATCATCACTTTTATGACAAGGAATGAAATAGTGCCATTTTGGAAAATCTATCAACTACCACAAAAATGCTATCTTTCCTCGTTTGGTCCTAGGCAAGCCAAGCACAAAATCCATAGAAATGTCAAGCCAAGAGCTCAAAGGGGTGGGAAGGGGTGAGTACAAACTATGTGGAAGTAGTTTGACTTAGCTTGCTTGTACTCCAAACATCGGTCACACACCCTTGCAACATCCACCTTCATCCTAGGCCAATAAAATTGCTCCTTGAGGAATCTCAATAGTCTTTCTCACTCTAAAATGCCCCATCAAACCTCCATCATGAGCTTCTCTCACAAATAACTCCCTCCAAGAAGAGTTAGGCACACACAACTTGCCATTTCTAAACAAGAACCTCTCAAATTTGTGAAATCTCTTCTACTCTTTCTCTTCACTTTTCTCCTCCTCACCACACAATTTAGTGATCCTCCTTCCCCTCTCTACCGACTCACAAGTATCATAGAGTTCTCCAAAATCCAGGTCATTAGCATACATCCCTTTCATACTTTCAAAACCCATGAGCTTGGATCCCGAAGTGTTCAACATCGCATGCCTTCTTGATTGAAGCACAAACTATCTTGACAAAGCATCCGCCAATGACATAAGGAAAGGTTCCAAGGAATTACACCCATTTGACATGCCTCATATTCAACTTCTCTTGGAATTTGAGGTGTTTCAAGGATTGGTGGTTGGTTCCAATGACAAACTCTTTTGACCAAAGATGGTGTTGCCAATTGGCCAATGCCCTCACCAAAACTATACAACTCGTTATCATAAAAGGAGTATTTGGCGGTGGCCCCCTTAAGCTTCTCACTAAAGTAGGCAATGAGCTTTTGATCTTGCATCAACACGGCCCCTATTCCCACTCCACTTGCATCACACTAAACCTCAAAGGTTTTATCAAAATTAGGCAATTGAAGAAGAGGTGTAGAACTAAGCACTCCTTTCAATTTCACAAAAGCTTCTTCTTGTTATTTTCTCCACTCAAATGGCTTATCCTTCCTTATCACTTCGATCAACAGTGCGGCTATGGTACTAAATCCCCTCACAAACCTCTCTAAAAGCTAGCCAACCTATTGAAACTTCTCACATCACTAATGCTTTTAGGAGTGGGCCAATTCTTAATGGCCTCCTACTTTAGTCTCATTAACTTCCACAACATTTGCACTTACCACAAAGCCAAGAAACACAACTTTATCAATACAAAAGAAGCACTTTTTCAGGTTAGCAAATAATTACTCCTTTCTCAAGACATCAAACACTTGTTTCAAATGATTAATATGTTCATCAAGGCATTTGCTATAGATAAGGATGTCATCAAAGTACACTACAATAAATTTCCCAATGAAAGATTTAAGCACATGATTCATAAACCTCATGAAGGTTGAATGAGCACTGGACAAGCCAAAAAGCATGACAAGCCATTCATAAAAACCAAAGTTAGTCTTGAAGGCCGTCTTCCACTCATCACCCGATTTTATTCGGATTTGCTAGTACCCACTCCTCAAATCAATCTAGAAAACACACAAGATCCACATAGTTCATCAAGCATATCATCTAATCAAAAAAATAAGATGACGATACTTTACCGTTATCTTGTTGATAGCTCTACAAGCCATACACATGTGCCAAGTCCCATATTTCTTTGGCAATAGGATGACCGGGACCGCACATAGACTTAAGCTTTCTTTCACAATTCCTCTTTCAAGCAACTCCTCCACTTGTCTTTGAAGTTATTTTGTGGCTTCCGGATTGCTTCTATCTGTAGTCTTGCTGGGCAATTGTGAATCCGGAATAAGGTCAATTTGATGCTCAATGCCTCTTAGTTGTGGCAATCCACTAGGCAACTCTCGGGGAAGATATCTTCATAACCTTGCAAAAGAGAAGAAATAGAACTAGGAAAAGAAGAGGTTAGTTCATTAGTAAGTAAAACGTGATCTTTGTGCATGAGGAGGATCAAAGGCATCCCCTCCTCCAATTCACCCTAACACTCTTTACTTGACAAAAGCACACTCACTCTTTCTTTTGTTCCCTCACTCTTTGTGTGTTGTCTCCCACTCTTTTACTCCATTCAACTCCTTCTTTCTTTTCTCTCTCTCTCTTTTCTGCTTCAATTCCCTCATCTTCCTATACCCCTCACTCACTTGAACCGGAGTCAATAGCTTAAGTATATATTTTCGCCCCTCCAACTCTAAAGCATACTTGTTAGTTTGGCCACCATGCTTTGCCAAATGATCATATTGCCAAGGTCTACCAAGCAAGATATGGAAAGCTTGTATTGGAACTACATCAAACAATATCTCATCTTGGTAGTTTCCAACCTTGAATTTAATCAAAGCTTACTTTGTCACCTTTAATTCCCCATATTAATTCAACCATTATATATTATAGGATTGTTGACGTTTCCTAGTGGGAAGCTTGAGTTGTTTAATCAAAGATGCACTTGCTACATTAACACAACTCCCACTATCAATAATAAGAGAGCAAATAGCACATTGAATCTTACAATGAGTATGAAACAAGTTCTCCCTTTGATCCAAGTCCTCCTTTACTTGAACCTGCATTATCCTCCTTACAACAAGAGAAACAATATTTTCATCTTCAAGATTCTCACTTTCTTCTCCTCCCCCATTAAAGTCATTTTCAAAAGGAATATACCAATCAATCTCCTTTCCCTCACTATTATCCGTTCTATAACCACCATTGCCCAAAGCAACAATAGCTCTCTGATTGGGATAATTCTTCATCACATGGCCTCGACAGTTGCATTTATAACATTTAATGGAAGATAAACTTTCGAGTTTAGCTTTGTTACCTCCCACTTTTGGTTCCTCCTTGGTCTTGGCTTTGTCAATTTGGCTCTTAAATTCTTGCCTCGGCTCTTTTGCTTTGTCTTATTACGAATAGGTCTTCAAATATCTCTTTCTTTGTTCCAATTGAAATTGGTGCCCTTGGACTTGTAAGACTTGTCCAACTTGAGCGCATTCTCCAACTTAAGAACCGCTTGAAAAGCATTATACAAAGTTTCAAAAGTGTGCAATTCCATTGGAGAAGAAATGTCTCTATTCAATCCCCCAAAAAAACCTTGGAACGAGAAATCAGTCCCCATCTTGAATGTTAGCCCTTATCCTTGTCTTCTCAAACTCATCAAAGTATTCTGAGACCCCTTTGCTCCCTTGCCTGAAGTTGTAGAACTTTTTGAGCAACTCTTCATCATAGTTCTTGGGTAGGAACCGATCTTCCATCATTGCCTTCAATGATATCCATCCACCATCCGCAAGTAGCCTATAAGTCTCTCTTTGTATATGCTTAGATTTCCACCAAGTAGAGGAATAGCCTTCAAATTGAGTAATGGCATACTTGATTTTTGTAGCGTCATGCACATTGTTGGTTTGGAAGATTCTCTTCATTTTGACAACCCATTCTAGATACTCTTCGAGATCACTACCTCCTTGGAAAGTGGGAAGGTTGATCTTGATTGTATTCAACCCTCTATCTTTATCATAATGTCTTTGATTTTCCTCTTGACCACCATAGTCATAGTGGTTCTCTTCACGGAACACTCTCCCTTGGTAACCTTACCCAAATTGGCCACCACGACCACTATGACCTCCTTGTTGTGCTCCCACCGGGTAGAAGTATTGATTATCATCATAATCATCAAGTGAATGGTAGGATTCTTCATCATATTGACTACCAACTTGTTGGGGCACCACACCCTCATGCCTTGAGATACTGAGGGTCATACTTGGGATGTCATGCTTTGGAGGACATGAGAAGGATCCTTTGCTTGCAGATTGACATTTGGAGAATAGATGTCTTGGGCAATCATTTGAGAATAGCGGTCACTAGCACGAGAAAGCCTACTAGAACCATCACCCCGCGCGGTCAGAGGTGTCTCCACCACTTGCTTTCCCATTTCTTGGAGCCTAGACATGCGAGTTAGGTCCTCAATGGTGTCCTTGACTCTTTTAAATTCAACATAGAATCCATCCAACCGGACCATGATCGCTTGAAACATGGTGCTTGTTTCAATGTTCATCTCGCCTTCTCTTTGAGACATATTACCTACAACAATCAAAACAAACAAAGTTAGCAGACAAACGTACTCACCAACTCACTCCCTAAGTGTTTACACACATTTTATTGCACAAAATCCACTCGTGTTTACACTCAATGATTGGATTTTGCTCGCTCAAATGCTCTCACCACACTTTCCTTTTACCTCTCTTGGGAAAATCAAGTTGCACTTCGCACTCAACTCCAATCTTTGACAATCAAATTCAATCCAATTTGGGATGGAATGGAGTTGATGTATCAAAGAACGGACAATTAAAGATAACAGACGGGAATTTAGAAAAGTCAACGAAGTGAAAAATAGAAAAGCACGAATCGAATTGGCACGAAACGAATTTGGATTTGGATGAACTTTTATTTATGATCTAGAAAATTATTGTAATTAATGATGAGAATGGAGTGTGGATGGTTTGAAATTGTTTAGGTCTATTTGAAGCAATCTGTAAAGTGGCAAATTTCCTGACCTGCGCTATTGCATGATTCTGGTCATGATCGCGTAGAATGATTCACCAGTCTAGCGCGATAGCATTGAAAGACTCACGATCGCGAAGAATAATCAGGTCAAGTCCGAGTAAGCCTGGGTTTATGCGGAACCCGAATTCTAAAAAATTTCTTCACTTAAATCTTCACAAACCAGCTCGTTTTTGTTTCAAATTTGAGGTATATGCTCCTTGGGAGTCCGCGAACAAACCCCAATGCCTGATTCTTCAAAAGTAACACCCAAAATGAAAAGCCCCAATTCTCTTGTTGAACAACTTGAAGAACCCTAATTCTTGAATCTTCAATTCGATGCTCAAATGTTGTTTGTTGTTTGATTCCTTTAAAATACAGCTTCTAGCATCAATAATCAATAACTTCCAACAAGAATTCCATCCAACGAAACCCTAAATCTATGACTCAATCTTTTTTTAGGATTTTTGAATTTATTTTTTAATTTATTTAAAACCTAGATAGTGTTTGTAGAAACAAACACCGATCCGAGCTTTGATACCAAATGAAAGGAACCTTATCTAAGGAATTGAAAAAACAAAGAAATTAAAAAAAATAATAAAGACAAGACCCAATTTGATTAATTTGGAATTAAGGAAACAAATTAGGAGGTGAAGCCTAATCACCCCTTAAAACAACAACCAAAGAGAACCTAAACTATTTAACCCTCAATTGAATCAAAGGTTCAAGTTAAGGTAATTAAGTGCTTAAGCAACAAGCTTAGCCAAATCCTCACAATAATCAATATTCAACATAGTCTAAACCTAGAAAATGAACAAAATGAGGCTTATATAGCAGCCTTTCCTAATATGGCATGAAATGTCTTAATTGCCCCTAAAGTGGGCGGAAATGCAAAGTCATTAAACTAAAAATAATATTCTGGTCGCTACCTCAGCGCTATCGCGTCATCAGTGGAGCGGTCGCGAAGTTCATTTCCTCAGTCCAGCTCGGTCTCCTTTGCGATTGTGTCTGGCCCCTCGCTATCGTGATGCACAACCTTCATCTCCTGCACGATCCGTGGATAGTTGCGCGGTCTTGATGAACATCTTCTATTTCAGAATCAGTGAGCTTGCAAAAAGGTCCATCTTCATCCAAAATCTTCCCTAACAGCTCCAGTGAAGAGAACATGCATTGTAGCTCTTGTAACTCCCTCGCTTGGCTTCTTGTAAATAGCCTAGTCATGTTCTAGTTTGCATCAGTGCACCTAACCAAACATCAATATTTTGTATGGGATACACATAACACAACACATACTCCTTATAATTCTTTTAGATATGAGCACTCTGGCTTCCTTAGAAACTCACACTTCATTATATTCATAAGGATGTTTCAAATTATAGCATGGTATCCATGGCATCTTAACCAAAGAGGTGCTAATGCAATTGGCATCAGTATCATCAATTTTGAGCAAGCATCCTCCATACTCATCTACTTCAATGACAAACCTACTCACTCCCAAGTTTTGCTGATTTTCAGTCAAGTAAGAACTTGAATGTTGATGAGTAGTAAGATTATCAACTCAGGTCCCCTTTAAACCCCCTTTACTAGCAATACCACTAGAGTAGCTTTCACTTCCCATCACTCTTCCAACACCATTCACGTAATTGAAAGTTGAGGAAGGAGTCTCGTACCTTGTTGCACCATCACGAGATTGGTAGCCCTCCTCAAGGTATCTATAAAAGCTTCTCCTAATGGTAGGAGCGTAGTAAAATCTCTTCTCTTCCAATCCGTCTCCATATCCATCCAAACCTCCCTTATGGCTTCATGTACCTACAAAAGACATATCAAGAAAACAGGGAAGAAAAAGGTTAGTATAAACAACCTCACTTGCACTCCCTTACTTTTAGTGGTGACACTCACACTCTTTAGAGTTCATACTCCAAATACCCCCATCCAAAGATTTCCCGTTATTTCTTAAGAACCAAGGTGCAGAATAACCAACTAGTATGTCCAAGTATTGGTTGGGAATGGAGTTTATGTGACTCTATGGACGGACGGCTCTTTTAAAGCAATCACTTGAAGCCAAGAAAATTCTACGATAGTTGGAAGTTCTTAATTTAAGCACAAGATCCTACAAGCTCAAGATAGTAAAATCTTAAGCAGAAGAATTACCTAAGTATTACTAACTAAAAGTGGTGTTAACAAAGAAATAAGAAAATCCTAAGAGAAATTTGATTTTTACCCCCCTTAAAGGCGCCCCAAGCTTTCTTTTTTAGAGTAGAATAAGTTTTCCCTCTTTTTACTTGCTTTCTAACTCAAATTTGGAGAACTTTTACTACTTTTCCAACTAATTCACATGCTCCACCCTTGCTGATTTTCCCTTAGTGTAGCGCGTATTCCTCTCCCTAAAGTCTAAGGAGCACTAATTTCCTTGTTTGAAAAAAGTGGGTAAACTTTTCTCTTTTAAATTCGGAGTTGTTTCCCTCTTGAATTAGGCTTAGGTTTTCCTCCTTTTTCCTACTATATGTAGCACCTCATTCCCCTTACTTCCAACTCAAAATTTTAGCAATCACTCCAAGATTTCTAATGTGTTCTAGCTAGTAAATTCAAGATCAATTCAAGCTGTTTTCAATTCTTATTCAAGAACAACAAGTTGTTGTTCAAGCACTAACAAGTTGTTGTTCAAGAATGATCAAGAATATGCTGCACCTCTATTCTTTCAAGATTCTCAGGATTTCTTTTCAAGAACTCAAATAAGTATCAAGAATTCATTCAAGATTGCTTCAAAAATCTTACTACACGTTTCTTTTCACTTGTTTCAACGTGTTCTAATACTTTTGTAAAGAACTCTCAAGAATTCAATCAAAAACTCCTAAAATTGTTCGAGAACAATTCAAGAAAACTAGTCCTTCAAGTCCAAGAAAGCAACACCTATTCAAGATTTCAAGAATCACAGCTGAATTCTTCAAGAAACACGTCAAGGACTTCAAGAAACGTTTCAAGACATAACTAGGGTTTTCAAGAATCAATCAAGATGACTTCTATTTCGAATTTTCATAAACCCTAGGCGTGCATTACATCAAACTCACGACTGGTTCTTTCCTTTTCACGTTTTCTTCTTTTCTTAAAAAAAAATCAAAAACGAAAAATAACAAGAAACCTAAACTAGGGCACGAAGAACATGATTGGGATTGTAGAAACAATCCCTTTCCAAGCTCTGATACCAACTGATGTAATATTAACTAAGAATGAAGGAATCAACAATCAAACAAGAAAGTATGATTAGAAAGAATAGAAAAATAGAAGAAAGAACGGATTAAAACTTACAATATAAGAAAGATTAATCTATAGAAGATGAGAGACTTGAACCAACATATGGAATCATACTAGTGATGATTTCTATTGGATTTTACGTTAAAGATATAAAGAAGAAGCTACAGAGCTTCTCTACAAAAGGCAATGCCTCTTTGTCTATGTTCTGAATAATCTATCAAAACTAAAATAAACACCTAAGGCAAGGCTTATATAGTTGTAGCCTAATCACCTATTATGTCAACGTAAAAGCCTCAGAGTGGCCGAATTTAAAGTGATCACGCAGGGCCAATAAAGTGCCATTCTCCTACTAAGGACTTTCTATGCAAAAAAAGAAATAAGAGCTCATTGAGAGCACCAAAATTCTACCCCGTGCACTCTACGAATAGGACACCCAACATGGAGCTCGCTAGGTAGCTCGTTGAGTGCATGCAAAATCTGCCCAAAATATCCAAGCTTCGTAGTGCCCAACGTTAGCTCGCCAAGGTGCTCATTGAGCACTTGAACTCTCGGCCAACACCTCCAAGTGACGCCTCCTCTTCCCTTAACTTACTAACTTGATCGTTGATCCTTCTAACAAGCTGTCCGCTCCTCCAAAGCTCACGAACATGTGCCTCATTTTGGACTGCATCAGCCAGTCCAAGACAAGTCCTGTAATGGGAACTTCAAGGTCTAGTAGGTCCGAGTGAGTTAGCTCGATCACCGTCTCTCGGCAGCCCAAATTTATATCTGCACCGGCTACTAGGCTGTCTTGAGTATTGGCTGTTGTATCCTCCTCTTTATGAAAAAATTTCCACTGGTGAAAATTTTTCAGAAAGGCCTCTACTTTGGCTAGGCATTCCTGCGTACAGACATCTTTAACTGTGAAGACTCCATTTATTTGTTTGACCACCAGCTGGGAGCCACTATAGAGACTAATTTCCCTGGCCCCCAATATGTAAGCTAATTCTAAGGCTTGATATACTTCTTCATATTCTGCCTCGCTATTCATAGTCAGCAGTTGTCTCGCGGCCTTACGAAAAATCTTCCCATACGGTGATTTAATAAGTAGGTTGAGGTCGATATCCCCACCTGAGTAACGTTACATCCGTGTGGGCTGTCCATTCTCTCGGGTCAATCCCTCTTATGGTCTTCATCTCTTTCCCAGCTCTCGGCATCAATTCCATGCTAAAATCTGTAGCGAAGTCCGCGGGAACCTGTGATTCGATGCCCGTGCACGTCTGGTAAATAATGTCATATTCTCCCAATTCAATGGTCCATTCTGTCAGCCTCCTTGAGAGTCCTGGCTTGCACAGAATGATCCGTAACAAGATAGAGGAAACTACAGTGACTGTATGATTCTGAAAATACGATCGTAACTCCTGGGTAGCCATAACTACTGCTGACACTTGCTGGTCTAGGAGAGGAAGATGTGTTTCTACTCCTAAAAGCGCCTTACTAGCATATCGCACTGGGAGCTGTATTATGCTCTCCTCTCGCGTAAGGGCCGTACTCGCAACTACTTCTAAAATCGTGAAATACACTAAGAGATGCTCCCCCGGGTGGGCTAAGATAATGTTGGGGATGTTATAAGATTTTTCATCATTCCTGCCAATACTTGGCTACAGAGTTTTGGCCATTCAGAGTCTTCATGCTTCACCAACACTTTAGAAAGTTGATACTATTATTCCCCCGCTCGGGGGATCAGATCACTTATCACGGAGATTCGTTCTCTGAGTTTCGCTACTTCGGCTATGGTCCTTCGCTCGACTAGTGTATCCTTTTCTGGCTTGCCTCTGATCATGTTTACCTCTGATTTTTGGGTCGCGCTGGTATCCACATCGGGTGCATATCATTCCTTGAGTAGGGTTTGCTCGCCTCGTGTTTCACTTATCCCGAACGGGGTCGGGTATATAATGATGGAATGTTGAGGGTACTCCCTTGCTCCATGTATCAGGGTCTTCCAAGATGACATCGTATGAGAGGTCACAGATTATTACTTAAAAAGGTGTTACGCTCATTACGTCGGGGATAATAACTGCCAGACCTATTTCTCCGATCAACTTCTCGCTCGTACTGTTGAAACCAGTCACTATGCAGGAACTTGTGGCTACCTGTCATTGAAGCTTCATTCTTTGTATTACCTCCCATCAAACGATGTTGACACCGCTCCATGGGTCGACCAAAGCTTGTCTGATCTGAGAGTCAAGTATCTTGATTGAGATAGTCAAAGCTTCCTTATGGGGGTTATGGGGCCCCTTCCTGCTTTCCCAACCAAATTCAATCGGGCCGATAGAATGCTCTCGCTTTGCAGTCTTCCAAGCTTTGTCAGGCCCGGGTCCAGCGAAGATCGCACTGATACTTCGTTTGTCCGTAGAGTCAGGCATCCTGGACTATTTTCCTCCTTCGCGATCAGATCTTTGAGGTGTCCTTCCTATAGTACATGAGCAATCTCGAGCATCAAGGCTTTGCAGTCGATCGTGCTCTGGTCGTTACTCTGATGAAAATCGTAGTAGGCCGTCGAGGTTTTCTCGGTTGCACTATCGATAGTGGGTGGCCTGTGCACTCTAGAACCTAGTTGCTAGTTCTCCAAAGTGATTGGTGACTAGTTCTACTGCGCTTACCCATAGCCCAAAGTCTTTGAAGCATGGGGTCCTGCTCCTCTACGGTTGTTTTTCTTTTCTAGTATTTTCCCGAGATCCGTTTTGTATTGCATTCTCCCATTTGTCCTTCTTCCGCCAGCTTCTGATTCCAGAGTAGGGCTGCCTGCTCGCTATCTCCGCACGTCATTGCCAGACTCCAGGGGTTGTACCGCTAGTATAGGGTATCCCATGTTGTCACCGGGTATTGAGTAAGACTCTATTGCCCGTGTGGCTTGCGAAACCCTAGAGTTCAAGCTTTTGCCAAAAGCAACCACATCGATGTTGTCTGGCACTGAGGGTAGCTCCATGTGTTCCTCTAAAATCTCACCAGGTAGTCATTTAACAATTCACCATCATGCTGATAGATCTTGAAGATATCCTCCATCCGTTTTTCTCTTTTGCGGGCACCTGAGTGTGCCTTTTTGAAAAGGTCTTGCATCTGGGTGGATGACTCAATTGATCCCAACGGTAGCTGAGTGTATCATTTGGGCCCCCCCTCCCTTGTTAGGGTTGAGCCGAACCTTTTCACCAGAGCGGATTGAGTTTTTTCTTCTGAGATCTTGTTACTCTTAACGGTCGTATAGTATGCAGCGATATGCTCCTCCGAATAGGTGGTTCCGTCATACTTAAGATTATCCGGCAGGTAGAAGTGCTTAGGTACGCAGACCGGTGCAGTCCTCGCTTTATATGCATGTTTGAAGAATTTTTGTTCATCTACCGCGGTAGCTTGAGGTGGAGCACCCAGCACATTACCGATCTGGTCGTGGATGACTTTTAGCTCCTTTAGGATGTCCTGGATGACAGGTGTTCCTTCAATGCCTTGATTGCTAGCCGTTGTAGAGCATCCGGGGGCGGTCTCCATATCGATCCTTCGTCTGGGAACGGAAGCTGGTGAATCATTCACGTGCGCAGGTCCTTGTAGGGATGCTGGCGTCTGGAACAAACTAGCGAAGATCACCCCTAGCTTCTGGGCCATGCTTTCGGCCAGGTTGGCTGAGTTTTATTCCATTCTCTCCACCTGAGCTTTAAGGAAACTGTTGAGGAAGTCTTCAAACCTGGAATTTCTGCTGCGTGGTTGACCATCGTCACTGTCAGTGCTCACAAAGATTAGATCCCTGGAGTGTCCTTCAGTTGTCCATCGGGATCGTTGGGATCCTTCGTGGAGTCGTCAGCAGCATCGGCAGTATTCTTTGGAACATCATCATTACCGCTAGACATGGTCGTGCTTTTCCTTCGGAAAAACCTACAATTACCTGGGCCCCACAGTGGGGGCCGGACTTTTTATGCGTAAAATTTGCCTTAAAGGTTAAACGATAGAATTTATAATAGGGTCACAAGCAATATGGTAAATATAAAGGAAAAGTAATAAAGCAGAAAAAATAGTTGTTGTATTCCTTGAGAATAGTCGGATTCTTGAAAAATCATTTGATTGTATAATACAATGTGAGGAGGGGTATTTATAGCTATAGATTTACTCAGTCCTAATTATAATAAAATACAAAGACTAATAGGTCGTGGGCCAGTTTACTCAAGGAGGTGATCCAAGTTAACCCTAACTAAGAGACTATAAAACCCTAAGGCAGCGGGATGTATACCTTGAGTCCTATGGCCCGTGTCTGCTGAGCGACCGTGGCTTGTGGAGATGGTATGTATCTTCTATGCTCGGTGATTTTTAGGCTAAGTATAGTCTTCGCCTGTTGGACTCGTATCCCCATAATCATAGGTGGTGTATTATTACCCACACATAAACATTTTAGCCTAATCCCAAAACATCCAAGTCGAACAACCACTCTTACAATATAAGACATTCTGTCAGCTTTAAGTTTCAGACCTCACCTCTTACAATGTACGGTTGTTGTAAGGTTCATACAACGAGGCTTACAAATCTCATTGCTCCACTGATTTTTCCAAGACTCCTTCATTTTCCTTCTTTGAATATGGCTTGTGACCTCTCTAAAAATATATCGCTCTTGCTCCAAAGTTTTACCAATTCATACCTAAATCATTCAAACACATCAAGTTAGTAGAATATCCAAAAATAAGCAATATTGGACACACTTTAGCATCGAATACTAGTAAAAGATACGGAAATAGATATCTAAGCTATATCAAATATTCTCAACATCAACCACAAGAAAGTAGACCCCTTCAACGTGGCCACGCCCATGCCACACGATCGCGAAACCCTAAGCTTGGCTTCTTCGCGAATGTGGCTGTTTCCTCGCGACCGCAATCAAAGCTTGGACTTCTAGATTCAACAACTTTGTGTTTCTCTTATCACCATTTTCTGACTTACTTCTTCGCTTCCAAACCCTTCTGAAACACTCCAAGCTTTTATATTTATTGTGAATCCTCCACGGCTTTATGTGCTAATTCGGTTCATATCAAGTTTCCTAAAATACTAAGGTTAAATCATTACCAGTTAGAAAAATGCTTGGAAGGCCTGGAAGAAGTAGGAGGAAAAAGGTTGGTGAATTGAAGAAGGCTGGGAAACTACCAAGAATAACGATATCTATGACTTGCTCCATTTGTAAGTCAATTAAACACAACAAAAAAGGCTACTCAAGGAATCCTAAATCATCTGCACCAACAAATTCAAAGGTACAAACTGTTAGACTTTTATTATTGTGTTATTGTATTTCAAGAAATTATAACTTGATGGTAAATAGTGTGATCTTTCACAATAGGCATCAACTGAAAGTACCTCTAAAAGAAGTAGAGTTCACACTGAAAAAGCATTTAGCAGTAAGGGAGGAGATGGTAGAGGTGCTTACAAAAGGCCAAGAATTGTTGGAGAGGATGTGTTTGTTAGTCAAATTGGTTATACTCATGTTAATGTAAGTGTCTCAAGCATGATCTTTAATTTAAACTTACATCTAGCTATAAGTTTGTTTTATTGTAAGTGTCTCTTAAACTTACAACCATGTTTACCTAGCTTCAAAAAGGTTCAATTTTCAGTAGTGGATTCATCAGTTGTTACTGGTGATCTTGGATTCAAAATCGATAAATTAAAAGTTTGAAGTGGAAAGGAAGGCAGATGTAAACCAAAGACAACTCCAAGCCCAAAGTGCTATGCACCGTATTCAGACCAGATCAAAGACTGCTGAAGTTCAGAATAAGTCATCTTAAATTTGAACACTTGGACTATTTTTTTATTTTATTTTGGTGTATTTGCAAAACTTGAACTAGGTTACAAGTCAGTTTGCCTTCTATTTTGTTGAAACAATATAGCATAATGGTGCTAACCTCTATGATATGATCTTAATGCAAAATGGTTCTGTATTTTTGTCAACTAATAGTATTATCACAAAAAGATGGTACAATAGCAGGTTCAAAGGCAACAAATAACATTAGATTACAAAACACACGGAGACATAAACAATGTTTCAATATTTTTCTTTTCTTCAATTCTCGATCCCTTCTGTCTTTTGGTCTTCTTCAACCAGCTCCATACGAAACCGATGGCAAAACTGAGGTTGTCAATAGAACCTTAGGAACCATGCTTAGGGCCTTGGTTAAAGGAAAACTCGCATCTTGGGAAGATCATTTGCCTTTTCTTGCACTACAAGAAAAAGGCTTTTCAGGGACCAACATTTAAAGACAAATAAAAAATCTGGTCCTTAAATATATACCTATAGGGAAGAGATATTTTTCTGGTCCTTACTTCCCAGTTTTATCAATAAATTAACGACGTGACTAAATCTGGTCTATGAAAAAATAAAATTCTTGTCCTTATAGATAAAATTTGAGCGTGATAAAGGCCACGTATTTTGGCTTATAAGAAAAGAAAATGTATAATCAAAGTAAAAAAACACTCGAACTAACGCTTGGTCTCTCAAAACTCAAAATTACCTTTCATCTCTAACAAATCCCTAAAGTGTCTAAGCCCTAACAACTCGGTGCTCTCCAAAAATTCATCTATCAGCCATAGATCTCTTTATTTAAGCTTCAGTATCTCAGGTTTGATCTTTCTCTTCTTTCGTTTTTCTGATTTACTAGAAAAGTTTCAAGTTTTTCTTATTTATCTTGTGAGATTCTCTGTTTGTTTGCTTCAGATCTATGTAAAGTATTCTTAGTTTTATTTGTAACAAGTTTTCTTTAGCTTATTATCTGTTATGGTTTGCTTCTAATACTAGTTTGACTCATTGAAGGGCAGTCTAGGGATGGCAATGGGGCGGGGCGGGTTTCACTTTAACCCGCAAAAAATTCAACCCGCCCCGCCCCATTGAAGCTAGGGTTTTTTTCTTCTTTTTTATTTTTCTTTTCTGGGTCTTGTTCAGACGTAAATTGGAATAGGTAATCTCAGTTGAGGTTTGTGAAGTTCCTCTGCACCAGGTGATTGTCTCAGAGCTTTCTATTTGGTTCAATGATATTATCCCTTTATGACTTTCATCTGCTTCTACCTCCTTCTAGTATAGCTAAGCTCGGCTAAGAAGACCTGAAGATCTCTCTTAAGAAATTCATCTGATTCACTTGCAATCAGGAAAGGAAAATAATACGAGACCCTTTGTGTGGCTGAGATGAAGCCCATGTGATTGCTTATCCGTTGTTTGATATCTTTGCTGCTTAGTTTTGTTCTGTAAGCTAAATGGTAAATGCTACAAAAATTTGACATCACACCTTGTTGGAGTTTAAGGGGACTATTAGCTGATCAGGAATTTAACTTCATGGTTTCAAGCAGAAAATGCAATATGAGTACATATTAGACTACACGATTGACGATTTATTGTGATGGCACTACAGGAATGAACTACATCACCCTATTTAGCAACACACTGATGTTGATACTGCTTGTCATGTGTACATTTCAGGTTGCGTGGAGGGAAATTGCAGCAAGTGTTACTGGAACAGGTTGAATGTATAGGACATCAGCTTCTTCAGCAACTTCCACAGTAAATCGCAGTAATTTATTTATGACATATAGCTAGGAATGCTGAGAAATATTTTGTATTAAAAGCAATGTTATTTTTTTTGTTAAGTGGTCGCGTAAATAATTTGTGGCTTATGATTTGTTTAGGGTAGTCTCAGTGGTTGAAACAGTGACAGGAGTGTCAACAATGGTGTGGTGGTTATCAGACCTCATCACCAGCATCTCCGCTCCCGTCCACGACAAACTTCCAATGGTGGTGCTAAGGTACATTTTAGTTTTTTTTTTCTTTATTCGAGTGTTTTCAGAATTATATACCTGTTTTTTTTTTAATCTAATGTAGCTTCTGAATTCTTATTATGCCAAAATATGATATGTTTCTTCATGCTATAATTTGCATGAGTACCTATAGAAAGATCCAAGTATTATGAGAGACAATGAAGTTCTTGTTGTCATATTCTGTCCAATGTATCTTATTTGGTTCATTTGTCCAAGTCTCTAGATTGAGATGACCCTGGAAACGTTAATAACCATACAAATTCTTAGAATGATTATTTTTAATATAGTTTTGTTTGTACTTCTTATTGGTATGATTTGATTCGTTTGAGATTTGGTCTTGTTAATCTAAAGCTGTATTTTCATATAGTTCATATATCCTGATAGTTAGATCTATTATGTGGTTGAGACCATGTTAAAAAGTCAGTGTCACATTACTAATGCTTTCTTTAGCTTTACACGTCTTTAATTTGACTTTTGGTTTCTGCCATGTTTAAATACCAACTTCTTTTCTAACACCATTTGTTTAACATTCTTATTGATTATTGTTTATAATTTTTGCAGCCCCCTCGCGTGTTCAAATTTTGAAGTGTTTAATTACAGTTGATGGAATTTGACAGGTGAGTGGTTAAATACTACAAGAATCAAATTTACAGATAAATTATTTAGCCAATTTGTAGTAGATCTTTATAGTTTTGTAAACAAGTTTATTTAATACCTTTTCAGGGTTTGAAGGCTTGAATTTACAAATCAACATGCATATTTTGAAGACTTTGTACGAGTTGAAAAGATGGTTATCGTTTTGCCGGGGTTGTTGGGCAAACTTTTATTCTTTTGCTACGAATTCTAGCTTTTTGCTTTTTGCCTTTTGCTTTTGGAGGCTGTATAAATACTATGGGGACTTATATATGATTGTATAGTACCTCATCATGGAATGTTAGTTCATTTTGTTGTAATTAACTATATATATATATGGAAGGATGTTATTATTGATAATTTGTCAATAATGCATTTGATATTTTATTAGAAAAAGAAGACTATGATGAGCATACAGTACTATGTTGCCCATTTCAAATTTTTAAGGACCAGGGTATTGTCCGTACAACTTTTTAGGACCAGACAATTGTCGACGCTATAAGTGTTTAAGCACCATAAATAATGATCCAACAGGGTATTTAGGGACCAGAAAGTATGGTCTTTAAAACAACTTCGCGACCAGAATAATAGTGGTCGTTGTATTCTTTTAAGGACCAGTTGTCAAATTTGGTCGCTATATACCTTTAACGACGGAGCCTTTATGGACGGGGACACGACCAGAATTTCTGGTCGCTATTGTGTTTTAGGGACCAGAATCATAGCTTTAGGGACCATATTTCTTGTCGTTAATGGTCATTTTTCTTGTAGTGTTGAATTTGCATACAATAGAACCATGCATACTTCTGCTTGTATGACTCCTTTTGAAGTTGTATATGGTATTAACCCCCCTTACCCCCTTGGATCTCACCCCTTTATCTCAAGATGTGATTGTAAGCTTAGATGAAAAAACAAGGGCTCAAGAAATGAAGAAGCTTCATGAACGCGTGAGGAAGCAACTTGAGAAGAATCAAGAGGTTGCCAAGAAAGCCAACAAAAGGGCGAAAGAAGATGATCTTTGAATCGGGAGATTGGGTTTGGGTTCACTTTCGGAAGGAGAGATTTCCCAACAAGAGAACATGCAAGTTGATGCCAAGAGGTGATGGCCCTTTTCAAGCCCTTGAACGCCTCAATGACAATGTGAAACGACCTCGGTCAGTCGTTTCGGAAGTTAGGACTCTGATTGGCGTGTCGATAATTTTAAAATATTCGTAGTGTCCATTAGAACCTATCTGTAAAATTTGAGCTAAATCAGACCTCGTTTGGTAGGCATCGGAAGAAGGTTTCAGTTTTTATTGGCGATTAATATTAAAAAGAGATTTTCGAGCTCGGTTTTGCCGAATGAGCTCCGATTCGAAATCTGAAAGCGCCGTTGGGTCCGTATGATTATTTATGACCATTGCGAACTTTCGAAAGTGAATTTCGATGTTGTTCGGCTAGTTCCGCTAAAATGCCGAAAGTTAAATAATTTGACTTCTTTTTCTATTTAAATTCGCATCTTGAGTTTCGGGAGTCCGATTTGAGATCTGCCTTCGTGAATATGTTACATATATTTTGTGTAACTTGTATGCAAAAGTTGAAATTATTTCGAATATCGCAGAGTACCATTTTAATTTTCGTTGCGAAAAGAAAATAAAAAGAAAAGAAAAGAAAACAAAATGGGAAAAAGACAAAAAACAAAAAAAAGAAAGCAAAATGAATTAAAAAAAGTGGGCGGTGGTTGTGGGGATATATATCCCTAGTACATTTCAACGTGAAAGGAGCAGAAACGTAAAAAAAAAAAACGAAAGCGCAGAAGGAAAAAATAATACATGACGCGGCGAAAAATGCCAGAAAATGAGAAAAGAGCCGGAGAAAAGATGGAATTTTCATCCTGAAACATTCAGGTAATGATCCTAATATATTATTTGAGTTTATTACGTATGTTTGAATATATTTTTACGGTAAAAATAGGGATATTAGACATCGTATTAATAAGTTCAATTAATAGTTTAAAGGGTCAAATGGACCCCGATAATGGAATTGATTATATATTCTTACTCAGTGAGTTATGGGCAACATATAAATGTAATTTATTTAGGGTTTGGTTACGTGGCCTTATACCCTGTATATAGGCCTGGCCTGCGTATTGCGTATGCGAATAGGGTATCAGGTTCCTACCTGGGTTGCCCTAAGATGTGAGGAATGAAGCCTTTAGCCTAATGTGATATATTTTTCTGCTTATTGATCACAGTGGGATCGTTTGGCAATGAATTCAAAGAATAACGCGGTTGTTGGTCGCAATGCTAACTTTTGAGAAAGGTAAGTGTTTATATCCATTTCTTTTGAGGCACCTGGCCTCGTGGATTTTCTACCACGTGTTCCTTACGTGTGTAGCTGCCGATAGGCGTACTCATTACGCCTTAGCTTTGGATTTACATTGTATATTATATGTTATGTCCTATTGTTGGTATTGCAATGACGATCTGAGCATGGTACCCTGGCTGTAAGTTGGCATCTAATTCCCGGTTGTCGATGAGAGTCCCGCGCCGGTGAAGGGTTATTATTGCATCACATTGCACTCATTTGCATTATATGTCATTCATATGCATTACACTGCATATCATATTGAGGGCAGGAGTATTCCGCCCCAGGAGCAGGAGTATTCCGCTCCATTGTATCATATTGAGGGCAGGAGTATTCCGCCCCAGGAGCAGGAGTATTCCGCTCCATTGTATTATATCGGGTGCAGGAGTATTCCGCCCCAAGAGAGTGCAGGAGTATTCCGCCTCTGGTTTATATTATATCGGGTGCAGGAGTATTCCGCCCCAGGAGCAGGAGTATTCCGCTCCAGTTGGTTATCAGATTGGATTCCCCTCGAATGCAGGAGTATTCCGCTTCGAGATGGGACGACGGGCACATGTGACCCTTTGCATCATATTTCATTTCATTTCATTTCATCTCACTTCATTTCATTTCATCTCAATTCATACCATTGTGTAGACTTGCGGTACATGACTACTGTTCTGCTTATATATGCATCGCTTATTTGTTGATATGCTTCTGCCACGCACCCTTGGTTGAGTTTAGAAGTTTCTTACGTGTTTCCGGTTGTTATATGGCTCTGCCTTTTTATAATTTAAATAAAAGGAATTTGGTTTATCTGTTTCTTCTCCCTGGCTAGCTATCCTATTCTTTGAGGTGGCTAGTCTGCCCCACTTATTGAGTCCTTTTGACTCACCCTTGTTTGTTGTTTGTTTCTTGTCTATCTATTTCGTTTCGGCAGGTTCGCTCCAGGATTGAGTTCCCCGCGTTGTTCAGGAGCGAAGACGACTTCAGCTGTCAGGGTGAGCCAGATTTATTCCGGATGGCCACCAGTTTATTGTTCATTATTTCTGTTGCATTTTGCTCCCTTCAGGAGGTATCCGTCTTCGTTTATACTCTTAGATGTCTGGTCTGGATAGCCCTAAACCTAGTATGTTGGGTAGTCAGCTGTAATTTCTTTTGCACAGCTAGAGATATCAGTATGTCTGTGTTTTTGTTTAAGTCTTGTCCTTATTTATGAATTATTATATTTATTTTCCTAATTTAATTGGTAAGGGTTCGCCCGACGGGTCTAGGGGAGGATGTCGGGTGCCCGCACGACCTAACCGGATTTCGGGTCGTGTCAGTTGGTGTCAGAGCCCGATTTAGAGTCTATCCAGACTAAGACAGTGTCTAGTAGAGTCTCGCTGATGGGTACGTAGACGTCCGTATTTATCTACGAGAGGTTATGATGGCATTTTGGAAGTTTCACTTCCTTTATTTCTTATCGTGCGTCGGTCTAGAATTCAAAAGTATTTTCGTTAATTTTTTTTTAATTCCTTCGCGGTAATTGTGAAACCCTCGTGCGACAAATCAGCAAACGGTATGGGTTCAAGACGAAGCAGTCTAGCCAGGGGCTAGCACCGACGAATCCCCGAGAGTTTTTCTGATCGTGCTGACGATCTACTTATGGAGGTCCCAACTGTACGAGCTCGCGATGGGCAAGGGAGCAGGGCCTTGTAGTTCCCTTGGCTCTCTATGATGCTTTACGAGAATCTTGGCGATGCAGATACCGTAAGAACCTATTATTCGCTGGGCAGCCTATCAGGGTGCCACATGTGCAGACATTCGGTGTCAGGGAGCTTCTATTCCTGTTCTTAATATTGCCGCAGTAAATTATGTTCCAGAGGTAGTATGTGTTGTACCTCTAATTGTTCTGGCTGGTTAGCTAGCCGAGGTATCAGTTCGGTCCGAGTGCTTAGAGAGGTTGCATTATTTTACGCGGTTGAACCTTCCGATATTCTTAAGCAATGCATCAGATAAACCTCGTGATTTTTTTAAAAAATAAAATAATGCCAGCGTATCCTTCAGGCTTTTGATTATATCAAGCGGTATGGTGTTGATTATTCTTTTTTTCAGTTTTAGGTCCAGCATTGAATTGGTGGGCCGCTCTCTTATTAGTTGACTTGGTTCGGTTTTTCTTTTACATTCGCGGAAAAGTTCCTTTCGAGTAGCGAACGAGATGAAAAGTGTTACCAGTTCGAGTGGATTTGACAGGGTAGCCTGTCGGTTAGCCTGTTGGTTTCAGAATATAAGATTGAATTCTATAAAATGGCCGAATATGCATTAGAACTAGTTCATGAGCCTTTCGAGAGATTCAGAGATTTATTGATGACCTTTATTTTTCCTTGAAATCCCAGATGGCTCGAGAAATTGAGGTCCGGATTTTATTTAATATTGTTGTTAATATTGCCCGAAGGTTCGAGGCATACCATGAGTTAGAGCGGGAAAGTAAAAGATTCCGTGGCCCTAGTGGGCAAGCATAGTACCTCATATGGAGGTAAAAGTTATGATTATTTTGGGAGGTCATCTTCCAGGTTATCTCAGCTTGTGTCACTTGATTCTTAAAGTGCGCTAGTAGCTCATCAAGATCAGATTCAGTCTTCTCTTTATAGCTTTCAACAATCTGTCCAGCTTCTATTCTCAGAAAAAAAAGGTGTTATCATTATCGTGAGTCTGGTTATCCTTTGAGGAGTTTTTCCTTACTCCGGTAAGTAGGCAGTCATCTTTTCTCTTGTCATCAGGCACCTGTACAGTCGTAGGGAATTTTATTTAAATATTAATCAGCCAAAGAAATGCCACAATCCAGTAGAGGTTGAGAGCGTGGTGGCAGTGGTTCTTCAGAAGGTAATTATCAGTGTAGCGGCTTAGTTCAGCCGCAGAGGCAGTTTTATGAACTGCCAGTCTGGCAGAATGCTGAGGCATCTGATGAAGTACACCCATGTAATTCTTCTTTCATTGTATGTGAGTAAGATTTGATTCTTCCGATCGGTCTGAACTTCGTTTATTTTACCATGTTTCCATGGCTTCCTTGGATATTGTTTCTATTAAGAATCGGTTGCGGTAGAGGGGTGAGTTTCTGATATGATTTATTCCTGGCATTTATGAGACCCTACTAGCTTATCTGGTTTAAATGTGAGAGATTTGTGAGTGAGTATCGGTATTTTTCTGCTTGGCATCTTGTTACGCCACCTTCTGTTATTATGTCAATTCAGTTTTCCTCTTACCTCGAAATTCAATGTTGGTAGGATGATGGGATCCTAATTCGTCACCATCTGAAAGTGTTATAGTTTCTTCCGGTGCAAATTGATTAGTAAGTAATATTCGATCTACGTATTTCATCTCGGTTCAAAACGCTAGTACAGTCAAGTTATTATATGAGCTTCTCTTAGTTATAAAAGGATTTTCTGGCAAATTATCACCTTCTTATTGGGAGGTTAAATTGGCATAGATGTCATTCCATAAAGCTTATTTAATGTCTATTTCTTCAATTTTGATTCTTTGGTTAGCCTGACTCAGAAATAGTCTAGCTTTGGTAGCCAAGAAAATAAGAAGATGAACTTTCTGAAGCTCTAATTATTTCTATCCTCGATCCACTTCCATTTCTTCTTCGTCCGGCACTAGTGAGCTTGGGCGATTGGTAGCTGCTTGTGACGTTCACTGTGTTGAGCCAGAGTATGTGTCATTGTAGCCGGGTAAGCATATTATTGTTTTGGATATTAGTTTATCCGGGTATCCATTCCCGTGTATGGTATAGCGCTGGTTCTGTTTTGCGGATCATCCAGTTTCAGGGGAAACTCTGCCAAAATTTTTACATAGAAGGACCATCCATCAGGCGATGGTGTTACGGCAAAGGTATGGAGTTGTGAACTTGAGAATTGCAGCTGTTTGGAAACTCGAAAGGGTAGTTGGTAGCTTAGGTCTGTCTACGTTCAGCTTTTAGCTAAATCTTCCTTAGTCCAGCAGACTGTGTGAGGATGGTTATTCCTATTCAAATGGCTGCATGAGTTTGTGCTTTAAGTGGAGGAGTCTCCCTCCAAATACTGAATGCTAATATTAAATCTCTGAGGTGTTGATACCACTTTTCTCACGACCCAAAGTAAGGCCACGACAGAAACCTACAATGAGTGTCGATCATTGCTAAACCTGCTAACAATCTATTAATGATAGAGATAAGCTGGCAACCTGATCATATATACGTACCTATCTGCTGAAAGCATAAAGTCTGGAAAGATGACATGATTTTAACTTGCTACTAATTAGAACATTGAGCCACAAATTCTGCTATGTCACACTTCATTCCATCCCACTAATAAATCTGCTCAAGATCATGGTACATCTTAGTCGAACCTGGATGAATACTGTATTTGGAATAATGTGTCTCCATCATAATCTATCCACGTAAATCTGCAACATCAGAAATACAAAGTCTATCTTTATACATGAGAACACCGTCAGTAGTGACCCTGTATGGTGACTTCGGTTTTCTTTGGGCTATCTGTCTGTATCCAACTAGAACTGGATTCTCATACTGACGCTGTTTTACTTCATGGAAATTTAGAGTTAAAGGTCTAGTGCAGCTTGTCGACAATCCATCATTGGTGCGTATATCTCTTTCACACCTCAACTCCTTGAGAGGTTACTTTAGCGTTGTAAGTGCTCATGTAATCAACTTTATTGCTGGTATTCTGCCTCAGATGAAGGTCCAACTACATGTCTCTTTTATTTGCACTTTTTCAAGTTATAATATTTCCAATCCAAAGACAATACCCTGAAGTAGATGTTTAGTCTGAAGATCATTCCTAGTCTGCATCATACTATCCAGTAGTAGTTGCATGATCCTTATCCTTATACGATAGACCCTGTTCAGATGAGCTTTTGGCATACATTAGAATATGAGTAACTACATTCCCACGAGCTTGCGGAACAACACTAAGATCAACTGAGATGTTGCATAATGCGTTCGTAAAAATAATATAGCCTGCATCAAATCTTCTAGAGTGTGTAGTGACAAGGTGCTTCAAAATCTTCCCCTATTGTATCAAGCGTGAGCTAATTCTTAGTTCCATCGACCTGTTTTATATCAAAAGGTATATCGAAGAGGGATTATCGGCTGAATTATGTTAACCCATTCAAAATTCCGTGTATCTTTACTTAAAAAAAAGTAGAACTCTCTTCTCGTGATCGAGGAAGGATCAGTATAGTCAGAATAAGCTGGGCAATTGTGTTATGATATTATTCAGCTATGTTTTTATCCAAGAGTCCAATATGTGTGTTACAATTCTTATTCTGTAATCAAGAAATAATGCATGTGGAGTGGCTCATGAAGATCTTTCAAGTTCTCTTGTTATCCGCACGAATTTTTAGGCTTAGGCTCGTTCGAGGACGAACGAGAGTTTAAGTGGAGGAGAATGAAACGACCTCGGTCAGTCGTTCTGATTGGCGTGCCGATAATTTTAAAATATTCGTAGTGTCCATTAGAACCTATCTGTAAAATTTGAGCTAAATCAGACCTCGTTTGGTAGGCATCGGAAGAAGGTTTCAGTTTTTATTGGCGATTAATATTAAAAAGAGATTTTCGAGCTCGGTTTTGCCGAATGAGCTCCGATTCGAAATCTGAAAGCGCCGTTGGGTCCGTATGATTATTTATGACCATTGCGAACTTTCGAAAGTGAATTTCGATGTTGTTCGGCTAGTTCCGCTAAAATGCCGAAAGTTAAATAATTTGACTTCTTTTTCTATTTAAATTCGCATCTTGAGTTTCGGGAGTCCGATTTGAGATCTGCCTTCGTGAATATGTTACATATATTTTGTGTAACTTGTATGCAAAATTTGAAATTATTTCGAATATCGCAGAGTACCATTTTAATTTTCGTTGCGAAAAGAAAATAAAAAGAAAAGAAAAGAAAACAAAATGGGAAAAAGACAAAAAACAAAAAAAAGAAAGCAAAATGAATTAAAAAAGTGGGCGGTGGTTGTGGGGATATATATCCCTAGTACATTTCAACGTGAAAGGAGCAGAAACGTAAAAAAAAAAAACGAAAGCGCAGAAGGAAAAAATAATACATGACGCGGCGAAAAATGCCAGAAAATGAGAAAAGAGCCGGAGAAAAGATGGAATTTTCATCCTGAAACATTCAGGTAATGATCCTAATATATTATTTGAGTTTATTACGTATGTTTGAATATATTTTTACGGTAAAAATAGGGATATTAGACATCGTATTAATAAGTTCAATTAATAGTTTAAAGGGTCAAATGGACCCCGATAATGGAATTGATTATATATTCGTACTCAGTGAGTTATGGGCAACATATAAATGTAATTTATTTAGGGTTTGGTTACGTGGCCTTATACCCTGTATATAGGCCTGGCCTGCGTATTGCGTATGCGAATAGGGTATCAGGTTCCTACCTGGGTCGCCCTAAGATGTGAGGAATGAAGCCTTTAGCCTAATGTGATATATTTTTCTGCTTATTGATCACAGTGGGATCGTTTGGCAATGAATTCAAAGAATAACGCGGTTGTTGGTCGCAATGCTAACTTTTGAGAAAGGTAAGTGTTTATATCCATTTCTTTTGAGGCACCTGGCCTCGTGGATTTTCTACCACGTGTTCCTTACGTGTGTAGCTGCCGATAGGCGTACTCATTACGCCTTAGCTTTGGATTTACATTGTATATTATATGTTATGTCTTATTGTTGGTATTGCAATGACGATCTGAGCATGGTACCCTGGCTGTAAGTTGGCATCTAATTCCCGGTTGTCGATGAGAGTCCCGCGCCGGTGAAGGGTTATTATTGCATCACATTGCACTCATTTGCATTATATGTCATTCATATGCATTACACTGCATATCATATTGAGGGCAGGAGTATTCCGCCCCAGGAGCAGGAGTATTCCGCTCCATTGTATCATATTGAGGGCAGGAGTATTCCGCCCCAGGAGCAGGAGTATTCCGCTCCATTGTATTATATCGGGTGCAGGAGTATTCCGCCCCAAGAGAGTGCAGGAGTATTCCGCCTCTGGTTTATATTATATCGGGTGCAGGAGTATTCCGCCCCAGGAGCAGGAGTATTCCGCTCCAGTTGGTTATCAGATTGGATTCCCCTCGAATGCAGGAGTATTCCGCTGCGAGATGGGACGACGGGCACATGTGACCCTTTGCATCATATTTCATTTCATTTCATTTCATCTCACTTCATTTCATTTCATCTCAATTCATACCATTGTGTAGACTTGCGGTACATGACTACTGTTCTGCTTATATGTGCATCGCTTATTTGTTGATATGCTTCTGCCACGCACCCTTGGTTGAGTTTAGAAGTTTCTTACGTGTTTCCGGTTGTTATCTGGCTCTGCCTTTTTATAATTTAAATAAAAGGAATTTGGTTTATCTGTTTCTTCTCCCTGGCTAGCTATCCTATTCTTTGAGGTGGCTAGTCTGCCCCACTTATTGAGTCCTTTTGACTCACCCTTGTTTGTTGTTTGTTTCTTGTCTATCTATTTCGTTTCGGCAGGTTCGCTCCAGGATTGAGTTCCCCGCGTTGTTCAGGAGCGAAGACGACTTCAGCTGTCAGGGTGAGCCAGATTTATTCCGGATGGCCACCAGTTTATTGTTCATTATTTCGGTTGCATTTTGCTCCCTTCAGGAGGTATCCGTCTTCATTTATACTCTTAGATGTCTGGTCTGGATAGCCCTAAACCTAGTATGTTGGGTAGTCAGCTGTAATTTCTTTTGCACAGCTAGAGATATCAGTATGTCTGTGTTTTTGTTTAAGTCTTGTCCTTATTTATGAATTATTATATTTATTTTCCTAATTTAATTGGTAAGGGTTCGCCCGACGGGTCTAGGGGAGGATGTCGGGTGCCCGCACGACCTAACCGGATTTCGGGTCGTGTCACAATGCCTACAAGATTGATTTTCCTAGCGACTATCAAGTGCACAATACATTAAATGTGTGCGACTTGTCTCCTTTTGAGGTTGATAATCAAACGAATTCGAGGTCGAATTATTTCAAGAAGGGGAGAATGATACAAACCGGAACATGACTAGGCCATTTACAAGAATCCAAGCAAGGGAGTTACAAGAGCTATATGGCATGTTCTCTTCATTGGAGCTGTTGGGGAAGATTTTGGATGAAGATAGACCTGTTTGCAAGCTCACTATTTTCGAAACACAAGATGTTCATCGCGACCACGCAACTATCCACGCTATCGCGCAGGAGATGAACATTGTGCATCGCAATCGCGAGGGGCCAGACGGGATCGCGGAGGAGACTGAGCTAGGCTGAGGAAATGAACTTCGCGACCGCGCCACTGATGACACGATAGCACCGAGGAAGCGACTAGAATATTATTTTTAGTTTAATGACTTTGCATTTCAGCTCACTTTAGGGGCAATTAAGGCATTTCATGCCATATTAGGAAAGGCCACTATATAAGCCTCTTTTGTTCATTTCCTAGGTTTAGACTATGTTGAATATTGATTATTATGAGGATTTGGCTAAGCTTGTTGCTTAAACACTTAATTACCTTAACTTGCAATTGAACCTTTGATTCAATTGAGGGTTAAATAGTTTAGGTTCTCTTTGGTTGTTGTTTTAAGTGGCTGATTAAGCTTTACCTCCTAATTTATTTTCTTAATTCCAAATTAATCAAAGTGGGTCTTGCTTTTATTTTTATTAATTTTCTTGTTATTTCAATTCCTTAGATTAGGCTCCTATCATGCACCATGGTTGCACAATAAAGAGTTGCAATATATTGTTAAGAGGGATGTGTATCTTCTAGGCATGAATTAAAGGGTTTATAAATTTGTGCCTAGCGGGAAAAGAGGTAAGCTATCGACTGATGTACACTCTTGGCCTACTCAAAAGGGAAGAATGCAAGAACTTCATCCTACGACTAAAATGATGTAAACAAGAAGTCCTATAAACATAAGAATCAGTGGGACAAATATAAGTAAAGGATTGACAACTGCCGACGAAGGTGAGCCTGAAACCGGATGACTCAAAATCAAGTAGTTCACCTAAAAAGAAGAGGACGTCAAGTGATGATTCTCTAAGTCTGAGATTTTGGGTTGATGTAAAGAGTCCACCTACTCCTGCTAAGGGCATTCTTGGGACTCATCTCAACTCGCCCGAACATGAGAGACAAAAGATAGAGATGAGTAAGAGAGTGACGGGTGACAACTCTCCAGTGGAAAAAGGAGAGGATATGTTGAGTGATGTGAGTGGGTTGTCACCTCTATTTAAACTTGACCTTGAAAGAAAAAAGAGATAAAGGAGAGAAGGAAAAAGAAAAATTGAGAGTGAGGACACCATTTGTTCTAACAATTCTTTATCTTATTCTTCTTGTTTCAGCTATTGTACATGGATTCTTGGAGGCAAGCCGATGGAGCCTCAGTCATGCTTTAAGGTAGAAAGGCAAGGTGATGAAGATCCTCATTGCGAGCTGCAAGGCGGAGGAGTTTGTCAAGACACTTCAAGTGCTTTGAGTGATCAGGGTAGCAACTCGAGTGTAAGTGTTAGTTCTTCCTTCCATG
Source organism: Petunia x hybrida (assembly GCA_037355625.1). Classification (NCBI taxonomy): domain Eukaryota; kingdom Viridiplantae; phylum Streptophyta; class Magnoliopsida; order Solanales; family Solanaceae; genus Petunia; species Petunia x hybrida. The sequence continues at coordinate 1,418,342 of JBBBVM010000712.1, read as the reverse complement.
AGCATAGTGATTCATTGTCTTGTGAGAGTGTTAATAATAGTGTACTAGTTGATGATTTGTATGACTACAATGTGTTTGCAACTAGTATGGAGTCTAGTAGTCAGCTTGTGTGTGAGCATGAATCATTAGTTGAGAGGGGTTGTAAGCGGCATCATGATGTGAGCTCTGTGTTCAAAGAACCTCTCTTTAGTGAAGAAGCTGTAGTTGACCCTGTGTGAGCCTTTTTATGACACACCACCCACTAGGAAACATCAACAATCCTTTGATGATATATTTGACAATGGTGGTCTTGTGTGTCGTAGTGAGGGTGATATTGGTCTTGGTCTTGAGGAGTCCTTAGTAAGTGAGTTGGCTATGGATCGCAAAGTAACTCCTTAGATGATGATGAATCTAGTGTTGATACTTCACCTTTGTTAGGTAATGAACTTGAGAATTGTGCCTTTACTAATCCTTTATATGAGGGCATCTTCAATCGGGTTGTGACTTGTATCAAAATAGAGTAGAGAGTGATTTAGAACCTCCATGGTGTTAGAAATTTGAGTATTTAGATAATCCTTTGTTTGAAACTCTAAGTGAGGTGAGTAATTCTTCGAGTAGTCCTAACCTTTATTGTGTGGGTTGTGATGATGAAGAAGCCATTATTGAGGCTTTTCTTGGAAGTTTGTCTATTGAAGAGGATTATCTTAGGAACGAGTGTGACAGTGAGGAGGTTTCTTTTGGTGTGACTAAGGGTGTTCCTAAGAAGAGGAGTGGAGTAGTTGATGTTAGTGGTAGGTTGCACTACTTTACTTTCTCTATTCCATATGTTGACTACACCTTAGAGAGAGAGCATGCCACAACCTTTGTGCCAAATTGTAAGGACATTGCATTAAAGGTTTGGTGTGTTAGTCGTGAGCGTAGGGATAATAGTGACTTTGATTGTTTGAGATTGCATGTTCTACAGCCAATTGATCTCTTTGTTTGTTATTGTCTTGAGTGCATTCCATTGTTGAGCCAAGATATTGTTGTTTCCTTTGGAGACATAGACTTTAACATTGTTATTGATGTTTGGCTCTATCATAAGAGTGTGTTTTCGACACAATTTTCACTAATCTTTGTTGAGCTAACCTACTCTAGTAGTAGAAAGTTTTAGTTGTGTCTTTCTTTGCTTGCAGGATCTGATGGTGTGAGAGGAGGCGTCACTTGGAGATATTGGCCAAGAGTTCAAGTGCTCAACAAGCACCTTGGCGAGCTAAATTTGGGCGCTGCGAAGCTTGGAAGTTTTGGGCAGATTTTGCATGCACTCAACGAGCTACCTAGCCAGCTCCATGTTGGGAGTCCTATTCTTAGAGTGCATATGCAGATTTTTTGTGCTCTCAACAAGCATCTTGACAAGCTCTTATTTCTTGTTTTGCATAGACAGTCCCTAGTAGGATAATGACACTTTATTGACCCTGTGTGGTCACTTTAAATTTAGAGACTCGTAGACTTTTACGTCGGCATAATAGGCAATTAGACTACAACTATATAAGCCTTGCCTTAGGCGTTTATTTCAGTTTTGGCAAAATATTCAGAATAGAGACAAAGAGGCATTGCCTTTTGTAGAGAAGCTCTCTAGCTTCTTCTTTATCTCTTTAACTTAGAATCCTATGGAAATCATCACTAATATGGACTTCTTCTTTATCTCTTTAACTTAGAATCCTATGGAAATCATCACTAGTATGATTCCATATGCTGGTTGACTTGGTTCAAGTCTCTCATCTTCCATGGATTAATCTTTCTTATATTGTAAGTTTTAATCCGTTCTTTCTTCTATTTTTCTGCTCTTCCTAATCACCCTTTCTTGTTTCATTGTTGATTCCTTCATTCCTAGTTAATATTACATCACTGGCGCCACGCGTCAACTGAATACTTGGACAAAAGAGTACTCCTCAAAGGCAAGGAAGAAAGCAAACAGCTGCAAAAGCAGCCAACTCAGTACTATCTGATCAACGGAGAGCTCTATCGTCGGATTGTCAACGATCCACAGATCATGCACTCAGGCTCAGCACAAGCCGGCGATGAATCTCCAAGGAATACTTTAGAGCATCTCAGAATCCAACCCTACGCCAAGTACCAGGCATTGTTGTTAGGAAAATAACGACCGTAAGATCACAGAAGGAACAACCATCACTTCGCTTAAGAAGTACTATTCTTGAAAGGTCAATAGAACGCCATACTCGAGACACGTATTTCCCTTTTCCTTTTCTTTTTTATTTTAAGGCCCCATCATTTTTATTTAAAGTTTGCTAAAACTTCTATTGGCTCCACGCCCCTCTTTTTATTCAATAAAACTACTATTATACTTAGTCAGTTTTGTACTCCGATTCATCCACGACCCAACTATTCATAGCCCTGGCTATATTTGAGTTGAAGTAATACACTCACTTTTCATTACAAAAGTAGAATAAACTGCTCTCTCAAAGCTAGATCACTTCTAATTAAGCTACTAGACATTATCATAAGTTGAAATCGTCAATTCAACACTTGCACCAATATGTCGGTGAGGACACCCGCCCACATCGTGCTGTTAAAGACTTAAGCAGTCGAGTGGACAAGCACAACCGTACGTTCTAGCTTGAACGCACAAATGCCCAGTTGCATATAATGGGCTAAAGACGTCTCCTTGTGGGCGCGGGCCCTACCCTAATTAAAAGACGTCTATTGTAGACGCGATTCAAGCCATCACTTTTTGATGCACTAAACGGCGTTCAACAAGCACACAACCATCTTAAAAAGACAAAATCCCAGAGAGGCAACCAAAACGCTACTTGACTACATTATAAGTAAATACGCAAGTACGCACAAAATATTGATGAACGTCCATTTTCATTAATATCAAAGGTCTGTAGGGTACAATATATAATCAAGTTATTTCGAATACAATACTGTTCATTACATGTGTTCTTAAGAAACTATAAGGTCCTTGGGGCTATGACAAAAAAGGTCTCTTAAACTTCACATAGCCAAAGTACCTTGGCAAGAATTGAAGCTCCTACCCAGGAGATATGTCGACCGAGCATTCTTCAGTACGCGGCCACTGATGCCACCAACACCCATCCATGAGTTACAACTCTTTTCTCTAAGGAAAGGACTTTGGAAGCATCTAGGCACGGATGAACCCTCCTCCCACCTTGATGAAGGAACTCGAAGAAAAAACTGGAGGCACGAATGCCCGTCAACTAGTGGAGGTTGAAGCAAATCTTCAAGCATAACTGGGAGCTTATTGAAGAGGAGGGGGTTGAGACTGGGAACCTACACGAGGGAGAAACTTCCTCCCAAGGCAGTCCACAACCAGCGGTCGGAGAGACGTCGCAAGAGCAGTTCAACCGAACAAGCCGAACAAGGAGACAACCTTGAGCCATAAGCAGATATAGAGCTTGGGGACACCTTAATCTGATGATGATGTAAGGTTGAATCCCCTTGCCAGCGAAGGAACAGAGCCAACCAAGGGATTTTCAACCTAACACAGTCAAAATGGTCACCAGAGTGCTGAAAGCATCCTGAAAGAGAAGCCTCATGATGGCTGGAACGGCTAAGCGACCTGCCCTCGCATGATAAGAGGAATATCACAGTAATCGTTGCGTTAGGAAACGAGTACACCGTAATCAGGTAATGTGCCATAAAGAAGACATTCTGAAGAACGATGTTAGGATCCCGATCAAACTTCATGACTCAGGGGACTCCATCCATCTTAACATTACTAGATGGACGTCGAAAGGAAATGGTCAAAGTTTCTTTGTTTGCAGTTTTCTCAAACACCATTCGCTTCGTATGAAAGAAGTGTTTTGGGAATATCAAACAATGATCAAAGGCGAACATTTTTTAGGAAGAAGTGGAATTATTCTCTCATAAAGAAATCTCAGGAAAGACAATATTTTTCGGAAAAGGTTTGTAATCCATATCTAGTGAGAAGCCCCTTTTATAGGTGAAAAGAGCGGAGCACGAAGCAGTCAAAGTAATTATGGCACGAGATATGAACCAATTCGGCTCAGTAAAAGTCATTTATTAGAAAGGTACATGGAATCGATAGTAAACAATGAAGAGAAGACATGTGGGACTCTAGAAGAAATCAGGCGCCTACCTCGGTCAAGGAGACTGCGAGTTTCAAGGAGTCAATGAGATATTTTTTCACACATCTTTTTTGCATACCTCTTACACTTTCTGACCGCTTATGTCAGCACTCAACAAGTGGGGAGACTGACTATGTGGGTAAAAATACACCACCTATGATTATGGGGATACGAGTCCAGCTGGCGAAGACTAGACTTAGCCTACAAGTCACTAGGTGCAGAGGATACACGCCTGCTCTACAAGCCACAACCGCTCAGTAGGCACGGGCCATGGGACGCAAGGTATACATCCCACCACCTTAAGGTTTTATAGTCTTCTAGTTAGGGATAACTTGTATCACTGCCTTGATTAAACAGGCCTACAACCTATTAGTCTTTGTATTTTATCATAATTAGGACTGGGTAAATATATAACTATAAATACCCCCTTTTCACATTTTTTATCGTACAACCAAGTGATTCTTCAAGAATCCGATTATTTTCAAGGAATACAACTACTATTTATTCTTCTTTATTACTTTTTCTTTATATTTATGATATTGCTTGTGACCCTATTATAAATTCCATTTGTTTAACCTTTAAAGCAAATTTTAGGCATAAATTATTTTTCTACTCATTGTAACTCATATATAAGCAGCCATAAACATAATTTTAGCTATTTTTTTTTGGATCTTTTGGACCTGAGGAGGCATAGAAACACCAAAGATAGGTTGGAGCTAAACGTCTACATTGAGTTTTCTTCTCTTTTACTTTACATAATTTGTTAGTTCTGGATTTGTGGGATTCTCCATGATTGTTGATATTCCATAACTTAATTTTATTTTATTGGTTTATCTTATTGAGTTATTTATTCATATCTTTAGCTTAATTGTTTAATTGCTTGATCACCAATTGAATACTATTTATGAACCTAGGTTTGGACTTGAAAGTGGGAACCATAGGTTGCAATAGGATTGAATAGAGCGTGTTCCTGACCTGGGCATCGGGGAATGGTTTCGCGATTAGGATAAACATATACCTAACAGTCACGCTTAGTCATTATACAAGAAAAATAAATGCATTTTTGTCAACTCTAATTCCATAGACATATAGGGTTTAGGTTAGCTTGAATAGGCGAGCATGATATCGAAAGAGTCATGTGAATAATATTAACCCTGTGATTAGTAACCTAGGTAAATTGATTTAGTCAGATTAATTGAACAATTCAACAGGATTGGCAGATATCTTATAACCTTGAACTATTATATCTTGTTGAATCCAAACCCGTGCTTTACTTGTTAATTGTGTTCTAAGTTTAATTAGTTAATTTTAGTTATAATATTCCCAGCTATCGAAATCTTTTCTTGCTTAGATATTTAGGGATTGTCTGATTTAGTTAGTAGTTAGTCAAAAATCCTCATGGGAACGATACATTTCTTATCACTTTATTACTTGATCGACCGCGTATACTTGCGTGTATGTTTAGTGCGAAAGCGGTCGTGATACCAAGGGCGCGTTAGCAAAGAGTGCATTCTATGCAGTTTTACTACTTTAGTATTTAAGGCTTATTTAGTCATTTTGTTATAAAACTTGAAGTTTACAATAAATAGTGGCATTATAGGTAATTAGCCTTAGAATTTGTTGATTAATGAATGATGAGCTCATTGGTGAGTGTGTGGGTATTAACCCTTTATCTTTTCTTGGTACTCTTTTGAATATCTCAAGTGTGAGATGATTTATGTATGAGTTCACGTCTTATCTTCCTTGGATAATGATCTTGTGATTGTATTGTCTAAGGGGTGTTACAACTTGCTTGTTGTTATTATTCTTCTTGCAATTAAGGGGTTTAATCCTTTGAGACAATTAATTCCATCTATACTTTGTCTTCATTATTTCTAAAGTTGGTATTGTTGTTGTGGATTGAAGAACCCATTTCTGCATTTTTTTTTGGATCATCCATTTTAAGTTCATATCAAAATTGGCCACGTTTGGATGCTTGGAACAGGTTGAAGGCAATAAGAATATGCCTTCAAGTAGGTGTAATTTCTATACCAATTGCAAATTGCTTGTGGTGCATCTAATTTCCTTTGGTTCATTGCATCTATGACATGTGGACATGGAATGCCTTTTAGAGCCCATGATCTACAACTACAATTTCTCTCTTTCAGCTTGAGAGTATGGTTGTAGTCCTTCAATATTTCAAAGCCAGCCACTCCATTCCAGGTCAATTCACATTGCATAGACTTTTTCACATTTCTTCATAGCCATTGGAGATATACCATCTCTCTAAATATCAATAAAGTAACAACTTTTGAGTACCTGTTCATCACTTAACTCTAATTTCATCTAACATTGAAATCTTTGTCTTGTGTTTAGGTCCCAAAATCCAAGCATTGAAGCTCACTACCATACTATTGTCTCCACTATCACACTTAGAATGAAGTTAAAAACTAGCTTTGTAACATCTCTCAGTGTCGTACTTAATCAGGTTCTCAAGAATATTTTTTCCTAACTTACCAAGTTCAGATAACTTAGCTTTAAACTCAGCCTCAAATGTTGATCTAACACAAGCCCAAACCCTATTTCTTCTCTCTATCCCTCCATAGTTTTTTTACCAGTTTGCTAGGAGGTGCCTTGCACACAATCTGTGCTCTACCTTATGAAATAATACATTTACAGCAGTACCTGAACCGTGCATACATAAGAAGAACATGTTGAATGGTGCAGTCATAAACATAAAATTTAAGACAACATAAAAAGAGCTAGTAGATTTACCTTTAACGTGTCACTAATTAGAGTCAATTAAGTTAAAGTCCTCTTGTGGCATTTGTGTCTTGGGTTGTAAGTTTGATGGTGAAGTTCTTAGTCCTCCCTTCCTTGCTAGCATACGAAGTCCAAGGACACCCACTCTGATACCTCACTCTTACTATACTTTCCTCATTGATAAATTTGTCTAGCTTTACCCCTTACTTTAAAGCATACTTGGTTACAACTTCCTTAAATCGGTACATACTTTCAAACACCACACCAAGTTGCCAAACAACAAATTCAGTAGTTGGATCATATGTGACCCAATTGTTGTGTCTCCTTCTCCTCAATTTTCCTACTTCAACATCATCATCAGAAAAAGATTCACCTTCAAACTCATATTCAAAGCTATCTGCCTCTGAACTATCATAATATGGTTCATCAGTAACTAATTTTTCCTTCATATTTTTCCCCTAATCAGTGTCCATAACCTTTATCTACCCCTACTTCACCGTTTTTTTCTATATTTTCTTTTATTTATTTGCTTGTATTTCTTGAGATCTTCTTTAACAACTCTCAGCACCTCATGTACATCACTTCCGCAGATATAATGGTCAGACTTTTCACAATCACTCTCAGGAGATTCTTCCTCTTCAAAGGTGGAATCAACTTTTAGAATAAGTCCTATTTCCACCTCTGCAACAGTTGTTGCATCATCTTCAGAATCTATCCAAGAGATTTGGGGAGAACCTGACCTCTCAGCCACTCCTTCACTTGCAAGAATCAAATTCCCTAAAGGACGGGTCAATAGAGACATGTGCATTAAAAGCTCCACCATTTTGACTTAATGTTCCACCCACACTTGAATTTTGACTAGCAGTAAGCCTCACCTTCTCATATTTGAATCTTGGCCGACATAAATATCTATTTTGTCCTTATTATTTAACAGTAGTGCAAGATCCAAAAGATCATCGTGTTTAGTTACTTTAGCCAAATTAACCCCATTAGAAGATGCTATGTGGAACTTCTCTAAGTTAGAAATCCCAAATACCCTAGCATAATCCCTCAATGTATCGGCAAGTGATCTTCATCAATATAAACTACATGCTCAGTCCTACCTCAAATATAAATTGGCCCTACAAACATCCACCCCCAATACTATTTGTAAGTTGAAACAAGTACTAAATTTTCATAGAAAGGACATCGACATACATGATCGACGAATAAGACAAAATGATGAAGAAGATGAAAGCAATTTCTTTAAGCAAATCCTTAAAAAATATGAGATCATGAAAGAGAGACCAATTCTTCACTCCATTTTCAGATTGTTGTCAATATTCTTCTCTTCGTTCCATTTTCTATCTCTTCATAAACTTTAGTGAGATGATGAAACAATGAGAGATGCTTTGTCTCACTTTTATCGGTCTTTATTTTAACTATTTTATTTGATTGACACAAGGTGTCACATATATTAGATTATATGGATGGCACATAAGCTGCCTTTTCCAAGTGGACGAAAGCAGAAGAATCAACTAAATACTAGGCAAAGTTAAAGTGCAAACTGAATGAAAAAGGTCAAGTTGAGGGGTCCAAATCTATTTACTCATAATCGAATTATCCTTTTGATAATTTTAAAAAATTTCATGTTTTTCACATTGGGTCTCCCAGATATTTTTATCCACATTATAGAGAACAAAAACAGAGAACATTATTTTTCACACTTGTATTAGTCCCACTTCAGTCATATACGAAAGATTTTTATGTTATAGGGGTTGCAAATTTTTCCAACAGATCTGACGAACGAAACTCTTAGCTACAGTTTTAAGAATTGCTTTGCTGTAAGTTCAAATCTTTTCATTTTTTCCCCAATTTTTGTTTGATTAAATTGCATAGTGCTCCCAAATCTGATATGCTAATTCTAACTATGTTAGGACTGAGACATAAATGATTGATTAATTGATTTAAATAGAGGTCTCGGGAAGAAAAATTCTTGCTAGTGAGCTTCTTCATTTGGCAGCACAAAATATGGATTAGTTGGATATACGATGATTAATCCAAAAACTTTGACTGGTTTGATTAAATGATTTGTGTGAATGAGTATTTTCTTTGTTAATGGGAAAGTGATCATTATAATTGAATCTGTTGTTGCTAACCCCATTGAATTGTCATATACGCAACAGGTGAAAATTCGATTCAACTTTGTCTAGGTAGAGCCCCATTAGATCATTAAGTAAAACTTATCATCTTACTAACTTATTATGTATCCGTTCTATGCAATGAGAACATAGGATGGGTTTCAAAGTCATGAGATAAAGTTCCATTGCAATCTTCAAAATGTTCTCACTACTGTATAATTAAGTTGTATAGGTGATTTCTTCCCATTTGTCTTAAAGCCGTAGTGGGTGTAGTTACCTGGTACTTATGCTGGTGGGAGGTAACACGTATCCGTTGGAATAGCCGAGGTGAGCACAACCTGGCCTGAACACCATTGTCATAAGAAATTTTTTAAGTTGGATGAAAATCACTTTTAAATGCTAATCAATCAACTAAGCCTCTCGTCCAAACTAATTGGGATTGGCTATTGAATCCTCCATATCGATTCCACTCAGTTGGAAGATATATTTTAACTAGTGTATGAATGATGAATTACTAATGAGTAACGACATTGTTTACCTGACATTTAGTGAGCTGGAGTCCTAAGTTTTGTTCCTTCAGATAAAGCATGATCTTGTGTAGTCGTTTTCGTGCATCTGTTATTTCCTGGCATTTTTGATCAATAGACCTTAATGATGGTAGGACTTTGAGGACTTGCTGATTCTTTATTAGGTGAGCTCAAGGGAAGCTCTATCGTTTAGCTTTACTCTATATTTATTGAATTCCTCGAGACATTAGAAACTATCATATTTTCAACAACTATAACTACTGCTCTCAACTACTCCTTTCTTTGTTGCAACTTCAAATCAAATATTGCCCAAAGACCTACTTAGTTTAAGAGAACTAGTTACTAATTTGATTTAGAAACTCAATTTGCATTTTTGCATCCGAATGAGAGATTTTTAATGGTTTCTAAATTGATCTTTTTTCCTTAATTCATAATCATTGGTCCATATAATTTTCATTATTGTGTGTAATTTTCTAACATTATGTATATTTTTTTCTATGTTTATTCATTTCTGTGTTTCTTTCATTCAAATATGACCTTACACTGCAATTTTTGCTTAAAATCCCAACAAATTTGTGTCTTCCGTTGAAGTATGACCTTTCACTTTTGACAAATATATATTAACTGGTATTCTGAAATTGATAATCTGCTACTTGAATTAAGTTGTATGTACTAAGATTCAGGACCTTGCTTGGATAGATAAAATTGCAGAGTTATTTGCTGCTGCCGGAAGGAATCGGATGTTATCTTAAAAGTGTATATGTTAAGTGGGGTTGATTGAATGGTCTTTCTTAAATTTATATATTTTTGTGCTCAGCATTATAGAATGTGATAACAATAAATATTGATCAGTGTTCGAATGGAAGCCGAGGGTCTATCGGAAACAGCATCTCCACCTTTGTAGGGGTAAGGTCAGCGTACATCTCACTCTCCCCAGACCCTACTTGTGGGATAACACTGGGTATGCTGTTGTTGTAGTTGTTCAAATGAAATGTGTACCAAAGAAATGGAATGGATATAGAGGATCATATGGCTTATCCCATCTTGTTTGGGTTTGAGGCATAGTTGATGATTGACTGGTTGAAGGCGCTAATACACTGCAGTCAGACATATATTAGCCTTGTGAAAGCGATGCTCTTGTTATGCTCTCCCTTATCCCTATGCACCTTAAAATATCACCCTAACAGAAGTAAGTTTATAGCGGCTTCCTATGTTTCGAGTTGGTACTGAATCATGTAGTAGAATATTGACTTTGAATATGCCTAATCTTACCCCAGTCAAACTTTTTTGTTTAACTTACTTATCTTTTCGTTTACGAACTAGCCGTTCTGAATTATAGGCGATTTATATTTCGTTTGAAGGAACAATGGCATCAGATCACCAGGCTACCATCATTGATGGTAAAGCAATTGCTCAAACTATTCATTCTGAGATTGCTTCTGAAGTCCGAGTTCTTTCAGAAAAGTATGGCAAGGTTAGTTCCCCCTGTCTGTGTATCTACTTTTTAGAGAGTGCATATGCGACACCTTTTCATATTGATTTGGAAGTCACTTGTCACCTAAAAAGAATGTAATTACTTGTCGACAGTAAAAAGGTAATTCTAAGAGAATATAGATAGTTAAATGTGATGAGATGCATTTGTCTGAAGCTCGTGAAGTAATGTCCTCCATTGAAGATTGTACCTTTTTATGGATCAATGTAGTGAATTCAAGTACCAAAGTTCTTTGTTAATTTCAGGTCCCTGGGTTAGCAGTAGTCATTGTAGGATGTAGGAAGGATTCTCAAAGTTACGTGAATATGAAGAGAAAATCTTGTGCTGAGCTTGGCATTAAGTCCTTCGACATAGATCTCCCTGAGAATGTAGCTGAAGCTGAATTGATTAGCAAGGTCCATGAGCTAAATGCTAATCCTAAAGTACATGGTTAGTCTATGATAATAGAAAGTTAATATACATGCCTTTTGCATTCTTATACTGTTGTTTTTTCGGTGGGGATCATTAGCCTTATTGGTCCGTACTTTTATTCTTGAATTACCAGATTATATTTAACCTAACATCACTCATGCCGGTTAATTAGCCCAATGATGTGGTCCATGGCTGTTGTACCTAACACTGCAAAATAGTGATTTTTTAATTGAAAGTACTCTGTTGAATAAATTCAGAGGCATTTTTTGGTTGCAATGTAGTCCATGATACATGGAACCTCGATATTGCTTTATGTTGGTAGTAACAAATGGGTATCACATCATTGTTGTGTCCAAAGTCTATTTGAAACATTATGAAAATCTCAGGTAGATCTCTTATTGAATATGATCTCTGTGACCCTCCAATCTGAGATCTTGGTCCTACATCTGTAGTTCTGATTTGCACCTTGGGTAAATCGACTGCATCTATATATATGGGCTACTGCGGTATGTATGTCCATCTTTAGCCATGAAGTTTTGAAGTAAAATTTGCCTAAGAAACTTTAACACTTGCTCTCAGTGCATTTTGGCAGATTTTGCCTGATGGTTTTTTTTTTTCTTTTTAAATAAGTTCTTAACTAAGCATTTTCACTTCTGATTATTGACATTGCTCCAAGAATCCTTATAAAAGAAATTGCTCCAAGTATATTGTTGAGAAGCAAATGTGTGGGTTAGAATATGAAATGATGCATAACACAAAAAAGTAAACTGAAGGTGCTATGTGAAATGCCTCAGGTATACTGGTACAGCTCCCACTACCAAAACATATAAATGAAGAGAAAATTCTCGATGAAATCAGCTTGGAAAAAGATGTTGATGGATTTCATCCACTGAATATTGGCAAGCTTGCAATGAAAGGCAGACAACCTTTATTTCTCCCTTGCACCCCCAAGGTAATGTATCCAATGTTACATGTGATGAACTTCATCTATTCTTCGACCACCTAATATTTTTGCCATGGAAATTTGAAACTTTCAGTTCTCTACATTCTTTTTCTGCCTTTGAAATTTATGTTCAGATATTATATAAAGCCATCTTTTCTTGTCTTTTAATGTCACCCATATCTAGTCCTCTACTAAAATAGGGATGTCTTGAGCTTTTATTTTGAAGTGGGATTAGCATAAAGGGGAAGAAAGCAGTTGTGGTTGGTCGAAGTAACATTGTTGGATTACCAGTGTCTCTGCTCCTTCTGAAGGAAGATGCCACTGTTACTATAGTCCACTCGCGCACGGAGGAACCAAAAAAAATCGTTCGTGAAGCAGACATTATTATCGCTGCAGCAGGGCAGGCTATGATGGTAACAAGGGGCATTAATTTCTCCCTTCCTCGCCCCTGGAAACCTCATTTCTTTATCATTTGCTTCAAATTTTTTCATTTCAGCAGACGGGTCTCTAAATCTAGTTGTCTTTTTTTTTTTTTTTTTGGTCCTCAGATCAAAGGTAGCTGGATCAAACCTGGTGCTGCAGTTATTGATGTAGGGACAAATGCTGTAGATGATCCTACTAGGAAATCAGGCTATAGACTAGTTGGAGATGTCGATTTTCAGGAAGCATGTAAGGTAGCTGGATGGGTAACTCCAGTTCCAGGAGGCGTTGGACCAATGACTATTGCAATGCTTCTGAAGAATACATTGGATGGAGTTAAACGAGTTATCGAGAAGTAAACACTTTATTTGGCTCTTTTAGACCACAATAAGATGTCAAATGCTTCTTAGCTGTTGTTATTTCCTGATAATTAGCCTATAGTTGTCAGTGATATTCAAGAAATAACAATGAGATTGTTCCTGTGATATGGAATTCGTGTTAGGAAGGTTAATTTAACGTCGGGAGCTTCACAATTTTTTCTAAAACATTGCAAAATCTAAAGATGTTAAGTTGATATTCTCATTTCTCCGTTCTTATATATGAAATTAATTGCAAATTTGCCGGGAGCCAGTTAAGTCTCAAGCAGCAGCCGTTGGATACAAGATTTCTCTAAAGGCAATAAATACAAACAGTTGGTCAAATTATAAATTTTACATTAATGATAAGAAGATTAAAACAAGTGTTACAAAAGCATAATATCACAAACTACAAGGAGAAAAAGAGGTATGTGAAGTTATCTCTTCATTAACTGTCTCACTTAAAAGTTAAAAAATAAATTAAGGCTTTGCCGTGGCTTCAAATGGAGAGTCTTGAGCCATTTCACAACATCCACACTACACTCCCACTCAATGTTTCCACAAAACAAATCAATTTAAACATGTGTTTTGCATTGAGTCCAATTCAAATCATGACATATTGACATTTATGTATAAATTGTTTCATTTAATGTAAACACAATGTACCCCTAAAGATTTTTCTAATCACATTATTAACCAGCTAAATTTTTATACTCAAAATAAACCTAAAGCACATCGAAACACAGAGCAATGCGTAGCTCTAAGAAAAGGAAATGCAAATAACCTGAAGAATAATCTATTCAAGATTCTCTACCACGGGAATTAACACCTTAATTCTCTTGTTTATGTACGTCAGTGAATCTTTGTTTCATTTTGAGTTTCACTTTTCTTAAAAGATATTAATTCTGAATTGTTTGTCTTTTCTTTCTGTGTTTTTTTTGTTTTGTTTCATGTTTTGATCATTTGCATTGTTTTCTTATCGTGATGTGGTTTTAGTGTTTACTGTGCTTCATGGTAGAAAGATCTAATTTGCATGCGAGTGAATACCTTTTTATCAGTATGATTTTAGCTGATCAATATTTTGTTAAGACAAATAATTAATGTATCATAATAGCATAAGTGCATTCCCACAAATACTATCTCATAAACCACATCTTACATTCTTAAACATGTTTAATACAGAGGGATTAGTGAATGTGGATCCATGGAATTTGAGTTAAAGTTCTTCTTGAAGTGGAAATCCTGATTTCGGTGTATTCGGTAGCATATGCGGATTCAAGATTTAAAGTTGATGAGTTTAAAATTTGGATTCAGATTTAATATTTGTTGAAATAATAGTGGTCTTTCACATGTATATGTAAACTGTGTTCATTTGAATCCATGACACAAAGACTGTATCCTGCCACTGTTCTACAATGTTGTTTGAGAAACCCAATTTCCCTGTCTTGGTGAGATCATATGGAAGGGATAAACATACAACAGAAGGAAAGATTTCATGTCATTTATGAATGAAAATGAATAATTGCCTTATTTGTTTTTTTTTTTTTGTTTACCTTTGCGAAAGGTTTCGAGGGAGGGGCTAATTTGTGTACCTGATTTTGATATATACAGGGTCTTGTAATAACCATGAGTACTAAAACAAAGAGAAGAACTGTGACAGAAAATGGGGACACGGGCACAGTAGAAGATTCAGTTCTTGTGACTATGATTAATAATGGTGAAGATTTAGGTCCTGTGGTTCGACTTTCTTTTGAGAGTGGAAAACCTGATGTCCTTCTACAGCAGCTAAAGAATATTGTCAAAAAGAAAGAAGTTGAAATAGAGGAGCTTTGTAAGCTTCACTACGAAGAATTTGTTATCGCAGTTGATGAGCTACGTGGTGTATTGGTTGATGCTGAAGAGCTTAAAGGTGAACTAAAAAGTGATAACATTAAGATACAAGGAGTTGGAAGTGCCCTTCTTTTGAAACTTGAAGATCTTCTTCAATTTTATTCAATTAAGAAAAATGTTACGGAAGCAATAAAGATGTCAGGGATGTCTGTTAAGGTGTTGGAACTTTGTGTCAAATGTAACAATCACATTTCTGAAGGTCAGTTTTACCATGCTTTAAAAGCAGTTGATCTAATCGAGAAAAATTATTTGCAGCACATTCCTGTTAAGCTACTCAGGACTGTCATTATGAAGAGAATACCACTGATAAAATCACATATTGAGAAGAAAGTAACTAGTGAAGTTAATGAATGGTTAGTTCACATAAGGAGTATGGCTAAGGATATTGGGCAAACTGCAATAGCACGCATTGCATCTGCTCATGAGAGGGGTGAAGGTATGCTAGCCCATCAAAGAAAGGCTGAGGAACAGACGTATAACCTCAATGTCGAGGAAGCAGATCAAGAGTGTGTTCTAAAGTTTAACCTCTTTTTTGAGCATATCACATTCACAGTTGTTTGGGAATCCACGAACAGTTCCGTGAATATTACTACAACAATCGCTTAATGCAGCTGAGTTCAGACCTGCAAATTTCTTTGTCACAACCATTCCTTGAGTCCCATCAAACCTTCTTAGCTCAGGTTGCGGGTTATTTTATTGTTGAGGAACGGGTCCTTAGGACTTCTGGTGGGTTGCTATTGCCAGATCAGGTTACAGCAATGTGGGAAACAGCGGTTGGTAAGGTGACTTCGCTCTTGGAAAAATAATTTTCCCGTATGGATACTTCGAGCCATATTCTCTCGGTCAAGGATTATGTGACTCTTCTTGGGTTAACCCTCAGGCAGTATGGCTATGATGTGAGTCCAATTCTTGAAACTCTAAGTAGCGGTCAGGACAAGTACCATGAACTTCTTTTGGCAGAGTGTAGGAAACAAATAATTGATGTTATTACCAATGATACATTTGAGCAGATGGTAATGAACAAGGAGTCGGATTACCATTCAAATGTTCTATTGTTCCATTTGCAAAGCTCTGATATAACACCAGCTTTTCCTTTTATTGCTCCCTTCTCTTCTATGGTACCTGATTGCTGTCGAATTGTCAGATCGTTCATCAAAGACTCTGCCAATTGCTTATCATATGGAGTCCATAAGGACTTTTTCAATTATGTCAAAAAGTATTTGGATAAGCTCTTAATTGATGTCCTGAATGAAGTCATACTCGACAATATTCATAGTAGTACAACCGGTGTGGCTCAGGCAGTGCAAATAGCTGCAAATATAGCTTTTCTAGAAAAGGCTTGTGATTATTTTCTTCAGCTTGCAGCCCAACAATGTGGCATTCCTTCTCGTTTGGTTGAAAGGCCTCAAGGCAATTTAACAACCAAGATTGTTCTCAAAACTTCAATAGATGCTGCTTATCTTGAACTATTAAGCTCAGTAAATGCTAAGTTGGACGGGTTCATGTCTCTTACAGTAAATATCAATTGGACAACCGAAGAAGCACCTCAGCAGGGAAATGAGTACATGAATGAGGTAGTTATATACCTCGACACCCTCCTTTTCACTGCTCAACATATTTTGCCTCTTAATGCTTTGTATATAGTTGGGACTGGTGCACTTGAACATATATCCAATTCTATTGTGGGAACGTTCCACAGTGACACTATCAAGAGATTCACTGCTAATGCAGTAACGAGCATCAACTATGATTTGAAAACGTTGGAGTCTTTCGCTGATGAGATGTTTGGGCGTACTGGACTGAGTGAAGTATACAAAGAAGGTAGTTTTCGAGATTGTTTGATAGAAGCTAGACAATTGATCAACCTTCTATTGAGTAGTCAGCCTGAGAACTTCATGAATCCCGTGATACGACAGAGGAATTATTATGGTTTGGATTATAAAAAAGTGGCAACAATTTGTGAAAAGTACAAGGACTCAGCTGATGGACTCTTTGGAAGTCTTTCAAGCAGAACAAAGCAGAGTGCTCGTAAAAAATCAATGGACGTGATTGAAGAAAAGATTGAAGGATTTCAACTAAGAGTTTTTGGTAATGCACTAAAATTAGCCTTTTTTTTTTTTGGGCATATGCTGTTAAAAAGATAAGTTAACTCTTCTAATCCCTGCTGAATTTTCGTCGAAGACAAGCTATTCACATTAAGTTTATCATCTTTCCTTATGCTGTTAACACTGCATTTATCCGGTTGAGGGAAATTTCTTTCGTACTGTCATCCGAGAAGCAAAAGATTTTAGAGTTCATGCTGAGAATACATGTACAGTTACTGCAGTGTATAATTAAGCATGAATGGAATTTCTTAACATGTGAAATCTGATGGTAAGGAACTGGTGTAAACAGATTGATGTGTTCTGTGCGCTCACAGTATAAAGAATTCTTATATTATCAGGTTAAGTGGACTCAACAAGTAACTTTCCGTATCAACCCTTGGTAGAGTAATGACTTGTTATAATGGGTTAAATTACACTAATAGTGTAAAAATTCATTATATTCTAGTCGTGGACATACATCTCAGTCAGCATAGGTTGGATTTGTAACCTAGCTAGTGATATCATGCTAAGGGTAGACTGTTTACATATATATAAAACACCATAAAAGATGAAAATATTATGATACATTCAGATAGATTTTAATGACACACAAGATCAGTCTTTGTGCTTAGTTTTGTCAGTCTTTTGGGTCTTGCAAAGGGTCCTGTTAACTGATGTAGGAATTAATACTACAATTTTGCAAGAGTAAAAGAGTGAGTAGACAATGGATGGGCAAATAAATGCTTGATCTTAATGTTGAATTCTATAAGTCCTTTCATATAACGGTGTAGTGAAACTTTTAAGGGAGATTTAAAAAAAATATGCAACCCTAACACCATACTTACAAAAAATACCAATAGTTTACCACTTCACAAAATATAGCAATAGTTTTTTTCACATTGTATATACAATTTTCAACAAATACCTACAATTCAGGGTTTCATCTCCTTTCTCCTACCTTCTCCACCCATCACTGCCCTGGGGACTGCTGCCACCACTCACCGCCGCCGGACAGCCACCTCCGGCAGCCGGACAGCCGCCGTCGCCCGCAGTCGTCACCACCGTAATTTTTTTTTTTAAAAAATTTTTTGGATCTACAAGATGAAACATACACATATTTACATTGAATTTTTTTAAAAATTAATGTTTTGAAACTATACATAACCAAAATACACAAACATACAAAAAATATATACAAAGTTACAAACATACGAAGATATACAAAAAATACATACACAAATAACTATCTATTCTAGGCATACATGCACACAAGCATACAACAACATACACATATATACAAAAACATACACATACAAAAGTGAATACAGACATGTACATATAAAATATACATATTTATATATACAAAATACAAAGATATATATGGCATATACGATTTTATACACATACAAAAGGAAAAAGAAAGAGGAGCAGATCGGAGCGAGGCCGGAAAAAAGCATCAGCGCTGCCGAAAAACAGTAACAGCAGCGCCGGAAAACAAAGTAGTTGCTCGTGCCGCCGATGCAGAGAAGCAGCGCCGCTGCACTGCAGCAGCAGCGATCGGAGAAGGGGAATCGTTTGGAGCAGACATCGGAAATATGGAGGAGAACAGCGACTGGATGGGTGTGTGGATGGATGGAGGAGGGGAGAGAAGGAGAGAGAGGAAGAAATTAGGGTTTTATTTTTGGGGGAGAGTGGGAAATTAAAAAATGGTATGTAGGTTAATTTTTGAAAACTATTGTTATGTTTTGTAAATATAGTAAAAGTATTGGTATTTTTGGTAATTTAGCTATAATTAGGGTAGTCATGTGGTGTAAATTTTCCTAACTTTTTATTAGTTTTACTCTTTTTAAGCTTACATCATGACGTACATGTAAGGTTACTAGTTTGATATTCTTCTGTTTAAACCAAGCACGTGAAAATATTTTGTTAACATCGATAGTTAGACTCAAATTCAAAAACTTCGTCTATTCTCTAAACTAGTAGGAGTATTTATTAAGATGACGATTTTGGTTAATCATTCTTCTAACTGCACGATAAAAGATTGGGAGGACAGGGGATGGGGGAGTACAATAATAGTCATCGGAAAGTTTAAGTTAGAGATCCTTAACAATTGCGTAATGTGAACAACTGATTTTTAATGAGCAAACGACTTCTTCTTTCATAACCTAAATAAGGAAAGAAGTGCAAGATAACAGGAGTTCCACTATACTTTGAAGTTGAACTTTCTTCTCCTTTGCGTGATTGAACTTTTTCTTGAGCTGTCTTGTACTCTGAGAGTCTGAGCCTATAAGCTCTACTAATTTAGACTCGTGCCACGTGGTTATTAAGGGAGAAATCTATTTTTATCAGTAATTTTTTCATTTTCTAACTCAAACCCAAGATATCTGGTACACCCACGATATCTGGTACTTATGGGTGGGAAGGATAACGTCCTTCGTATACCACATACTTTTGTGATCCATTTGAACCTTTTCAATTTCCTACTTCATAAACTCCTCTATTGTTTTTAGGGTAGATGAATTTTTCTTTAATGATATTTCAATTTCAATAGTTTTGATGTAGATATCGACTTTATCCAGTAGCGGTAATCATTACGAACTAGAAACAAGTTTTTCTTTAAGAGGTAATTATCAGAAGGCACAATCATTTAGTTGTAATATCCTCATAGGCTAGCTAACACTAGATATATTTATACAATACTAGTATATCTTAAAATAATTGAACTCCTTAAGAGGTAGTATGAAACAAACGTCACTCAGTCAATTTCCAATTGCATGTCGTGTAGGTATTTCCTACTAGATTTTCAAAGCCAATTATTGTTGTTATTTCTTGCCAAACATGCTTCCTATGCTGGAAATATGCTCTATATGGAAAGATCACGCATTTACCTTGAGGATCAATATTGGTAAAATTTATATAATTAGAATCATGCATGTTTCAGCTGGTTAAAACTCTTTCAACTCCCAAACCCTGGGGAACTTTTTTTCTTTTTAGTTAAAAGACTATTAGAAAGATTACGTTGACATACATAGAACTCGATGATGGATAATCTACAACTCCTAGATTATATGAATTACTTTACTTTGTAGGTCAACTAAACGTAGGTAAAGACATCCATCAGACAAGAGTTAAGGTGAAAGAGGATTTGTGATGATCAAATGCATCTCAGGAAATTGAAATGGAATAAACCAATCCTTATGTTGATGTGACTCCATTGAGTCTATGAACGAGTTTACTTCTTTGTCAAACCAAACAAACTCCTACGGCTTATAAATATTTTTAGAAAGAGATCCAAAATTTAAACCTTATAAATCTGGATTAAAAGATAGGACCTCAAGTGCCAGTAACATGTTTTGAATTCAATTTTTGTTGATATTTAGCGAACTTCTTAACATGTGTACAAAGTTTAAGCTAAACTATTGATTTTTGTCGAACCCATATGTTGAATCCTACGTCACCCTGATTATCCTATAGATTATTGAAAAAGACGAAATTCCAAAGGGGCTAAGTCTGTCAAGATCATATGCTGTATTTGGGGCACCCTTCTTACTTTGCTTACATTAATGGTATGTTTTTCTCTTTAACAATTTTTGTTCTAAGAAATGTTTTACATAAGGGACGTCTACACAGAGAAATGAAAAGAGAAAGAAAGAGACATGGCCTATGGATTAAAAGAGGACAAAAGTGAAGGGATTTCGTTTGTTCTCAACCAACTATTCTCTATTATTCCTTTCTAGCTTTGGAATTATTCTATCCATGATTGCTGAATTATGACTCAGACAACTATATGGATAAGTCTAATTTGGTCATCTATCATTAACGTACTTTTTTTTTATTTAAACTAATTAAACAAAGAAAAATTGACACCACATGACTACCCTAATAGCTAAATTACAAAAAAGACCGATACTTTAACATATTACAAAACATAACGATACTTTTAAATATATTACAAGTCATACAATTTTTTCATTTCCCCCCTTCTCCTACCACAAAACCCTAATTTCTCTCTTTTCTTTCCCCTCATCCACCCACTACCCACCCACCCGCGTCCTTCCTCCATCTCCGGTGACTGGCCGGTGTATTTCTCCTGCCAAGCAGCTCATTTTTGGGTGCTGCTGCTACTGTTTCGTCCAATTTTGGGAGATGTGCCGTCGCTGGAGTGGCGGCGCTGGTGCTGCTGCTCTGGACGGCGTCGCTGCTCCCAGATCTGTTGGTGGTGGTGTTTTTCGGCGCCGCCGGATCTGCTACCTCCGATGTGCTTGTCTCCTTCTTTTTTTTCTTTTTTTGTTGGTTTTGGATGTGTATTAATGTGAATATACGTATATACCTTTTGTATTAATGTGTATATATGTATATACCTTTTGTATTAATGTGTATGTGTATTTTTTGTGCTTAAATACACTTTAAAATCTTTTTGAATGGCTATTGAATTTTTTGTATTGTTATTGTATATTTCTGTATTTTTATATTTTCAATTGTATGTTTGGAATATTTTTGGTTGTGCATGTGTATATTTTTGTATATACTCGTATTTAAGTGCATGTGTGTTTTAAGTGTATGTGATTTGCACATCCAAAAATTTATTTTACATGTCTTTGTATGTTGTGGGTGTATATAAGTGTATTTTTTGTGTATTTTAAATTTTATGTATGTTTATGTATTTTTTATTGGTTAAATATACTCTTTTTTAAAGTATGAATGTGTATTTTTGTATGTTTTATGCTTGTTTATATTGTTCTCCAGATTTTAAAAAAAAAACTCATTTTCGGCGACCTGCCGCAGCCGGCCGGTGACCGGCCTCTGGTGAAAAAATAGAAACTGGAGCAGTGGGCTTGGGGAGGAGTAAAAGCTTCATTTCCATGGAAGTTGTATATGCTATGTAAAAAAGTATTTGTATGTTTTGTAAAATTGTAAAGTATCCGTACTTTTTGTAAATAAGGTGTTAGGATTGTATATTTTTATAAATCTCCCTTAAACACATATTGATGTGACAGTGACACTTGATACATAGGTCATTCCAAAAAAGGTAGCTTCAAGTATCTTGAGTAAGTACTTAAGAAAATAGAGATATTGATAATAATGTCATTCATTGTATAGGAGCGGGTTGGATGTAATGGAGACTTGCTTCCGCTGTCCTATGCAATAAGAAAGTGCGACCTAGACTTAAGGATAGGTTCTATAGAGTGGTTGTTAGACCAACTATGTTGTCTGAGGTTGTATTTTGGCCTATCAAGAATACCCACGATCAGAAGATGCAAGTAACCGAAATGAGGATGCTTAGATGGATGTGTGGACATACTAGGAAAGGTAAGACTAGGAATGAGGTCATATGAGAAAAGGTGGGGGTGGCCTCAGTGGTGGACAAGATGCGAGAAGCGAGGCTAAGATGGTTCAGACATGTGAAAAGAAGAACACAGATACCAGGTGAGGAGGTGCGAGATGTTGGCGGTGATGGGTCTACGGAGCGGTAGAGGTAGACTGAGGAAGAATTGGGAAGAAGTGATTAGGCAAGACATGACACAAATCCAGATCACCGACGACTTGACCTTAGATTGAGGAGTATGAAAGTCGAGGATTAGGGTAAAATGTTAGAAGGAAATTGAGTGTTTTCCTTCCTTTCTGTGGAAGAAAATGGTTCTAGTATGGAGTTACAGAGAACATATCGGTAATATTGGTTTTTTTTCTATTTTGTTTATCTTATTCTCTGCTTTTAAATATAGTATTGTTATTTCATTTACCGTAGTCAGCTTTAATATTTTGATGTTATTGCTTTTCTTTACCT
Source organism: Petunia x hybrida (assembly GCA_037355625.1). NCBI lineage: Eukaryota > Viridiplantae > Streptophyta > Magnoliopsida > Solanales > Solanaceae > Petunia > Petunia x hybrida. The sequence goes on along the minus strand of JBBBVM010000712.1, from coordinate 1,395,481 downwards.
TGGTATTTCCATCTTTACATTTTATTCTTGCATTTTTTTTTAATTTTCTTTGTAAAACCCATTTAAATTTTTTTAAGCCGAGGGTCTTTCGAAAACAGCATCTCTACATCTCTCGAGGTAGACGTAATATCTGCGTACACCTCACCCTTCTCAGATCCTACTTATGGAATCATACTAGGTATGTTGTTGTTGTATTTAGCTTGCTTTAGCAGCCATGTGATTAGGGGTGGGCATAAAATCCGATTTCCGAAAAACCGAACCGAACCAAATTAATTTGGTTTTTCGGTTTCGGAATTTCGGAATTTCGGAACACTATTCGGTAGAAAAATTCGGTTTTTCGGAATTTCGGTTCGGAATTCGGTTTTGAGATGTAAAATTTCGGAATACCGAAATTCCGAATTTTTTGTATACCTATTTAAAATATATACCTAATGACTAATATTTATACAACTATACAAGTATACAACTCTAACAAAACCCAAGCCCAATAGTTTTTTAGCCCAAATAGAAAATAGACACACACAGATATCCACTACAATAACGTCATTTAGACTAGAACTTAGGGTTTATACAATTATACTTCTTTGAGTTCTTTCTTCTTGGACACTAGTTCACTGTTCACTACACAGTACACACAGATCTGCTTTCTTCTCCATTTATCACGACGTTGCTACTGTAGATCGTCGTCGCTGCTAGCCTGCTACTCTGCCCTCGAAGTCGAAGAGGTAATATAGAAATCTCTCTAATTCGAAATACTTAGACAGTGGAAATGAATAAGTGTATGTGTGTGGGTGATCAGTAATAAGTAAATACATTTTTTTTCTTGAATAGCAATTTTGTTGGGCCAATTTTAGAACAGACCATACCGAATCCAAGGTTTTGACTTTTGAATGGAAGCCCTGCATATAAAAATCTAAGTACATGCATCAGTAGACAATATTTTTGTGTCTCTTTTAATTGTCTAATACATACTTACATAGTGCTTGCTTTAGCATTTCTCTTTGTTGATGTCTAAAAGTAAAAAGGGCAGAAAACATTTCATTAACATTTGATTGTTCATCAACTTCATACATCAATTCCACGTAAATGGGAAAAGTCATCACTTAAAATAGCTAATGTAGTACATCTAGAATTCAAGATTTTGCTTTATACCTTCTTGGATTCATGATATATACGTATATATATAATGATTGGTAAATTATTATGAAATTAATGGATAACTTTTAAAATTGGTACAATAGAAACAAAGCTATATTATTTTTGGCTTGGTTTGGGATGAGCTGAGTTTTGCTCGCTGCATATTGGAGCAGCAGGTAACCTACCAGTGTTGGGGTTGGTATGGGGGTAGGGGCTAGGAGTCAATTGTTTGGATGGTGTAAAAGTGTTAGGAGCAGGTGTTGTTGTAGTAAAATTAGAGCAAGTATTTGTGTACCAATAGAAATAATATCAGAATCTAATTTGTTGGATATAAGAACTTGTGTACATTTCACCAGTTTTTTTCTGGATATTTGTCAGCATGTTGGAGATGTACTAATGTATTATTACTTAAATGTATTTTCAGATTGTGTGTGCTTTTTTCTAATGTAATTATTTGTTTGTTTCACTTTGTTAATTTTTCCTAGATGGTGGATGAAAGTAGAGTTAGTGGAGCTGGTTCAACGGAAAATTTACCTAGCAGTGAAGATACCGACACAATTGATACTCAAGGTACTAAAAAAAGAAAATCCATGGCACGTAGATCCGAGGTTTGGAATCATTTTGAGACATCTAAGGAAATTGGTGTTGATAAAGCAAAGTGTAAATACTGTAAGAAAGTTTTAGGTGCTTCAACTACAAATGGAACAACAGGGTTGTATCAACACTTGAATCTTAGGTGCAAACAATATCCGCCTAACAAGGATACTAATCAAGCAATCATAGACTTAACCCAAAAAGATGGAGCAACAACAGGGTATTGGAAGTATGATCCCGAAGTAGCTAGGAAGGCTTTGCTTGAAATGGTAATTATTGATGAGCTACCCTTTAGTTTCGTAGAAAAAGAAGGGTTTAGGAGGTTTATGAGTAAAGTACAACCTTTATTTCATGTTCCTTCATGTAGGACATTGACTAGGGATTGTTATACACTTTATGGTCAAGAGAGGCAAAGTCTAAAGAAGTATTTTAGAGATGTACAAGCAAAGGTATGTCTCACAACTGATACTTGGACTTCTGTGCAACGCATTAATTATATGTGTTTGACTGCTCACTTTATTGATAGAGATTGGGTTTTGCATAAAAGAATACTAAACTTTTGCCCAATTTCTAGTCATAAGGGCGAGGATATGGCCGGTGCTATTAATAATTGTTTGCTTGATTGGTGTTTGGATAAAGTTTTCACTATAACTGTTGATGATGCTGCTTCCAATGACGTAACTGTTAGAAGAGTGTCTAAACAGTTAAGTGATTGGGGAACTAATATCATGGATGGTAAACATCTTCATGTTAGATGTGTGGCTCACATACTTAACCTTGTTGTGCAAGATGGTTTGAAGGAGATTGATCCTTCTGTTGAACGTGTTAGGATAATTGTTAAGTACATCAGACAATCTCCTTCTAGGCTTAGGAAGTTTTATGAATGTGTTGAAAAGCAAAAGATAGAGTACAGAAAAGCATTGGTCTTAGATGTTCCTACTAGGTGGAATTCTACCTACATGATGTTGGAAGTAGCACAACATTATCAGTCGACTTTTGAAATGTTTGAGAAGGAAGATACAGGATTATCTGCTTATCTTAAATATTATGTTTGTGAAGATGGAAGTCTTGCAGGTGCAAAAAAAGTTGATTGGGTGAGTGTGCGAACCACGGTAAAGTTTCTGGTAAGATTTTATGATCTCACATTGAAGGTTTCAGGTACACGCTATGTCACTTCTAATGCTCATTTTGAAGAAATAGCTGAGCTAGCAGTTCATTTGAAAGTGAGCATGAGACATGTGGACCCTAAATTGGCTGAAATGGCAAAGGGAATGAAACAAAAGTTTGATAAATACTGGGGTGATCCTAAGCTAATGAACAAAATGATTTTTATTGCCTCGGTGTTGGATCCCCGTAACAAGTTTGTGTATGTGGACCATGCTCTTGATGAGATGTATGAAACGAAAGTTGCAACAAAAATAAGAGATGACACTAAGGCTTATTTGACTTCCTTGTTTGGAGAGTATGTTCCAAAATATTCAACCGGAACTATAACTGCACAATCTTTACCTTCATCTTGTGAGACATCGCTTGATACATCCAGTGAGGATGTAGGTCTTTTGAGAAATAAGCTTCATGTAAAGAGAAAAAAAGAGGATAGTGGAAATGTGGGTGCCAAATCGGAGCTTGAGAAATACCTTAGTGAAGACCAAGAGCCATTCAATAAGAATTTTAATGTTTTAGGTTGGTGGAAAATTAATGCTCCTAGATTTCCTATTCTTTCGGAGTTGGCTCGTGATGTGTTAGCAATTCTAATTTCTAGTGTTGCATCGGAATGTGCATTTAGTACGGGTGGGCGCATTCTTGATCAATTTAGGAGTTCATTGACTCTGAAGTTGGTGCAATCTCTTATTTGTCTTCAAGATTGGTTAAGAAGTGAGCCTCTTCCTATAAATGTCGAAGAAGATTTGGATTACCTTGAGCAAATTGAAATGGGTAAGTGTTTAGGTACTTTTTACGTATTGTAGTATTGAATGATTTAATGTTGTATGATTAATTTTTTTAATTATTATTTTTAGAAATAGCAAATAGTGTGCAAGATTCTTCCATTGTTGATGTTTAGTTTGCAACTTACAAGATGAGGTAAGAATAAATAAGTTTCTACCTATTTTGCAATAGTTTAATTTAGTTTGATAATGTTCTTACTATTTTTTGAATTTTATTGTTTATTAGGTTCAAGTTCAAGTGTTCAACCATGCCTCCTCGTGCTCCAAAAGCTCGCTCATTCATTTGGGAATATTTTGACATTATTCAAGATGGTGAAGAAGGGCGCTTTGCAAAGTGCAAGCTATGTGGTAGGGATTTTCATTGTCATCCAAAAATGAATGGCACAACAGGTTTGAAATTTCATCTCAAGAGATGTCTTCAACGCCAACAAGAGCCTCAAATAGTCCTTCAACGTTAAACTCAATATGTTGCAAGTTGCAACTTCTAAGTAGTATGTTTGGTGAATGGTGAATGGTGATGGATTTGAAGATTGTCTTAAACTTTATGTTTCAGTTGTAATGGATTAACTTTGTGTTATTAACTTTGTGTTTCCTCTTGTGAGTTGTCTAGCTGAAAGTTTAACTGCATAATTGCGGTTTTTTAAACTGCGTAGTTGCTGTTTTTTTATTTTTCTAGCTGCTGTTTTTTCCAGTGCAGTTTTAGGACTGTTTTTGGCACAGTTTTAGGAGTGTTGGTGCTGTTTTGGAGGACTATTGGTGCTGTTTTTTAACTACTGCAGGTGCAGATTTTGGACTGCTGCTGCTGCTGCAGTTTTTTAACTGCTGCTGGTGCAGTTTTTAACATGATGCCAGTGCTGTTTTGATGCAGTTTTTTAGCTACTGATGCAGTTTTTTTAGCTGTTGATGCAGTTTTTTTAACTGCTGCTGTGAATGGCTGTTTTGATGCAGTTTTTTAGCTGCTGATGCAGTTTTTTTTAGCTGCTGATGCAGTTTTTTTAACTACTGCTGTGACTGGCTGTTTTGATGCAGTTTTTTAGCTGCTGATGCAGTTTTTTTAGCTGCTGCTGTGGCAGATTTTCAACTGCTGTTGGTGCAGTTTTTTAGCTGATGTTGAAGCTGTTTCAGGATAGTTGATAGTGCAGTTTTTTAACAGCTACAGGTGCAATTTTGGACTGCTGCAGGTGCAGTTTTCGGACTGGTGTTTTAGATTGTTACAATGCTTCTAAGCTTGTTTAAATCTTATAAAAAATATTGTTGTGGTTGTTGAAATGAAATGAATTGAATCAAAAAAATTGGAATGAAAACCGAATTATAAAACCGAACCCGTACCGAAATAACCGAACCGAATAACAAAAAACGAACCGAACCGAATAAATTTTGGTTTGGTATTTGGTATCAACATTTAACAACTGAAAACCAAAATTCCAAACTTAAAAATACCGAATCCGAACCGAAATTCCGAATGCCCACCCCTACATGTGATGATTCAACTTTTTATATGTTATCTAAGCAGGGCACCTGCTTCCGAGCTTTAGAATCTATATCTATATATAATTCAGGGCCTAAGAAAAGTGATGTGGCATTTTTCTAAGGCCAAGATCACTATTTATCTTTTCCCTCATTTTTTTGCCATTTCCTCCTATTCAATTTTTGTTTCTACTCCCATTCTCTACTATTCTTTAAGTTGAAATATGGACTTTTAATCTTCTCCTATTTATTTCGTTTAGTGAAGTTAGGCTGCATTTCACATTTTCTTCTTCATTGCCTCATTTACTGCAAATTTATTTTGGAGAATTTAAAGAGTTATAATAATAATTTCAATGCACTATAATGACCAAAATCCTTGGTGAGGACACTATAAGTGGGCACAAGAAAGAACTGTCATCAGCTTCGTGTTTGATCATTAGAATAGCTAACAAATAGTAGAAATAGTTCTACTAAAGGGACCAGATCTTGCTGCTCGGTGATGTAATATGGTATCGGGGACGTAACTCCTATAAAATGCAAAACAGAATTTGGGATATGCAAAAATGTAGAGAAAGTTATGTATACGTGATTTGATGCAGATTCTACAATGCTAATGCACGAGCAGCCAATGACTGAACAATCATATTACAATTCAATGTAATTTATTAGGTATGCTTTCCCCTTTTATTTTCTTAGTAGTTAAATCCATGTTTTCTTCTGTAAATGGAAAATTCATCGGTTTTCATTGTGAATATGACTAGTTAGATTCCAAAGAATTTTATTGTGACGTAATTAGTATCATACGCCTAACTGTTGAGTGAATCGGGCTCTACAATGTTAATGTGCCATAATTGCTCTTCTCTATTGGCTTTTGGTTGAACAGTTTATTGAGCAAAGAGAATCAAGCTCTACCATGAATCTTTTTATTGTAAACTATGCACTTCCTAGGGCCACTAGAAGGGGGTCGAATAGTGTCCTCCAATTTTCGTCGAAAAACCTGACTCTTGGCTACAAGAACTCAGTTTTTGTACAGTTGTTTCGATCAACACTCACCAAACTAAATGTAAAACAATAGAAAAAGAAAACGATATTTTTATGTGGAAAACTCCTTGCTCAAGAGAGAAAAACCACGACCCACACTCTGGAATTTTAAAAACACTTCCACTAACACAAAGAGCAAGTTTTAGATTACAAACTCTGTAACCAAGGGGCTACACTCTAGACCCTAAATACTCACAAAGCTAAACTCTAGCTTTACACAGTAATCACTCAAAAGTTCACCTATTACAATGGCTTCTAAGATAAGCAGATAGGTAAAAACTAATAATACGTAACAATGAGACACCTACAATAAAGAACATAAACAGTTTGCTACTTTTGCTCCAAGTTCTTCAATGGTTGTCACCACAGTTAATCACTTCAAGAATTATTAAATCACCTTTTGTTTGCTCTCAACTCTTACAGTGAATAACTGAGATCGGCTGCCCCAACTACTTGTTTTTATATGGGATTTGTAACCCTAACAGTGTTTCACTAGAAAACCTTACGACTATGGTAAGTTTGGATTTCCAGTGATGTATTCCTTGTTTAGCACCAACTCTCGTTCACACTTTAATGAGACAACCACAATACAACTTCTTTTGCTGACTAGGATACACATATGCACATGCGCCAGTACTCCTAGTTCTGCATTTATTTGCATCCCACAATCTTTTCGATCAGTCGTGCCCTTCTCCTCAAGGACTAAGCTCTTCACTAAGCTACTAAGTCCTTTGTTTGTCATTCTTCAAAATATCCATGAACAAATTCTCCATGAAATAAATTTAAAACAGATAAGTCAGGTCACAAACATCCCAACAACATTTCCTTCTTCCCCCTTTTGGCAACATCGAAAACATTCAAAAATCCTGCAAGAACAAGTTAATACTTTCCAGAATATAGCACAAGGTAACAAGCTAACTAAGAACACAGAGAATAAATCTAAAGGCCCAAACAGAACCAGTAGTTATATAGAAGAACCCACACAAAGCAAGACAAGCAGTTTAAAATCAATCATCCAGGGCACAATACATATGTGGCCCAATTAAGTACAGACCAAAAACAGAAATTGTCTTAAACATGCATCGGAGGGAGGGAATAGGGAAAGGTTTTGGGCAAGGAATGGGCAGACTAATGGCTTAAAGTTTGAAGTGCTTGAAAAGTGCTTCAAGGTTCCTTGTGTTTTTGGCCCTTTCAACAACCAACTCGGCCTGATGCTTGTTGCACTCAATGGTCAAGCGATCAATTTCTTGATCCTTCAACTTAAGCTGCCTCTTCAACTCTGCATTTTCATCATTCAGCTCCAACAAATGCTGCTCCAATTCCCGCACAGCTTCAACAGCTTCTTCAGGTCTAAAACCTTCACTCTCATCAGCCTTTTCAATCTTAACTTGCATAGGATGCTCGGAGGCTCTCATTTCCTTGAAGAAATCACATGTCTTAAGGACATTCATGCCAAACATATGATGATGTGTAGCCTTCTTCCCATTTGCAATAGGCACTCCAAAGTGTTTAAATACCTACTGCAGAATGTAGGAATTAAAAGAGTGTGGTTTCTTGTCAGTGTCTGCAATCCTTTTAATGTGTCTAATGAGCAGTCCAGGCAGGTTAATCTTGACACCCTTGTCCAGCAAGTCCATATAAGTCAAGTCAAGGGGCACAAAATTCACTATTCCTTTCCCCTCTTGGCAACAAGAACCTATGCACAAACTCAAACACCAGCTGATGAGCTGGTTCTATCTGCTTTTTCTCAACCTTTCTCTCCTTCCTCAATCTGGAATTTTCTGAGAACTTCCTCACCACATCTAGAGAAGCAACATTGTCTGTTCTCTTGGGCCACTTCAGCTTTGTGTACCTGCAATACCCTTCAGCAGGTACATCCAGAATCACACCCAACTCTTCTCTCCCAAATTCTAACTCCACACCCTTCACAACAGAAAAGACTCTCCTACCAGCTACGCTGCAGTTCGCATAAAAGTCCTCACTTCCTCTGCAAACAAACACCTGTCATCCTTTGTAAAGAGTTTAATCCACCCCTAGTCCTTCACCTTCCTAACCAAGGGCTTCATCTGAGGCTGCTCCAGGTCACACCGAATGCTACCAGCTAACACCTAATGTCTAGCAAAGAAGGCCACTTTGTCTGCCTCCTTCTGTCCTTTTTTCTTTTTCTTTGAGTCCTCATCACTTTCAAAATTTGAGTCATCTGGGTCCACATAGTCCCCATACTCATCACTGCCTTCTTTGCTGTCAACATCCTATTTCTTCTCACCCTCTTTTGCTTTCTTTTGCTGAGCATACTTTTCCAGTTTTTCAACATGCTGCTTTAAAGTTGACCTTGTAGCTACCTTCCTAGGAACTACAGGAATCACAGGTTCTTTGATACTCTCACCATCAGACTGAGATTCCTCCTCATCACTTTCATCAACCAATCTAATCTTTCCTACAACCTTTCCACCTTTCACCAGCTTTCTTTTCTTCTCCTTCCTTGGATTGGTTTCACTCACAAAGACCACATCCTCTTCTTCCTTCTCTTCTAACTTCTCATCCTCTTCTCCAAGCTTTCTTTTAACACTCTTCCTTGGGGTTTCCTCTACTTTACTAGACCCCACATTCTCCTTTACTATCTTTTTTCCTTTCTCAGATTCAGTCGGTCCAATTTAGCTCTTCATCATCAGTAACCAAGGGAACTGAGGAAGCAAAAGTATTTGTCTCAGTTTCCTTGACTGCTTCAGCAGAATTTTGCCCTCCACCAACTGGACCACTCATATCTTCCTTTGAACACTCTTTTTCTAAGAAAGCAGTCTCAACTGGATCCTTTAAAGATTCCACCAATTTTTCAGCATTTAACTCTTCAAGATCAATTTTCACTGCATCTACTACACTAGCTAAATCTAGAGTCATGCTAGTGACAACACCTTCTACCCTAGATTCACCAGTTTCTTTCTCAGAGTTTCCCTCCTTCATATCTACCTCTTTCCCTCTGTCAAGTTCACTACCTGATTCTACTACATTAATAGATTTTACGATTTCATCCATCTTTGTCACTAAATTTTCTGTATTCAACTTCCTAGGGCTTACAACGGAATTAAGAATATTAGAACTGGTTTTAGTCAAGTCAAGCCTTACCTCTGCAGGTTGTGATTCGATGACAGTAGAAGCAACAACAGGAGCAGCTGATTTTGAAGTAGGTTTCTTGATTAATTTCTTTCCAACCTTCTTTTGAAACTTTACCCTAGCCTTCACGATTCGTTTATCCAACGTTGTAGGACTCGCTTTGGGTTTCTTTGAAGGGTTGTGTGAGACTTGGGTTTCTGAAGTCATAGTGGGTGAGGTTGAAGATGATTGAGCTTGATACATGGTTTGAGAATTTTTAGAGATTTTGGAGAAGAGGGATTTTTATGTTTCTGTGAATTTATAAAGAGAGAAGTGTAGAAGGATGTTGGTTTTGATGAGAATTAAGTGAGATATGTAATGATGGCAAGTAAAGTAGATCAACTTTTGAGTGTTTGGGGATCTGGGAATTCAGAGGATGTGACGGTTATGGGGTTTGTCATTAAAGGCTTCAAATTCAAGTGGGGTAGGTTTATGTTTTGAATATGTAACTTATAAGGAATGTGTCCAATAAAATAGGGTGGTTCCACATAAGTGGAAAGTTTTGGAATACACGTGCAAGAACAATTCAGTTTCAGTCAAATACTTAACACAAATAACCACATAAGCATGCCTGGACATGATTCCTCATCTTGTTCATGGTTCCTTCTTTAACTTAGTAAGTTTTTCATTGGGAACTCATTAGATAACTCAGTGTCAACTTAGTCAAACAAGTATACTTCTCAAGGTACAATTTTAGACTGGACTATAAAAACAAAATTCAAAGGCAGAATAATAAATACTTAACTAGCCAAGACTTTGGGAATTAGGTGTTGGGTCATCCATGTATTTTGGTCATCCCTAACTCCAAACCATTCCTATCAAATTAAACTTTGTTCAAAGGCTTGGTGAAGATGTCAACAATTTGATCTTCAGTCCTGCACGAATTCATAGGTATTAGACCCTTTTCAATATTATCTCTCAGAAAATGATGTCTAATATCAATATGCTTGGTTCTCTTCTGTTGGACTGGGTTCTTGGCAATTTTCACAGCACTTGTATTATCACAGAAAATAGACACAACTCCACATTTAATTCCAAAGTCCTCCAGTTGTTGTTTAATCCACAGCTGAGAACAACAAGATGCGACATACTCAGCTTCAACAGCAGAGAGAGCTACTGAGTTCTTCTTCTTTGTAGCCCAAGAAACCAAATATGGATCAATGAAATATGCCCTTTCTGAAGTGCTCTTTCTATCCACCAGATGCCCTGCATAATCTGCTCCTGCAAAACCAATTAACTCAAATGTACCTCCCCTGGGGGTACAATAGACATAAGTCTTGAGTCCCTTTCAAGTATCTCAATATTCTCTTGATAGCAGTCAGGTGAGACTCCTTGGGTTTAGATTGAAATCTTGCACAGAGTCCTACACTGAAGAAAATATCTGGACGACTGGCAGTAAGATAGAGGAGAGAACCAATGATTCCTCTATACTTGGTCTTATTTGTGGAAGGACCAAGTTCGTCCATATCCAGCTTTGTTCCAGGAGCAATAGGAGTAGTCATTTCCTTGGCTCCTTCCATGTCAAACTTCTTCAGCAGCTCCTTGACGTACTTTTGTTGATGAATCATTGTCCGTTCTGGGGTTTGTTTGATCTACAATCCTAGGAAGAAATTTAGTTTTCCCATCATAATGCTCATTTCAAACTCACTGCCCATCAAATCAACAAATTCCTTGCATAACTTTTAATCAGTTGCACCAAAGATGATGTCATCAACATAAACTTGTACCACCAAAAGATCTTTTCCCTTCTTCTTCAAGAACAGAGTGTTGTTAATTCTCCCCCTTGAGAAACTATTCTTTAGCAAGAATCCTGACAGCCTCTTATATCAAGCTCTGGGTGCTTGCTTCAAACCATAGAGTACTTTGTCAAGTTTGTATACATGATCAGGAAAGTCACTGCTTACAAACTCAGGAGGCTGTATGACATATACTTTCTCATTCAGATAGCCATTTACGAATGCACTCTTCACATCCATCTGATACAGTGTGAACTCCATGTAGGTAGCAAATACAATCAGCATTCTTATGGCCTTCATCCTAGCCACTGGTGCAAAGGTTTCATCATAATCAATTCCTTCTTCTTTGCCGTAACCTTGAACCACCAACTTGGCTTTGTTCCTGGTAACTATGCCATGTTCATCCAATTTGTTTTTGAACACCCACTTAGTTCTAATAATTGATCTATCCTTTGGTCTAGGAACCAAGTGTCATACTTTATTCCTCTCAGATTGGTGTAGCTCCTCCTGTATTGCTTTCACCAAGTCTGGATCCTCAAGAGCTTCCTTGACATTCTTTGGTTCCATGGCAAATAGGAAAGCAAAGAATGCACAAATGTTTTTCAAAGCAGACCTGGTCATAGTCCCTATGTCTAGTTCAGATAGCACATTTTCTAAAGGATGTGAGCTCTGATGTTTCTAGGGTCTTGGCTGAATTTGATGAGAAGAACCTACTGCTGCATTGTTAGTGGGTCCTTCCTCTTTATTTTGTTCGTTATCTTGATTAGCTTTTCCCCCTGACATATTGACTCCTTGTCCCCCATGAGTCTTTCTCCATCTGTTTCACTGGGTTCTTTATTTTCCTCTAGATTTTTTGTACCTTCAGCAGAGTCTTCTCGAGAAAGACTTATAGCTTGATCATCTCCTTCATTCTCAGCTATTTCCTAGTCTAATTCATCAAATACCACATGCATGCTTTCTTCAACAGTTTAAGTTCTTTTGTTGAACACTTTATAGGCTTTGCTTTGAGTAGAATATCCAAAAAGATAGCTTCATCGCTTCTTGCATCAAACTTTCCAAGAGGCTCCTTGCCATTGTTGTGTACAAAGGATTTGCATCCAAATGGTCTCAGCTGAGCAATATTAGATTTCCTTCCTCTGAGTAGCTCATATGGAGTTTTGTTGAGAATTGCTCTTATGGAACATCTTTTTAACAAGTAACAAGATGTATTCACTGCTTCATCCCAGAAGTTTCTTGCTAGATACTAGACAACAACATGGTTCTTGCCATATCTTCCAAGGATCTGTTCTTTCTTTCAACGACTTCATTTTGCTGTGGAGTTCTTGGTGCAGAGAAATTGTGGTCAATGCTATTCTTGAAACAGTACTCAGAGAATTTAGCATTCTTAAATTCAGTGCCATGGTCAGATCTGATGCTTACAAGCTCCAGACTCAACCTTTTCTGCACAATACTAGCCCACTCTCTGAAGCTATCGAAGGCTTCATCCTTGGAAGCAAGGAACAGAGTCCATGTGTATCTTGAATCATCATCAACTATCACGAACACAAACCTCTTTCCTCTTCTGCTTCTAACCCTCATTGGTCTACAGAGGTCCATATGAATCAACTCAAGTGGTTTTGAGGTACTAACCACTTTCTTCGACTTAAAGGATGATCTTACATGTTTCCCCTTGAGACAAGCATCACACATCTTATTGTCTTTGAAATTCTTAGTAGGCAAACCACGAACAAGCTCCTTCGATGCAAGCTTGTTGAGCTGTGAAAACTAGCATGTCCCAACCTTTGGTGCCACAGTTGTGAGTCACTCTCTTGAACATTCAGACAAGTCAAATTATTTTTAGGAAGTGATCCCAACGATGCCTTGTATACATTGTTCACCCTTTTTCCTTCCATGACTACTTCTCCACTCTGTAGGTTCTTCACCGTGCATCCCGCAGATGAGAAGCTTAACTTCATTTCCTCTGTCACATAATTGAGAGATACTTAGTAGGTTATATTTGAGACCATCAACACAATATACATTTTCAATAACATGATCCAGTGATCTCCCAACTTTTTCTGTACCAACAATCTGACCACTCTTTCCTCTTCCGAAGGCCACACTGCCTCATTGAAATGCTGCGAGTGAGAGAAAATTTCTTCTATCTGCTGTCATGTGCCTTGAACACCCACTATCTAGAATCCAGCTTGGGTTGTTCATTCTCACTCCAGCCTAAAAAATAGATTAAGAGATAGATTTAGGAACCCAGACTAGCTTGAGTCCCTTTTTATAAGAGAATGGATGAATTAAGTCCTTCCCAGCCCAATCAGGTAAAGCAATTTTTTTATTCTTAGCCTTACTCAGTTTCATGCAATTTTCTTTCAAATGACCTGTATTACCACAAAAGGTGCAAAGCATGTTGCAAGGCAAACCTACATATTTGCTTTTGGGAGTGTAGGGAGGTAGTGGTTTCCTAAAACCTAGACCTTGATTTTCTTTGATCTGGTTTTCAAAAACCCTATTCATTGTCTCTTAAGATTTGTTCCATTTGATCAACCTTGTAAGCTCATAATCAGTCTTTTCAATCTTTTCTCTAAGAACTCTATTCTTCTCAGTTTCCTGACAAAGAATCTCATTTGTTCTTTTAAGCTCATTCTCGAGAAAAGTTTGAACCTCACTGATTACTTGCTTTCCATTTGCATTCTTCATCTTATTTAATTCAATTTTAAGTTCAGAGATCTTAGAGTTAGATACAAGAGCCTGTCCCTTTAGGGAAGCATTGATTTCTTCAAATTTAGCATTTGCTTCTTCAAGGTTATTGCATCTAACTCTTAAATCAGATGCTACTTCAGATAGTTGATCCTTTTCTGATTTTAGCTTTTCATAACCCTCAATTAAGGTGACAATTATCAGTATCATATTTTTAGATGAGTTTGTATTTTCAGAAAGACATACCTCTGCAATGTGAGCAGCTTCTTCACCATCGGTTGCCATGAAAGCAGCTTCTTTCCTCCGACTGTCTCCATTGTATATCTCCTTTAGTTCTCCCATATTTCCTTGGGAGATTTGCATTCTATTACCTTTGCAAGAACATCAAAAGTTATTCCATTTTTTAGTGTGAGCATAGCTTTGGCGTTTGCTTGAAGCCAATCCAAGTCTGGTCGATCCAGTTTTTCTACCAGCTTTGGAACTAAGGATCCATTTGCAGCTCTCTTCACAGGTACATGAGGTCCTCTTTTCACAATCAACCAGAGATTATAGTCCATAGCCTGAAGGAACACTTTCATCTCTCTTTTCCATCTCTTGTAATTGAGCCCTTCAAATAATGGAGGTCTAAAAGGATTTTTTCTTTCCCTGATTTCAAATGGACCAGACTCTTTTTAGTTTTCAACTGTTAACCCAATCAGTGGTAATGGTGATTCATCATCTGACTCCTTTCCTCCATCAGATTTACTATCAGTTGGTCCCCAAGTTGCGTAGAAAGCTTCTTTTTCTTTGTTCTTTCAGCTCTGAAGTTTGAAGGATGCCTGAACTTCTTTTTGTCCTTGTTCTTGTCTTTATAAGTGTCATTCTCCTTCTCCTTTGTTGCTCTGTTCTTCATCCACTCTACTTCCCAAATGGGACAATCCATCACTGCATGATCCTTCTTGAAACACTTAAAGCAGCCTGAGTAATCTGGACTATCGACTATGTTCTTTCTCCTAGAGTTGTCCTTTGTATTCTTCTTGAACCCTTTGAACTTCCCAATATTGAATTGTTGTCTTGAGTGCTCTAACCATTGTTGATTCAACAGTTTGTAAATCAACTTCAGGTTCATCGGTTGCCTCAAGAGCAAGGGTCTTTTCCTTCTTGGGTCCTGACTTGTTCTTCGACTCCTTCATCATCTCATGAGTCTTCAAGCTGCCCCCTAATTTCTCTAACTTAATAGATTTTAGTGGCTTTGACTTAATAATAGCAGTCATTTTTTGTTCCCAAGCATCAGGAAGAACATTTAGCACTTTATCAACCATTTCGACTTCTGGAAGTTCCGTGTCTAGCGATCTCATCTCATTTATGATAATGGTCATCCTAGTCATCATATCCTGAATGGACTCCTTTTCACCCATTATAAATAACTTGAATTGCCTTTTCAGCATTCTTCTCTTTGAGTTCTTGACTTCAGTGGTTCCTTCATGAGCAACTTCTAAGGCATCCTAGATTTCTTTGGCAGTCTTGTACGATGAGACCCTGTTGAACTCCTCAAGACCTAGTCCGCAGCCTCTTGGCCTTGTGATTCTTTTCAATTATCTTGTAGTCAGCATCATTATAATCAGATCTTTCCTTTGGTTCAGTATGAGCGGCAGATCCTTCACCAACTGTCTTAATAGGGATTAGATTCCCTTCAGATACGATTATCCATAATTGATAATCCTCAGCACAGATATAGCTCTCCATTCTAATTTTCCACCAGGCATAATATTTCCCATTAAATTGAGATGGCCTTAGCACGGATAGCCCTTCAGTGATTATAGGTGGTGCACTCATGATTAGATCCTTCTCAAGGTGTTAACCTAGTGACGAGAATACCGGCTCAGATACCACTTGTTATAAACTATGCACCTCCTAGAGACACTAGAAGGAGGGGTTGAATAATGTCCTCACATTTTCGTCGAAGAACCTGATTCTTGGCTATAAGAACTCAGTTCTTGTACAATTGTTTCGATCAACACTCACCAAACTAAATGTAAAACAATAGAAAAAGAAAATGATATTTTTATGTGGAAAACTCCTTGCTCAAGAGAGAAAAACCACGACTCACACTCTGGAATTTTGAAAACACTTCCACTAACACAAAGAGCAAGTTTTAGATTACAAACTCGGTAACCAAGGGGCTACACTCTAGACCCTAAACACTCATAAAGCTAAGCTCTAGCTTTACACAGTAATCACTCAAAAGTTCACCTATTATAATGGCTTCTAAGATAAGCAGATAGGTAAAAACTAATAATACGTAACAATGAGACAACTACAATAAAGAACCTAAATAGTTTGCTACTTTTGCTGCAAGTTCTTCAATGGTTGTCACCAGTGTTAAATCACTTCGAGAATTATTGGATCGCCTTTTGTTTGCTCTCAACTCTCGTAGTGAATAACTGAGATCGGCTGCCCCAACTACTTGCTTTTATATTGGATTTGTAACCTTAACAGTGTTTGACTAGGAAACCTTACCACTATGGTAAGTTTGGATTTCCAGTGATGTATTCCTTGTTTAGCACCAAATTTCGTTCACACTTCAATGAGACAGCCACAACACAACTTCTTTTGCTGACTAGGATACGCATATGCACACGCACTACTCCTAGTTCTGCATGGATTTGCATCCCATCCCACAATCTTTTCGATCAGTTGTGCCCTTCTCCTCAAGGACTAAGTTCTTCACTAAGCTACTAAGTCCTTCGTTTATCATTCTTCAAAACATCCATCAACACTTTTTGTTGCAGCACCAAAACTTTTTACACTGTACTCCTATCAATTTACTTTCTTACTATTTTACTTTTGTTGGTGAGGTTATTGTCTAATAACATTAAGCTAATGAGTAACATTATAATCGAAATTTTAAAATGTTGAAGTAAGTTATAAGTTTTAAACTAGTATCTTTTTTCTCTTTTTACGTTGTCTTCCTCAAAGTGGCCGTTTATTGCACATTTATTTTGTTGGCTTTTCCATCCTGCTATGGTTGTAAATGCTATTATGGTAGATTATTCCTCCTACTATCAACCCAAGAATATAAAGATATTCATTTGCTGATGTTGTTAGTAATATATAGGTGAATGATCTACTAGTTAGAATTTCAGAGGTAACTATCATAGAGATGCCAACTAGATTGTCGGAGCCAAGATGTCAACAGCTAGGAAGGACAACAAGAAGCACTTGCTTATAAACATGGATAAATCCATGGGGGTTTCACAGTGGAAAAATGGAAGTAAAAGAGTTTTAAAAAATATTGAGTTTGAATGATTTTATTAACAGCTATGCTTGATTTTT
Source organism: Petunia x hybrida (assembly GCA_037355625.1). NCBI lineage: Eukaryota > Viridiplantae > Streptophyta > Magnoliopsida > Solanales > Solanaceae > Petunia > Petunia x hybrida. Next base: position 1,378,407 of record JBBBVM010000712.1, on the reverse strand, counting down.
CATGTAGATTTACTATTGAATTAGGTAATGACTTTTATTTTTTATCTTTTTTTATGAAACATGTTATGACAAATTGAACTTCATAATAATACATGTTACTGATGTGACAAATTGAAAAGCACAACAACCCCTCTCTCTCTCTCTCTATATATATATATATATATATATATATATATATATATATATATATAGAAAAGCCAACATGGTCGTCCATGAGCAAAATAGTAAATTCACATGTTTGCTGATTTCAATATCTCAGTCCACTTGTCTTTTTTAACGCACCCAGCAAATTCTAGAATATTGTACTATGTCAAACCATATTCAGTTCTATCAATCTTAGTTTTGGTGATATTTACCTAGATATTTTGTATCAATGATTTTTCATTAACTTCCATTGCCTCATGTTGCTCTTCTTCCAACATCGTATAAACTTTTGAGTATTCAGTTTTATCCTCTCGTCAGGTTAGTTTTATTTTTATTTTTGCATTAATCATCTTCCTTTTCTTTTCTTCACAATTGTATTACTTTTATCTGGTTTAATTTTATATTTTTTCAAATTATTTTCTCTAACTATGTTGTTTTGTACCTGCAGAAACTTCATGGGCATACCCTCAAATTCGGTAAGGCCACTAAAGTTATATCAGGTAGATTGAACTTCTGAGCGAGTTAGAACTATTCATCAATTTTTATAATCTTTGGAGCACCTTCATAATGATATAAGTAATAATTAGTAATTAGACATGCAATCCAAGTTTTCCTTTTAGTTTTCTCCTGCTTTATTCTATCGAAAAATATTTATTCAGGGAAAGTAATGCTGCTAAATATTGAATAAGAATCATAAAGATGATCAATTCTTTGAAAAAGTACATGCTGATAAAAGGGCTAGGCGCGTTAATTATATGAGTGTTGCATGATAAAAAAGAGTCCTTCTTAGCATGAGTATGAGCAATAATGTGGAATTAGTACATGGCATCTTACAGACAACTCAATTATTATTTAAGAGGCTACCATTATTTCTACCAAGCAGAATTATAAGAGTTATTACTTACCTAGATTGTCACTTCCTGATGGTATGATTTATAAATACATGTATTTATTTTTCATCAGAATAATATGTTATTTATTGGTATTTGACGAGGAGCTACTAGATCCAAATCCAAATACCTAGAGGCAGTTATTACAGGAATCATGTCCAATAAAGTTGTACTAATTAAAATGTATGCTCTTGTAGAAATTGTTATATTTTCTTGCAAATATATGTGAAACTTACCTTCTCCCCACCAACAAGTTACCATATACAACCTATAAATATAGTACAATCTTTGTACTAAACTGTGAGCTTGATTGCATTCTTTTTTGGGTGTCTCTAATTCTATACATAGTTTAATGATTGTCATGGATTTTATGGCTGCACACAGTGCAATATTACATATTGCGGTTCTAACACAATGCATCTCAAGCTTGTGTGGTGTTGAGCTTGACTCGGTATTACTATTGTATTTCATGGAAAACTATTAAGAACCATGTTCTGGGCTGGATGAGGTATCGGTGAATGCATTATATTTTGACTTATTTCATTGTCATATTTCAATTAAATCTTGTAACATCATAAATTTGAATCTTTTCATTTTTTTTGCCAAAGCCACCTCCTTATAATAAAACTAGCCTAGAGAAAAAATGTATGTAGGATTTATGAATTATAGGTTTGCACTGCAACTTCCATTTTTAGAATCATAGTTTTTCATCGTGTCATCATTCTTTCAAAGAAAGTTTGTTGACTTTTGTATTTTCCTACTTCTGTTGCACGAGTTATACACCATGGAGTTCTCACTATTCAATGTCTTCTTTATTAAATTCATGATCCTTCATCTTAATAGATAGACTAGACCTATGCAGAACAACTTAGTTTGACATTACGTATTTTTAAACATCAACATCCATGTGAATATGTGATGGCTCTTGCCTAGAAAATGTTGTATTCAGGTAAAACCATCGACTCAAAATAACTCTTTCTGTTTTTACCTTTTTGGCCTCATTATCTTTTTGTGATATCAAACAGAATAAGTGGCTACGTACTGAATCAAACATGTGGTGTAGTACTCTATTGCTCTTCACTTGGCAGTTGTTGATTAATTTAATTTAGAGTATTTCTTTAATTTGTTATTTTATTAATTATTTTCATGGAGGGAGGGACGAAGCTAGAGATCCGTAACCGGGTTCAGCCGAATAACATTTTTCCAAACTATGTATTTGTCTAAAGAAATTTATCTAATATGAATAAATTCTTAATTTCTAATTCAGTGACTTAAAATGATGAGAACCTTGAACCAAGAAGTTTCAAATACAGGCTCTGCCTCAGCATGGAGGTACGAGTGATTGATGGGCCTAGATGTTCTTCCTATGATTGTGCATTCAGTATTCAGTATTCGTGTTGTGCAGGTTATATAGGATAGAGCAGGATGTGAGCTTTGTCTCTTGCAGCTTTGGAAATATTTTTTTCTGTCAGTGTACCTTTCCTTGAGAAATTCTCATCTTTGTTAAAGCTAAACTCAATGTTGTATCTCTGTAAACTTTTCTAGAAGTGAAGATAGATATTTGTATATATTTTGTGACTTGGTTTTTTGTTTGCTCAATCTTTAACACAGTGTGGAACTATTTCAACATTTTGCTGTTACTTTTGTGTGTTCTTGTACTACTTTCTCATATCTGAATTTACATTGCTATGTTCCAATTTTATTAGGAAATTTTTACACCACATACCCACACTTTATAAAATATTGTACATTTTTACCTATTTTAAAGTTTATTTCACTCCATACCCATTTTGCATAAAAATATTACCCTTCTACCCATTTTGGAAAAAATTATTACCCTTCTCCCCATTCTTTTATCTCTTATTATTTCTTGCTTCTACAATTTTTCCCCCACCCCATAAATCAATTGAAACATTCAGAAAGCATGGAAAAGTTATCGCCACTGCCGTAGCTCCACCGCCAGTGGCGGCGACCACCCCCTTCCCCACCAAAATTATACCTTTCCGGAATTGTCTTGACTCCCCTGTTCCCGATTCAAGTTTTGTTTCTCCAAAAACTCGCTGGCTTGGAGTAGATCAAGGTTTAAAGTTCGGATGAAATGCTTTTCCGACAACCTTCATTTTCTCCGGCAAACTTTGACATGCCTAGTTGCTGCGATGGTGCTCGTTTTGGTCCGCTTGGCGTCGTGTAGCAGCAGTAATTTGAACCCAATTCAAATATAAGAGAACACCCTTCTTTTTAACCCCTTCCTACATAACAAATGAAAAAGAGACTTTCCTTCTACAAAATTCATGACTACTTAATGATCTAGAGATGCTATCATATTTTGAGTTGATTTTTCTTCTAGGATATCCAAATATATTAATCTCTGGCACTAGGATAGGTCTCACCAATTGTCTTTGACTCACCAAAATTCTCATAAAATTGGTTTATTTTCTTATGACGAAGACTCCATATGTTCATTGTTTTAGCTTCTTGAATTATTGCTTCCACCAATTAGAGATAACTTATGGAGAAGTTGTCAGTTTGAGTTGCTCAAGGGCGGGCTATGGAATTGGCTTGGTAGTGGTGATAAAGCAGATGATACTTCTGTCTAGTGTCTTCAGAGATGATGCCTAAGTAGGTGATGTAAGTAATTGATGACGAATACACGTCATAACATAAGGACCTGTGATGTGTAGATATTACTAATTCACCAAATTAGATTTGTAGAATCAATTGTAAGTAATCCTAATTATCAAGACTTCAAAGATTGACGAGAAATACTCTTATTTGTTGTCTGAAGTTCTTGACCTTAAAGTTTCAACATGTAGTCGTATTAAATCTTGTATTAATAGATGAAAATAGAGGTTGTCTGGGGTTCAATTTTTTCTTCAGTAGGAAACTTATGGCTCAATAGCAAATCAAAAGCCACAAATCAAAGTATCAAGAAACGTCAATATGAAATGTACATTATAACTGATAGTCTGATAGTACTATAATTTAACTCAACACATCAATTTAAAACACGTTAAACGTTACAATGAGACTAGCATGACTTATGAAAGCATTGCAATTAAAATTTCATAATTTTACTTTGGTTGAAATGTAAAGAATAAAAAAGCTAGAGAATAGATTTTACAAACTTTTAGTATATGGTTGGGACTATAAATGAAAAAGAAAGACATTTCACCATTTAAGTACTAAATGCGGTTCATATCGAAGAACCGTCGAAACCGAACCGAAACAAGAAAAATCAAACCAAATCGAATCGAAACAAGAAAAATCAAACGGAACCGAAGTTTGTTTAGTACGACATTTAGTATACTTCTCGAAGAACAAAAGACAAAAAAATCGAACCGAAAAATTGAATGCGCACCCTACTAGTGATTGATGTATGAGGCTATGGCAATTGTTTTTTTAAAGATTTAATGCATTGGATGAATGTAATGTCATTACTCCAGGGAAAAAATAAAAGAATTACTCCACGTAATTTTGATTGGACGATCAGAATTTTTTTTTTTGGACAAAGTATACCCTTTTGGTATACTGTATACTCTTTTGGTATAATGTATACTCTTTTGGTATACCCTTTTGTGTTTGGATCAAAGTGTGCGATGCTATCAAAGAAATAAATATTTCAGTTTTTATTATTTTGGACAAAGTATACCCTTTTATACTGTATACTCTTATGGTATATACTTTTGTGTTTGGATATAAGTGTGCGATGCTATCGAGCAAACAAATAATTCATTTTTTGTTATTATGAACAAAGTATACCCTTTTGGTATACTGTATACTCTTTTGGTATACCCTTTTGTATTTGGATCAAAGTGTGCGATGTTATCGAGCAAATAAATATCCTATCGAGCAAATAATATTCTTTCACCTTGAAGCATAACTGAATTATTAGAAGAAACCTTGGTCACTTTCACTGACATGCATTCTATTGTGGAAAACATATCTACATGTGTTAGCGTATGTTGCTAGGATCATGTAGGAGTTTTTAAATATAACACCTTGCTTTTTTCGTTGTTATGATCATGGTTATCACTATTTATAATTTTTAGTATACGGTATACTTTTTTGGTATACCCTTTTGTGTTTGGATCAAAGTGTCGAATGCTATTGAGAAAATAAATATTTCAGTTTTTGTTGTTATGAACAAAGTATACCCTTTTGGTATACTGTATAAACTCTTGGTATACCCTTTTGTGTTTGAAAAAATAAATATTTCAGTTTTTGTTATTTTTGATAAAGTATACCCTTTTGGTATACTGTATATTCTTGTAGTATACTCTTTTGTGTTTGGATGGAAGTGTGTGATGCTACCGAGCGAATAAATATTTCAGTTTTTATTGTTTTCAGCAAACTATACCTTTTTGGTATTCTGTATACTCTTCTGGTATACCCTTTTGTGTTTGGATCTAAGTGTGTGATGCTACCGAGCGAATAAATATTTCAGTTTTTGTTGTTATAAACAAAGTATACCCTTTTGGTATAGTGTATAAACTCTTGGTATACCCTTTTGTGTTTGAACAAATAAATATTTCAGTTTTTGTTATTTTTGATAAAGTATACCCTTTTTGTATACTGTATACTCTTGCAGTATACCTTTTTGTGTTAGGATCAAAGTGTGCGATGCTACCGAGAGAATAAATATTTCAGTTTTTACTGTTTTGAACAAAGTATATCTTTTTGGGATACTGTATACTCTTCCGATATACCCTTTTGTATTTGTATCAAAGTGTGCGGTGCTACCGAGCGTATAAATATTTTAGTTTTTGTTGTTTTGAACAAAGTATACCCTTTTTGTATAGTGTATACTCTTCTGGTATACCCTTTTGTGTTTGGATCCAAGTGTGCGATGCTACCAAGCGAATAAATATTTCAGTTTTTATTGTTATTAACAAAGTATACCCTTTTGGTATACTGTATAAACTCATGGTATACCCTTTTGTGTTTGAACAAATAAATATTTCAGTTTTGTATTTTTGATAAAGTATACCCTTTTGATATACTATATACTCTTGTACTATACTCTTTTGTGTTTGGATCAAAGTGTGCGATGCTACTGAGCGAATAAATATTTCAGTTTTTATTGTTTTGAACAAAGTATACCTTTTTGGTATACTGTATACTTTTCTGGTATACCCTTTTGTGTTTGGATCCAAGTGTGCGATGCTACCGAGCGAATAACTATTTTAGTTTTTTTTGTTATGAACAAAGTATACCCTTTTGGTATACTGTATACTCTTATGGTATACCTTTTTGTGTTTGCATCCAAGTGTGCGATGCTACCGAGTGAATAAATATTTCAATTTTTATTATTTTGAACAAAGTATACCCTTTTGGTATACTGTATACTCTTCCGGTATACCTTTTTGTGTTTGGACCAATAGCGTGTGATGCTACCGAGCGAATAAATATTTCAGTTTTTGTTGTTTTGAACAAAGTATACCCTTTTGGAATAGTGTACTCTTCTGGTATACAATTTTGTGTTTGGATCCAAGTGTGCGATGTTATGGAGCGAATAAATATTTTAGTTTTTGTTGTTTTGAACAAAGTATACCCTTTTGGTATACTGTATACTCTTCTGGTATACCTTTTTGTGTTTGGATCCAAATGTGCGATGCTACCGACCGAATAAATATTTCAATTTTTGTTGTTTTGAACAAAGTATACCCTTTTGGTATTCTGTATAATCTTGTAGTATATTCTTTTGTGTTTGGATCTAAGTATTCGTTGCTACCAAGCAAATAAATATTTCAGTTTTTGTTATTTTGAACAAAATATACCCTTTTGGTATACTGTATACTCTTCTGGTATATCTTTTTGTGTTCGAATCGAAGTGCAAAATGTTTCAGAAGATATATATATTTTAATTTTTATTATTTTTAAAGAAGTATACCTTTTTGGTATATGTATTTTCTTTTGGTATACCCTTTTGTGTTTTGATCAAAGTGTGCGATGCTATCGAGCAAATGAGTATTTCAATTATTGTTATTTTGAACAAAATATACATTTTTGGTATACTGTATACTCTTTGGGTATGCCTTGTTATTTTCGGATCGAAGTGCGAGATGTTTCAGAGCACATAAATATTTTAATTTTTATTATTTTTAAAGAAGTATACCTTTTTTGTATATCATATACTCTTTTGGTCTACCATTTTATGTTTGGATAAAAGACTGAGATACTATCGAGCAAATAAAATATTTCATTTTTTGTGTTTGTGAGCAAAGTATGTCTTTTTGGATAAAGAAAAAAAAATGAGTATAATAAAATTACGGAGAAAGAAAATAAATAAAAAAATAAAAAAATGGGGAGACATGAATAGTGCTAGAAACAGGAGAAAGAAAAAAGAAAGAAAATAGAAAGAAAAAAAGAATAAAAAAAATAGTGAAAACGGAGAAGAAATGAATAATAAAAGAATGACAAAAAAATGAAAAAAATAATAATACAAGAGATGGGGAGAGAGAGAAACTTGAGTTCCTTGTTTTATGCCTTAAAATAAGAAGGTAATTAGCCAATGAGTATAGAGTGTCAATAAGTTATCGGTATAAATATTATGGGTAGAGCCATGTAAATAAAATATGATGTATGTGTATTTTTGTAAATCCCCCTTTTATTAGGTCAAATGTATCAATACGTTGGGCCCGTGCTCAGCACGGGCAGCAATCGTATATATATGTATATATATATATATATATATATATGTTGAGGGCAGTAAACATATTAAAATGGTAAGAAGTGTTAACACGAAAAGGAAGATGATTTTAAGGAGTTTACAGAATAATAAAAGAAGAAGCAAAGAAAGTAATAAAGGAAAATATATTTGTGTTGTAAATCCATGTATTTGTGTTAATGTGGATGACCACTACTCACCACTAACTTATAATTTACTACCCCACTTTCTCCTACATAATTCCTCCCCACTATATCCTACTTAATTCTTGTAACCTTTGGGTTGATTTGTAACCTATGTATTTGTATCCTATAAATAGAGCACATTTGGCTCTATGGAAGATACACTTGAATACTTAGAAGATAATAAGAAAAGTTCTTCCTCTCCTCCTTATATTTCTTATCTACAATTCTTGCTCTCTTTTACCTTTATTTTATATCACGTTATCAGCACGAGTCTATAATTTTTCCAAGTTAGAGTTTGTTTTTCCAAATTCTAATTCTAAGATGATTGGTGGTCTAGTATTGGTATGACAAATAAAACTTGGGGATTTGATGCAATAATGACCCAGAATATTAGTTTCTTCTCCGGGACGACAAGGTATGTACTGAATTTATACAGTAATATACAGTAGTAGATATGTATTTTCACGTGACTTGCTTCATTTTAAAAACAGACATATCTACTTACATTTTTCGTTCAATTTGATACAAAAAAAAAATAGTAATTACTTATACCAATTCGAAAGAAAATCATGTGACTATTCGCAATGGATATTTCCAGCAGTTGACTAGTGAATTACTCCTAGCACTTAGTAGTATTTATATGATAGTCCTGTAAGATTGGTTTAAACTTGGCCTTAGAAATATGACATATTCAGCTCACGACACTAACCAATCTGGTATGTATGCGCGTATATTTTTATTGGTCAGAACAAAATTTGATTTTTCTCTGAGAAATAAATAAATAGAAAGTAGATGTTGACCCCAAATATATGAGATGAAAGTCACAAATGAGTTGAGGATATAATGGTACGACTTGACCTAAAATACAACAGAAAAGATTATTAACCAAGTATGCAAGATCAGTACCATATAATTTAATGAAGTAGAAGTATTATCAAATTGGTTTAAAGATTGATAACATCTATTATTTATGAACTTTACTTCACATTAGGTGATTGGTCTTATTTATATGAGAATTTGGGTAGTATATCTCATATTATTTTTCCTTTATCAGTTTGACAAAGATATACATTTCTACCGTTTCAATGAACTTACATTTTATTTAGTCTACAAATAGATTCTAAAATCGAGTATCGCTCCCACGAGAACTATGCAGACTAATACTTAGTAAACAATTTCTAACAACTATCCAGGGGTCTTGTTCTTTGATGGTGAGAGTTTTGTAACCAAAAAGCAGTAATTAAAGTGCTAGATGTGTAGTCAAGCAATGGTGCAATACTTTGGGTGTTAACAATATTAAGAGGACGGTCCAGGGTCAGAGTTACGAACAATCCAGTTGATGTATTCAATTGATTCCACTTCTTAAATCCCGGGTTACTAACTGACAGAGTAAATGTAATTATGAAAACCTTTCAGTTCTTCGCAATCTATGCAAGCTACTTCAATCCCTATATGTCTATGGGTTAAATCACATGCACGCATTAACGATCCTGTAATGAGTTAAACTAGGCAAGCAAGTATATGTCTATCCTACTCGCGAATTGGTTCCCCGATGCCCGGGTTCACAAACTAGTTATATTCTTTCTTATTACGTAATTAGATTCTCTCTTTCGAGTTCAACCCAAAAACCATAGATAATGCATAATTATCGAGCTCTAACAATTATACAAGTGAAATCAAGAAAGAATAAGTAACCCGTTATGGGATTCAATTAATGGGAATCAATCTTCAACAATCAACTTTCATGTAAAACTCTAACTCTAGAACGTAATAAAATTAGCCACACATATTCATAATCACAAGGCAAAGATTTGATGTAATAATGAAGTAATTGATGTAATAGATGAAAGATTAGGAATAACCCTTGTTCAATGAAGTGTGTAGCTCTCAATATTGCTCCAAAGTCAAGAATCCCTTACAAAAACTAACTAAAGAACTATTTATAGTGTTTCCAAACCCTTAGTAATAAATTAGACCCGATGCTAGAAGGAATAGGGAGTAAAAACGCGCACAAGGGGCGCTATAACGGGCGCCCCGCGCCTCGGAAAGCGCCCAAACAAGCAGACCCCGTCACATTCTCCACGCTTTGGCCACGCGGCGCATGGGAAACCGTGCCTAGCCACTGCGCGCGGTAGAGGGCGCGGTGCGTGGCCCATAGCGCCAGGCAAAACTGCTCTTTCCTTGCTCCGAAACTCGCCTCGTGTCGTGCCTTTGTGTGCTCAATCCAATCTTCAATCAACATCCAATCAATTCTTGCTCCATCAAGCTCCTAAAAGCTCCAAATGTACTGCGTAACAACCTACACACGCACGACATAAAATCAGTGTAAAACCACAGTCACAAGCTATAAAACGAGCGAATAACAAGCTCAAACATGCGGTAATATTAAGGAAACCTTGGCATAAAATGCCAAACATCATTAACACTTTCATCCTCACTCGAACTAGAGCTTAAAGGTTTCATAACAAGAACTTTTAAAGCTAAACTATCTACGGATTCCAGAAGTTCAGATAAGAAAGTGACTTCTGCCGACAGATTATTATGAAGAACAAACTCTCTCCGTTCAATGCATAGCTTTTTATTTTTGTTCTTTTTTTTATATAATAATTCATATGGTAACGACTAATGCAACAAATAAAAATAGCACAGACATCTTATTGTGGAAAAGCCTATGTGTGAAAGATTGTGGAAAAATATGTAAAGAAAAAATGAAAAGAATATTGTTAATGCCTAAAAACAATACTAAAAAATAACAATTTAATTGAAAGATTGCCATACAAACTCATCCGACGGAACATTTGATATGCTCAACGCCGTTTGAAAGTAAGGCGCCATCCAAAACTTAGCCCCTGTTTGTTTATAGTTTTTGGGAACATTTTTTGGGAGAAGTTTTGCTCATGCTATTTGAGCAAAACTTCTCCCAAAAACTCTCAAAAACTCAAAAAGAACTCACTTTTTGAGCCAAAAACTAATATTTACATATCAAATTTCATTTTCATAAGAGCTCGAGGGCTAAAAAAATTTGTTTCCATAAAGTATGTCCAAACAGTTTTTCATTTTCATATCAAACTTCACCAAAAAAGTGTTTCGCAAAAACTATTTGGAAATGTATGTCTAAAAGCTAAACTGAAAAATGTTGTGTATTCTCTTGAACGACAAAAGACTATTTATAGTCTAAAAAATATTTTTAGTCAAACACATTGATACAGGAAAATGAATGTCTTTTTGACTAAGGACTGACATTTCTTTCTTCTTTAACTCTTGACTTGACAATACAATTCAAAAAAAAGTCTGCAAATTCTTTATCCTTTCACTTTTGGGGGTTGGTTCTTCTTTACTGACATGTTTTATTAATAAAAAAGTTAATATTTTCCACTATAATATATTTAGCATAGCCTTTAACTGAATGAAATTTCCCCTACATTTTTCCTAGAATTATATTATATTGAATAAAATCCCATATATTTTTCTGGGAACCATTGTTCTAATTATTAAAGTTTCAGTATTTTAGGCTGGTTTCAACCGTTATAAAGTCTTAGTAGTATTTGCTGGGCGATAGCCTTTTATTATACGAAAATTGCAGTTAATTTTTCAGGATAATTGAACTATCTAGAAAAAATGTAAACACAAAATAAATTTATATATATACTACATAACAATTGATCCCAAAAACAATACATGAACAAACTTTTAATTACTTAATTCAACTTAAAACTTAAAAAAACCTAAAAAAACATTAGAAAGGAAGTAAAAGTTAGGACAAATGATTCACGCTGGCGATCCTGGTGGAGTATCGCCTGTTGTATCCTTTGCATTTGTTGCTCGTGCCTCGGACTTTGAAACATTAAAAGGAAAATCAAAAATAGTCCAAAATAGTTGTTAGAGATAGCTCTCATCGCCCGCCGTATCCTTCGCATTTATCGCTTGAGTCTCTGACTTTGTTGCCAAAGCGCTGCTCAAAGTTGATCTATTGTTTGAGTCAACGCCTCGAAGATGGCATTGCCAACACGAGAAAAATGCCAGTGATGAAGTCCTAGTCGTTATAGTGACAAAACTTCAAGCATTTTTTTTTTTTGCGCCGTAACCGCTTAGTATATACTCCCTCTGGTCCATTTTAATTGCTAGGTATTTCATTTTTAGAAGGTCCAAAATATTTGAAAATTTAGAAATCAATGTAAATTTTATCATTTCGTCCCCATAATATCCTTATTAAATGATATTGAAAAACACCTTCTTGAAAATACCAAGAAAAAATAAGAGGGTAAATTAGTAAAAATACTATGTCTATTTATGATTTCTTAAGATGTGTGCAAAGTCAAACCTATCAAATAAAATGGACCGGAGGGAGTAAAAGGTAAAATATTTTTACTTGGACCCCTAGTTATATTGAATAAATTTCGTTAATTTTCATTATGACTGCTAGTTATACAACAACAACAGCATATCCAGTGTAATCCCACAAGTGGGGGTCTGGTGAGGGTGAGATGTACGCAGACCTTACCCCCACCGAGGTGGAAAGACTGTTTCCAATAGACCCTAGGCTCAAGGAAAAAATATTTCGTAACATGCTAGCAAAAATAAGATGAAACCACTCATACCAAAGAAAATACTGACAACGAAACTACTGATAACTAAGATAACCAGACAATAGTAGTAGTAGAGGCACAGAAATCAATAAATAAAGTAAATAAAAATAATACAAATAATACTGGGTCAGAACTCTCACGACTACTACCTAACCTTCTACCATAATCCTCGCACTCCACGCTTTACTATCACAGGTCATGTCCTCGGTGATCTGGAGGTAAGCCGTGTCGTGATGAATCACCTCGTCCCAATTCTTCTTTGGTCTACCTCTACCTCTCCGTAGACCTAGCACAACCAACCTCTCGCACCTCCTCACTGGAACATCTGCGCTCCTATTTTTTACATGGCCGAACCATCGCAGCCTTGCTTTTCGCATATTGTCTGCCACTGAGGCCACTCCCACATTGTCCCGATTGACCTCATTCATAATCTTAGCCATCCTCGTAAGGCCACACATCCATATAAGCATTCTCATCTCTGCTACGCTCATCCTCTGAATGCGTGTGGTTTTGACTGGCCAGCACTCTACTCCGTACAACATAGCTGGTCTAACGACCACCCTGTAGAACTTATCTTTGACTCTACGTGCCACTTTCTTATCGCATAGGATACCGGACGCGAGTCTGCACTTCATCCAGTCTGCCCCTATACGATGTGTGACATCATCATCAATTTCTCCATTACCTTGAATGATTGAGCCAAAGTACTTGAAGCTTCTTTTTTGAGGAATAACCTGAGAATCAAGCGTCAGTTCTGTCTCTTACTCCTGGGACGCATTACTAAACTTGCAAGTTATGACTGCTAGTTATATTGAATAAAATCCTATTAAGTTTTACAAGGATTTCTCGTTATACTGAAGAAAGTCCCAGTAATAGTTACTGGATCCATAACTTTTTAGTAAGTGTTTCTGCTGAATTAAAATATTTAGTAACACATACTAATTTCAAAAAATAAACAAAAAACTACAGCACCAGGAACAAACTAACTATCTACTTGCGTATCTAATAAAAAATATATATACATTGCAAAATCGGTTACATTGTTGGCACATAGATATTACATTACAAGAACTTAGTCATCATGCAGACATGAATTACATTAAAAAAAAGTAGATTCAAAGGAAGGGGATTGCTATTCCATTTCCACACGTCATAACGTCATGCTCCTGCCCATAATCATCATTGGCTTTCTCTGATGGAGTCTCAAAACCACTGTCTCTTTTTGATCTTCCATGGGACCAAAGACTAGCAGTAACATACTTCCGATAAATTTCTACATCTTCTCGACTCTTATGAATATCCAATCCCAACATCAACAAGGCAGTAAACCTCGTTACGAACACACCACAATCAGTTGCTCCTACTTGCTTTGGTGCACTTTTATATTGGATATCAAATTTCTTGTACTGACCACCAAAACTAGGATAATCATTATGAAATTCCGTATGAATCATCCAAGCTATACCGACTGTATACTGTTCCATCTTCAACTTTATAAAATCTTAATCCAGACTATACACAGAATCATAAACATTTATTCTCCTCTCTTCTTGACTTCAAAAACATCTCGCCAGTAATGTGTAATAGAATGACGATCAGACTCATTTGGTGAAGGTTACCTAATTGGCATAAAGTCCTTCTCCATCTGTGTCCATGATATGCCATAATTCCTATTTAATCCACGCACGAATTCGCACAAAGTATGTTGGGATGTTCCTTCTTCAAACATATATTAAAAATGTATATTCAGATTTTCTATATCCTCGATTTTAATGACATATGGTTTAGGTTCAGGTTCCTCTGACGATATTTTTGTTTGCTTGAACATTTTTTTTTTTTTTCTTCTTCTTTTTCTTCTATCTACCTTGGTGGGGTAAGATCTACGTGTACATCCCACCCTTTCCAGACCCCACTTGTAGAATATACTGGGTATGTTGTTGTTTTTTTCTTCCATCTTTTTATAATACTCGTTCGAAGCTTCTAGGAGCAAAAATTACATAAAAGAATCAAAATATGAATCCATTGTTGTGAAGAATCCTATACAGTGAGAGAAATGATACAGATGTTTCTTCCTTAAGTCAAACATTAGAACATCAATATGTTGTATAATAGAAAATTAAAAAGAAACAAAGTCAAAAGCATGTACAAAAGGAAAAAACAAGAAGGAAAAAGACTGAACTAACAACAATAAAACTCTCAAACCTCATAAGAAAGTGAGTATTTACTATCTACAAGCTCTCTAAGTCATTTTTTTAGCCCACTTATATGAATATAACTGGATATGCTTCCGATAGATCTCTGTATTCTCGATATATGGATTATCTTTTCTAAAAAATACACACAAAAACAAGACATTAATCTAAGGTATATATATAGAAAAAGTATGTTAGAGATTTGCATTCACTAATATTTTTCTCGAGGAATTCAATTTTAATGTGTTGAGTTAATCTAAATATGTGTTTTGATTATGACAAAAAGAATGCGATACTTAAAGTTCTATGTGCCTTCTGCAGGATTTACAAGATGAAAGCCTGAAGATTATGGAAGATTGATTCTGAGGATCGTTGATTGATTTCGAGAGTCAGCTATGGAAGGTTGAGATTCGTGGCCGCGTTTCTCGTGGAACTTGTTCCACAATAGGCTCTTGCCTTATTCTCTGGAGATATTTATATCCCTAAGAGAATCAAATCTCTTGGGTCAAATCTCTCTAATTCCGGAACCTCGTCAATCACATCTCCATCATATCTCGATTACAGATCTGCCTCTTTTCCCCTCAACGGGCGTCGCTGCTGGGACTCTATATATTCAAGCTTCTCTGAGTTTTTCCTCACGCTTCTTATTACTATCTACTATCTCTAAGTCTTTTACTTGCAAGATCTGTATTCCTAAGTGTCTACGAGTGTGTCACAGAAAAGATAAGAGAGATCGTGTAGTGAGGTAATAGTTGTGTCACTGAAGTTGGTCTGATCATCTATAAATCAGACACTGTCGTTAGTGGTGAGCGAAGGATTAAAACCACCTGTGAGAAGACGTTTGTGGTTAACGATAAACCATACTTGTATTGTGTTCTACAAGAGCTTGAAGAGAGATAACTCCCTTGTGACCCAAGGGGACTGGATTAGGAACCATTTGGTTCTGAACCAGTATAAAACTCTGTGTCGTTCATTGTTTATTTACTTCCTTTCATTCTGCACTGAATATTATCTATCTTCCTAAGTCAACTAATAATTTGAGTAGTCGACTAAAATTAGAAGTAAAAACAATTCACCCCCTCCCCCCCCCCCCCCTCTTGTATTCATCAATTGGTATCAGAGCTTGGACTCACATTTTTGTTTTTGCCTTACAGCAAGTGAGAAAAGATCTTGTCATCACACGTTGTGAATGGAGCTCTTCTACAAGAGGGAACTTCTGCCACCCGACCTCCTTACTTCAATGGTAAGCACTATAGTCATTGGAAGATTCGTATGGAAACATACATCAAATCGGTTGACTTTAAGGTCTGGCGTGTCATCAAGAAGGGTCCCTTTGATATTCCCACTATCAAAACTACAAAGAAAGAAGGAGATCTTCAAAACGTTCCTACTGATGTTGATATGGACGATTATACTGACGAACAAAGGGAGATTATCCAACTTAACTACAAGGCTGTAAATATTCTTTACAACGCTATCAGTAGTGAAGAATATGTAAAAATATCTAGTTGTGAAACGGCTAAAGAAATATGGGATAAGTTGGAGGTTACGTATGAAGGAACCAGTAATGTGAAGGAAACTAGAATCAATCTTCTAGTGTATGAATATGAACTATTTCAAATGAAAGATGGAGAATCTGCTGAAGATATGTTTGCTAGGTTTAGCAAAATTATTGGTGAGCTCAAAGCACTTGGAAAGATCTACTCTAGTGGTGAGCAGATAAGGAAGATTCTAAGAAGCCTTCCTACTACTTGGCAACCCAAGGTTATAAACATAGAAAGTGGAGATCTTAACAAAATCTCTTATGATGAACTCAGAGGAGATCTAATTGCCTTTGAGACTACTTATTTGAAACGAAATGTATTGGAAGAGAAAAAGAAAACTGTGGCTTTCAATACTACAGTGGAGGAAGTCGACTTTGATCAAGATGTTGAAGAAGATGATATCTAAGAACAGCTTGCTATGATGTCTAGAAACTTGAATGGTCCAGTAAATCGCATACGACAATTCAGAAAAGGCAAAGCTCCCTTCAAGAAAGATCAAACCAACTACAGAAATGAGGGTCGATGTTTTGAATGTGGCAAACAAGGGCACATTGCAACCAACTGCCCTGACGCCAAAAGAAAAGGAAGGAACAGATCTTACGCAGCATGGAGTGATGAGGATACAGCTGATGCTGAGCAAGAAGAAGTAGCCAACATTTGCTTCATGGCCTCAGACAACTCTACCAGCAGTGGAATTCAATCAAATGACTCAAGTGAGGTATGTTGTGAATTCTGTATTGAGAACTCTAGAAATCTTGATGAAGTTCTAGACGAGCTGGAAAAGGTACTTAGGAAAATTAAAAAACTAAGTAAAGAAAAAGAGGAATGGAAAATGAAACTAGAAGTAGTTGAGACAGAAAATGAATTCTTGAAGGAAGAAATGAATCATCTCAAACTTAACAGTCATAGAATGTCCACTAGTCAAAGCTCGGTAGGATCAAATAGCTTCTATAGATCAGCTAGATCTTCTATGTCTACAAGAGAAACTAAAACTTTGCCTATTTGCTATCATTGTGGTGAACCTGGTCATGTGTTTAGAAGATGTCAAAAGAGAAATCCTGGAAAATGGATTTGGAGACCAAAGGCTAAAATTGAAGCTAGCACCTCTAAAGCTAACCCTCAAGGACCCAAGCAAGCTTGGGTACCTAAACACACTTAAAAACCTTGTCTTGCAGGGACGCCACAAAAGATCAATGAAGATGGAAAAGTGGTTTCTTGATAGTGGATGCTCCCGACATATGACCGGCGATAAACAGTTGTTCAAATCTATAAAAAAGATTGATAGAGGTTCTGTAAAATTTGGAGGAGATGCGAAAGGAAAGATCGTTGGCATTGGAATCATATCTTTGAGTCCCTCCTGTGATATCAAGGAAGCATTTCTTGTTGATGGACTCAAACACAATCTGCTAAGCATCAGTCAACTATGTGATGGAGGGTACAAGGTAAAATTTGAATCTAGCAGATGCATCATCCATGACAACAAAGGTAAGGTTGTTCTTTCTGGATCCAGAGAAAACAATATCTATGTTCTAAACAATGGTAAAGCATCAACAGGTAAACATCTATGTCTTGCATCTATTACTAATGACCCCTGGACTTGGCATAGAAAATTAGGTCATGCTAGTATGTCTTTGATCGAGAAACTGTCTAAACAGGAACTAGCCATTGGATTACCTAAGCTTAACTTCTCTAAAGATCATATCTGCAATGCATGTCAGCTAGGTAAGCAAATTAGAACTTCTTTTAAAGGAAAGGATATTGTCTCTACATTCAACCCCCTTGAACTACTTCATATGGATTTATTTGGTCCAACCAGAACTGCTAGTATAGGAGGAAAAAGATATGCATTTGTAATTGTTGATGATTACTCTCGCTTTACTTGGGTTATGTTTCTATCTCATAAAGACGATGCTTTTAAAAGTTTTGAAGTGTTCTGCAAGAAAGTTCAAAGAGAAAAGGGTTACTATATTTCCGCCATCAGAAGTGATCATGGAGGAGAATTCGAAAGCAAAATCTTTGAAGATTACTGCAATTCTCATGGGTTCACTCACAACTTCTCGTCCCCTCGGACTCCTCAGCAAAATGGAGTTGTAGAAAGAAAGAATCGCACTCTTCAAGACATGGCCAGGACCATGTTAGTTGAGCATTCTCTTCCGAATCATTTTTGGGCAGAAGCTGTAAATACTACTTGTCATATTCTAAATATGTGTCTTATTCGCCCTATCCTTCATAAAACCCCCTATGAACTCTGGAAAGGTAAAAGACCTAATATCAGCTATTTTCACCCCTTTGGATGTAAATGCTTTATTCATAACAATGGTGACACGACCCGGAATCCGGTTAGGCCGTGCGGGCACCCGACATCCTCCCCTAGACCCGTCGGGCGAACCCTTACCAATTAAATCAGGAAAATAAATATAATAATTCACAATTAAGGACAAGACTTAAAAAAAACACAGACATACTGATATCTTTAAGCTATACAAAAGAAATTACAGCTGCCTACCCAACATACTAGGTTTAGGGTTATCCAGACTAGACATCTAAGAGTACAAAGAAGACAAATACCTCCTGAAGGGAGCAAAATGCAACTGAAATAATAACCAATAAACTGGTGGCCATCCGGAATAAAAGCTGGCTCACCCTGACAGTTGAAGTCGTCTTCGCTCCTTCACAACGTGGCGAAATCAATCCTGGAGCGAACCTGCCGAAACGAAATAGATAGACAAGAAACAAACAACAAACAAGGGTGAGTCAAAGGACTCAATAAGTGGGGCAGACTAGCCACCTCAAAGAATAGGATAGCTAGCCAGGGAGAAAAGAAACAGATAAACCCAATTCCTTTTATTTAAATTACAAAAAGGCAGAGCCAGATAATAACTAGAAACACGTATGAAACCTTAAACTTAGCCAGGAATACGAGCCGGAAACATATCAACAAATAAGCAATGCACGTATGAGCAGAACAGTAGTCATGTACCGCAGTCTACACAATGGTATGAATTGAGATGAAATGAAATGAAGTGAGATGAAATGAAATATGATGCAAAGGGTCACATGTGCCCGTCCTCCCATCTCGAAGCGGAATACTCCTGCACTCGAGGGGAACCCAATCTGATAACCAACTGGAGCGGAATACTCCTGCTCCTGGGGCGGAATACTCCTGCACCCGATATAATATAAACCAGAGGCGGAATACTCCTGCACTCTCTTGGGGCGGAATACTCCTGCACCCGATATAATACAATGGAGCGGAATACTCCTGCTCCTGGGGCGGAATACTCCTGCCCTCAATATGATACAATGGAGCGGAATACTCCTGCTCCTGGGGCGGAATACTCCTGCCCTCAATATGATGCAATGTAATGCACATGAATGACATATAATGCATATGAATGCAATGTGATGCAATAATAACCCTTCACCGGCGCGGGACTCTCATCGACAGCCGGGAAGTAGATGCCAACTTACAGCCAGGGTACAACGCTCAGATTCTCAATGCAATACCAACAGTAGGACATAACATATAATATACAATATAAATCCAAAGCTAAGGCGTAATGAGTACGCCTATCGGCAGCTACACACGTAAGGAATACGTGGTAGAAAATCCCCGAGGCCAGGTGCCTCCAAAGAAATGGATATAAACACTTACCTCTCTCAAAAGTTAGCATTGCGACCAACAACCGCATTATTTTTTGAATTCATTGCCAAACGATCCCACTGTGATCAATAAGTAGAAAAATATATCACATTAGGCTAAAGGCTTCATTCCTCACATCTTAGGGCAATCCAGGTAGGAACCTGATACCCTATTCGAATACGCAATACGCAGGCCAGGCCTATATACAGAGTTTAAGGCCACATAACCAAACCACAAATAAATTACATTTATAAGTTTCCCATAACTCACTGAGTACGAATATATAATCAATTTCATTATCGGGGTCCATTTGACCCTTTAAACTATCAATTTACGTCATTAGGGCGATGTCTAAGATCCCTATTTTTACCGTAAAAATATATTCAAACATACGTAATAAACTCAAATAATATATTAAGATCATTACCTGAATGTTTCAGGGTGAAAATTCTACTTTTTCCCGGTCCCTTTTCTCATTTTCTGGCATTTTTCCACTGCGTGTTTTTTCCATTTTATGTTTCAGTGTATGTATGTAAGTATGTTTCTGTTTTCGTTTTTCTCTTTTGAATTGAGGACAAGGGATTAAGTTAATCCCTTTGTCCACCGACTCCATTTTTATACTTTTGTCTTTTTCCTCTTTTTTTTTTTCTTTTTTCCTTTAAAATTCGCACTACGGTAAAAATTAAAACGGTACTCTACGATATTCGAAATAATTCCAACTTTTGCATATCAGATATACAAAATATATGTAACATACTCGCGAAGGCGGATCTCAAATTGGACTCCCGAAACTCAAGATGCAAATTTAAATAAAAAAGGTCAAATTATTTAACTTTCGGCATTTTAGCGGAACTTAGCCGAACAACATCGAAATTCACTTTCGAAAGTTTACAAAAATCACAAATAATCATACGAACCTAACGGAGCTTTCGGATTTCGAATCAGAGCTCATTCGGCAAAACCGAGCTCGAAAATCTCTTTTTAATATTTATCGCCAATAAAACCGAAACCTTCTTCCGATGCCTACCAAACAGGTCTGATTTAGCTCAAATTTTACAGACAGGTTCTAATAGATATTACGAGTATTTTAAAATTATCGGCAAGCCAATCGGAGTCCTAACTTCCGAAACGACTGACCGAGGTCGTTTCAAATGGCAAAGATAATCTTGGTAAATTTGATCCTCGTAGTGACGAAGGTATCTTTCTAGGATACTCTACTACCAGTAGATCTTATAGAGTGTTTAATAAAAGGACATTATCTGTTGAAGAATCCATGCATGTTGTCTTTGATGATTCTTTGACCCATGTCGAGAAAGGTAATGATGCAGATGACGAAGAAGGCGAACCAACTCCTTCAACACCCTCAGAAATTACAGTGACTACCTCTGAGCCTTCAAGTCCTCAAATTCAAAATATTGAGGAGTCAGATTCCATTCCAGGACAGGCTGAGTCAACTACACAGCTCAAGGAACTGGAAGTGGTAGTACCAAATGAATGGAGAAGTGATCCCGACTATCCACAGAAATACATCATTGGAGATCCTCGAGAAGCACTAATCCAGAATTATGCAAGAATTTTGAAGTGCTAATGCAGGGAGAGTTTGAAATGAGTATGATGGGTGAACTCACGTTCTTTCTCGGACTTCAAATCAAACAGTACGACGATGGTATCTTCATTTTTCAATCTAAATATACTAAGGAACTCATCCTTAAGTTTGGCATGAATGACGCCAACTCTGCTAAAACTCCCATGAGCCCTGCTACCCACCTGGTAAGTGACTCAAAATGTACAAGTATCAATGCTTCTCTCTATCGAGGTATGATTGGATCATTACTTTACTTAACTGCTAGTCGACCAGATATTATGCTTTCAGTTTGTAAATGTGCTCGCTTTCAGTCAGCTCCTAAAGTATCCCATCTTACTGCAATCAAAAGAATTCTTCGATATCTTGTTGGTACAGTTAACTATGGTCTATGGTACCCTTGCACAAATTTCTTTGATCTTATTGGCTTTTCAGACGCTGACTATGCAGGTGATAGAGTTGATAGAAAAAGCACCAGTGGTGCAAGCTTCTTTCTTGGGAAATCCCTTGTTTCATGGCACAGTAAGAAACAGGATTGCACTGCTCTTTCTACTGCTGAATCCGAATATGTCGCACTAGGACATTGTTGCACTCAACTTCTTTGGATGGGCAAGCAACTTTCTGACTATGATTTATTTTTTAAACCTATTCCTATGCTATGTGATAACACTAGTGCTATTGAATTATCATACAATCCTGTTGATCATCCTAGAACTAAGCATATTGATGTTCGTTATCATTTTATTAGAGATCGTGTTCAGGATGGTGATGTTGATGTTGCTTTTGTGAGCACCGATTTTCAATTGGCTGACATTTTTACTAAACCTCTTTTAGAAGAACGGTTTTGTGCTCTACGTGACTTGCTTGGAATCTTACCTGATCCTTATTAACTCTCATTACTTTCCAGCAATTAAACTTTTTTGCTGTTTTATTATAATTAAAGACTTTCCGGTTTTATGTTTATTTTACTCTGTCATTATTACTTTTTACCTTTTCAAATGCCATCATTACTCTTTTTAGTTGAAAAGTTGTCAGGCGGCGTAAGAAGCGAGTTCCAAAGGTCTGCACCTTGTCCTTTCACTTCCATCAGATCATCACGTCTTTTCGTTTCCTCTCCCACACACACGATACTACTTCTGTTCTCATCCCTCCTTCCTTTTTAACTTCCCCCATTCTCAAACCCTTTTATCTCTCCACCTCTCCTCAACCCTTCTACATTAAAATGGTCAGGAAAACTTCCTTCTCTGCTCGTCGGAGCCAACGCACCAAATCAAAATTACCCACTACCTCTACCACTCCGGTACAGGTAGACTCTGACCACTCCGAAAATACCATGTCAAATTATCAAAGCCCTGACAGAAACCCTAATCCTTCCAAGAAATCCGGCAAAAGACCCATGCAGTCTCCTGACGAAGAATGTGTTAAAAGACCCAAGAAGGAATTCTCCCTTGCTGATTTGGATGAGACTCTGGATTTCTGGGATGTCTCTGCGAGTGAAAAGCTTGTCGCTATCAAGGAGAAACCTCTGGCTCATGGCAGACTTGTGGACTTGGAGTCTATGTATTCCCTCAATTGCTCTCTGAATCCATGGTTTGACGCTCAAGACTGGTCAAATTTCTTCTCCACTAACCCATTGACATTCCCGAGGATTTGGTAAGACTCTTCTATGCTAATCTCCGCCCCTGTTCCTCCGGTGGTTTTGAGACAATGGTGTTGAACACTCGCATTGTTATCACCAAGGCTATTCTGTGCCGTATTCTGGGCTGTAAGTCTTCTGGCTACTCTGAATTCTTTAAAATTTCTTGGCCTGCTGATTTTGAGGTCTCCTTTGACCAAGCCAAGACCTTTTTATGTGATAAGTCTGATGTTCCTGAAGGGCAACTAGGCCCCTTAGACCTCTCCTTTGAAATACGTGTGTTGGCTCATATTGTTGGTACTACTCTGCTTCCCCGCACTGGTTCTCTCAGTTCCCTCTCCCAACGTGACACTCTGATTGTTTATTGCTTAGTTACAAAGAAACTTGATTTGGCTGCCTGGAACATTGAATATATGCTTGAAAGTATTGTTGAATGTGCTTCTCTTTCGTATGGTATCATTATCACTCGTATCCTGCACTTTTATAGAGTTGATATCTCTGCGTGGAAAACCTGCTCATTAACTGCATGCTATAATTCTCGCACCTTTGCATCCATGGGGTATGTTCGCCTTCACAGTTCCTGGGTTCGCAAGGAATCAAAGTCTCCTAAACCGGCTGATGATTCTGCTGGTCCTTCCAAGCCATCTGTTCCGGCTGATGCTGAGCCTGTTGGTAAGCTTAAGGATGCTATGGCTGACATCAATGACCTGTTACTTAGTCTGCACTACAAGAGTGAGAAGGCCTCCGATGATATCGCTGAGCTCAAACTGGATGTTGGTAGGTTCTCTCCTAAGTTAGACACTGCTGTGACTGACTCTGCTGCTGCTATAAGACAGGTGCATGCCCGAATTGATGCTGTCTCAACGGATGTTCAGGCCAGAATTACTGCCATGTCTACAGATGTTCAAACTAAGCTGGACAGGATGACTGATAATGTTGTGAATACCCTTACCTATTTCCTTGCTCGTCGATAAACTAAGTTCTCTGAGTCTGTAATATTCAGGATATTTTAGACTTGCTCTTTTTTGTTTTGCTCCTTTTTGATTGATGCCAAGGGGAAGAACAGACTGCTTATGTATATTCGCTCTACGTGAATATCGTATTATCGTATCTGCATTATACAATGTATAGGGTCACTCACTCAGGGAGAGTCAACTAACCTCCTTACCCTGGAAGACCTCTACTTGTCAATATAACAGGACACTCACTCAGGAGGAGTCACCTATCAGGATTGGATAACGCACTCACTCAGGGGGAGTCAGCCATCAGGATTGGACAATCGACTAGAGCGACAAAGGGAAGTATCCTGGCACATACTCCTTTACTTTTTGTCATCACCAAAAAGGGGGAGATTGTTGAGTTAATCTAAATATATGTTTTGATTATGACAAAAAGAATGTGATACTTAAAGTTCTATGTGCCTTCTGCAGGATTTACAAGATGAAAGCCTGAAGATTATGGAAGATTGATTCTGAGGATCGTTGATTGATTTCGAGAGTCAGCTATGGAAGGTTGAGATTCGTGGCCGCGTTTCTCGTGGAACTTGTTCCACAATATGCTCTTGCCTTATTCTCGGGAGATATTTATATCCCTAAGAGAATCAAATCTCTTGGGTTAAATCTCTCTAATTCCGGAACCTCGTCAATCACATCTCCATCATATCTCGATTACAGATCTGCCTCTTTTCCCCTCAACGGGCGTCGCTGCTGGGACTCTATATATTCAAGCTTCTCTGGAGTTTTTCCTCACGCTTCTTATTACTATCTACTATCTCTAAGTCTTTTACTTGCAAGATCTGTATTCCTAAGTGTCTACGAGTGTGTCACAGAAAAGATAAGAGAGATCGTGTAGTGAGGTAATAGTTGTGTCACTGAAGTTGGTCTGATCATCTATAAATCAGACACTGTCGTTGGTGGTGAGCGAAGGATTAAAACCACCTGTGAGAAGACGTTTGTGGTTAACGATAAACCATACTTGTATTGTGTTCTACAAGAGCTTGAAGAGAGATAACTCCCTTGTGACCCAAGGGGACTGGATTAGGAACCATTTGGTTCTGAACCAGTATAAAACTCTGTGTCGTTCCTTGTTTATTTACTGCCTTTCATTCTGCACTGAATATTATCTATCTTCCTAAGTCAACTAATAATTTGGGTAGTCGACTAAAATTAGAAGTAAAAACAATTCAGCCCCCTCTTGTTTTCGTCATAATGAACTAACTATTTAATTCAAAAATAGAAACAACAAGTCACTTACTTGGAAGGTACAACATTACGAGGAAAGAATTTCTTCTCTAAATCCAACCATCGCCCTTTGGCTTTTCCTTAAAAGGAATGTATGGAGATATTAAATGACGACTAAGCTTGAAAACCCTCTATCCCCTGCCTAATATTTCTTCTCCTTTTAGATCATTGACATCACCAGCTTTTTACTTGCCTATTGTATCAACCTTCTCTTTTCCTAAATCATCTGCTCGTTTGAATGGTGTAATAGCCAACTCCATACCCTGCTCTTGTTTGATTAAAGATTGCAGAGTCAACTCTTTGTTGTTTGAAGGCACATTTGCGTCAACATTTCATTTTTCCACAAAATTTAACTGTTTGGGTGGTATGATTGCCGAATTCATAAAAGACTCTTCCTCCAATGAAGAATTTTTTGCATTCACATTTTCTTTCTCCATTACTATAGCTGATGCATAAGCAAGTGCAACAAGTTTTGAATCTTCTTTCTCAATTGTAGGCAACTCACTACCACCCTTAGTTTGAGAACAATCAACACACATACAAACTTGGGCTCCACTATCACTCATTGGTTTGGTCTTTTATGATGACTATGAGAAGCCAAGGGAAAATTAAGGTCCATCCTGAACAGTAATATTTTGAGCAGGTTTAACTTTTAGAGGAGATCTAATTTAAGCATGAATAGCATCATCAATTTTTTTATTGTCATAGCATACGATATTGGTGATGCCCTCTTGTAAAAACCGAACACACTCACACGAGAGAAACAATATTTGGGTGAAAAACTCTTGCTTTCATTGATGAAGGGAGTCCCCTATTTATACAAGAGAAAACCTAGAGAAAACCTAAACCTAACCTAACTTAGGGACCAAGTAAACTTAACGGGCTTGGCCCAATATACAATTTACATAACTAACTATTTACACACTAACTATTTACAATATAACCTTCATTACCCCCCCCCCCCCCCTCAAGTTGGAGCATGAGGGTTCCTTATGCCCAACTTGTTAAGGAAGTACTCGAACTGGGCACGTCTCAGTGCCTTTGTAAAAATATCAGCAAGTTGTGTGGTCGTAGGCACATAGCTGGGACGAATGATTCCTCCGATAATTTCATTCCGAACAAAGTGACAGTCGACTTCAATATGTTTGGTACGTTCGTGAAAGACAGGATTCCGGGCAATATGTAACGCCGCTTGACTGTCACACTTCAAATTCATCGGAGACCTGTGATCGATTTCAAGGTTCCATAATATCCCTTTTAACCACTTCAATTCACACACAGTCATTGCCATCGATCGATACTCTGCCTCGGCGGAGGACCTCGACACAATCTGTTGCTTCTTCGTTCGCCACGATATCGGTGAGTCCCCTAACGACACATACCAACCAGTCAACGATCTACGTGTCAACGGACAACCTGCCCAATCAGAGTCACACCACCCATGCAATCTCAGATCACACTGAGAATCAAATACGATGCCTTGTCCCGGACAGCCTTTCAAATATCGAACAACCCTAAGTGCGGCTTCCATATGCTCAATACGGGGAATCTGCATGAATTGCGACAACACATGCACACTATAGGACAGATCCGGTCGTGTAAAACATAAGTAAATCAATCTTCCAACCAGTCGCCGATAACGTTCAGGATCTTTGATAAAACGACCAGTTGCCAGCGCCAATCGATGATTTTGTTCTATCGGTGTACCAACCGGTTTTGCCCCCAACAAGCCTGCTTCCGTTATTATATCCAAAGCATACTTCCTCTGACACAGGAAGATTCCCTTCGGAGCTCTCGCCACTTCAACTCCCAAGAAGTATTTCAAGGCACCCAAATCCTTCATATGAAAACATTTCGAGAGATACAACTTAAAAATTCGAATTGCCTTCGAATCGTTACCAGATATGATTAAATCATCCACATAAACAAGCACATTCAATTGCACATTTCCCTTCTTCATCGTAAATAAAGAGTAATCCGAATATGATTGTCGAAACCCATATTGCTTAAGAGCAGCAGACAACTTCGCAAACCAACATCGGGGAGCTTGTTTTAAACCATACAATGATTTTCGAAGGCGACACACCGTTCCTCTCCCGGTCATGCGATGTCCCGGAGGGAATTTCATATATACTTCCTCGTGAAGATCACCATGCAAAAATGCATTGTGCACATCCATCTGATGCAATTCCCAATTTCGGGCAGCTGCTACGGCCAGAAAAACTCGGACAGTCACCATCTTTGCAACCGGTGCAAATGTCTCCGTATAATCAACTCCTTCGATTTGATGATTCCAAAAAATCACCAGTCTTGCTTTGTACCTTTCAATAGTTCCATCCGAGTTGTACTTTATCTTGTATACCCATCGGCATCCGAGGGCCTTCTTCCCCGTAGGGAGGCGAACTATCTCCCACGTTCTGTTCGCTTCCAATGCCTTCAATTCTTCCCCCATGGCTGTTCTCCATTTGTCACTTTTTACCGCCTCCGAATAGGAGGTAGGCTCATGTCCTTGCGTTATAGCTGCAAGAAAACTCACATGTTTCGAAGAGAAATTATCACAATTGACATAGTGTGCTAGAGGATAGGGCTTACCAGAGGGTTGTTGAGAAACGGATGAACAAGCAGACTTTCGAACACAGGACGATACCCGGTGACTCATCTTTTGGACCGTATTAGTAACAAAGTCTCTCAGCAAGATATTCTCTTTCTTAGTTCGTTTACCACGACCCAACCCTTCGGGTTCAACTTCGGGAACAACCTCAGGTTCAGCTTCCGGAGTCACCACTTCGGGTTCAATTACCGGAGTCATGACTTCGGGTTCACCCCCCTTCCTTGCACACTCTCCTATTCCTCCTCCAATGCAACGGTGAGAGGAACTGTATCTTGTGTCCGTTTTTCGACCTCAGTCTCCTTGGATGCGAACGAAAATTCCTTTTCGTAAAACACCACATCCCTCGAGAACACAAACTCCTTTGCTTCCAAATCATACATTTTCCACGCTTTCTTCCCATTTGGATAACCCAGAAACACACATCGACGACTCCTACTTTCAAACTTGTCACTTGTTCGTCCTTGATTGCGAGCATAACATAAGCAACCGAACACCCTCAAATGATCATAATTCGGTGTCACACCCATCAAGATATCGTAAGGTGTCTTCCCATTCAACAACTTAGTGGGTGTCCGGTTAATGAAATAACATGTCGTCATCACACATTCTTCCCAGAAGTCAATCGGCAAATTAGCTTGAAAACGTAGCGCCCGTGCCACGTTTAAGATATGTCTATGTTTCCGTTCAACTCTACCGTTTTGCTGGGGTGTCCCCACACAAGATGTTTGGAACAAGATCCCTCGTTCGAGAAAATACCCTTTCAAACTTACAACTTCGGTTCCATTATCACTCCGAATGCACTGAACCCGTTTATTGAATTGTCTTTCCACCATTGCAAAGAAACCTTTCAATTTTTGTCCGACCTCTTTCATATAAACTAACAGGAACACCCATACTCCTCGTGAACAATCATCAACAACAGTCAAAAAATATGATGCACCACACGAAGACACAGTTCTATAAGGACCCCACAAATCACAATGAACTAAATCAAAAGGTTCAGCAGCTTTATTATTACTCGAAGGAAATACATTTTTAGTTTGCTTTGCCCTAAGGCATACATCACATGCTTTTTCTTCTAAGCTGCCTTTCCCACTATCTTCTAAGACTGAAAGAGATTTTGTTACTTGCATCAAAGGATGTCCCAACCTTTGATGCCATAAATCTACCACATCGACCTTCACAGTTTCACCACGGGTATCGTCCGAAAGTAGTAGAGTCCGTTCTTTTGTTCACCCGCTCCAATCAACTTCCCCGTAGCCCGGTCCTGCATAACACACAAATTATTAGTGAAATTTACATTTCAACCAACTTGATTAATTAATTGAGACACAGAAATCAAGTTGCAAGTCATTTCGGGCATATATAACACTCCGTGAAGAACCATGTCTTCGTTAAATCTGATGGATCCTTCCTGAGTCGCCATAGTACTGCTTCCGTTCGGTAAACCTACCGGACACTTTGGTATTGTTCGTAAATTCTCCAAAACACTTATCTGTCCGGTCATGTGATTTGACGCCCCCGTGTCAATAATCCATGAAGGATGAGTTTTCTTACCGATCGATGGTTCACTTGTGCTTGCCTTCTCCTTTTTCAGCAAATCAAACAGCATCTGCAACTGATCACCTGTTATTCCGGACAAGTTAGTCTGTCCGGGCACACTCATGTGTCCGTTTTCTCCATTCTCGAGCTCAGCCTGAGCAGCATTTGCTCGATTATTACCACGTCCTCGACCAGCATTTGAACCAAACTGTTGATGTCCACGACCTCTTCCACCTCTGTTACCTTCAGCTCTTCCTCTACCACGTCCTCCATTCGAAGTACCTTGCTTCGGATAATGCACCCACCCCTCCGAATAGCCAATAACTTCATAGCAGCGTTCCGGAGGATGTCCTCCTCGATCACACAAGTGACACTCCTTATAGCCTGTCTTCGGTGGCTGTGATCGTTGTGCAGCGAACGCTGTCACCTCCCCTCGTTCTTCCTGAGTTCGTGCCATCCCTTTGACCCGTTCATCTTGGATTACTAAACTTGATTCATCGATGGCAACGGTTCCTGAGCCAAGAGATTGGAACGGACAGTTCCATAAAGACTTTCATCCAGGCCCTTAAGAAATATGTGAACCCTATCGTCTTCCCTTTTCTTCTCCAGTGCAACCGTTAGATTGCAAGTGCAGTTTCCACACGAGCAAGTTGGAAACTTATCACAACTCCCTAGTTCTTCCCACAGCATAGCCAGTTTTCCATAGTAAGCAGCAATAGTTAATCCCTTTTGCTTACAACCGGCCAAAGCCGCTTTTAATTCCTGAATCCGAGGTCCGTTTCCCACTGAGAAACGTTCTCGAATACTCAGCCACAGATCTTTTGCCACTTCCATGTGCGATATGGTGGTCCGAAGAGTAGGCTCGATCGAATTCCTATTCCACGACACTAGAAGAGAATTGATAGTCCACCAGTCCTCATAATCGATCGACTTATCATCGGGCATCTTGATCGATCCGTCAACAAAACCAAACTTCTTCCTTGCACGCATCGCCGTTCTAATCGACCGCGCCCATTCCTCATAGTTTTCACTGGTTAACTGGACCTGCGTGATAATCAAACCAGGATTATCATTCGAGGTGATGTCGTACGGAGAGATTGTCTTTCGTACGACTGCAACATCGCCTTTTGGAGCCTCCATTACTTTTCTACTTGAAGAGTTTCACGATGGCTCTGATACCATGTAAAAACCGAACACACTCACACGAGAGAAACAATATTTGGGTGAAAAACTCTTGCTTTCATTGATGAAGGGAGTCCCCTATTTATACAAGAGAAAACCTAGAGAAAACCTAAACCTAACCTAACTTAGGGACCAAGTAAACTTAACGGGCTTGGCCCAATATACAATTTACATAACTAACTATTTACACACTAACTATTTACAATATAACCTTCATTACCTTCATAATAAACATCACGATCTTCAGAACCTTTATAAAAAGTAATTTTTATCGTATATAAATATTATTAGCCACAATGATATTTTCCTGGAAGTGCAGGGCGACATAACTTTTTCTTGCGATCAAAAAATGATATTGAATAGAGTCCCATTATTTTTTACTAGGACACAAGCTTCTGTTGAATACAAGATCCATAACATCCTCAACTTCCTTTTCTATCATAGTACTCCGTTTGTGTTCATTTTGAATGTTTAATTTTCCCCGATTTATCTACTAAACGATTCCATGCTTCTGCATAAAAAGATAACAGCTTATTATACATGATATTTTGCGAGACTCGCCTAGTATCCCTTAATATTTCCTCATATTTTGGTACTTTATTCATTCATTATATGTGATAATTGTGATTCTTGCGCTCACTTAATGTGTTTCTGATTTTAGAGATTGTTTGGGTGAAATTAATATGCTGGAAGCTATTTTGAAAGCAAAGCGTGCATGATAGTCTTGAAGATTGGAAGTTGTATTGAAGGAAAAACATCCGAGAAAGCCCTAAAGAGTGGGCACTATTTTGAGAGCGAGACTTCCAAAAAGCCTCATGCCTGGCGAGAAAAAGTTTCCAAACTAGCTTAGGGTTTAGTTTAACTAATGCTAGCACTTTGTATATACTATAAAAACCTTATAATCTCATTTTTCTAGAGAGAAAGTTAGATTTTGGAGCAAATATTGGGTTCCTAACACTTGAATCAAGAGTTTAATTGTTTGCCTACATATATTACAATATTCCATCTTTCTTACCTGAATTCTCGATTTGTTATCATGAATATGCATAGCTAAAACCGATCGTTCTGGAGTTAGGAAAATTACATGAAGGTTGTTGTTGTTTGAAAGGTTATTTCTACCTATTGATTTACCGCTACAGATTGTTAATTATTAGGGACCGATACTTGAACACTATCTATGATTGATAAGTTGAACCCGACCAAGGGAATTCATGGATGCACATATAAAGGAATAGGGCTTGATTATGAACCAGGGCATCAGAGAATCGATTTGCGGATATGGATGGACATATACCTATTCTCCTTGTTTAGCTAAATACAAAGTTCTTTAATGCATGCCTGTTAGATCTAATTTGATAGGAATATAGGCGTTAGAGTAAATCACATAGAGTCGTAACGAATCGACAGGTTTTCACCATAATATTAAACATGTTAGTTAAAAATCTAAGAAATCAAGAAGTAGACTCAACTGGAAAACTCAACTAGATTATTTGTCACTCTAACTCTGGACCTTCTCTTTCTTATTGATAA
The DNA here is from genome assembly GCA_037355625.1 of Petunia x hybrida. Classification (NCBI taxonomy): domain Eukaryota; kingdom Viridiplantae; phylum Streptophyta; class Magnoliopsida; order Solanales; family Solanaceae; genus Petunia; species Petunia x hybrida. The sequence continues at coordinate 1,346,233 of JBBBVM010000712.1, read as the reverse complement.
CAACTCACAACTTTCTTTCAACTACTTGATTTTATTTACTTGTTTCAATCTTTGTTCCTTTAGTTAGTAAATATCACACCCATTACTGAAATAGATCCTTCTATAGTTTTTAGGAAATTATTTTCTAGTACAGTCGTTTACAATAGTCCTTGTGGGAATGATACTCAACTCACTACTTTATTACTTGTCAACCATGTACACTTGGATGTGTGTTTTGGAGCAACAAATTTTTGGTGCCGTTGCCCGGGACTAAATATCTGACTATTTCCTCTTTGAAAAGTACTTATTTTCCATTCAGGTTTAAATTTTTTTAGTTTCGTGTGTTATTTCAGGTGGTAGTTCTTGAAAGCAAAAGGATAAGAATGGCGACAACCTCAAACCATTTAATCACGAACCTGAAAGGGCTTCTCATAGGTTAAAGAGAGAAACTACAGATCGTAGAGCACTTGCAATAGTACTTGCTTCCTTACCAGTTGAATGAAAGAAGATTGAGCTTTGGCTATGCGAGATATTGCTCTCCCCAGTCTGGATGGAGTAGCCTCGAGCATCACTAAACCTGCTATTACTGGGCATTTTGAGATTAAGCCTGCTTGATACAACTGCTGCATGCGACGGGGCAATATGCTGGGTTACTACATGAGAATCCACATCGACATATGATTAACTTCTTGGAGATTAGTGACACCTATTCATCAGCAAGTGTCTCAGCTGACGATGTCCGACTGAGACTCTTCTTTTTTTTATTGATCAAGAGAGCAAATAAGTGGTTAAAGGGTGAAAAGCTTGGGTCTATCACAACTTGATATACTTTAGCTAAGAAATTGTTGGCTAAATTCTATCCATATTGCGAGACAACCAGAATAAAGAGTGAGATCATGTTTTTCAAACAAAGAGGCGGCGAGTCCTTGTATTCAGCCACGGAGAGATTTAAGACATTGTTGAGAGATTGTCTGCACCACAACCAATCCAATAAGGTGTGGGCTCTTATACTTTCGTGGAAGGGCTGAATGCACATACCAAGATTGTGGTAGATGCTACTGTTGGAGTCCAAGTCTTGGCCTTGAATTTTAATGAGATTTATGAACTGCTAGATAAATTTTTTCAAAGCAATCCTAACTAGCAGGGTGATAGTAGAGCTCCAAGTCAAAAAGTTGTTGGAGTACTTCAATATGATGCTTTCTCAGCGTTAACTGCAAAGGTGGATGCAATAGCTAACAAAATCATCAAGCTAGCAATTCTACCTACTCAACAATAAGTGCAACCACTTCAATAGGTGCAACATTTCCAAGGTTTTTGTGAGGTTTATGGAGAAGATCATGCTACTGATACTTGTCCCGCCAATCTAGAGTCAGTCTACTATGTGGGGAACCAAAACATGTGTCAAACAAAAATCAAAATTAGTTTGGTAACCCCTATAACCCCAACTGGCACAATAATCTAGATCTCTCTTGGGGTGGTAATCAACCTAATCAAGGCAACACGAAAGCTCAAAATAATTACCAACCATCTCCGGCTCAACCATAACAGGCAAGAAATTTAGTCGAATAGATGATGAAGCAGATATTGGCTAGCCAACAGAACTTATAGCTGACAATGCAGCCCATGTACATGCCCAAAAAAATCTTGCTAATGCTCAAAAAGACCTGAAACACCAAATGGGACAGATAGTGAGCGCTTAAAGTGCTAAACAACATAGAGCACTCCCTGGTGACACTGAACCAAACCCAAAGAAAATGAGTTGAGCAATATTTTGATATAGCTCTAATTAAGGGTGAAGACTTGGTGGTCGAAAGTGAGCAGAAGAAGCAACATGAAATAGCAGAAGTGGAAAAAGTGGGGAAAGTTAATAAAAACGAAGAGAAAAAGAAGGAACCTCTACCTCCCTCACCATTCCCACAAAGATTTCAACCATCAAAGGGTATGGCTCAATTTTAAATATCTGTGAGTATGGTGAAAGAGCTTTGGGTTAACATTCCTTTGACTGATGTGTTTGAATTGATGTCGTTGCTTGTGAAGTTCTTGAAAGAGATTCTAGTTAAGAAGAAATAGGCACAAGAGATTGATACAATTGAGTTGACGGAGGAGTATAGTACAATCCTGAGTAAACTACTTCCAAAACTTCAAGATCCTGGGAGGTTCACCATTCCATGCACCATTTGTGGTTATAATATTTCTAGTGCATTATATGATCCAGGAGTGACCATAAATCTCATGCCTCTGGTTGTCTGTACAACGTTAGGCCCGTGAGAAATCAAGCATACCTCAATTAATCTTAAGATGGCGGATGGATCACTCATTTGTCCCCCTGGTAAGGTGGAGGATTGCTGGTTAAAATTGGGAAGTTCACGTTCTTTACTGATTTTATTATTCTAGATTATGAAGAGGATTGAGAAGCTCAAATAATTCTGGGAAGGCCATTTTTAACCACCTCTAAAGCTATCATTGAGATGGAGTCGGGAGTGATGATCGTGAGAGCTCAGGCAGAAAAGGTCACTTTCAAAATTTATAACAAAAAGGATCGCAAGGATATGTCTGAAGAGCGTTCTTTAATGGAATGTGCCAGACAAGAACATGAAAGTGAACCGTAAGAGGTGGTTAAGCGGAAGGTGGTTAATTTTGAGAATGGAAAATTACTCGATAAATTGAAGAAAGTTCCTCCTAAAGGTGTGAAGAAGGCAAGAGTTTGCCACAAGATGAGAACACGAAAATGTTGGAAGTGAGATTAAAAGTATCGTCGTGCCACAATGTTAACTAAGGCGCTTCTCGGGAGGTAACCCGAGCATTATATGTAAAAGAAAATCAATACAAAAGAAAAAAAATAAGAGAAAGGAAAAATAATATAAAAAGTGTCGTGTCGCAATATTAAATCAAAAACTGGTTGGGAGGTAACCCAATTCTTATTGTTTTCATCATCGTTAATTTATTAGTATTACATAGTTTTTCTTTTTGTTTTTATAGGGCTCGATAAGTTCGAAAGTCGAGTCTAGTTATTAGAGATAGTGGCAGAACAACTAAAGTGAACTGGTTGCAGAAAATTGGAAGCTATACCGGAAGCTTTGCTTCCAGAATAGATTTGGGAAACCAAGCATTCAAAAAAGTAGGAAGCTATTCCAAGGGCATCGCTTCTAAGAAAGCCTTGACAAAACAGAGAGCTCAAAATTTATGAAAGCTTTCTCCAAGTGATGTCTCTGCCACAGCCTCCAGCTAAGTATTTTTAAATACCGAGTTGACCTGACCTGACCCAAACCCAAGGACCTGAGGGATTTTAAACTTAAACACCGATCTCCATTTCCTGTTTTCCCCCTATTTTGAACATTGGAACATAAAAGAGCGGCGAATATAAAAAAAAAGTACCTAAGGCACGATCAACCCTTCCATCTTTCCCAATCATTCCAGTTGTACTGGTGATTTTCTTCTCTATCTCGCAATACCTTGTTACTACTCGTCTATGGCAGTTCCCATCCCTTCTTCACCCGGTGATAAGTTGTTTGTGTATGATGAATTTTGTGAGCCCTTGTTGGGTTGTAAAGTTGATGAACCCTTATTGTTTGGTATCTGTTTTTAAGTGATCTCCCATAAAAATTGGGAGGGTTCTTCCCATCCGAATTGCTAAAAAACTTGAACATAAGAAGTGTGCCTGCCACATGTTCGGCGTAATGCCACAGTGAATAATTGTTTAGTTCTTGTGAAATCTGAGTAGCAAAAAGACTATTAAGCATAACATGAACTATTTGAGGATCAAATTTTTAATTTATGGCAATTGTGCAAAATTTGAATTGATTATTACTTAGACTAAGCCACGAGCCATTGTTGCAAGACATAGAGACAAGTTTTGCTCTTTTCTATGTTTCGTTGCCCGATATTCTCTCTTGTGTCAAATTATATAATTTTTTAGTAGCACTTACTTGGTTGTATAATTAGGAGTAAGTGTTGGGTCGTTATGACGTCTCGTTGTTCTCGGGTGTGTAGTATATATTTTATAGGTTTTGGCTATTCCGAACTCAAGTGTGGGGCCCGCACCCCAAATGCCTAGTCATGACAATATGTTGGCGGAAATCTAAATATCACGTGCTATACGGACGCTTGGTAGGTTCTTGATGAAGATGATGCTTACCCCAAATGGCCAAGTGCTAAGGCCATTTTTGCCTTCGCAGAAGTTCCTAAACCTTTGCACTTTATTTATGTTTATCGTACTGAGGAAGAAAAATCCTGGAATGCTCATCTTTGAACCACCATGAACTACCAGCTTTATTGTCATTGCTTTTTAATTTTGTTGTCACAGTTCTAACTTGGTCTCCCCAAGTAAACAGACCACTCAAGAAGGCCAGGCCTAGCCCTCCTTCTTCAAATGTATTTCTCTTCCAATGGCAATAAAATCATGACTCGATTTAAATTAAAAAAAAAAAGGGACATTGTTTTGTTTAAGTGTGGAGTGAGGGAACCTCTGAAATTTTAAGGTCATGGATGATTTCACCTTTAGGAATTTAGTTTTGGCATTTTTATCTATGTCATCTAACTTTATTTTTATTTATTTCGTGCTTGAATATATGAAAAAAATATTAAAAACTAGTGAAAAATTCATAAAAATAATTTTCTTTTTATTTTATTTAGTGGTACATGTTATTCGCCCCATGGTTTTTCTTATGGTCTCGATTATTTTTCATGGGTAGACCTTTTGAACCGGATAATTTTTCTTTTTAGAACTAGTATAGTATTAGTTAGCAGAATATATTAAAAAATGATAGAATTCTAGGTGTCTTGGGTTTGTTTGATACCGGTATATTTAGACTTGAGCATGTGCTATTTGTGAATCCCTTTTGGTCTTAAAATATTGATGCATGCGTTGAAAAATTAGAACGAGCTTCTTGAGACGCTTAAGTTCAACTACTTAACTCTTTTGCGAGTCAGTGTGCTTTATTGCTTGATTTTAAAGTTGCACCCTTACTTCTACCAAGAGCTGGAACGGAAATCGTCTTGAGTGAACTATCTCCCATATGTGATGTGAGCTATTTTTTTTTGTGTTCAGTACTTCCATATTAATGTCTATAACTTGTCCCGAGTGTGTTCAAAGCGAAATCCTAGATTTGCTTTTTTTTTTTGGACTAGATTTGTTTTATTTGGGAGATGATACGGGCGTTTCTTTGAGAGCCTTTAGCCTTAATTAGCCTATCCTTATATATTTATTCCTAGTACCTTTTTAGCCTATTAACCTTTTTGTTACCACCCACATTAAAAGTCTTATCATTTTTGCTCTTAAATACCATATTTTTGAATCCTTACTCCTTAGAGCACTTTAATTGAAAAATATTTAAATTTATGGAGTTGAGAGAAGAAAATTTGAGTGGCTTTACCAATGATGAAAAAATCAGCGCATTTTGAGAAAAAGTTCCTTGGCAAGGATTTGAAGAAAATGAAAACAAAAGAGAAAAATAGAGGAAAAAGTGAAAAAAAAAAATAGAGAAAACGAGAGGAAATAAAAATTTCAATCATTGCTAGTGTGGTGCAAAAAAAAAAAAAAAAAAAAAAAGCTTAAAAAGAAAAGGGAGTTCTTGGGTGTATGTTTTGGCGGTTGCTTAGTTGGTTTTGAGAAGAATTGAGAAAAATTAAAAGTGATGTATTAAAGTGCTTAGGATGGTAATCACTATGTTATCCATATATATCATACTCGTCCTTTAGCCTACATTACAACTCTTAAAGTTCTAGTTAATCCAAAATTGGAGGGATCCTATATTAGTGGAGTCCTACACTACGGGGAAGCCTATGGTGCATCGTATGTAGCACGTGAACGTCTTTGTGAGAGCAAGTGAATTATTTCTATATTATGTACCGAATCTATTCTTGAAATATATTTTTAGTGTGATTATTAGGACGCTCTCTTGATTCAATATTTTTGGATGAGGACACATAGTTTGCGAGAAATAGGTGAAGTTATTAAACTTCTAACGGGTGTGATTTTGTGAAAACTTGGTATTACTGAGTCGGTTTTTGAAATTTGGATAGTTTCTAGTTGGTCGTTCTAGTGTTTAGAAATGTGGTGAATTTTTGGCATGTTGCGGGACACGTGTATGTATTTATGCTCTTGTCTAATAAATGTTGTCAACCATAACCATAGGTAGACCTGTTCGATCGAGTGTTGGTATTGAGTTGGGATGTTTTTCTTGGTGATTGCTCGAGGACGAGCAAAGGCCTAAGTGTGGGACGGTGATATTCGACAACACTCGCCTAATTTCCCTAAATATTTTCACATATTTTGGTACTTTAATCGTTCATTATATATGATAATTGTGATTCATGTGCTCACTTATCGTGTTAGTGATTTTAGGAATTGCTTGGGTGAAATCGACGCAAGAACAAACAAAAATGGAGTCAAATACTTTGGATAACAAGGCTAGGACCAAACTTATATGCTGGAAGCTATTTTAAAAGCAAAGCATCCAAGATAGCCTTGAAGATTGGAAGTTGTATTGAAGGCAAAGCATCCGAGAAAGCCCTTAAGAGTGGAGGCTGTTTTGAGAGCGAGGCTTCCAAAATGCCTCAGGCATGGGAGAACAAGTTTTCCTAACTAGCATAGGATTTTTTTAACTAATGCTAGCACTTCGTAAACACTATAAAAACCTTATAATCTCGTTTTTCAGAAAGAAAGTTAGATTTATGAGTTAATATTGAAATCTTAACACTTGAACCAAGGGTTTAATTATTTTTCTTCATACATTACAATATTCCATCTTTCTTACGTGAATTATTATTTTGTTATCATGAATATGTATAGCTAAACATATTGTTGTGGAGTTAGGAAAATTACACGAAGGGTAATGTTTGAACGGTTATTTCTACCTATTGATTTACCGCTATAGATTGTTTATTATTTTTGACCTTAATTTTTTGGTTAATACGGCCCGACAATTGAACACTATCTACGATTCATAAGGTTAACTCGACGAAGGGAATTTATGGACGCATATAAGAAGGAATAGGAATTGATTCTGAACCTGGGCATTAGAGAATCAATTTGTGGATATGGATAGACATTTACCTATTCCCTTTGCTTAGCTAAATACAGAGTTCTTTAATGCATTTCTGTTCAATCTAATTCAATATGAATATAAGCGTTAGGGTAACTCGCATAGAGTCGTGAAAAATCGACAGGTTTTCACGAATCTATTAAACATGTTAGTTAGGAATCTAAGAAATCAAGAAGTAGAATTAACTGAAAAACTCAACTGGATTGTTTGTCGCTCTAACTCTGGACCGTCTCTTTCTTATTGATAACAACTCACAACTTGCTTTCAATCTTTTCTACTTTAGTTAGTAAATATCACACCCATTAATGAAAAAGGTCAAGATGGTTTATAGAAGCCAACATTAAATCCCATTTCTCAAAAAGAAGTTGATGAGATTATGCGGCTTCTTACATTCGAAGAAATTTCTTTGACAATTGGTAACTAAAATTACAGTGGTGAATCCCATGAAAAGAAATTGAGAATATTTATGTGAAATGACTTTTATAGAGTACATGTATTGTTGCTCCCAAACGCACACACAAATATATGTGGTCAACAAGTTATATATATGTTGACATCCAATTTTGTCCCTCATTTTTCTAAAATTAGCTGTAATTTAACTTAACGGTGCAATTTCGCTATTTGTGCAAAATGTGCATTAGAAACCATGCATTTACGTGCGTTATCCCCTACTTATATATTACATACCTAAATGTGGCTATATTACATAATTGCATCATTTAGGCTACATGTCAAATTTGTATCGATTTGTGATCATTTGTGCAAATTAGTAATTATCTGTGATTACCTATATTTAAATAATTTTATTTGAGTATTATTAATAATTATTTGTGTATTTTATACAATATGCATATCTATATATTTTTTTTTACACCTTTAAGTTGAATATTGGCCAATTAAAAAAGAAAATGTCCAAATTCCTTTTTATTATTAATTCTTCCATGTTTTAAAATTCCTATCAAAATTCTTCATTTATTTATGTTTATCTTATTTATTAAATTAAATTTTTCCTTCGAACCTAAACCAAATCTCTAACAAAATACATTTCCTATATACATATTTTTATATTTCGCCCACTTTTATTAAAACCTCCGAAATCACTCCATTTTTTCCATGTATCTATTTTCCTCCTTCCTTTGTTAAAATTTCCTACGAACCTAGACAATTTTCCGTCTAGGTAAGCCCATTCTGTTTGGGATAATGGCTATTTTCTTCCAATTATTTCAAATAAAATCCAAAACTATTCAATTTTCCTTTTTTTCTAATTTCTACCAAATTTTTTATTTATTTTATTTATTTTTTTATTGAATCTAGATCCAAAACACGACCAAATACATCTGTTATTTGAATTTCAAATGGTTTCCATAATTTCTCTAATCTTCCTCAAATCCCAAAATCAATCCCCAATCCCCAAAATCTCTCAATTCCCAATTCCCTCCTTAAATTTTGCACTCAAATCCCTACAATTATTTTCAATCCCCCCAATCACCTCCAATAACTAGTTTTTTTTTTTTTTTTTTAATTCTTCTTCTTTAAAAAAGAAACCATTTTATTTTCTTGAATTCATCATCAATTATTCACCATCAGCAGTACACATTGGCACCCAGACCCCACTTCTTCTTCTCTAATCATCCTCTTCATTTTTCATACACCCACAAAAAATTATACGCACAGTACACCATTGCCATCACACTTCTCATCTACTTTCTAGTCTAACACACACAAACGAATCAGCCCGACCCCACACAACCACAGTCTCCTTCAATACTCTCCTGACACACACACTGATCACATACGCAAGAGGCACCAAAAAACACACAGTACACTCCCTAGTCATCTCCCTCTTATCATTACATCTAAGATATATATCCACCACACACACGATCGAAACCAGAAAGAGGGGAAACACCATCGTCGTCGCTAGTGGCAATCATCACACGATACCATCACACCCACATACAGGTCGATCAACACCATTAACCCACCTATCAAACTCCTTCACCATTTTACCTATCCATCTCCATTACCCACAACCCCACACACATATACATACATATCCAGACATTAATACAGATACAGTACACTATACTCCCTCTTCCCTTTCTTTCTCTTCGACATCGCGACACACACACACATACCCAAAACCCCTAAAACTACACAGACATACACCCATCGGAATAGAAATAGGGATATCGAGGGAAGGAGTTCACTTTCAAAAATAGGAAATCGGGGTTGGGGAGTTCAACACAGGAACCAACAAGAGGACCCCACCACCGGAAAAGCCATCATCGCCGGTGGTTTCTCCCTGTCTTGCTATTTCACTTATGGGTTTTTCTCGTTTCTGGGTTTGATTGAGGAAGGGTGGTAGCGGCGCCGCTCAAGGCTGGTGGTCGCTCCCTCTTCTCGTGGTTCGCCTGAATTTGGATTTAAGGTTTCTTTGACTGTCATCGTCCGATGATTTGTTCAAGCGTCGTTGATAGACTCTGCCCGCTGTGTTTGTCCTGAGTTTTGATCACCTTTCTCTCGAAACTGGTCTCCTCAGTTTGGATAGTGTGATTTTGTCTGCTATATAATTTTACTCATATATATTCTTTTTCTGGAATTGCTGACTATTTTGTTGAAGATTTGGTGTAGTTCTATTAGGTGCAGTTCCTTTGATGCTGGGATTTTGGCCTTAATCTGAACGGTACTTCACTATTCAGAAGCCTATGAAAGTATTGTTATTTGAGGCTTTAACACTGATTTGACGGGTCACTAAACAAAATGGCCAAGGAAAATAATTGTGCACATTTATTCGAGGCCTATACATTGATTAGAACATGATACTACACTTAAACAGTCTCATACCCGTGTCCCTAAAAAATAGGCTATGATGACTTGTATGAGCTGTAATTACAAAACGAGGCGGCGATGGAGTGGTGGGACCGACACTGGGCATGGCAACATTACCGGCCGGCATGTTTGCAGCCGTACCGACGTCCCTAACCTCTAGCCGATTCATGCATACTTGAGCCTACACTTTTAAAAATCCCTTTTCGCTTTATTTTAAAACTATTATTACGTGCTTCAAAGTATGCCTATTCATCTTTTGTCTGCAGTCAATCCCCCGGATAGTGTTATTGATCAACTTCACATGATTTTTGCTAATTTCTTTTGGAATAAGTCTGAGGAGCATTCAAGGAGGCATTGGGCCTCTTGGGACACTTTGTGCAAGCCACCAACTGAAGGGGGTGCGGGATTTAAATCCTTATATGATGTTTCAAATCCTCTATTTGCAAAATTGTGGTGGAACTTTAGGATGAAAACTTCTCTATGGGGTACGTTTATGGCCAATAAGTGTTGTAAGAAAATGCATTACTCTATTGTGCCGTACACTGATGGTTCTCCTATTTGGCAGAAAATGTTACTTATTAGGGAGATGGTAGATCATGAGATTATTTGGCATGTTAGGCAAGGGTCGTCTCATTTTTGGTATGATAATTGATCGCGTGTTGGTGCCTTGTATTTTGTTGTTCCTCGCAGGTTTTATATTAGAGAAGAATTAAATGTAGTGAAGGATTTCTTCACTCCAAATGGTTGGAACCAGCAGCTCCTTTTTGAAGCCTTGCCAAGTGATTTGGCGCAGCATGTTCTTGACAATGTCCAGCTGGGTAATATTGCACAGGTGAGAGATTTTGCCTCGTGGGAGCTTAATTGAAATGGCCAATTTACGGTGAGTAGTGCTTATAATTATGTTAGAGGCAAAGGCAAAGTGAATGATGAGTATAAGTTCATGTGGTTGAAAGGTATCCCTTTTAAATGTTCATTTGTACTTTGGCGTGCTTGGAAAAAGAAATTGCCTTTAGATGACGAATTGAAAAGAATTTGCTTCAATATTCCTTCACGTTATTGGTGTTGTTTGCAGCCTAGGGAGGAGACACGAGATCATTTGTTTGTTATGAGCTCAATTGCAAAGAATGTGTGGATGTATTATGCTAATGCACTAGGATTTGTAATAAATGATTGGCGATTTCGACAACTAATGTTTAAGTGGTGGCATTGTCGAAAGAGACCATGGCTGAGGTTATAGTGCCAAGCACTGTCTGCGTTCGTTATTTGGGAACTTTGGAAGAGGAGGAATACAGTCGCACATGGTGGTCGAGTCTCTTTTCAAAGGGTGGTTCACGAGATTAATGGTAACTTGCACAAGCTGTTGAAGGTTAGGTTTCCAGGTTTGCAAAACGCTCCTCATGACTGGCCCATTTTAGTTAAATTCCTAGAGGAGTTTAAACCACAATTCAAGTATGTCAAGGTGTGTTGGAAGTGCCCAGGTGAGGGTATTATAAATGTAATACGGATGGTGCGTGTCGAGGTAATCCTGGGTTGAGTTCGTATGTATTTTGTTTGCGAAATGATATGGGTGACTTGATATTTGCAAAGTTTAAATTAATAGGTGAAGGTACGAATGTGCGAGCTGAGGCGTTTGCAAATTCGAGAAGCATTGAAGTACTGCCTTGAACATGTTGCACAGCCCGTCGTTATTGAAACTGATTCTTTGTTGCTTACGAACACGATTGAAGGATTGTGGGACGTTGCTTGGAGCATAGCAGATTTCATCGAGGAGATAATAGAGATGAAAATTCGTGGTAACTTTAGCTTTGTTCATGTCTATCGCGAAGGGAATAGATTGGCCGATCATTTGGCCAATTTAGCATTTCTTGTTGATGATCAAGAGTTACATGGTTTTGGAGATCTTGATGTGGATGGGAAAAAGATATTGAACTGGGACAAAGCTATATTACCTACGTATCGACCTAAGCTCGTCAAGCATGGTGTACGCTGTTTGTAAGGAGGATGGGGTGTGGTTTTTCTCTAAAAAAGTTTGCTCATTTTGCAGGTTACACAATTTGAAGGAAGCATTTTGTTTAAGGTTCATCTTGTACCAGGCAGTCGCGAATTTCTTCCACCTTCAGCGATGTGAAGTGCAGCGTCTTGGCATGGATTTTGGCTTTGATAGGCAGTGTTGCCATAGGAATATGCTGGGCGCTGTATGGGATTGCTTCAGCTCTTTATGCGTCGCGTACAAGGGAGGATTTACTCACGCCATGGCCGGCGCGCCGCGTTGCCTATCGCGCCGGACCAAACAGATTGTCCAGTTGCTTGCGCGCGATTGGCATGCTCCGCGTGGCCCATCGCGCCCGTTCTTTTGCTTCACTTTGATGCAGGTTGCTTATTTGTTCTACACTGTTGGAAACACAAGGATATGGATGTTCTTCGGCAATGGTGTGTGCTCTTTTTGGTATAGTTGGGGGCCTTCATTTGTGCTTTATGCTTGCTATACATCATTACCAGAGATCTCAAGAAGTTGATGTACTAGTTCATCCAAGTTTCAACGAACTAAAGGCGCATATTATTCATGCAATTAGTTATACATTAATAGAACTCGCTAGCACAAAGATTGTAAAATGCTTTGTGATTGAGGAACATAACTTCATATTGGTGGTATTAGCATTTTATAATGCTCAACCCAATTGGGAAAATGTGATTCAATTACAAGTATATAGGAATGTGCTAGTGTTACATTATTTAATTTCTACACGTCGTTTGTTTTATTTATTAGTTGTAAAGACTTTGTTTTGGATTTTTATTATTAATAAAATTAGTCACTAAGCTAAAAGTTTGGTGATATTCATTAAAAAAAACTATTATTATTATTCTTATTATCATTTTCATTATTTTCATTGTTATTATTACTATTATTATTATTATTACTCTTATTATTATTATTATTATTATTATTATTATTATTATTATTATTATTATTATTATTATTATTATCATCATTTTCATTATCTTCATTATTATTAATATTATTTTTATTATTCACTAACTCATTTTTCTTTATATTTTGCGAGGCACATATGGATCTATACTCTCAAGACGACGCTTTGAATTCAATTTGTTATTTGCATTCTTTTAAATTTGTCATTACTAATTTGTTCCGAATTACTAACTCGTTGATTTTATTTTGCGAGGTGTAACTCTCCAAGGAAGAAGCCAATTAGCAAATTCATATCTTTTGTTTAATTTTACATTTTTTTACACATATTATCATTTTTTAGTTAGTTAGTTTATTTGCTTATTTACTTGTTTGAATCCCAATTATAAGTCCGGCATATTTGGTGGAGCTTGAGAGGTGCCTAACCCCTTCCTCTCGAGTTAACTTGAACCTCTTACCTAGAATATCTGGTTCGTAGACTAAGTTTCGGAGTTAATTGTAAAATTGGCTAGAAACAAAATAGGTGCCCTAATACGCCTAGTTAAAAAAATATGTTAGGTGGCGGCTCTAACTCTTTACCCGTGAGTTACCCATAACTCGAGCATATTTCGAACTTTAACCGGTTCGAGTAAAAATAGAATGCGACAGAATGGCACTCCGCTGGGGATATCAAGGTTCAAACCATAACAGACTTCTAATTGGGATTCTTTGTATTTATTTTGTTTTTTATTTCTCGAAACTAAAATTTCTTCTTTTTTCCTTTTGCAGGTTTTAAGCTTAACTTTCCGTTTCATTGGTATTTTCTTTAATTTATTGGTATTTTGTTTTGTCTATCATTTTTCATCATATCCGACACTTTGGCAAAGTTTATTCGTGCTATATTTGAAAGACGGTTGCGTCGGTTTTACGGCCGTTCTCACTCCTAAACACACCTTTGAAAAAGTTTTATGATAGGTCGAGTCCGTGGTACAGCCGATGGTTCTAAACTTTTCCACTTCCAAACAGTCCATTTGGGAGAACCTGGTCTAAACCCACTCTTGGAAGATTCTTACAACACGTCTCACACTTCAAATCTTCCATAAATTTTACAAAATATTTTTTTTAAACAATTTCACGTCATAATTCTTTTTGTATTTTCTTTATTGTTTAGTTTCTATTATCCTATTTTTTTTTTTTTGAAACTAACTTGTTTGTTTCGTTTTCCTTTTACTCCTCCCTTTTAAAATTATTTTTTGAAATACTTCAAATGGTACATCCTTTCCATAAAATTGCTAAATTCCTTTCTTTTAAATAATTTTACTTAATTCAATATTGTCTAGTTTCTATTAATTCTATTTTTTTAAAAGTAATGTGTGTTTGTTTTGTTATCCTTTTTAAAACTTATTTTGTGAAATATTTCTATATGTGCATATTTACAACACTTAAGCATTTTTAGGGAACATATGCATTTCTTTCAAACTTGCGCATTTCTTTCAAAACTCGTACATTTTGACTCGTGCATACATACCTTCCGCCACTCCTGGCAACTTTCTAAATCGTGCGTTGAAAACACAGTGGTTACAACCACCTATTCCCTCACATAAAAAATTTCTTTAGGGGGAACGACTCAGAACCTATTTGGTCCGAGACGTTTCCGCTCCCGAGCTGTTTGCTTGGGAGGATAATAAAATCCGGTCTAGCTAACTCCATTCCTTAGTAGCGGCATTAGGAATCATGCATCATGACATGTCACTAGTCGACTTGTTCTCAAGTCCGATAGGCCAACTTGTTCAACAATCCGAACGGGTTTTTTAACCCCCAAAGAGCGTTGAACATGATTTATTTGCATTTGCTTAAAGGGTTGAACGTGCAAAATGTGGACCGTTTATTGGCATTGTTCTGCATTCAGTGCTATTCAAAGGTACAAAGGTTACCCAATGAGCGTTAAAAGCCAAAGTTGAATCAGAAATGATTGTTTGTTCATAGACAGTCGAAATTATTTTGTATTCAATACTATTCAAAGGCACGGAGGTAACCTAAGAGGCGTTAAAATCCCAAAGTGAATCAGAAATGATTGTTTGTAGACAGCCGAAATTATTCTGTATACAATTCCATTCAAAGGCACGTATGTAACCTAAGAGGCGTTAAAAGCCCAAATTGAATCAGAAATGATTGTTTATTCATAAACAGTCGGAATTATTCTGTATTCAATGCCATTCCAAGGCACGAAGGTTATCTGAGAGGCATTAAAAACCCAAATTGAATCAGAAATGACTGTTTATTCCCAAAGGATTGGAATCATTCTGTATTTAATGCTATTCAAAGGCTTAAATGGTAACTGAAGAGGCATTAAAAGCCCATTTCGAAGCAGAAATGACCGCTCGATAGGTGGGATGACACATAACACACGTTTATCCTTTAAGCATTATATAAAGACTTGACATCCTTAGCATGTCAAAAGTCCATTAGCAATTTCCGTCTAAAGTGTCTAAAGGGTTCTCAACCCACAACGACACATCTCCTCATATTCTCTGTTTCATTGTTTTCAAAAGCTTGTGCCACACGTTGATCATTTGTTCACTATAAAGCGACTTTTAGGCATTTTTTCCTCCCCTTCTCCTATCATCCTTCACCTTTTCCAAAAGGATCATGGCCAATAGAACATTTGACATGTTTACTGAAATCCCTTAGTTATTCAAAGTTTGGTGGAGAAACCTAAGCATAGATCAACAAGACCAAGTTAAAGTGGTGTTGGGGAATATGATTTCACTAATGGAGCACATTGCAGTGGAAGGGATGATAGAAGCAGCAGTGCACTATTGGGATGCAGACCGAGCAGCTTTTCACTTTGGGAATGTAGAGTTGACACCACTACTGGAGAAAATAGGCAGGTTAACTCAATTACCGTTCGAAAGTGAAGAAGTTTTGAGGCCTAAGAATGTTGCACCCAAGGAGTTCTTTGAAATGGTAGGGTTTAAACCCGAGTTATGCACAGACAGTATAAGGCAGTCGGGAATTTCTATGACTTCCCTCTACATCAAATTTGGGTATGGAGAAGCATTTCAAGAATCTGAAGGCTATTTCAACATTGACCAGGCAGATTGGTAAGAGCGAAGGGTACTTGCTTTTGGCATCAGCTTTTTAGGGACTGTCGTCATTCCACAGCACAAAGGACGAGTTGATGTTTGCATGGTCTCAATTGCTGATGCCTTACTCAAAGACATTAACAAGAAATACACTTTGGTACCAATGATTGTTGCAGAGATGTACCGAGCTTTAGAAAGGTGCAAAAAGGGCGCTGGTTTCTTTGAAGGTTGCAATTTGCTTTTACAAATTTGGCTGATAGAGCATTTGCAAAGGATGGATAACACAGACCAAGCTTTCCATTCCATACGAAAGAAAACTACATCTTGACTCATACAGCCCGCATGGACAATGCTTTTGGGAAATAGGACCAACCAACAACTACCAATGGTTGGCGCCACATGTTCTGTCAACTGACACCTGAAAACATTCAATGGATGTTTGATTACTTTCCCAGCACAACAGTAATCACACGGTCCGAAAAAGACTCATTCCTCATCTTAGTGGGTTTTAGAGGAGTTTATCCATACACTCCTTTAAGAACACTTAGACAAGCATGGAGAAAGTAGGCTGTACCCCAAATTGCAGACATTAGAAGTTTCAAAGCAAATATTCTCGGAGGAGTAATCCCGTTTAAAGACAAGATAATGGAACTTTAGAAAGAAAGGCAATGAATGGGAATCGAGACTATTGAACGAGACAGGTTTGACGCTGACTATGATGAAGATTACCCAGACTGGCTTTGGAAAGACATAGCAAGGGCAATTCAACCAAGTGCAACAACAAAAAGGAAAAGAAATGCTGATGAGTAGAAATCTGAGTACATAAGGTTACGCAAACAACTGGCAAGGGCACGAGGGAAAATAGCAAGAAGCAAAGTTTGGTCGAAGAAAAGAACGAAGAAAAAGGCAAATGGTGCAGCAAGGCAGAACTCCTGACAAAACACATAGAGTCTATTGGCGTATGGGCTAGCGAGGGGATGAACTCTGTGGCAAACAAAGGAGTAGAGGAGAAAGGAAGAAAGGCTTGGGAAATATTGAAAATTTTCACATTTGACATATCCCAGCTCTTAACTGATGCAGACAATATCATCTTCCAAGGATACTCATCAGAGGCAAGCTTGTCCGAAGATGACTCGTCCGAAGAAGAAGAAGAAGAATCTTCTGGGGATGGATCAGCCTGAAAGACGTTCACCTGGCCATGATTTAACCTTCTAGCAATGTTTCCCACCTTTTGTACTATTTCAATATCAGCCAATGTAATAAAAGTCCAATAAATGCAATATTATCTTTTAGGCTCCACATTTTGTTAGCAAACGAAATGATACATGTGGCACGAAGCGCTTTTCAAAGTCATCGTGCGTAAAACGGTCTCTCATATTCTAGAATGCATTTCTTATTTGATATGTGTGCATTGCATGAATAGGTCTGTTGCTCTAGGTCTCTAAAGGAACGCTTCCTCCGAATTCAATCTCTTACCGAAGCACCTCCTCTGCCTGCTCTATGATCAGATCCTGGTATCTAAAATCTTTCGCATGTCCAAACTGTCTCTAAATTCACCTACCAAACTCAAAAGCCTATTACCCAAAAGGTTGGCTCGTGTTGAATACCAAGGCAAAAGACATGGTTAAGCAAGTGCACTTGTCAGGGATTTTCCGAAAAAGGAAGTTTTTCACAGCCATTCACATCAGCTCTCTCCTCTCTCTACAAACTACCAACAAAGCTATCCAGCCTGGAAACGTGAACCTTTTCAAAAGGAAGATGAAGTCTCTTTTGCTGCAACTATCCGAGACCCTGCTTTCAACCACTATTATCAAACAGCGCCACCATTTTTACCCTCCCATACCACCCGATTATCCAGTTTACAAAACACTCAGCCCACTCGACCTATATTCCATATCCTAACACTAAATCGTACACCATACCAGCAAAACACTCTACCCACCTACCAAAATACACTACCATACCTTCCTAGGCCTCGCCTTGATGCAAACCAAAGACCGAAAAGAAACTACACTCCACTGGCCGAAGCCCGCATTCAATTGTTCATGAGATTGGAAACTGCCGGGTTTATTGACTCAAGTACCTCAATTGTTCCAGCAAGCACTATGCACATGGAAAGGAAAATTGGTAAGGCAAAGAGAAATGTTGGTCAAATTCGAAGGCACACACGGCTCACCTTAAGAACTTTTGACACCAACATCCACGGATCATCTTTGCGTTAGTCTACACAGTTATACCACTTGCAATACGCGACTGTGATCCAAAGTACTTTCCAACGTGCTTCTATCATGATCGAAACGGCAGAATTGAACTCGATGTAGGTTTCTTATATCAAGTGTACTCTCAGATAGCTGCGTCCTATTGTAGTTGTCGTCATGAGAATTCATATCACCCCAATAAAGCCTTCGACCAAAATTGCTCCAAGAAGTTTATTCGCCTGTACCTTTATATCAGCTCAACCCTTGCTATGGTAAGTGTCTTGAATAACCTCATCGTCTTGTTTATCTTTGCTAGTGGATAAGATATGCTTCCAAATGCTCCAGGGGTCTCTAGGTTTTACATATAACGATGGTTTTGACATTGTGTCTTGCCTCTCTTTTTCAAGTTGAATTGGGTTGCTTGTTTTGGTTGTTGTGCAGAAGTGTTTGCTACATCCCTTGTTTTCTAATTCTTTATTGTCTTCAACTAGCCTTTGAGAAAAAATGTTGGACCGTAGCTATTTTTTCAAAAAATTTCACCACATGTACCCCTTTATTTCTGGTTATGGTGATTTGTCCCCACTTAAGAATGGTTTAGCAAAATGGCCTCGGGTGCAGCACTTCAAATTATAAATTGACAAGTACTACCACGGGCACTGTGTGTGTAAAAATACGCCACCTACTATTACGGGGATACGAGTCCAGCTGGCGAGACTAGGCTTATTTTACAAGTCACCGGGCACAGAGGATATACGTTTGCTCCTCGATTTACGACCATTCAGGCGATATGGGCATAGAAAGCAAGGCATACATCCCGCTGCCTAAGTGTTTACAGTCTCCTAGTTAGGAATTCATATGTACCACCGCCTTGAGTTTATAGGCCCATAGCCTTTATTAGTCTTTGTATTTTACCATAACTAGGACTAGGTAAATCTCTACAATAAATACCTCTCCTTACATTGTATTGTACATCAAGTGATTCATACCGAATCCGGCTATTCTCAAGGAATAATATTACTTACTTTCTTGTTCATTACTTTTCTCTCTATTTGCTTGCTTTTTCCGGCGTATTTACTATATTGGTTGTGACTCTCTTATAAATTTAATTGTTTAACCTAGATGTCCAATTTTAGGTATAAACAGTTTGGTGGAAACCGTGGGGCCCAGGCAATTGAAGATATTCCATGAAGCAAAAAGGCGCAATCATGTTAGAGAGAAGCAACTACATCGCACGGGATTCTGGTATCAAGATCCAACAGATGACTCATAACTCGGACAACATCGGTGAAAACTATGAACGAATATCTAAGATCAACGTCCTTTCATTCGCTATCATAGCCGGAATCCCACCGAGACTCCACGCTTTATAGTGATTCAGACGAAACGATATTGGGGGTCCAGGGGGCCCAAAAGCCCATAAACCTGATTTTTAGGGTGCCCGGAGTTGGCAGCATCGGGACCAGAACCATCATGGTCTGTGAGGCCCATCAGAAGATAACCAAGAAACCTCGTATCAACGCCATCGAGTTCGGTGAAAAAGACACACTGCGAGTTCTATACCCCCATTATGATGTCCTAATAATTACTCTACAGGTACACGATGCCTAGGTCAAATGCGTATTGGTAGATCCAGCTAGCGCGGTAAATATTATTCATTGGGAAGTCGTCTGCCAGATGGAGGTGCAGAACCAGATAATTCTCAGTCCATACACCATAACCAGCTTCAACAGCTCTAGCGAGAAGTCTGTAGGAGAAATACCTCTTCAGGTACATCTTCCAGGGGTGGCGAGGCTGACATCCTTCCAAGTAATTGTCGTGCCCGATTTTGGACTCGACTCGAGGCGAGTCGGGTTTCGGATTTGACTAGATGAACTCGTTTGAGTTAAGGTGTTGGAGTCGCCACCTAATAAATTTTCTAGGCGTATTAGGTCACTTATTAATTGCTAATTCCATTTAAAGAATTAACTCCGGGTCGGTCTACGAGTCAGAGATTCGGGTAAGTGTTCGAAATAACCCAGAAGGAAGGGGTTAGTCACCTTCTAGGTTCTACTAAACGTAGTTCCCGACCAATTTCTATATTGAGTTTAAATATATTGCTTAAAAAGGGACGAGAACTAAATAAATAAAATAGAAAGGACATGAAATGTAAAATAAGTAAGCTGTCATCTACAGTTGCATAAACAATATGAAGTAATAATCATATTGCATAGATAACCCTAGGTTTAATTAGCCTATTCGGATCAGAACCCGGCTTTCGTAAGGGACGATAGTTTCAGAATCCACTATCAATATATATAGCTCAGGTAACTTCATCACTTCCGAGGGGCTTAAATTACCGTTAACCCCCATACCCTTTTTAAGTATTTAACTAAAGCGAGTTACTACTATTTAAAACGTCCTAAAGGTTTTCGCTAACGCCCCAACTTAAGGTCTCGGAGGCTATTGAGACAACTAGAAACGCAAAATGTCTAGACCGCTATATTTAATTGGTGCCCCAATCTAGAGTCACTAGGCGTCAAATAATAATACAATCATGTGAACACATAAGCATATAATGTCATGTAAAAATAATTTCACTAATCAAAATTTAGAAAGCAGAATAGGGCTCCAGATTAAATGTAATAGAAATTAAACAAGTTTAAATACTTTTAAGTTCAGCTTTGCAAAAATAGGCTAGTTTCAGTTCTAGCCACTTCTAAAGATAAGCAGTTATGGAACATTTCAGAATATAATAATTGCGAAAATGAGCCTGTTTCAGACAGTTTTGCAAATTTAACCACTTTAAACGAAATAAAAGTACTGTTAGATTGTAAAAGTCTCAGGTTTGCAGATATAAGCTGTTTTCAGTTGTAGCCACTTTCAAGAAAAATCAAGATACACTGCAACGTTTCAGAATATATAATTTGTAGAAAATAGTCCCGTTTTAGATAATATTGCAGTTTTAGGCTATTTTATCTAATTTCAGCAAAACAGTCCTATAATAATTTGAATTTAAAACCTGTCATGTATTATATTCACAAAATTTCCAGTTTTCACACCTAATGCAACTGTCATGGTTTTAAGCTTGAAACTTTGCACAGATAAACCTTTTTTCAGACTGTGTCAAATTTATCTTCAAACACATGAAAGTAACGAGCAAGGTTAAAGAAAGGCCCTTGTTTAGCCTGAATTTGCAGCATTTATACTGCTACATTCATGCCCTGTTAAAAAGAAACGTTGCACCCAATGATTCACATAGTATACAGACGGGGAATCCTTAAATAAATACATCAAACAAGGAGGTCTAGAGGGGAGTGAAAGGGAAAGAAAAGAGTGCCCTGAGTGCACTATATTAAACTGAAAAGTTCATCTCAACAGTGACATCCAAACTTCAGATGGATGATTACTATCAAGACAACATCATCCTCATTTTTTAAGCATTCGCTCCCTGCAACTAAAATTTGAATTGGTGGTATAGCTTTCAAGCCATAAAACATTTGAACCAGACCTGCACAAAAGGTTAGTAGAGGGGCCAAAAGAGGCCAACAACAAGCAGCTAACACACACACAATCATACAAGGATTCAAAGTC
Source organism: Petunia x hybrida (assembly GCA_037355625.1). Classification (NCBI taxonomy): domain Eukaryota; kingdom Viridiplantae; phylum Streptophyta; class Magnoliopsida; order Solanales; family Solanaceae; genus Petunia; species Petunia x hybrida. The sequence goes on along the minus strand of JBBBVM010000712.1, from coordinate 1,324,620 downwards.
AATCTTAGGAACATAGAACCATTAACTCAAGGCTATACATTCAGTCTATCTGGATGCAGAATATCACAAGCATTAACATACTTCAGGAACATCCATTTAACTCATAAGAACATCCATTTAACTCATAATGAATACCTCAATAATGGCTTAAGCAAACAACAAATAAAGAGACAGGACCAGGTCAATGAACATTTGCACAGCGGATTAGAGAGCAGATTCTAGCAAGGCAGATTCAATGTGTAAAGGAGCCTAAGACAGTAAAAGTGTAGACCAGTGTGTGGGAGGAGAAGCTGGGAGTCTGAGACTGACTTTCAGCTTGTATAGAGGTGTAGAGAGTGGGTATTCAGTGTGTGGGTAGACTGTATTTCAGTCCATAGAGGTGTTTTCAAGTGTCTAAGGGCGTTTTTCAAAGGTCTAGATGTACCAGTAAGAAATGTCTAGGTTATGTGTCCTAATTCTGTGTGTGTGAGAGGTGTCGAGAGTGTAAAGACATGGAAATATCTCACCCGATTTCGCGCTTTGACAGATTTGAAGAGATACATAAATAATACTACCCTTGAAAGTGCTAAATCAGCGTATCCTGTGTCCGGATTCAACGAGATTCGTCAATCTCTTCCTCTTCCTTTTCGGTTTCTATGGAAAGAAAGATTTGTTCCCTTTTTCTCGTGAGAAAACCACAAGGAAGAGAGAGAGGAGACGAGCGGAGATGGCGGAGGAGACGCGGGGTTTTTGGTGTGGCTGTGGTGGAACCTGGACGGGTTACGAGCAAAGGGGGAGAGAGGGAGATGGATCAGCGGCTGTTAAGGGTGAAGGGAAGTGTGGGAAATGTTTAGGGTTTAGGAGAGGGGAGGCTGATGTGTGTAATGTAAAAGGGGAAATAACGCGAGCCGTCGGATCAGTGAGATGGAGGGCCACGATTGTGCCACGTAAGCGCTCGTTGGTGTGTGTATAAGTGGTATATATGAGTGTATATGCTGATGTCTAAGGATACAAGGCATTAATTATGCTTTAATAGGTTGTACCGCACGCTGAAAAGAGTCGTATATGAGCTAAAAAATGTGTTTTTAATGAGGTGTAGGCTTAGGTGGTGCTTAGGTTTCGTACACGTGGATAAATTGTGATGACGGGGACTAGATGTAGTGGGTATAAGTTGTAAAATAACGAATTGGCCAGTATTTAATTAAAATACTTATAAATATAAATAATTAGTATAAAAATAGGAAGTTTTTTGTAAATAATTATAAATAAATGTACTTAATTATAAACAAAATATAGATGACCACAAATAATACTAATTAGATATAAATAGCCGCAAATAATTATTAAATAATGTCGTAATGCGTTAAATTGCGCAAATAGAATATGTAATTTTAGAAAATAGCCTAAATGAATGTAATTGCATAGTATAGTCACAACTAAGTAAGGAATAATATAAATAGAGGATTAATAATAGTATCACGAACATAGATGCAGGTTATCTAATGCAATTTTGTTTGAAAAATCACTATTATCGATTTTAATCAAATATAGACAAATTGCAAAATTGGAGGGACAAAATTAGGTGTCAAAAGAGTCTTCGGGCAAAGATAGTTGACGGAGTAGCCAATTTCGTCTCGACGGAGAGAATGGCATATAGTCTGCGTGAAAGGGTTTATGACGCACGAGTAAAGATTTTATGTACGATTTCAGGGATAGGGTTAGGAATTTTATGATGAGAAATGGGAAGGATGCGATCTCTCCTCAAAACTTGTCCGAAAACCTCTCTCTACCATTTTTCCTTGGGCTTTATAAGAGATGTCTCATTCCGATTGCCATGCCGAAAATGTCTGCATCTCTGTCATGTGAGCCACAACACTACTTGTATTCAAAGATATTTCCTCCCCGGAGGTATTGTCTCCTTGTTTTATATGTATCAAAACATGAATTCTAATTGCCTTGCTTTCCAGTTTGTTTGTATCCTCGCTAACAACAGACTTGAGTGGTCTTTTCTTTTGGCGAGTATCTGAATTGCTTGCTCAATGTTGTCTCGTCCGTATAACGCGAACAATAAGCTTTTCATTACTATCATCCATAGACGTGAATCATATGTCTCTTCAATACTATGCCCACAAACGCGGACCTTACGTTGCTTCAATGTTGAATTGTATCCATAGGCGGGGATCCTCTAATACTTCCACTATTGAATATGTCCACCGATGCGGACTATATGATGCTTGAAATAGCCGAACTAACGCCCACAAATGCGAACCTTATGTTGCTTTCAATATTGAACTGTATCCACAGGCACGGATCCTATGTTCCTTCAATGGTTGAACTGCCCACAAACGCGGACCCTATCATCCACAATCGCAAATTCTATACTCAATAGTTGGTCTGTCCAGAAACGCAGACCTTGCTGCTCCAAATCGCTAAACTATGTCCACAAATGTGGTCCTTATGATGCTTTCACTGTTGAATGTGTCCACCGACGCGGACTATATATGCTTCCTCAAGTTGCTGACTATGCCCACAAATGCAGACCTTCTGCTGCTTCAAATGCTGAATTGTCCACAAATGCGAACCTTATATATCCACCGACATGGATCCCATGCTTGTCAAATGATGTCATGTCCACAGACGCAGACCCTATATATCCACCGACATGGATCCTATGCTTGTCAAATGATGTCATGTCCACCGACGCGGACTGTATATATGCACCGACATGGATTCTATGCTTCTGTCAAATTAATGTCATGTCCACAGACGCGGACCCTATATACCCACCGATGCGGATCCTATGCTTGTCAAATTGATGCCATGTCCACAGACGCGGACCCTATATACCCACCGACATGGATTCTATGCTTCTCCGATTGAAGTCATGTCCACAGACGCGGACCTTACGCTGTTGTCATTGCTGTCATGTTCACCACTGCAAACCTTATATATCGCAGATCCTATGCTTGTCAAATGATGTCACGTCCACAGACGTGGACCCTATATATCCACCGATATGGATCCTATGCTTCTCAAATTGATGCGATGTCCACAGACGCGGACCCTATATATCCACTGACATGGATTCTATGCTCTGTTGCTTCTCAAATTAATGTCATGTCCACAGACGCGGACCCTATATATCCACCGATGCGGATCCTATGCTCTTCAAATGATGTCATGTCCACAGACGCGGACCCTATATATCCACCGACATGGATTCTATGCTTCTATCAAATTGTTGTTATGTCCACAGACGCGGACCCTATATATCCACCGATGCGGATCCTATGCTCTTCAAAAGATGTCTTGGTCCACAAATGCGGACCTTATATATCCACCGACGCAGATTCTATGCTTCTCGAATTGATGTCATGTCCACCGCTGCGGACCCTATATATCCACCGATATGGATTCTATATATGTCAAGATGATGTATGTTGTTTTGCAAGGGTTTTTAGGTATACTCGGTACCTGTGTAAACCTGCGATCAAAGAAAAGTTGTGAGTATTTTGGGGAGAGGAGGTTGACTTGCGCATTCGCTATACTTTGCTTTGTTGCCGCATCTTGCATGCTTGTCTTCTTTGTAATGCCTCCCTTTTCGAACGTCGAACCTTAGTTGAGCTATGAGCAAAAGGGATAAGGAGAGGGGATATGCATATATTTTGAGAGAAAGAAAAAAAATCATGTTTAAAGAGTAATGCAAATTTGTTCCATTGAATCATAGACTGCGACGTGTGATTTGGACATAATTTTTTTATATCCATTTCCTGCTCAAAGATCATCCGTTTGAAATTTTGAGGGAACCTCAAAATTTCTGCCCTGGTGTGTTGCTTGTATTCTCTTTAAATTTTTTGAGGTCCCTCAAAAATTCTGCCCCAGTGTGTTATAATGTATTCTTTGAATTTTTTGAGAGAACCTCAAAAAATTCTGCCCCAGTGTCTAATAAAATTTCTTATGATGTGATCGTGCCTTGAGTAGGCTGCCTACGTATCCCCTCTTGGGAATCAGGTCGCTACGTAGTTCAAATGCAATAAAGATGAAAATTGCTCGATTTGTAGTATCTCTTGATTGTATCTCAAAGGATCTTGTTAATTTTTCTCGATTTAGAGAATTCTACTTCAGGGCCAACTATAATTTGCTAAACTCCTTGTTAAATTCCTTTGCCTTTATATTTCTTGTTTTGTCCGTAATTTGCTGTCCGTGAGCGTCACTTGCTTGAGTATGTTTTTGGTCCGTTTGGGATTGTCCAATTCTGCTCCTTATATGTATTTCTACTGTTTTGCCTTGAATTTTAAGTCATCTTCCTCAATATGCTCTTGTCTCAGTTGTCTGCTGTAAGATCTCCACGATTAACCATGAACTTTCTTAGATGTCTTTTGTCGAATCACCATAGCCTGGTTTGTACTCGTCATTTTGGACTGCTTCCTCACATCACTGTCGCAGATTCAATGGAATTAAAATAATTTTGCTGATAGTGAATGATGCATACTTAAAATAAAAATGGAAACGATTTTATTATTGGACTTGAGAAAAAGTCTTCGAAAGGAAACAACGATGCAACAAGTTGAAAACAAAGAAAATAAAAGCTAACGACTCGGAGTCATGTTTTATTTAAGAAAACAACTAATGCCCCAGCTTCACTAAGGTTCTCGGCATGCTCGAAACGTGTTGCAGGTTCAGTTGTTTGGCATAATTTTGAATTCAGCTTTCTGGATGTTCAAATCCTCAGTATGCTTTTCGGAAACTGAATAACATTCTTCCATGAATAGCTCCTTTAGACCCGTCAGCTCATCTTCTATATCATGAACACCTTCGGCAAGTCTTTCTCCCTCGAGAGTTTTCATGTAGCTTGAAAAGATGGATGCTTGTTGCAAAGTTGGAACAAATTGCTCTAGTGAATGATAACCTCTTGTATCCTTTGTAGTACTTTTTCCTTTGCAAACCAAGATGTACCCCAGGCCGAACTTGTATTCATCAAACACTGTTTCTGCTTTTATAATCGTGCCTTCCAAATTACATTCTTTGATGGAGTCGATCATATTCACCTTTTCATCCCCATGATTGGGTAGTGGGTTATTGTGCACATTTGACGCCTTCAAATGAATAACATTTTCATCTATTAAGTCTTGAATCTTATCTCTTAGTGCAAAACATTTCTCTGTCTCATTCCCCGGTCCACCCGAGTGATATGCACACCTTTTACTGTAATCAAAGTTAGGTGAAGGGTTGTCTGGCACCTTTTGAGGGATTGGGACAATAAGCCCAGCAGCTCTCAATCTCTCGAACAATTGGGTGCGGGATTCGGCTAATGTAGTGTAGTGAGGCCTAGGAGAGTATGGTGATGCATTTGGGTAGTTGGTTTGAGTATTTTGCTGGTATGATGGACGGCTTGGTGCTGGGGTGTGGAATATAGGGCGAGTGGGTTGAGTGTTGTAAACGGGATATTCAGGTGGTATGTGACGGTATGGTGGTGTTGTTTGGTAATAGTGATTGAGAGCGTGGTCTTGAATGTTTGCAGCAAAAGAGACTTCATCCTTCTTCTTTTTGGAGAGACTCACATTTCCAGCCTAGATAGCCTTATTAGCAGCTTGTAGTGCAGCTAAGCTAATAATCTTTCCACTTTTCAACCCTTCTTCTATGTCATCTCCCATCAACACCACATCTGCAAACTTTTGGTTCTTCATATGCAACAACTTGTCGTAATATACATCCTCTTGAATGCGGATGAATATGTTTACTATTTCCCTTTCATCCATAGCGGGTTGTACCTTGGCAGCTTCTGCTCTCCACCTCCCAGCATATTCTCTAAACGTCTCTGTGGGTTTCTTTTTCAACTTTTCCAAGTAGAAACGATCCGGTACCATTTCAGTGTTGTACCCAAATCGTTCTACGAAATCTGCTGCCATATCTTCCCAACCGAGCCATGTGCTAGGCTTCTGCTTAGAGAACCAACTCAAAGCCTCTCCGGTCAAGCTTCGACTGAATAGCTTTACTCGTACTTTCTCGTCTTCCTCTGCTCCAATCAACTTACCACGATATGTTCTCAGATGTGCCATAGGGTCTCCAGTGCCATTGAACAGGTCGAACTTTGGTATCTGGTATCCGTCTGGCAATTTCAAAGTAGGATAGATGCACAAATCTTCATAAGCTAAACCTTTAGTAGTTTTGCCTAACTTAAACTTCTTAAAGGCTGCTTCCAGCTTACGAACTTTCTCTTTTGTGCCATCATCATTGGCTTTATCCTCCGCCCATTCATAGTTTTCATGGTTTTTGACTTGCGAAGTGAGTTGTTTGGTTTCAGCAGTGAACATGGGATTGTAAGGCTGCGGGATATGTGGTGTTGGTGTGAGGTAAGTTCGTGTTTGGGTAAGTAGGATATGCAGGGAGTGGTGCTTGATAAGTGGTGGGTAGGGTTGCTTGGTAAGTAGCAGTTGGTGCTGTCTGATAGGTAGCAGGTGGTCCTGTCTGGTATGTAGTTGGTGGTACTGTTTGATAAACGACGGGTGGATCAGTTGGGTGTATAGGGTCCTTTCCGTTAGGGCGGGCTGATCCACTTGGATCGACAGACTCTCCTGAATGGGCGGAGTTAACAACGGGTAAACTGGCCATTGTCAGTTTCTCTTCAAGTTCTTTAATTCCTTGCTCTAAAGTAGCAACATGTTCATCATACTCAACCAAGGCAAGTTTGCGGGCCGTCCCATTATTCCCAATGTTATCGTTACTAAGAGCAGCATTATTCAACTCAGACATGATGTTTCGCTTTCCTCTTCTTCTAGTTTGTGAGGGGGGAGGAGTTGTAACTGGTCCCTTGGTTCTCGTCCGGCACTGATGCTCGGCCAGAATGCACAAGTCAACCTCAGGAGTGGGAGTAAAACTTAAACACGAAAACAATAAGTTAGTGTCGAGGTAATAATTACCAAATGCAAAATATATCACTCTTTATAATGCAAGGGACCTCTCTTGTATCGGAGGTAGGCTAACAAGACCAACACATATAAGATGCATGATAGGTGTCATTTGGACGAAGTTGGCTAATGGACTTTAACATGCCAAGGATGTTAAGTCTTCCTAAGTTTGAGTATGATATTTAAAATTGAACGCGTATCGTGCGTCATCCCATTTGTTCTCATAACAGAAAAATAATTTTGTTGTATGAATGTGAAATAACATTTTTAGGTAAATAGGAATAGTAGAAGAAATTAATTTAAAGTCTATGATTTTGTTTTCATAAAAGTAGAAAAATTATTTTCTTTCATAACCCAAAAAATAATTTATAAAATAATTGGTTTTGTATAAACGTAGAAATAAAAAATTTCATATGCAAATAGAAATAAATAATTGATTTCTATAACGATTTCCATTTATAGAAATAAATAATTGATTTTGTTACATAAAAGTAGAAGAATCAATTTAAAGTTTATTTTCTTTGATCTTCCAAATCTTGGACTTGTGACATCCTCAACATAAATAATTGGATGATCCACACTTTTGAGAACAAATGGTCTACATTAGACACGTTCAACGTTAAATAGATGCACACGTAACACATTTAAATGTCCCTTAGGGTTGAAAACCCGTTCGGTTCATTCAAATATAGTGAACTAGTAGACTTAGACTACGAGCCGAAGTCAAAATTTTCCTTAATATGGCATGATGCATGATTTCCAAACAAAATGTAACTGAGAGTTGGGTTATCTAGATAAGGACACGGTTCCCCCAAGCGGACAACCAAGGGGTGAGAACGTTTAGAATTGTTGGTTGTACCACGGACCAACTATATTCTAACTGTTCCCCTTAAAGGGTTTTTTCAGAGTGAAACGACCGTGAGATCCACGTAATCATTTGTGTGTGTGCAAGTGTCAATTTTTCCGGAGTGGAGGAGTATGAACGGAATGCAAAAAGTAATTCAAATAATATACTAAATATTATATATAAAAAAAACAAAAAAATACAAAAAAGTTACAAACCTGCAAAAAATAAAAAAGTTAGTATTGAAAATAATAAAAGCAATAATAAACCCAATATAAAAATCGTAATGGTTTGAACATTTAATTCCCAGCGGAGTCGCCATTCTGTCGTGCCCAGTTTTGGACTTGACTCGAGGCGAGTCGGGTTTCGGATTTGACTGGATGAACTCGTTTGACTTAAGGTTTTGGAGTCGCCACTTAATAAATTTTCTAGGCGTATTAGGTCACCTATTAATTGCTAATTCCATTTAAAGAATTAACTCCGGGTCGGTCTACGAGTCAGAGATTCGGGTAAGTGTTCGAAATAACCCAGAAGGAAGGGGTTAGGCACCTTCTAGGTTCCACTAAATGTGGTTCCCGACAGATTTCTATATTGGGTTTAAATATATTGCTTAAAAAGGGACGAGAACTAAATAAATAAAATAGAAAGGACATGAAATGTAAAATAAGTAAGCAGTCATCTACAGTTGCATAAACAATCTGAAGTAATAATTATATTGCATAGATAACCCTAGGTTTAATTAGCCTATTCGGATCATAACTCGGCTTTCGTAAGGGACGATAGTTTCAGAATCCACTATCAATATATATAGCTCGGGTAACTTCATCACTTCCGAGGGGCTTAAATTACCCTTAACCCCCATACCCTTTTTAAGTATTTAACTAAAGCGAGTTACTACTATTTAAAACGTCCTAAAGATTTTCGCTAACGCCCCAACTTAAGGTCGCGGAGGCTATTGAGACAACTAGAAATGCAAAATGTCTAGACCGCTATATTTAATTGGTGCCCCAATCTAGACTCACTAGACGTCAAATAATAATACAATCATGTGAACACATAAGCAAATAATGTCATGTAAAAATAATTTCACTAATCAAAATTTAGAAAAGCAGAATATGCCTCCAAATTAAATGTAATAGAAATTAAACAAGTTTAAATACTTTTATGTTCAGCTTTGCAAAAATAGGCTAGTTTCAGTTCTAGCCACTTCTAAAGATAAGCAGTTACGGAACATTTCAGAATATAATAATTGCAGAAATGAGCCTGTTTCAGACAGTTTTGCAAATTTAACCACTTTAAACGAAATAAAAGTACTGTTAGATTGTAAAAGTCTCAGGTTTGCAGATATAAGCTGTTTTCAGTTGTAGCCACTTTCAAGAAAAATCAAGATACACTGCAACGTTTCAGAATATATAATTTGTAGAAAATAGTCCCGTTTTAGATAATATTGCAGTTTTAGGCTATTTTATCTAATTTCAGCAAAACAGTCCTATAATAATTTGAATTTAAAACCTGTCATGTATTATATTCACAAAATTTCCAGTTTTCACACCTAATGCAACTGTCATGGTTTTAAGCTTGAAACTTTGCACAATTAAACCTATTTTCAGTCTGTGTCAAACTTATCTTCAAACACATGAAAGTAAAGAGCAAGTTTAAAGAAAGGCCCTTGTTTAGCCTGAATTTGCAGCATTTATACTGCTACATTCATGCCCTGTTAAAAAAAAAACTTTGCACCCAATGATTCACATAGTATACAGACGGGGAATCCCTAAATAAATACATCAAACAAGGAGGTCTAGAGAGGACTGAAAGGGAAAGAAAAGAGTGCCCTGAGTGCACTATATTAAACTAAAAAGTTCATCTCAACAGTGACATCCAAACTTCAGATGGATGATTTCTGTCAAGACAACATCATCCTCATTTTTTGAGCATTTGCTCCCTGCAACTAAAATTTGAACTGGTGGTATAGCTTTCAAGCTATCAAACATTTGAACCAGGCCTGCACAAAAGGTTAGTAGAGGGGTCAAAAGAGGCCAACAATAAGCAGCTAACACACACACAATCATACAAGGATTCAAAGTCAATCTTAGGAACATAGAACCATTTACTCAAGGCTATACATTCAGTCTATCTGGAAGCAGAATATCACAAGCATTAACATACTCCAGGAACATCCATTTAACTCATAATGAATACCTCAATAATGGCTTAAGCAAACATCAAATAAAGAGACAGGACCAGGTCAATGAACATTTGCACAGCGGATCAGAGAGCAGATTCTAGCAAGGCAGATTCAATGTGTAAAGAAGCCTAAGGTAGTAAAAGTGTAGACCAGTGTGCGAGAGGAAAAGCCGGGAGTCTGAGACTGACTTTCAGCTTGTATAGAGGTGTAGAGAGTGGGTATTCAGTGTGTGTGTAGACAGTATTTCAGTCCATAGATGTGTTTTCAAGTGTCTAAGGGTGTTTTTCAAAGGTCTAGATGTACCAGTAAGAAATGTCTAGGTTCTGTGTCCTAATTCTGTGTGTGTGAGAGGTGTCGAGAGTGTCCTGATCTCCCTACTATCTGTTCAAATGGTGCCTTTTATAGTGTCTAGTCTAGCCAAACAATCAAAACAGAGTGATCAATTATCCCAGTCAAAGGAAAGAAAACATAGCATGATTGTTGGGATCAAAGAATCCATTTCTGAGCCGAAAATCATGTAAATCCCACATATGAGGGGTAAAAAATCAGCTTTGAACCTAGACAAGATATGTCTACACATTCCAAAAATTTTAAATCTCAAATCTTTAAACAAAGCAGAGTACCAGATTTCAAGCGGTCAAAAAATAGAAATGGGATCTATCATATAACGTCTAATTGAAGCGAAAATAATGTAAAGACATGGAAATATCTCACCCGATTTCGCGCTTTGACAGATTTGAAGAGATACACAAATAAAACTCCCTTGAACGTGCTTAATCAGCGTATCCCGTGTTCGGATTCAACGAGATTCGTCAATCTCTTCCTCTTCCTTTTCAGTTTCTATGGAAAGAAAGATTTGTTCCCTTTTTCCCGTGAGAAAATGACAAGGAAGAGAGAGAGGAGACGAGCGGAGATGGCGGAGGAGACGCGGGGTTTTGGTGTGGCTGTGGTGGAACCTGGACGGGTTACGAGCAAAGGGGGAGAGAGGGAGATGGGATCGGCAGCTGTTAAGGGTGAAGGGAAGTGTGGGAAATGTTTAGGGTTTAGGAGAGGGGAGGTTGATGTGTCTAATGTAAAAGGGGGAAATAACGTGAGCCGTCGGATCAGTGAGATGGAGGGCCATGATTGTGCCACGTAAGCGCGCGTTGGTGGGTGTATAAGTGGTATATATGAGTGTATATGCTGATGTGTAAGGATACAAGGTATTAATTATACTTTAATAGGTTGTACCACACACTGAAAAGAGTCGTATATGAGCTAAAAAATGTGTTTTAATGAGGTGTAGGCTTATGTGGTGCTTAGGTTGCGTACACGTGTATAAATTGTGATGACGGGGACTAGATGTAGTGGGAATAAGTTGTAAAATAATGAATTGGCCAGTATTTAATTAAAATATTTATAAATATAAATAATTAGTATAAAAATAGGAAGTTTTTGTAAATAATTATAGATAAATGTACTTAATTATAAACAAATAATAGATGACCACAAATAATACTAATTAGATATAAATAGCCGCAAATAATAATTAAATAATATCGTAATGCGTTAAATTGCGCAAATAGAATATGTAATTTTAGAAAATAGCCTAAATGAATGTAATTGCGTAATATAGTCACAACTAAGGAATAATATAAATAGATGATTAATAATAGTATCACGCACATAGACGCAGGTTATCTAATGCAATTTTATTTGAAAAATTACTATTATCGATTTTAATCAAATATAGCCGAATTGCAAAATTGGAGGGACAAAATTGGGTGTCAACAGTAATGACATGCGACCTCTCTTATAACATTATTTTGGGAAGACCCTAGATTCACTCGCACAGTGCCATCTATGCTTCATAAAGTTCTTAAAGTACCCGACTCCCTAGGGGTGAGAGAGATTCGAGGGGAGCAAAAACTATCCCGAAGCTATTATATAACCGCCATGACATGTCCGGTCAAGAAGGAAACGAAGAACCAGAGGATGAAGTTAGACAAGTTGCTTAGCCCTTGTCTACTGACCAACATACCTTTGGATTCAGAGGTCATGAGGCAACTGGACCCCGAGAGCCAGCTGCCACGCCTCGAGACCTACAGGAGGGAGAAAAGCCTACCAAGGCCATGGTCGATAACCTCGACCCGGTGATTTTCGACCAGAAGTTCCCAGATAAGAAATTTTACGTGGGGGCCAAATACTCGGCCGAAGCCAAACAGGAATACACTAGCTTCCTGCGTGCTCGGTCAGGCGCATTCACCTGGACACATACTGACATGCCTGGAATATCAACTAGCATCATCATACATAATTTGAATGTTGACCCTAACTTATAAGCCGTTCAAGCAGAAGAAACGACCGATCAGCTGCGAAAATGGGTTAGCAGTGCATGAGGAAGTTAAGAAGCTATTAAACAATGGATCCACTCGCGAGATTCAGTACCCCGATTAGCTATCTAACGTTGTGGTGGTCCCGAACAAGAATGAGAAGTAGAGGATGTGTATCGACTTCACAGTCTTGAATAAAGTGTGCCCAAAAGACTCCTTCATGTTGCCTAACATCGATTAACTCATCGATTCAACGGCAGGTCATGAGGCTCTCAGTTTCCTGGATGCATACTCGATGTACAATCAGATCCTTCTGAATTCGGATGATCAAGAGAAGACTTATTTTATCACTAACAAGGGGACTTATTGTTGCAGGGTGATGCCTTTCGGTTTGAAGAATGCAGGAGCAACCTAACAGAGATTAGTGAACTTGATGTTTAAGGAGCATATCGGTAAGACCATGGAGGTTTACATCGATGACATGTTGGTCAAATTATAATTTTCCAAGGACCACATCAGCCATCTGGAGATAGCATTCGACATCTTAGACAAGTTCGGTATGAAGCTCTACCGAGAGAAGTGTGTCTTTTGTGTATCCCCGGGGATGTTTCTTGGGTTCATTGTCTCCAATAGGGGCATAGAAGCGAATCCCGTGAAAATTGAAGCAATGGAGGCCATACCATAAGTCTTGAAGAGCGAGGTGGAGGTGAAAAGAGCCAACGGTCAGATAGTCGTGCTCACCCGCTTTATCTCACAATCTTTCGAGAGGTGTCATCAGTTCTTCAATATCCTGAAGAAAAACAAGAGCTTTAAATGGACAGAGTAGTGCAGCAAGGCGCTTCGAGAGTTAAAGTAGTATCTGGCCAATCCCTCATTGCTAACCAAGCCACGCGAAGGAGCTTTTATTGTTGTACCTCGCGATATCCGAAGTTTCCGTCAGTGTTGTCATAGTACGAGAAGAAAGGAGGGTGCAGTCACCAATATACTACATCAGAAAATCTCTCTTGCACGCAAAAACCAGGTACCAGCATTTGGAAAAACTAGCGCTCGCATTGGTTATGGTAGCAAGGAAATTACGGCCGCATTTCAAAGTAACACGATTATTGTGGTCTCTTATTTTCCTTTGCGGACAATTTTACACAAACCTGAGCTCTCAGGCAGGCAAGCAAAATGGACCATCGAACAGGGAGAATATGATATCATCTATCAGCCACGCACGGGCATCAAGTCACAGGTGCTCGTGGATTCGTTGCTGACTTCAGTACCGACTTAATGCCAAAGGCTGAGATAGAGTGTAAAATGATGGAGGGCATTACTCTCGGAGATTAGGTGATCCACACTGATGGGACCTCTAATGCAAAAAGGGTCGGGCTTGGTTTAGTGATCAAATCCCCAACTGAGAACAAATTTCGAAAAGCTATCAGTTGTTCGCCAATGAAAAATAACAAAGCAGAATATGAAGCAGTAATTAAAGATTAAGAATTAGCTTACATATTGGGGGCCAGGAAGATCAGTCTCGATAGCGACTCTTAGCTAGTCGTTAATTAGATAACTGGAGCTTACGCTGGTAAAGACGCCCATATCCAGGAATACTTGTATAGAGTGGAGAAGCGTCTGAAGAATTTTCAAAAATAGAAGATCAATCAAATGCCAAGGGAAGAAAACACAAAGGCTAATGCCCTAGCAAGTCTAGCGGCCGCTGCAGACATAAATGCAGACAGCCCGGGATCTGTTATTGAGTTAACCTACACAGACGTCAAGTGCCATGAGGTCAACGTCATGGGATCAGTATGGGATTGGCGGTGTCCGATCATTGAACACATGGACAAGGGAATACTCCAGAGGACAGAAGGGAAACCAGAAGGTTGAGTGTTCAAGCAGCTCGTTATTGCCTGATCAACAGGGAGCTGTACCGCCGGATGTTTAGCTGCACTTTGGCTAAATATTTGGGACCCTATATAATGGATTATGCACTAAGAGGAATTCACGAGGGGCAATACGGAAACCACTCCGACGGATGATCTCTAGCTCGCAAATTAATTATAGCAGGTTACTTCTGGCCCCAAATAGAGGATGACCCGAACAAGTTCGTTCGGGTGTGTGACAGTTGCCAGAGATTTTTCCATATACTTCATCAACCGGCAGAGCTGTTACATTCAGTAATAGCCCCTTGGCCTTTCATGAAATGGGAATGGATATCATAGGACCCATGCCTAAAGCTCCCAGTGGGGTCAAATTTTTACTTATCATGACCGATTATTTGACCAAATGGGTCAGCGGCCTACCCTCGAATCCGAGAGCATGAGGTGATACAGTTTATATGGAAGAACATCATGTGCCGCTTTGGCATCCCTGGAGAAATCACTTGCGACAATGGACCTCAATTCGTAGGCGATAAGATCACCGCTTTCTTGGAAGAATGGGAGATAAAGAGAAGAACCTCAACACCTTACCATCCTTCGGCCAATGGTCAAGCCGAATCCTCCAAAAAGACAATGGTCGAAAGCCTGAAGAAACAACTCAAGGAAGCCAAGGGAAAGTGGCCAGAGGAACTGCCAGGAGTTTTATGGGCTTATCGCACCACATCCAAATCCAGCACAGGGGAGACATGTATTTTCTCCTTACTTATTTCTTTAAATTTTATCATTATTTCATAACGAGCTGTTAGCCTCGCTCTTTATGTCTCATATGGCTCAACGCCTTATTCATCAATAAAACTACTATTTTACTTAGTCATTTTTTCAATTCAGATCCATCTACAATCCAAATATTCATAGCTCCGGCCAGACCTGAGTGGAAGTAATACACCCATTTTTCGCTACAAAAAATAGGGCAAACGACTCGCTCAGAGCAAGATCACGCTTAGCTCACCCACCAAGAATTATTCATAAGTTGAACTCGTGAATTTAACAAATTGCACCTACATGTTGGTGGGACACCCGCCCGCATAGTGCCATAAAGTCTTAAAATACTCGAGTATACAACCGCAGACGTTCTAGTTGGAACGCAAAAATGCCCCATTACATACACTGGCTAAAGACGTCCCATTGTGGGCGCATTACAAGCCATCACTAACTGACGCAAATGAAGCGCCCCTCAATGCGCACGCTTGTCTTTTAAAGACACTAGCCCAGAAAGGCACACAAAAAATGCTGCTTAGCTACACAAGTATCTATAAAAATGTTAATGAACATCTATTTTATTAACAGCAAACAGCCCGTAGGCTCACAATATATAATTAGTTCTTCCTGAATACAACACAGTTCTTGAGAATTGTAAAAAAAAAAAAAAATAAGAAAGGGAAGGCTAAAAACTGCAAGTTCCTCCGAATTTGCACGGCCAGAGATTCTTCGTCTTGAAGGTAGCTCTTGCATCGAAGTTTCTCTCGGCACTTGGAAGGAGTAATTTCCAACTTGATACCCAAAGCAGCAACATCTTTGTAACGTTGTGCCACGAAAGTTGGAAAATCAGTCAAACTGATCCCTCAGTAGAACGGTGCAAGTAGCAGAACGCAGGCCGGGAGATTCATTTGGAATCGCTTGGAGAGACTCCAATGAGGAACCCTCGGTGGCTGCGGAAACACCATGCTCCCCTCTTCCTCGGACGATTGAAAGCAGATACAATCCCTGAAACCGCATAGCAGTGTAGAGCTATACGGCCACCCTGAATGCTATGGGTATGGAGAATGTTCTCTGGTATCAACCGCCCGAAGAAGGAGAGGATATCCCAGGGACGCAATCCTGATTCAAATGGAGTTGCTTCCAGGACTATTTCTCCATTTAACCAGAAGACAGGAAGACACAGCATCCATATTGGGTTGGCATTCCTCTGCTGAAAAACCACGCACAACAAGAGAAATATCACAGCAACTGGTGTGTTAGAAGAAGAGCACATCGTAATTAGTACCCATGCCACAATGAAGACATCTCGAAGAATATCATTAGAATCGTGATCAAACTTCATGACTCGGGGGACTCCGTTCATCCACTCATTAATGGGGAAAAGAGGAAGAAAACTGCTGATGTTTTTTTGTCTACAATTTTCCCATGCACCATTCATTCTGAACAAAGGAGTATTTATGGGAATATCAGACCAGGATCAAAGGGCAAACATTTTTAAGATAGAAGAGTTATATCTTCTCATAAGAAAGCTTTTGAAGGGATGAAGAGTTTTTCTGAAGAATATTTGTGATTCCACCACTATCACGGATTCCCTATTTCTAGGCTGGAGAAGATAAGGATGGAGCAGGAAACGGCCAAGCGTAATTATGACTGAAGGTATAAAATGATTTGGCACACCAAAAAGTATTCTTGCAAAGGTACATGGAATCGACACCAACCAATCAGATGAAGGCACTTGAAGTTCTCGAAGAAAACAACATCATTCTTGGCCAAAGAGACTGTGAGTTACAAGGAGTCAGTGAGATACCTTTTCACATCCGTCTTGTACACCGCTTTCATTTCCTGATTGCTCACATTAACACTCAGCAAGCGGAGGGACTGGTTGTATGGGAAAAAATACGACACCTACTATTATGGGAATACGAGTCCAGCTGGTGAGACTAGGCTTATCTTACATGTCACCGGACACAGAGGATATATGCCTGCTGCTCGAGTTATGACCGTTCAGGCGGTACGGGCATAGGACGCAAGGCATATATCCCGTCGCCTAAGGGTTTACAGTCTCCTAGTTAGGATTTTGTATATACCACCGCCTTGAGTCTATAGGGCCATAGCCTTTATTAGTCTTTGTATTTTATCATAAGTATGAATGGGTAAATCTCTACTATAAATACCTGAAGAGTTGGTAATTTACTAACTAAAAGACTATTTTAAGCTTTCATTTTTTAATCCAAAAGAAATATTTGGTATTATTAATGTCGTAAATTGCTTAGTTTCAGGGTACAACAAGTTTACAAAAGTCATTGACTGAAGATTGAAGCTTAAGAGCAATAACTGAAGGCAAAGCACCTGAAATGCAGCATATCAGAGAAGGGGGCTCCGCCCTTAGTTGAAGGCAGACCGCCTTGAGAAGTTCAGAGAAGTGCCAAATATGAAGGCACGAAGGGCTCCACGCCCTGGAAATAAGGCGGACTGCCTGAAGAAGTTGAAGCCAAGAAGGGCGGACCGCCCTGGCAATTAGGCGGACCGCCTGATGAGATTTAGAGAGTTTGCAAAACTAGAGCCAACAGAGGCGGACCGCCTCAAGACATAGGCGGACCGCCTACCACCTCTATGAAAGAAGAAGCACAGTCAATCAAGTGTCCAAGCGGCGGACCACCCCTGTCCATAGGCCGGCCGGCTAAAGCTAAATGGAAGTGTCTATAATTAATTTCATAGCCTAGGATAAATAGAACAAGCTAGGATTTTAATCATTCTATTCTATATTACACTTTCTACTCTTAGAGGCAAGGGTGAAGAGACAAGTACAACGTTTCCATTGATTTGTAAGCTTCATTATTTGTACTCTTGAATCATTAATCATATATCAAAACACAATTCATGTTTGAATCCATTACACTCTTTCATTACATATTTTTATGATTCAAACCCCTAGTATGTTGTAACTAAATTCATAACTAGAGGTGTAAACATGCTATAAGTGGTAGAAAATTAATGGGTGGTTCTTAGATTCACCAACTATAACGCGAGTAACGATTATCCAACTCCCATTATATTAACATCAAAATCGTAGTATCCATGATATTAGGGTTCCATTTCTACTTTACTAACTAAAGACTCGGGAGGTATTTGTTAGTGTAGATTAGCGGAGTTGGCATAAATTTGGGTTTTGTTGGCTAATTACTTAGCATAACCCATCTAAAAGGAATTACACTCGGAAGAGGTCTCCTTTCCTTGGGTCCATGAGTAGAGCGTTATGCGCTTAACTATGGCTTTGGCGAGCGTAGTGAGGACGATCCCTCTTAGGCCAGGAGGATTCTAGGGATTATAATAGGATGACTCGACCATAATTATACTTGTGTTAGGAAGGTGAAATTACTATACCCACTAATTGGAATCCACTATTAGCTGTTTATGCCTCTAGCCTCTTTAATATAGAATCAATTATTTGCTTTTATTTACATGCTTTGTAGTTTTAACATAGATTTACAACAAACAACCCCACTTCTAGGACTCTTAACTAAACATCATTTGACTTTCTATTTGCGACTCTCTTACTTGAACTGCTAATTGCCTAGGAAAATCAACCCCGGCTCATATCGGGTATTATATCTTTGACGACCGCCCCTCACCATTAATGGTGTAGGATTGAGCATGAATCAATACCCCTCCATACATTGTATTGTACATCAAGCGATTCACACCGAATCCGGCTATTCTCAAGGAATAATATTACTTACTTTCTTGTTTATTACTTTTCTCTCTATTTACTTGCTTTTTCCGGCATATTTACTGTATTGTTTGTGACCTTCTTATAAATTTAATTGTTTAACCTAGACGTTCAATTTTAGACATAAACAGGTGCAGCACTTCAAGTTATAAATTGACAAGTGCTTCCTCTTCGGAAAATATAAATGGCAAGTGTTGCCTGTGAAGAGATTAAAGAGGCAAGTGCGGAGTAGCACTTCAAGTTATTTGGGAAATATTGAAAGAGATAAAAGGTCAAATACTACCACGGGGGCAGCACTTACGGGCGTCAAAATAAGATTTTGTAGGGTTATTTCCATTCGCGGGGTAGCACTTCAAGTTATAAAAGGTCAAGTGCTACCACGAGGATAGTACTTACTTAAAGTTAGCGGAGGTCATTCTTGCAAATAATTTTAAGCGAGGCCAGTTAGGAAAACCATTGCCTAAGGTGTCATAGTTGTGTAATTCTTTCCTATTTTACACTTAATTTTGGTGCGCTGGCTAGTCCTTGTCGAGCGCAGCAACAAGTGGCCATGCGACTTAAATTTAGGCGCATGATTCGCGGGATATTTTGACCCGTAACTACTTTTTACATTAATTAGGTTCAGCCCCTATTTCGAATGTAAAATTTCTTTAGCCACTTCATAAATAGTTGGACAACTCTAACCTCTTGCTCTTCACTAAATTTTTTTGTTGCTATGGCAGCTTTTGTATCCTATAAAACTAATTTCTTAAATAATCAATAAATTTCAATATTGGTACCTAATATAATTTACTCATGAATAAAATAATTCAAATCCATAACACGGCCCAAAACAAGCTCAAATGTGATCAAAATTTAAATCTAAAATTACTCACAAAACAGCACCAAAAATGGTTGAAATTAACCAA
Source organism: Petunia x hybrida (assembly GCA_037355625.1). NCBI lineage: Eukaryota > Viridiplantae > Streptophyta > Magnoliopsida > Solanales > Solanaceae > Petunia > Petunia x hybrida. Next base: position 1,305,133 of record JBBBVM010000712.1, on the reverse strand, counting down.
TGTTTTTTTTGAACGATCCCAAAATAAAACACAATCTTATAACTCTAAAGGTCCTAGTTATCCAGGTGGAATCACCATGGATACATGCTCTTGAATGAGCTAAGAAGAACCCAGAACCTTGAGCTAAGAAGGTGAACTAGAGAGAGAATTTTTGGGATTTTCTGAATTGGTATTTCACTGTAATGTAATACATCTACAATGTATAAAATATATATAATATCCAGATACAGATCATTAGCTAACTAACTATATATCAACAGCTTGCACTGTTAACTTAGCTACTCTCAGTCGACTAACTAATTAACTAACTTCCTAACTAACTAACTAACAATCTGTTGACTGGACAGCTGACTGGACTTCTCATCTTCAACACTCCCCCTCAAGCTGGAGGGTAAGAAAATGTCTTTTACTCCCAGCTTGCTGATCAAGTGATGATGTTGTGCCTTGCCAAGACCCTTAGTCAGTAAATCTGCCAACTGCTCCTTTGTGCTCACATGACTGGTCTGAATTAGCCTCTGCAACAGTTTCTCACGCACAAAATGACAGTCTATGTCAATGTGCTTAGTTCTTTCATGAAAAATTGGGTATGCAGCAATCTTTATAGCTGCTCTACTATCACAATACAGAGTTACAGGCTGCACAATCTTGATTCCCAGCTCCTTGAATAGGCCAACCAACCAAGTGACTTCAGCTACTGTTGAGGCCATGCTTCTGAACTCTGCTTCACCTGAGCTTCTTGAAACAGTCTCCTGCTTCTTAGACTTCCATAAGACCAGAGACTCTCCAAATTTCACCATATATCCAGTTACAGATCTCTGCCCAGTTTGAGTCACAATAAGCTATTAGGTTCAGGTGTTTATCTGCAGTCATCAAGATCCCCAGACCTGGTGAATTCTTAATGTACCTTACCACCCTTAGTGCTGCAAGCATGTGTTATTCCTTAGGCTTATGCATAAATTGACTCAGCACTTGCACAGTGAAGGCAATGTCTGGTCTTGTCATTGTCAAGTATAAGAGCCTGCCTATCAACCTCTGATATGGTTCAGCATCTGTCAACAGCTTGTCTTCTTGGACATTCACTGACTGGCAGTGTTTTCTGATAAATTCATCATATTCATAGGAGGTTAGTCTATGATTGAAATCCAAAGGTGTGGAAGCTGGTTTTGCTCCCCCTAGCCCTGACTCTACAATCAATTCATGTGCATATTTCCTTTGATTTATTAAAATTCCTTGCTTACTCCTGGAAAATTCAATTCCCATGAAGAATTTCACTTCTCCTAAGTCTTTCATCTTAAACTTCTTCTACAGGTTGCTCCTAGTTTGCTGAATGAGGTCTTCATTGTTTCCAGTCACCAATAAATCATCAACATACACCAACACAATCACCAGATGAGACTCTTTAGTCATGGTAAACAGTGAGTAATTAAAATGACTCTGAGTAAATCCCAAGTCCTGTAAGGCATCTACCAGATTGATGTTCCACTGTCTGGAGGCCTGTTTTAAGCCATAGAGAGACTTCCTCAGTCTGCATACCTGAGCATTATTCTCCCCCTTGGTGCCAAAACCTTGAGGGAGCTGCATGTATACTTCTTCATACAGATCACCTTGCAAAAAGGCATTGTAGACATCCATCTGATAGATGGGCCAATGCCTAGAAGCAGCCACAACAATAACACATCTAACTGTGACCATTTTTGCCACAAGAGAAAAGGTCTCCTTGTAATCTAAACCTTCTCTCTGACTATACCCTTTAGCCACTAAGCGAGCCTTGTACCTTTCAACCTCACCGTTGGCCCTGAACTTCACTTTGTAAACCCACTTGCAACCTATAGCCTTCTTACCCTTGGGTAAAGGCAATATGTCCCAAGTGTGGTTGTCTTGCAGTGCTTAGATCTCTTGCTGCATAGCTTCTATCCACTTAGGATCTTGGGAGGCCTGAGAAAAGAGTTTTGGCTCCACCACAGCAGACTGAGAAGCAAGACAGGATGCATAAGTAGGGCACACATAAGCATGTGTGTGATAGTTTGCCATGGGATAAAGACATGTATTGCAGGAGTCAGCTGGCTTGCCAGGCTTGAGATTAGGAAGAACAAAGTCTTGCAGCCACTTTGGAGGGCCCCTCACTCTAGAAGGCCTGCTAGATACTTCAGCAGGAGCAGCAGTGGATGGAGCTAAGACTGGTGCTTGCTGAGCTACAGGGGTATGAACAATAGGTTCAGAGGGGACAATTACAGGTCTTGGTGCAGCTGTGACTGGCTCTGTAACAGGTGTATGTGACTTAACAGGGTCCAGGAGGGCTAATGCTATCAGCAGGAGCAGGAAGTAGAGCTGGATTTAGTTCCAGTACAGGAAAGAGAGGATGGTTAATTTCTTCCATCTGCTTAAAAGGAAAGGTATGCTCCTGAAATAAGACATCTCTGCTTATACTAAGTTTCTTAGAATGCAACTCATAGACTTTATAGCCCTTTTGTGTGGGGGAATACCCCATAAGCACAGCTGGAAATCCTCTAGGAGAGAACTTATCTTGCCTTCTGACATTCACCAAGTAACAAAGGCACCCAAACAACCTTAGGTGATCAAGAGAAGGTGATTTTCCATACAAGATCTCATAGGGTGATTTTCCATACAATACTGAAGAGGGCAACCTGTTTATGATATGAACAGCTGTGAGAACACATTCACTCCAAAACCTTAGTGATGTGTGACCCTAAAACCTGAGAGATCTAGCAACTTCAAGGATGTATCTGTGTCTCCTCTCCACCACCCCATATTGTTGAGGTGTGTACACACAGGTGCTCTGGTGGATGATGCAATGAGTGTTGAGAAAATTGGTCATGTCTGAATTGAAGAACTCAGTACCATTGTCTGTTCTCAAAAATTTGATAGAACAATTAAACTGATTCTTAACCATAACAAAAAAGGACTTTAAAAGCCAAGCAGATTCCTGTTTTGTATTCATCAAAAACAACCAAGTAGCCCTAGACAAATCATCTACTACAGTAAGAAATAACCTCTTTCCATCATATGTAGGAACCCCATAAGGTCCCCAAACATCTGCATGAACAAGATCAAACAAACCTGTAGCTCTAGACTGTCTTACAGGAAAAGGACTTTTTGTTTGTCTAGCTAAAGGACAGACTGTACAGTGATTAGTAGTAGTACATAAATTCTTGAAGAAGATCAGATTTTTTATTGAATCCAGGGGGGCATGGCCCAATCTTTGATGCCAAGTACTGTAGTCTATATGATTTTGTGCTAAAACTTGTTTGGTGGTATTGACAGTATGTGTGGAAGTATGAATGAACTCTGAACAAAGGTGATTCTGCAGGTAGTATAGGCCATTGATCTCCTTACCAATCCCCAACACCTTCCCAGTGGAGAGTTCCTGAAATATGCAAACATTAGGTATAAAAACCACTTGACAATGTAGCTGTTTAGTCAACTGAGCTATGGACAACAAATTATATTTGAAGTCTGGCACATGAACAATGTTATCTATCACTTTGTCATGTAAGATAGTACTGGAACCAATGTGAGTAATGGATGCCTTCTGACCATTAGGTAAAGTCACACAACCTGTGTTATGGGTTAGAGTTCCTTGATGTAACAAGTGCAATTCTGATGTCATATGATGAAACGACCTCGGTTAGTCGTTTCGGAAGTTAGGACCCCGATTGGCGTTCCGATAATTTTAAGATATTCGTAAGGTCCATTGAGACTTATCTGTAAAATTTGAGCTAAACCAGACCTCGTTTGGTAGGTATCGGAAGAAGGTTTCAGTTTTTATTGTCAATAAATATTAAAAAGAGATTTTCGAGCTCGGTTTTGGCGAATGAGCTCTGATTCGATATCCGAAAGTGCCGTTAGGTTCATATGATTATTTATGACTTTTATGAACTTTTGAAAGTGAATTTCGATGTTGTTCGCCTAGTTTCCGCTAAAATGCCGAAAGTTAAATAATTTGACCTTTTTCCATTTAATTTGCATATTGAGTTTCGGAAGTCCGATTTGATATCCGCCTTAGCGAGTATGTTACATATATTTTGTATAACTTGTATGCAAAAGTTGAAATTATTTCGAATATCGTAGGGTACAGTTTTAATTTTTACCGTAGCAGCGAATTTTAAAAGAAAAAGAAAAAAAAAGGGAAAAGACAAAAGAAAGGAATGTTAGGCAGTGGTCCTTAGCTTATATATCTAAGGACGAACAAAACACTACAACAGAGGGAAATCAAAAGCAGAGACGAGAACAGTGAGAAAGAAAAACACAGTGAGGTAAAAAAATGCCAGAAAATGAGAAAAGAGCCGGAGTAAAGATAATTTTTACTCTGAAACATTCAGGTAATGATCTTAATATATTATTTGAGTTTATTACGTGTGTTTGAATATATTTTAACGGTAAAAATTGGAATATTAGACATCATTTTAATAAGTTCAATTAATAGTTTAAAGGGTCAAATGGACCCCGCTAATGAAATTAATTATATATTCGTACTCAGTGAGCTATGTGCAACATATAAATGCAATTTATTTAGGGTTTGGTTATGTGACCTTAAACCCTGTATATAGGCCTGGCCTGCGTATTGTGTATGCGAATAAGGTATCAGGTTCCTAACAGGATAGCCCTAAGATGTGAGGAATGAAGCCTTTAGCCTAATTTGATATATTTTTCTGCTTATTGAATAGAATGGGATCGTTTGGCAATGAATCCAAAGGACAAAGCGGTTTTTGATTAGCAGTGCTAACTTTGTAACGAGGTAAGTGTTTATATCCATTTCTTTGGAGGCACCTGGCCTCGTGGATTTTCTACCACGTGTTCCTTACGTGTGTAGCTGCCGATAGGCGTACTCCTTACGCCTTAGCTTTGGATTTACATTGTATATTGTATGTTATGTCATGTTGTTGGTATTGCATTGAGGATCTGAGCATTGTACTCTGGCTGTGAGTTGGCATCTACTTCCTGACTGTCGATGAGAGTCCCGCGCTGGTGAAGGGTTAATATTGCATCACATTGCATTCATATGCATTATATGTAATTCATATGCATTACATTGCATATCATATTGGGTGCAGGAGTATTCCGTCCCAGGAGCAGGAGGATTCCGCTCCACTGTATCATATTGAGGGTAGGAGGATTCCGCCCCAGGAGAGTGCAGGAGTCTGGTTTATATTTTATCGGATGTAGGAGTATTCCGCCCCAGGAGAGTGCAGGAGTATTCCGCCTCTGGTTTACATTTTATCGGGTGCAGGAGTATTCTGCCCCAGGAGAGTGCAGGAGTATTCCGCCTCTGGTTTATACTATATCGGGTGCAGGAGTATTGCGCCCCAGGAGCAGGAGTATTCCGCTCTAGTTGGTTATCAGATTGGATTCCCCTCGAATGCAGGAGTATTCCGCTTCGGGATGGGATTACTGGCACATGTGACCCTTTGCATCATATTTCATTTCATTTCATCTCAATTCATACCATTGTGTAGACTTGCGGTACATGACTACTGTTCTGCTTATATGTGCATTGCTTATTTGTTGATATGTTTCTGGCGCGCATCCTTGGTTGAGTTTATAAGTTTCTTATGTGTTTCCGATTGTTATCTGGCTCTGCCTTTTTATAATTTAAATAAAAGAAATTTGGTCTATTTGTTTATTTTCTCCCTGGCTAGCTATCCTATTCTTTGAGGTGACTAGTCTGCCCCACTTATTGAGTCCTTTTGACTCACCCTTATTTGTTGTTTGTTTCTTGTCTATCTATTTCGTTTCGGCAGGTTCGCTCCAGGACTGAGTTCGCCATGTTGTGAAGGAGCGAAGACGACTTCAGCTGTCAGGGTGAGCCAGCTTTTATTCCGGATGGCCACCAGTTTATTGTTTATTATTTCGGTTGCATTTTGCTCCCTTCAGGAGGTATCTGTCTTCTTTTGTACTCTTAGATGTCTAGTTTGGATAGCCCTAAACCTAGTATGTTGGGTAGTCAGCTGTAATTTCTTTTGTACAGCTTAGAGGTATCCGTATGTCTGTATTTTTGTTTTAAGTCTTGACATTATTTATGAATTGTTATATTTATTTTCCTAATTTAGTTGGTAAGGGTTCGCCCGACGGGGTCTAGGGGAAGATGTCGGGTGCCCGCACGGCCTAACCGGATTCCGGATCGTGTCATATGATTAGAGGCACCTGTGTCAATAATCCAACTACCTCTCTTAATGTCAGACAACAAGGATACAACAGTACCTGTATCTGCCACATTTGCTCCAGCATCTATGTCCTTTCCTTTGTTCAGCATGTGCATGATCTGTTGAATCTGATCAGAAGTGAAATCAGTAGGTGAACCCTGGGTGACTGGACCATGAGGAGAGGATGGAACTGAGCTTGAGAAGGAAGTAGGATAGGTTATCACTTGAGATTGTAGGTGTCCATAGGGTGGTGGTGGTTTTGAGTGGTGTTGCATAGGTGCATTCTGAGAGTATGACTGTGAAGGGTGTGAACAAGTGTGCATAGGCTGAGAATAGGCAAGAGGATGCTGCTGCATTGGATCATAGATACTCTCATTCACAGAATTGGCTGCATATCCTCTATTTCCATTCTTCTTACTCTTCCAACACTCATCCTTTGTATGACCTTTAATGCGACAGAACTCACAAAACTTTCTCACTCTTGTCCCCTGTCTAGATCTATTTCCAGGAGAGCTGGTGGAATTAGAATCTCTATAGTTCTTACCTTGTGGCAACCCTTGTTGTGACTTATTTCCATATAAGGCAGTAGAATCAGACACATCTAGAGAATGAACAGAATTAGACAGTACACGCTGGCTTTCCTCTTGAATTATCAAGGCATAAGCCTGATTTACAGTAGGAGTAGGCTGCATTAGCAATATCTGACTTCGTGCACTTGCATACGAATCATTCAGCCCAGTTAAAAATTGAAAAAGTTGTTGTTGTTGTATATGATCAATAAAGGCCTTAGAATTAGCACAATCACATGTAGGTAGTGGAACTAGTGCATCATACTCATCTGATAGATCACTAAGCTTAGAGAAATACGTAGATACTAAAGAGGTACCCTGGGTTAATATGTTGATCTCACGATGAAGATGAAAATTGCGCGCAGTGTTTACCTTGTTGAATTTCTCTCGTAATGACTCCCAAACTCTGTAGGCATCCGAGGCATATACAATTCCAGTAAGAAGCTCCTTCGAAACTACATTCATAATCCACGAAAGAACAATTGCATTGCATTTTTCCCATTGTTGAGCAAGTGCCCCAGTGTAATCACTCTTAGAACATGTTCCATCAGCAAATCCCAGCTTACCTCGACCTAACAGAGCAATTTTCATAGTTCTGCTCCAAAGTGCATAATTCTTTGCTCCGATGAGTTGAACGGAGGTAAGAGCTACGCCGGAGGTATCTGCCGGTGATAGAAACAATGGATGATTGTGATCCGAAAGAGGATTACCCAGGCTATTTGATGCAGCGATATTAACGGGTTCTTCTGCCATTTGTAAATTCAAAACCCTAGATTTTTGTAGAAGAAATTGAGATAAGTAAAATGTAAATTGAGATCGAACGGAAGCGAAATCAGGTTCGATTGCTCTGATACCATGTAAAGGTCCTAGTTATCCAGGTGGAATCACCATGGATACATGCTCTTGAATGAGCTAAGAAGAACCCAGAACCTTGAACTAAGAAGGTGAACTAGAGAGAGAATTTTTGGGATTTTCTGAATTGGTATTTCACTGTAATGTAATACATCTACAATGTATGAAATATATATAATATCCAGATACAGATCACTAGCTAACTAACTATATATCAACAGCTTGCACAGTTAACTTAGCTACACTCAGTCGACTAACTAATTAACTAACTTCCTAACTAACTAACTAACAATCTGTTGATTGGACTGCTGACTGGACTTCTCATCTTCAACACATCAACGTTAAAAAGCACGAAATACTAAATGGATAAAATAGTGTCAAATTAAAGAACCCAGTTAACAAAAATTTTACAACACCATTAATAGTAATTTTCAACTTTTCAATCCTAAAGTTGAAGAATAAAAAGTTGTAGCTGAAGGAATAAATTCTGAAGTTGAGTTCAAACTCCAAGTCTTTTTATAAAGTCATAATATTTTAACTACAAACTCTAAGTGTCTTTCGTGAAGTTTGAACTCTGCCTATGAGTTCCAAGTTTTATTTTTTAATAAAATTTAATTCAAAGTCAGGTTTTTTTAATCTCATGACATTCTATCGGAAACATCAATATCAATTTGATGGAGTACGGATATGCGTACATTTCACCCTTTTCTACCCTTTTTATAATATTGGGTATGTTGTTTATTGTAAGAGAGTTGGAAGAAATTAGCTAGGAGCATCTGCAGCATCCGTTAAATTAAAATGCATTTCATCAACTCCACTTATACTAGTACTCCTTCCATTTTAAAATGATTGTCATAGTTTAATTTGGAGCGGAGTTTAAAAAATGTGGTAAGACTTTTGGAACTTGTGGTCCAAAATAAGCCATACAAAAATATGTGGCTATATATAAAGCATTTCATTAAGGATAAAGTAGTAGTTTCAATTAAAAAATGTTTCCAAATTTAGAATTGTGTCATTCTTTTTGGAACAGATTAATAAGGGAATGTCATCCATTTTAGAATGGAGGGAGTAGTATTTATCAGACTTTGTCTTTATTTGGCTACTTCTTGGTCATTGGCTCCAGAAACTTCTTCTTGGGCATGGTTAACGTGCATATCCTTTATACCAAGAAATGATAATATTTAAAAGTCAGCAACAAATGCTCTGAGTTATTGGAAATTAAAAAACAACACCTCTAGATTTTATCAGTATATTCAAACTCCTTAGCTAAGAGCTGCAGCTCATTTTTGGGTCTATATATTTTATGAATGGGCAATGTGAAAATTAACTCCTTTCTCCTACAATTTTTCCGCTTCTTCTTCTTGTTAATCTTCCCTTTCTGTTCCTGTTCTCCCTCTTTAGCTCATATCCTTCCACGGCAACATATATAGTACCTAAACAATCTCCCACGACTTACTACTCCGCATATAAAAGAACCTAGTGGCCACTACTGCTTAATGCATATATATCTGCTCATATATGGTAATTTATGAATTTTTGCATGAAGATAACACTCAGCTTCCACTCTTCACGTTGTGCTTTATTTAGATTTGGCTATTTGCAAATAAGAAAATGAACGGACCAATTCTTTGGATTTTATTTAAGTATATATTTATTTGAGAAAGATATGGTGTAAAAAGATTTTCTTTAGTCTTCTTTTATACAAGTACACAGAAGAACAACTCTAGGTTATAAGTAATTGAGTGGCCACAATTTTGATATCATGGTTACGCCATTGAATTCAGGTATTTGTTAGAAGAAAAATATTGACATGGAATATTGCATTTACATTTTTGGTTTACTTATGTTTTAACCAGATTATTATAAGAGAAAGTCCTCTAATAGGGTGGCGTAGCAATTAAAAGGTTGAAGTGAGAATTTGAAAACTATAGTTTCATACTATGTGATTTCTCCTTATCTATTCAATTCTTGATAGATAAAATTATTATATTTTACATGTCAAACTCGCCGAACACCATTGTGGTTAGAATCAGTGAATCACAACCACATTAGAATCAATCCTTCAACTGCGTGTAATTTACTCAGTCTCCTTAAAACAAAATTATTCCAAAAAGGAATACATTTTTGTTTATATGACTAATGATTTCTCTCACTCAAAAGAAAAAACAAAAAGTACCCATGTTAAAAGAATATGACCATCCAATTCTAGAGAATACACTGGTCCGACATCAATTGTTCAAGAGTATATAAAGGGACTAATAATATTCTCGGCCACTCCACCCCTGTCTTAAGGTCTTGGAATTAAATGCTCAGATTGTGGCCCAAAATATTATAAATACTTTTTAAAATCCTTACATAATTAATGTAGCACAAGTGCATTCTTTTTTACCTTTGTCTCAATTAATGTGACTAGTCTTTTTTTAAATTTATCCAAATAAGAATTGTACTTTTATATAGTTATAAAATCAATTACTCCCTCCGTTCCAAAATGGTTGTCATAGTTTGACTTGGAGCGGAGTTTAAGAAATGTGGTAAGACTTTTGAAACTTGTGGTCCAAAATAAGTCATACATAAATATGTGGCTATAAAGCATTTCATTAAGGGTAAAGTAGTAGTTTAACTCAAAAATATTTTCAAATTTAGAATTGTGCCATTCTTTTTGGAACGGACTAATAAGGATACTATGACAACCATTTTGGAACGAAGGTAGTATTTCACTACTAGAAAAACGCGATTCAGGGAGGAGAGGGTAGAGACGGCTAGCCGTCCGTTAAATAAAAATTACGCAACTAGAGACGGCTAGCCGTCTCTATTTTTTTATAGAGATGGCTAGCCGTAGTATAACATTCCGTTAAATTAAAAATTACACACCTAGAGACGGCTAGCCGTCGCTACAACCGATATTTTCAACAAAATAGATCCAGCAAAAACATAACGAGCTCATTCCCCATTTTTCAGGTTTAGGTTCCAAACGGGTTCCTAATGTTTTTTTTTTCAAGATTTCAGTTGGAACAGATCAAGGTAGCGGCTCCAAGGTTAATTTCATTTCCAAAAGAGGTATTTTATTGGCCTTTTTCAGTTTTTTTTTCATGTTTATTTGTGAAATCCCCATTGATCAGTTTAAAGTTTTTTAGTGTTTAGCGAATATAGTAAAGAATTTTAATGTTTAGAGAATATAGTAAATCCCCATTATTTTTATTGTTTAAATTATTTTATGTGTTTAAAAAATGTAGTATTTTAGGTTGATGTATTTGTATGATTTTAGTGTTTAGAGAATATAGTAAAGAATTTTAGTATTTAGAGAATATAGTTGTCACGACCCAACTTAGGGCCGCGACGGATGACCAACACTAAGTGTCGATCATCACTAATCCTACTGATAATATGCTAACCATTATAACTGATAAACAGAATAAGCATAAACCTAGCTGATAAGGAGTATGCAATGCAAATAGTTGACAAGGCTAACATAAGCTGACATACATAACATACTGACTGCACCACAAAGGAACATATCTGCAGGCCTCTAAGAGTGATGAACTGAATATACAAAGGACGAGATAAGGCCCCGCCATACCCAAGCTGGCTAACTGTACACATACCAAAAGATAAGTAACTCCGGGAGTAAGCGGAGTGACTCCAGTAGCTGATAGATGGCCTACTAACATGGTCCAAGCATTGATATATCCGCACTTGCGCGGCATGAAACGCAGCGCCCCAGAAAAGGGCGTGAGTACGATATGTACCAAGTATGTAAGGCATGAGCATATAATATGTCATAGCTGAATGAAACTGTAGGCTGGAATATAAATATGTAAACATGAGCTGGAGCATAGCAATATAGCTGGAAATCTGAAGAACGTACTAAACATGATATGAATATAAGCTGAAGTCTAGCTGAATCTGAACCTGAAGACTGAGCTGAACTATATTGATAAATAACTGTAATATGACTGATAGCTGGTTACTAGAAACTGGAACTGATAACTGTCAACTGATACTGACGCTAAGAACTGGTGGCTGATAACTGAGAACTGATAACTGTCAACTGATACTGACGCTAAGAACTGGTGGCTGATAACTGAGAACTGATAACTGGTACCGAGCTAAAGCTGAACTGTTATCTGAACTGGTACCTGTCTGGTGTTATGGGCTATATCCCCCCAATCAGGTAACTGAACATCTAAACTA